>CP106729.1:137116077-139516077 GCA_025506655.1 Gossypium rotundifolium
TCTGTCGGTAATCGTGTGTGTAGATCTCTATCACATGGTTAAACTGTACTATGTATATGTTATGGGCTAAAAGCGAAATTGAGGTTGTATGAACAGTCGTAATACCCAAAAAGGGTAGGCAAGGGATGCCAAGTACGTAATCATAGAAACTCCACTATGTATATCGATGTATGTGAAAGTATATGATCTGTTTAGATAGTTTAATGTTTTGATTCTTGCATGTATGTATGCATGGGATGGGATTGATATGATGAAGGGGAGCAGGTCGCGAGGTGATCGGTGGCTTTGCCACATAGGTCACATAGTGATTGGTCTTTATTACAGGTAGCGCAACTATCGATATATATTATTAAGGTCACATAGCGATCGGTGGCTTTGCCACATAGGTAACATAGTGATCGGTCTTTATGACAGATAGCACAGATGTCGATATGGTGTGTAGTGGATGAAGGGTTGATTGTAGAAATCCCCACTGTGTGATGGTTGGTACGGGGGTGTGCAGAGGATGGACTGTTAGGTTTGAGATGGGCCATGTTGCATGTAATATATATTCTGTGCCATTGTGAATGGGCCTAGGCCCATAATGTGTTTGTGGGCCCAAGGCGTTTATGTGTTTTCGGGATGTGCATACTGAGTCTTGGTGACTCACCCTTTTATTTTTCCCAACTTTCCAGATGAGCAGTAGATCATGGACATGGGAGCCGAGGCAGACTCGAGGGGCCATCAAGTTTTTTTTTTATCTTTATAGACAATTTCCATTTTTTTCTTTAAGTTTAAATTTGGGATTATTTTTGTAATAAGACCCCCATAACTCAGGTTATCACTTTACATTTTTTTTCCTTTGTTTCTATACGTCCTACAAACCTATATTTCCAAAGTCTTAATTATAAAGTGAAACCAAATGGGTTTTCCAAATGTGTCCAACGAAAGTGTTAAAGTTTCTTTAAAATATCACAATTAATGATTAATCGATTAAAATAAACCGAGATTCTTCAAAACCCTTCAAGCAAAGTTTTCAACATTCAACCTGTAGTGAAACACCCACACCCTACCACGAGCCCGAATCGGATCTCGTATGTTCCTTAAGTAAACCGGTTTCAATAAATTCTTGTTACTTAGAAAATTTGTAAAATTTTGGAAAACTATTATTTTGAGTTGGGCTTAGATTGGAAACCCATTTAATAAATCTTGTAAATCCAATTTTATTAAGATGATAAAATAATCTTTAAGGTTTTAAAAAAATATATCTCTTAAACTTTGGTCTTAAATAGTTCGCAACGTAATAGTTAAGAGTAAAGCAAGATAAGAAAAAAAAACCATCGGGCCTTATGGCCTTATTACATCAAGTAAAACCCAAAAATAAAATTAAAGGTACTAAAAAAAATAATAAGGTCCAAATTACATAAAATCTTCAAATAAAGCATGGCCACCTCAAGGTCTACCGTCCCGATCCATCCTTCGTTCATCACTTGAAAATAGTTCCCACAATGGGTGAGTCAATGACTCAATGTGCACACAAGACTAACATTCAACAAATCAGCATACATGTTCATATCAAATTCATATTCATATAAAAATAAATGATGATGCAACCCAAACCCAAGCCTATTTGTCCATCCGCTACACACCACCCGTACACCGCCACCACACCGTGGGACTACTAAGTCAACCTCCATCCGCTACACACCATCGAAGGCGTCATTGCAATGACGCGTGCTCATCGCCCATATAATTTGTGTCATTAGACACCATATTCAAATAATGTAACCGGTTACCAAATTCAGATAATGTAACCGAGTTACCATATTCAAATTTTGTGACCGTAGTCACCATATTCCGTTAGTGAGACCAAGTCAACACCTTCTTCCCTTTCACATAAATCCCGAATGCCCCATAAATTTTAAATCATGCATAACATACTTAATTCCACATTCATATATATTTTCACACGTTATAAAATAACATATTTCATAATCCTATCAAGTAGGAAACGCATGCGAGTACTTTTGTACCACATTAGGGTACTTAGCCATATTCACATTCTTATGTATAATCATATAGTTAATATTTGCCATATAACGTATTGAAGGTTAGTATGGGTACACACCGATTTGCTTAATAGGTTCCTTGAGATCTTGAAAATCCCGATCTAACTTTAGATCCATCAACCCTATATTCGACCCATCATATAAAACACATTAATAACCTTTTCGCTTTTAAAACCAAATCCTAATAGGAATGGTATTACTAATACTTACCTTGCTTGCCGATTTGATTGGTGATCAAATCCCGAAGATTTGTGTTTTTCTCCCTTGAAATCGGCTAACCATACCATTGATTTGATTAGTCTCTGATTATAACAAATAGATCTAGACATTTAAGAGAGAACCTTGGCCGATTATAACCACTTACCTTATGATGAGATTCCCAAAATCGATTCCTTGCTCCCTAAGTGATGTCGAAATTCCTAAAATTCATATGTTAGATCTGATCTAACTTTAATAAATAAAATTTGGCCTTTGACCGAATGTGCCTCACCTTAAATTCCTTGAATCTGAAATCCCGAAACTCTTCCTTTGATATTCGGCCAAGAGACATAAAAAGGGATTATTTCTTAGATCTTGATTAAAAAAATTAGAAGAACGAGAATTAATTGTTCTTACCTTAATGCCTCAGTCGACTGCACCTCTTACTTAGAGTCACAAAGATTCGCTATGGAGAGTTAACAGGGATCAAAAGAAAAGGGTTTTGGTTTAACAATGACAAAGGAGAGGAGAAGAAAAGATGGAGTTTTGCTTAGTGAAAATTTCGGCAGAGAGAAGTAGGGGCTAGGGAATTTTCGGCACACGTAGGAAAAGGATGAGAGAATAGCCTAACTCTCCTCCTTTAGCCGAAATTATCAATAGGAGAGTCCCTCACTTGGCCACTACTCCTCATAAGTGATAATATCATCTCTTTTATTTAAAAATAAAAGTGTTTAATCTATCATTTATCTCCTCAAAGAAAATCCTTTATTTATTACTTAATTTATCAAGTATTAACAGAAATAAAACTCCTCCCTTTCTAGAAATAGGTGCCGTCCACCTCATTTTACGGAAGCAAAATTAAAACCTTCATTATTTGCTTTCCAAGTGACTCAACTCAGGCCCATTCCTCTTGCACATGGCGCCATTTCTCTAAGCCCTAAGTGGCATCTTCAGCCATTTTTCCAAGCCTGTTTGTGTGTCTAAATTCTCCAACTTTTTCTTTTAAGGCCCCTTGCCCTTATTTCCTATTTTGAACTTTAAAATTTGACATTTCTCGATCATTTCTAAGTTTCCTAAAATTTTGGATCGGCTCAGAACTTGCCATTTTTCTTACATGTTCAAGTTTCCAAAATGTTCAGTTTCCATTTTGGTTCATTTCCAAAATGTTCGTGTTTCCAAATGTTCAAGTTTCCAAAATGTTCAAGTTTCCATTTTCATGCATTTCCGTGTTTCCAAAATATCAAAATTTATTCTTAGTGCTTAAACTTGTCATTTCATACAATTAAACCGAAAATGCATAGGCCCTTTTCGTGGATGTTACGCTTCTACCCCTTAAACAAAATTTCGTCCCGAAATTTCCTAACTAAAATAGTTGAGCGATTTGTCGAGATGGTCTCTTTTGGCTCCCACGAAGCTTCTTCCGATCCATGATTGCGCCATAACACTTTGACTAGAGGCATTGTCTTCCTTCGTAGCACTTTCACATCTCGTTCCAAAATCTGAATCGGTTCTTCCTCATAGGATAAGTCTCGCCTTAGCTCCACTTCTTCAACAGATACCACATGAGATGGATCCGATCGATAGTGACGTAGCATGGATACATGAAATACGTCGTGCATCTATCGCAATTCGGTGGCAACTCCAATTGGTATGCCATCGGCCCAACTCGCTTCAAGACTCGATAAGGCCCTATAAACCTTGGGCTTAACTTCCTTTTCGATCAACCTCATTACCTTCTTCCAAGGCGAGACTTTCAGAATACTTGGTCTCCCACTTCAAACTCTATTTCCTTCCGCTTAAGGTCTGCGTACGACTTCTGCCTATAAGAGGCTTCCTTCAACCGTGCCCGAATTAACTCAATCTTCTCTTCAGTTTCTACCACTAATTCTGGACCCAAAACTCGGCGTTCTCCTAACTTAGTCTAACAAGTAGGTGTTCTACACTTCCTTCCATACAATGCTTCGTATGGTGCCATCCGAATGCTAGCTTGATAGCTGTTGTTGTAGGCGAACTCAACTAAATGCAAGTAATCTTCCCAACTTCCTCGGAAATCCATTACACAGCCTCTCAACATATCCTCCAACACTTGTATAACTCGTTCAGACTGCCCGTCTGATTGTGGATGAAAAGCTGTAGTGAAGTCTAACTTAGTGCCTAAAGCTTGATGAAGTGCCTTCCAATATTGAGACGTAAACCTTGGGTCTCTATTAGAGATGATCGACTTTGGTACTCTATATAACCTAACAATCTCCGCCACATATAACTTGGCCAACTTCTGAAGGGAATAATCAACTCTTATTGGGATAAAGTGCGCGGATTTGGTCAAACGGTCCACTATCACCCATACCGAGTCCTTCTTAGTAGGCGTAAGGGGAAGCCCACTAACGAAGTCCATGGTAATTCTTTCCCACTTCCATTGGGGAATTTCGATTTGTTGAAGCAATCCTGATGGGACTTGGTGTTCAGCCGTAACTTGCTGACACGTCAAACATTTCCCAACAAATTCAGTCACCTCTCGTTTCAGATCAGACCACCAAAATTGTTCCCTTAGATCTCTATACAACTTGATGCCTCCGGGATGCATAGCATAAGGGCTGCCATACGCTTCCTGAAGAATCCTTTGTCTCAACTCCTTATCCCTCGGCATACAGACCTTTCCCTTGTAGCACAACACTCCTTCATCATTGACGCCATAGTCCCTTAATCCTCCTTGCTGTACTTGCTGTAACTTAGTACTTAAGTCCTTATCAGCCAACTGTCCCTCTTTCACCTCCTTTAGCCATGTGGGCTTGACTTGCAACTCTTCCAACAGGCTTCCGTCATCATACAGACTTAAATGAGTGAACAAAGCCCGTAGATCCGACACCACCTTCCTACTCAGGGCATCGGCTACCACATTCGCCTTGCCCGGATGATATTCTATCGAACAATCGTAATCCTTTAGCAATTCCACCCACCTTCGTTGCCTCAAGTTCAACTCCTTCTGAGTCAACAGATACTTAAGGCTCTTGTGGTCTGTGTAGATAACTGACCTTTCTCCATAAAGGTAGTGCCTCCAAACTTTAAGGGCGAAAACCATCGCCGCTAGCTCTAAATCATGGGTTGGGTAGTTAACCTCATGAGGCCTTAGTCGTCGTGACGATAAGCGACTACTTTGCCATCTTGCATTAGCACACGCCTAACCCCGTATGCTGAAGCGCCACAAGACACCACAAAATCTTTTCTTGCCTCCGGCTGAATTAACACTGGAGCTTCCACAAGACCTTCTTAAGCTTTTCAAAGCTCTCTTGATGCTTATTAGTCCATTCAAAGGGTACTTCCTTCCTTAGCAACTTTGTTAAAGGCGCGGCTATTGACGAAAGTCCTTCCACGAACCTTCTGTAATAGCCTGCCAAGCCTAAGAAACTTCGGATCTCAGCCACGGACCTAGGTGGTTTCCAATCCAACACTGCTTCGATCTTCCTAGGATCCACTCTTATTCCTTCTGTAGATACCACATGTCCTAAGAATGCCACCTCCTTAAGCCAAAATTCGCACTTCCTAAATTTGGCATAGAGCTTCTTCTCCCTTAACACTTCCAACACAACTCGGAGATGTTCATCATGCTCCTCCTCCAACTTCGAGTACACCAAAATATCGTCGATGAACACAACAATGAACCTGTCCAAGTAGGGTTGGAAAACCCGATTCATATATCCATGAACGCAGCTGGAGCGTTCGTCAACCCAAACAGCATCACCACAAACTCAAAATGGCCGTATCTTATCCTAAAAGTGGTCTTATGGATATCAGCCTCCTTCTCTTTCAACTGATGGTATCCCGACCTTAAGTCAATCTTTGAAAATACTACGGCTCCCTTCAGTTGATCGAACAAGTCATCGATCCTTGGTAAAGGATACTTGTTCTTAATGGTCAGCTTATTCAACTGACGGTAGTCTATGCACATACGCATAGTTTCGTCCATCTTCTTCACAAATAAGACCGGTGCTCCCCACGGAGATACACTGGGTCAGATGAACCCACGATCCAGCAGTTCTTGGATTTGAGCCTTGAGCTCCACTAACTCCTTTGGCGCCATTCAGTATGGAGCGATTGATACAGGAGCTGTTCCCGGTAGCAAATCAATTCCAAATTCTACCTCCCTATCTGGGGGTATTCCTGGTAATTCCTCTGGAAATACATCCACGAAGTCCCTTACCGTCCTAACTCCATTAATACCTTCTTCTTTCCCACCTATCGTACTAATTAAGGCTAAAAATTCCTTACACCCCTTATTAATCATCTTCCGGCCTTCAAGGTCAAACCACGCTACACAAGTAGTTCCTCCTTTCTCCGATCATGGCTACCACTTTATCCTCCGGGTTCTTAGTTCTATCCGTTTAGTCAAGCACAATCCAACATGGCTTTGTTCTACTAGCCAATCCATTCTCGAGTATAAGTTCAAATTCTCAAGGGTAACTCCATTAAATCTTTCGAAAGTTCACTCCTCAATTTCTAAGGGCACATTTCGAAAGATCTTATCTACCACAACAGTTTGGCCTAATGGGCTTACTACGTCATCATCTGCTCATCGAAAGTTCGAGTCTAGGCCTAATGTTTCCACTACACTACATGCGACAAAGGAATGGGTCGAGCCCACATCAATCGAGTAAAATAGGGTTTGTCAAAATAAAGAACGTCTGGGTTATTACATCCGTGTGTCACCATCTTCCCCCGTGAATCAGATAAACCAAACCGGTTGCCTTGCATCGGCATTAGTAGTACCTCTACATGTTCCATGGCCTCTGCGAGCACCATTACCTCGGTTACCCGAACCACGACCCCGTTGAGGCTGCTATCTGCCTCTACCAGTCTGGCTAGCATTCTAAAGCGCGGTCAGCTCTCATCTGGTTGCTTGGGACAATCCTTAAGCATATGGTCCTTGGACCCACACTTGAAACATCCTCCGTCTTTCTCCAACACTCTCCCATGTGCTTCTTTCCACAATGCTCACAAGGGCGTCATCGCCACTCGTACCAACTGTTGATTCCGTGGCCCGTCAACCCTAGGCCTCTTGTGACCTTTCCAGATGGTCCAAAACCTCTTTGGCCTTATTCCTATCCACAATCTGCTTGGTAGCGTCCTTAATCCCTCGCCACCTTGGCCTTTTCCACCAAAAGTAGAGAATTCCCGCCCCGATGCGGTGCTATTAATGCCTCAGATCGTCCCTCATCCGTCCTCAAACGGACACAACGCTCATGCTTAGTTGCCACTACCCTCGAGCATAGTAGCTCAACCTCGGAATTTCGCCTCATATTCTCATGCGATGACTTACTCCCTTGTACCAACCCTAGAAAAGCCTTCCTTTGTTCATCTCAGATACCGGTTCCCACATACTTCTTCCGAAATGCCTCTAACATACTCCCAGATCAAATTTTCACCGTGGTACCATCCGAACGCTTAACCACCACCGATACGCTTCATCGCGAACAATGCCACCATCCCTTTCAACTTTTCCTCCGAGTCGATCGAGCTCATCCATGATACGCCGTTGCTTCCAACCAAGACTCAACCAGACTGGTGCCACATTAGATACTCCTAACATTTCCGCTCCATTGGCTCGGAGCCGCTTAGGTCTGCACTTTTGATTTCCCCAATTTCCTCCTCGCACCAGCCACCAATTCCAAAACTTCAAGACTGACTCACGACACAAAGATCTTCCCGTCGAGCCTCGCCGCCCAACATTAACAGCTGGGGGTGGTGGTGGCGGTGGCATTTCATTGTCAGACCCTTGACCCGATCTAACGGGTTTCGACACAGTCATCCTTCCTCTACCTCGACCACGATGACCACGTCCTCTAGAGCTCATTTTCTAGTGTCGAGATCTGATTAAGAAATTTTATGGATTAGTCATTGTTCCACTTATTTACCAGCGAATGAGTTTTATGAAAAGGGATTTAAGAGTGGTTCTTTCGTATACATATAAACACACAATCTTTTCCATTCATTCATTCATTCATCAAACAAGTATGAACTTTCATTCATTCAGAGAAACGTTGTAGTTTTTGTTGTTGTTGTTTTCCACTACCCAGGGGTATTTTCGTAATTTTGTCCTACAAGGGCATTTTCGTAATTTTTCAGAAGAAAAACATTCCTTGGTGTTTTTGTCAAAAAGTATTTTGAAAATTTTGAAGTCTCGGGGTAATTTGGAAAAATTTTAAAATTCGAGGGTATTTCAGTAATTTTTGACCTCAGGGGTATCTTGGTAATTTTTCACAAATCAGGGTAAATTTGTAAACTTTTATAAGTCAAGGATATTTTGAAAGTTGTAAAAATTTGAGGGTTCTTTTTGAAAATTGTTCCTTCCAAAATGGGGATGTTGCAAATATTTTGGAAATCAGGGTCGTTTTGGCAATTTTGTAAGTTAGGGGCAATTTTGTAATTTTCTAAAATTAAGGTATTTTGATATTTTAGGGTTTTTGAATGTTTGTAAAATAATGGAATTTTGGTAAAGTGTTGGGTAGTTGAACATTTTATAAACCAAGGGCATTTTGGTAATTTTACCACCAAGGGCATTTTTGTAATTTTCGAAATCGTGAGTTTTTCGAAAATGTTGTAAAAATAATTTTCTCATTAAAAGAAAGTTTTAAAAGTTTGAAAAGTAGGGTTTGTTATTTTGTTCTCTCTTTTTTTTAAACATGGCTAGTTCCTTTCGGGTTTTAGTAATTATGTTTAGCTTTATGACCGAGCCCTCTTGGTCGGGGTGAACCATAGCTACGCACTGTAGGATTCGTGTGGAGAGGAGGTGAGTCACGCGATCGCTTAAATACCAAGCTCCCACTGAAACCATTCCTAGACATGCGCATGAGGTTGCCACACCACCGAGCCCTCCGAGTTAGGGTGAACCGAAGCCACGCACTGTAGGATTCTGCCAAGAGGAGGTGAGTCACTAGGACTACTTAAATGCTAGGCTCTTGGGATCCAATCCTGACATGTGTGGGGTTACCACACCCTAGCTCAATTGACTTAGCCATAGGTTTGTTCAAAGTGCATTAAGTCTTATGTGGTTTTGTATTTGAGTAGTCTAATCCTAGGGTTCAAGTTCCTATCATTCTATTCTACGCTCCATGCCTTTTCTACCCTTAAAAGTTCACGTAATCACACATATAGTTGGGGTACTTACGGTGGATCATGGGTTGAGACTTAGGTGCCATGCCAAAAACACGCTTATTTCAAAGATAATCATTTGGCACACTTTGAAAACGTTTTGGGCCTTAGCCCACGTGCCGAGAGTTTGAAACGGGCTCGATACCAAGTGAAACACCCCACACCCAAATTTCATGAGCCCGAACCTGATCTCGTATGTTCCTTAAGTAAACCGGTTTCAATAAATTCTCGTTACTTAGAGAAAATTTGTAAAATTTTGGAAAACTATTATTTTGAGTTGGGCTTAGATTGGAAACCCGTCTAATAAATCTTGTAAATCCAATTTTTATTAAGGTGACAAAATAATCTTTAAGGTTTTAAAAAAATATCTCTCTTAAACTTTAGTCTTAAATAGTTCGCAACGTAATAGTTAAGAGTAAAGCAAGATAAGAAAAAAAAACCTACTAGGCCTTATGGCCTTATTACATCAAGTAAAGCCCAAAAATAAAATTAAAGGTACTAAAAAAAATAATAAGGTCCAAATTACATAAAATCTTCAAATGAAGCATGGCCACCTCAAGGTCTACCATCCCCCATTCACACTGTTCATCACCGAAAATAGTTCCCACAATGGGTGAGTCAACAGACTCAATGTGCACACAAGACTAACATTCAACAAATCAGCATACATGTTCATATCAAATTCATATTCATATAAAAATAAATGATGATGCGACCCAAACCCAAGCCTATTTGTCCATCCGCTACACACCAATTGCACCTGCTAGTCACACCGTGGGGACTACTAAGTCAACCCTCCATTCGCTACACACCATCGAAGGCAGTCGCTGCAGTCGACGTGCTCATCGCCCATATAATTTGTGTCATTAAACACCATATTCAAATAATGTAACCGAAGTTACCAAATTCAAATAATGTAACCGGAGTTACCATATTCAAATTTTGTGACCGTAGTCACCATATTCCATTGGTGAGACCGAAGTCAACACCTTCTTCCCCTTTCACATAAATCCCGAATGCCCTATAAATTTTAAATCATGCATAACATACTTAATTCCACATTCATATATATATTTTCACATGTTATAAAATAACATATTTCATAATCCTATCAGAAGTAGGAAACGTACCTGAGTACTTTTGTACCACATTAGGGTACTTAGCCATATTCACATTCTTATGTATAATCATATAGTTAATATTTGCCATATAACGTATTGAAGGTTAGTATGGGTACACACCTGATTTGCTTAATAGGTTCCTTGAGATCTCGAAAATCCTGATCTAACTTTAGATATGTAAATTCCTATATTCGGCCCATCATATAAAACACATTAATAACCTTTTCGCTTTTAAAACCAAATCCTAATAGGAATGGTATTACTAATACTTAACTTGCTTGCCGATTTGATTGGTGATCAAATCCCGAAGACTTGTGTTCTTCTCCCTTGAAATCGGCTAGCCATTAAATCCATTGATTTGATTAGTCTCTGATTATAACAAATAGATCTAGACATTTAAGAGAGAACCTTGGCCGATTATAACCACTTACCTTATGATGAGATTCCCAAAATCGATTCCTTGCTCCCTAAGTGATGTCGAAATTCCTAAAATTCATATGTTAGATCTGATCTAACTTTAATAAAAAAAATTTGGCCTTTGGCCGAATGTGCCTCACCTTAAATTCCTTGAATCTGAAATCCCGAAACTCTTCCTTTGATATTCGGCCAAGAGACATAAAAAGGGATTATTTCTTAGATCTTGATTAAAAGAATTAGATGAACGAGAATTAATTGTTCTTACCTTAATGCCTCAGTCAACTGCACCTCTTACATAGAGTCACAAAGATTTGGCTATGAAGATTTAACAGGGATCAAAAGAAAAGGGTTTTGGCTTAACAATGACAAAGGAGAGGAGAAGAAAAGATGGAGTTTTTCTTAGTGAAAATTTCGGCAGAGAGAAGTAGGGGCTAGGGAATTTTCGGCACACTTAGGAAAAGGATGAGAGAATAGCCTAACTCTCCTCCTTTAGCCGAAATTATCAATAGGAGAGTCCCTCACTTGGCCACTACTCCTCATAAGTGATAATATCATCTCTTTTATTTAAAAATAAAAGTGTTTAATCCATCATTTATCTCCTCAAAGAAAATCCCTTATTTATCACTTAATTTATCAAGTATTAACAGAAATAAAACTCCTCCCTTTCTAGAAATAGGTGCCGTCCACCTCAGCCTTCTGGAAGCAAAATTAAAACCTTCATTATTTGCTTTCCAAGTGACTCAAACTCAGGCCCATTCCTCTTGCACATGGCGCCATTTCTCTAAGCCCTAAGTGACATCTTTAGGCCATTTTTCCAAGCCTGTTTGTGTGTCTAAATTCTCCAACTTTTTCTTTTAAGGCCCCATTGCCCTTATTTCCTATTTTGAACTTTAAAATTTGACATTTCTCGATCATTTCTAAGTTTCCTAAAATTTTTGATCGGCTTTGTAACTTGCCATTTTTCTTACATGTTCAAGTTTCCAAAATGTTCAGGTTTCCATTTTTGGTTCATTTCCAAAAATGTTCAGGTTTCCAAAATGTTCAAGTTTCCAAAATGTTCAAGTTTCCATTTTCATGCATTTCCAGGTTTCCAAAAATATCAAAAATTTATTCTTAGTGCTTAAACTTGTCATTTCATACAATTAAACTGAAAATGCATAGGCCCTTTTCAGGATGTTACACGTAGCATACTAGATCCGGTCATGATGTATGGGCCGGGTTTGGGGTGTTACATACCAACTCGTACCAATCTCATTATTGTCCATATCTTTCACTTTCCCTTTGAATCATTCAGAATAGAAGTCGGGTATTCAAGAATCTTAATCGTTAAGTACCTATATCATGGCCCGTAGCCAAATCAAGGTAATTCCTCCAAAGTGCTTATACCATTGCCTAAAGCAAAATCAAGGCATAACTCGCACTGAAGTGCCGATATCATGGCCCAAAGCCAACTTAATACCCTAATGACATGTCATTAATATCCTAGACTATTCTAAGGTTCAACCAGATTTTCCAATACCAAATCATAGTTGAATCGTTGATTAATTACTATCGAATCGTTGTCAAATCATGGTGAAAGAGTCCATATTCTAGTATTTATAATTTATTCATAATCAAAACAGCTTAATTACAATTATAATAGAGCTCGTTACATATGAGCTTACCTCGATTTGGAATTGACGAATCGGTCAACTACTCGATAACCTTGCTTTTCCCCCGATCTAAATTTGAATTCTTTCTTTATTGACCTATATGAATTAAAAATTAACTTATTTGTTCATCTACTTATTCAATTAATCCAAAAATACACATTTGGGCATTTTTACATATTAGTCCCTAAACTTTCATATTTTTACAATTTAGTCCCTATTTTACAAATACGCAAAATTCACATAATTCAACAAAACCCATGCGTGGTTGAATTACCATAGTTCCCCTAGTAGCCCAAAACTTTCGTTTATTTCACATTCCAACCACTAAATTTGCATCATTAACAATTTAATCCCTTTTTGACATTTTTGTCAAAAATCACTTTATAAAAACTATTAATTTATCAATTAACCTTCATAATATATCATCAATCATCAAATTACTCAAGGATTCAACAATGGAAACATGTTAAATCTTTAACAATTTTAAAATCTAAGGTATGGGCTAGCTAGAATACGAAGCAACTATGTCAAAAACATAAAAATCATTAAAAATGTAACAAAACACATACCTCATTGCATTAATTTTCCTTAGAAGAATGAAGAACCCTAGTATTCTCTTTTCTTATCATTCAATTTCGGTTGAAAGATGAGAATGAATGCCTTTAATTTGGTTTTGTTTTATTAGTATACTTAAAATAACTAAGTTACCATATTAACCTTTAATACAAACCATTAAAATTCATTTATACATGTCCATATCCGTCCACTCACTCTTATATTGATCTATTTACAACATAAGGACCTTAACTTTAAGGTTCTATAGCTATTAGGCACTTTTAGCTAATAGAACACAAGTTTTGTAGCTTACGCGATTTAGTCTGTTTTCTCTAATTAACCATCCAAACGAAAAAATTAGCTTACGAAATTTTTGCCCATATCAAATAAAATATTTTAAATACCAAAAATAATATTAAAATAATTTTTTGACATCCAATTTGTGGTTCTGAAACCACTATTTTGATTTAGCTAAAACTGGGCTATTACAGATATGCTATGTTTATTTACCTGAATTGTGACTGAATGGTAAGTTAAATTCTATGTTATACAAACTTACTAAGCTTAAATGCTTACTCTTTGTATTTTCCATGTTTTATAGTGAATTGAAAGCTCGTTTGGGTTGTAAGCTTGTCAGAGTTATCTCATACTATCCATCACCCCTTTCGGTACTTTCGATTGTCTAATTTTGGTTATAATGGCATATATAGGTTATTTTCACTAATTTTGGACTATATGTGTTGTTTTGATTGTGGTCATATGATTTGTCTTGTGTTTTGGTATATTTTGGTATGTATATAGATAGCCTTATCATGTTGATGTGTGGATTGATATGGTAGAATGATGGTATGAATATGCATTTTGTATAAGCTTTGAAGCTTGATAGAATTGTTGTGAAGTGGTACTTGTTTGAAAGGCTTATTTGGTGTTTTTAGTGTACAAGTTATATGTGAATTATATGACCAATTGATGCTAGTGATTGAGTGGTACAATTGGTACCAAATGGTATGTTTTGATAATTGATCTACATGGTAAGGTTTGGTGCAAATGTGCATATATGTTAGTTTATCAATTGCTTATATTGAACACATGGTTAGTCATGTTTATAATTGACATTTGAAGTGCCTAAGGGCATATTAGTTGTATGTGATCATACCATTTGTATAAGGCTAGAAAATCCATGGTTTTGGTACCTTATTATGGCTGGCTTATATGAATAATGTTGGGTGTAGGTTTTTGCCAAATTGGGTGAGAAATATTGCTTGTAAAATGGCCTATTTTTGTCCATACGGGCAGAGACATGGGCATGTGTCTCAGCCGTGTGTGACACACGTCCAGGTGACACGATCGTGTGTCCCATGTAGCTTTCAAAGGGTTGCAATTTAGGCTATTACACAGTCTAGTACACGGCTTGGCACATGGGCATGTGAGGTTACATAGAAGGGCACACAGCCTAGTACACGGGCGTGTGGCTTGGCCATGTGGCCCAAGTCAATGAGTTACATGGGAAAAAAACATGAACTGGGACATGACCGTGTGCTCCTACTTCAAATGCCCACATGGCCTGAAACATGGTCGTGTCTCTTGGCCGAGTGACCTCTGCAATGTTGAAAAATTTTCATGTTTTCGAAAAAATTCTCTAAGTTTCCGACTTAGTTTGAACTTGTTTCCAATGCATATTTTGGGCATCGAGGGCTTGTACAAGTGACAATATGTATAATTTTGTTTTGTTTTGATATAAATATTTGCATGATATGAAATTTTTGAAATTTTTGTTCGTTTGATTTGTAAATTCCAGTAATGCTCCGTAACCCTGTTTCAGTGACATATTCGGGTTAGGGATGTTACATCATTAATTCTCAAACTTTACAAATCATTCGCCTATTCTATTGCAGTTGCTTTAATTGAAAACCTTTTAGGTGATGACTTTAGAACCTTTCTCACAAGTTAATAGTTAGAGTACTCTTCTCCAAGGTTGAATGCTTTATTAGACAGGTCACAGAATTTGGCATAAAACTCACCAATGGTCTCAGAATCCTACATTCATGGAGTCTTAAACTTGGTAGTGGAATGATGATATGTGCAATAGTACACAATCGCAACAAGTAATAAAGTGACAAGTAAATGTCGAGTTATCGTACCCACATAGATTGTGCAAGAGTTGTTTATGAATGCAATTTTTAAAACACATTGGTGAAGAAAAATATTTTGATTTGAGGAAGTGATTAAAACTAGAATTTTAACTAAGTAAAATAAATAAAAATAAATAAAAGTTCCAATGCACTATTTCAAAATATTATTTAATCAAGATGACGTAATTGTGTTAGATTAATTACATTTCTTAACTTAGAATTCTTAAACTCATGTTTATGTTTTATGAATAAATTCACGGAAACTTCGGTAATTGGCTAACTTATGAACATACTTACCTACAAAAATCCATTTATCTGTTGACTATATCTTTACATCAATTAAGCCGATTAAACAAATTTTAATAAGCAAATGTGTTAATGCACATACATACTTATGAAATTAAAATAATCACTTGTACATATCTCTATGTCAACTCAAATAATTAATTGAATCTCATAAGCACAAAAAAGATTACGTGAGGTAACAATGTATTTCTACCTTGAAACAATTTAATCACAATAATCTTGCAAGTTATGCGAGGCTAGTGTATCGTTAGATATCGTTGCTAATTTAACCCTTAGCTACCTTAGATGATTAAACATGCACTGATTAGGTAATGTGTCAATTAATTACAATTTCAATCCGTTTAAATAATTAATTCATTAGTTACCTTACAATTGTAATGCAAGAATAACTTAGTCATGGTTTTACTGAATCAAACATCTTACCGAGGCCTATAACAACACAAACATAATTTTAATAACTCAAGTAGACAAAATGCAATCAACCTAACACGAATTAAATTTTAGCAATATTAATTAAATTAAACATATCAACATCACAAATATTCATAGACATGTTCATAACAACAACAATAAAACTATAAGGATAAGGAACAAGAATCAAATCTAGTGTTTCTCCGAGGCTTGACTAGTTTCCTCCACTCCTCATTCTCCGCTTGTTCTTGTTGAATCGAGGCCTCCATGAACACTTGAATTCTACTGAAAATGGTGGTTGAATGAATCTTTTTCAAGAGGTGAAACCAGCAAGGGAATGGGGAAGAAAATGAAGAACAATTAAAAGAGAAAAGTGAGAGAGAAGTGAAGAATGAATGATTTTGAGATGTGTTAGAAGTGAGCAGCCAAGGGGGTCTTTATAGGTTGAGAAGGCTGATAAAAATATCCAAAATCAGTAGCCAAAGACTCCCCCCATGGCCGGCCACACATATGGCATGTTTGAAGATTTCAAACATGCTATTTTTAGGTAGGGGCAAATCTTGAAAGGCATGAATAATGGAGGGGTTTGAATGCAAATTGAAGGAGTCTTCAAGGGCCATATTTCAAGCCAAATAATCAGCCAAACAAACTGATTGGGTCAGCATGTGGGACGGTTTGGGCTGCCCAGTGATTGGTTGGATCAATTTTCTTGCTCAAATTTCATGTGGGCCCCTTTTCATATTTAATTAACAATAATTTATTTAACCAAAATTAATTTGTATTAAAATTATAATTAATTATATTATGAATATACACATAATTTGGACCGTCTTAGGCTGAAAAATTATTTTGCCTCGATGGTTCAAAATTGCTTCTCGGTTCTGTGCTTCTAATAGTGTCTGACGAGCCATTTTTTGCCCTTTGTGTGAATTTGTCAAAAATGAGCACAATTAATCAAAATTTATTGTAAAATTCAAAATTTTAATAATTTAAGTAAAATTTAATTATCCTATAATAATTATATATTTTTGACAAGAATTTTACCAAAACGCATGAATTTGAGTTAAAAGCGCATGAAAAAAGTGTGAATATTTTCGTGTTTCCACACCCCCAAACTTAATTCAGTGCTCGTCCCGAGTAATGCACAAATTGAAAAGAATTTTTTTAGAAACACATTTGAAAATTTCCTTCAAAATAACGTTCTTCCTAGTATTATGAATTTGGTATACTTATGCTCAAGAACAAGAATTTTGAGATTTACGCTACTTAAGTATACATCAATTATTCTTATAACAGAAAAATAGACTAAATGCTTCCTAATAATGACATGTTAAACCCTACCAATTTGATTTTATTCCCTTACTCAAGATTAAGCTGCAATCATTAAGTTTAACTTATGCCTTCATATGTTGAACATAGCAATTTCTCTCCACTAATGTAGGTAGCATAGAAACTTGTATCAGTATTTCTTTAAAAAGGTTGTAATGTGGCTAGGCTAGGGTAGGTAAAAGATAGATAAATTTAGGCTAAAAACCCTATACTTAACTTGAACTGGACCTTCGGAATAATTACGTTTAATACACCAACTTACTTTGCTTCCACATGCTCTTTTGCACATCTATTTTCTTTCAAGTACATATGCTCTTCTCTTCTTCTTGTTTCACGAGCATTTTTTTGTATGTACTACAATTTTTTGAGCATTTGATGCATCTTTTCAACTCACCCAAGCTTATTTTCAAAGAACATTCTGAATAGTACTGAGTCTAGTGTTTGGGACAATGTAAAAATAATTAAGAGAAAAGTGACGGCTAAATATTCAAAGGGTTCAAATAAAATTAGGTCATATAGTCTCAAAGTTGGGTTTCAAGGGATAAAAATTCATCAAAGTTGGCTTGAAAGGCTCAAACGGTCTAAACAAAAGTTGCCTAAATCATTTTCAACATTTCATGCTTTATAGGATTTTGCCTCAAGAAACTACTATGTCAATTCTAGATACTTAAACTTTCATGCATGCCTAACTTTCCTAAGGAACTAAAAAATTTTATGGTATGATGTGCATGCTTTATTAATGATAATACTCTAGAGGGACATATTTTTATGTATTAATTACGTATTTCTTTTAAGTATGATCCTACTAATTTGAGCTATTTATGGTTTTATATCTTGTAGGGACTAAATTGAAAGCAAAAGGAAAATTGGGGGCAAAAAGAGTGAATTTAAAGATAAAATGGGCCAGCATGCGAAATAGGAAAGAAATGGTGCTAAAAATACAATGTGTGGAAGACTTTGGAAGCGAAAGTGCAAAGAAAGGATTTTATAAACACAAGACTCTATTTAAATTTTAATTATATTATGGTAATTGTAAAAATTATTATTTAGATTTAATTTTAGCCTTTATCTCTATTTATCTATCTTTATTTATCTGTTAGAATTTAGACAGAATGATTAGGTTTTCTAAGTACTATAAATAGGGGACGAAATGACATAAATTTGACTCATCTTTTTGTAAAAGCTCCCTTTCCCCAAAAATCTCTAGCCTTTGTTCCTTTCATTTATTCAATAAAATTCCATTTTCATTAAGTTTATTTCTTTTTTCCCAAAAAGCATGAGCCACTAAACTCATCTAGCCAAAGGTTATCGAGATTCCTTAAAAAAGGGTTCATGAGGCTTAGAACTTGCACTTAGCCTTCACAATGAGTATTCATCGTTTCTCTGCATTACAGGACTAATGCTTCCATTCATGTCCCTTCAAAAGTGATCTTTTCATCTTGTGCTAAGATGGCCGCTTTGTATGTTTTGGGAAGATTGCACAGTCAGTTCATTATCTTACTGCGTCAGTGGTTTTCGAGCCCAAGAGACAAAATGGCATGGCATTTGTCATTGAGAAGTAATGATCTAGTGTAAGACGGTCATACAAAAGCCATGGTTTGCTAGAGTTAGGTTCCTCTAAATCATAAGTGTCCTCTTCCATTATAACTGGTTTATTCTGTTCGAGAAGGATCACCTAAAAGCATAGGATTGAACCCAAGGAGGATCAAGATAACAAGAGGCTGGAATCTCTCCATCGAAAACTCTCTTTTCTCAACTCTATTTATTTTTACAATTTCAATTTCAATTTACGCAATACCAATTGAAACAAATTTTTAATTCTATTTTTTTAGGTACACCATTTTTCTTGGGCACGACTCTGCCCAGGTTCTTGAGAAAACAGAACTTGTGCAAATCTAGTCCCTGAGGATTTGACCCTACTTCCCTTATACTATTATTTTCGTTATTTTATAGAGATATGATATTTTTTGTGCTCTCAATGACACATTAAATTTTCGCACCGTTACGAGGACTGGTAACATACTAACTTGTTTCTTTTGTTTCTTATGACCAGATCTACTGCATGTATTATTGCGTTTGATTCAGAGATAGAGAAGAGTGCAAGAGCTAATCGTAAGGAAACAAAGCTACATAAAAAGTAGCTCGGGGTGGTAGCGACTCAGAGTAACCCACTACAGGAAATAGAAGCAGACGACGAGGTTGAGTCTAGGTTAACAAAAACCTTACTCAAACACTAGAAAATGAAAGAATACAAGTCGATCCACCGAAAGAAGTGCTTAACACTAAGGTTAAAGAAAAAACAAATCTAGCACATCAACCTATGGCTCAAACAATCCGGTAAATGGCTGAAGCTCCTACAGAACAACAACCATTATGAATTGCGTATCCTACTATGGATGCTGGTTTTGAACTGAAGTCAGGATTAATGAAGTTACTGCCAATTTTTCATGGGTTGCAAAACGAAAATCCCCACAAACATTTGAATGAGTTTCATATGGTTTGCCTTAGCATGAAACCTCTGGCCTTAATTGAGGATAAAATCAAATTGCGTTCTTTTACTTTTTCCCTAGAAGATTCTGCTAGGGAATGGTTATTTTATTTACCCCTTGGATCTATTACAACTTGGATTGATCTTTCCCATTTGCTTCTCAACAAGTTTCCTCTAGCATCGTGTGTAGTTGAGTTAAGAAGGGAGATCGTTTGGGATAAGGCACAGAGAAGTATAGTCTCTTTACGACTATTGGGAGCGATTTAAGAAGATGTGTGCAAGTTGCCAACAACATGGTATAACGGAACAGTCTCTACTTTAATACCTTTATGAAGACTTGAAACCCATAGAAATGAACATGGTAGATGCCGCTAATGGAGGGGCGTTGGTCAATATGACTCCCCGATAGGCAAGGGACTTGATATCCATGATGGCTTCAAATACTTAACAATTTCGAGCCAATCCTGAACCCACTAGAGGGGTTCACTAGCTAAGCTTTTCAACTTTAGAAGATAAAGTTGGTCGACTTACTAATATCATGAATTCTCTTTTTGCAATAAAAACAAGACCAACCCGACTGTGTGGAATTTGTGTAACACTCGAACATACAACTGATGCATGCCTTAGTTTGTGTGATATACTATGACCCATTTAGATGTTGTGAGGAACTTTCCTAGACTGCCCTAAAGGCGATATGACCCCTATGCAAATACATATAACCTAAGATGGAAAGACCATCCTAACTTGAGTTATAGGGCAAATCTGTAGTAGAACTAGCCATACCAAAATCGGTTTCTGCAATAGCTACGAGATTCAGGTACCTCTCTAGAAACTGGTTAATAAATTAGAAGCTAACATACTTTATTTTCAACAAAAAATCGAGGCATCTATAAGAGAATTGGCCACATCAATTATGAAAATAAACTCACAAGGAAAGCTGCCACCACAAATTGAACCTAACCTAAGACAACACGTAAATGCAGTGACGTTGTGAAGTGGAAAAGTACTGGAACCAAATCCTGGAAAGAATCTTGATCAAGATTTTGCCTAGAAAATATAGAAGAACGATGAACAGGTCCGAACGAAACCTCCACTACCCATAATTCAACCTCTGTTTCCAAGACGATTGAACCAATATCGGAGAGGTAAGGAGGAAAAAGAGATCCTTGAAACATTTAGAAACATCAAGATCAACATACCACTGTTGGATGCCATCAAAAAAAATTTCGCGATATGCCAAGATCTTTAAGGAGATTGCACCAATAAGCGAAAATTGATTGGAAATGAAAGAGTAAATGTTGGTGAAAATGTATCTACGGCATTCCAGCGGAAGATGCCAGCAAAATGTAAAGACAAAGCATGTTTGCAATACCATGTAAAATAGGCCATTGAGGAATTAAAAAAGCAATGTGTGATTTAGGGCCTCCATAAATGTAATGCATTTTTCTTTTTATGAATCACTTAACGCGGGTTTTTTGACGAAAACAGGTGTTATCATTCAATTAGCAGAAAGGTCTATTATGCATCCTGAAGGAGTCCTTGACGATGTATTAGTGAAAGTCAACAGACTTATCTTTCCTGCAGACTTTTATGTGATAAAAATGGAAGAGGATAATGCTCCTAGGTCTTCAGACATCTTGTTGGGGTGACCTTTCCTTAGTACTGTAAATACTAATATTGACGTGTGTAGCAGAACCCTCATGATGGATGTTGATGGGGAGATCATGAAGTTTAACGCTTATGACAGTATTAGTCACCTAAGCAAAATCTTGAACATAAACCGTGTCGACATAATTGACTCATTAGTAGAGGAAACTTTTGAGCCACCTTATGAAGATAAACTTGAAACATTGTTTGATGATAATTTCAATTCAGGATCTATTTATGAATCCGTTAATGAATTATTGGCTCCTATGGATACGAAACTTCTACCTTCTGTTGTGCAGGCACCAGATCTGGAATTCAAACCACTTCCTGAGCATCTCAAATGTGCATTTTTTGAGAATGATGAGACCATTGCCAACTTAAAAGGGACTAATCCTTTGATAGGCACACATAAGATTTTCTTGGAGGAAAAAATGAAACCAAAACAAGAGGCGCAAGGTCGATTGAACCCAAATATGGTGGATGTGGTAAAAAAGGAGAATTTCCAAGCTCATATGAATGAAATAATTCAGCTGGAATAGCCCCAATACTAGTTCGGGCGTCAAGCTAACGACGTTAAACAAACACTTGTTGAGAGGCAACTTAATTTTTATTTTTTTATTTTTTAATTTTGTTTTTATTATTTTATTATTTATTTATTACTTTATTTTGTTTTGATATTAATAAATTTCTCTTCTTCTATCTAGGTAAGCCGGTGAGGAAAAAACTCAAGAATTGGCATACTTTTACAAACATCCCTTATACTATCCCTATTCAAAGTAGGAATAGCACATCCCTGCTTTATACTTACCCAAAACCTGCATCCAAACACCCAACCTATAGCCAAACACCCTTTCGTCTACACTTTCAAACCCTAAACTTTTCCCCAGTTTTCACCCAATTAACCCTCCAACTGCCGTTCCACTTCTCCCTCACCCCTGTTATCGATTTTCCCACCATCATGGTTAGGACTAGAAGCCATGCCACTGCCAAGCCCTCATTTTTCATCAACAGCCACTGACATCGATTCTCGGTGCCCTAACATGTCAAAATAGCGAAAAAAACACCTTCCTCTCCTTCCTCTCCTCCATGTAGCTATGCATGAATGACAGTGTCTACATGGGGAGTTTTTCTAAAACCTTTTTCTTTCACATATTTATTTTCCTTTATTTTTCACATCGAGGAAAATGTTTTTTAAGTAAGGGGAGGCCTTCCTCATTAATTCTGTCATTTTATCCGTTACTCTTACTGTTGTGTTACTGTTGTTGCTACCTTGTACTCATTTTTACCAACATTTATTTTTTAGAATATTCTGCCTCTTTTCATGCCCAATATTTTAACCAGAAATTTCCCAATGTTTGACCTATGAACATGATTATTGTTTACTGAGATAGTTATGATACTGATTTCATATTCACTATTTTATTTCTATCAAGCTAAAATGATTATGATTAATAGAGTTAACCCTGTAACACCCTTTACGTGTAATCAACACCGGAACCGGGTCTGACGCATTACTGGACATAACTTACCCAAACATACAAAATCGGGCCTTAAAATTTAGTTTCAACTCAACACTTTTCGTTTCAATTCATAACATCCCTCTTATAGGTCTACGGGACCTTAAACATACTTATGGAGTGGTTCGGGACTGAACCGAAAACTTTTGAACACTTAGAAAATTTTTACACAAACCAAGACCACACGCCTGTGTGATGAGGGACACGTCCGTGTGGGCATGCCGTTTGGTCACACATGCCCATGTCCCTAGCCCGTGTGGATTTCATTTTTCACTTTGAACCTACAGAGGTTTTCACATGGCCAGACACATGCCCATCTCCTTCATACAGCCACAACATGCCCGTGTCTTAGCTTGTGTCCAAAAACCTTGACATTCTATTTCTGACATCATCATCCTATTATGGTCACACGGCCAAGGCACATGCCCATGTCCTTAAACTGTATGGTGAATTAAATTCTTAAATTCAGGTGCAAACTTCACACGGCTTGGGCACATGCCCATGACTTAGGCCGTGTCTCCCACAAGGTTGAGTCACACGGCCGTGTCTCCACCCGTGTGGTTACTACTGAGCATACTGATTTGCCGACTTAGGTTGCAGGGGGACACACGACCTAACCACACGCCCATGAGGTCAACCGTGCGTCATACATAGCCTAGACACACGCCCGTGTGTCTACCCATGTGGACAAGAATAAGGCTATTTACCAAACCCTTACTGCCACCCCTACTTACATCATCATAATCTATATTAAGTAACAAACTTATTTATACATAAATACCCCAATTAAACAACCATACAACTTGCACATTCATGAATAACCTCATCATTTCATATATTAATAAGAAAAAGCCATCAACTATGGCCTTATACAAAAGATTCATCCTCAAATGGGCCAACACATTTGGCCAAAATAATATGACATTCAACTAAAACTAAGTCCCTATACATGCCATACTCAAAATGCTAAATCTAACTATACCATGATGTGTTGATAGTGTGGGTGATCGTCTGATTATCTCTGTATCCCTAGATGGCTCTTCGACACTATAAAGCAAGGGAAAAGCAAAGGGAGTAAGCTTTAAGCTTAGCAAGTCTATATGTAAACAATAAGCATCATACCATATACTTATTAATCAAAAAAATTACATACTATGTCAAAACAATTCATATCCTCATAATCATGCTTACTCATTTCAAACCTTACCACATCCCAAACACATATCATAAACATTGCTCACATTTACTTGCACTTATACCCCGCACTTATCACCACAAAGCCACATGTAATTTCACTTAAAGAAGTTTCTCGATGAACACTTCGGAATAAAGTTGGATACTCGGTGGTTTCACACACAGCCTACCATTTAATAATTAACAAGGTGGATTTGCACACAGCCCACCAATGATAATACATACGATGGTATCGCACACAGCCCATCGTTAATAAACAACAAGGTGGTATCGCACACAGCCCACCAATAATTACATATTTACAAATATTTATCTGTATCCATATTCCTATCCCGAAGGTTCCTTTGAGAATTTCCTCACTTTCTACCATTTTTTAATAAATCTCACCAATAAGTATTTACATCCACACTATGCATTAATAAGTAAAAACATACGTAATAAAGACGTATCGTTCACACATAAACTTACCTCGATACAAAATATGTCAGTTTGCAATTTAGTTTGTAACCCTGCCTTCTCCCCGGTCAATATTGATTCCACATTCTTCTTGATCTATAATGACATATTTAACTTATTAAATCACCACATTATCCAAAACATTTCAAAGTTTCTATTTTGGAAAAATTACCATTTTGCCCCTATACTTTCACAAATTACACTTTTACCTCTAGGCTCGTAAAACGAAATGTGTTCATTTTTCACACACCCAGGCCTAGCCAATTCATATCTCCTCTTGTAGCAACTCAATATTTCAATTATTACACACATTTACTACCTATTTCACAACCTTTACAAAAAGGTCCTTTTAGGTGTTTTCATGGAAACACCTTTCAAAAAAGTTATTTATTCAACAACTATAATTCATTTTATTCCCCGAAAACTCAGCAAACAACATAATAAGTCTCATGGAAAAACCCTAAACTTTCAACCATTTTGCAAAATAGTCCCTTCATTAGCTAGTTTAAGCTTTAGGGGTTCCAAAAGTACAAATATTATAAAAGAAAACCCCCAAAATCACTTACTTGAAAGAAAGATATGTTGATGAAAATTTCAAGCTTCCAAACTCCTATTCTTGCTAGAACTTTTGGAAGAGGAAGAAGATAATAAAAAAATGATAGCTTTCTTGTTTTTGTTTTATTTTATTCACTAATCACCTAATACCACCAAACATTGACTAATTTAAGCCTCTTGTCCCCTCTATGAACGGCCATGACATTTAAAAAGGTCAAATTTCACATTAAGGACCTTCAATTAAAATTATATAGCTATTTGGCACCTCTAGCTTGTAAATTAAAACTTTCGCACTTTATGCGATTTAGTCATTTTTTGCGATTAAACATGTAATCACCAAAATTAATGCACCAAAATTTTCATGCACTCATATAATCATGATGTAACACATAAAATAATATTAAAAATAATTTCTCTGGTCTTGGATTAGTGGTTCCAAAACCACTGTTCTAACTAGCCCCAAAATCGGGTTGTTACAAACCCTATCTTACTTATAGTAAAATCGATTAAGATTAATGCAAATAGGATACTTAATAAAATTGTATGCTAAATTTATGTTCATGACTGTTAGGGAGTTTCTTAAACTTATTTTTGACACCTGATTGTTTTTCCTAGTCCATCAAAATTAAAATTTCATTTCATGATAATAATAAATTTTGATGTCTCCGTGGTTATGAATGCAACTTAAAAACGTGACTAGCTGAGAAACCGGGCTAGGGTGCTTGGGTTGTCATCCTACGTTGTGTCAAGAGGTTGTGTGATGTGTTAGGTAAAACTCCACTAACTAGAATTAAACAAAATTATGTCGGATATATTAGGCTGAGTAACCGGGGTCGGGTGATTGGTTGTCATCTCTCTTTGCGTCAAAAGGTTGAATATATTCTTAAGAAATAAACATATATAAATATAATAAACTAGGAGTATGTTCGGTTGAGTAACTGGGTGGGGTGCTTGGCTGTCATCTCTCTTCGCGTCAAAAGGTTCAATATATTCTTAAGCAAACAAATAAGAGATGTATTAATAATAAAATTGCATTTGGGGACTAAAGGTGGAAACAAATAGGGTGTCCTGGTAAGTTTAGTAAATTACCTAATATTCATGAAATAGTCCAAGTCGATTTTGATTTTTGTGTGATTAAATTGGAATACTTTTTCAGTTTTACTTAAACCAATCTAAAGGTTCTTTTATTTTCATATGCATCATTCCTAATTTTTGTAAAACTTTGGGGTGATATTTCTTTCATGGTAAATACTAAAATTTACAATGGATAGGAACCATACTTGAGGACAAGTAAGGGCTAAGTAGGGGGATTTGATAATACTCGAAAGGACATATTTTTGTATTAATTGCATGTTTATTTTGAGTATGATCCTACTAATTAGAGCTATTTATGGTTTTTTATCTTGTAAGGACTAAATTGAAGGCAAAAGGAAATTTAGGGCCAAAAAGCTTGAATTTAAAGATAAAATGGGCCAGCATAGAAAATAGAAAAGAAGTGGTGTCGTAAATACTAAGTGTGGAAGACTTGGGGGCAAAAGTTCAAGGAAGAGATTTTAAAAACACAAGACTCTATTTAAATTTTAATTATATTAGGATAATTGTTAAGATTATTATTTAGATTTAACTTTAACTTTTATCTTTATTTATCTTTATTTATCTTTTAGAATTTAGATAGGAATAGACAAGGTTTTCTAAGTACTATAAATAAGGGATGGAGTGACATACATTTGACTCATCTTTTCTGTAAAAGCTCCTTCTCCTAAAAAAGCTCTAGCCTTTGTTCCTTTCATTTATTCAATAAAATTCCATTGTCATTAAGTTTATTTCTTTTTTCCAAAAAGAATGAGCCACTAAACTCATCTAGCTAAAGGTTATCGAGATTCCCCAAAAAAGGGTTCATGAGGCTATAACCCGCACTTAGCATTCTCAACGAGTATTCATTGTTTCTCTGCATTACGAGACTAACACTTCTGTCCATGTCCCTTCAAAAGTGATCTTTTCATCTTGTGTTAAGACGGCCGCTTTGAATGTTTTGTTTTTCAACTATTTAACCTCTCTAGCCAAAATCTTAATTTTTCCCCTCTTCATAAGTCATATACAGTTGTATCTCAAGTTTGGTCGGAGGAATCACATGCGAGGGAGTAGAACGATATTGTCGCAACATCAGCACATGTAACACGATGTGTATTCTCTCTAATTTCGCCGACAAAGCTAACTGGTAAGCTACTGGTCCAATCCTTTCAATAACCTCATACGATTCTACGAACAACAGAATCAATTTGCCCTTTCGACCAATCTCAATATTTTCTTCTATGGGGATACATTCAAGAAAACCTTATCGCCCACCTGGAACTCAATTTCTTTCCTTTTATCATTGAATGGTATTGGTTGTGTGTTGATGTAAGAGTGTAAAGCAATAGCTTATGCCTCGAGATAGCTAAAATCGCATGAAAAGACTTATCTGACTCACGATTTGGAGTTGGCTACTATCATTTTTTCTTTGAAGATTTGGCGTCATTATTTATATGGTGAGAAATCCCGAATCTTTACCAATCACAAGAGTTTGAGATACTTGATGAACCAAAAGGATTTGAATTTGTGACAACGCGGTGGCTTGGATTATTGAAGGATTTTGAAACATCAAACAATTATCTGAACCAACCCAAAAATCAAAGTTATTTTACGATTCACACTGAGCACTCTTAACTTGCATTTCACTATCATTCTTTTGAGCTTCACGAATCTATTTAAGAAAAAATAGCATAGTCCTCAACTTGGCCAAAATAGAACGATCATCAGACAATGCTAAGCTCATACTCATGGCTCTTAAATCATACATGTATTTTTTGCTTAAAGCATCTGCAACCACATTCGCTTTCCCGGATGGTAATTGAAACACCCACACCGGCTCCACGAGCCCTGGACCGGATCCGTATTTTCCTTAAGTAAACCGGTTCAAATTCTTTTGTTACTTTGTGAAAAACATGCGATTTTAAAGAAAATTGTTTGGGTTGGGCTTGTGTTGAGAACCAATTTGAATTTTATATTAGAAAACCATTTTTAATTTTAAGTGATAAAACATATAGAGTATATTTTAAAATAAAATACTTAGTCTTTAACCCAATCAAAATTTTTAAAACACAATTAAACAACAAGCAGAAATAAAATCGTTCATCATGGCCTTGTGGCCTTATTACATCAAATCATAATTTCTAAATAATTCAAAATACTAAAATAAATTAAGAGTCCATGAAAATATAAACTTCATGTTGTGCATGGCCACCACAAGTTCTGCCGTCCCGGTCCATCACTGTTCATCACCTGAAAAATATTCCCACAACGGGGTGAGTCAAACAGACTCAATGTATACACGACACTAAATCATAACAGAATCAGGCATACAATAGTTACACAATCAAAACATAAAATACAAGTTATGATGCATTCCCAAACCCAGACCTAATTATCCATCCGCTACACACCCCCGTACCTGCCAGTCACACCGTGGGGACTACTAAGTCGACCCTCCTTCCGCTACACACCAAATCACGGTCTTAGATCACCGCATTCGTGGTCTTAGGTCACCACTTTCAGACATCGTGGTCTTAGGTCACCACTTTTCAGATATCACGGTCTTAGGTCACCGTGTTCGTGGTCTTAAGTCACCACATTTACTTCCCTTTCAAAATAAACCCATATGCCCATAATAATAATATGCATAATATGCCAAAGTTCACATTCCTATCATATTCTCATGTTACAAATAACATTTTCATATTCCCTAGAGAAGTAGGAAACGTGCACGAGTACTTAGTACCATATCATGGTACTTTAGCCACTTTCATATTCTTAATATCACATATCACAATTAAATGTGCCATGAAACATATTATAAAGTAGTGTGGGTACACACCGATTCGTTTAACGAAGCCCTCGAAATCCCGAACAAAATCGATTTACAGATTTAGATCTCAAATCCTACATAAATTCATCACTTTCTATTTAAAAAGACCATTCGGCCACTAATCCAAATCCTAATAGGATTAGTATTACTTACATTGTTGTCGAATTGAATTTAAGAATCAAATGCCGGAACTTTATATTCCTCCCTTGTGAAATCGGCTAAACACTATATTACTCCACGGGTTAGTTTTCGGCTTCTGATAATAAATCCAAACATTTAAAATAGGCCTTTGGCCGAATGTCTTAAACACATACCTTGTGATCCCAAAAAGTACCCTTGGCTATGGAGATGTTGAAACCTACATGATATCCGTTAGATCCACTTCTAACACTTAAAACAAAGCCTTTGGATCATATAGTTTCTTACCTTAAATCCTTGAATCTCGAAATTCTCTTCTCGATTAGCGAAATTCCTTAGATCCGAAATCCCGAATTCCTCCTTTAATATTCGCCAAGAGACAACCAAAAAGGTCGTTCCTAAATCTTGATTAAAAGAGATTGAACAACAAGAATCCATTGTTCTTACGTTAACACCACAATGACGGCACCCTTGTTTGAAGCCACAAAGATTCGGCTGTGGAGACTTAGACAGGATCAAAGAGGTTTTGGTTTTGACAAGAGAAGAGAAAAGAAGAAGAAAAGATGGATTTTTGCTTAAGGAAAATTTCGACAGAGAAAGAGTGGGCTAGGGAATTTTCGGCAATCACTTAGAAAAGATGGAAGAATGGCCTCACTTCTCCTCCCTTAGCCAAATTTACTGTGCTAGAGTCCCCTACTTGGCCACCACTCTTCCTTTGTGATAATATTATCCTTTAATTATCACTTTATTAAAAACATTTAATCCAACATTTATCTCTCCAATTTAAAAATCCTTTATTTATCACCCTTTTAATCGAATATTTATGAAAATAAAACACCTCCTTTCTAGAAGCATGTGCCGTCCACCTCGGTCTTCGGGAGCAAAATAAAACCTCCTTTATTTGCTTCCCAAGTGACTCGAACCTGTGCCCATTCCTCTTACATATGGCGCCATTTCCATAGGCCCTAAGTGACATCTTCGAGCCACTTTTCCAAGCCTGCTTGTGTGTCAAATTTCACAAACTTTTTCTTTTAAGGCCACCTTGCCTTAGTTTCCCTTTTAAAACTTAAAACTCGTCATTTCTAGGTCATTTCTAAGTTTCCAAAAATTTTCGATTGGCTCTGTAAACTTGACATTTCCTTACATTTCCAAGTTTCCAGAAATGTTCACTTTCCTATTTGCTTAGGTTTCCAAAATGTTCACTTTCCTATTTCACTTAGGTTTCCAAAATGTTCACTTTCCTATTTTGCTTAGGTTTCCAAAATGTTTACTTTCCTATTTTTAACGTGACATTCCCATACATTCTTAGGTTTCCAAAAATATTCAAAATGTATTCATAAAACTTAAGACATGTCATTTCGTACAATTAAACCGAAAATGCATAGGCCCTTTTCAGGATGTTACAATTCTACCCCCTTAAAATAATTTCATCCTCGAAATTTCCTAGCTAAAATAGTTGAGGGTATTGCTGTCGCATTGTCTCTTCTGACTCCCATGAAGCTTCTTCCGATCCATGATTGCGCCATAACACTTTGACTAGAGGAACTGACTTCCTTCGTAGTACTTTCACATCACGTTCCAAGATCCGAATCGGCTCTTCCTCGTAGGATAAGTCTGGCCTTAGCTCATTCATCAACTGGTACCACATGAGATGGATCCGAACGGTAATGACGTAGCATGGATACATGAAATACGTCGTGCATCTGCTGCAACTCTGGTGGCAACTCCAATTGGTATGCCACTGGTCCAACTCGCTTCAGTACTCGATAGGGCCCTACAAACCTTGGACTTAACTTCCCTTTGCGACCGAACCTCATAACCTTCTTCCAAGGTGAGACCTTTAAAAACACTTGATCTCCCAGTTCAAACTCTATCTCTTTCCGTCTAAGGTCTGCGTATGACTTCTGCCTATCAGAGGCTTCCTTTAATCGTGCTCAGATTATCTCAACCTTTTCCTCAGTTTCTGCCTCTAACTCCAGACCCAAAACTCGACGTTCTCCTAACTCAGTCTAACAAGTAGGAGTTCGACACTTTCGACCATACAATGCTTCATATGGTGCCATCCGAATGCTAGCCTGATAGCTGTTGTTGTAGGCGAACTCAACTAAAGGCAAATAGTCTTCCCAACTTCCTCGGAAATCCATCACACAGCCTCTCAACATATCCTCCAACAATTGTATAACCCATTTAGACTGCCCGTTTGATTGTGGATGAAAAGCCGTAGTGAAGACCAACTTAGTGCCTAAAGCTTGATGAAGTGCCTTCCAAATCGAGACGTGAACCTTGGGTCTCTATCGGAGATGATCGACACGGTACTCCATGTAACCTCACGATTTTTGCCACATATAACTTGGCTAACTTTTGAAGAGAATAGTCCACTCACGGGATGAAGTGTGCGGACTTGGTCAAACGATCCACTATCACCCATACCGAGTCCTTCTTAGTAGGCGTAAGGGGAAGCCCACTAACGAAGTCCATGGTAATTCTCTCCCACTTCCATTGCGAAATTTCGATTGGTTGAAGCAATCCCAACCGGACTTGGTGTTCAGCCTTAACTTGCTAACACGTCAGGTATTTCCCCACTAATTCGATCATTTCCCGCTTAAGATCAGACCACCAAAATTGTTCCCTTAGATCTCTATACAGCTTAATGCCTCCGAGATGCATAGCATAAGGGCTACTATGCGCCTCCCGAAGAATCCTTTGTCTTAACTCCTTGTCGCTCGGCATACAGACTTTACCTTTGTAGCACAATACTCCTTCATCATTAATGCCATAATCCTTTAACTCTCCATCCTGTACTTGCTGTAACTTAGCACTTAGGTCCTTATCAGCCAATTGTCCCTCTTTCACTTCCTTCAGCCATGTGGGCTTGACTTGCAACTCTGCCAACAAGCTTCCATCATCATACAGACTTAAGTGAGCGAACAAAGCCCTTAGATCCAACACAACCTTCCTACTTAGGGCATCAGCTACCACATTCGCCTTGCCCGAATGATATTCTATCAAACAATCGTAGTCCTTCAACAATTCCAACCACCTTCGTTGCCTCAAGTTCAACTCCTTCTGAGTCAACAAGTACTTAAGACTTTTGTGGTCTGTATAGATAACTGACCTTTCTCCATAAAGGTAGTGCCTCCAAACCTTAAGGGCGAAAACCACTGCTGCCAGTTCCAAGTCATGAGTTGGGTAGTTAACCTCATGAGGCCTTAACTGTCGAGACGCATAAGCGACCACTTTTCCATCTTGCATTAGCACACAGCCTAACCCCGTATGCGAAGCGTCACAGTACACCACAAAATCTTTTCCTGCCTCCGGCTGAATTAACACTGGAGCTTCCGTCAACACCTTTTTAAGCTTTTCAAAGCTCTCCTGTTGCTTATCCGTCCATTCAAAGGGTACTTCCTTCCTTAGCAACTTTGTCAAAGGCGCGGCTATTGACGAGAACCCTTCCACGAACCTTCTGTAATAGCCTGCCAAACCTAAGAAACTTCGGATCTCAGCCACGGACCTAGGTGGTTTCCAATCCAACACTACTTTGATTTTCCTAGGATCCACTCTTATTCCTTCTGCGGATACCACATGTCCTACGAATGTCACCTCCTTAAGCCAAAATTCACACTTGCTAAAATTGGCATAGAGCTTCTTCTCCCTTAACATTTGTAGCACAACTCGGAGATGCTCATCATGCTCTTTCTCCGACTTCGAGTATACCAAAATATCGTCGATGAACACAACGACGAACCTATCCAAGTAGGGTTGGAAAACCCGATTCATCATATCCATGAATGAGGCTGGAGCGTTCGTCAATCCAAATGGCATCACCACAAACTCAAAATGGCCGATCTTGTCCTAAAAGCAGTCTTATGGATATCACCTCCTTCACCTTCAATCGATGATATCCCGACCAAGTCAATCTTTGAAAATATCATGCCCCCTTCACCGATCGAACAAGTCATCGATCCTTGGCAAAGGATACTTGTTCTTAATGGTCAGCTTATTCAACTGACGGTAGTCTATGCACATCCGCATAGTTCTGTCCTTCTTCTTTACAAATAGGATCGGTGCTCCCCATGGAGACACACTGGGTCGAATGAACCCACGATCCAACAACTCTTGGATTTGAGCCTTGAGCTCAACTAACTCTTTGGCGCCATTCGGTATGGAACGATTGACACAGGAGCCGTTTCGGGTAACAAATCTATTCCAAATTCCACCTCCCTATCTGGGGTATTCCTTGTAATTCCTCCGAAAATACATCTTCAAAGTCCTTTACCGTTCTCACTCCACTAACACCTTCTTCCTTTCCACCTAGCGCACTTACGAAGCCTAAGAATGCCTTGCACCCTTTCCTAACCATTTTCTTAGCCTTCAACGCTGAAACTACGTTAGACAGGTAGTTCCTCCTTTCTCCAATCATTACTACTACTTCATCCTCCGAGGTCCTTAGTTCCATTCGTTTAGTCGCACAATCTAACACGGCTCAGTGCTCTACTAGCCAATCCATACCAAGTATGAGCTCAAACTCTCCAAAGGTAGTTCCATTAAGTTAGCAGGAAGTTTACTCCCGGATCTCTAAGGTACATTCCGAAAGATCTTATCAACCACTACAGTTTGGCCTAATGGGCTTACTACAGTCATCTGCCTATCAGAAAGTTTAGAGTCTAAGCCTAGTGTGTCCACTATACTACATGCAACATAGGAATGGGTCGAGCCCACATCAATTAGAGCAAAATAGGGCTTGTCAAAAATAAAGAACGTCTGGGATATAACATCCATGCGTCTCCATCCTCCTCCGTTGAACTGCATAAACCAAACCCAATTGCCTTGCCTCAAGATATAAAGACCTCGCCTGTGTTCCACGGCCTCTGCCAGCACCATTTCCTCGCTTATTCGAACCATGACCTCGTTGAGGTTGCGGTCCTCCTCTACCAGCCTGATTAACATTCTAAGCTGCTGGTCGGCTTTCCTCTATGTTCTTGGGGCAATCCTTGACCACATGGTCCTTGGACCCACACCTAAAACATCCTCCGATTTTCCTTCAGTACTCTCCTAGGTGCTTCTTTCCACACACATCACAAGGTCGATACCTCCCTTCTGATCCAGCTTGCTGACCTCGCTGCCCATCAACTCTAGGCCTCTTATGAACCTTTCCAGATGACCAAAAACCTCTTTTGGGCCTATTCCTATCCATAGCCTGCTTTGTAGAATCCTTGATTCCCTCAGCCACCTACGCCTTTTCTACCAAAGCAGAGAACTCCCGCTCCTAATGCGGTGCTATCAACAGTCTCAGATCATCCCTTAGCCCGTCCTCAAAATGGACACAGCGCTCATTCTCAGTTGCCACTACACCTCGAGCATAACGGCTCAACCTTAAAAATTCTGCCTCATACTCTGCCACGGACTTGTTCCTTTGAACCAGCCCCAAAAAAGCTTTCCTTTGCTCATCAGTATACCTGGTTCCCATATACTTCTTCTGATAAGCTTCCTTAACGTACTCCCAGGTCAGATCCTTAGCTGTGGCACCATCCCAAACAGTTAACCACTACTGATGCGCTTCATCGCGTAATAGTGCCACCATTCCTTTTAACTTTTCCTCAGGGGTCAGATCAAGCTCATCCATGATGCGCTCAGTTACTTTCAACCAGTACTCAGCTGTACTGGGTGCTACTCCAGACACTCCACGAAACATTTCAACTCCATTAGCTCATAGCCGTTCAGGCACAGACTTTCGATTTCCTGAATTTCCTCCTGCACCAGCCACCAATTCCAATACTTGTAGCACAGCCTGCGACATAGCATCTTCCCCCGTCTGAGCTTGCTGCTCAACACCCACAGCCAGGGGTGGTGGTGGCGGTGGTATCTCATTGTCAGACCCTTGACCCGATCTAACGGGTTCTGACACAGTCATCCTTCCTCTACCTTGTCCACGACGACCACATCCTCTAGAGCTCATTTCTAGCATTGTGATCTGATTAAGAAGTTTTATGAATTAGTACTTTTGTTTCAATTGTTTACCCGCGAAGGAGTTTTATGAAAAAGAATTTAGGAGTGGTTCTTTTGTATTCATACATGCACGATCCTTTCATTCATTCATCCATCCACAAGCAGCTTATGAACTTTCGCTCATTCAGAGAAATGTTGTAGTTTTTCATTGTTGTTGTTTTCCACTACCTAGGGGTATTTTCGTAATTTTGTCATATAAGGGCATTTTCATATTTTTTAAAAAGAAAAAGTTCCTTGGTGATTTTGTCACAAAGTATTTTGATATATTAAATTCCTGAGGTATTTTGGAAAAATTTTGAAATCCAGGGGTATTTCGGTAATTTTGGACCTCAAGGGTATTTCGATAATTTTTCACAAATCAGGGTAAATTTGTAAAATTTAACAAATCAGGGATATTTCAAAAGTTGTAAAACTTGAGGGTTCTTTTTGAGAATTGCATTTTCCAGAACAGTGATGTTGCAAAAATTTTAGAAATTAGGGTCATTTTGGTAATTTTGTAAGTTAGGGGTAATTTTGTAATTTTCCAAAATTAAGGTTTTTTTTTTATAGTTTGCAAATTAGAGTTGTTGAATGTTTATAAAATAATGAAATTTTGATAGAACTATTGAGTAGTTGGTCATTTTATAAACTAAGGGCATTTTGGTAATTTTACCACTAAGGGCATTTTTGTAATTTCGTAAAGCAGAAATTTTTTTTCGAAAAATTTTGTAAAGATGGTTTTCATGAATTTAAAAGAAAGTTTTAAGAGTTTTAAAACTAGGGTTTTGTTGTTTTTATAAAACACGCTAGTTCCCTTTCGGGTTTTAGTCATTGTGTTTAGCCTATGACCGAGCCCTCTTGGTCAGGGTGAACCAAAGCTACGCACCAGGCAGGATTCGAGTGGAGAGGAGGTGAGTCACGTGGACTGCTTAAATACCAAGCTCCCACCAAAACCATTCCTAGACATGCACACAGAGGTTGCCACACCAACTGAGCCCTCTGGGTTGGGGTGAACCGAAGTTACGCACCAGGTAGGATTCCTGCGAAGAGGAGGTGAGTCACTAGGACTGCTTGAATACCAGTCTCTTCCGGATCCAATCCTAGACATGCGCACAGGGGTTACCACACCCTAACTCAGTGACTTAGCCATAGGTTTGTTGAGTGCATTAAGTCTTATGTATTTGTGTTTGAGTAGGCTAGTCCTACGGTTCAAGTTCCTATCATGCTATTCTACATTACATACCTTTTCTACCCTTCTAATATTCATAACATAATTCACATAATCACCCAAATAGTTAGGGGTACTTACCTGGTGGACTGCGGGTCGGAGACTTAGGTGCCATGCCAGAAAACCTGCTTATTTCATAAAATATTTTCAAAAACTCATTGGGCTCGCTTTGAAAACGTTTTGGGCCTTAGCCCACAGGCTGAGAGTTTTAAAACTGGGCTCTGATACGAAATTGAAACACTCCACACCCGGCCCATGAGCCTAGACCGGATCCGGTATGTTCCTCAAGTAAACCGGTTCAAATTCTTTTGTTACTTTGTGAAAAACTTGTGCGATTTTAAAGAAAATTGTTTGGGTTGGGCTTGTGTTGAGAACCAATTTGAATTTTTATATTTGAAAACCCTTTTTAATTTTAAGTGATAAAACATATAGAGTATATTTTAAAATAAAATACATAGTCTTTAACTCAATCAAAATTTTAAAACACAATTAAACAACAAGCGTAAATAAAATGCTCATCATGGCCTTGTGGCCTTATTACATCAAATCATAATTTCCAAATAATTCAAAATACTAAAATAAATTAAGAGTCCATAAAATATATACTTCATGTTGTGCATGGCCACCACAAGTTCTACCGTCCCGGTCCATCACTGTTCATCACCTGAAAAATATTCCCACAATGGGGTGAGTCAAACAGACTCAATGTATACACGACACTAAATCATAATAGAATCAGGCATACAATAGTTACACATTCAAAACATAAAATACAAGTTATGATGCATTCCCAAACCTGCACCTAATTATCCATCTGCTACACACCGTGACTTGCCTACCACACTGTGGGACTACTAAGTCGACCCTCCTTCCGCTACACACCAAATCACGGTCTTAGATCACCGCATTCGTGGTCTTAGGTCACCACTTTCAAATTACTGTGGTCTTAGGTCACCACTTTTCAGATATCACGGTCTTAGGTCACCGTGTTCGTTGTAACATCCTGATAATTAGGGGTTATGCATCTTACTTAATTAAATGATGTTGCATGCTTAATTATTATTAAGTGTATTTTGGAAGTTATTTGAGCTTCATTAATTAAGTGAATGCTTAGTAAAACTTTTAATTTCTAATAATTAAGAGAGAGAGAGAGAGCAAAGCAAATTAGGCTTTAAGAATTAATGACAAGAGGTTTCTAGCATGAATTGAGTAATTGGCAAGGTGGTTAAGATGCATGGATGTGTGCTTAAGGAGAGAGGTTCGAATCTCCTAGCTAGCATAAGGGAGGATTTTATTTTTGTTTTCTTCCCTATAAGTGTCGACCAAGAACCTTCTAGAGTGGATGAGTACTCTTTTAATTTTGGCTATTTGACCACGTGAAAAAGGAAGCTAGGAACTTATGGTATGGAATCATAAGTTGATGTGATGAGGGGGACAAAAGGCATAATATTAGGCAATGTTTTGGGAGTGTGTTCATGGTCATTTGACCATGAACCTAGACGGCATAAGGGGCTAGAGGGTGGTTTAATTGTGTAGCAAATTTTGGATATGATGGGGAAGAAACAAGGAGGAAAACGGGGGATGATGTTGGCTAGGTTGACCAAAAATTTAGTGTAGCCATTAGGGTGCTAGTTGGCCAATAATCCTAGCAAATTGTCCATCTTTTCTCCCTTCTCCAAAACCTTTCCCCTAAACCGAAACTATCATTGGCATTTGGTACAAGTTTGCTTTGTTTTGGCATTGGTATTTTTGACCAAATAGGTACCTTTATTTCATCTTTTCCTCTCAAAATTTTATCCTCTTTTGATGCCAAAATATTGTCACTTTTGAAGTCACTTCTTTTCTTCCTCTTTAGTGCCGAATTTAACTTTCACCAAAAGCCTTCTCTTTCATTTTCTTTTCTTTTTTTCATTCTATTTCTCTTTTCTCTTCCTCTCATAGCCGAAACCACAAAAGATCAAGCACCATTTTCTTCTTCATTTCTCCTCTTGGCCGAATGCATCTAAGCCCCAAAACCAATCTCCTTTCTCTTTGATCTTTCTCTTTTCTTCCTTTTCTTTTCTTTCTCACTTTTGTTTTCTATCTTTCTTCTCTCTATAGAAACTATTTTCTTCTAAACCAAGAATCATCAATCCTTTTGTTATTTTTCTTGAGACCGAATCATATTCTTTTCAATCTCTTTTCTCATATTCTTTTATTGAAAACCAAACTATTATATACTAAAAATCACTATCTTTTCTTTTATCTTTTGTCCAAGTGAATCATCAATCCTTCTTTTCTTTTTGTTTAGGCCAATCTTCAAGTGAGTAAGTAAAACTTTCCGTCCATCGTTTTCATTATTTATTTCTTTTTACTTTAGCAAATTTAGAAACATGATCTCTTATTTTATCTCCTAGTAGAATCCTGGAAATGATTTTCAAGGATCCTTGTTGAAGAAGACTTTTAAGAAGTGATCTTCGGATCATCTAAGGTAAGATTATTCCCTTTGGTTATATCAAATCTTTCTTTTGAATAGATCGCTAATCAACGTTATTTTAGGGGCGATTTAAGATCAACAAGATAGGTAAGAAAAGAGCCGTATGGAGTGTTTGGAAGAGAGGAGGTGTTCCTTTACCATCGAACTACAAGCGAAGGGTCAGATCGGCGATTAGAGACTTTCCACCGGTTGTGGACCCTCTGCTAACGAGGATCGCTTATTTGAAGTAGTCGTATAACCGAACCACTTTACGTTGGTGGAATATCGGCGGGTTTTGATCCATCTAGTGGAGAAAACCAAAAATAACCTGTCGTTCGAGAATCCGAGGGTAAGGAATTAGATCTCTCGTCAATAAGTATAGTTTTGTTAACAATAGTGTATACTAACCAAGTGTGTTAATTAATTAGGTGTTGACGAACGAGAGGGTATTGTTCTCACTGTCACAAGGTGTGTAACCTTACATTAAAATTCCATAGATCTATATTTTAAAAAGTGATTTTATGACAATATGTTTGTTTGTGGTTACCAATCATTGGTATACAAAATTCAGGTATGTTTACCCCAATATTTTGTTCATTTTGCTATTTGCATAAAAGTGAAATAAGCATGACTACATTATGATTTGTGGGGTAAATAGCATGAAATCTGATTTGATATGTATGTGCATGGGCATATGGGTATATTTGATAATGGAGGAAGTATTCGGTGGTTTTACCACATTTCCGGTGACTTCGGTCACATATTTGACTCAGTGACTTGGTCACGTATATTTAACTCCGTGACTTGGTCACATATTTGACTCGGTGACTTGGTCACATATGTGAATCTGGTGACTTGGTCCACGAATTTGAAATTTAGACTTGGTCGGTGACTTCGGTCACATCTGTTTGGTGGCTTTGCCACAATATTATAAGGGCGATGTGCATGTTGACTGCAGCAACTGCCTTCGATGGTGTGTAGCGGATGGAGGGTCGATTTAGTAATCCCACGGTGTGTTGGTTGGTACGGTGGTGTGTAGCGGATGGATATTTAGGTTGGTAGGGCTTGATTTCATTATTTATACATATCCATGTTATTTAATTGATTATCTATTAATATGCTATGAAAATGGGCTTTTGGGCTAATTATGAGCTAAGTGGGCCTTTGGGCTAGATATGAGTTAAATGGGCCTATGGCCATATGTGAAACTTTGGGCTTTAAAGCATGTGATAAAATGGGCTTTTTGATGTATGTGTTACACATTGAGTTTATAACTCACCCATTTTGTGGGACAACTTTTCAGATAATTCATAGTGCGATGGATCGGTCGACAAGGATTTGAGGTGGCATTGCTCGTATCAAGTATTGTGGAGATTTCCCAACTTAAACTTATTAATTTAAATTTTATTACTTAAACTTTATTTTGGGTTTGCTATTTTTGTAATAAGGCCACTATAAACTACTTTTAGATTTTGTGTTTAGATTTATTTTAAATTACGCCACGAACAATTATCAATTAAATAACTAAATGGTTTCGATAAATAATTTAAAAGGTTTTTGTCGATAATATATATATATATGTTTTAAGAAAATACAAATCTATTTTTCAACTAAGCCCAACTCGATCTTTAAGTTAATCCGTTTTACTTAAAATCATCAAGTTTTCTTAAACAAAGCGATATTCCGCTAAAGTTTTTCTCGAGGAACATACCAAATCAAGTTAGGCTTTTTGGTAGGGTTTGGGGTGTTTCATTCGTGGTCTTAGGTCACCACATTTACTTCCCTTTCAAAATAAACCCATATGCCCATAATAATAATATATAATATGCCAAAGTTCACATTCCTATCATATTCTCATGTTACAAATAACATTTTTCATATTCCTAGTAGAAGTAGGAAACCCACTGAGTACTTAGTACCATATCATGGTACTTTAGCCACTTTCATATTCTTAATATCACATATCTCAATTAAATAGGCCATGAAACATATTATAAAGTAGTGTAGAACACACCGATTCATTCTAACGAAGTCCTTGAAATCCAAGAAAACCGATTCTGATTTAGATCTCAAATCCTACATAAATTCATCACTTTCTATTTAAAAGACTATTGACCACTAATCCAAATCCTAATAGGATTAGTATTACTTACCTTGTTGCGAATTGAATTTAAGAATCAAATGTCAAACTTTATATTCCTCCCTTGTGAAATCGGCTAAACACTATATTACTCCATGGGTTAGTTTTAGCTTACGATAATAAATCCAAACATTTAAAATAGGCCTTTGGTCGAATGTCTTAAACACATACCTCGTGATCCCAAAAGTACCCTTGGCTATGGAGATGTTGAAACCTACATGATATCTGTTAGATCCACTTCTAACACTTAAAACAAAGCCTTTGGATCTTCTAGTTTCTTACCTTAAATCCTTGAATCGAAATTCTCTTCACGATTAGCTGAAATTCCTTAGATCTGAAATCCCGGAATTCCTCCTTTAATATTCGGCCAAGAGACAACCAAAAAGGTCAGTTCCTAAATCTTGATTAAAAGAGATTGAACAACATGAATCCATTATTCTTACCTTAACACCACAAATCGGCGGTACCCTTGTTTGAAGCCACAAAGATTCGCTATGGAGACTTAGGCAGGGATCAAAGAGGTTTGGTTTTGACAAGAGAAGAGAAAAAAAGAAGAAAAGATGGATTTTGCTTAAGGAAAATTTCGACGGAGAAAGAGTGGGCTAGGAATTTTCGGCAATCACTTAGGAAAGATGGAAGAATGGCCTTCTCCTCCCTTAGCTAGAATATACCGAGCTAGAGTCCCTAACCGCCACCCTCTTCCTTTGTGATAATATTATCCTTTAATTATCACTTTATTAAAACATTTAATCCAACATTTATCTCTCCAATTTAAAATCCTTTATTTATCACCCTTTTAATCGAATATTTATGAAAATAAAACACCTCCTTTCTAGAAGCATGTGCCGTACACCTCAGGTCTTTTGGGAGAAAAATAAAACCTCCTTTATTTGCTTCCCAAGTGACTCGAACCAGAGCCCATTCCTCTTGCATAGGCACTATTTCCATAGGCCCTAAGTGACATCTTGAGCCACTTTTCCAAGCTTTGTTGTGTGTCAAATTTCACAAACTTTTTCTTTTAAGGCCACCTTGCCTTAATTTCCGCTTTTAAAACTTAAAACTCGTCATTTCTAGGTCATTTCTAAGTTTCCAAAAATTTTCGATCGGCTCTCATAAACTTGACATTTCCTTACATTTCCAAGTTTCCAGAAATGTTCACTTTCCTATTTGCTTAGGTTTCCAAAATATTCACTTTCCTATTTCACTTAGGTTTCCAAAATGTTCACTTTCCTATTTTGCTTAGGTTTCAAAAATGTTTACTCTCCTATTTTTAACGTAACATTCCCATACATTCTCAGGTTTCCAAAAATATTCAAAATGTATTCATAAAACTTAAGACATGTCATTTCGTACAATTAAACCAAAAATGCATAGGCCCTCTTCAGGATGTTACAGTAATTGATTACTACCTCATAATCCTTCAATAATTCAAGCCACTGCGTTGTCACAAATTCAAATCCTTTTGGTTCATCAAGTATTTCAAACTCTTGTGATCGGTAAAGATTCGGCATTTCTCACCATATAAATAATGACGCCAAATCTTCAAAGCAAAAACGATAGTAGCCAACTCCAAATCGTGAGTTGGATAATTCTTTTCATGCGATTTTAGCTGTCACGAGGCAAAAGCTATTACTTTACACTCTTGCATTAACACATAACCAATACCATTCAATGATGCATCACTACAGATCACAAACTCTTTTCCCGACTCAAGTTGAACCAAAATTGGTCCTTCATTCAGCAATGCTTTTAGTTTCTCGAAACATTGTTGGCACCTCACTATCCATTCAAACTTAACATCCTTATGTAGTAATCTCATCATCGGTGTAGCAATTATAGAGAACCCTTTGACCAACCGTCTATAGTAACCCACTAAACCCAAAAAGCTCCTAATCTCTAACACATTCGTCGGTAGTTTCCACTCCATAATAGCTGAGATCTTACTCAGATCAACTCTAATTCCATCACCCGACACAATGTGTCCTATGAATCCGACCTCTCGGAGTAAAAAATCACTCTTGCTAAACTTAGCGTATATCTGCTTATCTCTTAGAGTCTACAAAATAGTTCTCAAGTGCTCCACGTACTCACTCTCATCCCGAGAATAAATTAGTACGTCATCAATAAAAACGACTATAAATTTATCCAAGCACGGTCAAAAGATACGGTTCATTAAATCCATAAATACTACAGGAGCATTTCTTAAGCCAAAAGGCATGACGAGGAACTCGTAATGGCAATACCTCAACCAAAATGTAGTTTTCAGCACATCTTGCTCCTTAACTCTCAACTGATAATAGCCAGACCTCAAGTCTATCTTACAAAACATCGTGACTCCCTTCAATTGGTCGAACAAATTTTTGATCCTTGGAAAAGGATACTTATTCTTTACTGTTACCTTATTGAGATATTCGTGAGTGCATACAGAGTCTCATCGACCGTCCTTCTTATTCACAAAAGTACCAGAGCACCCTACGGTGAATAGCTCAATCTTGTAAAACCCTTATCCGTTAACTCTTGTACGTGAACCTTCAACTCTTTTAAATCTAACGGAGCCATCCTATATGGGACAACTGATATAGGTGCCGTACCTGGAACTAACTCAATGCTAAACTCAACTTCTCTAACTGGAGGCAATCTGGGTAACTTTTTCAGAAACACGTTCGGATACTCACATACCACAGGCACTGATTCAATCTTTACTTCTAACTCTTGGGTATTCAACACAAATGCGAGATAGGACTCATACCCTTTTCTCATGTATTTCTCAACTACCATAGACGAAATCACTACATGCTAACTATCCGATTTACCTGATTCAACCCAGATGACATCTCTATTTACACATCTCAGTTCAATAAACTTACTACCACAGTTTACTAAAATATTATGAGCAGTTAACCAATCCATGCCAAGAATTAGGTAAAATTCATCAAACGACAACAACATGAGATTAGCCGGAAAATAATGACCTCTAATCGTCAAAGGACAATTTCTACACACTTTGTGAACTAGCTCATGTTTTCCTAATGGGTTTGACACTTTTATCACAAATTCTATAGACTCAACAATCATATTCATGCTAGATACCAATTCATGCAAATATAGGAATGGGTAGACCCCGGATCAATCAAAGCAACAACAGAGATATCATGAAGAGAAGAAGTACCCGTTATCACATCTAGAGATGATGCCTCCTCGCGAGCGCGAATGGAATAAGTCCTTACAGGTGCTTTACCCACTGATCTCACAGTAGGATCTTTAGGCGCATCTCTACTACTAGTCCCCCTTCTAGGGTTCCTCTATGGTCTATCCCTCGAAGATACATTACTCGCTCTTACTTCTTGTTTTCTGTCTTTCTCATCTTTCACAGGATAGTTTCGAATAAAGTGGTCTAGTGAAACACACTTATAGCAAGCTCAATTATTTCCCCAACACTCCCCAGTATGTTGTCTACCATAATTTGGACACTCTGGTTTATTTGACTTCGCATTTCCCACACTTGACATCGAGGTGGCTTGAACTCTAGAGCCCGAGTATGTGTTACAACATTCTCAGTGTGAATACCCAATGAAGAGGTCATTAGGTGTTGGATCGCGGCACCTCCAAGGCGCAAAATAAAATTAATCCGTGATCAAACCATGAATCCATGTGTGAGGAGCGAATGGGGTGAAATAAAGGTTTGAAATTACCAAGGTTTCAATCGAGTAGATAGCGGCGCCTCGGCGACAAGATATCGATCTCTTGTCGAACCAAGCCACAACCTTTACGATGTCGGCCTCTACGTAATCCACGGTTTGACTATGAGCGAAATCTCCAAAACTATTTTTAGAGAGAGGTGTTTTGCTTGGCCATTGCTAGACCTTTTTAAGCAAAATTCTTGGGTTTTTCTTCACTAATTACCCTTTTATAATCAGTATTAAATAAATATAATAATGTTTTAAGCGAAAATTATAATTACATTAATTATACCCAAAAAGTTATAATTACATTAATTATAACATGGATTCGTAAACTATATTTATTTAAATTTATATAGGAACCAAATTCATATATTAATTCTCATTATGTGTACAACATCCTTGTACATATAATATATATTCAATATTTGATTGCGAATTAAATTAATTCTTTAATTAATTTAATTCATGTGACAATCAAACACAATACTAACTATGTTTCATTAGTTCATTTCAACCATAGGGTGTGACCCAGAGGTTCTTATAACGTTAGTAGTAATACTAGAAACGATTCTAATGTCACAAACAATGAGTGGCATCTAGCAATGCATCATTGCTACCTAAGATACAAGAAGTCATGATTAGACATAACTTTTGTGATTAACTTTTCATGCATTAATCCTTAAGTCCTTTATCTCGGAATAGATACAAGTCATGGAATAGTCACACTTGTATAGTCCATCCCATGTTTCTTGATATCTTGAGTAGACTATGATATACAAATTAGTATGACATCTCATGTCAACTTATTTGAGCATGGCCATGCATTTCTAGTCTCACTCAATCAAGTGGCCTAAGATATTACTCCCATTATGTAGGAGGACTTATCCTATATTGATCAATAATATCCTCTACATTGATTGTGATATATCCAACATCGCCTTTATAGAACAACCGATTCACGATTGTACGTTTGGTGTATCAAAATATCGACTCACGATGTTGGGATAATGATTATCTCAAGTCTAAGGATCATATACATATTAATCACTATGAGTAATGTTGTGACAATTACATAATAATCCAAGAAACATACTCATAGCGGGTCAGTCCAATATGTTGTTCTCTAACACACATATTCATGCATTGATTTTGACACTCCATATCAATGATAACTCTTTATCATCAATCAACTACATGTTAGTCTTAATGCATTATTGTTGTCACGGTCAACAATAATACTTGACTAAGGATATTTTAAGAATAATCATATTATTCTCGGGGACATTATTATAAAGCGGTTTATTTGTACACACAGAAGGAAAAACTGAAATAATAATGACAACGCTTTATATTAATAAACATGGTAAATCAAGTATGTTATTACAACCATCTCATGATTGATCTTTGGGCATACTCTTACAATCTCCCACTAGCACTAAGACCAATCAATCATATATCTAATACCAAGAGACTTAGTGTGGCGATCATAGCCTGTACGTGTGGGAGGCTTGGTCGAGGATCGACAATGTTATCATCATAGGTACTCTACATATCTCAACATCTCCTCGATCGATAATCTCTCGAATAAGATGATAGCGCCTAAGTATATGTTTGGATCATTTGGTGAGATCTGGGTTCTTTAGCTTGTGCAATAGCTCCATTGTTATCACATGAGTTCTATAGCATCGATATGCTAGGCACAACCCCTAGTCGATAATGAACTTCTTGATCCAAACCGCTTCTTTTTTGCCTCCTTTGGTCGCAATATACTCGACCTCTGTTGTAGAATCGACTCTTTGTACTTTGCTTTGAACTCTTCGACTCACGGCACCACCATTAAGGCAAAACACAAATCCCGATTGTGATCGAGAATCGTCCTTGTCGGTTTGGAAGGCGGCATCGGTGTAACCTTTACACTTAACTCTTCCTCACCTCCATATATTAGGAGCGTATCCTTAGTTCTTCTCAAGTACTTAAGGATATTCTTGGTGTGGTCGATGACCTTCACGGGATCTACTTGGTACCGCTCGTCATACTTAAGGCATCTGAGACATACGGGCGGGTACATAACATGGCATACATGATAGATCCAATAGCAGAAGCATATGGAATTTTACTCATGCGTTCTCTCTCTTGTGGAGTTGAAGGACACATTTCCTTCGAGAGTGAAATACCATGTCTCATAGGTAGAAATCCTCTTTTAGATTCTTCCATACCAAACCTTTTCAGTACTTTATCTATGTATGTACTTTGGCTTAGACCTAGTAGTCGTCTTGATCTATCTCTATAGATCTTAACTCCTAAGATGTAAGTAGCTTCGCCCAAGTCCTTCATAGAAAAACAACTTCCTAACCAAGTCTTAATAGACTGCAAGGTAGGTATGTCATTTCCCATGATAAGTATGTCATCCACATATAGTACCAAGAATGTGATAGTTCTCCCACTAACTTTCTTGTAAACACATGGTTCATCTTCATTTTTGATAAAACCAAACTCTTTAATTGCATCGTTAAAGCGAAGATTCCAACTTGAGAAGCTTGCTTTAATCCATAAATGGATCTTTGTAGCTTACAAATCTTTCCGGCATCCTTTGGATTGACAAAACCTTGAGTTGTGTCATGTACACATCCTCTTCAAGTTTCCGTTAAGGAAAATTTGTTTTGGCGTCCATCTGCAGATTTCATAATCATGAAATGCGGTATGGCGAGCAAGATCTGATGGATTTAAACATAGCTACAGGAGAAAAGGTTTCATCATAGTCAACACCATGAATTTGGCGAAAACCTTTAGCGACTAATCGCCCCTTATATGTTTATGCGTTACCATCCATGTCGGTTTTCTTTTGAAAACCCACTTGCACCCTATAGGTTTAACCCCTTGGTGGGTCAATCAAAGTCCATACTTGATTTTCATACATGGAATCCATCTCGGATCTCATGGCCTCAAGCCATTTCTCGAATCTGGGCTCGTCACCGCTTCTTGATAAGTCCTAGGCTCATCTTGATCTATAAGAAGAACGTCACCATGTGTTGTAATGAGAAATCCATATCTCTCGGTGCATGGCGTTCTCTTAAAGATCTTCGCGGTGGTTGTGTTTCTCTGCGATTACTTGTTCCTCAATTTCTTGTGGAATTTCTCGTTGTTCTATCAATCCGGTTCGGTGGTATCTTGTGATTCTCGAATTTCTTCAAGTTCAATCTTTCTCCCACTTCCTTTTCTAGAAATAAATTCTCTCTCTAGGAAGACACGGTCAGAGCAACAAACATTTTGTTCTCGGTGGGATTAAAGAAATAATAACCTTTGGTTTCTTTCGGATACCCACAAAAATACACTTTTGATTTGGGTTCAAGCTTAGTAGGCGTCGGCGTTTAACATAAGCTTCACAACCCCAAATTTTCATAAAGACATCTTTGGGGCGTTTTCGGTCCACATCTCATATGGCGTCTTTTGAGCCGATTTTGATGGAACACGATTTAGTGTGAAAGCGGTATCTCAATTGCATGTCCCCAAAAAGAAGTCTTCAGAGATCGGCATGACTCATCATGGATCGAACCATGTCTAATAAAGTTCGATTTCTTCTCTCGAAACTCCATTCCATTGAGGAGTAGCAGGAGGAGTAAGTTGTGAGACAATCCCACATTCCTTCAATAGATCATCAAACTCTAGGCTCAAATACTCTCGCCTCGATCGGATCGAAGTGACTTGATAGTTTTGCCTAGTTGATTTTGTACTTCATTTTGAATTCCTTGAACTTTTCAAGAGACTCGGACTTATGGCGCATGAGATAAACATACCCATATCTCTGAAATCATCGATGAAAGTAATGAAGTATTGAAATCCACCTCGCTCGTGTATTTATTGGTCCACATACATCGAATGTATTAGGCCCAATAAATCACTAGCTCGTTCACTTTTACCGGTGAAAGGAGATTTAGTCATTTTTCCCAATAAGCAAGATTCACATACTTCAAATTGTTCAAAACAAATGAATCTAAGAAACCATCTTTATGGAGTATGGATATCGTCTCTCACTTATGTGGCCCAAACGACAATGCCAAAGATAAGTTTGATTTGAGTCATTTATTTTAGATCTTTTAGTATTTATGTTGTAAATAGGGTTCATTTGATCTAAAATATAGAGGCCATTAATCAATTGTGCCGAGCCATAGAAAACATTATTGAGATAAAAGGAACAACAATTATTCTTAATAATTATCTCAAAACCATTTTGTCTAAACAAGAAAGCTGAAATAATGTTTTTAGTCAAAGCTGGGCACAAAATAACAATCCTCTAAAATTAAATCAAGTCCACTAGGCAAAGATAAAGTATATGTTCCCACGCCTAATGCGGCAACCTTTGCTCCATTTCCAACTCGCAGTCCACATCTCCTCTAGCCAACGTCCTACTCCTTTGTAGTCCACATGCAGAAGTACAAATATGAGAACCACAACCGTATCTAATACCCAAGAAGTAGTAGTTGATAAATTAATATCAATAACATAAATACACAAGCAGACGTTCGCTTGTTTTGGCTTTCTTGACTTCCTCAAGATAGATAGGGCGATTCCGCCCAATGTCCATCACACCACAATGAAAGCAGTTTCCTTCCTTAGACACTCCACCTTTAGGTTTCATTGCGCCTTTCCTTTGCGGGCTTGGGCTTACCTTTACCCTTGGGCTTTATGCGAACTTTGGCCTTTCCTTGCCCTTGTTGTTACGGACCATCGGTATGGGCTTGGGTCCAACCTTTTCATGTTACCTTCAGATTCAGTAACATCTTGAGTAACTGTAAGCGAGTCTTGTCAATTTCATTCATATTGAAATTAAGGACAAATGGTTGTAGCTATCCAAGCAACGATTGCAGAATAACATCGTTGGCCAACTCTTGGCCCAATGGAAAACCAAGCTTAGCAGACTTTCAATATAGCCAATCATCTTAAGGACATGAGGTCCTCTGGGCTTCCTTCACCAACTTACATTGGAATAGGGCTTTAGAGATATCGAACCTCTCTTGCGTGCTTGCCCTTGATAAAGTTCTTTCAGGTGCTCGATCATATCATGAGCAACCATGTCCTCATGTTGCTTCTGAAGCTCAGGATTCATAGTGGCAAGCATAAGGCATCCAACATCTACCATGTCATCGAGATACTTCTTGTAAGCATCTTTATCAGTTCTCGAGGCATTAATAGGTGGTTCATTAGGAAGTGGTTGTTCAATGACATACAATTTCCGTTCTTGTTTGAGGACAATCCTCAAGTTACGGAACCAGTCAAGAAAATTCAAACCATTCAATTTGTCCTTCTCAAGGACCGATCGCAATGATAGTGTGCTAGTATTTGCGGCCATAATATATCTACAACAATTAAATATGCGTGTGAGTAAATTTACCAAGTTTATATAAATCATTAAAAGACTTTATTAAATGATGATCCCACTATTTTATTTCAAAATTAATAACCCCATATATTAATTTGGAAAAACTTTCTCCAAAGTATTTCTAGTGGGTTAAGGACCCATATTTCACCTCCTCTTAAGTCACTTTGGCTTTACTCTCAAGACTATGGTTATTTAGGTAAGCAACCTTTGCTAATTACATCATATGTAACTCCTAATATTTGATGAACAACTCTTGTTCTAATCATCTTATGATTTATCCAATTTAATTGCCTCTAGGTTTCTAATCCTATTAGAGTAACCTAGTTAAGTCATTAACCAATTTTTAACCAAATGAATATCACTTGTTTATTCTTCGCGTTTAACCAAGATAAATACTAGTACTTTGCTTTGGCATAACCTACATAGTATTGATCGAGGCCTTAACGAGGCAAAATTGGAAGGCCATGTTGACTTAATATTTTAATAGAGGGATTTTATTAAGGATGTTCCATCTCACCAATTATGGTCTAATTTAGTCCATTTAGTCTTTTAATTGATCTCATCAATTAATTAGGTTTATTATTAAATTTTAATATATAAAATTGGCATGCTTTAAACATCCATAGCATCTCATACATGAATAAATAAAGCAATAAATAAATGCAATAGTTATAGCCCATAAACTAAGGTGATTCAACCCAAGCCAATGGGAGAACCAAAAGGAAACCTAAAGGTGTAAGCGGTTTCATAAACTATCATTCTTCAATAATTGTCCCAACTTCCTTCTAAATCGGCCCATAGCAACTTTTGCAAATTACAATATGCGTAAACTCGTTTTACATACGAGGAGTAAGATGAGAAGAGAAATACAAGAGAATAGTAGTAAGGCACGACACGCAGTAGTATTTATAAAATTACAACCTTTTATCAAATGGGTCATCGGGCTATAACTATGCATTTCAAACACCGTGCATGTCAAAAATAGCATACATAATTCAATGCTCTTTTGCTAAGGTGAATTATAAAATATCCCTTCAACCTTATGTGGCCCATCAAGTTTATATATATTTCTTTTATTAACAAAATATACTATAATAAGAAAATGGGGTGCGAGGCGGTGGGAGGAAGCGGGCGAAGGCCCGGCCGAGCTGTCCTCGATCCCCATCCTCAAAATATGAGAGGGATGTTACAGTAGGATCAGGGGTGCGAGGCGGAGCCCCACGTATGGACCAGGTGGTACAAATCGCATACCCAATCAAATGAAACCTCACGATTTGATAACTTTTATCAACGGAATCGTGTTTTGATTTTAATCCTTGAGGTTCATATCGGAACAACCCTTGTTCCACAAGCCGATTAACCCTCATCTTGAAGCTGTAAATTCCACCGTCGCAATATTAATGATTTGTTAATAATTACTTGTAATAACATAAGATCGAATAGGCCACAACACCATGATTAACATTTAATCAATTATCGAAAGGAACGATTATCGGGTTATGCTTAAACGATTTAAACAACCGAAAACGTAATAAAATAAAAGCATGCATCTCATACAATTGCATCACCCAAGTATTTAAACCCGAGTCCAGTATCACACAAGTGGCTCGATACCCTTTGTTGGATCATGGCACCTCCAAGGCGCAATGAAATAAAATTAATCCGTGATCCAAACCATGAATCCATGTGTGAGGAACGAATCGGGTGAAATAAAGGTTTCAAATTACCAAGGTTTCAATCGAGTAGATAGCGGCGCCTCGGCGACAAGATATCGATCTCTTTGTCGAACCAAGCCACAACCTTTACGATGTCGGCCTCTCGTAATCCACCGGTTTGACTATGAAGCAGTAAATCTCCAAAACTATTTTTAGAGAGAGGTGTTTTGCTTGACGGTCGCTAGACCTTTTTAAGCAAAATTCTTAGGGTTTTCTTCACTAATTACCCTTTTATAATCAGTATTAAATAAATATAATAATGTTTTAACCGAAAATTATAATTACATTAATTATACCCAAAAGTTATAATTACATTAATTATAACATGGATTTCAGTAAACTATATTTATTTAAATTTATATAGGAACCAAATTCATATATTAATTCTCATTATGTGTACAACATCCTTGTACATATAATATATATTCAATATTTGATTGCGAATTAAATTAATTCTTTAATTAATTTAATTCATGTGACAATCAAACACAATACTAACTATGTTTCATTAGTTCATTTCAACCATAGGGTGTGACCTCAGAGGTTCTTGTAACGTTAGTAGTAATACTAGAACGATTCTAATGTCACAAACAATGAGTGGCATCTAGCAATGCATCATTGCTACCTAAGATACAAGAAGTCATGATTCGACATAACTTTTGTGATTAACTTTTCATGCATTAATCCTTAAGTCCTTTATCTCTGGAATAGATACAAGTCATGGAATAGTCACACTTGTATAGTCCATCCCATGTTTCTTGATATCTTGAGTAGACTATGATATACAAATTAGTATGACATCTCATGTCAACTTATTTGAGCATGGCCATGCATTTCTAGTCTCACTCAATCAAGTGGCCTAAGATATTACTCCCATTATGTAGGAGGGACTTATCCTATATTGATCAATAATATCCCTCTACATTGATTGTGATATATCCAACATCAGCCTTTATAGAACAACCAGTTACGGTGTACGTTTGATTGTATCAAAATATCGACTCACGATGTTGGGATAATGATTATCTCAAGTCTAAGGATCATATACATATTAATCACTATGAGTAATGTTGTGACAATTACATAATAATCCAAGAAACATACTCATAGCGGGTCAGTCCAATATGTTGTTCTCTAACACACATATTCATGCATTGATTTTGACACTCCATATCAATGATAACTCTTTATCATCAATCAACTACATGTTAGTCTTAATGCATTATTGTTGTCCTGGTCAACAATAATACTTGACTAAGGATATTTTAAGAATAATCATATTATTCTCGGGACATTATTATAAAAGCAGTTTATTTGTACACACGGAAGGAAAAATCGAAATAATAATGACAACGCTTTATATTAATAAACATGGTAAATCAAGTATGTTATTACAACCATCTCATGATTGATCTTTGGGCATACTCTTACAATTCGAGGGTTCGTCTCTTTGGACCTCTTTGATTGAGCTTGGAATGAATTACTCATCGGCCTCTTCCTTGCATCTCGGGCCTCAATCATAGCTTTTCTCTTTTCCTTATTCAACTCTTCATTGTAAGCTCTATCGACCAATACTACGAATTCTTTTAACTCTAAGATTCCAACTAGCAATCTAATAACCTCGTTCAGCCTATCCTCGAATCTCTTACACATAATATCTTCCGTAGACACACACTCTTGAGTATACTTACTGAGCTAACGAATTCACGTTCATACTCTACCACAGTCATTTTGCCTTACTTCAATTCAAGAAACTCTTTCCGTTTCTAATCAATAAATCGCTGACTTATGTACTTCTTTCAGAACTCCTTTAAGAAGAAGTCCCATGTCACTATCTCCCTCGGTACTACAAATGTCAACGTTTTCCACCAACGGTATGTTGAGTCCCTCAGTAATGATACATCACATTTTAAGCTTTCCTCGGACGTGCAAGAGAGTTCATCGAGTACCCGCATAGAGCTCTCAAGTCAGAACTTTACTTTCTCAGGGTCATCATTTATGTTGGCCCTCAATTCATCGGCCCCTTGCTTTCGAATCTTATCTACCGGGGGCTTAGTCATTCTCACTAAATCAATACCTTAAGGAGCCACGGGGACTAATTAAGGTATAAGGAGGTTGAGCATTACAATTTTCTCGTGCAAACTCAATATACCAGTTACTCATCATGTGGAGAAAGGCTTCTCGAGCCTCTTCTCCTTGACCCAAAGTCTCAGGTTTGCTTTCTACAGGCACGGTCCCTTGCGCTGGAGCCAGTTTATTACTAGTAGCATCATCAGCAATAGCTTGTTCAGGATCCATTTTCTATATGAAAACACAGTTTATGATTGTCACGAGTCACCACACTATCATAATATATTATGGCATTTATATCTAGACACTCACACACGCTATGGCAGTCTAAGAATCGACTAAACCATAGCTCTGATACCACTAAATGTAACACCCCTTACCCGTAATCAACACAGGAATCATGTACGAGGCATTATCAGACTTAACTTACTCAAACATATAACATCGAGCCTTAAAATTTCGTTTCAACTCAGCGCTTTTCATTTAAATTCATAACATCCCTCTTATAGGTCTACAGGACCTTAAACATACTTACGGAGTGGTTCAAGACTGAACCAAAAACTTTTGAACACTTATAAAATTTTTACACAAAACAGCACCACACACTCGTGTGATGAGGGACACGTCCGTGTGGACAGGCTGTGTGGTCACACAAGCCCATGTCCCAAGTCTGTGTGGGTTTTATTTTTCATTTTGAACCTACAGGGGTTTTAACACAGTCAAGCACACACTTGTATCCATGACCCGTGTCCTTCACACGGCCACGACATGCCCATGTCTTAGCCCGTGTGCAAAAACCTTGACATTCTATTTCTGACATCATCATCCTATTATGGTTACACGACCAAGGCATACGCCCGTGTCCTTAGACTGTGTGGCAAATTAAATTCCTAAATTCAGGTGCAAACTTCACACGCCCTGGGCACATGCCCATGTCTTAGGCTGTGTCTCCCACGCGGTTGAAACACATAGCTATGTCTCCACCCGTGTGGTTACTACTGAGCATACTGACTTACCAACTTAGCATGTAGAGGGACACACGGCCTAACCACACGCCTATGAGGCCGACAGTGTGTCTACCCGTGTGGACAAGAATAAGGCTATTTACAAAGCCCTTACTACCACTCGTACTTACACCGTCATAAACCACATTAAGTAACCAATTTATTAATGCAAAAAAATCCCCCAATTAAACAACCATACAACTTGCACATTCATGAATAACCTCATCATTTCATAGATTAATAAGAAAGAGCCATCAACTATGGCCTTATACAAAAGAATTCATCCTCAAATAAGCCAACACATTTGGCCAAAACAATATGACATTCAAGTAAAACTAAGTCCCTATACATGCCATACTCAAAATGCTAAATCTAACTATACCATGATGTGCTGATAGTGTGGGTGATCCTCTGATTATCTCTGTATCCCGAGCTGGCTCTTTGACACTATAAAGCAAGGGAAAAATAGAAGGGAGTAAGCTTTAAAATTAGAAAGTCTATATGTAAACAATAAGCATTATACCACAAACTTATTAATAAAAAAAATTACATATTATGTAAAAACAATTAATATCCTCAAAATCATGTTTACTCATTTCAAACCTTACCACATCCCAAACACATATCATAAACATGGCTCACATTTACTTGCACTTATACCCTGCACTTATCACTACAAAGCCACATAATTTCACTTAAACAAGTTTCTCGATGAACACTTGAATAAAGTTGGATACTCAGTGGTTTCTCACATGTACCCCACCATTTAATAATTAATAAAGTGGTATCGCACACAACTCACCAATGATAATATATACGATAGTATTGCACACAGCCCATCGTAAATAAACAAGAAGGTGATATTGCATACGGACCACCAATAATTACATATTTACGGAAATTTATCCGTACCCATATTCATATCCCAAAGGTTCATCTAAGAATTTCCTTATTTTCTACCATTTTTTAATAAATCTCACTAATAAGCATTTACATCCACACTATGCATTAATAAGTAAAAACATGCATAATAAGGATGTATCATTTACACATAAACTTACCTCGGTGCAAAATATGTCAGTTTGCAATTTAGTCCGTAACCTTGCCTTTTCCCCGGTCAATGTTGATTCCACGTTCTTCTTGATCTATAATGACATATTTAGCTTATTAAATCACCACATTATTCAAAACATTTCAAAGTTTCTATTTTGGAAAAATTACCAATTTCCCCTATACTTTCACAAAATTAAAATTTTACCCCTAGGCTCGTAAAACAAAATGTGTTCATTTTTCACACACCCAAGCCTAGCCAATTCGTATCTCCTCTCATTGTAACACCCCAAACCCACCCTAGACGTTACGACTGAATCTGACGTGTCACATCGAAGTGATTTTCAAAATTTAGAATTGTTGATAAAAATCCTTATTAAGTTAAAACCCATTTAGTTTTTATTGCTTGAGAAAATTTGACAAGTTAAGTTACAATCTAAAACCAGCTTATCAAAACGATTACCATATTTATTACCGTTGTAATATCATAAAATTTGAGTATCTTTTGTGTTGGCATCGGTATGAATTTTTGTGTGTTAGCATATTCTTGTGAAGGCTTGATTTTATTTAGGAAGCTAGAATAATTTTTAGTATGGTTTATTTAATGAAGTGGATTAAGTGAGTTTGACACTTAAGTTAATTTAAGTGTTAAATTAAAGCACATGAGGAGTTAGTGGCAAAGTGGTTATGGCGTTTGGATGGTTGCTTGAGGATAGAGGTTCGGGTAGCATGTTTAGCATTTTGAAGGTTTATTTTGAATCCTTGCTTTGATGGACGGTCAAACTTATTTATGATAGGTTGGACTCTTAACTTTTGGTAAGTTGAATATTTGTTTAAGGAAAGCATGAAATTGGGGATAAGAATCTTAAGGTTTTGGTATGATGAGGGACAAAAGGCATGGAATATGGAGGATGTTTTGGAAAGTATTCCTAGGCCTTTGGTGCATGTATGTGGACTGGCATGGGTGTTTAGGGGGTAAGAATGTTGTTAGGTGGTGCTGGGGTGTATAGTTAGCCAACTTTTGCATTTGTGCATCTTTTGGTATTGTTTTCTTTCTCTCCAAAACTCCCACCTTGGTAGAATGTCTATTGTGCTTTTGGTGCAAATTTGCCTTTGGTTTTAGTCTTATTTTGTTTGAACCAAATACCATTTTCTTTCTTTCATTTGCTCTTTTGAAACCAAGCTACAATTGAACTTTGTGCATTTTGTGCACTTTCTTTTGGCAAAGAAGTGTTTGGCGAACCTCTCTCCCATATTTCTCTCTTTTCTTCTCTTGAGATTGGTTTATAATCACATTTTCTTTTATTCTCTCTTGCCGAATTCTCTCTTCTCCAAACTCCCTTTTCTTTTCTCCATTGTTGCTAAAATTGAACACTCTCTCTCACTCTTTCATTCTCTTTTCTACTCACATACTTTCTCACTTTTATACACATATCTTTCTTCTTTCATAACCATATTGCCGAAACTTCCCACTCTCTTTAAGTCTTTGTTTTGGCTGAATATGCAATGGTAGATTCTCTTTGGTTTTTCTCCAATCAATTTTGGATAATAGGTAAGTATTCATAATCGTATGTCCTTCAATTCTTTTCTCTTTCCAAGTTATTTTCTTGTGGACAAAGGTGAATCTTTAGGCATTGGTTTGCAAGGTTCTAACCATTCTAAGAACCAATTTCTTATAGGCTCCTCGGACGCCGGAAGCAATCAATCTAAGCCTCATATCTTGACTATCGCTTTGGGTAAGTTTAGGTAAGACTTGGTTTTGAAGTGATAACTCATTGATTTAGTGGTAGGAATGAATGGCCTTTGTTTATAATTTAAGTGTTGGCGATTGTAGGGCGGGGTGATCTAGTGCGATAGATCGGATCTCGAAGTTAGTTCTTGCTTTGGTGAAAGATGTGTATCTTACACACTTTATAACTTGGTTTATATATGTATTTATGTGTGTTATAACTAATCATATTATGAAAGTGGGAAAACGATGAGATTTTGATATGATACCATGATGGTATGAATGAGGATTCGGGTAAGTCCGCTTTGATATGTTGTAAATACATGTGGATAGAAATAATGATCTCGATTTATGATATATTTGTTATGAGATACATATCAAAGTATATTGACATGATTTGTTTATTTAATGCATTGGCATGGGCAATATAAGAGGAGGGGAAGATTGATATCGTGACTTGGTCACCGAGTGATTTGGTATCACATTCGTGTCTTCGGACACCGGAGGTTTGGTACCTCCAGTGATTTGGTATCACATTCGTGTCTTGGACACCGGAGGTTTGGTACCTCCGGTGATTTGGTATCACATTCATGTCTTGGACACCGAGGTTTGGCACCTCATAGCGACTCACCCTCGTGGTTAACACCACCGTGGGTTGGCCCCACTTTGAGATATGGGATCGTCGCCATGATTTGGTATCACACGGGTTGGCCCCACGATGGATTATTCGTGACTTTGGTCACCAAGTGATTTGGTATCACATTTATATCGTTAACCGGTGACCGGTGGTTTGGCACCACCAGAGGTTTGGTACCACATGGGGTAGAAAAGGAGTTATGGATGGCTAGGTTGGGTGCATTATACATATATGTTACTTTGTTATAATTTGTGTAAGTATGTGGTATTTACAGGAGAGGGAATATGCATCTGAGTCTAGGTGACTCACCTTCTCCCTTATCTTTTCGTGTGATTCGTGAGTTTGCGGATGAGGAGCGGATGAACTCGAGGAGGCCATGCAATAAAATTTGGTTTTACATGAACTTCCATTTGGGTACTTTATTTTAATTTGGTTTTCATATTTTTATGGATTTGTAATAAGGCCTGTTTAATTATGTTTTGGATTATTTTTTATTTTGAATATGTTTAAAATATGGCTTATAAATTACTTGATTAAGTTAATAATTGAGCCCAAAGTTTTCTAAACTAAAACTCATAATGGTTTTAAAAATCTTACCATCGGGTAACATGAATAGTTCAATAGTAAAATTACAAGTTAAATGTTTTCAACAAATTAAGTGATTTCCAAAATTCAAGTTTCTATACTCAATTGCAAATGATTTTTAAAATGATATTTCAATTTTCTTAAAAAGATATAAATGTTTTCTATCCTATGATTTATCAACTAAGTTTTAAATTTTTATGTAATTTCAAGTAAATTTCAGCTTGTAACTTATTTTCGACAAATAAAGAATTTCAAAGAGTTTTTCACAAAATTTAATTGTTAATTCGATTCTTTCAAATATATATATATTTTCCTTAGTGACATACCGATTCGGTCATGGCGTATTGATTAGGGTTTGGGGTGTTACAAAATGGTATCGAGCCAAGTTCAAAAGTTTCGGTGTGGGCCCGAGGTCCAAAATGATTTGAAGTATGGTTTTAAAATGTTTTTGTTGAAAATTTTATGGTTGGAAAGGCATCTTAGAGTCTCCTGCATCAATCCATACAGTAAGTACGTCAAAACTGTTGATTTTGATGATATGATTTTAGTGATGTTGATATGACTATATAGTAGTAGGAACTACTTTAGAGACCCAAAACTATAGGTTTGGTGTACTCATGAAACAACCTCTTAATAAAATTTTTCATAAAGCGTGCTTTAAAGAAAGTGGAATAATGACTAATGCATAAAACTTTTAAATCGATAAGTCGAGACTTTAGATATGAGTACCGAGGTCGAGGTCGTGTTATGCGTGGACGTGGTCGTGGTAGGATGGTCGGTTCGAGCCGGTGAGGTCAGTCAAGGATCCGAGAATGAGGTACCACCAGCCCACCACCAATAGTTGGAGTTGAACATCGTGGATCAAATGGGGGATGACGCAGTTGTCTCGTGCAATGCTACGAAGTTCTTGAGAGGGTAGTTGGAGTAAGTGGAGGCGCGGAGCTCAAAAATCAGACTGAGTGACTCGAGCCAACGAGTCGAGGTATTTTGAGGTGTTTGGTGTAGCTCCATTTGACCGAATATTGGTTAGAGGCGATTGAGCGAATCATGGATGATCCGGATTTGAATGCCAAGGAAAAGTGAAAGGATTGTATCGCTTCTTCATGACGAGTCATATCGTTGATGGCTCACGGTTGGAATGGTCTTCAGAAAGAGGATCTCACTTGGGACTTCTTTAAGGCAACGATCGTAAGAAATATATTGGGTCTAGTTATGTTGATGCGCAGCGTAAGGCATTTTATGTTTGGTCCAAGGAGTAAATCCAGACGATTATGAGGTCGAGTTCTTAAGATTGAGCCGTTATCTTTGGAGGTATTGTGGCTTTGACACGAGCGATGTGTCCGATTCAAGATGGTTTGAAGGACGAGTGAGATTGTCGATTGCTCCACATCGAGAGCGAGAGTTTGCTACTTTAGTGGAAAAGGCTAAGATAGCCAAGGAATAAAGGAATCTGGAAGGCGTAGCTATGGACCAAATAAGCATAAGAGAATTTTTCAGAAGAGGGCTAGGCAAAATGGACCGAATCAGTCTGGGAGGCCTGTTACTGCTATTCAGGGACCAGCACGGTGTAATCGATGTGGGAAATTTTATTAGGGAGAATGTTGGACCGGAGGAAAAGGCTGTTTCAAGTGTGGTTCGCTGGATCATCGTGTGAGAGACTATCCACGTAAGCAAGCCAGGAATCAATCTGAAGGTCATGGTCATGTTCGGGCCTGAGAAAGGAGGGCCGTCACCGCAGAGAGGTCGTGGTAATGGTAGAGGAGGTAATGGTTCTAGTCGAGGTCATGAGCATCTGGCGAAGGTGAAAGCAACAACGAGGCAAGACGGACTGGTTTGGTGTATGCCGCGAGACGTCGAGAGGAGGCGATGCACCGGATGTCATAACCGTGACGTTCTTAATCTTTGGTGTTCCATATACTACTTTGATAGATGTGGGTTTGACACATTAGTATGTTGCTAGTAGTATAGTTTAGACTATGAACCTAGATTCGAGATTTCTTCTAGGAAGATGACCGTATTTAGTCCTCTAGGTCACTCTGTAGAAGTAGATAAGCTATATAGAAATGTACCCTAGAACTTCAAGGGGTAGTGTTCAGAATGATCCGATGGAACCGCCGCTTGAGAAGTTCGATCCGATTCTTGGGATGGACTGGTTGGTTAAGTACCGTGCAAGTTTAGATTCTTGTTGCTAAGCCCATGGTTTTGAAGATGAGAAGGTGAAGAAGTGGTCATGATAGGTAATAGAAGAGATTATCTATCTAACGTGGTATCTGCATTGAAAGCTGTGAAGATGGTCAGGAAGGGCTTTGAGGCGTTTGTGGTTCATGTGTGTACTTTGAAGCTAAGGAATCTCCTGTGGGAAATGTTCGTACTGTAAAGGATTATGCTGACGTATTTCCTAAAGAACTTTCGGGATTGCCTTCGGTTCGTGAAGTCGAATTCGATATAGATCTGTTATTCAAACGCACACGGTGTCTATAGCTCCGTATAGGATGGCAATCAAGGAATTGATGGAATTGAAGGCTCGATTCGTGGAGTTGTTGGATCGAGGTTTCATTTGACCAAGTGTTTCGTCTTGGGGAGCTCGGACTTTTTGTCAAGAAGAAAGATGGTTCGATGCGGATGTGTATAGACTACCGCCAATTGAATAAGCTGACGATCAAAAACAAGTATCCTTTGCCGAGGATAGATGATTTGTTTGATCAGCTTAAAGGGGCCGCGATTTTCTCCAAGATTGATTTAAGGTCTGGATATCATCAACTAAAGGTGAAAGAGGCTGATATCCATAAGACGACGTTTCGCACTCGGTATGGGCACTACGAGTTTTTGGTAATGCCATTTGGGTTGACTAACGCGCCGGTAGCATTCATGGACATGATGAATCGGGTTTTCCAGCAGTTTTTGGATCAGTTTGTTGTGGTATTTATAGACGATATTTTGGTATACTCAAAGTCAGAGGAGGATCATGATGCGCATTTGCGAGTAGTGTTGCAGATTTTGAGGGAAAAGTAACTTTTTGCCAAATTTAGTAAGTGCGAGTTCTGGCTTAGGGAGGTGACTTTCTTGGGTCATGTTGTATCAGTCGAGGGGATTAGAGTGGATCCTCGAAAGATTGAGGCAGTGTTGGATTGGAAGCCGCCTAAGTCAGTGGCTGAGATTCAGAGTTTCCTAGGTCTGGCAGGGTATTATCGAAGGTTTGTGGAAGGATTTTCTTTGATCACCGCACCTATGACTAAGTTGTTGAGGAAAGGAGTTCCATTTGTGTGGGACCGAGAAGCGAGCAAGAAAGTTTTGACAAGTTGAAGAAGATTCGATCAAGCTCCAGCTTTGATTCAACCCGAGGCGTGCAAGGAATTCACGGCCATCTTGTGACGCATCACATACCGGTTTGGGATGTGTCTGATGCAGAAGGGAAAGTAGTGGCTTATGCATCTCGGCGCTTGAGACCACATGAGGTTAATTATCCAACGCATGACTTGGAATTAGCGGCGATGGTTTTCACTTTGAAGATTTGGAGACACTATTTGTACGGAGAGAAGTCGATAGTCTACACGGATCACAAGAGTCTTAAGTATCTTCCGACTCAGAAGGATTTGAACTTGAGACAGTGTATATGGATTGAGTTGTTGAAAGACTACGATTGCTCGATTCAAGATCATCCGGCAAGGCTAACGTGGTGGCGCTAGCGTTGAGCCGTAAGGTTGTATCTGACTTAAGATCGATGTTTGCTTGTCTTAGCTTATATGACGATGGAAGTCTTTTGGCTGAATTGTAAGTCAAGCTGACTTGGTTAGAGCAAATCAAGGAGAAACAGTTAGAGGATGATGGTTTGAATGATCGGAGATTGAAAGTTCGTAATGAGGCTTAGAGAATTATAGTTTGTCTGGTAATGGAGTCCTGTGTTTTCAAGGGAGAGCTTGTGTCAAGGATGTAGAGTTGATGCAAAGGATTCTTCGGCGCATATAACAACCCATATGCTATGCACCCAGTGAGGTAGCAAGATGTATCGGATTTGAGAGAGCGATTTTGGTGGCAGTGCAAGCGAAGGTAACCGAAGTTTGTGGGTAAATGTCGACGTGTCGCAGTGTCAAAGCTAAACATCGATTCTTGTCTGGGTTACTTCAACCGGTGAAGATTCCACAGTGGAAGTGGTAAAGAATCACTATGGACTTTGTCGTTGGATTACCTCTTACACCTAGTAAGAAGGATTCGATTTGGGTGATTGTAGATTATCGACCAAGTCACTCATTTCATTCGGAAGGGTAGATTACTCGCTTGAAGTTAGCTAAGTTGTATGTGGTGAGATGGTGAGGTTGCACGGTGTGCAGTTGTCGATCATCTCGCATGGAGATCCTAGATTTACGCCGAGGTTTTGGAGAGCGTTACATCGAGGCTTTAGCTCGCGGTTGGATTTCGATGATCGCATTTCATCCACGCTTGACGGGTAGTTGGAAAGGTCACTCAGATTTTAGAAGATATGCTGAGAGGATGTGTTTTGGACTTCCGAGGCAGCTGGGAAGAGTTATTGCCATTAATGAGTTCGCATACAACAATAGTTATCGAGCAAGCATTAAGATGGCACCATATGAGGCATTGTATGGTAGGAAGTGTCGCACACCTACATGTTGGATGAGTTGGGTGACGTCGCCGATGTTAGGACCAGAGTTGGTTGCGAAAACTGAGGATAAGGTGAAATTGATTTAGGCTCGTTTGAAGAAAGCTTCGGATAGGCAGAAGTCTTATGCCGATCTCAAGCGGAAGGATATAGAGTTTACCGTGGGTGACAAAGTTTTTCTGAAGGTCTCACCATGGAAGAAAGTGTTAAGATTTGGGAGAAAAGGCAAGTTAAGTCCAAGGTTCATTGGGCCGTTTAAGGTGTTGAGACGAGTGGGACCATAGCTTATCAGCTTGAGTTGCCAGCAGAATTGAGCCAGATTCACGATGTGTTTCATGTCTCTATGCTTAGGCGCTATCGCTCGATCCATCGTATGTCGTGGCAAAGAGAGGAAATAAAAGTGAGTCCAGATTTGTGATAGAAGAAGAACACATGCAGATTCTTGATTGAGATGTAAAAGTTCTGCGGAGGAAGACAGTTCCTTTAGTGAAAGTCTTATGGCGGAATCATGGCATGGAAGAAGCTACTTGGGAACCGGAGGATGCGATGAGGCAAGAGTATCCTCAACTCTTTCGATCGTGTAATTTCAAGACTAAATTTTCTTAAGGGGTAGAATTGTAATATCCTAAAATTTGAGTATCTTTTGTGTTGGCGTGGGTATGAATTTTGTGTGTTAGCATAGTCTTGTGAAGGCTTGATTTTATTTAGGAAGCTAGAATAATTTTTAGTATGGTTTATTTAATGAAGTGGATTAAGTGAGTTTGACACTTAAGTTAATTTAAGTGTTAAATTAAAGCACATGAAGAGTTAGTGGCAAAGTGGTTATGGCGTTTGGATGGTTGCTTGAGGATAGAGGTTCGAGTAGCATGTTTAGCATTTTGAAGGTTTATTTTTGAATCCTTGCTTTGATGGACGGTCAAACTTATTTATGATAGGTTGGACTCTTAACTTTTGGTAAGTTGAATATTTGTTTAAGGAAAGCATGAAATTGGGGATAAGAATCTTAAGGTTTTGGTATGGTGAGGGGACAAAAGGCATGGAATATGGAGGATGTTTTGGAAAGTATTCCTAGGCCTCTTGTGCATGCATGTGGACGGCATGGGTGTTTAGGGGGTGGCCGAATGTTGTTAGGTGGTTTGTGGGGTATATAGTTAGCCAACTTTTGCATTTGTGCATCTTTTGGTATTGTTTTTCTTTCTCTCCAAAAACTCCCACCTTGGCCGAATGTCTATTGTGCTTTTGGTGCAAATTTTCCTTTGGTTTTTGTCTTATTTTGTTTGAACCAAATACCATTTTCTTTCTTTCATTTGCTCTTTTGAAACCGGCTACAATTGAACTTTGTGCATTTTGTGCACTTTCTTTTGGCAAAGAAGTGTTTGGCAGAACCTCTCTCCCATATTTCTCTCTTTTCTTCTCTTGAGATTGGTTCATAATCACATTTTCTTTTATTCTCTCTTGGCAATTTCTCTCTTCTCCAAACTCCTTTTCTTTTCTCCATTGTTGCTAAAATTGAACACTCTCTCTCTCTTTCATTCTCTTTTCTACTCACATACTTTCTCACTTTTATACACATATCTTTCTTCTTTCATAACCATATTGCGAAACTTCCTACTCTCTTTAAGTATTTGTTTTGGCCGAATATGCAAGGTAGATTCTCTTTGGTTTTCTCCAATCAATTTTGGATAATGGTAAGTATTCATAATCGTATGTCCTTCAATTCTTTTCTCTTTTCCAAGTTATTTTCTTGTGGACAAAGTAGAATATTTAGGCATTGGTTTGCAAGGTTCTAACCATTATAGGAACCGATTTCTTATAAGCTCCTCGGGACGTTGGAAGCAATCAATCTAAGCCTCATATCTTGACTATCGCTTTGGGTAAGTTTAGGTAAGACTTAGTTTTTGAAGTGATAACTCATTGGATTTAGTGGTAGAAATGAATGGCCTTCGCTTATCATTTAAGTGTTGGCCGATTGTAGGACAAGGTGATCGATCAGCGATAGATCGGATCTCCGAAGTTAGTTCTTGCTTTGGTGAAAGTCGTGTATCTTACACACTTTATAACTTGGTTTATATATGTATTTATGTGTGTTATAACTAATCATATTATGAAAGTGGGAAAACGATGAGATTTGGATATGATACCATGATGGTTTGAATGAGGATTCGGGTAAGTCCGTTTCGATATGTTGTAAATACATGTGGATAGAAATCATGATCTACGATTTATGATATATTTGTTATGAGATACATATCAAAGTATATTGACATGATTTGTTTATTTATTGCATTGGCATAGGCAATATGAGAGGAGGGGGAAGATTGATATCGTGACTTCGATCACCAGTGATTTGGTATCACATTCGTGTCTTCGAACACCAGAGGTTTGGTACCTCCAATGATTTGGTATCACATTCGTGTCTTCGGACACCAAAGGTTTGGTACCTCCAGTGATTTGGTATCACATTCGTGTCTTCGGACACCAGAGGTTTGGCACCTCATAGCGACTCATCCCTGTGGTTAACACCACCGTAGGTTGGCCCCACTTTTGAGATATGGGATCGTCGCCAGTGATTTGGTATCACACGTGGGTTGGCCCCACAGATGGATTATTCGTGACTTTGGTCACCAGTGATTTGGTATCACATCTATATCGTGACTTTGGTCACCGGTGGTTTGGCACCACCAAAGGGTTTGGTACCACATGGGGTAGAAAAGGAGTTATAGATGGCTAGGTTGGGTGCATTATACATATATGTTGCTTTGTTATAATTTGTGTAAGTATGTGGTATTTACCCGGAGAGGGACTATGCATGAGTCTTGGTGACTCACCTTCTCCTTATCTTTTCGTGTGATTCGTGAGTTTGCGGATGAGGAGCCGGATGAACTCGAGGAGGCCATGCAATAAAATTTGGTTTTACATGAACTTCCATTTGGGTACTTTATTTTAATTTGGTTTTCATATTTTTATGGATTTGTAATAAGGCCTGCTTAATTATGTTTTGGATTATTTTTTTGTTTTGAATATGTTTAAAATATGGCTTATAAATTACTTGGTTAATTTAATAATTGAGCCCAAAGTTTTTAAACTAAAACTCATAATGGTTTTAAAAATCTTACCATCGGGTAACATGAATAGTTCAATAGTAAAATTACAAATTAAATGTTTTCAACAAATTAAGTGATTTCCAAAATTCAAGTTTCTATACTCAATTGAAAATGATTTTTAAAATGATATTTGAATTTTCTTAAAAAGATATAAATGTTTTCTATCCTATGATTTATCAACTAAGTTTTAAAGTTTTATGTAATTTCAAGTAAATTTGCTTGTAACTTATTTTCGATAAATAAGGAATTTCAAAGAGTTTTCACAAAATTTAATTGTTAATTCGATTCTTTCAATATATATATATATATATATATTTTTTTCCTTAGTGACATACCAGATTCGGTCGTGGCGTATTGACCGGGTTTGGGGTGTTACAACTGTTGATTTCTTAAACTGAATAAAACCATAGAAGCTTCTCTAATTAAAAACCTTGAAGTTTAAAATGTGTGTTTTTCTTGAAAATAGTTGTTATTTTGAAAACTCTTTATATTCATTTGGTAGTTTAGAACAAGAAATCCAAGCCCAATTAATAATTAAATCCACCAATAGCTTTATTACATAATCAATAGCCCAATATGAAAATTAAAATTAAATAACTATGTCTAAAGTAGAACAACTGCGATCATGTGGCCACCTCCGGGTCCCTCACTACTCCAAATCGTCTAAGGCTGGGGATTACCTATGCAGTTAAAAAGAAAGGGTGAGTTTGCGAAAACACAGTGTGCAATCCTCTATCGGTCATCAAGAATAATTTATCGAGTATGATCGGCTTGGGCCCTATTCAGTAACAGTGCAGTGTTGGCCTTAGCCTATTACAAGAATAAAGGTGCCTAAGCCCAATACAAGATCAAGACGTGCAAATATGCAACCTACCCCAATCCGAAAGAAACAAACCACTGTATCACCAACACACCATATGGAGATAAAGTCGACCCACCCAACAAGACACCAATATCACAACATAAGCGCCAAGAATAATAACGTAGAAGAGTCGCTAGTAATAAAGATATGTGGCAACGCCACTTGTAATGATGAATGTGGTAGAGCTACCAAGACAAGATTTCCTCCATATCGTAATCCCAACCCGATGTAGTGTGTCATGTCATAAGTAGTTCGTGTATGCAAAGTGTCTTACATGCAGTCTTACAAATAACATACACTCATCACCAACCTACCTCTTGGGGTAACATGGTCATTTCCATCTATTAGCGGTACAATAGTAATTTTTCCCTTTAGGGGTATTTTGGTCACTTTACTTATTTTTTGGTCTCGATGCAGATAATGACCTCTCCGAAGGTCTATAGTCTCCTCGGCGACACAGATAATTTAAATGGTTAAACGGTAAATGGGCCCAAGGCCCATTATTCTACTAAATAGGCCCATACGCTCGTGTAGCCTGCTTAGCCCAAATTCACCATGACTATGCGAACCATATAGTCCAGTCCAGTAATTGCAACTTATCATGGATTTTATCCTTGTGGGGCCCACGAGCCCATTGGGCCCATACGGACCATTTTAGTTAAACGAGGCCCAAATTGGCCCAAGAGCACGAGGACGCTCGTGGTGGCTCTCATAAATGATCGCCCATGATTTGTGGGCTCGATTTACCACACAAACGAACACACGCTCATCACGCCTCAAATGTCAAAATTTTGACTTTTCGACTTTCGTCGTTTCATAGTAGAGAGGGGTATGACTACACACCTGTTTGCACAATGAACAGATTACTCCACGCGTGAGCAGCCTAGAACCATCCCCACACAATCTATCTTTCATCCTTTAAATCATTAACACTAAAGCCCCAAACCAATATCACCACTTACCTTGACCGAAAATATGCGATTATTACTCTAAGATCACTGGTTGAAAACGATCGCACCTTTCTTCGCGATTTACTGCACATAAAACGGATTTCATTAGCAATAATCGTTTAATATAATGCGTGAATTGATACCCATAGTCCAAATAATTAGAGTTAGGGTAGATTGGGTATTCGACCAATACTACAAAATAACCCTACTTACCCCACAGTATTCGGCCAAAGAGGTATTTGAAGAAGAAAATAGAGATGTGCAGAGAAGTAAGGCAGTCGACGCTCCACCGATTGTCATGGACTATAGTCAACATGGTTTTGAAATAGCAAGACAAGATTTATGTTATTTAGTCTATATTGGAAAAGCAGAGAAACAAAAGAGAGGGAAAAAGAGGAGATGTATGATTAGGCTTACCACAGTGTTATGAAGAGAAGAAGAGGCCGTCGCCCACTACCAAACCAACTGGCAAGTCAGAGGAAGAAAAAGAGAGTCGACCACTCAGTCAAAGAAGAAAAGAGAATGTTGAGAAGAAAATAAGAAGGTTCGACTATGAACCAAAAGTCGAGGAATGGAAAGGAGGAAAAGGGGATTCGGTAGCGGAGAAAAAGAAAAAAGCAAAAGTGTACAGAGAAAAGTGCCAAAAGAGCCTACCACATTTGGCCAAAGAGAGAAACAACCCAAAATGAGCAGTGTACCTCCCTTGGCCGAATTTCTTGAGTGCTAGAGTCCAAATTCGGCACAATTTCTCCCTCTCAGCTCCTTGATTTTCTCCTTGAATCTCTCCATGAATAGTTCAAACCCCATCCAAATCCTATTCAAACTCCCCTTAGTTGTGTTTCAGTCCAACTCTACTACCTACACAGCTCAAGCAGCAAAATAAATAGCCCCTTGCGCAACCTAGGACTTGAACCTCAAGCCTCTTAGTTACACAACACGCCACCTTGCCACTAGACCACAAGCTCTTCTTGTGTCATAAAACATGCATTAATATTTATAAGGCCTATATGCCAGTGTCCAGATTCATTTAATAGTAAATTTTAGAATTCGCAAAAGCCAAGACTGAACCTCGGGCTTATCACACACCCAAATCACTTAGCAATTAAAGCAAACATGCAATTTTGTAAAATCATGCAAAATTAGAGACCTTATATTTTTGGGCGTTACACTTATAGCAACTCAAGATTTAAATTATTAAACACATTTACTACCTATTTCACAACCTTTACAAAAAGGTCATTTTAGGTGTTTTCATGGAAACACCTTTAATAAAAGTTATTTATTTAACAACCATAATTCATTTTCTTCCCTAAAAACTCAGCAAAAACATAAGAGCTCTCATGGAAAAACCTTAAACTTTTAACCATTTTGCAAAATAGTCCCCTCATTAGCTAGTTTAAGCTTTAGGGGTTCCAAAAGTACAAATATTATCAAGAAAAATCACCAAAACCACTTACTTGCAAGGAATATATGTCGCTGAAAATTTCAAGCTCCCAAGCTCCTATTCTTGGTAGAATTTTTGGTGGAGGAAGAAGATAAAAAAATATGATAGCTTTCTTGTTTTTGTTTTATTTTATTCATTACTCACCTAATACCACCAAACATTGACTAATTTAAGCCTCTTGTCCCCTCTATGGCCGGCCATGAGCTTTAGAAAGGCCAAGCTTCACATTAAAATTCTATAGCTATTTGGCACCTCTAGCTGGTAAATTAAAACTTTTGCACTTTATGCGGTTTAGTCCTTTTTCGTGATTAAGCATGTAATCACCAAAATTAATGCACCAAAATTTTCATGCACTCATATAATCATGATGTAACGCATAAAATAATATTAAAAATAATTTCTCTTGTCTCAAATTAGTGGTTCCAAAACCACTATTTTGACTAGCCCCAAAATCGAGTCAGTTATAAACCCTATCTTGCTTATAGTAAAATCGATTAAGATTAATGCAAAGAGGACACTTAATAAAATTTTATGCTAAATTTATGCTCATGATGCTTAGGAGTTGCTTAAATTTATTTTTGACACTTGATTGTTTTTCCTAGTCCTTCAAAATTAAAATTCTATTTCATGATAATAATAAATTTCGATGTCTCCGTGGTTATGAATGCAACTTAAAAACGTGACTAGCTGAGTAACCGGGGTAGGGTGCTTGGGTTGTCATCCTGCTTCGTGTCAAAAGGTTGTGTGACATTTTAGGTAAAACTCCACTAATTGGAATTAAACAAAATAATGTTTGATATGTTGGGCTGAGTAACCGAGGTCAGGTGCTTGGCTGTCATCTCTCTCCGCGTCAAAAAGTTCAATTTATTATTAAGAAAAAAACATATATAAATATAGGAGTATGTTGGGCTGAGTAACTGGGGTGGGGTGCTTGGCTGTCATCTCTCTTCGCGTCAAAAGGTTCAATATATTCTTAAGCAAAAAAAAAAAAAAAAAGAGATGTATTAATAATAAAATTGCATTTGGGGACTAAAGGTGGAAATAAATAGGGTGTCTTGGTAAGTTTAGTAAATTAACTAATATTCATGAAATAATCCAAGTCGATTTTGATTTTTGTGTGATTAAATTGGAATACTTTTTCAGTTTTACTGAAAGTAAGCTAAAGGTTCTCTTTGTTTTTCATATGCATCATTCCTAATTTTTATAAAACTTTGGGGGTGATATTTCTTTCATTGTAAAAACTAAATTTCACAGTGGATAGGAACCATACTTGAGGACAAGCATGGGCTAAGTAGGGGGAATTTGATAATACTCTGAACGGACATATTTTTATGTATTAATTACATATTTATTTTGAGTATGATCCTACTAATTTGAGCTATTTGTGGCTTTTTATCTTGTAGGACTAAATTTAAGGAAAAAGGAAATTTGGGGAAAAAAGCTTGAATTTAAAGATAAAATGGGCGACATGCAAAATAGGAAAGAAGTGGTGGCGTAAAATACAAAGTGTGGAAGACTTTGGGGCAAAAGTGCAAAGAAGAGATTTTATAAACACAAGACTCTATTTAAATTTTAATTATATTAGGATAATTGTTAAGATTATTATTTAGATTTAATTTTATTTTTATCTCTATTTAGCTTTATTTATCTTTTAGAATTTAGATAGGAATAGACTAGGTTTTCTAAGTACTATAAATAAGGGATTGAGTGACATAAATTTGACTCATCTTTTCTGTAAAAGCTCTTTCTCTTGAAAAAGCTCTAGCCTTTGTTCCTTTCATTTATTCAATAAAATTCCATTTTCATTAAGTTTATTTCTTTGTTCCCAAAAATCATGAGCCACTAAACTCATCTAGCCAAGGTTATCGAGCCACTAAACTCATCTCGATGATCTAGTGTAAGACAGTTCCACAAAAGTGACGGTTGGCTAGAGTTAGGTTCCTCTAAATCGTAAGTCTGAAATCTAAGTGGAGCTGGTGGTCGTAGGCATCCTTGTCCACTCTAACTGGCTTATTTTGTTCGAGAAGGATTACCTAAAAGCCTAGGATTGAACCTAAGGACGATCGAGATAACTAGAGGATGGAATCTCTCCATCAAAAACACTATTTTCTCAACCCTGTTTATTTTTACAATTTCAATTTCAATTTACGCAATCTCATTTCAAATAAACTTTTAATTCTGTTTTTTTTAGGTACGTCATTTTTCTTGGGCACGACTCTACCCGGGGTCTCGAGGAACAGGAACTTTTGTAAATCCAGCACCTGAGGATTTGACCCTAGTTTCTTTATACTATTCTTTTCGTTATTTTATAGGGATAGGATATTTTCGATGCTCTCAATGATGCATCAATTAAAGATACATTGATGTCAAAATTCAACTAACATAACAAATTATTGAAATAATTGAACTTTATTTATCTGAAGTTTATCATACATAACAAAATTTCAAATTTTTGAATAAAATATATCCTAATCATAATTAAAATAAAATTTTATTCGATAGAAAATAATTTCAATTTTTGGTCTCCCTACTTAAGAAGAACAATGTCCTCATTGTTAAAAGTAATAGATACTATACACTAGGTAGGATTCTAGAAAAGAGGAGGTGAGTCAATTTGGCTGCTTAAGTGCCAAGCTCTCTCTAAATCCAATCCTAGACATGTATATATATCCATTTCCACACTTTGTACTTTGAAACTTGTTAATTTTTATTTATGATTTCCACCTCTTGTTTTATTATTTGTAAAATAAAAGTTCCTAATAAAACCTAATCCTAAAATATTAAACAACCTAAGAACGAAAATAAAATAAAGTCAAGATCCCCCCCTTTTTATTTATTAGCGAATCCCTCCAAATTCGACTCATCTTTTTGCTCCATTGTCTTTGTTTTTGCATGAATTGCTTCACTCCATGTTTGGTAGTGGACTCCATGGTTCAAATATGCAATCTGGAAATTCAGGAATAAAGATAAATGGGTTATTGAATATTTTCGTAAGAGCACTTCTCATTGCATCATCCCATATTTTTGAATATCTCCAGTAAGCTTGTTGCTTCCACTGCATATGATGCATTATGTCCATCAATTTTGACAGCTCATCTCGAAGATCTGGGTGAGGCGGTTGTGTTTTGAATATTAAGGTTGCCATTTTAGGTTTGGTTACTGGTTCCATTAGTTCTGCCTTATTAGGGATTTCAGTTGACTGCATTGGTTCGATCTCTATGGTATCTTCTTATTCTTCTTCAGTATCCTCGCTTTCTTCAGCTCGTTTTTGTATAATAGAGCCCCCAGCAATTCGATAGAGGTCCCAACCTGTGATTGTACCTTGGCTATAACCTGTTTTCTTTATGTTTGCAAGAATTTTAGCTTTCAAGCAAAAAATTGTTATTGTAAAAGGAAAGAAAGCTGGGCCAGAACATCTAGCGGCACAATTCCATAATTTCCTCAGAATGATTTTTCCCGCATCAATGGTCTTTGCAATTAAAATTGAGTATAAAAAGACCATTCGCTCTAATGAAATTATAGCCTCATGTGAAATGGGCATAAGGCTAAACCGAATAAAATAGAACCATACCTTTTCTAGTGGTGTCAAATATTCGCTGGGACAAGTCTAAATTCCTTTTCTTGATGCAGTCCATTTAGAACTTAGAACTGTTAGTTCCTTAAGAATTTCTTGTATTTTTTAGCCTTAATATTTCTCATCACTAAAGAAAATTATTTGTCTTTGAAATCAGTAATTCAAAGTATTCATGAATAGCAATTGAGATTATTGGTACCTTGATTCCTCGGACAGAGACTTCTGTCAATCTGCTTGAGGTCAAATTCATGTAAAATTCATGAACTAACTCCTCATATACACTAGGTCTTTTCTCACAAAATAACTCCTAATTGAGAGATTCAACAATTTGTCGCATTCGCGCCATGAAATCAATATATTTGCTTTCTTTAAGTGTAAAGCCTTTTTTCTGGGTGCATCTGCTGATTCTTAAAAACATTTTCGTATCTCGCTTTGGCTTCTTCACAGAGGATTTTTTTTTTTTTTGTGATTCGTCAATTTGGACAGAAGCACAAGTTCTTTTGAGGGGCATGGTTAACTTGAACATAAGATGGAAACAAATATTTTCTCAAAAATTTAATTAGTATAAAATGTTAATGATTTAATAAATTGAAAAATTAAATAATTAAATGCAAGAGAGAAATTTTTCTTACCACCTTTATATAAATATAAAGCAAAAGAAGTCAGTCTAGGGATGGTTGTAAGGTGTCTTAATGTTGTGGTGCGATAGGCAAGGGTGTTGGTGCAAGTAGTAAGGCAGCAGCAGTGCACTAGGCATGGCTTAGCAATGATGGAGGAAGCAGCAATACGTAGATCCTTGCGTGAGCAGTAGGGCAAGCGTGTGCCACGTGGATGGGGCAGAGTGGTAGCAAGTAGGTGCATCGAGCAGGCCTGGCGAGCTACTAGGTGTGCAAGTCGGAAAGTGAGGTCGCTTGAGCCGGACATGCCAGAGGTGTGCGACGACAAGGAGGAGGCTACTTGAGCTATTGGCGTGGATAGGTTGAGTGGAAGCAAGACCGATGTGCGTTGGGGTTGCTGTTGCCGAAAGTGGGTGTTGATGTGGCTTGGTTGAGGTGATGTGAAAGAAGTGGGTGAAATTTATAACGAAGGAGTAGGGTTTAATTAGAATTCTTAGAACAAATTAGTAATTAAAATATTCAAAGTTCTAATTCTACATAGTGTTAAAATAATTAATAATTAATATAATGTATATTAAATTATTATTTGCTATTAATTTATTGAAATAAAACTATTAATTAAAATATGATTAAATTTAAACTAATCCTAATTCTACATATAGTTGATTATAATTAATATATATTATAATAAATATAATTATATACTAGTTATTATAATCTTTTTATTAAATTAAATTCAAAACATTTATTCTAGATGCTTTTTGAAATTATTTATATAAAGAGACACCTAATTTTTAATATTTACAAAAAGAGCAATTTGAATTTTGAAAGTAATTCAATTAAGTACCTAGACTTAAAGAAATTTTGAAATTGAGTTGCAATTAAGACTTGGATAAAAATCCACCCATTTATTTGAAAAACTAAAATTTATTTTGCCATTTAGGGATAACTTCTTAGAAGATTATGTTAAAATCAATTCCCAGGAAAGATTGGAGGGGCCACAAGTGGTGCCTTAAGTTCCAATCTCCTTGATAGAATTTTTAAACATGCTAATCCCAAAAATATTGTAACATCCTTAAATAGGGTCTCTGCATTTTGCACGTGTTTGCATGTGATGGTATGTCTGCGGTGCTAGTTTAGCATGTCTTGGGGACTAGGCATGACCTCGGGTTAGTCCTGGGTCATGGCCAAAATTTTTGTTTAGCACTTAAGAGAAAGGAGATAGGGGAAATAGGGGTCAAGAGAATTAATATGAGGTTTTAGACACAAGAAGTGCCTCGGTAAAGTGGCAAGGAGGAGCCACTCAAGTCACAATGGAGGTGACGCCACAAGGGGTAAGGAGGACCTTGGTTCGAGCTGTTGAAATCCCTTTCTGCTCAATTATTTTTGACGCCATAGGGAAGCAGAGGTGTGCTCAGGTGGGACTCTCATGGATAGATGAGGATTGAGTCAACAAATTTGATATGGATAGAGAGGAGGATTTTAGGAATCGGCTAAGGAGCTTAGTGTTGGTCAATGCCAAACACTATGGGGTGAGGAGGAATCGGTTGGGTTGGCAAAAGGTGTGCCAAAAGTTCTTTCATTCTTTTGCCAAACCTTCCTCATTCCCATTCTCTTTTTCTTCTTCTTCCTATTTTGTTCAAAGCCGAAACCTACCCTTACATCTTCTCCTTCATTTTCTTTTCTTTTTATTTTGTTCTTTCTCTTCTCAAACCTATTACCGAAACTATCTCCTACCACTTCTCTTCTTTTCACCATCTTTCCCGAAAATCAAACCATCACTTAAGCCGAAACCTTGTTGTTCTTCTCTTGGCCAAATACTTTACTCATAAACCTCTCTCTTCTTGCGTTTTCTTTTCATCATCTCAAGTGCCGACATTTATCTCCTCTTTGGTTCTCTTTGCCGAATCTCCTGGTGAGCAATTTCTTCATCTTTTATTCTCGATCGATTTGGGTAATGCCGAATCTCTTTTGCCTTCAATCGCTAGTAATCAAAACCTTAATTTATTTTTGTTCTATGTGGTAGCCGAAACCCCTAACACCAATAAAGGGTGCCGACCTTTGATGTAAAGAAGTCAAATCAGTCATTAAGGTAAGGGGTGACTAACTCTTTTGGTTTCGGATTCATGTATGGTCAAATGGCCTTTAGATCTTTAATGATGTGTTAAGCCGATTGTAGGGGGAGGGAGAAGTATCCGAATACAGTGAAGTTGGAGATTTGGTTGCCGATTAAGGGTTTGGCCGATTGTAAAAGGGAGACCTTTTGAGCAGCTTCGGGATTTGGTTGGAAACCAAATCGACTTTGAGGTGAGTGCTATATTTGGGTGACACATCCTTCGGGATTTCTAATAGAGCCGAATAGGCTTTTGGGTTACTAACTAATGTTGGCCGATTGTAGGGGGAGCAACGTTTGAGATCTTGTTAGTTTGTATAGTCTCGAGATTCGCTTAGATTTACGAATAGCCAGGTGTGTAACGCTTACGCACTTTAGTAGTATAATATGCCTATTATGTTACTGTTTTAGCCAATGAAATCAGTGGTTATGCCTTATGGGTATGAGCTTGGATTCCGGGTAAGTCCCCTGTTATGTGATTTTTGATATACATCATCATGTTATTGATATATGCTATGCTATGCGTTATTGCATGATACATGATATTATGTCACGTATGTTATAGATATGATGATGGGATTGATGAGAGGAGGGGGAAGGAATATTTGGACTGTCACCAGTGGTTTTGACCACACGATGGGTTGGCCCCGTCTTTGATATTATATTCTGTAACTAAGTCCTAGTGGTTTTGACCACCAGTGGTTTTGACCACATATGAATATTGTGACTCGTCCCAGTGGTTTGGTACCACAGTGGGTTGGCCCCACATGCTAATTATTACGGGATTATCATCAGTGGTTTTAACCACACGATGGGTTGGCCCAATCACTATCAGTGGTTTTGACCACACCGTTATATATATTTGTGACTACGGTCACCAGTGGTTTTGACCACAAGGGATAGTTAAAGGAGATTGGATGGTTAGGTTATGGGTTGCATGATTTGCATGTTTTACTGATGATTTGTATGAGTGCCTGCACTATCGGGTTAGTGATTTATACATTGAGTCTTAGTGACTTACCCCTTCCCTTATATTTTACAGATGAGGCGTAGATTGCGAATACGGAGTCGGGGAGGACTCGAGACGGCCATGCATGCTTGATTCGGGTTTTTACTTTAAAGTACTATTTTGGTTTTATTCGTTTAGACGGAATCAGGACAAGGGTTAGAATAAGAGGAATTTCAGATCATCTGGGTCAACTGGGAATCAGTAGAAAGGAGGTAGATATAGTGGGCCAAATCAAGCTACTAGGCCTACTGCTGCTGATACTCAGTGGCCGCCACGATGTGCTTGTTGTGGAAAGTTACACACGGGAGAATGTTGGACTGAAAGCAGAGGATATTTTGAGTGTGGATCGATGGGGCATCGAGTGAGAGATTGTCCACGAGGTCGACTAGGTTGCGCCTGGGATCAATCGCACTCGTAGCAGGAGGGATGGTCGCTGACCACGAGGGGTCGTGGGTGCTGCTAGGGGAGGTAATGGCTCTGTAGAGGCCGTAGAGCACCAGCGCGAGGTGCGGGTAGTCTGAGGCTAGACACCTGATCTGGTCACTGTGAGAATGCTTTGAGAAGAAGGTGACGATGGACGTCATAACCCAGACGTTCTTAATCTTTAGACTACCTTATAATGTTTTGATAGATGTGGGTTCGACGCACTCCTATGTAGCCGATGAGTATAGTGGAAACTATGAACTTGAATTCGAGATTACTTTAGGAAGATGATCGTGGCAATCCCTTCAGGTCACTCTGTAGAAGTAAGTAGACTATATAGGGATGTACCCCTAGAACTTCAAGGGGTCATGTTTTTGGCCGATTTGATGGAACTGCCGTTTGAGGAGTTCGATCTGATTCTCGGGATAGATTGGCTGGTGAAGTACAGGTTAATTTAGATTTGACCAAGCGCATGGTGTTAAGGACGATGGAAGGTAGGGAGGTGGTGATGATAGGTAATAGAAGGGATTACTTGTCCGGTGTGGTCTCTGCACTGAAGGCAGAAAAAATGGTAAGGAAGGGTTGTAAGGCCTTCATGGTGCATGTTTGTGCTTTGGGAGCCAAGGATGCAGCTGTAGAGAGTGTTTGAACTGTGGGAGAATTTGCGGATGTATTCCCAGAAGAACTTCTAAGTCTGCCTCCGGATCGGGAAGTTAAATTTGTTATAAACTCACATTCAAAAAATGCTTGGTGTCTATAGCCCCGTATAGAATCGGTGTTTCAACAAGAGATTGGATCGATTGTTGTAGTATTTATAGACGACATATTGGTGTACTCAAAGACTGAGGAGGACCATGATACGCACTTGCGGGTAGTTTTACAAATTCTGAGGGAGAAGCAGCTATTTGCCAAATTCAGTAAGTGCGAGTTCTGGCTTAGGGAAGTGACTTTCTTGGGTCAAGTAGTGTCCACTGAAGGGTTTAGAGTGGACCCTCGTAAGATTGAGGCGGTGTTGGATTGGAAACCGCCTAGGTCAATTGTAGAAATTTGGAGTTTTCTAAGTCTGGCGGGGTATTACCAGAGGTTTGTGGAAGGATTTTCTCTGATCGCGGTGCCGTTGACCAAATTATTAAGGAAAAGAGTTTCAATTGTGTGGTCAGAGAAACAACAAGAAAGTCACGACAAGTTGAGGAAGATTCTGACGGAAGCTCCGATTCTGGTTTAGCCTAAGGCAGGAAAGGTATTCATGGTCTATTACGATGCATCACATACTGGCTTGGGATGTATGCTGATGCAAGAAGAGAAAGCAGTGACATATGCATCTCGACAGCTGAGGCAGCATAAGGTTAACTATCCGACACATGATCTGGAGTTGGCTGTAGTGGTGTTCACCCTGAAAATATGGAGACACTATTTATATAGAGAGAAGTCGATAGTCTATACGGACCACAAGATTTTGAAGTATCTTTTGACGCAGAAGGATTTAAATTTGAGGCAATGAAGGTGGATTGAGTTGTTGAAGGACTACGATCGCTCGATTGAGTACCATCCGGTAAGGCTAATGTAGTAGGCGATGCGTTGAGTCAGTAAGGTGGTTGCGACTTCGAGCGATGTTTGCTCACCTTAGTCAGATGACGATGGGAGTTTGTTGGCGAAATTGCAAGTAAAGCCAACATGGGTGGAGCAGATGAAAGAAAAACAGTTAGTGGATGATGGTTTGAATGCTCTGAGGTTCCAAGTACGAGTAATGGTGTGGAAGGTTACTGCTTGACTCGGGATGGAGTGTTGTGTTTTCAAGGAGAGCTTGGCGTCAAGGACGCCGAGTTGAGGCAAAGGATTATTCAGATGCACATAGCAACCCATACGCTATGCATCCTGGAGGTAGCAAGATGTACCGGGATTTACGAAAGTAGTTCTGGTGGCCAGGGTTGAAGCGAGAAGTGGCTAAGTATGTGGGTAAGTGTCTGACGTGTCAGCAGGTCAAAGATAAACATCAGCTACCGTCAGGTTTACTTCAGCTGGTGAAAATTTCTCAATAGAAGTGGGAAAGGATCACTATGGACTTTGTCAGTGGGCTACCCATTACGCCTAGCAAGAAGGACTCAGTCTGGGTGATCGTGGACCGTTTGACTAAATCAGCTCATTTCATAACGGTGAGGGTTGATTATTCACCTCAGAAGCTGGCTAAGTTGTATGTGGCTGAGATTGTAAGGTTGCATGGGGTACCTGTGTCAATTATCTCGGATAGGGATCCCAGGTTCACGTCAAGGTTCTGGAGAGCTTTGCATCAGGCTTTGTGAACGAGGTTGGATTTTAGAACAGCATTTCACCCGCAATCCGATGGACAGTCTGAAAGAGTAATCCAGATTTTAGAGGATATGCTAAGGGGCTGTGTTCTGGATTTCAGTGGTAGTTAGGAAGAGTATCTACCATTGGCGGAGTTCGCTTATAACAATAGTTATCAAGCGAGTATCCAGATGGCACCATACGAGGCACTGTATGGACAGAAATGTCGCACTCCTACGTATTGGACAGAGTTGGGTGAACGTCAGATATTAGGTTCGGAGTTGGTGGCAAAAACTGAGGATAAAGTTAAGGTGATTTGAGCTCGTCTTAAGGAAGCGTCGGATAGGCAGAAGTCTTACGCTGATCTTAAGCGCAGAGATATAGAGTATGCAGTGGGTGATAAGGTTTTTCTAAAGGTATCGCCATGGAGGAAAGTGCTGAGATTTGGATGGAAAGGGAAACTAAGCCCTAGGTTTATTGGGCCGTACACAATGTGAGTAGGACCAGTAGCTTATCAGCTCAAGTTGCCAGCAGAGTTAAGTCAGATTCATGACGTCTTCCATGTTTCTATGCTTAGGCGCTATCAGTCAGATCCGTCACACGTTGTGCCAGTTGCGGAGATTGAGGTGAGCTCAGACTTGTCTTTCGAGGAGAAGCCGGTATAGATTTTAGATCGAGATGTTAAGGTCTTGCGTAGGAAGTCAATACCCCTAGTGAAAGTGTTATGGCGGAATCATTGTACGGAGGAGGCCACGTGGGAGCCAGAGGACGTGATGCGGCAGCAATACCCTCAACTCTTCTGACTAGGTAATTTCGAGGCCGAAATTATTTTTTTAGGGGGTAGAACTGTAACATCCTTAAACAGGGTCTCTGTATTTTGCATGTGTTTGCATGTGTTATTCTCTTGGCCGAATACTTTGCTCATAAATCTCTCTCTTCTTGCGTTTTCTTTTTAACATCTCAAGTGCCGACATTCATCTCCTCTTTGGTTCTCTTTGCCGAATCTCCTGGTGAGTGATTTCTTCATCTTTTCTTCTCGATCGATTTGGGTAATGCCGAATCTCTTTTGCCTTCAATCGCTAGTAATCAAAACCTTAATTTATTTTTATTCTATGTGGTAGCCGAAACCCCTAACACCAATAAAGGGTGCCGACCTTTGATGTAAAGAAACCGAATCAGTCATTAAGGTAATGGGCAACTAACTCTTTTGGTTTTGGATTCATGTATGGCCGAATGGCCTTTAGATCTTTAATAATGTTTTAAGCCGATTGTAGGGGGAGGGAGAAGTAGTTGAATACAGTGAAGTTGGAGATTTGATTGCCGATTAAGGGTTTGGCCGATTGTAAAAGGGAGATCTTTTGAGCAGTTTTGGGATTTGGTTGGAAACCAAATCGACTTTGAGGTGAGTGCTATATTTGGCCGACACATCCTTTGGGATTTGTAATAGAGCTGAATGGGCTTTTGGGCTACTAAATAATGTTGGCCAATTGTAGGGGGAGCAACATTTGGGATCTCGTTAGTTTGCGTAGTCTCGAGATTCGCTTAGATTTACGAATAGCTAGGTGTGTAACGCTTACACACGTTATTAGTATAATATGCCTATTATGTTACTGTTTTAGCCAATGAAATCAGTGGTTATGCCTTGTGGGTATGAGCTTGGATTCTGGGTAAGTCCCCTGTTATGTGATTTTTGATATACATCATCATGTTATTGATATATGCTATGCTATGCATTATTGTATGATACATGATATTATGTCACGTATGTTATGGACATGATGATAGGATTGATGAGAGGAGGGGGAAGGAATATTTGGACTGTCACCAGTGGTTTTGACCACACGATGGGTTGGCCCCGTCTTTGATATTATATTCTATGACTAAGTTCTAGTGGCTTTGACCACCAGTGGTTTTGACCACATATGAATATTGTGACTCGTCCCAGTGGTTTGGTACCATAGTGGGTTGGCCCCACATGCTGATTATTACTGGATTGTCATCAGTGGTTTTGACCACATGATGGGTTGGCCCCATCACTCAATTTGTGACTACGATCATCATTGGTTTTGACCACATCGTTATATATATTTGTGACTACGGTCACCAGTGGTTTTGACCACACGGGGTAGTTAAAGGAGATTGGATGGTTAGGTTATGGGTTGCATGATTTGCATGTTTTACTGATGATTTGTGTGAGTGCTTGCACTATCGGGTTGGAGATTTATACACTGAGTCTTGGTGACTCACCCCTTCCCTTATATTTTGCAGATGAGGCGTAGATTACGGATATGGAGCCAGGGAGGACTCGAGGCGGCCATGCATGCTTGATTCGGGTTTTGACTTTAAAGTGCTATTTCGGTTTTATTCATTCTCTTTAAATTTGGTTTTGGTTTTGTAATAAGGCCGCTAAGTATTATTTTTGGGTTTTATTATTTGCTTCTATTTTGATTATGTTATACCTATGTTGGATATATAGACTTGTTAAATTAACCAGTAAAAAGCAATGTTTCCAAAACTATAACTCCTTCATTTTTTTAAAACGTTGCCATTGGGTAACACCACTTATAGGATGATAACTTGTATGTTTACTAAAAACTTGCAACAATAAGTAGGTTTTTCAAGCAAGGATTTCTAAACTTTTCATACTACAACAGGGTTTTCTAAGAAAATTATCCGACAAACTTTCTTTTTAAAAAGGTTACCACTCCGTAGCATGACAGATCCGGTTGTGGCGTGTTGATCGGGTTTGGGGTGTTACAAATATACCCCAAATCATTTATTTAAAAAGAAAAACGAGAAAAAATTAGTATCTGATAAAATAAAGGAGATTTGATCCTATTAAATTTATCCCCCCAGTAATGTTTTAAGCATTTAGCATTGACTCAAAAATTACCTCCCTTATTTTGAAGTTCGCCAACTCCATATGGATAAACTTGGTAAATTGTAAAGGCACCAGACCAACATGATTTTAACTTACCAGGAAAGAACCTTAATCTAGAATTGAATAACAAGACTTGCTGACCTATTTCAAATTCTCGAACTCGAATGTGTTTTTCATGCCATCTCTTAAGTCTTTGCTTGAGTAATTTGGCATTCTCGTATGAGAACATTCAGAACTTTTCTAACTCATTGAGTTGGAGCATCCGTTTATCTTTAGCAAGCTTAAGATCCAAGTTGAGTTGTTGGAGAGCCCAAGAAGCTTAGTGCTCTAACTTTAAGAGTAGATGAAAGGCTTTTTCAAATACCATCCTATAGGGTGACATCCCTAAAGGTGTCTTGTATGTTGTCTTGTAGGCCCATAAAGCATCGTCTAATTTCGTTAGTTATGGCAAACTACCTTATCGAGTATGCATTTGATCTCTTTGTTTGCCAATTCACTTGCCCATTAAATGCGAGGATGGTAAGTTGTGGCAACCTTGTGCTCTAGTCCATATTTATCGAGTAACCATTTCAACCATTTGTTCACAAAATGGGACCTCTTATCACTGATGAAAGCTCTTGGGGTTCCAAACCTTGTGAAAATATGCCTCATCACAACCTTAGCGTCATTCGTCAGATATGCCTCGGCCTCAACCCACTTAGACATGTAGTCTACTGCTACCTATATGTACTTGTGAACAAAAGATGGATCGAAAGGATCGAGAAAGTCAATGCCCCAAACATTGAATAATTATACCTCAATGATGTTTGTTCAGGGCATCTCATTTCTATTGGTGACATTTCCAACCCTTTGACATCGATCACAGCTCCCTACGTAAACATATGCGGCTTTAAATAGTGTTGGCCAAAAGAATCTAGCTTGCAATACTTTGGCCGCAGTACATGTACCTCCAAAATGTCCCCCACTCTGAGCTAAATGGCAATGATATAGAATCTTACATACTTCATCTTCTACCACGCATCTCGTAATCATTTGATTTGCACACTTTTGAAACAAGTATGTTTTTTCCCAGAAATAGTACTTCACATCATGAAGAATTTTTTCTTTTGATGATGCATCTTATCAATCGACATCAAACCACAACTAAATAGTTAGTAATATCAACAAACCAAGGGGTATTATGGACATGATTTACCTTCAAGATGTGTTCATCCGTGAATATCTCCGAATAGGTATAAGTGGAGAATTCCTTCTTGCAGCTCAATCTAGACAAGTGGTACGCTACTTGGTTTTCGCTCCCTTTGATCTCGAATTACTAGATCAAACTCTTAAAGTAAAAGTACTCATCGGATAAATCCTGGCTTAGCATCTTTCTTGGCAAGTAAATACTTAATTGTAGAATGGTCCGTATAGACAGTCACTTCGGTACCTACAAGATAAGATCGAAACTTGTCACAAGCAAACACAATAGCAAGTAACTCTTTCTCTTTTACTATAACAACCCATTTTTAGTCAAATTAGAACAGTGGTTTCAGAACCACAAATCTAAAGTCAAAATATTTATTTTATTATTATTTTAACGTTTACAGTATGATAGCATGTATGTGTGAAAATTCCGTGAAGAAATTTTATAGTTTAAATGGTCAATTTGAGAGAAATGACTAAATCGCGTAAAGTGCAAAAGTAGTGTTCTATTAGTTAAAGGTATTAAATAGCTATATAACCTTAAAGTAAATGTCCTTATGTTGTAATTAGACCGTCCTTAGTGTAAGTGGACTTTTATGGACATATTATCATGAATTTTAATGGTTTTTAATTAAGGGTAAATAAGTACTTAGTATATTAAAGATAAAATAAATAAAACAAAACAAAAGAATTGTTTTGTATCATCATTCTTAGCCGATTATTAACTTGAGGAGAATCCATTTTAGGGTTTGAATTTTGGCAAGCTTGTTTTCTTCAATTAAGGTATGACTTTTGTCCCGTTTTAAATGATTTCTATATTTTTGAGATCGTACTAGCTAGCCCAGGGACTAATTTGCAAAATTTTTAAATATTTTGAATGTTTCCATTGATGAATATATGAGTATTTTGATGTTTACTGATAGATTATGAATCTTTGATGTTAATTAAAAAAGTTTTGTAAAGTGATTTTTAGAGAAAATGCAAAATAGGAATTAAATTGAGAAATGTGTAAAGTTAGTGGTTTAAATGTGAAATAAATGAAAATTACGGGTTGATAAGGGCATTATGGTAATTCGGCTAGCATAGGTCTATTGTGAATTTCATTAATTTGAGAATTTAGGAAAGAAGAACCAAATTGTAAAAATGTAAAGTTTAGGGGCAAATGTGTAAAATAGCCCTAATGTGTGTTTTGGATTGAATTGAATAAATAGAAGAATAAATAAGTTGATTTTGATTACTTATAGATCAAGAAAAGAGGAATTCAGACTTAGATGAGGGAAAAAGCAAAGTAATTGAATAGTCATCTGTTTCGTCATTTCCGCATTACGAGGTAAGTTCGTACATTTGAACTTAAATGTGTATTTATTCAATGGATGGATGGTATTGAGATTGTATTTATCCTATGGTTAAATGTATAGAACTTAATTTAAATGTACGGTTTAAGTGGATGAGTTGTTGAATAAGACTATAGTTGGGCTATGGCAAATCGAGATAATAAGACCATAACCGAAGCTTTGGCATGTGAATGTAAGACCACGGCAGGCATTGGCAACGCATGTGTAAGACCATAATTGGACTATGGCATCAAAAAATTGAAGTATTTGTATCGTAAACATTTCTACGCTCAAATTGATTTGGTAAGAGAGTTGGTGGTTGATCGCTAAAATCAGAGCTTTAAAATTTATAATGAATGAGATTGAACATTGAGATTAACTCTGACAACAATTAAAGGTAAGTGTACCTATCGAATAGCAGTATAGCTTCGGCAAGACCGAAATATCGAACCCAAAGGAACTAAAAGTACTAATACTTACTTACTTTTTATTATTTAGCCTAAAATATGGAGTGATTGGTTGATTTAATCTAGTTTAACGATTTCTAAGCTAAAGACAAAGACAAAAAGAACGAATAGGGAAATAACTCGAAGAAAACTCAATTGATCACAACGATACCCTCAGGAAGAATCCACCTAGACTTCACATGTTATTTAATACTGAACCATATGATTTTATTTACTTAGCTTGATCCGTAAGAGTCCCTAATGTATATTAAACCCTCTCTCGAGGCGACTAACATCTAACCCTAGGTTAATTAGTGGAACTCTCGTTCGCTTATGATAACCCCCTAGAATAGCAGTAAATCAATATATGGATTCCCATATTAGGCTTCACCCTAATCCGAAAAAATCTCGTCACCCTATCTCTCGGCGTGCGATCAAATCCGCTTCATTATGCTTAATCTACACTTAAGTAAGGTCTATTCCTCCACCTAAGCACATTAGATTTGGATTAAGCATGCACAATTAAGAACAGACTAAGTATTTATCATATAATTCAGAAATAAATAACAAAATTCATCTAGGTTTCATCCCCTTCAGGTATCTGAAGGGTTTAGTTCATAATAAATAAAGAAAGCATCTCAAGAGAAAAGATAAAACAAAACATAGAAAATCCCTAAAACCCCCTGAAGGAATTGAAGGAGAAATTCACCGTCTTGAGTAGAATTTCGGCTCTTCGAGATGGATCCACTTGGCTATCTTCAAGTGATTCCACAAAACTTGATCTTCTTGGCTCAACTCCTTGGCCTAGCTTACCACCTAACGCCAAAAGTGTTGACAGAAGGGTTCTGTTGAACCTCGTCGAACTCCCCCTTATGTTGCCCCTTAGGATGTTTATATAGGCTTTGAGATGCCTTATTTGGCCTCCAAGTATCCTATTTCAAGTAGAATTCCTACTAGGGTGTTTAAATAGACTTTGGAATGTGTTTATTTGTCTCCAAGCATCGTTTCCCGAGTAGAATTCCTCTTTCCTCTAGGCAGAGGCACGGCCATGGTACACACCCTTGTAAACCATTTTTAGGCTGTGTAAATCGTGGCATGGTTGTGTCTTAGTCAATTGTCGAGGCATGGCTGTGTGGCTTGAAGTCTAGGCGGTGTTGATTTCCTCTTTGGCCCAAATTGGCCCATTTTAAGCCCGTTTCTTGTTCTTTTCGTCCTCGGGTGCTTTCCTGAGTAAAAACATGAAAAGAAAGGATTAAGAGCACGTTTTTACATAAAACAAGGGCTAAATCATCCAAAAGCATACTAAATGTGGGCCTAAAATATGTTGCTTTTACGGTTTATCAAATACCCCCACACTTAAGCTTTTGTTTGTCCTCAAGAAAAATTCTCAATGTATAATTAAAATGAACTTTCCATAATTCATAACTCCTATCAATAATGCCTCATCATAATTCACAGATAATTTATACATGGATAATTTAACTCAAAGACTCTTAAAGGCTCAAACAATTCTAAGTCATAAATTTGTAGCATAAAAACATAGGTGTCTCCCCTTATTTAAATAATTACCTTTAATTCAAAACTGACAAGGATTGACATCCTCACTAAAGATTCACTCAAAGGACTCGAAATGTTTAAGGTTCAATAATAAGCACTCAATAGTCGAACCTGAAACGTTAATCCCATAGGCTCGCTTGAAAATCAAATCTCTACCACTGTAATATGAGATGATACACAAATCAAAAGGTTTTTGACAGGGTTGTAACGGGGCTTAGGTTAAAGGTGTGGATAAATGCTGAATTAGAAGGTTTAGAATCGAGATTGAATTGACTAGTTACCTAACTTTTAGAAAAATAATTGAACTAATAATTTGTATAATTACATCACATGAAACTTTGAAACTAATGATACTACGAGCTTTTTCTTTGATAATTGAAATTTGAATGTACAAGCTCATTTTTTATACTACTAATCCTGAATATACTTTGATTTTGATTATTTTTAAGATCAAATAGAAACATAATGAAGAAAACTTTATCAACCGAAATAAACTAATTCAAGAATCGATCAAATCAATTCTCGATAGAAGGGTAGTCAAAAGAATGGTGATAAAAAATACAAAGGGTTTTTGGTTAATATTAGTGGTAAATCAATTAAAAGGGTTGTTAGGATCAAATGGGTTCACTAAGGGTTAATTTGTGAAGGTAGGCTTTTTAGTGGAGTGAATGGGTTAAAACCTAGGTGCCTTTATCATCTTAGTTTATCAAATCATAGATGTGGTCTCAACATGTATAATCGAGGTAAGTCTAGAATAACAGTTCAAAGTTGACACATTCATAATCAATAAAGTGAGCATGAAAAAGAATATATGCTCTATAAGGCTCAAAATCTCACAAAAAATTATGGGTATTTGACATTATTCTTGTAAATTTCAAACTTCAAGGTAATATTCAAATTCAGTTCAACAACCTAGAAAATTTTTTTATTCTTGAAAATAGACTTATCATGCTTGATTCTCTAGTATTCTTCAAGTATAAATCATTAATGCACAATTATCAATGACTTAATCAAAAACATATCAATAAAAATCATAAGTCGTGGAAATTTCATTCTAATCATAACATGAGAAACTTACTTTAGAATAAAGCATAATTCGTGGATTTTCAAATAATACTATGGTTAACCCCCACACTTAAGTTGTACATTGCCCTCAATGTACAAAGATAGATAATATCAAAATAATTATAAAATCATAAAATGGGGAGAGAAGTGAAACTTCCTGAATTTTTGATGAAGTCAATGAAAAGAGATCAGATAGGATTGGAGGTGAACGTGGGGAAGCATCTCGAACCGTTTAAAATTGAATCCTTGAAGAGGCCGTCTTGGTTTTAGTGTATCATAAGCTAAATCTAAATGGCATGAAAAATAAGAAGAAAATAATAAAAAAATAAAAAAATAAAAATAAATAATTGAAAATGAAAGAAGAAGGACAACTAGAAAATAAAAAGGAAAAGGAGGTTTGAAATAAAGATGCAGCTCGTGTTTTAGAAAAAATTTGTCTTGTTGCCACACGTCTACGGTCATGCACTTTTACCTACCTGTGGTGCCCACAAGGTCACGGCCACGACCGTGTGCAAGGCCCTGTGGTTTGGAAATATGCACTTTTGGTTTATTTAAATGCTAAAAAGGGAAAATAAAAATAAAATAAAAATGGGGTTAGTGCTTGGGTTGCCTCCGAGAAGCGCTCTTTTGAAGTCTTGAGCTAGACTTACCTGTTGTATGCACAATCATGGTGGTTTGAGTAGGTGGAAATCCTTTCTCATGCGATCAACTCGGTTATGGATATAAAGTTTAGGTCGAGTAATGTTTACCTCAAAAGTGTTGAATTTAGAATTACTTACCTCGACTGTGCCATATAGGAAGACATTAAGTACCTCAAAAGTGATTTCTTTCTTAGCCTTCAGGTCTGAATTGGTGATTCGAGGGTCTTCCTTATTCAACAATACCTGATCCTTTATTTTGACGTGATTTGTTGTTCCCATCAGCTCGTTTGGGGTTTCCTTCGGTTTCACTTCGTGTGGTTTCAGTTCTTTTTTAAATTGTGTTTTTCATTCTTCTAGTTTGTTGACCCTAAGGCTTTGTTCCTCATATAATTCTTCTTTGTTGGCACGAGGTCTAAGATCTAGCTCAGCTAGGTGATTTCGTGATGCTTCCTATAAAGAAGGTTGAACCAAATTGTTATCAATAAAATTAACATTCGTACCTTTATTACTCGATGTCCTAACTGAGTCAAGAGCTTGAAGAGTGATTGTTTTGTCTTCTCCATGAAGTACGAGTTCACCGAATTATCCCTCTGTGTGGTCTTTCTTTATTGCATCGGGATATGGCATACGAGGTTGGTACTCTGCACTTGCCAGTTTTGGTATATCATGGCACACCTCAACCTTACCTTCACTTACCATAGGTTCTTCCCTTGAATTTGGTTCGTCTAACCCTTCACTATCATAAATGGCTTGATTTTGCTCTCTCGAGTTAGTTTCAGTATTACCTTGTAGACGTCCTTATGGTCGTTCGGACATCAACTTTGCAAGTTGTCTGACTGCTTTAGTGACTTCCCCTACTGACTTAGTAAGTTTCTCTAATCGATTCTTGTTCTCTTCTACTGATGTTTGTTGATTAGTGAACATTTTCTCAATTTCTTAGGGACGGGTTTCTGTGGATGCCATGAATTTTGTCAGCATCTCCTCAGGACTCGGCTTTTCTTCCTGTTGTGAGGTGATTGATGAAAATTTGGAGGAAGTTCCTGTCTTTGGCTACTTTGATCATCCCACGAGAAATTGGGATGGTAACTCCAACCTGTATTATAAGTTTTGTCATAAAAATTATGTTGAGGTCTAGAATAGTTACCCATATAGTGGACTTGTTCGTTCTCCACGCCATATCTATAGGGTGGGTACTCAGGATTCACCATGCCTCCTAGATTTGAGTCATATTGGATTATTGGGTGTACCTGTGAGAGATTATACAAACCATCAATCTTTTTATTCATCATCTCTAACTGGTTTGATAGAATAGTTATTGGTCGAGGTTGTAGATATCGGCTGCTTTTGTTGGCTTTGTCCTCATAACTTGCCACTAACAGTTATTTAGTGCCATCTTCTCTATCTGCCAAAATCAAATAAAAGAAAATTTAGCAAAATCAAAATTTAACCTAAAAATAAATAAAATTAAAATTGTGGAAAATAATAAAAAAATAATGGCTAAAGTAATAAAAATAGAGCTTTCATAATATTTTAGTTCAGGAACGGCGCCAAAAACTTGTTCGCTGAAATCAGAGCATTAAAATTTATAATGAATGAGATCGAACCTTGAGACTAACTCTGACAACAATTAAAGGCAAGTGTACCTATCGAATAGTAGTATAGCTTCGGCAAGACCGGATTATCGAACCCAAAGGACCTAAAAGTGTAACATCCTGATAATTAGGGGTTATGCATCTTACTTAATTGAATGATGTTGCATGCTTAATTATTATTGAGTATGTTTTGGAAGTTATTTTTGAACTTCATTAATTGAGTGAATACTTAGTGAAACTTTTAATTTTTAATAAATAAGATGAAGCTAAGAATGTTAGGTCTTAAGAATTAATGACAAGGAGTTTAAAGCATAAGATGAGTAATTGGCAAGGTGGTTAGGATGCATGGATGAGTGCTTGAGGGGAGAGGTTCGAATCCCCTAGCTAGCAAATGGGAGAATTTTTATTTCTTTTATTTCCTTCCCTATAGTGTCGGCCAAGAACTTTCTAGAGTGGATGAGCATTCTTTTATTTTTGGCTATTTGACCATATGGATAAGGCAAGCTAAGAATTATGGCATGGAATCAAGATAGGATGATAAGAAAGGGGGGACAAAAGGCATGATATGTGGGCAATGTTTTGGAAGTTTGTTCATGGTCATTTGACCATGAACCTAGACGCATAAGGGGCTAAGGGAGTGATTAACTGTGTTGGAAATTATGGAGTTGATAGGGAAGAATCAAGGAGGAAAGAAGGGGATTGTGTAGGCTATTGTGTTGGCCGAATTTTGGTATGGGATTAGGGAGGTTTTAGTTGACCAAAAGGTTGTCAATTATGCATTTTTCCTTTGTCTAATATTTTTCTTCTCTTAGCCGAAACTATCTATTGACATTTGGTACAAAGTTGCTTTGTTTTGGCATTTGCATTTTGACCAAATAGGTACCTTTATTTCTTCTTTTCCTCTCAAAATTTTATCCCCTTTTGATACCAAATTATTGTCACTTTTGAAGACACTTCCTTTTCTTCCTCTCTAGTGTCGAATTCAACTTTCACCAAAAGCTTTCTCTCTCATTTTCTTTCTTTTTCATTCTATTTCTCTCTTCTCTTTCCCTCTCATAGCCGAAACCACAAAAGATCAAGAACCTTTTTCTTCATTTCTTCTCTTTGGCCGAATGAGTATAGGTTCCAAAACCAATCTCTTTTCTTTTTGAGAAACAACATCACCATCATCTTCTTCTTCCTTTAATCTCTCTCTTTCTCTTTCTCTTTTCTTCCTTCTCTCTTTCCTTCTCTTTTCATACTTCTTTCTTCTTCATTCTTAACCGAAACCACCATAGCCAAAAGCACAATATTTCTCTCTTTTTGTTCAAGCCGAATCATCAATTCCTTTCTTCTTTTTGTTCAAGGCCGAACCTTCAAGTGAATCAAGTAAGGATTTTGTCAATCGTTTTCATGATCTTCTTCTTATTTTAGTCTCATAATCCTTTTATTTTTCTCGTCTAGGCGAATCCTTGGAAAGGATTTTTAAGGATCTTTGTTGAAGACAACCTTTAAGAAGTGATCTTTGAGATCATCAAGGTAAGGATTTTAATTTCGATCATATCAATTCTTTTAGAATGGATCACTAATCAACGTTATTTAGAGGCGATTTAAGACTAACAAGATAGGTAAGAAAAGGCGACAGAGTGTTTGGAAGAGAGGAGGCCTTTGTTTACCATCGAACTTCAAGCGAAGAAATATCGGCGGTTAGAGACTTTCCACGGGTTGTGGACCCTCCGCTAACGAGGATCGGTTATTTGAAGTAGTCGCATACAACCAAACCACTTTACGTTGGTGGAATATCGGTGGGTTTTGATCCATCTAGTGGAAAAACCACAAATAACTATCATTCGAGAATCCTAGGGTAAGGATTCAGATCCCTCATCAATAAACATAGTTTTATTAGTAAAAGTTTATACTAACCAAGTGTGATGATTAACTAGGTGTTGACGAGCGAGAGAGTATCATTCTCATTGTCATAAGGTGTGTAACCTTACATTAAAAATCTCATAGATTTACATATATTTAAATGTGATTATATGACCATGTGTATGATTGTGATTTTGGATACCATTCAGGGGTATACGATATTCAGGTATGTTTACCCCAATATTTTGTTCATTTTGCTATATGCATAAATGTGAGATAAGTATGACTATATTATGATTTGTGGGGTAAATAACATGAAAATTTATCGATATGTATGTGCATGGGCATATGGGTATTATTGATGAAGGGGGAGTATTCTGGTGGTTTTACCACATTTTGGTGTCTTCGATCACATATTTTAAATCCGGTGACTTTGGTCACATATGTGAATCTGGTGATTTCGGTCACATATTTGAAATCCGGTGACTTCGGTCACATATGTGAATTTGGTGACTTCGGTCACATATTTGAAATCTGGTGACTTGGTCACATTTGTGCAGTTGCTTTGCCACAATATTATAAGGCGATGTGCATGTTGACTGCAAAGAATCGCCTTCGATGGTGTGTAGCGGATGGAGGGTCGATTTAGTAATCCCACGGTGTGTTGGTTGGTACGGGTGGTGTGTAGCGGATGGATATTTAGGTGGGCCAGGTTTGCTTTTCATTATTTGTATCTAATCATGTGATCATAAATGATTATTATTTGATCTGTTATGAAAATGGGCTTTTGGCCAAATATGACTTAAATGGGCCTATGGCCATATGTGTAATTAATGGGCTTAAAGGCTTAATCAAATGGGCTTTTAATGTATGTGTTATACATTGAGTTTATGACTCACCCTTTTGTGGGATAAACTTTTCAAATGATTAGTAGAGCGATGGATCGGTCGACAAGGATTTCGAGGTGGCCAATGCTCAAATAATGAAGTTTGGAAATTTTCCTACTTAAACTTATTAAGTTAATTTTATTATTTAGACTTTATTATGGGTTTGCCAATTTTATGTAATAAGGCCACTATAAACTATCTTAAATTTTGTGTTTGGAATTATTTTTACTTTGCCATAAACAATAACTATTAAATAACTAAATAGTTTTGATAAATAAAATTTAAAATGTTTTTGTCACTAACATATATATATATATATATATATATATATATGTGTGTGTGTGTGTGTGTGTTTTAAAGTAATTTCCTTAAATGTGGTTTTTTTGATTTATCAATTCCTCCTACAAGTTATGTTTTTAAAATATATAAATTTTACTTTACAAATTTATTTTTAACCTAAAATGTTAAGTTAATGCTTTCTACAAAATCATCAAGTTTTTCTTAAACAAAATGAGAATTCGCTATAAATTTACTCGAGGAACATACCAAATCCGGTTAGGCGATTTGGGCCGGGTTTGGAGTGTTTCAGCTTGGTATCAGAGCCCAGTTTTAAACTCTCGACCTTGGGTTTTGAAGCCCCCAACGTTTTCAAAATATGGCCCAAATGACTTTCTGAAAGTTTTCTTAAGTTAAAATGGTTTTACAAGAGCATGGCACTCGGAGTTCTCGACCCAGATCCATCAGGTATGTATCCTTATTGATAAAGTGATATGAAAGTCTGATAAGCTTAAGGAAACTATACTTTAGAGACATGGACCCTAGGTGTTTGTGTGCTACTACGGAAAAACTACTAAATATCTGTTTCATAAAACTTTCCTTTAATAAGAAGTGAAAAGACTCTAATACATATGAGTTCTAGGGGACGTGGACGTGGACGAGGAAGAATGGCTATGTCGGAACCAGTTAGATCTGGTCAAGGTTCCGAAAATGATGCTCCACCACCGGCTGTTGGGGTGGATTTTCAAGAGTAAAATGAAGGAGGTGACGTAGTATCACAAGCTGTGCTGCGAGTTTTGGAACGAGTAGCATAAGCTAGTTCTGGAAATGGGTCTCGAAAATCAGTAGCTGAGAGACTTAGATCGAATGGAGCTGAGGTTTTCAGGGGAGTATCTGGAGTAGCCCCAAATGTAGCGGAATACTGGTTGGAGGCAGTCGAAAGGATCATGGACGATTTAGACTGCATTGATGAAGAAAAGCTGAAGGTGCTATTTCACTACTCGTGATGAAGCCTACCGGTGGTGGCTCACTATCAAGGAGAGTACCTCAATGGATCGTGCGGATTGGGGTATTTTAAAGTGAAATTCGAAGGAAAATATGTTGGAGCTAGCTACATTGACTCCCAAAGGAAGACATTTTTGAATTTGGTCCAAAGAAACAAGTCGATAGCTGAATATGAAGTAGAATTTTTGTGACTTAGCCGATATGCTAGAGGGATAGTGGCTACGGAATATGAACGGTGCATCAGATTTGAAGATGGACTTAGAGATGAGCTACGAGTGATGATTGCTCCGCACCGTGAAAGATATTTTGCAATCTTAGTGGAAAGGGCAAGAATTGCCGAAGAGGCTAAACGGACTGAGAGACAGGACCGAGACAGAGGCTCGAGCAAGAATAAGAGAAGTTTTGGGTCTTCAGGGTCGTCCGGGAATTTTTAGAAGAAATCAAGAAATGATGGACCGCGAGGTCAACAGACTACTATGCGTGGACAAAATCGTACTTGTACTCAATGTGGGAAAATGCACTCGGGAGAATGTTGGAAAAAGACCGGTGGATGTTTCAAGTGCGGTTCGAAGGATCATATGATCAAGGATTGCCCGATGAACTCAGAGAAGAACCGCCCAGCAAGTCAGGGTGCTAATCAGGCTGGCCGAGGTGGACAACAGTCGATAAGAGGTCTTGGTCCAAATGGAAGGGTTAATGGTTTCGATAGAGGTCGCGGAACTTGAGCGAGGCGATGGTAGTTACGAGGCGAGACAACTAGTCGGTGTATGCGGTTAAATCGCAGAGAGAAAACGATGGCCTTTTGATGTTATCACGGGTACGTTTTTGATTTCTGGGTTGCCCTTTATTGCTTTGATAGATATAGGCTCAACTCATTCCTATATCGCTAGTGAAGTATCTGGGACTTTGCATGTGACTTCAAATCAGACTTAGGAAGATGATATGTACTTAGTCCTTTAGGATGAGCATGTAGTTGTAGACAAACTTTTTAAGGAAGTGCCTTTAGAAGTTCAAGGGATACAGTTTCCGGCTAATTTAATGGAGTTGCCATTTGGAGAATTCGACCTAATCTTAGGCATGGACTGGCTTGTGAAATATCGTGCAAATGTAGATTGTGCTGCTAAGCGGATGTCCTTAAGAACTATTGATGACAAGGAAGTTGTAGTGATGGGCGAGAGACTGAACTACTTATCTAATGTAGTATCCGCTCTTAAGGCAGAAAAGATGGTTAGAAAGGGATGTGTAGCCTTTCTAATGTTGGTGAGTGCCTTGGAGGCTAAGGAAGCAACTGTTGAGGGAGTTAGGACTGTGAATGAATTTGTAGATGTTTTTTCGGAAGAACTTCCAGGTTTGCCTCTGGATCGTGAAGTAGAATTTGGGACTGATTTATTGCCTGGATTGGCGCCAGTTTCTATTGCTCCATATAGAATGGCACCGAAGGAATTAGTTGAGCTTAAGGCTCAAATTCAAGAGTTGCTTGATTGTGGATTCATCCGACCTAGTGTGTCTCCATGGGGAGCACCGATCCTATTCGTGAAGAAGAAGGACGGATCGATGAGGATGTGTATAGATTATCGGCAGTTAAATAAGCTGACCATCAAGAACAAGTATCCTTTACCAAGGATCGACGACTTGTTCGATCAGCTCAAAGGAGTATGCAGTATTCTCAAAGATTGATCTAAGGTCGGGTATCATCACTTAAAGTGAAGGAAGTGGATATCCATAAGGCGGCTTTAGAACTAGATATGGGCATTATGAATTTTGGTAATGCCATTGGATTGATGAACGCCCAAATTGCGTTCATGGATATGATGAACACGATTTTCCAACCCTATTTGGATCGGTTGTCGTGGTGTTTATAGACGACATCCTGGTGTATTCTAAGTCCGAAATGGAACATGATGAGCATCTCCGGATTGTGTTGCGAGTTTTAAGGGAGAAGAAGTTGTATGCCTAATTTAGCAAGTGTGAATTTTGGCTGAAAGAGGTTGCATTTTTAGGCCATGTGGTGTCGGCAGAAGGGATAAGGGTGGATCCTCGGAAGATTGAGGCTGTGTTAGATTGGAAATCACCTAAGTTCGTAACAGAGGTTCGCAGTTTATTGGGTTTAGTAGGCTATTACAGAAGATTCGTCGAAGGATTCTCATCGATAGCTGCACCTTTAACGAAATTGTTGAGAAAGGAAGTACCTTTCGTGTGGGTTGATAAGCAGCAAGAGAGTTTTGAGAAGCTCAAGAAAGTTTTGACTGAAGCTTCAATTTTGATTCAACTTGAGGCAGGAAAGGATTTTGTCGTGCATTGTGACACTTCTCACACGGAATTAGGATGTGTTCTGATGCAAGGCGGGAAGGTAGTTGCGTATGCGTCTCGACAGTTGAGACCACACGAGGTTAATTACCCGACGCATGATTTAGAATTGGCAGCTGTAGTCTTTGCTCTTAAAGTTTGGAGGCATTATCTATACGGGGAAAAGTCAGTGATATACACAGACCACAAGAGTCTAAAATATCTACTGACTCAGAAAGAACTGAATTTGAGGCAGATAAGGTGGATAGAGTTGTTGAAAGACTACGACTGTTCTATTGAGTACCACTCGGGCAAGGCGAATGTGGTGACAGACGCTCTAAGTCAGAAAGTGGTGTCAGATTTAAGGGCGATGTTTGCACATCTTAGTCTTTACGATGACGAAAGTTTATTGGCAGAACTTCAAGTTAAACCGACATGGTTGAGTCAAGTGAAAGAGAGGCAGTTGGTAGACGAAGATCTGAGTGTGAAGCTTCGGCAGGTGCAGAGTGGAGAATTGAAAAATTATGGTATTAACAGTGATGGGGTATTGTGTTTTAAAGGTAAAGTTTGTATGCCGAGGGATCGGGAGTTGAGGCAAAAGATTCTTCAGGAGTCGCATGGTAGTCCCTATGCTATGCATCCTGGAGGAAGTAAGTTATACCGAAATTTGCGAGATCAGTTTTGGTGGCCTGGACTTCAGCGAGAAGTTACGGAGTTTGTAAGAAACTACTTAACGTGTCAGCAAGTCAATGCTGAACATCAAGTACCTTTGGGATTGCTTCAGTCGATAAAAATTCCACAGTGGAAGTGGGAGAGAATCACCATGGACTTTGTTAGTGGGCTTCCTCTTACGCCTACTAAGAAAGACTCTATTTGGGTGATAGTGGACCGATTGACGAAATCTGCACATTTTATCCCAGTTCGGGTTGATTACTCTTTGTAGAAATTGGTGAAGTTATATGTGGCTGAGATTGTGAGATTGCATGGAGTGCCGTTGTCGATTATTTCGGACAGAGATCCGAGGTTTACGTCGCGATTTTGGAAAGCATTGCATCAGGCTTTGGGCACCAGATTGGACTTCACTATGGCATTTCATCCTCAGTCTGACGGCCAATCTGAACGAGTAATCCAAATCTTAGAAGATATGTTAAGGGGATGTGTGATAGATTTCAAGGGAAGTTGGGAGGAATTCTTACCGTTAGCAGAATTTGCGTACAACAACGATTTCCAATCCGAAGATCTGGATGGCACCATATGAAGCACTATATGGACGAAAGTGTCGCACTCTTACATGTTGGACAGAATTAGGGGAACGTCAAATTTTGGGTCCAGAGATAGTGGCTGAATCCGAAGAAAAGGTTAAGGTAATCCGGGCTCGGTTAAAGGAAGCATCTGACAGGCAAAAGTCTTACGCAGATCTAAAGCGGAAAGAAATAGAGTTTGCTGTGGGGGACCAAGTTTTCCTAAAGGTTTCACCTTGGAAAAAGGTGATGAGATTTGGTCATAAAGGAAGCTAAGTCCGTGTTCATTGGACCTTATTGGATTGTGAAGCGGGTCGGATCTGTGGCATATCAGTTAGATTTGCCTTCGAAATTGAAGCAAATGCATGATGTGTTCCATGTTTCAATGTTACGCCGTTACCGGTCGGATCCATCTCATGTATTGCCAGTTGAGGAGGTGGAATTAAGACCAGATTTGTCCTATGAAGAGGAGCCAATTCAAATTCTGGAGCGAGATGTAAAGGTTTTACGGAGAAAGTCGGTTCCTCTCGTCAAAGTATTATGGCGTAATCATGGATCAGAAGAAGCTTCGTGGGAACCGGAGGAAGCGATGCAACAGCAATACCCTCATTTATTCCAGCCAGGTAATTTTGAGGACGAAATTATTTTAAGGGGGTAGAACTGTAACATCCTGATAATTAGGGGTTATGCATCTTACTTAATTGAATGATGTTGCATGCTTAATTATTATTGAGTATGTTTTGGAAGTTATTTTTGAACTTCATTAATTGAGTGAATACTTAGTGAAACTTTTAATTTTTAATAAATAAGATGAAGCTAAGCATGTTAGGTCTTAAGAATTAATGACAAGGAGTTTAAAGCATAAGATGAGTAATTGGCAAGGTGGTTAGGATGCATGGATGAGTGCTTGAGGGGAGAGGTTCGAATCCCCTAGCTAGCAAATGGGAGAATTTTTATTTCTTTTGTTTCCTTCCCTATAGTGTAGGCCAAGAACTTTCTAGAGTGGATGAGCATTCTTTTATTTTTGGCTATTTGACCATATGGATAAGGCAAGCTAAGGATTATGGCATGGAATCAAGATAGGATGATAAGAAAGGGGGGACAAAAGGCATGATATGTAGGCAATGTTTTGGAAGTTTGTTCATGGTCATTTGACCATGAACCTAGACGGCATAAGGGGCTAAGAGAGTGATTAATTGTGTTGGAAATTATGGAGTTGATAGGGAAGAATCAAGGAGGAAAGAAGGGATTGTGTAGGCTATTGTGTTGGCGAATTTTGGTATGGGATTAGGGAGGTTTTAGTTGACCAAAAGGTTGTCAATTATGCATTTTCCTTTGTCCAATATTTTCTTCTCTTAGCCGAAATTGTCTATTGACATTTGGTACAAAGTTGCTTTGTTTTGGCCTTTGCATTTTGACCAAATAGGTACCTTTATTTTTCTTTTCCTCTCAAAATTTTATCCTTTTGATACCAAATTATTGTCACTTTTGAAGACACTTCCTTTTCTTCCTCTCTAGTGTCAATTCAACTTTCACCAAAAGCTTTCTCTCATTTTCTTTCTTTTCATTCTATTTCTCTCTCTCTTTCCCTCTTAAAGCGAAACCACAAAAGATCAAGAACCTTTTCTTCATTTCTTCTCTTTGGCCGAATGAGCATAGGTTCCAAAACCAATCTCTTTTCTTTTTGAGAAACAACAACACCATCAACATCTTCTTCCTTTAATCTCTCTCTTTCTCTTTCTCTTTTCTTCCTTCTCTCTTTCCTTCTCTTTTCATACTTCTTTCTTCTTCATTATCAACCGAAACCACCATAGCCAAAAGCACAATATTTCTCTCTTTTTGTTCAAGCTGAATCATCAATTCCTTTCTTCTTTTTGTTCAAGGCCGAACCTTCAAGTGAATCAAGTAAGGATTTTGTCAATCGTTTTCATGATCTTCTTCTTATTTTAGTCTCATAATCCTTTTATTTTTTCTGCCTAGGCCGAATCCTTGGAAAGGATTTTTAAGGATCTTTGTTGAAGACAACCTTTAAGAAGTGATCTTTCGAGATCATCAAGGTAAGGATTCTAATTTCGATCATATCAATTCTTTTAGAATGGATCACTAATCAACGTTATTTAGGGGCGATTTAAGACTAACAAGATAGGTAAGAAAAGGGCAGTACGGAGTGTTTGGAAGAGAGGAGGCACTATTTTACCATCGAACTTCAAACGAAGGGCTGTATCGGCGGTTAGAGACTTTCCACCGGGTTGTGGACCTCTCGCTAATGAGGATCGGTTATTTGAAGTAGTCGCATACAACCGAACCACTTTACGTTGGTGGAATATCGCGGTTTTGATCCATCTAGTGGAAAAACCACAAATAATGTCGTTTGAGAATCCGAGGGTAAGGATTTAGATCCCTCATCAATAAACATAGTTTTATTAGTAAAAGTTTATACTAACCAAGTGTGATGATTAACTAGGTGTTGACGAGCGAGAGAGTATCATTCTCACTATCATAAGGTGTGTAACCTTACATTAAAATCTCATAGATTTACATATATTTAAATGTGATTATATGACCATGTGTATGATTGTGATTTTGGATACCATTCGGTGGTATACGATATTCGAGTATGTTTACCCCAATATTTTGTTCATTTTGCTATATGCATAAATGTGAGATAAGTATGACTATATTATGATCGTGGGGTAAATAGCATGAAAATTTATCGATATGTATGTGTATGGGCATATGGGTATTATTGATGAAGGGAAGTATTCGGTGGTTTTACCACATTTTGGTGACTTGGTCACATATTTGAAATCCGGTGACTTCGGTCACATATATGAATCTGGTGACTTGGTCACATATTTGAAATCCGGTGACTTGGTCACATATGTGAATTTGGTGACTTGGTCACATATTTGAAATCTGGTGACTTGGTCACATTTGTGCAGTGGCTTTGCCTCAATATTATAAGGGCGAAGTGCATGTTGATCTGCAACAATCGCCTTGATGGTGTGTAGCGGATGGAGGGTCGTGTTAGTAATCCCCACGGTGTGTTGGTTGGTACGGGTGGTGTGTAGCGGATGGATATTTAGGTGGGCCAGGTTTGCATTTCATTATTTGTATCTAATCATGTGATCATAAATGATTATTATTTGATCTGTTATGAAAATGGGCTTTTGGCCAAATATGACTTAAATGGGCCAATGGCCATATGTGTAATTAATGGGCTTAAAGGCTTAATCAAATGGGCTTTTTAATGTATGTGTTATACATTGAGTTTATGACTCACCCCTTTTGTGGGATAAACTTTTCAGATGATTCGTAGAGCGATGGATCGGGTTAGCAAGGATTTGAGGTGGCCAATGCTCAAATAATGAAGTTTGGAAATTTTCCTACTTAAACTTATTAAGTTAATTTTATTATTTAGACTTTATTATGGGTTTGCCAATTTTATGTAATAAGTCCACTATAAACTATCTTAAATTTTGTGTTTGGAATTATTTTTATTTTGCCATGAACAATAACTATTAAAAACTAAATAGTTTTCGATAAATAAAAATTTAAAAATGTTTTTATCGCTAACATATATATATATATATATATATGTGTGTGTGTGTGTGTGTGTGTGTGTGTTTTAAAGTAATTTCCTTAAATGTGGTTTTCTTTTGATTTATCAATTCCTCCTACAAGTAATGTTTTTAAAAGATATAAATTTTACTTTACAAATTTATTTTAACCTAAAATGTTAAGTTAATCTGTTTTCTACAAAATCATCAAGTTTTTCCTAAACAAAAATGAGAATTCGCTATAGATTTACTCGAGGAACATACCAAATCCGGTTAAGCGATTTGGGCCGGGTTTGGGGTGTTTCAAAAAGTACTAATACTTACTTTTTTTTTATTATTTAGTCTAAAATATGGAGTGATTGATTGATTTAATCTAGTTTAACGATTTCTAAGCTAAAGACAAAGACAAAAAGAACGAATAGGGAAATAACTCGAAGAAAACTCAATTGATCACAACGATACCCTCAGGAAGAATCCACCTAGACTTCACATGTTATTTAATACTAAACCATATGATTTTATTTACTTATCTTGATCCGTAAGACTCCCTAACGTATATTAAACCCTCTCTCGAGGCGAATAACATCTAACCCTAGGTTAATTAGTAGAACTCTCGCTCACTTATAATAGCCCCCTAGAATAGCAGTAAATCGATATATGGATTCCCATATTAGGCTTCACCCTAATCTGGTAAAATCTCGTCTCTGTATCTTTAGGCGTGCGATCAACTCCGCTTAATTATGCTCAATCTACTCTTAAGTAGGGTTTATTCCTTCTCCACCTAAGCATATCAGATTTGGATTAAGCATCCATAATTAAGAACAAACTATGTATTTATCATATAATTCAGAAATCAATAACAAAATTCATCTAGGTTTCATCCCTTTCAGGTATCTGAAGGGTTTAGTTCATAACAAATAAAGAAAACATCTCAAGAGAAAAGATAAAACAAAACATAGAAAATCCCTAAAACCCCTTAAAGGACTTGAAAGAGAAATTTGCCGTCTTGAGTAGAATTTCGGCTTTTCGAGATGGATCCACTTAGCTATCTTCAGTTGATTCCACAAAACGTGATCTTCTTGGCTCGGCTCCTTGGCTTAGCTCATCGCCTAAAGCCAAAAGTGCCGACAGAAGGGTTCTGTCGAACCCCGTCAAACTTCCCTTATGATGCCCCTTAGGGTGTTTATATAGGCCTTGAGATGCCTTATTTGGCCTCCAAGTATCCTAATTCAAGTAGAATTCCTACTAGGACATTTAAATAGACTTTGGAATGTGTTTATTTGCTGCCAAGCATCCTTTCCCGAGTAGAATTCCTCTTTCCCCAATGCAGGGGCACGGCCATGGTACTCGCCCGTGTAAATTGTTTTCAGGTCGTGTCTCGATTCTGACGATTGGGGGATGGCTGTATAAATCGTGGCATGGTTGTGTCTTAGTTAATTGTCAAGGCACGACCATGTGGCTTAAAATTTAGGCCGTGTTGATTTCCTCTTTGGCCCAAATTAGCCCGTTTTAAGCCCTTTTCTTGTTCTTTTAGTCCTTGGGTGCTTTCCTGAGTAAAAACATGAAAAGAAAGGATTAAGAGCACCTTTTTACATAAAAAGGGGCTAAATCATCCAAAATCATACTAAATGTGGGCCTAAAATATGTTGCTTTTACGGTTTATCAATGGTAAATATATATGTATCAGTACAGGTATGTACTGAAAACTATTCTAGTAATGAGTTAGAAGAAGTTGAGGACTTATGAGTTGTGATATGGTTAAACTTTATGTTAGCTCATTCATTGATACTTTAAATGTTAACTATGTTATCCATTTTGATGTGTTAATGATTGTTTAGATTATTTCATATTTACATACGAACTTACTAAGCTTTATAGCTTGCTTTGTTTAATTTTTTGATGTTTTATAGTTCTACAAAGCTAGCTCAAATCCAGGGATCGTCAAGGACTTCATCACACTATCAAACATCTATTTTGGTACTTTTGAAGTGTGTATATATGGTATATGGCATCTATAGGCTTGAGTCATTTTTGTATGCCTGATGAACATGTATTTAGGCCATTTGCGTTGGCTTGTGATGGTGAATTCGATGTTGTTTATAAATGTGCAAATGGTATTACTTTGAGTTAGGTAATTGTCCTATAATGAGTGATTGAGGTTGAATGGATATTGCAAGTTTGGAATGGTTTAGTTAATTGAATGGTATATGTGAATTAGGTATAAAATTATATGGCAAATTATGGTATATTTGTGAATTATATTGATGGTAAAGAATTGGTATGATTTGAACTTTGGTTGATGACTTTTGGCTACTTATTTATGTTTTGAAATGGAACTATTTTGAGCTTATTTAGGTATGTGTAAAATGGATGGAAAAATGTCTTGGTAAATAGCATACTTTTTCCCATACGGGCAGAGACGCAAGCATGTGTCTCAGCCTTGTGTGACACACGGTCATGTTACACAGCCGTGTGTCTCCTGGTGTTAAAATTAAAATCAAGTCAGTATGTTCCACATGGCCTCACACACGGACGTGTGACTTGGCCATGTGGCATCAGTCAATATACCCTATAGGTTTGGCACAATCTAGCACAAGGCCTGGCACACAGGCGTTTGTGGCCAGTTCGAAGGGCACATAGGCTAGCCACATGGGCTTGTGTGTTGGCGTTGTGACCCAAGTCAGTAAGCTCACTTGTTTAGACACGGGGTAGGACATGGGCTGGGACACAACCATGTGATCCCTTTTCGAATGTTCACACGGCCTATAACACGGGCATGTCTTATGGTCGTGTGAGACATACGGCATGGCCACAAGAGCGTGTGTCCCCTGTTTTGAGAAAATTCTTAAAGTTTCGTGAAGGTTTCTTAAGTTATCGGTTTAGTCTCGAACCACTCCCAAAGCATGTTCAGGCCTTGTAAGCTCATAATAGGGATAAATTGATTGAGATTGAATGATAAATGGTTGAAATTAGAAAATGTATGTTAAAGAGATGTTTAAATGTATTGTAAGTCCAGTAATGTTCTGTAACCCTATTTTGGCATTAAATACGGATGAGGGGTGTTACATTTATTGGTATCAGAGCTACAATTTAGTTGATTCTAAGACTAACGTAACGTGTGTGCTAGTCTAGCTATACATGCAATATATATAACCTATGATAGTGTGATGAATCCTGACATTATAAACTATGTTTTTGTATAGTATGGATCTCGAACAATTTGTAGCAGATGATGTTGAAAGTAATGCGCTAGCTCCCGCTCAAGGAACAACGCCTTTTGAATCTAGACTCGTGTTGAGTAGTCACGGAGATGAGGCTAAAGAAGCCTTCTGTCAAATGATGATTGAGTGGTTCACTCAATACATTCGCACGAACTCAGATACTCAACAACCTCCACCCCTACCAATTCCTCAACCAATCCTCATAGTTCATCAAGTTATTGTTCCAATACGATTAAACAAGCCGCCAGTCGATAAAATTCATAAGCATGAGGCTGAAGAGTTCAGGGCTAATGTTGATGATGATCTTGAGAGAGCCGAGTTTCAGATTAAAAATACGATCCGAGTGTTTGATGAACTTTCCTGCACACCGGTTGAATGTTTAAAGTGTGCTATATACCTTTTGAGAGACACTACATACCAGTGGTGGAATACATTAATATCTGTGGTGTCGAGAGAGAGAGTCACCTTGGAGTTCTTTTAGACCTAGTTTGGAAAAAGTACATAAGTCAATGATTTTTGCATCATAAGCATAAAGAGTTTTTAGAACTAAAACAAGGACGCATGACTGTAACCGAATACAAAAGAGAATTTGTACGGTTGAGTAAGTATGCTTGGGAGTATGTTTCTATCGAAAAGATTATGTGCAAGAGGTTTGTTGACGAGTTGAACGAAGATATTAAAATTTTGGTCGGGATATTGGATTTAAAAGAATTCATTGTGTTAGTTGAGCGTGCTTGCAAAGCTGAAGAACTGGGCAAAGAAAAGAGAAAGGCTGATTCTAAATCTAGAGATTCAAGAAAGAGATTGGTGAATAAACCCTATCACTCTTCATCAAAGAAATCCTTAGATTTTTATATTTGATCAAATGCATTAGTGGAGTACTCTAATAGAGATCGTGGGAAGAAATTTACGAGTTCAAAAACTCCAGCTACATCAATGGCAAGTGTGGGTAATGCTAAATCGAATAAACCTGAATGTGGACGATGTGGAAAATGACATTTTGGAGAGTGTAGAATGAATGATAAAGCCTGTTTTAGATGTGGCTCGCACAAACACTTTATTCGAGATTTTCCTGAGTTAGATGAGAAAGATAAATCTCAGAGTGCAAGACAAAGCAACATGACTGCGAGAGCAAGACCATTCTGTAATGTTGGAAATATGAGTGGTGGTAAAGGTAAAACATGAGATGCTGCTGTGAGATCAGAGGCTAGAGCTCTTGCCAAAACTTATGCTATTCGCTCTCGCAAAGAAGCGCCATCTCCATATGTTATTACCGGTACATTCTCTCTTTATGACACTGATGTAGTTGCATTGATAAACCTCGGATCAACTCATCCATACATATGTGTGAACTTAGTGTCTAGTAAGAATTTACTTGTTGATTCTACTGAGTTTGTTATAAAAGTGTAGAACCCCTTAGGAAAATATATCCTAGTTGACAAAGTTTGCAAGAATTATCCGTTAATGACTCGGGGTTATTGTTTTATGGCTGATTTGATGTTGTTGTCATTTGATAAGTTTGATGTTATTCTGGGTATGGACTTGTTGATGTTGAATGATGTAGTAGTAAATTGTAGACAAAAGACCATTGAGTTAAAATGTCAGAATAATGAAACTCTCTGAATCAAATGAAATGATTTGAAGGGTTTACCAATTGTAATTTGGCGATGTTAACTCAGAAATATGTGAAAAAGGGATGTAATGCATATCTTGCATATGTACTTGATACAAAAGTGTCAGAAACAAAGATTGAATCAGTACCAGTTGTTTGCGATGTCCAGATGTGTTTCCAAAAGAGTTATACCAATCAAAGAGGTTGAATTTGCTATTGATTTAGTATCGGGAACTTCATCGATATCGATAGCGCCTACAAAATGGATCCGGCAGAGTTAAAATATTTGAAACTCAGTTGCAAGAATTAACTGTTAGAGGATTTACAAGATCGAGTTTCTCTCTCTTGGGTTCACCAGTGTTGTTTGTAAAGAAAAAGAATGGTTCTATGAGAATGTGTACAGACTCGATATCTCAACAAAGTGACAATCAAGAATAAATATCCTCCACCGAGAATTGATGATTTGTTTAATCAGTTAAAAGGAGCTACATTGTTTTCTAATATTGATTTAAGATCAGGCTATTATCAGTTGCGAATTAAAGATGCTGATGTACCGTATACAACATTCTGGATGAGGTATGGACATTATGAATTCCTTGTTATGCCTTTTTGATTAACTAACACTCCTACTATCTTTATGGATTTGATGAATCAAATTTTCAGATCGTATTTGGACAAACTTGTTGTTGTATTTATTGATGATATTCTAATTTATTCTCGAGATGAATCTGAGCATGCTGAGCATTTGAAAATAGTGTTATAGACCATTAGAGATAAGCAATTGTTTGCAAAGTTCAGAAATGTGAATTTTGGCTCCGAGAGGTTGGATTTTTAGGGCATATCTTTTCAACCAAAAGTATTAGAGTTGACCCGAGCAAGATTTCTACAATTATAAATTGGACACCTCTGAGAAATGTATCTGGAGTTCAAAGTTTTCTGGGACTAGTTGGCTATTACTGATGTTTTGTAAAAGGATTTTCTATGATTGTAATACCATTGACTCAATAACTTTAGAAAGATGTAAAGTTTGAATGGTCTAAGAAGTGTCAACAAAGCTTCAAGCAGTTGAAAGCGTTATTGACAGAGGCACCAATTTTAGTACAGCTTGAGTTAGGTAAAGAATTCGTAATTTACAGTGATGCGTCGTTGAATGGTCTGGGTTGTGTATTGATGCATGAACGCAAAGTAGTAGTTTATGTAACAGCCCGACTTAGAGCCTAGTAGGAATCATGGCGCGAGACCACAAATTCAAGTAGAAATATGTGTTTAAATGATTTTATAAGGCTTATGAGGTATTTGCATAATTGTGTTTATAAAAGAATTTTATTAATTAGTGAACAAATGGTCCACTAGGACTAAATTACGAAGATTAGAAAATATAAGATTCTAGAAGATTTATGTATGAAACAGAATTATAAAAATTTTTAGAGGTCCTTATTTAGCAAGTGGACCATTATTTGTTGAGATGGACAAAAATGGATATGGGAAGGAAAAATCTCAAAAAAGAGCATCAAGGGCATTTTGCTAAATTGGTTAATTAATGAATTAAAAAGGGAAAAACAAGTCAAAATCTTGTCCATCTTCTTCCTAAGGGTCTAAATTTTCAAGTTCTCCATAGCTAGGGTTTGTCCAACTTCCAAGCTCAATAGTAAGGGCATCCTAGCCCTGTTTTTAATGTTCTTTGTATTTTTGAAACCCTTGTAGCTCGGTTTAGCTATTTCTAGATATATTTTGAGCTAGGGTTTTTGTTTAAAAATTTACCCATGCATGTATTTTGATGTTTTATGAAAGATTATGAAAGTTTGATGTAGGATAAACATCTTTTTCTAAGTGAATTTCATGAAAAATGCATGTAAGGACCAAACTACAAAAGTAATGAAAATGGTCATAAATGGGTGAAATAGTAGAAATTGAAGGCTGCTATAGTTATGATTATGAATCGGCTGGGCTTGAATATAAGGATGTTGAATGAAAATCATTTTTCGAGCCTAAAGGTAAAAGTGTAATTATGAAAAAGTTTAGGGGTAAAATTTTAATTTTTCCAAAGTATGAATTATGAGTCAATTTAGTCAATGTGAGTATTAAACAAGCTAAATTGTCATTATAGATCAAGAAACGTGAAGCCCAGATTGAAACCGAGGCAAAAACAAAGTTGAGGATTAAATTGCACAATTATACACATTTTGAATATCGCGGTAAGTTTGTATGAAATTAAGGTTACATTTGTTGTTATAAATTAAAATTTATTTTTAAGAAATGTATATTCTTTACATGAAATGATCATTAATACTAGGATGATGAAGTGAAGGAGAATAAGTAAGCAAGTAAAAGTTTCGATCGAAATCTCGGAATAGCGAGGATTCCTATGTCATAATATGAGCCAAGAAAAACAAGTGTAAGACCATGTTTGGGACATGGCATCGGATTAAGGAATGTAGGTCCCATATACGTCCATGTCCGGGACATGGCATCGACACCGAACGTAGATCATGTGTAAGACCATGTCTGGGACATGGCATCAGCATCGAACAAGGAATGTCTCATATAAGACCATGTCTGGGACATGGTATTGACACCATATGAGGAAGGTCTCGTGTAATTCCATTTCTAGGACATGGCGTCGACACCATATGAGGCAGATCCCGTGTAAAACCATGTCTGGGACATGGCTTCGGCACCAAAGGAAGATTTCGTGTAAGACCATGTCTGGGACATGGCACCGATATTAAGCTAAGGAATCCCGTGTAAGACCATATCTTGGATATGGCTTCGGAATATGAGGCGATCCCATGTAAGGCCATATCTGGGATATGGCATTGGCATCAAGGCATATGTTTGGCAAAGCTGAGTATCGTTTTTTATTTCGAGAAATTCAATGGGCAAAAGAATTAAGTATGAGAAAGGTAATAGATGAGATGAGTAAGTAAAATTGATGATGAGATAAGTGGTATGAGAATGATTAAAAGTCCATGTACACTAAAAGGATCAAGATTCAAAATTTGACCATGATAGTTTAAATACTAAACCATGTAATTAGTGATACAGGTACAATGAATAAATATAAGATAAGGTAACCCTAAGGTGATGGGTAGGTACGAGCAAGAGTAAGTATGAGTAAGTAAGCCATAGTACGTAAGTTTTATGTGTACTCATTTCATGATGAATGAGTTTATTTTAAGCAATTATGTTGTTACTTAAGATTTCATGCAAGCTTACTAAGCTATAAGCTTACCCTCTCTTTTTCCTTTTTCCTTGTAGTTTCACCAAGCTAGTTCGAGAATCGAAGAACATTAGAGCTCAAATTACACTATCAACCCTCATTTTGGTAAAACAAAGTTGATTATTTTGAGTATGGCATGTATAGGAGGTCGATCATTTCGAATTATGTTATATTGGGGAAAATTGGTTAGTTGTTAAAAGTATACATATCTTTTTGTATATGGCCATTAGAAATTGCTTGGTATGTGATAAGTTTTATACCCTTAATGATGATGAGGTTATGCATTTAAGTTTATGAAATTAATGGAATAATTGAGTTGCTTGAAAATGTATAAGTGTGATTATGTTTGAGGGTGGCAATTGGCTTGGAAAATAGCCTATAATTGTCCACACGAGTAGACACACGGGCATGTGTCTAGGCCGTGTGTGAGACACGGTCAGACCCATGGGTGTGTCGATAGGCTGTGTGTCCCTTGCATCAAACCTCAAAGAATATGATTCGTCACATAGGCCTTCACACAGACGTGTCCCATGGCCGTGTGCTATTAAGGGTTTGACGACGTCATAAACATAGAGCTCCATAGATGGGAGACACGGACGTGTCTAGGCCATGGGAAGGATACGTGTTATAGACACGGACGTGTGCTCAACCATGTGAAATAAGTCAGTGTCAACCACGGGTGTCGACCACGGGTATGTCTTAGGGCACACGGGCGTGTCCCTTGGACCACACGGGCGTGTGACCCTATTTAGGCAAAAAGGTTCTTAAGAGCTTTTAAGTTCCCGAATGAATTTTGAATCCCTCCATACATACAATTAGGGCTCCATAGGCCCATTATATGCACATTATGATAAAGAAGGAGGTTTTTTAAAATGGAACGAAATTTTATGTCTCACGAATGTATGATTAAGTAAGGATAAGTACGGTAATGCCTCGTATCTGGTTCTAGCATCGAACTCGGGTAAGGGGTGTTACATTTAGTGGTATCAGGGCTATGATTTTGTCGATTCTAGAACTAACGTAGCGTAAGCATGAGTCTAGCTATACATGCCATACCTATGAGTATCTATGTAATGATAGTGTGATGACTCATGATAGCTTAAATTGTATTTTTTATAGTACATGGATCCCGAAGGAGCTGAGGCTGATGATGTAGAAAGTAATGCGCCGACTCCTACTGAAGGGATGGTGCCAAATTAAAATGAGAATAGACCCATAACAGTAAGCCAGAGAGGAGGAGAAAAGGCTAGAGAAGCCTCTCTCCACATGATGAATGCTTGGTACACGGAATTCATTCGTACGAACCCGAATACGCTACCCCCTCCACCCCGCCTATTCCTCAGCCTACCCCTATAGCCCCTCAAGTTGTAGAAGTGGTAAGAAGGGATAAACCTCCGGTTGATTGGATCCGAAAACATGGACCAGAGGAATTCCAGGCTAGTAAAGATAATGACCCAAAAAGGCAGAGTTTTGGCTAGAGAATACCATCAGGGTATTTAATGAGTTGTTGTGCACAACTGATGAGTGCATGAAGTGTGTGGTTTCTCTTCTAAGAGATTCTATATATCAGTGGTGGAACACGCTTGTGTCGGTGGTAGCAAGGGAAAAGGTCGCATGGGAGTTTTTCCAAGAGGAATTCAGGAAAAAGTATATTAGTCAGAGGTTCATCGACCAAAAGAGGAAGGAATTCTTGGAATTAAAACAAGTTAAAATGTCAGGAACAGAGTATGAGCGTGATTTTGTAAGACTCGATAAATATGCTCGAGAGTGTGTATCCACCGAAGCCATCATGTGCAAGAGATTTGAAGATGGATTAAATGAAGATATTAAATTGTTTGTTGCTGTCCTAGAGTTTAAAGAGTTTGCTGTGCTAGAGGATCGGGCATGTAAAGTCAAGGAATTAGTAAAAAAGAAAAGAAAAGCTGAGATGGAGTCTCGTGACTCCAGGAAGAGAAAGTGGAGTAAGTCATTCCAGCCTTCGTCCAAGAAGTCTAAGAGATTTCTTTACCTGATTAGCTACTTCTGCTGGGTTTTCAAGCAGAGGCAAGAGTATACAGTATTCCAGGAATAAGGATATGACTACCTAAGTCACTAGTGTAGGAAACGTTCGATCTAATAGACTGGAATACCCACAGTGTGGTAGACGACATCCCGGTGAGTGCCGAGCACACGAGAATGCTTGTTTCAAGTGTGGTTCCCAAAATCATTTTATTATAGAATGCCCTGAGATGATTAAAGAAGAGAAAACTTAGAGTGCGAAATCCGAAAGCACTACTAGGGGAAGTGTAACACCCCTTACCCGTAATCCCGTCGAATCGAGCACGAGACGTTACCGAACAATTTACCTGATCGTCACTTAGGCCCAACTTGACTACTCTTCTGAAATCACTTCAACTACTTCACACTCAACCTATGGGATCTCAATCGTACGTACGAGAACTCTCGGGACCATATCGGAAGTTTTACGGTCCATAAAGTTTCTTTTCATCTAAACAAGGAGTGCACACCCGTGCTAGATGACACGCACGCCCGTGTGTAGTCACACACGCCCATGTGCTCACACCGTGCCCAAAAACCCTAACATCCTACCAAAACTCACACGGCTAGGGCACGCCCATGTGAAATGAGGGCACGCCCGTGTACCCTAACAACATACCCGTGTCTTTCGCCCATGGAAATTTACTGACTAATTTAGCACTACCGACACACCGTGTCTCCTAACCATGGGGAGCTACCGACTTGATCCACACGGCACAGGCACACGCCTATATCCCTACCGTGTGTCTTACATGGTTCATGCACATGGCATGGGATTTTCCTGTGGCCTATTCTAATTAGTACTAATAAGGTGCAGGGTTAGCACGGCCTAGACACCCGCCCGTGTGTCTACCCGTGTGGCACATGAAGGCTATTTGTCAAGCTTCTAGCATCCTTATATCTTACTCTTCATGGATTTATTCAACAAACTAACAAACCTCTCTTAATCCACATGCACTCACATTGATAACATTGAAATTTCATAAATGATAAAATATACCATCATTCTTGGCAACTTACAAAATTAATGTCTCAGCAAGAGCCAATACCCCTTTGGTCAAAATAACAAAATAATCTAACTAGTCTAGTCCTATACATGCCATATACAAAATCACTAATCTAATTATACCTAAGTAAACAGAGAGTGTGGGTGGTCTTCTAGTTATTGGCATATCCCGGCTCGAATCTTAAGCCTTATAAGACAAGGGAAAGAGAGAGGAGTGAGCTTAAAGCTTAGTAAGTTCACATGTAAACAATATAACACTCAAAGCAAATGAACATTTTTATAGCATTATTTGCTAAGCAAGAAATCAATCTACATTCAGTATTAGGCTTATTCATTTCCTCCATTCACACATCCCAATCACATCACAAGCATGATGCATACATTCAATAACGGTTTCCCTGCACTAAGCATCACAAGGTCACTTAATGTAACACATCACCATCTCAAAATACATTACCTGGTGGTTTCACACTTAGCCCACCATCAGTCTTCATTAGGGTGGTATCACACAGAGCCCACCAAGAAGGTTAATTATGCTGGTATCTCACACCGCCCACCAGAAAGGTTAACATACGATGGTATCGCACACAGCCCATTGTAATTAAACAACAAGGTGGTATCGCACTTAGCCCACCATCAAAATTTTATATAACACACCTACCTATCTATTCCACATTCATACAAGAATTATTCATTAACTACCACTTTCTATCTACTTGAATTATACATGTTCTCAATTATGCTATGCACTGATTAACAACAATAGTGTGCATGTAAAATGCATCGTTTACACGTAAACTTACCTCGATGCAAAATGTGTTAGCTAGCGATTTACTCAATCACCTTGCCTTTCCCACGGTCAAGGTTGATTCCATGCCCTTCTTGATCTATAACAATGCAATTCATTTGTTTAGATCATTCTATGATCACAATACATCCAACTCTACATTGGGGCAAAAATTACCATTTTGCCTTATACATTGGCAAAATTATGATTTTGCCCCTAGGGTCGTAATTTATTTTTCATCACATTTTCTCAATAAACAAGCATAGATGAACATTTATTTCTCTTACAACTACTCACCATTTTGACTGTTTCATGCATTTATGACACAAACTAAATCTTTGCATTCAAGTCCTATTTAGGTGTTTTCATGCTAACACCTTTCACAAAAGTTGTTTCTCACCTCCCTAATATTCATTTTCTTCCATGAAAACTCGGCTAAAAGCATAAATAATCTCACGACAAGTCCCTATACTCTCAACCATATCTCAAATTAGTCCCCTCATTAGCTAGCTTAAGCTTTGAGAACTCCAACAACACAAAAATTATTAATTAACACCACCAAAAATCACTTACTTGGGTGAGGACAAGTTGCTGAAATCTCAAGGCTTTCAAAACCCTTCTTTTGAGTGTAAAAATCGGTGGAAGAGGAAGAGAAGAGAAAAAAGATGGTGGCCTTCCCTTATTTTATCATATTTTAGTCAACTAGTCAACAACTATCACCAAATTTGACTAAAAATTAATGCTCTTGTCCCCCCTAGCTTCCTATGCCCGGCCATAACTAGATGAATGGACCAATTACGCTTTAAAATCCTCCAAATTTACATTTTATAGCTATTAGGTAACCCCATCTTATAAAATAGAACTTTCACACTTTATGCGATTTAGTCTTTTTTCACAATTAAGTACTCTATTACTAAAATTAAAGCACCAAAAATTTCCATATAGCCATATATTAATGCCATAACACATAAAATAATACTAAAATAATTTCCCCAACCTCGGATTAGTGGTCCCAAGACCACTGTTCTGACTCGCCCCAAAATCAGCCTGTTACAACTCTCCCCCTTTTTGGGATTTTTGCCCTCGAAAATCTTACCGGTAAAGAGGTTTGGATATTGCTCTCTCATGGCTTCTTCCGGTTCCCACGTAGCTTCTTCTACACCGTGCTTTTGCCATAACACTTTTACTATGGCTATGTCCTTACTCCTCAACTGTTTCACTTCTCGAGCCAAGATTTTAATCAGCTCTTTCTCATATGTCATATACGGTCGTATCTCAATTTCCGTGGGAAAACCCACATGCGAGGGATCGAAACGATAATGCCTTAGTATTGATACATGGAACACATTGTGAATTTTCTCTTACTCTACCAGAAAAGCCAACTGATATGCCACTGATCCAATCTTTTCGGTAATTTCGTACGGCCCTATGAATCTCGAACTCAATTTACCCTTTCGACCAAATCTCAATATTTTCTTCCACGGTGGCACTTTCATAAATACTTTGTCACCCACTTGAAACTCAATTTCTTTTCTTTTCAAGTCTGCGTACGGCTTTCGTCGGTCTGAAGCAGCTTTTAAACTATCCCAAATCACTTTCACTTTTTCCTCAGTTTCTTTAACTAAATCAATCCCATGGATTTGCTTCTCACCCAACTCGGTCCAATACAAAGGAGTCTGACACTTATGACCATATAAGGCCTCATACGGTGCCATCTGTATGCTAGATTGATAAATATTGTTGTAAGTGAATTGGACCAAAGGTTGGTGTCTTTCCCAACTACCTTTGAATTCTAACACACAGCATCGGAGCATATCTTCAAGAAATTGGATTACTCTCTCAGACTGACCATCAGTTTGAGGATGAAAAGCAGTACTAAAATCCAACCTTGTACCTAAGGCCTCTTGTAAATTCTTCCAAAACCTCGAAGTAAATCTCAGGTCTCTATCCGAGATAATGGATATAGGCACTCCATGTAATCTTACTACCTCTGCAATATACAACTCGGCTAACTTCTCTAATGAATAATCAATACGTACCGGTATAAAGTGGGCCAACTTTGTTAACCTATCAACGATAACCCATACAACATCTTTCTTTTTTGGTGTCGAAGGCAACCCCGTCACGGAGTACATGGTGATCCGATCCCACTTCCACTCGAGAACCATCACTGGTAGAAGTAATCCCGAAGGCACCTGATGCTCGGCTTTCACTTGTTGACAAATCAGACATCTTGTTACATACTCGAGATGTCTCTTTTCATTCCCGCCACCAATAGAATTTCTTGAGATCATTGTACATTTTCATCGCCGGGTGTCTTGACAAATGACTATTTTGTGCTTCTTGTAAAATTTCTCGGATTAACTCATCATCTTTAGGTACACATTCTATCATGGAACATTAAACAACCATTCAAACTTACCCAAAATTCAGAATCAGCTCCTGATTCACACTTAGCTCTTTTAGATAACATCTCATTATCATTCCTTTTAGCTTCACATATTTGTTGGACAAATAGTGGCCTAGCTCTCAACTCAGCTAGTATAGCACCATCATTGGACAATGACAAACTCGTGCTTATAGTTCTCAAAGCATAAAGCATCTGCAACTATATTTGCTTTCCCCGGATGGTAATCGATCACTAGCTTGTAGTCTTTTAATAATTCAAGCCATCGTCATTGTCGTACATTTAACTCTTTTTGATTCATCAAGTACCTCAAACTCTTATGATCCGTAAAAATTTGACACTTCTCACCATATAAATATTATCACCAAATCTTTAACGCGAAAATGATTGTGGCCAACTCTAGGTCATGAGTCGGATAATTATTCTCATGTCATTTTAGTTGTCTTGAGGCGTAAGCGACCACCTTACCCTCTTGCATCAACACACAACCGAGACCATTTAAGGACGCGTCACTATAGACCACAAACTCCTTTCCTGACTCAGGCTGTACCAAAACCGGTGCTTCTGTCAACAACGTTTTCAATCTCTCAAAACTCTGATGGCATTTTTCGGTCCATTCAAACTTAACATCCTTCTACAATAATTTCATCATCGGAGTAGCAATCATAGAAAATCCCTCCACGAACCGCCGATAGTACCCCGCCAAACCCAGAATACTTTTGACTTTTGACACGTTCCTCGGTGGTTTCCACTCCACAATAGCTGAGATCTTCCCCAGATCAACTCTAATGCATAACCTTGACACAACATGTCCTAGGAATCCGACCTCTCGGAGCCAAAACTCACTCTTGCTAAATTTAGCATATAATTGCTTGTCTCTCAAGATCTGCAAGACAATTCTCAAATGCTTTGCATGATCACACTCATCTCGGGAGTAGACCAATATGTCATCGGTAAAAACAACTACGAACTTGTCTAAGTACGGTAAGAAGATACAGTTCATTAAGTCTATAAAAATCGCAAGAGCATTTGTTAAACCGAACGGCATGACCAGAAACTCATAATGGCCATACCTCGTCCTAAATGCTATTTTCGGCATGTCTTGTTCCTTAATTCTCAGCTGATAATATCCAGATCTCAAATCAATCTTGGAGAACACCATAGCTCCCTTTAGTTGATCAAATATATCATCTATCCTTGGTAAAGGATACCTATTTTTCACCATCACCTTGTTGAGCTGTCTGTAGTCTATACACAATCTCATCGATCAATCTTTCTTTTTCACAAATAATACGGAGTACCACTACGAAAAGCTTGGTCTTGCAAAACCCTTATCCTCAACTCTTGCAATCGGACCTTCGCTTATTTCAACTCCAATGGCGCCATCCTATACGGAGTGATGGAAATAGGTGCCGCTTCAAACTAACTCAATTCCGTGCTCAACCTCTCTGATTGGAGGTAGTTCAGGTAACTCTTCTGGGAATACATCTGGATACTCACATACAACAGGCACGGTTTCAACCTTTGCCCCAGACTCTTGACTATTCAGTACAAAGGCAAGATACGACTCACATCCTTTTCTCAAATATTTCTCAGCTACCATGGAAGAAATCATCACTGGTAGGCTATCTCACTCACCTGATTCAACCCGAATAACATCTTCATTTTCACACTTCAATTCAATAAATTTACTACCACAATTCACTAAAACACTATGGGCAGTCAACCAGTCCATACCAAGAATCAAGTCAAACTCATCAAACGGCAGCAACATAAAGTTTGACGGAAAATAATGACCCCTAACTATCAAAAGACAGTTCCTACACACCTTATCAACTAACACCTGTTTTTCTAGGAGGTTTGATACTTTTATCACAAATTCAGTAGACTCAATAGTCATATTCAAACTAATTGCCAATCCTAAACAAATATAAGAATGGGTCGACCCCGGGTCAATCAAAGCAATAACAGAGGTGTCATAGAGAGAAAATGTACCCGTTATTACGTCTGGCGATGATGCCTCTTCTCGAGGCCTTGAACAAAGATAGGTTCTTCTTGGCGCCGACCCTCCGACCTCAAGAGTGTCTCGTGATACACCTCTACCACTAGTCCTACCTCCCGAGTTCTTTTGTGGCCTACTTCTAGAAGATGCACTGCTTGATCTTACCTCCTACTTCTTTTCCTTGTCATCTCTTTCAGGGCATTTTCGAATGAAATTGTCGGAGGAGCCACACTTGTAGCAATTTTGATTGTTTCGTCAACACTCCCCAGTGTGATATCTGCCACAACTTGGGTACTCTGGCTTAGACTTTGGATTGGCCACACTTGCCATTGAGGTGGCCTGAACTCTTGAACCCGAACACATATTACCTCGATCTCTCTGCGAATACCTGATTGACGTAGTCGTCCGAGGGTTCCCTTCTCTAGACCTCTTCAATTGAGATTGGTATGACTTGCTCATCGGCCTCTTCTTCGTATCACGAGCCTCACTCAGGGCTTTCCTCTTTTCCTTACAAAATTCTTTGGCCTTACTAGCTCGATCCATCAGTATCACAAATTCTTTTAGCTCTGAGATCCCAACTAAAAGTTTGATGTCTTTATTTAACCCGTCTTCAGACCTCTTGCATAGGGTAGCTTCCGTGGATACACATTCCTGTGCGTACTTACTGAGCCGAACAAATTTGAGTTCATATTCCCCCACAGTCATTTTTCCTTGCTTTAACTTAAGAATCTCCTTCCACTTCTGGTCTATAAACCTTTATCTTATATACTTCTTTCGAAACTCTTCCAAGAAAAAGTCCCACGTTACCCTCTCTTTAGGAACTACTGATGTCAACGTTTTCCACCAATTGTGTGTCGAGTCCCTCAGCAAAGATACAACGCATTTTAAACTCTCCTCAAGTGTACATGAGAGTTCATCAAAAACCCTCATTGAGTTCTCAAGCCAGAACTCCGCCCGCTCAGGGTCATCATCTTTGTTAGCTCAAATATCTTCAGCCCCTTGCTTCTGAATTTTAACTATCGGGGGCTTATATGTCCTCACTATTTCTACAGCTTAGGGAGCCATAGGAACTGGCTGAGGTATAGGAGTAGCTGGAGGAGGTTAAGCATTGGGATTAGCTCGTACATACTCAGAGTACCAATTGCTCATCATTTTGGAGAAATCTCGAGCCTCTTCTCCTTGACCCTTAGTCTCGGGTTCACTTTGCACAAGCGCGGTCCCTTGCGCAGGAGCCGACGCATTACTAGCTGTGTCATCAGCAGCCGATTGATTAGAATCCATATACTACATAAAACAAATTTTTAAAATCATCAGAAGCAACCACACTATCATTATAAGCTTATGGCATGTATAGCTAGACTCCCACACATGCTACGGTATTCCTAGAATCGACTAAACCATATCACTGATACCACTAAATATAATACCCCTTACCCGTAATCCTCATCTGAATCAAGCACGAGACATTACCAAACAATTTACCTGATCGCCACTTAGGCTCAACGTGACTACTCTTCTCGAATCGCTTCAACTACTTCAGACTCAACCTATAAGATCTCAATTGTACCTACAAGAACTCTTGGGACCATATCAGAAGTTTTACGGTCCATAAAATTTCTTTTCATCTAAACAGGGAGTGCACACCCGTGCTAGATGACACACACGCCCGTGTGTAGTCACAGAATCCCATGTGCTCACATCGTGCCGAAAAACCCCAACATTCTGCCAAAACTCACACAGCTAGGGCATGCCCATGTCAAATGGGGCACGCCCGTGTACCCTAACAACATGCCCGTGTCTTTCACCCGTAGGAAGTTACTGACTAATTTTGTACGGCCTGGACACACCCATGTCTCCTAACTATAGGGAGCTACTGACTTGATCCACACGGCCTGGGCATACGCCATGTCTTTACAGTGTGTCTCACACGGTTCATACACACTGCCGTGGGATTTTCCCATGGCCTATTCTAATTATTAATAATAAGGTGCAGGGTTAGCATGGCCTAGACACACGCCCGTGTGTCTACTCGTGTGGCACATGAAGGCTATTTGCCAAGCTTCTAGCATCCATATATCTTACTCTACATGGGTTTATTCAACAAACTAACTAACCTCTCTTAATCCACATGCACTCACATTGATAACATTGAAATTTTGCAAATGATAAAATATGCCATCATTCTTGGCAATCTACAAAGTTATTGTCTTAGCAAGAGCCAATACACCTTTGGTCAAAATAATAAAATAATCTAACTAGTCTAGTCCTATACATGCCATATACAAAATCACTAATCTAATTATACTGAAGTAAGCAGATAGTGTGTGTGGTATTTTAGCAATCGACATATCTCGGCTCGGCTCTTAAGCCCTATAAGACAAGGGAAAGAGAGAGGAGTAAGCTTAAAGCACAGTAAGTTCACATGTAAACAATATAACACTCTAAAATGAATGAACATTTTTATAGCTTTATTTGCTAAGCAAGAAATCAATCTAAATTCAGTATTAGGCTTACTCATTTCCTGCATTCACACATCCCAATCACATCACAAGCATGATGCATACATTTAATAATGATTTCCCTACACTAAACATCACAAGGTCACTTAATGTAACACATCACCATCTCAAAATACATTACTCGGTGGTTTCGCACTTAGCCTACCATCAGTCTTCATTAGGGTGGTATCGCACATAGCCTACCAAGAAGGTTAATTACGATGGTATCGCACACAGCCCACCAGAAAAGTTAACAGACAATGGTGTCACACACAGCCCATCGTAATTAAATAATAAGGTGGTATCACACTTAGCCCACCATCAAAATTTTACATAACACTGCTACCTATCTATTCTATCATTCATACAAGAATTATTCATTAACTACCACTTTCTATCTACTTGAATTATACATGTTCTCAATTATACTATGCACTGATTAACAACAATAGTGTGCATGTAAAATGCATCGTTTACACGTAAACTTACCTTGATGCAAAACGTGTTAGCTAGCGATTTACTCAATTACCCTGCCTTTCCCACGGTTAATGTTGATTCTGCACTCTTCTTGATCTATAAGAATGAAATTCATTCATTTAGATCATTCTATGATCATAATACATCCAACTCTACACTGGGGAAAAAATTACCATTTTGCCCTTGTACATTGGCAAAATTACGATTTTGCCCCTAAGCTCGTAATTTATTTTTCATCACATTTTCTCAATAAACAAGCATAGATGAACATTTATTTCTCTTACAACTACTCACCATTTCAATTTTTTCATGCATTTATGACACAAACTAAATCTTTGCATTCAAGTCCTATTTAGGTGTCTTTATGCTAACACCTTTCACAAAAGTTGTTTCTCACCTCTCTAATATTCATTTTCTTCCTTGAAAACTCACCTAACAACATAAATACTCCCATGTCAAGTCCCTAACTTTCAACCATATCTCAAATTAGTCCCCTCATTAGCTAGCTTAAGCTTTAGGGACTCCAAAAACACAAAAAATATCAATTAACACCACCAAAAATCACTTACTTGGGTGAGGACAAGTTGCTAAAATCTCAAGGCCTTCAAAACCCTTCTTTTGAGTGTAAAAATTGGTGGAAGAGGAAGAGAAGAGAAAAAAGATGATGGCCTTCCCTTATTTTATCATATTTTAGTCAACTAGTCAACAACTATCACCAAATTTGACTAAAAATTAATGCTCTTGTCCCCCCTAGCTTCCTATGGCCGGCCATCACTAGATGAATGGACCAATTGCAATTTAAAATCCTCCAAATTTACATTTTATAGCTATTAGGTACCCCTACCTTATAAAATAGAACTGTCGCACTCTATGCGATTTGGTCTTTTTTCACAATTAAGTACTCTATTACTAAAATTAAAGCATAAAAAATTTCCGTATAGCCATATATTAATGCCATAACACATAAAATAATACTAAAATAATTTCCTCAACCTCAGATTAGTGGTCCCGATACTACTGTTTTGACTAGCCCCAAAATCGGGCTGTTACAGGAAGACCATAAAGGAACTCAGAAAGTAGGGTGAGCAGTAAGGGTACACCCCGAGAGCAGACTGCAAAACCTGAGGGTAGAGCACTTGCAAGGACTTATGCCCTTCGTGCTCATGAAGAAGCATCATCTCCCGATGTAATTACAGGTACACTTTCTCTTCATGACACTAATGTAGTTGCCTTAATTCATCCGAGGTGTACCTATTCATACATTTGTATGAAATTAGCATCTAGCATGAGTATACCTGTTGAGTCTACAGAGTTTGTGATAAAAGTGTAAAAGTTTTTTCATGAATGAAGTATGCAAAGATTTCCCATTGATAAAAGTGTCTAATCCTCTAGGCAAATTGGCTTGGTAAATAGCATATTTTTGTCCACACAGGCAGAGACACGATCGTGTGTCTCAGCCGTATGTGACACACGGTCATGTTACACGGCCGTGTGTCCTCTAGTGTTAAAATTAAAATCAAGTCAGTGTGCTCCGCACAGCCTCACACACAGGCGTATGACTTGGTCGTGTGGCATAAGTCAGTATACCCTACAGGTTTGGCATGGCCTATCATATGGCCTGGCACACGAGCATGTGTGGCCACTTCAAAGGGCACATAGACTAGCCACATTGGCGTGTGTGTTGGCTGTGTGACCCAAGTCAGTAAGCTCACTTGTTTGGGCACGGGGTAGGACATGGGCTGGGACACGACCATGTGATCCCTTTTCGAATGTTCACACAACGTGTAACACGGGCATGTATTGTGGCCGTGTGAGACACTCGGCCTGGCCACATAGGCGTGTGTCCCTTGTTTTGAGAAAATTTTCAAAGTTTTGTGAAATTTTCTTAAGTTATTGGTTTAGTCCCGAACCACTCCCAAATAATGTTTAGAACCTTATAAGCTCATAATAGGGACAAATTGATTGAGATTAAATGATGAATGGTTGAATTGAGAAAATGTATGTGAAACAGATGTTTAAATGTATTGTAAGTTTGGTAATACTCCGTAACCCTATTCTGGCATTAAATACGGGTAAAGGGTATTATAGTTACCGTATAATTCAACTGAGCTCTCGTCAGAGTCTGACTTGCATCGTAGATGAGATAAAAAGCTTTGTTCCTTCGCTAGCCCATAACAGCTCCTATCGCGAAGTCACTTGCATCACACATCAATTGAAATGGCAAATCCCAGTCTGGTGTGACAATTACATGTGCTGAAACAAACTAAATTTTCAAATCATTGAAAGCTTTTAAACACCCTTCATCGAATTTGAACATCGTGTCCTTCTCCAATAATTTGTATAAAAGGTTTAGCAATTTTAGAGAAATCCTCTATAAATCTTCAATAGAAACCGACGTGGCCCAAAAAGCTTCTAACACCCTAAACCGATGTTGGAGGTGGACGTTTCTTAATAAAATCTACCTTTGCTTTATCTACCTAAATTCCATGTCTTGTTATCCGATGCCCTAGAATAATACATTCTTGTACCATGAAATGGAACTTTTCCCAGTTAAGTACAAGGTTTGTTTATTTGCGTCACCTTAGTTCCTCGGCTATATTGGCTAAGCAATCATCATAAGTCTCTCCAAACGCTGAAAAATCATCCATAAACACTTCTAAGTACTTTTCTACCATGTTAGTAAAAATTGACATCATACATCTTTGAAATGTAGCAGGTGTATTACATAAAGCAAATGGCATACATCTAAATACAAATGTACCGTATGGGTAGGTTAATGTTGTCTTGTGTTGATCCAGTGCTACTGTAATCTGATTATACCCTAAGTATTCATCAAAAAAATAATAATAGTCTCGCCTTGCGAGTTTATCCAGTATCTAGTCCAAGAATGGCAAAAAAAAGTGAGCAATACCTCCTTTCTTTGGCACGCACTAGACCAGACTTACCCACGAACTGTCTAAGATGGGGAAAATTATACCTGCATCTAACCACTTGATGATTTCTTTCTTTACCACATCCTTCATGATGGGATTTAATCATTTTTATCTATCAATCGTCCCTTTTTCACCATCTTCCAAGATGATGTTGTGCATGCATACAGATGGAATAATATCGTGAATATCAGCTATGGTCTAACCGATAGCCTTCTTGAATTGTTTCAATACTAGGATGAGTTCTCTTCTTGCTCTACGGTTAATTCCACTGAAACAATCACATGCAAACTAGAAGCATTACCTAAATAAACATATTTTAAATGTGAGGGAAGTACCTTCAGTTCTAGTTTAGGTGGCTCCTCAATTAACGCTTTTGGTTGGGCATAATCCTTTTTTTATAAATCCAAAGATTCAAAGCGAGATTGCGAATTAAATCCCCTTTGGTTAGCTTCTAGAAAAGCTAAGTATTCATCCTCCTCTTTATCACTTGGAGGGTCTGATGTCAAAATTTGCTCCAACGGGTCCTCAACATAGTTGAGTTCCTTTTCCATGATTAATTCCTCTAAATTGGACATTGTAGAAAAATCATCAATTGCATCAGGAAATCGCATAGACTTAAAAACATTAAATGTTACCTGATCGTCCTGAACACGCATAGTAAGCTTACCCTTCTGTACATTAATAAGGGTCCTTCTATTTGCTAAGAAAGGCCTTCCTAGGATGATTGACACTCCTTTATCTGCATCAAAGTCTAGAATAGCAAAGACAGCAGGAAAAATAAATTTGTCTACATGTACTAATACATCCTTGATTTTTGCCTTCTAGATGTGCTAAGGATCGATCTACTAATTGAAGTGTAATTGTAGTAAGTCTAACTTCACCTATCCCCAAATTCTGAAATATTGACATGGGCATCAACTTGATACTCGCACCTAAATAATATAGTGCCTTTGTAATAGTCTGTTTTAGTCAAATCGAAATAGTGGTTTTGGGACTATAAATTTGAGGTCAAAATAATTATTTTATTACTATTTTAATGTCGACAACATGATAGTATGATAGTGTGAAAATTTCTTTAAGAAATTTTATCATTTGAGTGTTTAATTTGATAAAAAGACTAAATCGCAGTAAAGTGTAAAACTTGAGTTCTATTAGCTAAAGGTGTCTAATAGCTATATAAATTTAAAGTAGAAGGTCCTTATATTGTAATTAGACCATTTTTAATGTTAGTGGACGAAGATGGACTTCATTTAAGCGAATTTTCATGTTTTTATTAAAGGTTATAATAGTAAATTAATAAATAAATGAATTAAAACCAAGTATCATCTTTTTAGTCATCATCTTCAATCAAATATTCAAGGCAAGGAAACCATTTTTATTCATCTAGGGTTCGGTCACTTTCAAGCTTGATTGGTAAGTGATTTTTGTCTCGTTTTTAATGATTTCTATGTTTTCGGAGTCGATGTAGCTTAATTTAGCTAGCCCAGGGACTAATTTGCAAAATTGTTAAAGGTTTAGGGTTTTCTATTGATGAATATAGGCATATTTTGATTTTTGATGATAGAAAATAAATGGTTGTGGTTAGATAAACAACATTTATTAAGAGATTATTTAGAAAATTTTCAATAAGGGATTTATTTGTGAAAAATGAAAATTTTGGGTTGCTTTGGGTCTATATGAAATTTGGCTAGCATGGGTAAGGACCTAATTACATGAATTTGTATTTTTATGAGTTAAGGACTAAGTTGTAAGGATGTTGACATATTAGGGGAAAAAGTGTAATTTTATCGTAATGTGATTTTTGGGCTAAATTGAATAGAAAGATAATTTAATAAGTTAATTTTGATATTATATAAATCAAGAAAAATGAAGTTCGGATCTAGATAGGGGAAAAAAGTATTGGACTAATCAATCCATTTTGTCATTTTTGCGATCGAGGTAAGTTCGTATGTTAATAAGCATTATTATAATTGTGTTTTAAATGCTTTATTATTGAATTTAATTGTGAATAGGACCTTACGGACATGTTCGATGAAGATTTGGCAATGTGGAATCCCAATTGAACCTTAGGAATAGATTAGGACACAAATGACGTGTCATTAAGGGTTATGTGTTTGGGTGTTGGTCCGTACATCCTACCAGTGACTGAGTTATCTGGCATGTGTTGTGAATTCTCGTCAACTTGTGTGAGCAGCACTGTGTAGCTACGTCATGACCATTAGCTTGTGTGAGCAGACCCATTGATAGCTCGAGAGTGAGCGATATATGAGATATAAGATTGAGATAGCTTCGGCAATGTATTGGCACTTAGGGTGCGAGATTCCCGAGTATCCAATATTATTCCAAATGGTTCAACGGGTATATCAAGAATATGGATAAGAATGAGATTGATACAGTTTAGTACAGGTATGTACATGAACCATACAAGCATTAAATCGAAGAAACTTGTGAATTCCATATATAACCCTGTGATTGAAAATATGATAAGTTTGTTGATCAATATGAGTTATGTTATGATATGTTAATTACCTAAATTGTGTATATATGTTAAGTTTTACTTTAACTACACAAGCTTACTAATCTTTATAGCTTACTCTGTTTACTTTTCAGTGTTCTATAGTGAATATCGAAGCTTGCTTGGATTTGATTGTCTTCGGAGATCTCATCCCACTATCAAGCTATCATTTTGATACTTTTGAACTTATATATTTTGTTATATGGCATGTATAGGAGTTTTGGTCATTATGGTATATATATTGGTAATAGATTTAGCCATTTGATTTGGCTTGTAAATGATGAAAGCTTAGTTATGTGTATAGCTATGTGACTTGGCTTATTTTGGTATACTTGGTGATGTATATATATGTGTAAATGGCCTTTTTTTATGTGGTTGAAATTTTCTATGTGATGTTTGTTGTGGATTGGAGTTTTAAATATCAAATTGTTGAAATTTAGAGATATGGCATTCTTGTAGTTTTAGGCAAAATAGTGCATAATTGAAGGTGACCATTTAGGTGATTTGCGAATGTAAAATTGGTATGAACTGAATGGCTTATTGTGATACTTGTGTGTCTTGTGGTTAATGGTAAGGAATTAGCATGAATTAGGCTTGGTTGGGATTGTTTTGAATGCCTATTTATGTCTTGTTATATGCCATTTGATTTGTGCAGGTGAATGCAAATTAGGTGAGCAAGATGGCTTGGTAAATAGCCTATTTTTGTCCACATGGGCAAAGACATGGGCATGTGTCTCGGCCGTGTGTGACACACGGTCAGGTTAGACGACTGTGTGTCCCCTAGTGTTTAATTAGAAAATAAGTTAGTATGCTCTACACGGCCCAGCACATGGGCGTGTGACTTGGCTGTGTGGCAAAAGTTAGTATACCCTACAGTTTTTGCACAGCCTAGTACATAGCCTAGCACATGGGTGTGTATGGCCATTTTGAAGGGCACATGGGCTAGTCACACGAGCGTTTGCATTGGCCATGTGGCCCAAGTCAGAGAGTTACACGGGGTCAGACACTGGCTGGGACACGGCCATGTGATTCCATTTCGAATGCCCACACGACCTATAACTGTAACAACCTGATTTTGGGCTTAGTCGAAATAGTGGTTTTGAGACCACAAATCTAATGTTGAAAAATTTATTTTATTTATATTCTTATGGTCTACAATTTCACAAAATTATTTCATTACAATCCCATTCGAAAATTTTGACGTTTGGGCACGCAATTTAGTCAAAAGAACTAAATTGTAAAAAGTGCAAAAGTTGAGTTCTACATGTTAGAGGTGTTCAATTGTTATGAAATTTTAAATTGGAGGCCCTTAAATGATAATTAGACCATTGGTAAAGTTGGTGGACAAAAATTGACATGGATGGGTATGTTTCAAAAGATTTTTTTAAGGGGCATTTTGGTAATTTAGTGAATTAAATGAATTAAAAACAAAATTTAAATGTCAAATTTGTCCATCTTCAAGTTTAGGCCGAATTTAACATGTGGGAAGCCATGGATAGGGTTTACAAGCTTTCCAAGCTTCATGGCAAGTCCATTCTAGCCCCGTTTTTCATGTTCTTTATGTTTTGAGTCCCGGTAACTTGATTTAGCTTATTCTAGCAATAATTTAACCTAGGGTTCATATTTAGAAAAATAGACATAGGTGAAATGTGTTTATTTTGATGTTTTATGGCAGAATATGAAGCTTAGAATTATGTTAAACAACTTTTACTAAGCGATTTTAAATGAAAATGAATAAAACGACATAATCGGCAAAAATACCTAATGTACATAAGTGCATGTTAGAGCAAGAATTTGATGTTTCCATAAAACGGAAAAATGATCAACATGTTATAAAACATAAGAATAAGGGATGAATTTTAATTTTTGAGCCTAGGGGCAAAATCATAATTATGCAAAAGTTTAGGGGCAAAATTGTAATTTTGCCAAAGTTTGAGTTAAGGAATTTTTTGAGTAATACATTAATTAAATAAGTGAAATGTGATGTTTTAGACCCCAAAAAATGAGAATTGGACCTAGAACGGGAGGAAAATTTAAAATCAAGAAAGTTGGTAAACTGTCGTTTTTGGATCCGAGGTAAGTTGGTGTGTTAATAATAATGCAACAATGTCGTAATGCATGTTTGAAACCTAAATTGTGGTATTAAATTGATTTTGCTGAATTACATGTTTAGTATATCATGTTGGTGAATTGATTTAATAATATGTTTATGATAAAAGGTGACATAGGTGACATGAAAATGAGTTGAAATATTGTGCTTAAAGGTGTTTTCTATGACTATGGTTATTATGTGAAATAGAAAGTTTTTATGTAAATAATGCATTTATTTTACTCGTTCAATAATTATTTTGCTAGATATTATGGAAATCATTGGGTGATAACTATAATATGAAAATGTATGGAATATGAAATTCTCGATTGAACCTTCGAAAAATCGAGAGATACGAACAATATGTAGCTAGGTCACATGAGTGATAAGGGACCTTCACCGTGTGCACAATAAAGCTATGAGATGGCAAAATTTGATATGTAGCTATGCCACATGGATGATAAGAGACTTTCACCATGTGTGCAAGAAAGCTACGGGATAATAATTTCATATGTAACTAGGTCACATGTGTAATATTGTGTGTATACCATGTGTACAAGAAAGCTACGGGTTATGAGTAGCTAGGTCACATGAGTGGCTCCTAGTGTTGGACGCCATGTTGACAAGAAAGCTACGAGATGGAATGGCTAGGTCACATGGGTGATAAGGGACCTTCACCATATGTACAAGAAAGCCAAATTATGTGTAGGTGGAGCTATATGCTGAGACCACTGAGTATCGAGCATTTTTTTAATCAGTTCAATGAGATAACTTACTAATGGTGATTGGTGCAATCATGCTATGAATAAGTGCAAGTTTGAATGTGATCGATTGAGAAATGTGGCAAATGTACGTGTGAGCAAGGGTTTGTGTGAACAAGGGTGCATGTGATCGTGTGTGTATGTGCATAATGTGTTTGATATGTGATACATGATTGAAATTGTGGTAAGGTTGATATGGTGTAAGTGCCATTATGATTACTCGTAAATATTGGTGACGATTATTCATTTGTGTGGCTAGTATTGAACATGCTTGGTGTTATGTGTGCATATACGAAAGTAATATAAAGAAAACATGGGAGAGTAAAATTTTCAGTAAAATAGATTGAAATAGCAGTAGTTACGTGATTTTGAAAAATCACCATAAATAGTATAATTTGAATTATATGCTAAATGGTAGATGAAATTAAAGCTTATTGAGCCTATTTTCACATAAAATAAATGGTGTGACTAAATAAATTTTCTATTATGAGATATTTAAATTTTGGTGAGACAGTGTCCGAATGGTTTCAGAAATCCCCTATTCAAAATTTTGAAAATCACTAAAAATTGTATAAAAATTGTTATTGTGTGTAATTTATATTCTCAGAATCCTTGGTGAGTCTACTTTCGAGAGAGACCAATGGGAAGGTTATCCAAATTCTGTATAATTAGAATTTTAATTTTAGTAAAGAGCTATTAGAGATATCGAACAGTGAAACAATGGAATCTTTAATGAATAAACTGTTTTGATTGGCTAAGCCAAAAATTCTGGAAATTCTATGGTAAGAATATATGTAAGTCTAGTTTTAAGGAAAATTAACAGATTTTAATTTGGAGTTTTGTAGCTCCAGATATAAATAATTTAATTACTGTGACTCGAGGAAATAGCTTAACTGGAATTTGAATAAATAGAAAGAATATGAAAATAGTATGTTATCGCATTGCTTATTATTTTCATGCGAGCTTACTAAGCATAAAGCTTACTCCCTCCTTTCCATTTCTTTTAGTTTTGTCGGGTCATCTCTGGGATGGAGATCGTCGGAGGCAGCATCACACTATCGAGCCATTATCCTTGTAGTATTGGCATGTGTATGTTAAATGTTTTCAAGTTAGTGGCATGTATAGGGACTTAATTTTTCTATGATGGATGTTGTTGTGATTAGCCAAATGTATTGGCTTATATTGATTTGTTGATTATAGCCATGAGATGTGGTTTATAATGATTTTGGCTTGTAAGCCTATTTGTCCATGGTATGAGTTGATGTCTGATTATGTGGCATAAGTGATTAAATAGATGACAAGGTCAAATGTATGTGTGTGCATGTAAAAATGACAAAAAGGCTTGGAAGTTAGCCTAAGTCTTGACCACACGGGTAGAGACACGGCCATGTGTCTCAGCTGTGTGGAGGATACGGCCTCTGGCCATGGACGTGTGCCTTGGCCGTGTGCCCTTAAACGGTTGCTGACGTCACAAACAGAGAGTTACACGGGCTGAGGACTCGGGCCTGTCCCAAGCCACACGGGCATGTGTCACTACACGGCCCAACCCACATGGCCGTGTGACTCTCCAAAGCAAGAAAATTGGTTAAGTTACCCAAAAATTTTCAAAGTTCTCAGTTTAGTCCCGAACCACCCTGATGTATGTTATAGGCTTCGAAGGCCTGCATAAGGGATGATATGCATGTGTTTGAAAGTTTTAATTTTGGGAAAAACTTGGTCATCCGATTTTGTACGATTGTGAATGTTTAAATCTGATAACGCCTCAAACCCTATCCCAGAGTTAGACACGGGTGAGGGGTGTTACAGCAACATTGGTGTGTCTTTGGCCATGTGAGACACACGACCGGGCCACACTGGTGTGTGTCCCCTATATTTCAAAAATTTTTTTAAGTTTTCCAAAAATTTCTTAAATTATCGATTTAGTCCTGAACCACTTCTAATGCATGATTTGGGCCTCGAGGCTCAGATTATGGACGATATGAATTATTGTGAATGATTTTTATTTGGAATGGAAAAATGTATGAGAAATGTATGTTCGTTTGTGTAAAAAGTTCGGTAATGCTCCCTAACCCTATTCTGGCAATGAATATGGGTTAGGAGTGTTACATTTATTGGTATCAGAGCTACGGTTTAGTTAATTCTCAGACTAACGTAGTGTATGTGAGAGTCTAGCTATATATTTCATATATAACCTGTGATAGTGTGATATCTTTTGACGCTTTAAATCGTGTTTTCATATAGCAATGGATCCCAATGAGTAGTGGCTGATGATGTTGAAAGTAATGCGCTAACCTCCATTCATGGAGTAATGTAGTTTGAATCAAGACCGGTGTCTGGTAGTCAAAAAGGAGAGGCCAAAGATGCCTTCTTCCAAATGATGAACGAGTGGTTCACTGGGTTTGTCCAAACTAATCCGGCTGCTCAACAACCTCTATCCCCACCTATTCCCCATCCGGTTCCTGTAACTCCTCAAGGTTTGGAACCTTCATGGTTAAGTAAGCCTCCTATGGATAAAATTCAAAAATACAGGGCTAAAAAGTTTAGAGCTACAGTTGATGGCAATCTTGATAGAGCCAAGCTTTGGCTTGAGAATACAATCTGAGTATTTGATGAACTATCTTGCACACCAGCTAAATGTGTAAAATGTGTTGTATCACATTTGAAAGACACTTCATATCAGTGGTGGAATACTTTATATCTGTGGTACCGAGAGAATAGGTCACATGGTAATTCTTTCAAACTGAGTTCAGAAAGAAATACATAAGCCAGCGATTTATCGAATAAAAGCGTAAAGAATTTCTGAAACTGAAAGAGGGTCGTATGTTTGTGACCAAGTATGAACGAGAATTTTTGAGACTCAGTAAATATGCTCGAGAATGTGTTTCCACTGAGGCAATTATGTGTACATGATTCGAAGACAGATTGAACAAAGACATTAGACTTCTATTCAGGATTCTAGAATTAAAAGAATTTGTTGCGTTAGTCGACAAAGCTTGCAAAGCCGAGGAACTTGGAAAAGAAAAGAGAAAATTTGATTTTGAGGCTAGAGATTTGGAAAAAAGATCGATGAATAAACCCTATCACTCTTCGTCAATGAAATCACATGATTCATATACTCGTTCGAATGCTTCAGTGGGGTATTCTAATAAAGATCGTGGGAAGCAGTATACGAGTCCTAACGCTCAAGCCACTTCAGTATCGAGCATTGGTAGTGTTAGAACCAACAAACCCGAGTGTCAACCGTGTGAAAGACAGCATTTTGGAGACTGCTGGATGAATAACAAGGCTTGTTTCAAATGTGGCTCGCCAGATCACTTTATTTGGGATTGTCCTGAGTTAACTGGGAAACATCAATTTCAGAATGCAAGACCGAGCAACACAGCTGCTAGAGGGAGGCCTCCTAAAAATAAGAAAAATGTGACTAGTAGCAAAGGTGTGACGAGGATTCTACAGTGAGATTTGAGGCACGAGCACCAGCCAGAGCTTATGCTATTCGTGCTCGCGAATATGCATCATCATAGATGTTATCATAGGTACAATTTTTTCTCTATGACATTAATGTAATTACCTTGATTGATCCTGGATCAACTCATTCATATGTCTATATGAATTTAGTGTCTTGTAAGAGTTTACTTGTTAAGTCTACCGAATTTATGATAAAAGTATTGAACCCCTTAGGCAAGTATGTCCTAGTTGATAAAGTTTGCAAGAATTGTCCCTTGATGACTCGGGGTTACTGTTTTCTAGCTGATTTGATACTTTTACCATTTGATGAATTCGATGTGATTTTGCGTATGGATTGGTTGACTCTGCATGATGTTATGGTGAATTGTAGAAGAAAGACTATTGAATTGAAATGACAGAATAATGAAATTCTTCAAATTGAATCTGATGAATTGAGTGAATTTTCTATTGTAATATCGACGATGTTAGCTCAGAAATATGTGAGGAAAGGTTGTGAAGCTTATCTTGCATATATACTGGATACAAAAGTGTCTAAATTGAAGATTGAATCATTACTAGTGGTTTGTGAGTATTTAGATGTGCTTTCAGAAGAGTTACTTGGGTTGCCACTGATCATAGAGGCCTAGGTTGCTATTGAATTAATACCGAGAACATCAATGATATCAATAGCTCCGTACAAAATGGCTCCAACAGAGTTGAAAGAATTGAAAGCTCAGTTGCAAGACTTAACAGATAGAGGTTTTGCGCGACCTGGTTTATCGACCTAGGGTGCACCAGTTTTGTTCGTAAAAAAGAAAGATGGATCGATGAGATTGTGTATTGATTATCGTCATCTCAACAAGGTTACAATTAAAAATATGTATCCTTTGTCGAGAATCAATGATTTGTTTGATTAGTTGAAAGGAGCCATCGTATTTTCGAAGATTGATTTGAGATCTGTCTATTATCAGTAGCGAGTTAAAGATTCGGATGTGCCAAAAACAAAGTTTAGAACAAGGTACGTGCATTATGAATTTCTTGTTATGCCATTCGGATTAACTAACGCTCTTGTAGCTTTTTTGGATTCAATGAATCGAATCTTTAGATCATATTTAGATAGATTTTTTATTGTATTCATTGATGACATTCTAATCTATTCCCGAGATGAATCTGAGCATGCTGAACATTTGAGGATTGTGTTACAAACATTGAGAAATAAGCAATTATTTGCTAAATTCAGCAAAGAGGTTGGATTTTTAGGGCATATTGTTTTAACAGAAGGTATACGAGTTAATCAGAGTAAGATTTCAGTAGTTGTTGATTGGAAACCACCAAGAAATTTGTCTGAAGTCAAAAGTTTTCTGGAATTAGCTGGCTACTATTAGCGTTTTGTAAAAGGATTCTCGATGATTGCTACACCAATGACTCTATTGTTACAGAAAGATGTGAAGTTCGAATGGTATGAGAAATGTCAATAGATTTTTAAACGGTTGAAAGCACTGTTAACTGAAGCACCAATTTTGGTTCAGCTTGAGTCGGGTAAAGAGTTTGTGATTTTTAGTGACATGTCATTGAATGGTTTGGGATGTGTGTTGATGCAAGAGGGAAAAGTGATAGCTCATGCTTCCGGACAATTCAAACCACATGAAAAGAATTATCTGATGCATGATTTAGAATTAGCCGTTATTATTTTTGCATTGAAAATTTGGTGACATCATTTATTCGGTGAGAAGTGCCACATCTTTACCGATAATAAGAGCTTGAAGTATTTAATGTCCCAGGAATTTGAATTTGTGACAACGAAGATAGCTTGAGTTGTTGAAAGACTATGAATTAGTAATTGACTATCATCCGGGGAAAGTGAATGTAGTTACGGATGCTTTGAGTAGAAAATCTTTGTTTTCTTTGTGAACAATGAGCACACATTTAATTTTTTCTTATGATGGTTCAATTTTAGCTGAATTAAAAGCTAAACTGTTATTTCTTCAGCAAATTTGTGAAGCTCAGAAATGTGACAAAGAAAAGCTAAAAGAGTACAATGCGAATCAACTGCTGATTCAGACTATCAGGTCAGATTAGACGATTGTTTAATGTTCTGAGGTAGAATTTGTGTACCGAGAAATTTCAAGCTTATTCAGAATATTCTACACGAAGCACATAGTGGTTGTTTATCTATTCATTCGGGGAGTACTATAATGTACAATGATTTGAAATAGTTGTACTGGTGGGTAGGGATGAAACGAGATATTTCAGAATTTGTGTTGATATGTTTCGTTTGTCAACAAGTTAAAGCCAAACATCAAGTGCCTTTGGGATTACTACAGCTAGTGATGATACCAGAATGGAAATGGGATAGAGTTACAATGGATTTCGTATCAGGATTACCCCTATCTCTGAAAAGGAAAGATGCTATCTGGGTTGTTTGTTGATACATTGATGAAATCCGCACATTTCATTCTGGTATGTACATACTTTTCTCTCTATATATTAGCTGAATTATACATCTCTGAGATTGTTAGATTGCATGGGGTACCTGCTTCTATTATTTCGGATAGAGATCCAAAATTTACGTTGTGATTTTGGAAGAAATTACAAGATGCTTTGGGTACACGATCACACTTTAGTCTCGCCTTTCATCCTCAAACCGACGATTAGTCTGAGTGTGTAATACAGATTCTTGTAGATATGCTTCGTTGTTGTGTTTTAAAATTTGAAGGCAACTGGGAAAAATATTTACCATTAGTTTAATTCACGTATAACAACAGTTTCCAATCGAGCATAAAGATGGCACCATATAAAGCATTGTATGGTCGCAAATGCTGAACTCCGTTGTATTGGACCAAGCTTTGTGAGAAAAAGATTCCTGGGGTTGATTTGGTTAAAGAGACTGAAGAGAAAGTGCAAGTAATTCGCGATAGTTTGAACCCAGCTTCAAATCAACAGAAATTGTATGCGAATTTGAAACTCAAAGACATTGAATTTCAAATTAGAGACAGAGCATTTTTGAAAGTATCTCCATGGAAGAAGATTATTCGTTTTGGTTGCAAAGAAAATTGAGTCCACAATTTATCGGGCAGTATGAAATTATTGAAAGAATCGGGCCAGTGGCATATCAACTAGCTTTACTGTCAGAATTAGAAAAGATCCACAATGTATTTCATGTGTCGATGTTAGGACTGTATTGATCAGATCCATCACATATCATTTCTCCAATAGAGATTGAAATTCAGCCTGATATGACGTATAGCAAAGAACCGCAAAATTTTAGCTCGAGAGGTTAGAGAGATAAAAAACAAGAGCATAGCTTTAGTGAAGTTTCTATGGCAACGGTACGGTGTCAAAGAAGCTACATGGGACCCTAGGAAAGCTATGAGAAAATAGTACCCTAACCTATTTTCTGGTAAGATTTTCGGGGATGAAAATTCCTTAGGGGGGAGAGTTATAACAGTCCATTTTTAGTCAAATCAGAATAGTGGTTTCGAGATAAGAAATTTGAGGTCAAAATAATTATTTTATTACTATTTTAATATCGACAGCATGATAGTATGATTCTGTGAAAACTTTATTAAGAAATTTTATCGTTTGAGTGTCTAATTTGATAAAAAATACTGAATCGCGTAAAGTGTAAAACTTGAGTTCTATTAGATAAAGGTGTCTAATAGCTATATAAATTTAAAGTAGAGGTCCTTGTGTTGTAATTAGACCATTGTTAATATTAGTGGATGAAGATGGACATCATTTAAGTAAATTTTAATGTTTTTATTAAAGGATATAATATTAAATTAATAAATAAATGAATTAAAACCAAGTATCATCTTTTTAGTCATCATCTTCAACCTAATATTCAAGGGAGGGAAACCATTTTATTTATCTAAGGTTCGATCACTATGAAGCTTGATTGGTAAGTGATTTTTGTCCCTTTTTAATGATTTCTAAGTTTTTGGAATCGTTGTAGCTTAATCTAGCTAGCCTAGGGACTAATTTACAAAACTATTAAAAGTTTATGGTTTTCTATTGATCAGTTTAGGTGTATTTTCATGCTTGATTATAGAAAATAAATGCTTGTGGTTAGATAAACAACATTTATTAAGAGATTTTTATAAAATTTTCAATTAGGGATTTATTTGTGAAAAATGAAAATTTTGAACGCTTTGGGTCTATATGAAATTTGGCTAGCATGGGTAGGGACCTAATTGCATGAATTTGTGTTTTTATGAGTTAAGGACTAAATTGTAAATATGTTAAAATATTAGGGGAAAATGTGTAATTTTAGCATAATGTGATTCTTTGGCTAAATTGAATAGAATAATAATTGAATAAGTTAATTTTGATATTATATAAATCAGGAAAAACAAAGTTCAGATCTAGATAGGGGAAAAACAAAGTATTGGACTAGTCCATCCATTTCATCATTTTTGCGATCGAGGTAAGTTCGTATGTTATTAAACATTATTATAATTATGTTTAGATGCTTTATTATTGAATTTCATTGTGAATACAACCTTATGGATATGTTTGACGAAGATTCGACAATGTGAAATCCCAGTTGAACTTTAGGAATATATTAAGATACAAATGTCATGTCATTAGAGGTTATGTGTTTAGGTGTGATACGACGTCCTACCAAAGGTTGAGTTATCCAAGATGTGTTGCGATTTTTGTCACTTTGTGAGAAAAGCACCATGTAGCTACGTCATGACCGTCAGCTTGTGTGAGTAGGCCTATTGATAGCTCGAGAGTGAGCATTATATGAGATATGAGATTGAGATAGCTTCGACTATGTATTGGCACTTAGGTGTGAGATTCCCATGTATCCGATATTATTCCAAATGGTTCAACAGCTATATCAAGAATATGGATAAGTATGAGATTGATATGAGTAGTACAACTATGTAAATGAACCATATAAGCATTGAATCTAAGAAACTTGTGAATTCTATATCTAGCCTTGTGAATGAAAATGTGATAAGTTTGTGGATCAGTATGAGTTATGTTATGATATGTCACTTGCTTAAATTGTGTATATATGGTAAGTTTTACTTTAACCATACAAGCTTACTAATCTTTATAGCTTACTCTGTTTACTTTTCTGTGTTTTACAATGAATATCAAAGCTTGCTCAGATTTGAGAGTCGTCAGAGATCTCATCACTCTATCAAGCTATCATTTTGGTACTTTTGAACTTATGTATTTGGTTATATGGAATGTTTAGGAGTTTTGGTCATTATGGTATATATGTTGGTAATGGATTTAGCCATTTCATTTGGCTTGTAAATGATGAAAGCTTAGTTATGTGTATATCCATGTGACTTGGCTCATCTTGGTATACTTGGTGATGTATATATATGTGCAAATGGCCTTTTGTTATGTGGTTGATATTTACTATGTTATGTTTGTTGTGAATCGGCATTTTGAATTTCAAATGGTTGAAATTTGGAGATATGGCATGCTTGTGGTTTTAGGCAAAATAGTGCATAATTGAAAGTGACCATTTAGGTGATTTGAGAATGCAAAATTAGTATGAGTTGATTGGCTTATTGTGATACTTGTGTGTCTTCTGCTAAATGGTATGGAATTATCATGAATTAGGCTTGGTTGAGATTGGTTTGAATGCATGTTTATGTCTTGTTTTATGCCATTTGATTTGTGTAGGTGAATGTAAATTGGGTGAGCAAGATGGCTTGGTAAATAGCCTATTTTTGTCAACACAGGCATAGACACGAGCATGTGTCTCAGTCGTGTGTGACACAAGGTCAGGTTATACAGTCATGTGTCCCTTAGTGTTTAATTAGAAAACAAGTCAGTGTGCTTCACACGGCCCAGCACACGGATGTGTGACTTGGCCATGTTGTATAAGTTAGTATACACTATAGTTTTGGCACGGCCGAGGACACAAGTGTGTGTGGCCATTTCGAAGGGCACACGGGCTAGTCACACGGCCAAGTCAGAGAGTTACAAGCGGTCGGACACGAGCTGGGACACATCCATGTGATTTCATTTTGAATGTCGAAACGGTCGTGCCACACGGGCGTGTGTCCCCTATATTTTGAAAATTTTTCTATGTTTTCCAAAAATTTCCTGAATTATCGATTTAGTCCCGAACCACTTCTAATGCATGATTTGGGACTCGTAGCCTTTTTGATAAACCATAATATAAACATATTTTAATCCCGCATTTAGCATACTTTCGGATGATGTATCCCTTTTATTGTGGAATTTGGTGCTCTTATTCCTTTGTTTTCATGTTTTATACTTAGGAGAGCACCGAAGGATGAAAAAAATGAGAAACGGGTCAAAAACAAACTAAATGGGCCAAATTATGAAATTGACACTGCGTGGGCCCAAGACCACACAGCCGTGCCTCATTAACAGACCCAAACACGGCCTGGCATCGATTTACATGGGCGTGTCCCTGACATGACCTATTTGAATTCTATTCAGAATAGGGTACTTAGAGGAAAAGAAAGCCATTCCAAAAGCCTATATAAATACCATAGAGGCCAAACTTGAAGGGGGCGTTCAGCTAGGCCAAGGAGCCAAGCCAAAAGGGCCGAATTATGGGATTCACTCAAAGAAAGCCAGTTGATTCATCTCAAGAAGCCGGGATCATACTCAAGATTGAGGATCTCTCCTTCAATTCCTTCAGGGGTTTTAGGGTTTTCTTTATGTTTTGTTTTATATCTTTTTTTGAGATGTATTATTTTATGATTATGAACTAAACCCCTTAAATACCTGAGGGGGATGAAACCTAAGACGGATGTTGTTATTGTTTTCTGAGCTGTATGATAAATACTTGATTTGTTCTTAACTATGTGTTCTGAATTATTATTTTGGTATTTTAGGATATTGGTTCAAGCATTTATGCTCTTAGGCAGAGGAGGATAGACCCTGTTTAAGAGTAAATCTAGCATTGTTAAGTGGAGTTGATCGCAACCCTAGAGATAGGATGACAAAAATCTATCAGAAAAGGGTCAAACCTAATATGGGAGTCCATAGATCGAGTTAATGCAATTCTAGGGGTTTTAATTAGAAAGAGATTTCAATTAATCAACCTAGGGTTAGACCTTAGTAGCCTCGATAGAGGTATTAATATAAATTAGGTAATCCTACGGATCAAGTCAATTGAATAAATCGTCTGGTTCAGAGTTAGATAACAAGTGAAGTCTAGGTGGATTCTTCCTTGGGTATTGTCTCAATCAATTGGTTTTTTCCACAAGTATTTCCCCAATTCATTCTATTTGTCTTAGCATCTTTAGCTTAGTAGTTAGTTAATTTTAGGTTAAACAAAAGTTCCTTTAATTCTTAGGCTAAATAATAAAAAGAAAGTTGTATTAGTACTTTTAGTTCCTTTGGTTTCAACAGTCCAAAATTTCCTTAGTGAAAGTATTGTGGCACAAACACGAAATTGAACAGGCTATGTGCGAGTCTGAGAACATTATGAGAGAGCAATATCCAAACCTGTTCACTGGTAAGATTTTTGGGGACGAAAATCCCTAACGGGGGAGAGTTGTAACAGCCCAGCTTAGACCCTAGTTGAAATAGTGGTTTCGAGACCATAAATTTGAGGTCGGTATAGAAGTTCAATATTATTTTCTGTGTGAATGGTATGTGACATTATCCTTTTGAAAATTCTGTGTGACAATTTTATCAACTGTGTGCTGATTTATGAAAAAGGACTTAATTGTATAAGTCATAAGTGTCAATTTGTTGATGGCTTTTTAAGGTCGAGACCTATTGTTGTTATTAAACCATTTATAAGTTAGTGGCAAGTTAAATGACATATTAGCCTTATTATATTTTGGTCTTATATGTTTAATGAAAGGATAATTTAGTAATTTGAATAATAATATGCTTAATAATCAAATAAAAGATGAAAACAAGAAAAATATGTTCATCTTTGTTCACCAAAAAATACAAAAAGGAAAGAGGAGCAGAAGCTTGTGATATTTGGCCATTGTTCATCTTTATTGAGGTATGATTTTGAGTCGTTTTTTTATAATTTCTACGTTTTCATAATTGTTGCTTCGTGCTCTAGCTAACCCATGTTGTAATTTTGTGAATTGATGATGTTTATGTGATGAGCCATTGATGAAATTTGAGCTTTGTGATGTTAGTTGGTGAAACATGAAAGATTGGTGTTGGGTTAACATAGTTTGTATTTTAGTTTTCAGTGACATTGAGTATTTTGGGCTAAATTATGAAAAGTGTAAATTGAGGAACTAAAATGCGAAATAAATGAAATATGAGGGTTGGTATGGACATAAGCAAAATTTGGCTAAGCTTGTGTTAGGAGAAATTATGTGTATTTGATCATTTTATGAATTAAGGACTAAAGTGTCGAAATGTGAAAATGTGAGGGCTATTTTGTAAAATGCCCTAAATATGTGTGTTTGGACTAAAATGAATGATTTGATGATTTAATGGGTTGAATTTGAATGTGTATAGACCAAGAGAGGAGAGGTTCAGATTGAGATTGAGGCAAAGATAAAGTGCTCGATTAATCGACCGTATCGATAGTTCGACGTCCGAGGTATGTTCGGATAGGACACATATTATTAAGAAATGTTTTAGCATTATGAAATGAATATGTATTTGTGTATGAAATTTAGTTGCTATGTGCAATATTTTAGTTGATGGCACTAAGTGTGCGAAATAGAAATCGAAACAGAAATGATAGCACTGTTTGTGGGACGATATGAAAGCTTCGGCTTATGGACTTGGCACTGTGTGTGCGATACCGAGATAAGTAGGTTGAAAGATTAGGCACTAAGTGTGCGATGATGATTATGATCCGGTTATGAAATTGGCACTAAGTGTGTGATGATGATTATGATCCGGTTATGAAATTGGCACTAAGTGTGCAAAATAATCAAAAAGAATAGTAAAGGTTGAACCAGAGGTAATATCGAGCAATTGAGTAGCATGGATGGTTAGTAACTATGTGTTGATCAAGGTAAGTTTGAACCTAGGTGGTTGATGATAGCCTTAATAGTTATATGAATAGATACTTGAGCATATAGTTGACATTGATGATGAGCCTAATTGTGCAATTTATCTATGTGATGATTTAATTGTGTATGATGTGGTATTATTGAGTAATATGTCTTAAATTACGAACCTACTAAGCTTTGAAAAGCTTACTGTGTGATTTGTTTTTTTGCTTTGCAGTATCAGTAAAGCTAGCTCGGATCACGGGATCATCAGTATCTCAGTCAGACTATTGGCAATCTATTTTGGGGTATTTTGGAAAGATGTACATAGTTAAAATTTGGCATGTATAGGCTAGTTATTTGAATCATGTTTGAGATTTGTAAGTAGCCATAAGATGTGGCTAGATATGTGATAGTTTTTGGCATGAATGACGTTGGTATATATGATGCATCTTTTGGAATGGATTGTGAGTTGAGAAATTGCCTTATGGATGGAAATTTTGGTGATGGTATGATGTTATTAGGAATAAGTGAAATTGGGAATGAATTATGCTTGTGATAAGATAATTTTTGGTATTAAATTTGGTATGAATATAATTGGTATTGAATGCATGGTTTGAATGATTATTTTGATATGCTTTTGGGTAGTCATAAGTGCATGAGTTGTTTTGGCAAATGTTGCTTGTAGGTATGACCCATTTGGGTGATATTTTGGGTCTTCCAAATAACCTAAAATGTTACGCGGCCATGGCACACGGGCATCCCTAGTGACCATGGGGTAAAGTCAGTAGCTTTAGGGCACACGACCATGGCACCCGGGCGTGCCTATAAACCGTGTGAGAAAGTCAGTATGTGTCCTAGCAGTGCATGGCCATAGCACATGGGGGCGCTTGGTATCCGTGTTACTTTGGCAGGATTGACCACGGCCTGGGTATACGGGCGTGCTTGGTGGCCGTGGTGAGGAATCAGGTTCGACCACATGGAGGGCACATGGGTGTATCTAGCAGCCATGGAGAGCACACGGTTGGCTCTCATAGGCGTGTATCCCCTGTATTTTGGATAAGTTTTTAAGCTTTCAAAAAATTTTGTACGTGTTTCGATTTAGTCCCAATCATTCTCTAGTAGGTGTTTAAGGTCTTATAGGTCTCAAGAAGGGACTATATGTTTATGTTTTAATGTGATATAGTGATGATTGACTTTGTGTCGTAAATGGGTTGTTAAATGATTTGATTGTTCGGTAATGCCTCTTAACCCTATTTTGGCAATGGTTTTGATTTAGGGGTGTTACATTTTATTGGTATCAGAGCTACGGTTTAGTCGATTCTCGGACTAACATAGCGTGTGTGAGTCTAGCTATACATTCCATATTTGAAATTTTGATAGTGTGATGAATTCTGATAGTTGAAAATGTGTTTTGGTATAGTAATGGATCCCGATCGAGCAGTTGCTGATGACGTAGAAAGTAACGTGCATGTTCCCGCTCAAGGGACACGCTTGCCACATCTAGGCCGAATGAAAGTAATGAGGGAGGAGAGGCTAAGCAAGCCTTCTTCCGAATGATGAGTGAATGGTTTTCAGAATTCGTTCGAATGAATCTGACTACTCTACAACCTCCACCCCCACAAGTACTTGTTGTGCCACAAATTGTAGATCCGATCAGATTGAATAAAACACCTGAAGACAAGATTTGAAAGTACGAGGCTGAAGAGATTAGGGCCACGGTCGATGATGATATTGAGCAGGCCAAGTTTTAGCTCGAGAATACAATTCGTGTATTTGATGAGATGTTGTTGAATCCTAATGAGTGCATTAAGTGTGTAGTTTCCTTCTTGAGAGACACGGCTTATAACTAGTGGAAAACATTGATATCTATGGTTTCGAGAGAGAGAATCACCTAGGATTTCTTTCAAGCCAAGATTAGAAAAAAGTACATCAGTCAATGCTTTATTGATCAGAAACGTAACGAGATTCTAGAACTGAAACAGGATCGTTCGTCTATTACTAAATACGAATGGGAATTCGTAAGATTGAGTCAATACGCGAGAGAATGTGTTTCGACCGAAGCTCCTATGTGAAAATGCTTCATAGAGGGATTGAATGAGGACATTAAGTTGCTAGTTACAATACTCGATATAAACGAATTTGTTGTGTTAGTTGAATGAGCATGCAAAGCTGAAGAGTTCAGTAAAGAAAAGAAGAAAGCTTGTAACATCCTGATTAGGTGGGTTTGTGCACTTTGAGTGTCAGTGTTAGCTAGAGCTTTAGAAGTGTGTATTAGGCTCAGGTTTGGGCTTAAACCTAGGTTAACTTTTCTAATAAAGAGCTACAGGACATAATTTAAGTGAGGTATCCATGTTCAGTAGCAAGTTGGGTTTGTGGCCCAAAATTTAGTGATACTGTAAGGGGCATGTAGGTGGTGGCGCTAAGGAGGGAGTTGGGCCAAGAGTTACCGTTTGGGCCCAAATGTTTTGGGGTAAAAATTTGGCACTCCAAGAGGGAGGGAGAAGAGACGGCACATGTGCTATAATTTGGGAGTTTAAATTCTTTTATTTTTGTTAATAAAAATATGATAATAAGGAAGGGAAGAGTTGGTTTTAGGGAGGTCTCATCTAAGGGAAAGATAAAGATAAAGTCGATAAGGGTGGATAAAAGCTATCAAAATAAGGGAAAGTTGGCTGAAACTCCAACTCTAAGAGTGTGTGTGTGTTGCCTAAATTAGTAGCAAGTGATCATCTTTTCTTTCATTTTTGTTCTTTCTTTCTCCCCTATTCTCTGAAAAAGCCGAAATTCTTTTCACTTTTGGGTGCCTCTGCCTTTTATCAAAACTGAAACTCCCTAGTTTTCTTCTCCTGTTCAAAATCTTTCTAAAAGTCGAATTCTTCTTGGTCATATTCCCATCTCCCATAGCTAAATCTTAAAGTTGATTTCTTTTTCCCGAAGGTGCACCATAGCCGAATAGTCTTCAAAGGATTGGTGAGTTTTTTTCAGGGTTTTCTTCTTTGCAGTTTCTCTCTTTTTCATTAAGTTCCTAACCCGAATCATTTTTTCTATGGCCCTATTAGCTTCACTCTCTTCTCTTAGGAGTCGAATCTTGTCTTGCTGTGATCTATGGTGCTGATTTGTGAAGGAAGCTAAAGGTAGGTGGTGTAGGTTCGACCGAATGGCCACTTTCTTGTTCCTTTGTCTTTGGCCGAATGCCATAAGGTACTAGATGGGTTGTGATTATCGGTTTGGTTTGATACTTTGGTGGTGGCTGAATGTAGGTAGGGTGGGTACGCTTTCTTAATGACTTTTGGGATTCGATAACTAGGTAAGGGTTTCATTGTAAGCATTATAATTACCTATTAGATATCATCGTTTAATTGGTTTAGTGGCCAAGGGATTATTATGGACTCAAATAACAGTAAAGCAGTAGGAGGGGTTGGATCTGTAAACCCAACGCCTAAATACAAGAAGCGATCAGTATCAGGAGTGCGAGACTGGCCATCGGGGTGTGGGCCGACGTCAGAAAAAGATCATAGGCCAATAGTGGTAGTCTCGTGTGATAATAGCGTGGAAGCAGTGAGAGTGTTAGTACGAGAACCAGGTGTGTAACTCTTACACACTTTCTTTGCTTAATATGTTAAATGTCATGTGATGATAAAAGCCAAAGTGACGGCAGTGATTACTAAATTACCCTTGTGGGTAAAAATGAGGATGCCTGGTAGGTTGTTATGGTTGCTAGCGTTAATTATAATGTGATCTATAAGTGCATGCCACTCTTTATACAATATTGTACATGTTAAAGCATGATCATTCTTGTATTGTGAGCACGAACATGTGATATGGGTGATGAGTGGAGGGGAAAGTATGATCTATTAGATGTCACCAATGGTTAGGTACCACACAATTGGGTTGGCCCCACATATTGTAATATTGTGACTATGTCTCGATGCTTTGGCACCACCAAAGGGTTTGGCACCACATATGTTTATTCTCAGTAACTTCGGTTACGGTGGTTTGGCACCACCGGTGGTTTGGTACCACAAGGGTAGATTTGGGAGACACGGATGGATATCTAGGTTGATGGGGTGCATGACATGCATATTTGTATATGAACTTGTGTAAGCGCATAACTTCTTTTGGGATAGGGATTTACACACTGAGTCTAGGTGACTCACCCTTTCCGTTATATTTTGCAGATAAACCATAGATCGTGGATATAGAGTCAGAATGGACTCGAGGTGGCCATGCTTAGCATTCGTTTTATTTCAATGGTTTCCATATGGACTTAGTTATTTTCTTTAATTTAGGTTTCCAAAGCTATAATAAGGCCGCTTAAGTGTTATTTTGGGACATTTTATTTAGTTGTTTCTTAAAGGTTCTATTAAGCATGCTAGTTAAACTATGACTTGGGTGTTTTCAAAACTTTAAACAAATACTCATTTTTTTGAAATATACAATGATTAAGTAATAAGTACAGAGTAACTATAAGGCAACTACGTTTTTCTGAAACAAGTTTCAACATGGTTTAAACATCACAAGATCCAATGACGTATTCTTTAAAATCTTACAACATAATTCTCTTTAAACAAGTCGACAAATTGATTTTCAAAACATTTTCTTTCCCGTGGCACGCCAGATTCGATTGTAGTGTTTTGACCGGGTTTGGGGTGTTACAAAGCTGATTCCGAAGCTCGTGATGAAAGAAAGAGATCGATGAGTAAATTTTCTCAACCTTCTAGAAAGAGATATAGAGATGCAAGCAATCGCTCAAATGATTCATTAGGACATCCAAGTAGAGATTGCTCGAGACAAAGTACTGGTTTACGAATTCAAGTTCCAAATGAATAAAGTGTTGGCAGTGTTAAGAGTAACAAGCCCGAGTATAGACAATGTGGGGGATGACATGTGGGAGAGTGCTGGGGAAAGTATAACAACAGAACATGCTATAAGTGTGGATCCCGAGATCATTTTATTAGAGATTGTCCAAAGACAGTGAAAGAAGAAAATGTTCAGAATGAAAGACCGAGTAATGTGACAGCTAGAGGTAGACCACCCAGAAACACCAAAAATGTGAGTGAAAGTCAAAGAGGGACAATCGATATAGCTGTGAGGTCAGAAACAAGAGCACCTGCCCGAGCTTATTCTATACGTGCACGAGAGGAAGCATCATCTCCTGACGTCATCATCGGTACTTTCACTTTATTTGACATTTATGTCATTGCACTGATAGATCCAGGATCTACCCATTCCAATGTGTGTATGAATTTAGTATTGAATAAGACTCTACCTATTGAGTCTACTAAATTTGTGATTAGAGTATCGAACCCCTTAGGCAAGTGTGTATCTCATGGCTACTTACAAATCTCAAACATGATTCAAATAACTAGCCTATACATGCCATATTTTAACTATGTACATCTTTCCAAAATACCCCAAAATAGATTACCGATAGTGTGATTGAGATGCTGACATCCCCAAATCCGAGCTAGCTTTACTGACACTGCAAAGCAAAAAAACAAATCACAATGTAAGCTTTTCAAAGCTTAGTAAGTTCGTAATTTAATACATATTAATCAATAATACCACATCATACACAATTAAATCATCACATAGATAAATTGCACAATTAGGCTCATAATCAGTCTCAACCATATGCCCAAGTATATATTCATATAACTATTAAGGCTATCATCAACCACCAAGGTTCAAACGTACCTTGATCAATACATAGTTACTCACCATTCATACTACTCAATTGCTCGATATTACCTCTCGTTCAACTTTTACTATTCTTTTTAATTATTTCGCACACTTAGTTCCATTTTCATAACTGGATCATAATCGTCATCGCACACTTAGTGCCTAATCCTTCAATCGACTTATCTCGGTATCGCACACACAGTGCCAGGTCCATAAGCCGAAGCTTTCATATCATCGCACAAACAGTGTTATTCATTTCTGTTTTGATTTCTATTTCGCACACTTAGTGCCATCAACTAAAATCTTACACATAGCAACTCGGTTTCATACACAAATACATATTCATTTCATAATGCTAAAACATATCTTAATAATATGTATCCTATCTGAACTTACCTCGGACATCGAACTATCGATACAGTCGATTAATCGAGCACTTTATCTTTGCCTCGATCTCGATCCGAACATCTCCTCTCTTGGTCTAACACATTCAAATTCATTCCATTAAATCATCAAATCATTCATTTTAGTCCAAAAACACATATTTAGGGCATTTTACAAAATAGCCCTCATATTTTCATATTTCGACACTTTAGTCCTTAATTCATAAATTCATCAAATACACATAACTTTTCTTAACACAAGCTTAGCTGAATTTTGCTTATGTCCATACCAAACCACATATTTCATTTATTTCACATTTTAGTCCCTCAATTTACACTTTTCACAATTTAGCCCAAAATACTCAACTTCACTAAAAACTCAAATACAAACTATGTTATCCCAACACAAAGCTTTCATATTTCACCAACTAACATCACAAAGCTCAAGTGTTCATCAATGGCTCATCACAAAAACATCATCAATTCACAAAATTACAACATGGGTTAGCTAGAGCAGGAAGAAACAATTACGAAAACGTAGAAATTATCAAAAACCAACTCAAAATCATACCTCAATCAAGATGAACAACGGCCGAATATCACAAGCTTTTGCTCCTCTTTCCTTTCTGTATTTTTCGGTGAACAAAGATGAACATATTCATATTGTTTTCATCTTCTATTTGATTATTAAACATATTATTATTCAAATTACTAAATTATCCTTTCATTAAACATATAAGGCAAAAATATAATAAGGCTAATATGTCATTTAACTTGCCACAAACTTATAAATGGTTTATTAACAACAATAGGTCTCCACCTTAAAAAGCCATCAACAAATTAACACTTATGAATCAACACACAGCTTTTACACCTCATGCAATTAAGTCCTTTTTCATAAATCAGCACACAGTCGATAAAATTATCACACAGAATTTTTACACGGACAATGTCACATACCATTCACATAGAGAACAATATTAAACTTTTATACCGACCTCGGATTTATGGTCTCGAAACCATTGTTCTGACTAGGGTCTAAACCGGTGTGCCACAACTCTCCCGCCTTAGGGATTTTTGTCCCCAAAAATCTTACCAGTGAACAGGTGTGGATATTGCTCTCTCATAATGTTCTCAGACTCCCACGTAGCCTCTTCAATTTCGTGCTTGTGCCACAATACTTTCACTAAGGAAATTCTTTTGTTCCTCAGTTCTTTAGTCTCTCTGCCAAAATTCGGATCGGTTTTTCACTATACGAAAAGTCTGGCTGAATCTCAACCTCAATAGGAGCAATCACATGAGATGGATCTAATCGGTACTGTCGAAGCATTGACACATGAAACACATTACGGATCTTCTCTAATTCAGATGGCAATCTCAATCTATAAGCAACCGGTCTAACTCGTTCAATGATCTCATACAATCCAATGAACCTCGGACCCAACTTGCCCTTTCTGCCAAATCGAAGTATTTTCTTCCACGGAGATACTTTCAAAAACACTTTATCACTAATTTCAAATTCAATATCTTTTCGCTTTAAATCTGCATAGGGCTTCTGACGATTTGAAGTTACTTTCAAACTGTCACGAATTACGTTCACTTTCTACTCAGCCTCTTTTATAAGATCAACCCCATGAATCTTATTCTCACTCAGCTCAGTCCAACACAATGGAGTTCGACACTTTCGACCATAAAGAGCTTTATATGGTGCCATTTTAATGCTAGATTGAAAACTGTTGTTATACGCAAACTCAATTAATGATAAGTTCTTTTCCCACGTACTTTCAAATTCAAGTATGCAACATCTCAGCATGTCTTCTAGAATCTGAATGATTCACTCGGATTGACCATCCATTTGCGGTTGAAATGTAGTACTGAAATGCAATTTCATGCCTAAAGTATCTTGCAATTTCTTCCAAAATCGAGAGGTAAACCTCAGATCTCTGTTAGACAAAATAGATAGCGGTACTCCATGCAATCTCACAATCTCATTGATATACAGTTCAACTAACTTATCTAAAGAATAATCGGTTCTTACTGGAATGAAATGAGCTGATTTCGTCAATCTATCAACTATCACTCAGATCGCATCTTTCTTGCTTAGAGATAAGGGCAAACCCGACACAAAGTCTATTGTGATCCTCTCCCATTTCCACTCAGGAATCATAATTGGTTGTAATAAATCGGAGGAACTTAGTGTTCAGCCTTAACTTGCTGAAAAACTAAACATTTTGACACAAAATCAGAAATACCTCTCTTCATACCATGCCACCAATAAAATTGTTTCAGGTCATTATACATTTTCGTACTCACCGGATGTACAGTCAAATGACTATTGTGAGCTTCATTCAAAATCATTTGAATCAACTTTGAATTTTTCGGGACACAAATCCACTCTCTGAATCTCAAACAATCATCACTATCATCTCGAAATTCTGTTTCAACATTCGAATCACATTGAAATCCTTTTGCTAACAACTCATTATCAATCTTCTAAGCATCACATATCTATCGTAAAGATAAAGGTTTTACTTTCAATTCAGCTGCAACCACATCATCATCAGACAGATCTATCTGATTGCTCATAGCTCACAAAGCATAAAGTGATTTATGACTCAAGGCATCAGCTACAATGTTAGCTTTACCCGGGTGGTAATCTATCACAAGTTCGTAGTCTTTCAACAATTCTAACCATCTCTTCTGTTGCAAATTCAAATATTTTTGAGTCATCAAATACTGTAAACTCTCATGTTTAGTATAAATATGACATTTTTCACCAAATAAGTAGTGACACCAAATCTTTAATGCAAACACAATTGCAGCCAATTCAAGATCATGTGTTGGATAATTCTTTTCGTGCGATTTTAACTGTCTCGAATCATAAGCAATGACTTTCCCTTCTAGCATCAGCACATAGCCCAAACCATTTAACGATGCATCACTGTAAACTATGAACTCTTTGCCTGACTTGGGTTGAATCCGGTGCTTCTGTCAACAACACCTTTAACTATTCAAAACTTTGTTGGCACTTTTCTGACCACTCGAATCTAACATTTTTCTATAACAACTTTGTCAATGGGGTAGTAATCATTGAGAATCCTTTCACAAATCATCGATAATATCCCACTAGTCCCAAAAAAACAACAGACTTTAGACACATTTCTCGGAAGCTTCCACTCCAAAATAGCAGAGATTTTATTCAGATCAACTCGTATATGGGTAGCTAATACAACATGTCCCAGAAAACCAACGTCACGCAACCAAATTTCACATTTGCTAAACTTTGCATACAATTGTTTCTCACATGGAGTTTGTAGCACCATTCTCAAATGCTCAGCATGCTGCGTCTCATTACACGAATAAATCAGAATATCATCAATAAACACCACCACGAAGCGACCCAAATAAGGTCTGGATATTCGATTCATCAAATCCATAAACACTGCAGGAGCATTTGTTAGTCCAAAAGGCATCACTAAGAATTCGTAGCACATCAGATTCTTTAACTCTCAACTGATAGTAGCCTGGTCTCAAATCTATCTTAGAAAACACTGTAGCTCCCCTTAGCTGGTCAAACAAATCATCAGTATGAGGCAACATATATTTGTTCTTTATTGTCACTTTGTTTAGTTGTCGATAATCAATACACATTCTCATAGTTGCATCTTTCTTTTTCACAAATAACATAGGAGCTCCCTAAGGTGAGAAACTCGGTCGTGCAAATCTTCTGTCAGTCAATTCTTGCAATTGAGATTTCAACTCTCGAAATTCGATTGGGGTCATTCTGTATGGATCTATCGAAATAGGAGCAGTTCCCGGCACCAACTCAATACCAAATTCAACCTTCCAAATTGGAGGTAATCCCGACAACTCTTCAGAAAACATGTTTGGAAACTCATATACCACAGGCACAGATTTGACTTCTTTTTCAACACTTTTGTATCAATTACGTATGCCAAATAAGCTTCACAACCCTTTCTCACATATTTCATAGCTTTCATCGAAGATACAACATCTAGTAATCCTTTCATATCATTGGACTCAATTCGAACTATCTCATCATTCTAACTCTCTAATTCAATGCTCTTTCTCTTACAATTCACGATGGCATTATGCAAAGTAAGCCAATCCATACCCAAAATTATGTCAAATTCATCGAATGGCAGCAACATTAAATTAACCGGAAAACAAACATCTCGAAACATCAATGGGCAATTCTTGCACACCTTATCCACCAAGACAGGCTAGATAAGTGATAGTTTTTGGCATGAATGACTTTGGTATATATGATGCATCTTTTGGTATGGATTGTAAGATGAGAAATTGACTTATGGTTGGAAATTTTGGTGATGGTATGATGTTATTAGGAATAAGTGAAATTGGGAATGAATTATGCTTATGATAAGATAAATTTTGGTATTAAATTTGGTATGAATAGAATTGGTATTGAATGCATGGTTTGAATGATTATTTTGATATGGTTTTGGGTTGCCATAAGTGCATAAGTTGTTTTGGTAAATGTTGTTTGTAACCCATTTGGGTGACATTTTTAGTCATGCAAATGAACTATAATGTCACACGGCCATGACACATAGGCGTGCCTAGAGGCTGTGGGGTAAAGTCAGTCGCTTGTTTAAGGGCACACGGCCATGGCACACGGGCGTGCCTAGAAGTCGTGTGAGAAAGTCAGTATATGGCCTAGTAGTGCACGACCTTAGCACACGGGGGTGCTTGGTAACCGTGTTGCTTTGGCAGGATTGACCACGGCTAGGTTATACGGGTGTGCTTGGTGGCCGCGGTGAAGAATCAGGTTCGACCACGGGGAGGACACACAGGTGTGTCTAGCAGCCGTAGAGAGCACACGGTTGGCTCCCACGGGCATGTATCACCTGTATTTTGGATAAGTTTTTAGGTTTTCAAAGAATTTTTTATGTGTTTCGATTTAGTCTCGATCCTTCTCTAGCAGGTGTTTAAGGTCTTATAGGTCTCAATAAGGGACTATATGTTTATGTTTTGATGTGATATACTAATGATTGACTTTGTGTCATGAATGGGTTGTTAAATGATTTGATTGTTTGGTAATGCCTCTTAACCCTATTTCGGCGATGGTTTCGGGTTAAGGGTGCTACAGTTTCACTATTCCCTACTTAATTGGTAGCTTAAACATAGAGAAAGCACTAGCTGATCTAGGTGCCAGTATTAATTTAATGCCTTATAAAATGATTAAACAACTTAGTCTCAGGGAACCTAAACCCACTAGGATGAGTATTCAGCTAGCTGACAGATCTGCTAAATATCCTAGGGGAATTATCGAAGATATTTTGGTAAAAGTTGATAAAATTATATTCCCTGTTGATTTTGTTGTGCTTAACATGAATGAGGATGTTGAGGTGCCTTTAATTTTGGGACGACCCTTTTTAGCTACTGCTAAGGCTGTTATTAATATAGGTGATGGTAAACTTGCGCTAAGGGTAGGCGACGAGGAAATTATTTTTCAAACTTATGATGCTATGCGGTATTCTAGAGAACAAGATGGTTCATGTTATTTTATTGATGTCATTGATCATTTTATTCAAGGTTCTTTGCAAGAAATCATACATGACTACACGATGGAACTGTGTCTTACCCAAGATGAGGGGGTAGATGATGATACCGATGAGTTGAATTCTAATACATTTTCCTCTAGACAAACAAAAGAAGAGGGCATTGAAACCAACGACTAACTAAAACAAAAACCCTCTATTTATGAGCCACCCTGTAACACCCCAAACCCGGCCTAAACGTTACGATCGGATCTGGCATGTCACATGAAAGGAATGTCTAAAAACTGTGCGTTCATTAAAAAGCTCGTATTCTTTATAGTTGTTGTGAGAAATCGAGTTTAAGTAATTTGAATAAGAAACGGTTTATTATCATTTTAGGAAAATCCCATTTTGATCATTTAATAATAGCAGAACCAAATTGAAAGTCGAAAACAAATAAAATACCCAATGCCTTATTACGTAAAAACCAAATTTAAAAGTAAATTAACCCAAAATAGTAATTGAAATAAAACCAGAAAACATAGTGCATGGCCACCTCGAGTCCACCGGCCCACATCCGCGATCTATGCCTCATCCGCAAATGTAAGGGAAAGGGTGAGTCACCGAGACTCGATGTGTAAATCCCCATCCCGATAATAACAAGGCACTTATACATTTGATATGTCAATATGCAAATCATGCAAACCCAACCAAACCAACCGAACTTCCGTGTTCACCCCGTGTGGTCAAAACCACCGTGGTCAAAACCACCGTGACCGTAGTCACAAATCATATAAGTGTGGTCAAAACCATGGTGACCGTAGTCACAAACCATATGGTGGGGCCAACCCACCGTGTGGTCAAAACCACTAATGACAATCCCAGTAATCAACATGTGGGCCAACCCACCGTGGTACCAAACCACCGGGACGAGTCATAATAATCCATGTGTGGTCAAAACCACCGTGACCTGTAGTCACAAATAATATCCGTGGTCAAAACCACTAGTGGTCAAAACCACGGACTAGTCACAAATAATAAGGAAAGAGGCCAACCCAATCGTGTGGTCAAAACCATCGGTGACAGTCTAAATCATCCTTCCTCCTCTCATCATACCCATTTTCATGCCATGTTCATCAGTCATAATAATTCGTGTATGCGATGACATGTATGCAAATTATATATCAAAGATAACGATGAAACAAATTACCATTATAATCGAATAACAAATACGACATAATCAAACTAATCAACCTCTAAGGTATAACCGTAATTTTACCTACCAAAGGCATTTTGTAATTCCACCATACGAGGGTAGTTGGTAATTCTACTGTTACCAATCCATGTAAGCAACGATCTCAACCATAATCAACCATACGATTAACACATACAACGCTAACACTACCACGAAGAGTACAATGATTATTTTATCACTTAGGGTATTTCGATAATTTTACAAACTAGGGTATTTCGATAATTTTACAACTCGAGGTATTTCAGACTTTTACAACCCAAGGTTATTTCGTAAATTTACAAATTGGGGGTATTTTGGTAATTTAACAATTGGGGTATTTCAAGTAATTTTGTAAATCGGGGTATTTTGGTAATTTTGTAAATCGAGGTATTTTGGTAATTTCGTAACCTGTGGCTATTTTGGTAATTTCATAAACCAGGGGTATTTTGGTAATTTCGTAAACCAGGGCTATTTTGGTAATTTCATAAACTAGGGGTATTTTGGTAATTTCGAAAACTAGGGCTATTTTGGTAATTTCATAAACCAGAGGTATTTTGGTAATTTCGTAAACCAGGGCTATTTTGGTAATTTTATAAACTAGGGGTATTTTGGTAATTTCGCACCTACAATGGCATTTTCGAAGGCCTAATGTCGCCCAGAGCAACTCAGCTTCCATTTCTGGTCGTATCGGACTATTGGGCCTAAAACCAGATTCTGGCCCAATCGAGCCCACACGCTCGTGTGGCCCACCTAACATACATCTAGCCACGTATATAAGTTCCACCTAATCTAGTTCACTATATACTATATCATCATGCAATTTCTTCAATTGGGCCCACGGGCCCATTGGGCCCACTTCAGCCCATCGCGACCCAAGTAGCCCCAACCCACAACAATACTACTGATGGCCTCAACTATCGCGTCAAAGCCCCACACGCGGCGCCAGACGCTCGTGTGGCTACTATTGTCGTGATCGGCACTTTGGCAATTGACGCCATACTAGAGTAGAGAGAGTTACACACCTGATAGGAGTCTGGTGTTAAACCGCACTGCGACCACTCCTGCGCCCAAACGCCCACCAAGGTATGTTAGCTCTCCTCCTGAAATTCTCTTTATATAGCTAGCTCTTCACCTTCCTTCTTTGTATCTTTCCAATGTGGGATCCCTCCGTCAGTAGAGTTTAAATTTAACTGAAACTCTTGCCGTCCAATCCGCAAAATAAATACTCTATTGCTTGTCATGAGATTCGAACCCAGGCTCCCTTACAACATAATCCACGCCGCTAACCACTTGGCCACAAGCTCTTCTTGTGTCTTAACCATACGCAACTAAATATAAATCTATAGCCAAATTCTAAGGTCCAAGTAAAAAGAAAACCAAAATGCAAAAGCCAAGACTTGAACCTTGGACCTCCTTCCTTCCTTGTGGCGTCACCCCCTTGTCTCTTATGTGGCGTGACTTTGCCACTACACCACACACTCCACTTGTGTCATTTTCCTCCACATTTTATACTTAAGGCCTACCTGCCAACTTCTAGGGTTTTTTTTCACCTAAAACCAAAATTTCCCCAAAGCCAAAGTTCAATCCGGGGACTTCATAGAAGCCGTCTAACCTTCCAGAATCACTTACCTAATAAGTATAACTTGCATTAATGCCGTTCTCAAAAATTTTGAACACTACTATGCCTAAGGCCCATTGGGCCCAATCCTACTAGGCCCAATTTCGTGGATGTTACAAATCTACCCTTCCTTAAAGAAATTTCGTCCTCGAAATTTCCAACTAACTAACAATCACACATCCTAACCTACCACACTACGCCTTCTTTGCAAGACTCGATCTTAATAAAACTAATATACTTTTAACTAGAATTTAAAACTCCTACACATACTCAAAACACCTAGCCATTAAAACATACGAATATTTCATACGCACCCAACTCAATGTCCGAACATCACATCCAAACCGCATAATACGAATAGATACAAAACAAGTATATAACAAAGAAAAGTATCAGGAAACTTACAATGCGGATTGGTGCCGGAGACTCGGGTGCCATACTTCCAGGAAAGAGATATATACATTTTTCTAAACCATATTTCAACCAAAATTTGAAAAACATTTTTGAACCCATTCCACAGCCGAGTTTTTGAACCTAGGTTCTGATACCATAATTGTAACACCCCAAACCCACCCTAAACGTTATTTAATCGGATCGACATGTCACATGAAAGGAATGTCCAAAAAGCGTATGCTCATTAAAAAGCTCGTATTCTTTATAGTTGTTGTGAGAAATCGAGTTTAAGTAATTTTGAATAAGAAACGGTTTATTATCATGTTAGGAAAATCCCATATTGATCATTTAATAATAAGCAAGAACTAAATTGAAAGTGAAACCAAATAAAATACCCAATGCCTTATTACGTAACAAAACCAAATTTAAAAGTAAATTAACCCAAAATAGTAATTGAAATAAAACCCGAAAACATAGTGCATGGCCACCTCGAGTCCACCCCGGCTCCACATCCGCGATCTATGCATCATCGCAAATGTAAGGGAAAGGGTGAGTCATCGAGACTCAAAGTGTAAATCCCCATCCCGATAATAACAAGGCACTTATACATTTGATATGTCAATATGCAAATCATGCAAACCCAACCTAACCAACCGAACTCCCGTGTTCACCAGGTGTGGTCAAAACCACTAGTGGTCAAAACCCCGTGATCGTAGTCACAAATCATATAAGTGTGGTCAAAACCACCGTGACCGTAGTCACAAATCATATGGTGGAGCCAACCCACCGTGTGGTCAAAACCATGATGACAATCCCGTAATCAACATGTGGGGCCAACGACCGTGGTACCAAACCACCGGACGAGTCACAATAATCCATGTGTGGTCAAAACCATGGTGACCGTAGTCACAAATAATATTCGTGTGATCAAAACCACTGGTGGTCAAAACCATGGGACTAGTCACAAATAATAAGGAAAGGGCCAACCCACTATGTGGTCAAAACCATCGGTGACAGATCTAAATCATCCTTCCCTCCTCTCATCATACCTATTTTCATGCCATGTTCATCACCATAATAATTCGTGTATGTAGTATGACATGTATGCAAATTATATATCAAAGATAACGATGAAACGAATTACCATTATAATCGTAATAACAAATGCGACATAATCAAACTAATCAACCTCTAAGGGTATAACCGTAATTTTACCTACCAAAGGCATTTTTGTAATTCCACCCTACAAGGGTAGTTCGGTAATTCTACTCGTTACCAATCCATGTAAGCAACGATCTCAACCATAATCAACCATACGATTAACACATACAACGCTAATACTACCACGAGAGTACAACGATTATTTTATCGCCAGGGTATTTTAGTAATTTTACAAACCGGGGTATTTCAATAATTTTACAACTCGAGGGTATTTCAGCACTTTTGCAACACAAGGTTATTTTAGTAAATTTACAAATTAGGGGTATTTCGATAATTTAATAATTGGGGGTATTTCAGTAATTTTGCAAATTGGGGGTATTTTGGTAATTTTGTAAATCAAGGGTATTTTGGTAATTTTATAAACCATGGCTATTTTGGTAATTTCAGAAACTGTGGGTATTTTGGTAATTTAAGTAAACTAGGGCTATTTTGGCAATTTCATAAACTAGGGTATTTTGGTAATTTAAATAAACTGTGGCTATTTTGGTAATTTCATAAACCGTGGTATTTTGGTAATTTCAGTAAACTGTGGCTATTTTGATAATTTTATAAACTAGGGGTATTTTGGTAATTTCGCACCTACAATGGCCTTTTCGAAGGCCTAATGTCGCACAGAGCGACTTAGCTTCCATTTCTGGTCGTACCGGACTATTGTACCTAAAACCAGATTCCGGCCCAATTGGGCCCACACGCTCGTGTGGCCGACCTAACATACATCTAGCCACGTATATAAGTTCCACCTAATCTAGTTCACTATATACTATATCATCATGCAATTTATTCAATTGGGCCCATGGGCCCATTGGGCCCATTTTAGCCCATCGCAACCCAAGTAGCCCCAACCCACAAGAATACTACTGATGGCCTCAACTATCGCGTCGAAGCCCCACACGTGGGCTCACACGCTCGTGTGGCTACTATTGCCGTGATCGGCACTTTGGCATTTGCCGCCATACTAGAGTAAAGAGAGAGTTACACACCTGATAGGAGTCTGGTGTTAAACCGCGATCATGACCACTCTTGCGCCCAAACGCCCACCAAGGTATGTTAACTCTCCTCTGAAATACTCTTTATATAGCTAGCTCTTCACCTTCCTTCTTTGTATCTTTCCGATGTGGGATTCCTCCGTCGATGAGAGTTTAAATTTAATCAAACTCTTGTCATTCAATCCAGTAAAATAAATACTCTATTGCTTGTCATGAGATTCAACCCAACATAATCCACGCCGCTAACCACTTGGCCACAAGCTCCTCTTGTGTCTTAACCATGCTAACTAAATATAAATCTATAGCCAAATTCTAAGGTCCAAGTAAAAGAAAACCAAATGCAAAAGCCAAGACTTGAACCTTGGACCTCCTTCCTTCCTTGTGGCGTCACCCTTGTCTCTTATGTGGCGTGACTTTGCCACTACACCACACACTCCACTTGTGTCATTTTCCTCCACATTTTATTCTTAAGGCCTACCTGCCAACTTCCAGGGTTTTTTTTCACCTAAAACCAAAATTTCCCCAAAGCCAAAGTTCAATCCGGGACTTCATGAAGCCGCCTAACCTTCCGTAATCACTTACCTAATAAGTATAACTTGCATTAATGCCGTTCTCAAAAATTTTGAACACTACTACGCCTAAGGCCCATTGGGCCCAATCCTACTAGGCCCAATTTCAGGATGTTACACACCCAAATTAGAATTAAAATTGTTTCCAAAACACTTAGAATATGCATTTCTTAGGGATAATTCTATGCTACTAGTAATTATCTCTTCAAAACTGGAACCCAAAGAGAAAGACAAGCTGCTACAAGTACTAAATGAGCATAAAAGAGCCATAGCTTGGAAAATTTCTGACATTAAAGGGATAATTCCATCGTTCTGCACCCATAAAATTTTAATGGAAGATGAATATAAACCATGCGTGAAACCTCAAAGACGATTGAATCCTAACATGAAGGAAGTTGTTAAGGCTGAGGTAATTAAACTTCTAGATGCTGGAATCATTTATCCTATTTCTGATAGTACTTGGGTAAGCCTTGTGCAGGTTGTTCCAAAGAAAGGAGGCATGATTTTTGTAACCAACGAAAAGAATGAATTGATTCCTACAAGAACAATTGTACTAGCCCATTATTGCCCAGGCTTAATAGAAAAATAATAAAACAAAACCAGTGTCCAGTTTACAGTTTGTTTACAACAAACAGGCTTAAAGCCCAAACCTAGTGGCCCAAAACATTGCACCCAGACCCAACTAAAGTAATACCAAAAACCATCACCTCAATTACACCCAATCTTAACCCAATTGACCTACGGGGTCCAAAAGGCCCAAAACCAAAATAAAAACTAAGGGTTTCTGAAACCCTAGGTTAGTCGCGCCGCAAGCCTCCATACCAGTGGCTTTCATTGCCACAATCCACGCCCAAATAATGCTCCATCGCCGAGATCTGCGCCGTTGACCTACAGAAAAGGAAATAAAAGCAATCGAAGATGGCAAGTAACAACAAAATATGTTTATTTACCAATTTATTTTTTGGTTATAAAAAGCCCATTGTTATCTATAAAGATGGTGATTTTACACAATATACATGCATAGAGAAAATATGCACGAAATCATTATAGAGATCCTCAAGGTTTTTATTTTTATTTTTTCCTTCTTTTTCGAATCCACAAATATATATATAAAAAATTTACTTCTTTTTTAAAAAAAAAAACTATATACAAGTTTTAATAAATTGTAAAAAAAAAAAAGAAAAAAATATCTTTTTTTAAATTCGTCATTGTGCATGGCGATCGACGGCCGCGGTGAACAGTGGCGACGTTGCCTGAGCCTCGCCAAGAAGCCCACTGGAAATCGCATGGAGAGTGGAAAAGAGGAGAGCAATCTCAATTTTTTTTTTTTTTGGAGAAGGGAAGAAATGATTTTTTAAAAAATAAAATTTTGGTTTAAATAGACGAAAGAAACGGTGCCATTTTTGAGTCTACGGCTAGAGACCAAAATGACATCGTTTTGGTCTCTGACCCATGACCCGGCCCGATTAACCTAAGGATCCGCGTGTTTATAGTCGGAAGGGTTAATTGCGCTTTTAGCCCGCCCACTTTTTTATGGTTTATTAATTAAGTTTTCCTTATTTTTAAATTTTCCCTTAAATTTTATTTGGATTTCATTTAAATCCCTATTGAAATGCAGCGTTTTGGAGGGAGGGAATATTTTCCCTTTTAGCCCCTTTTGGTTACTAGCGTGTTCTAATTGGTCCTTCCTTTTAATTTTATTTTCGATTTCATCCTAAATTTTTATTCCAAGTTCAATTTCATCTTTTTTTTTTTTGGTGGTGATTTTTGTTACGTCATTATTTATTTATTTTATTAACACTACTATTATTTGACTATTATAGCTATTACTTTAATATTATTATTACTATCATTTTATTTTTAACATTATAATTATCCTTATATTCATTTGTATTATTATTATTATTTTTATTATGACCATTATTTTTTATATATATTATTATTACTATAGCTATATTTATTATTAGTATAGTCATCATCATTATTATTATTATTATTATTATTTTAGTATCACCATCATTATTACTATTTTCATTATTGTTGTTTTTATTTCTACTATTATATGTATATTAACATATATCATTATTTTTTATTATTAATATATTCTTATTGTACTACTACTATTATTTTATATTATTATTATTACTTTTAATTTTAATTTTCTTACATTATTCTATTATTATTGATACTATTTTTATTTTTGCTATTATTTTTTCATCATCATTTTATTTTATAATTGCTAATATTATTTTTAATATTATTTATTTATTAACATATTTCCATTATAGTTTATTATTATTATTATTACTATTATTATTATTATCTTTAAATTATTGTATATAGTATTTATCTATTTGTTATTAGCTTTATTTTTGTTATTATTTTCTTTTCTTTTATTTATTTATTTGTTTATTTATTTATTATTATTATTTTTACTTAATATTTTTATTATTTTTCAGCTTTTCTTTTATTATTTTTGCCTTCCTTATTATTATCACCTACACTTTTATTCCATTGAGCATATTCGCATTATGATTTATTTTTCATTTTATTATAATCACATTATATTTTCATTTTGCATCAAAAATTTGGTTTTGAAATAAGCAAACACTCCACGTTCTAAGGTTCGAAAGAAATCATATCCTAACTTATTGGGTTTTGACTTATTTCACCAAATCTAAGGAATTATTCATTTTCCTTTAAAAATTAAATAAAAACTTATTTCCGAGAATTCAAAATTGTCATGTCCTAACTCACTGGATATGACATTTTGTTATCTCGGGATAAGGATTTCAGAAAACAAGGCAATGTTTCATGTTTGGAAGTTCGAGAAATTGTGCCATAACGTGCTGGGTTTTGGTTTTTCGTTCGTCCAAATAACTAAATATCCTTTTAATGAATTTTGTAAATCATGAGATGATTTTGGATACGAGGGTTTAAAACATCACGTCCTAACGTACTGGATGTGATGTTTGTATGCTTTCGAAACAAAGGAATCTCCAATTCCAATTCAAATTGTTCAATTTTTTAAAGAAATCATGTTTTCAAATCTTTCGAATTTTTGACATTAGGGCAATGACTAATCAATTCGGTACCAATTTTGGGCGTTTCAAGGGTGCTAATCCTTCCTCATACGTAACCGACTCCCGAACCCATTTTCTTGAATTTCATAGGCCAAAATCAATGTTTTGAAATAAATATTTTATGAGGTGATCCGATTACACCTAAGCGAAAAAAAAGATTGGTGGCGACTCAATTTCCTTTTTTTTAAGTCGATCACCGTTTTTTTAAAAAAAACTTAAAAATAGTTTTGACAGCTTAGTGACTCCACTGGGGACAATAAGAGAGTCAAGCCGTAAAATTGATTATTTCCTGTCCTTTTGTCCAAATTTAAAACTTTGATTTAAAAAACTATGATCCTTTTTATTGCATGTGGTTGTAATTTTTCTTTGCATTGCATTGCATGACCGTTGTGGTTGCACCCTTAAGTGGGAGTGAGAAGCTACTCCTTCGTGAGGTTTTCACCTCGTGCAGGATAGTGAATCGCTTTCGGGATACATCTGTACCTATGTCTTCGTGAGATTTTCATCTCCGTGCAGCCATTGGGAAATGTATTCCCCTAAACTGAACTTGGTCCGTATAAGCCTATAATGGGTGAGGATTAAGGAATCTGCTGGTTCAGGTACCTCAACTTTAGAGCCAAACCGCATGGAGAAAGCCGTAAGAGCTTACCCTAGGTAGAACTATGCCTAACCATAGCAATCATATTGCACGACCGTTGTGGCCATACCTTTCAAGTCGGAGTAAGAAATTATGCCTTCATGAGGTTTTCATCTCTAGTGGACTGCTTCCGGGATACATCCGTACCTATGTCTTCGTGAGGTTTTCACCTCCGCATGGCCATAGGGAAATGTATTCCCCTGAACTGAACTCGATCCATATAAGCCTATAATGGGTGAGGATTGAAAAATCTGCTAGTTCAGGTACCCACCCTTGTGAGCTAAGCTACATATAGTGATCCTTAAGAGCCAACCCTAGATAGAGTTATCTTGAACCCTAGTGGTCACCTAGATAGGTACCCTGTTTTGTTATTTATTTCTCTTGTACTAACGTGCTTTCTTTTTGTTTTGATTGCATTGCATTCACATTATAGAAAAGAGGTGTTGATTCAAATTCGATTGCTTAATAGAAGAGTTGGTCATAAGAAAATAGATTTCTTGATAAAGTGGATTATAATACGGTCGTCCGAATATGGTCCAAGTAAACATGATGAGAGAAGACGGATAGTCCATGAAGGAAAATAGGATTTTATTGCCCAAGGATTCAAGTCGACAAAGACTATTCGAGCATCACCACGTCTTGGCTTTCTTGAAAAGGCTAACCAGCTTTGTGGAAATAAGTGCGTGAAGAGTCACGGACCTGTATGTAGCAGAGATTGTGAGGTTGTATGGCGTACTAGTGTCTATCATATTAGACAGAGACCCTAGGTTTACATCGCGATTCTGAAAGGCGTTACATTAAGCGTTGGGTACAAGACTGGATTTCAGTACGGCATGTCATCCACAGACTGATGGTCAGTCAGAGAGAGTAATTCAGATACTGAAAGATATGTTGAGAGGCTTTGTTATCAACTTTAGGGGTAGTTGGGAAGATTTTCTACCATTCGCAGAGTTTGCGTACAACAATAGCTATCAATCCAGTATTAAGATGGCACCCTATGAAGTATTGTATGGTCGTAAGTGTCGTACTCCTACCTGCTGACAGAGTTAGGTGAGTGACAGTGGTTGGGTCTAGAATTGGTTTCAGAGATGGAGGAAAAGATTAAGTTGATTCGGGCTTGATTGAAGGAAGCTTTTGACAGGTAGAAATCGTATACAGATCTGAAGCATAAGGAAATAGAATTCGTAGAGGGTGATCAATTTTTTTTGAAAGTTTTACCTTGAAAGAAGGTTTTAAGGTTTAGGCGTAAGGGCAAGTTGAGCCCCATTTCATCGGGCCTTATCGGGTATTGAAACGTGTGGGACTGATAGCGTACCAGCTTGATGTATTACCAGAGTTGAATTGGATACATGATGTATTCCATGTTTCAATGTTAAGTCATTATCGTTCGGATCCATCTCACATAGTGCCGGTAGAGGAAATTGATGTAAGACCTAAATTGTCTTTTGAAGAAGAACCCGTTCAGATCTTAGATCGAGATGTTAAAGTGTTGAGAAGGAAGTCGATTAGTTGGTAAAGGTTCTATGGCGGAATCACGCTCGGAGGAAGCCACATGGGAGCCAGAGGATGTGATGGAACAGCAATACCCTCATCTCTTTTGATCAGGTAAATTTTGAGGTTGAAATTTCTTTAAGGGGGTAGAACTATAACATCCTAGAATCAGGGGTTCTACATTTTATGCTATTGCTTGTGTTTGGCTCATTAAGCATGTTATTTTGGTGTGTTTGGGGGTCCTGGGGAGGCTCAGGGTCAAGCCAGATCCTTGGTGAAATTTTGGTTTTTGTGGCTTAATGAGGGAAAGCTAGGGGAAACAGGCTTTAAAAATAACTAATTGTGTTGGTTGACACAAGAAGGAGTGTGTGGTTGCAAGGTGATGCCACTTAATGAGCAAGGGAGTGGCGTCACAAGAGAGTAGGAGAGGGGAGGAGTTCAAATCTCATAAGCCTCAATATGATGCTTTATTTTTTGTGCCAAGATGGAGAGAAGATGGTTTCGGTAGGGACTCTTCAAATGTGGTTGTTGACTGGGTCAATGCATTTGAATGGAAGGTGTGGAAGAGTTTGTGGAAGAAGACTCGGTCTACTAGCTCAAATGGGTGATGGGGAGTGAAACAAGGAGAGGATGGTGGTATTCAAGTTGGTGGAGGTGTTGGCCGAGTGTAGGGGTCTTTGGTGGGAGCATATTCGGTTGGTGAGTGAGTGTGTGTGTGTAGAAAGTTCCTTCTGTTTCTTAGGTAAATTTGAGTAGCATATTTGGTCATATGTGAGGGGGAAGAGTGACGTTCCTTCAAGTAGTCATTTGAGAGAATTTAACCTTTTTGCTTGTGTTGAGAGCTTTTCTTTCAAGTTTTGTGTTGCTCCCATTTCATCTTGCCGAATCTTAAGCACTCTATCTCCTTCACTTCTTCTTTCCTTTTTTCTCTTAAACACCATAGCCGAACCTCTATTTCCCATTTCTTATCATTCGTGTCCTCTTCATAACCGAGCCATCCCTGCTTGTTGTTAGCCGAATCTCTCCTCACCATCCTCCCTTCCCACTCAGCTCTCTTCTTCATCCTCTCTTTTCTACACTCTTTTCTCAAAAGCTAAAACCCTCTTCTTTATCTCTTCTCTTCTACTACTTTCTCCTCTAGCCAAATCTTCTGTGTTTTTTGTTATTTCTGCCAGTGCTGAATTTCGTTGGGTTCCATTTGGCTATTCTTTGTTCAAGGTAAGATTCACTTCTCTTTATTTATGACCATTCTTTCTATTCCCTTTTCATCTATGATGAAACTGAATCTCTCCTGGTGACCACAAAATCCGTTTCTTTCATTTTGTACCTGGTAGCCGAACCCCAAGAACCAATGAGCTTGTGGTTGCCGAAGGTCTTCTCTTAATCGGTTTCTGTTGGGCAAGGTAAGGGAGACTCTTTCGGGTCTTTCTTTATTTTCTCTCGGTTCTGAGTGGTCTTAGCCAAATGGCAATTTTTCTTTTGTTAGTAGTTCACGGCTAATCCCTTCTTTTTTTTTCTCTTATTTTGGAACGATCACTCCGGGAAATCTTAGTAGCCAAACGTGTTGTAGTCCGAAGCCTGAAGGTCTGTTAGTTGCCGAATGTTACCATTTCATTTGGGTTCTTAAGGTAAGGAACCCTCTTTTGTTTTTGTGATCAGCCTCTATTCATTTACTCTATCATAATCAAACCCCTTGTTGGGGGAATCGTTGTTTCGCTATAGTACTGTACTGATCAAGTCTCTTCATGGATGTGAGTGCTAGTCAATCTAAGGAGGGGAGTAGACCCATGGTCTCCGCTCCTAAGTTTAAGAGACGTGCGGTATCGGCAGTTCGAGACTTTCTACTGGGCTGTGGTAGAGAGCCGACGTCTGCCTGGGATAGGCAAATCGCTGTTATCCCTGTTAGTGAGACTATCGACATAGAGAGTCTAGTTTTGCGCGTAATCAGGTGTGTGTAATGCTCACACTTTGCTTATTAATTTGCGTTATTAACTGTTTTGGCTGAAAGCTGAAATGACTGTATAGATAGTCAAAATACCATTGTGGGTAAGGTTGGAGACACCAGGTAAGTGCCGTTATAATTGCCTTTCATATAATATGATTGTGGATGACTTGATTAACTGTTGTACATGGATAATATGTTTGCATCGGGTTTTGGGATGTGAACAAAAGGGGAAGTGTGATTTAGTGACTATTGTTACAGTGGTCTGGGACCATAGTGGTTTGGAACAACGATACACATGATTATCAGTGACTTATCTCAGTGGTTTGGTACCACAGTGGTTGGCCCCATATTTATATATATTCTGTGACTCTGTCACAAGTGGTCTAGGACAACAGTGGCTTGATGCCACGGGTGTTTGGCCGATTCAGGTGACCTGGAGGATGGAAAACTAGGTTGGGTTAGGCAGCATTGCATACATGTTTAACATTCTATCCTATGTGGGCTAAGGCCTAATGGGCATCTGTGGGCTTGCGACACAGATTGCGTTATAAGGGGATTTACACACTGAATCTTGGTGACTCACCCCTCTGCTTAATTTTTGCAGGCAACTCTTAGTTGCGGATTGGGATTTTGTTTTGTAATAAGGCCTCCAAAACTTTAATTTGGGTTTGATTCAATTTGGGATTTTGCTAATATATTATTAGATGCTTAACACTAAGTTTTTCTTAAAATATAAATAAATGTTTTACAAAATACTAACAAACGAATAAAATGCGAGTAATAATTCAAATTAAAAGTTTGCTTAAAACCACAAATCTGCTTTTCAAAATATCACGTTTATGAAATTCCCTAATTTCGACTTTCGAGAAATCAACTTTATTTACGACTTTTAGTTTGAATTAAGAAAAGAAGTCGGTAAGAAACCTTCCAACAAAATTTTAAATTATCTCTAAGATGGAATCACTAAGTTTAAAAGTTTTTTGATTGCGATATTTTCCCTAAAATCTTGAAACTACCTTTCTTGTAACATACCGATTTGGTCGTAACGTATTGACCGGTTTGGGTGTTACATCACCTTGGTACCAAATCGTAAATAATCCAAATTTCAATTAAACATATATATTAATAATTTTAAATACATAAAATTTAAACACAACCCACCATGTGAACTTACCTAATTAAATCAATGACAAGTTGAATTACAAGGACTAATCAATAAATTTAAAGATTAAAATTTATTTTTCGAGAAAATACTCCTAGTTTCAAGTTAATAAGGAGAAATAACTTTTCCAAGAAAGTTAAAAAGGTTTTTAATATATGCTCTTTGACCGTTATTTTGTCGAGTTTTAAAATTTATAAAGAGAATGATCGATCCTCGAAACTAACTCGACAATTACTTAAGGAAAGTATACCTATCGAAGAGATAGTATAGCTTAGGCAAGAGCGTTGGGTACAAGATGGATTTCGATGCGGCATGTCATCCACGGTGATGGTCGATCGGAGAGAGTAATTTAGATACTGAAAGATATGTTGAGAGGCTTTGTTATCAACTTCAGGGGTAGTTGGGAAGATTTTCTACCGTTCGTAGAGTTTGCGTACAACAGTAGCTATCAATCCAATATTAAGATGGCGCCCTATGAAGCGTTGTATGGTCGCAGGTGTCGTACTCTTACCTGCTGACAGAGTTAGGTGAGCGACAGTGGTTGGGTCCAGAATTGGTTTCAGAGATGGAGGAAAAGGTTAAGTTGATTCGGGCTTGATTGAAGGAAGCTTTTGACAGGCAGAAATCGTATGCAGATTTGAAGCATAAGGAAATAGAATTCGTAGAGGGTGATCAAATTTTTTTTTGAAAGTTTTACCTTGAAAGAAGGTTTTAAGGTTTAGGCGAAAGGGCAAGTTGAGCCCCATATTCATCGGGCCTTATCGGGTATTGAAACGTGTAACCGATAGCGTATCAGCTTGAGGTATTACCAGAGTTGAATCGGATACATGATGTATTCCATGTTTCAATGTTAAGGCATTATCGTTCGGATCCATCTCACATAGTGCCGGTAGAGGAAATTGATGTAAGACCTAAATTGTCTTTTGAAGAAGAACCCGTTCAGATCTTAGATCGAGATGTTAAAGTGTTGAGAAGGAAGTCAGTTCCATTGGTAAAGGTTCTATGGCAGAATCACAGTTCAGAGGAAGCCACATGGGATCCAGAGGATGTGATGGAACAGCAATACCCTCATCTCTTTTGATCAGGTAAATTTCGAGGTTGAAATTTCTTTAAGGGGGTAGAACTGTAACATCCTAGAATTAGGGGTTCTGCATTTTATGCTATTGCTTGTGTTTGGCTCATTAAGCATGTTATTTTGGTGTGTTTGGGGGTCCTGGGGAGGCTTGAGGTCAAGCCAGAGCCTTGGTGAAATTTTGGTTTTTGGGGCTTAGTGAGGGAAAGCTAGGGGAAGCAGGCTTTAAAAATAACTAATTGTGTTGGTTGACACAAGAAGGAGTGTCGTGTGGTTGCAAGGTGATGCCACTTAATGAGCAAGGGAGTGGTGTCACAAGAGAGTAGGAGAGGGGAGGAGTTCGAACCCCATAAGCCTCAATATGATGCTTTATTTTTTGCGCCAAGATGGAGAGAAGATGGTTTCGGTAGGGACTCTTCAAATGTGGTTGTTGACTAGGTCAATGCATTCGAATGGAAGGTGTGGAGCAGTTTGTGGAAGAAGACTTGGTCTACTAGCTCAAATGGGTGATGGGGAGTGAAACAAGGAGAGGATGGTGGTATTCAAGTTGGTGAAGGTGTTGGCCGAATGTAGGGGTCTTTGGTGGGAGCATATTCAGTTGGTGAGTGTGTGTGTGTGTGTGTGTAGAAAGTTCCTTCTATTTCTTAGGCAAATTTGAGTAGCATATTTGGTCATATGTGAGGGGGAAGAGTGACGTTCCTTCAAGTAGTCATTTGAGAGAATTTAACCTTTTTGCTTGCATTGAGAGCTTTTCTTTCAAGTTTTGTGTTGCTCCCATTTCATCTTACCGAATCTTAAGCACTCTATCTCCTTCTCTTCTTCTTTCCTTTTTTCTCTTAAACACCATAGCCGAACCTCTATTTCCCATTTCTTATCATTCGTGTCCTCTCCATAACCGAGCCATCCCTGCTTGTTGTTAGCCGAATCTCTCCTCACCATCCTCCCTTCCCACTCAGCTCTCTTCTTCATCCTCTCTTTTCTACACTCTTTTCTCAAAAGCTAAATCCCTCTTCTTTATCTCTTCTCTTCTACTACTTTTTCCTCTAGCCGAATCCTCTGTGTTTTTTGTTATTTCTGCCAGTGCTAAATTTCGTTGGGTTCGATTTGGCTATTCTTTGTTCAAGGTAAGATTCACTTCTCTTTATTTATGACCATTCTTTCTATTCCCTTTTCTTCTATGATGAAACTGAATCTCTCCTGGTGACCACAAAATACGTTTCTTTCATTCTGTACCTAGTAGCCGAACCCCAAGAACCAATGAGCTTGTGGTTGCTGAAGGTCTTCTCTTAATCAGTTTCTGTTGAGCAAGGTAAGGGAGACTCTTTCGGGTCTTTCTCTATTTTCTTTCGGTTCTGAGTGGTCTTAGCGAAATGGTAATTTTTTTTTTGTTAGTAGTTCACGACTAATCCCTTCTTTTTTTTTCTTCTCCTATTTTGGAACAATCACTTCGAGAAATCTTAGTAGCCAAACGTGTTGTAGTCCAAGCTGAAGGTCTCATTAGTTCTTAGAATGTTACCATTTCATTTGGGTTCTTAAGGTAAGGAACCCTCATTTGTTTTTGTGACCAGCCTCTATTCATTTACTCTATCATAATCAAACCCCTTGTTGGGGGAATCGTTGTTTCGCTATAGTACTATACTGATGAAGTCTCTTCATGGATGTGAGTGCTAGTCAATCTAAGGAGGGGAGTAGACCCATGGTCTCCGCTCCTAAGTTTAAGAGACGTACAGTATCGACGGTTCGAGACTTTCTGCTGGGCTGTAGTAGAGAGCCGACGTCTGCCTGGGATAGGCAAATCGTTGTTATCCCTGTTAGTGAGACTGTCAACATAGAGAGTCTAGTTTTACGCGTAATCAGGTGTGTGTAATGCTCACACTTTACTTATTAAATTGCGTTATTAACTGTTTTGGCTGAAAGCTGAAATGACTGTATAGATAGTCGAGATACCATTGTGGGTAAGGTTGGAGACACCAGGTAAGTGCCGTTATAATTGCCTTTCATATAATATGATTGTGGATGACTTGATTAACTGTTGTACATGGATAATATGTTTGCATCGGGTTTTGGGATGTGAACAAAAGGGGAAGTGTGATTTAGTGACTATTGTCACAGTGGTCTGGGACCATAGTGGTTTGGAACCACGTATACATATGCTTATCAGTGACTTATCTCAGTGGTTTGGTACCACAGTGGTTGGCCCCATATTTATATATATTCGGTGACTCTGTCACAAGTGGTCTAGGACAACAGTGGTTTGATGCCACGGGTGTTTGGCCGATTCAGATGACCTGGAGGATGGAAAACTAGGTTGGGTTAGGCAGCATTGCATACATGTTTAACATTCTATCTTATGTGGGCTAAGGCCTAATGGGCATCTGTGGGCTTGCGACACAGATTACGTTATAAGGGGATTTACACACTGAATCTTGGTGACTCACCCCCCTGCTTAATTTTTGCAGGTAACTATTAGTTGCGGATTGGGCTTTTGTTTTGTAATAAGGCCTCCATAACTTTAATTTGGGTTTGATTCAATTTGGGATTTGCTAATATATTATTAGATGCTTAACACTAAGTTTTTCTTAAAATATAAATAATTTTTTTACAAAATACTAACAAACGAATAAAATGCAGAGTAATAATTCAAATTTGAAAAGTTTGCTTAAAACCACAAATACTATTTTCAAAATATCACGTTTATGAAATTCCCTAATTTCGACTTCCGTAGAAATGAACCTGTTTACGACTTTTAGTTTGAATTAAGAAAAGAAGTCGGTAAGAAACCTTCCAACAAAATTTTAAATTATCTCTAAGATGGAATCACTAAGCGAAAAGTTTTTTTGATTGCGATATTTTCCCTAAAATCTTGAAACTACCTTTCTTGTAACATACCAGATTTGGTCGTAATGTATTGATCGGGTTTGGGGTGTTACATCACCTTTGGTACCAAATCGTAAACAATCCAAATTTCAATTAAACACATATATATTAATAATTTTAAATACATAAAAATTTAAACACAACCCACCATGTGAACTTACCTAATTAAATCAACAGACAAGTTGAGTTACAAGGACTAATCAATGAATTTAAAGATTAAAATTTATTTTTCGAGAAAATACTCCTAGTTTCAAGTTAATAAGGAGAATTAACTTTTTCGGTAAAGTTAAAAAAGGTTTTTAATCTATGCTCTTTGACCGTTATTTTGTCGAGTTTTAAAATTTATAAAGAGAATGATCGAACCTAGAAACTAACTCTGACAATTACTTAAGGAAAGTGTACCTATCGAACAGTAGTATAGCTTAGGCAAGACCAGATTGAAGAACCCAAAGGAACTAAAAGTACTAATACTCACTTTCTTTTTATTATTTAGCCTAAAATATGGAGTGATTGGCTGATTTAATCTAAATTAACGACTACTAAGCTAAAGACACAAAGACAAAAAGAATGACTTGGAAAACAACTTGAAGAAAACTCAATTGATCACGATGATACCCTCAGGAAGAATCCACATAGACTTCACTTGTTACTTAACACTGAACCATACGATTTATTCACTTAGTTTGATCCATAAGACTCCCTAACGTATATTAAACTCTCTCTCGAGGAGAGTAACATCTAACCCTAGGTTAATTAGTGGAACTCTTGTTCTCTTATAATAACCCCCTAGAATAGTAGTAAATCGATCTATGGACTCCCATATTGGGTTTCACCCTAATCCGGCAAAATCTCGTCGACCTATCTCTAGGTGTGCGATCAACTCTGCTTAATTCTGCTAGATCTACTCTTAAGAAGGTCTATTCCTCCTCTACCTAAGCACATCAGATCTGGATCAAGCATGCATAATTAAGAACAAACTAAGTATTTATCATATAATTCAAAAATCAATAACAAGATTCATCTAGGTTTCATCCTCTTTAGGTATCTGAAGGGTTTAGTTCATAACAAATAAAGACAACATCTCAAGAGAAAAGATAAAAGAAAACATAAGAAATCCCTAAAACCCCCTGAAGGAATTGAAGGAGAAATCCACCGTCTTGAGTAGAATTCTGGCTCCTTGAGATAGATCAGCTGGCTATCTTCGAGTAATTCCCAAAATTTGGCCTTGTGGCTCGGCTCTTTGGCTAGCTAACCGCCCTCTTTCAGATTACACTTAGGTTGTTTATATAGACTTTTGGAATGCTTTACTTGGCCTCTAAGTGTCCCAATTCAAGTATACCTTCTACTCAATGTTTGAATAGGCTTTGGAATGTGTTTCTTTACCTCAAAGTATCCAAATCCGAGTGAAATTGCTCTCTCCCACTGCAGGGGAATGACCACGGTACATGCCCATATAAATTGTTTTCAGGCCGTGTCTCGATTCTGTCGATTGGGGCACGGTCATGTAAATTGTGGCATGGTCATGTCTTAGTTAATTGTTGAGGCACGATCGTGTGGCTTGAAGTCCAGGCGTGTCGATTTCCTCTTTGGCCCAAATTGGCCCGTTTAAGCCCGTTTCTTGTTCTTTTCATTCTCGGATGCTTTCCTAAGTAAAAACATGAAAAGAAAGGATTAAGAGCACCTTTTTACATAAATCAAGGGCTAAATCATCGAAAAGCATACTAAATGTGGGCTTAAAATATGTTACTTTTATGGTTTATCAAATACCCCCACACTTAAGCTTTTGCTTGTCCTCAAGCAAAATTCTCAACTTATAATTAAAATGAAATTTCCATAATTCACAATTCCTATCAACAATGCCTCATCATAATTCACAGATAATTCATACATGGATAATTTAACTTAGAGACTCCTAAAGATTCAAACAATTCTAAGTCATACATTTTGTAACACGAAAACATAGGTGCCTCCCCTTATCAAAATAATTACCTTTAATTCAAAACCGACAAGGATTGACATCCTCACTAAAGATTCACTCAAAGCACTCGAAGTGTTTAAGTTTCAAGAAAAAGCACTCATAAGTTGAAACTGAAAAGTTAATCCCATAGGCTTGCCTGCAAATCAAATCTCCACCACTGTAATATGAGATGATACACAAATCAAAAGGTCTTTGATAGGGTTGTAACGGGGCTTATGTTAAAGGTGTGGATAAAGGATGAATTAGAAAGTTTAGAATCGAGATTGACCTGACCAATTACCTAATTGAAATAATGAACTTGAAAATAAATGGTTACATCAATTGAAACTTTTGATCTAATAATACTACTATTGATAATATTTTTAATACGAGCTCTTCTTTAACAATTGGAATTTAAATGCATAAGCTCCTTTAATCATATCCTAATACTTGAATATACTTTTTTAAGAACAAACTAGAAACATAATAAAGAAAATTTTAATAAGCGAAATAAACTAATTGACAATCGATCAAATCAATTATCGATCGAAGGGTAGTAAAAAGAATGGTGATAACAAATACAAAGGGTTTTGGGTTAATATTAAGCGGGTAATTCAATAAAAGGGTTGTTAGGATCAAATGGGTTCACTAAGGGTTACTTATATAGGTAAGCTTTTTAATGGAGTGAATGGGTTAAAACCTAGGTGCCTTTATCATCTGAGTATATCAAATCATTAATGTGGTCTCGATATGTATAATCTAGGCAAGTTCTAGAATAACAATTCAGTGTTGACACACTCATAATCAATAAAGTGAGCATGAAAAATAATATATGCTCTATAAGGCTCAAATCTCACAAAAATTATGGGTATTTGACATCAATCCTGTAAATTTAAAACTTCAAGGTAATATTCAAATTCAGTTCAACAACCTAGAAAATTTTTTATTCTTTGAAAAGTAGACTTATCATGCTTGATTCTATAGTATTCTTCAAGTATAAATCATCAATGGACAATTATCAATGGCTTACTCAAAAACATATCAATAAAAAACATAAATCATTAGAAATTTCACCCTAATTAATAATATGAGAAAATTTTTTATGGACAAGACTAAAATTCAGGATTTTAGAATAATGCAAAAAGTTAGGTACTTTTACCCCCACATACTTAAGATGTACATTGTCCTCAATGTACAAAGATAGATAAATAATTATGTAATAAAATAATCAAAAAAGAAGGAGAGAAGTAGCACTTCTTGAATTTTGAATGATTCTAGGAGTTGACAGAGGCGTGGTAGAGGTGGGTGGAAGAGGCAGTGGTGGCATTTTCTATGGGCCTGGTGGGGTGTTTACCGATGAGCTTTGTGCTAGATAAAGAAATTGGGTAGCCTACAAATATATAGCCAAGAAATCTAAAGAAACATTAATAGTATACTAATACTATAATTAAAGACAAAGAAAATAAAGAGAATGAGACTAAGAAGAAAAATGAAATTAAAAGAAAAGACTAATGGACTAAGAAGTCCATATTGTTGGATGGTTTGCAAGGTGGGTGTAACCTCTAAGGCTGTGGTACGTGATTCCCAAGCAGCTTTTAGAACCAAAAACCAAGAAACTAAAAGAAATTAAAATATATTAAGCAGAAGAGAAGTATAGATAAGTAGGATAAAGGGGAAAATAAACGTAAAGAAAAATATAAATGGTCTAAAAGACCCTTATCTTGGTGTTTGGATGAAGCGACCGGCATGAACTTATGTGTTAGGGTCTCCTTTGAGGAGACAATGCTTCCCTTCTTATGCTTCTTCGGCATGATTCTAGTGTAGCTCAAGCGTCTGGACACCTTTTCTAATGAAAGAGAAAAGAAGGAAGAAAGAATGAGGGGAGAAGGAGAAGGGCTATGGGGTTTAAATAGAATCTCAAATCGGGCACGTACCCATGCCCGTGGACTGAGGGTGTGTTGAATTACATGGCCGCATCGCTAGGCCATGTGTCTAGGCGTGTTGGTTTACCCACGTCCATTTTTGGATGCCACGCCTGTTCTTGAAAAGGCAGTATGTTGGCACGGTTGGGTAGTATGGGCGTGTTTTCTTGTGTTTGGTAAGTCAGTAGCTTCACATGATCGTGGAGCACGGTGTGTAAATTTTTTAGTGCCCGTGGTGGAGTGGTTGGATCCGTGACATCGAAAAGTGGTTGGGATTTGATTCGCACAGCCTCTGCTATGTCAGTACGGGGATTTTGGTGGTCTTCACGGCCGTGTGAAAGGCCATGTGTCCTAGAAATCTGAACTTTGGGTTAAGCTACAAAGAGAAGGAGAAAGAAAAAAAGTAAAACAAATGTAAAAAAAAGTAGGGTTAGTGCTCGGGTTGCCTCCCGAGAAGCGATCATTTATAGTCTTAAGCTAGACTTTTCCTCGAGCTTGAATCAGGGAGGTTTAAAGGTTTGAATATCTTCCCTCTTGCTTAAAGTTCTATTTTCTTGATAAAGCTGAAGTCGAGAAGTGTTTACCTCAGAAGTGTTTAATGTTGGGTTGCTTACATCGACTATTTCATGTGGGAAGATATTGTGTACCTTAAGAAGGGTGTCTCCCTTTGCCTTCAGGTCTGTTGTGATGATGTACGGGTCTTCTTTGTCTAACAGTATCTGGTCTCCTATTTTGTAGTGGTTTGATGTTCCTACGAGCTCTTCTGGTGGTTCATTTGGTTTTACTTTGTATGGTTTCAATTCTTCTTTGACTTGTGTCCTCTGCTTCTTCTAAATTGTCGACCCTAAGGTCTTGTTCCTTGTGTGATTCTTCTTTGTCGATTTAGGATCTATTAGTCGGCTTATGGTTGTGTCTTTGCGGTGGTTCCTGCGATAAAGCTTGAACAATTTGATTACCATCTATATTGACTTTCTTACCTTCATCGATTATTGTCCTGGCTGAGGCAAGAGCTTGAAGATTGATTGATTCGTCACCTACACAAAGTATGAGTTCTCCTGTGGCAACATCAATTTTAGTCTTGGCAGTTGCTAGAAAAGGTCTTCCTAAAATTAAGGGGATTGTATTATCCTCAACCATATCTAAGACAACAAAATCTACTGGGAAAACAAATTTATTGATTTTGATAAGAACATATTTGATAATGGCCCTATGGAGCGGTGTGTATAGGATGGAAAATTAGTTTGGGTTGGGCTATCATGTTGATTATCTATTTATACTATGATGATTGGGCTTCGGCCGATGGTGTTTTGGGGCACATGCCCACTTGTGGATTTTGTGGACTAATTGCACACTGAGTCTGGTGACTCACTTTTTTTTTTTAAAAAAACTTGCAGGTAACTCATAGTTCTTTGGACTGGGCTACAATGGACTCGAGGTGGCCATGCATGGGTTACTCTATTAAACTTTATTTTATTTATCATTTGATACTTTTGGGGATTTTTGATTTGTAATAAGGCCACTTCAGTTTGGTAAATTTTCTTTTGGATTTTACCTTTTGGACATATAAATTAGAAACTACTTAATAGGGCGCTTTGAAAAAATACAAAACCGAGGTTTCTCTACAATCGGTTAAACAATATTTCTTATAAAAAGAGGATCTTGTTAATAATCTAATAATCAGATAATCGGTTAGTGTTTTTATATGTCACCTAACTGTAAGGCTTGGCTATTTAAATTTTATAACTTAAATGAATAACGAGATTTCAACTACTACAAAATTTAAGTTTTCTAAAATGTCTTAGAAATCAATTGATGGTCGTGAAACTTTCTAAACTCTTTTTCTAGTAACATGCCAGATCCAATCGTGGTGTTTGGGCCAGGTTTGGGGTGTTACAATTTGGTATCAGAGCCTCGTTTAAAAAGCTCAGCCTTGGGTTTTGGGTTCAAAACGGTTTTCCAAATTTTATATTTAAAATGGTTTAGAAATATATATATATATATATATATATAGGAACCTGTTTTCTGGAAAGGTGGCACCCGAGTTTTCGATCCAAGTCTGCCAGGTAAGTTTTCTGATTGTTAGGTAATTTTCATGAGGTAGCTATGTGTTATATATATATCGCTATGGATAATAGGATTTAGAAACTCTATAGTAGAGATGAAAATCGTTAGGTATGCATGTGCTTGTGGAAAAAAAAACTACTCATAATTCTATCTTCATAAAACTACTTGTTAATAACAATGGAAGGAAATACTGACTCATAAAATTTGTAATTAGAGTAAGACGGAGTGGTAGACATGAGTGGTACAGGACGTGGACGTGTTACACGCGGCCATGGAAGAGGCCAAGGTACTGAGGTTGAACTCTCAGAGGCGAGAAATGAGCCTGAGGGTGAAGCGCCAGCATCACTTGTGGCGGAAGTAGGATCGCAGGGTAGAACTAGTGGAGATGATGCCCTGTCTCAAGTCCATCCCTATGCGACTCCAAGCTAATGGAGCTGAAATGTTTAGGGGTATCTCTAGGGTAGCTCCAAACGTGGCTGAGTATTGGCTAGAGGCAGTCGAGAGAATTATGGATGATTTGGACTGCACGACAGAGGAGAAGCTGAAGGGTGTGGTGTCTCTACTTCGGGATGAGCCATATCAGTGGTGGCTCATTGTGAGAGAGGGTACTTCGATAGACCGAGTTGATTGGGATTTCTTTAAGCTGGTGTTTCAAGGGAAGTACGTTGGGTCCAGTTATGTGAATGCTCAGAGGAAAACATTCTTGAATTTAGTTCAAAGAGGTAAATTGGTAGCTGACTATGAGTCAAAATTCCCGCGGCTGAGCCGGTACGCTCGAGGGATAGTTGCAATCGATTATAAGTGTTGCGTGCGATTCGAAGATGGGCTATGAGATGAGCTGCGAGTGTTGATAGCTCCACAGTGGGAGAGAGATTTTCCAATCCTAGTGGAAAAGGATAAAATAGCCAAAGAGGTAAAACAGACCGAGAAGCAAAATAAGGGCAAGGATAGAGGCAGAAATAAGAAGAGTTATGGACCATCAGGGTCATCTGGAGGTTTTCAGAAGAGGCCTAGGTTTGACGGATCGGGTCGAGCTACAACATCAGTTGCTGTTGGGCAATTTCGACAGTGTGCTCAATGTGAGAGATCGCATACAAGAGAGTGCTAAGGAAGAGTTACAGAATGTTTCAAGTGTGGGTCAAAGGATCATCTGTTAAGAAATTGTCTGCTGGAAATGACCAGGGCTCGGATGATAGGTCAGGGGTATATGCAGCCAGGAAGGGGTGGATAGTAGATACCGAGAGGTCGTGGACGAACAGATGAGGGAACAGTTCTGGTTGGGGTCATGGAGCACCGAGCAGAGGTGCTGGGAATACAGAGGCAAGATAGCCCGAGTTAGTTTATGCGACGACGTCCGAGAGGGGATACACGGACATTATAACGATGCACGTTCCTCATTTTCAGTTTACCCTTTACTGCATTAATTGATATTAGGTCGACGCATTCCTATGTTGCTAGTACGGTGTCTGGAACCTTTAACATGAACTCTGAAACTGCTTTTAGGGAGATGACTGTACTTAGTCCTTTATGGCAGTCTGTTGTAGTAATCAAACTTTTTAAAAGTGTGCCTCTAGAAGTACAAGGGTTGATTTTCCTGGCTGATTTGGTGGAACTACCGTTTGGCGAGTTCGGTTTGATCTTAAGCATGGATTGGTTGGTAAGATATCGTGCAAACTTGGATTGTGCTGCTAAGCGCATGGTGTTAAGGACTCTAGAGGGTAATGAAATTTTAGTGATAGGCAAAAGGAGAGACTACTTGTCCAATGTAGTGTCTACTCTTAAGGCGGAAAGAATGGTGAGAAAAGGGTGTGTGGCTTTCCTAACATTTGTGAGTGCATAGGATGCAAAGGAAGTGATCGTGAATGAGGTTAGAATAGTGAAGGAATTTGTGGATGTCTTTCCTGAAGAGCTTCCAAGGTTGCCTCCGGATCGTGAGGTGGAGTTCAGAATTAAACTACTTCCGGGTACAGCACCGGTGTCCGTCCCTCCTTATAGGATGGCACCGAAGGAGCTAGTAGAACTTAAAGCTCAGATCCAAGAGTTGTTAGATCGTGGTTTTATCTGGCCCAGTGTATCTCCGTGGGGAGCGCCAGTACTATTTGTGAAGAAGAAAGACGGGTCCATGCGAATGTGCATTGATTACCGCCAGTTGAATAAGTTGACAATGAAGAACAAGTACCCACTGCTGAGGATAGATGATCTGTTTGATCAGCTCAAAGGGGCTTCAGTCTTTTCAAAGATAGATTTGAGGTCGGGATACCATCAGCATAAGGTCAGGGAATCAGATATTTATAAGATGGGTTTTCAGACTCGCTATGGCCACTACGAGTTCCTGGTGATGCCATTTGGGTTGACAAATGCACCAGTTGCATTCATGGATATGATGAATCGAGTTTTCCAACCGTATCTGGACCAGTTCGTTGTAATGTTCATAGACGACATTCTAGTATATTCTAAGATGGAAGAGGATCACGATTCACATCTTTGGGTGGTTTTGCAGATTTTAAGGGACAAGTAGTTGTACGCGAAGATTAGCAAGTGTGAGTTTTGGTTGAAGGAAGTTACCTTTCTGGGTCATGTGGTATCTACAGAAGGGATTAAAGTTGATCCCCGAGAGATTGAAATTACGTTGGACTGGAAACTGCCTAAGTCCGTGGCGGAGATCCAAAGTTTCTTGGGATTGGCAGGTTATTACAAAAGGTTTGTTGAGGGTTTCTCCTTAGCTGCGACACCTTAACTAGATTGTTACGAAAAGGGGTACCATTTGTTTGGACTGGTAAGCAACAGGAAGGTTTTGAGAAGCTGAAGAGGCTTTTGATAGAGGCTCTAGTGTTGGTTTAGCCTGAGGCCTGTAAAGAGTTCATGGTTTATTGTGATGATTCTCACACCGGGTTATGTGGTGTGTTAATGCAGGATGGGAAGGTTGTTGCGTATGCATCTCGGCAGTTAAGGCCGCATGAGATTAATTATCCCACGTATGATTTGGAGTTTACTGCTGCAGTTTTCGCTCTGAATATTTGGAGACATAATTTTTATGTAGAGAAGTCTGTTATCTACACCGACCACAAGAGTTTGAATTATCTTCTAACTCAAAAAGAATTGAATTTAAGGCAGCGAAGGTGGATTGAGCTGTTGAAAGATTATGACTGCTCAATCGAATATCATTCGGGTAAAGCTAATGTGGTGGCGGATGCATTAACCCGGAAGGTAATATTAGATATGAGTGCAATGTTCTCCCATCTCAGTTTATATGATGACGAAAGTCTATTAGCTGAACTTCAAGTGAAGCCGACATGGGTAAACCAGATTAAAGAGAAATAATTATTGGATAATGTCTTGAGTGCTTGACTTTTGCAAGTACAGAATGGTGGGGTAGAAGATTATAGTTTAAACGGTGACGGGGTTTTGTGTTTTCATGAGAAGGTTTGCATGCTAAAGGATGTAGAGTTGAGGCAGATAATTCTTCAAGAAGCGCATAGTAGCCTTTACACTAAGCATCCTGGATGGAGTAAGATGTATCAGGATCTGCGTGAATAGTTCTGGTGGCCTAGATTGAAGCGGGAAGTTATGGAGTTTGTGGGAAAGTGTTTAACATGTCAGCAGGTAAAAGCAGAGCATCAGTTGCCTTCGGGGTTATTGCAGCCGGTAAAGATTCCACAGTGGAAATGGGAGAAGATCACTATGGACTTTGTTAGTGGGCTACCTCTTACGCCTAGTAAGAATGATTTGGTGTGGGTGATTGTGGATCGGTTGACGAAGTCCGCTCACTTCATACCTGTTTGTGTTGACTATTATCTTCAGAGATTGGCTAAGCTGTATGTGGCAGAAATCGTGAGGTTGTATGGGGTACCAGTATCGATCATATCAGATAGAGACCCTAGGTTTACGTCGCGATTCTGAAGGGCACTACATTAGGCTTTGGGTACAAGATTAGACTTCAGCACATCTTTTCATCCACAGACTGATGGTCAGTCTGAAATAGTAATTCAGATCTTAGAGGATATGTTGAGAGGGTGTGTCGTTGACTTCAGGGGTAGTTGGGAGGAGTTTGTACCATTGGCAGAATTCGCATACAACAACAGCTACCAATCTAGTATTCAGATGGCGCCCTATGAAGCATTGTATGGGCAGAGGTGTCGTACTACTACCCATTGGACAGAATTGGGTGAACGCCAGATTTTGGGTCCAGAATTGGTTACAAAGTCAGAGGAGAAGGTTAAGTTAATTCGAACGCGATTGAAGGGAGCGTCCGACAGGCAAAAGTCATATAAAGATCTGAAGCGGAAGGAGATAGAGTTTGCAGTAGGAGATCGGGTGTTCTTAAAAGTTTCACCGTGGAATAAGGTGATGAGGTTTGGACGGAAGGACAAGCTAAGTCGTAGATTTATTGGGCCTTATCGGGTTTTGAAATGTGTTGGACCAGTGGCGTATCAGCTAGAGTTACCTTTAGAATTGAAATAGATACATGATGTGTTCCATGTTTCAATGTTAAGATGCTACCGATCGGATCCGTCTCACGTCGTGCCTGTGGAGGAAATTGAGGTCAGGTCAGATTTGTCTTATGAGGAGGAACCAATATAGATCTTGGAACGAGACGTCAAGGTGCTAAGAAGCAAATCAGTCCCTTTAGTTAAAGTTTTATGGCGAAATCACGATTCAGAGGAAGCTACGTAGGAGCCAGAGGATGCAATACGATAGCAATACCCTCATCTCTTTTGACCACATAATTTCGAGGCTGAAATTTCTTTAAGGAGGGTCGAACTGTAACATCCGGGATTTAGGGGCATTGCATTTACTTTGTATCTATGTGTTTGGTATACTTTGTATGTTGTTTGAGCGTGTTTGGGGTCTCCGAGAAGGCCTGGGATTAAGTTTGAATCTTGGCCAGAATTTTAATTTTGGGCACTTTAGGAGGGAAGCTGACTGGGGCAGGACTTAAGGTTTATTGTTTGTGTTTGGTGGAATCAGAATTAAAGTGGCAAGGTGGCAAAGAGGCGCCACTTAAGAGGCAGGAGAGTGATGCCACAGGAAGCAGGGAAGGAGCAAATTTGAGGCACAAATTTCACATTTTGGAATTTATTTTGGCATCAGGATGAGTAGAGTTAGATTCGGCAAGGGACCTTGAAGAGGGGGTGTGGAATTAGTTAAACATTTTGAATTTGAGGCTATGAGAGAAAGGTGGGTGTTGACTTGTTCAAATCAATTCAAATGGGAGGTTGTGAGTGAAGATAGGAGAAAAATCAAAGGGAAGAAAGTGGAGAAGGGTGTTAGCCAAATTTTCGAAGCTTAATGTAGGGGGGAGGAGGTCGGTTTCGGTTTGATGAGTTTAGGTTCCGGAAGTTTGGAAGTGTTAGCTTTTAGATGTAGTGTGCTCTTTCTTTATTATTTTTAGAGTGTTGGGTATTTTGGCAGCTTTGTTCTTTCTTTGTATAGCCGAATCCCCTAGGGTCTTTGTCCATTCTTCTTTTAGCCTAAACCGAAACCATTTCTCTCCCTCTTTTGCATTTTTGGTAACTTGAATTCTTTGCCTCACCATCAAAAATCGAAACCTGTAACACCCTTCTCATATCCCTTCTCTTTTCTCTGCTTTCCTCCACACTTTCTCCATTACTTATTCAAAAGCCGAACCCCACTCTCCGTTCCTCTCCTTTTCTCTTTTTGTTTCTTTTATTCATATTTTGCTTCACACCTCTAAACCCCTTAGCTGAAACTTATCACCACCCACACCACTTCATTATTTCTTCCTCATCTATTTTCTTAGCCGAACCTTTACCCCTTACCCTAAAGGATTCATCTCGTGTTCTCTATTTTTCTCAAGCCAAAATCCATTTGTTTTTCTTCTCTTGGTGTTGGTTCTTCACAACTGAAACTCATTTCTCACTTTAGTAGGTAGTATCGTTTTCTTCTATTTTTTTCCCCTCTAGGCCAAATCTTTTTCCCATATATCCTTTTGAGTTTTTGCTTTCATTCTTCTTCCCTTATAGCCTAATCTCTGACTATTGTTCCCTTTTCTTCTCCTAGAGGTATCATCATTAAGTAAAATCTTCTCTGCTTTGATGACTTGTGCTAAATCTTTGGGGGCATATTTCAATTTCGGTAAGGGATCTTCTTTACTTTACTATCCATTCTCTTCCTTTTCTCTTTGGGTTGATTAACCAAAGGTGTTAATGTGGTGTCATGGTGCTTTGGCCAAATGTAGGAGGGACTTTGCATTCATACCCCTATCTGCATCTAATCAGCGATTGGTAGATTTTGGTAAGTGGTGTTGGCCGAATGGTGGTAGGAGGGTTCATGTATCTCGTTTGGCCGAAAGGCCATATCTCCTAATCTATTTTCTTTCGACTGATTCTCACTTAGTATTTGCATAGGTACTCAATCGACTCCATCTCCGGATTATATCGATCTAAATAAGAAATCTTCAGTTGGAATGTATATTCTTATTTTCTCTGTTCCAATGTCTTAACCCGGTCTTCAGACAAAGATCTTTTCATGGAATCAAATACCAACCAAGCAAAGGAGGGGGTTGGACATATAGTCCCTACCCCTAAATTCAAGAAGTGAGCAGTATCAACAGTTCGACACTAGCCACTGGGTTGTGGGCCGGCTTCTGAAAGGGATAAGCAGATCGCTGTGATCCCTGCGAATGAGGATGTTAGCGAGATCAATAGTTTAGTTCTTCGGGTTTATAGGTGTGCAATTACCACACTATCCTTTAATTGAATAAATGTGTATGTGTTATGTTTGAAAGCCAAAAATCGTGGCAATGGTGATTAAGCTACCCGTGTTGGGTAAAACCGAAACCCCAGGTCAGTATATTATAATCAAGCCTTATAATTATTGTTGATAGCATGATTGTGTGTGTACATTAAGTATTGCATATATGACATCATATAACCTGTCTATTATACTATGTTGCATGTGCATGGGATATTGGGATGATAATGATATGAAGGGGAAGTGTATATCGGTGACATAGTCACACTAAATGATGGCTTGGTGCCTCATTATCATATTGATGATTTGATCACATGTTGATCGGTGGCTATGCCACGTTATATTGACTTTGAGCAGTGTGTCTGTCAGCATGACTGCCAAAAAGGTGTGTAGAGGATGGAGGGTTGATTGTAGAAATCCCCACAGGTGTGTTGAGGATGGACCTATGGAGCGGTGTGTAGCGGATGGAAAATTAGGCTGGGTTGGGCTATCATGTTGATTATCTGTTTATACTGTGATGATTGGGCTTTGGCCGATGGTGTTTTGGGGCACATGCCCTGTAACAGTCCGAATTTGACCCTAATCAAAACGATGGTTTCGAGACCACGAATCCGAGTCTGATATATTTAAATGATATATTTTGTGCTTATTATATGTGATTTAATGTGTGTGAAAGTTTCGTAGAAAAATTTAATCGTTTATGTGATTATTTTAGAAAAAAAGACTTAATCGTGAAAAAGGTAAAAGTTACAAACTATAGGGAAAAGTGCCTAAGTGTTAATGGCTTTTTAATATGAGGCACTAAAAGGGCAATTAGCCCATTTTATAAGATAGTGGATGACATAGGACTAAAATACCCTTTATATTATAAGTTAGTTTTATTATTATTAAAAGGTTATATTAGTAATTCATTAATAAATCATATTATATGTTAAATAAAACAAAATGAAGACCACTATCATCTTTTACATTGTTGGCGAATATTGAGAAAAGAACAAGGGTTAGAGAGCTTTGAATTTGACAATCAATTTGCTTGATTAAGGTATGTGATTTTTAGTTTTGATAATTTTACGTTTTGAGATCGTTGCTTCAGATATTACCCGACCCATGCGAGAATTTTGGAGATTTGTATGTATGTGAGATTCAGACATTGTTATGTTCTTGTGGTTTTTGATGTTTTATGATTTTATATTAAAGATATGTTAAAGATCAACAAGTTTTAAATTGGAAATTTTGGTAAAATTGAGTATTTAGGGCTAATTTGTAAAAATAAATTGTTAGAGGGGCTTATTTGCAAAATAGATGAAAGAAATGGACTTATAAGGTCCTTGTGAACATTCGGCCCTTGAGTGTTGTAGTGGAATTTTGTTTATTTTGTGTTTTGTACAAATGGGACCAAATTGTAAAAAAGTGAAATAGTAGGGGAAAAATGGTAAATTGCCTATTTATGTGCTTAGGTACTAAATTGAGATGAAATGTACTTGAATGAGTTGAATTTCAATGTGTCTAGATCAAGAACAAAGAAAAACGGATTTGGATTGGGGAAAGACGAAGGTTATCGAATAGTCGGTTTACGGTACATCGACAATGAGGTAAGTCCTGCTTAATATATGTTAAAGAATTATTTATGAATCTAATGAATGATGAAATTTGAATATTTTAGAATGAATCCATGAATTAGCGTAATGCAAGGGTACTAAATTGGATTGATTGTAATTTTATTTAATGTGATGTAAATAAATGAATTTGGTGTGATATGTGAATGTAATATGTGATATATGGGTTGTTGTGAAGTTAGCATTATGAAATGTGAATTAAAGGATTAATCATATCGATATTTAGGCTTCGAGCCTACCAGGCCTTGTGCTGGTGGTTTATTTCAGGCTTTGAGCCTAGCAGGCCTAGTGCCGGTGATCTATTTCAGGCTAAATGCCTAGCAGGTCTCGTGCCCGTGAATATGTCGGGCTTAATGCCTAGCAGGCTAAATGCCGGTGTTTTAAATTCTCGGACTTCAAGTTTAGCAGGACAAGTGTCGGTGTACGCGATTCGGAATAATGCATAACTTGTTATACGCTGGTGAGTTTTCAATTCTCGAACTTTGATTATGAAATAGTAAAGTTATGAAACAAACCAAGAAAACTTAAGTTTATGAATGTGAATTGATGAGTTCGGCTATAAGGTATGTATTAAGCATACTTAAATGTTATGATTATATGCTATGATGCTAAGTAAATGAAATGGTGAAAGAAAGTGATGTGCATATGATCGATGGGATGTAATTATAATGTATACTATGATTGAAATGTTTATAGAAAAGCATAAAAGAAGTAAATATTTGTACAAATATAATTATATGCATAAGTGGGTAATTATTTTATTAGGTATATAATATCTTGTGGTAAAGAAATGAAAGTTGATATATGTACGGTGAGAAGGGATATTCGGTTAGGGTAAATTAAATATAAAGTCTTGAATGTTTAATGTTAGGAAATGTTTTATTAAATGCTTGTATACTCGAATGTCATATTGAGGTTGCTTAAGACTTACTAAGCTAGCAAGCTTACCTTGTGTGTAACCCTTGTTTGTTTTATAGATTTCGTTCAAGTTACGGGCTCAAAGGATCGTCAGAACTATCATCCACACTATCAACCCCTTTTGGTACTTATATATTTGGTTTTTAAATTAAAAGGCATGTATAGGCTAACTCTATGTTTGAATATTGTTTTGATGATGTATAATAGCCATGCGAAAGTGGCTAGTTCTTAATGTTAATATTTGATGATGTAAATCTATCCTTGGTGTGAGATGCGTGTATGTTTTGGTTGGATCAATAAATGAGTATATGATATATGTATACTTATATTTATATATGTTTCATGCTGAATAGGTAGGTTTTATGACTTATGGTTTATAAATAACTACTGAGTAGTAATTAGTATTATGGTTGCGCAGTCATGAAATGAACTTATTAGAAGTGTATTTTATTATGAAGAGGTGTGAAAATGAATAAATGTCTCGGCTTGCATGTTATAAAATGGGATGATCGAGTCTTATGTTTATGCTTCATGAATCTATGGGTTCTGGGATATCTTTGTCATAAATAAGAAAGTTGGATAAAAGCATATGTGCATGCATTGTATGTTCGAATAAATTATTTGAGTAGTAAGTTCGGGTTAGAAATGCATGAAACTGTATGTTTAAATGTTATGAAACGAAATGAAAGAAATAGGGTTGTATTATGTGGAATTCGAATATGTGGTTGATTTAATGATAAGTTTGAAATGGTAAAGATGATGAGTTTATAATTCATGGTTTAAATGCGAACCTAGATTGAGTCTTTCAGATGTGCATAGATATACCATAAAGTGATATGAGAGTTTATGATTAAATATGTGTGTGTATGAGTTATGAAATGACAAGGTGATAATTGAATAAGTGATAGATGTATTTATGTTACTACATATGCATAAAGTGATAGGTGCATACTCAAATTTGTGATAAACATTTAAATGACATATAATCTTTAATTCAATGGTTGATATGTACAAGTATGAATTAAATCTCTATGAGTATAATAAATGTATGAATTGTGATAAATGGTCGTAATGATCGAATTTAGTCTGTAATGCCTCATAACCCTATCCAAATGACGATGCAGGTTAAGGGTGTTCTGAGCCCACCGTGGATTTTGTGGACTAATTGCACTGCGAGTCGATGACTCACTCTATTTTCTTAAACAACTTGCAGGTAACTCATAGTTCTTTGGACTGGGTTGGAATGGACTCGAGGTGGCCATGCATGGGTTACTCTATTAAACTTTATTTTATTTATCGTTTGATACTTTTGGGGATTTTTAATTTGTATTAAGGCCACTTCAGTTTGGTAAATTTTCTTTTGGATTTTACCTTTTGGACACATAAATTACAAACTACTTAATAGGACGTTTTGAAAAAATACAAAAGCGAGGTTTTTCTACAACTGTTAAACAACATTTCTTATAAAAAAGGATCTTGTTGATAATCTAATAATCGGATAATTGGTAAGTGTTTTTAGATGTCACCTAACTGCAAGGCTTGGCTATTTAAATTCTATAACTTCAATGAATAAAAAGATTTCAACTACTACAAAATTTAAGTTTTTCTAAAATGTCTCAGAAATCAACTGAAGCTCGTGAAACTTTCTAAACTCTTTTTCTAGTAACATGCCAGATCCGTTCATGGTGTTTGGTCTGGGTTAGGGGTGTTACATCTACCTTGCCTTCGTCTACCTTGTTTTCTTGTATTAGATTGGGTTCATCTAACCCCTTACTTTCATGAGCTGAGATGGCTTGAATTTGCTCCTTTGGGTTAATCTCAGTGTTACTTGGTAGACGTCCTTGCAGTCATTTTGACATTAGCTTTGTGAGTCGTTTGACTGCATTAGTGGCCTCCTTGACTGGCTTAGTAAGTTCCCCGATTCAGTTCTCGTTACTTTTAATTATTTTCTTAGTTTCTTGGAAACGATTTTCTGTGTTTGTCATGAATTTTGTCAGCGTCACTTCGAGGTTTGGCTTCTTTTCTTGAGGATATGGCTGATTCTTGAAATTTTGAGGAGATTGTTGTCTTTGATTTCCTTGGTTTCCTTGGCCTCCCCATGAAAAATTTGGGTGGTTCTTCCAACTTGGACTGTAGTTATTACTATAAGAATTATTATTGGATCTAAAATTATTACCTATATAGTCCATCTGTTCGCATTCTGTGTCCGGTTGGTAGGGTGGGTACTCAGGATTCACCATAGTTCCACTTGTGTTGCATTGCATGACTGGATGTACCAGTGAAGAACACAAACTATCAAACTTTTTATTCGTCATCTCTACCTGTGTTGATGGCATGGTCACTGCATCGAGATTATAAACTCCGACTAATTTTGTCAGTTTTGTCCTTGTAGCTTACCACTGATAGTTATTCAGTGACATCTCTTCAATGAACTCGTAGGCTACTTCAAGAGTTCTGTTTTCCAAGGTTCCACTGACGGCTGAATTGACTAGTTGCCTCGTTGAGGGGTTTACACCATTATAGAAAGTTTGGACTTGTAACCACAAGGGTAGACCATGGTGTGGACACCTTCTCAAGAGATCATTGTATCTCTCCCATGCGTCGTATAATATCTCTAAATCCATCTGCACAAAAGAAGAGATATCATTCCATAATTTGGCCGTTTTGGCTAGTGGGAAATATTTTAATAAAAAATTTTCAGTCATTTGGTCCCATGTAGTGATTGATCCTCGCGGTAATGAGTACAACCACTTTTTGGCTTTATTTCTTAATGAAAAGGGAAATAACCAAAGATGAATGGCATCATCAGAAACGCCATTTATTTTGAAAGTATCACAGAACTCTAAAAAATTAGCTATATGAGTGTTCGGGTCTTCTTCCTGCAAACCATCAAATTGAACAAATTGTTGAATCATTTGTATTGTGTTAGGAGCTATAACAGGCCTAACAATACTAGATTCAACTCCTGTTAAATGAGTTTAAGCATAATCATACATAGTACGCGGAGCATTGTTTTCTTCCACATCTCGTGATGGATTATTCTCGTCCATCCCTTCAGTAGGATTGGATCTGTCTTCTCGCTCTTCTTCTATGTAATTTAGGGCTCGCCTAATTTCTCTGCGGTTTCTACGAGCGGTAGCTTCAATTTCACTATCGTATACTAGAGGTCCTGTCGGGTTCCTTCTAGTCATAAACTAGAGGTACCTGCTAGGAAAAGAAGGAAATAAAATTAATAAAAACAATGGAATAAAGTAAATTGTGAAAAATAGAACTAATATTAAAATTAAAATAAAAAGTAATAAAAATAGAGCTTTCTTAATATTTTAGTTCCCCGTCAACGACGCCAAAAACTTGATCGTTGTTTTGTCGAGTTTTAAAATTTATAAAGAGAATGATCGAACCTGGAAACTAACTCTGACAACGACTTAAGGCAAGTGTACCTATCGAACAGTAGTATTGCTTAAGCAAGATCAGATTGTCGAACCCAAAGGAACTAAAAGTACTAATACTCATTTTCTTTTTATTATTTAGCTTAAAATATGGAGTGATTGGCTGATTTAATCTAAATTAACGACTACTAAGCTAAAGACACAAAGACAAAAAGAACGACTTGGAAAATAACTTGAAGAAAACTCAAATGATCACGACGATACCCTCAGGAAGAATCCACCTACACTTCACTTGTTACTTAACACTGAACCATACGATTTATTCATTTAGTTTGATCCGTAAGACTCCGTAACGTATATTAAACCCTCTCTCGAGGCGAATAACGTCTAACCCTAGGTTAATTAGTTGAACTCTCGTTCTCTTATAATAACCCCCTAGAATAGCAGTATATCGGTCTGTGGACTCCCATATTAGGTTTCACCCTAATCTGGAAAAATCTCGTCACCCTATCTCTAGGCATGCGATCAACTCCGCTTAATTATGCTAGGTCTACTCTTAAGTAGGGTCTATTCCTCCTCCACCTAAGCACATTAGATTTGGATCAAGCATGCATAATTAAGAATAAACTAAGTATTTATCATATAATTCAGAAATCAATAACAAGATTCATCTAGGTTTCATCCCTTTCAGGTATCTAAAGGGTTTAGTTCATAACAAATAAAGACAACATCTCAAGAGAAAAGATAAAACAAAACATGAGAAATCCCTAAAACCCCTTGAAGGAATTGAAGGAGAAATCCACCGTCTTGAATAGAATTTTGGCTCCTTGAGATGGATCAGCTGGCTATCTTCGAGTAATTCCCACAAATCTGGCCTTCTGGCTTGGCACTTTGGCCTAGCTAATCGCCCTCTTTCAGGTTACACTTAGGGTGTTTATATAGACTTTTGGAATGCTTTACTTGGCCTCTAAGTGTCCCAATTCAAGTATACCTTCTACTCGGTGTTTGAATAGGCTTTGGAATGTGTTCCTTTGCCTCAAAGTATCCAAATCCGGGTGAAATTGTTCTCTCCCGTGGCAGAGGTACGGCCATGATACATACCCGTATAAATCATTTTTAGGTCGTGTCTCGATTCTGTCCATTGGGGCACAGCCGTGTAAATCGTGGCATGGCTGTATCTTAGTTAATTGTTGAGGCACAGCCATGTGGCTTGAAGTCCAGGCTGTGTCAATTTCCTCTTTGGCCCAAATTGGCCCATTTTAAGCCCGTTTCTTGTTCTTTTCATCCTCGGGTGCTTTCCTGAGTAAAAACATGAAAAGAAAGGATTAAGAACACCTTTTTACATAAACCAAGGGCTAAATCATCAAAAAGCATACTAAATGTGGGTCTAAAATATGTTACTTTTAATGTTTATCACACTTAGTTCAAGTTATTTAAGCCGAGAAACAACCTAGACCTCCTTCATACAAAGCGCATGTATAGTTTCAATTAAAAGTTTATTACTATAAATATCAAAAGGCTCAGTTTTAAGAAAGAAATTAAACCCCCAATATGCTTAAAAGTATTATTTTTGAATGCACTTTTTCCAGCAATTGGTATCAGTACCAAGTTGTGGAATGTTTATAGTATAAACAAATATACGTAATTTTCTCTATCTCTCATTTTTTATTAAATAAGATGATAGGTGAAATTCTTAAATTATATGCATATTTTGGAATATTGTGTATGTACATGAATGTATGAATTATTTTATTATTATAAAGTAATTTTGTCGAAGGTTGTGCTTCCTAGAAATTGGATCGCTTTAAATTTAGGTTTTTATAAATTTTGAGTTTGTAATTAGATCATGGAATATCATCTCTATGCAAGTTTTTTTTAAAATTTTAATTATTGTAAAATTAAAAAAAATTCATGTGAGCCAGAAATGAACTAGGAAATTTTTGTAACCTAAAAGTTTCGACAGAACCTGGATAAATGAATTGAATGATGTTGTAGTTGATATCCAAACCAAATCTTAATAATGTGGAGCAAACTTAACATGAACCAATAGTGGACGCTAACGGCGCCTGGAAGTGGTTAGTAGTAGTGGAGGCTAACAAGCGGTGGTCGATGGTGGCCCAACGAAGGAACCCATTTTCGGTTAACTATTTGAATTTTTGAGATTTGGGTTTAATTTAGGTATTGGGATCTTTTTGGTAGAACCCACTTGATATTTTCCTTTTACCTAGAAGACCCATAGATTACTTTGGAAAAAATTGTAATTTTAATTATTATAGTTTTCCTTAGGATGGAACCATGGAAATCTTTTGCAATCCAAAGTCAATTTAATAGAAATTTATAGCATGTTATATGAGATTATGTGAAATTTAATTTACAAAGTATCTTCATGCATATATAATAAGAATTCCACATAGTTTAGGAAAAGAATGTCACTTATATTTGTCATTGCATATTTAATCAATCATGATTGAGACTAGAATAAAAACATTGCGTAGTTTTTTAAAATATTGAGTTGGAGAAGGACCTTAAACAAGGCCTATAGCCTCTATCAATGGTCTTTGTGTGATGACATGATAATACTTTAAGCTGGTTTTACCCTAGTCACATAGCAGAGTAAGTGTTATCATGAGAATTTCACTGGGGAGATTTCCTTTAAGAGGACAACTAGTCATATATGATCCTCATTATGGTTATCCCACGATAACTCATATTAAAGTACATATTTATTATGACTATTGAGTTGATGGTTATACACTGAAGATGATTCTGGTTAAGTAACTTCCCATGAAGCTTTATTTATGTTGGAATAATGGTCAAATGTGAAATGATTATTAATATGTGTAAATATATAAGGAATTAGGCTCATTTATTAATTGGGTGAAAATTTATATTCTTACAAGGTGGTTTCTTTAGGGGTAAGTCGCGACACCCTTATTCCATGTCGCGACATCAAAGGTAGACTTGAGCTTTCTCCATTCTGTTCCCTATGTTGCGACATCGAGTTATCTATGTTGTGACATAGCGAACAATATTCATTTAGTGCACCTTCTAATTGTCTCCAACACACTCATAAAGTGTGTTAGCTCACCCTTAGGCCTCATTCAGTCCCTGAGGTCAATAAAAGACTCAAATTGCACATTTTATTGAATGTAACAAAAGCTAAGAAAACTTAACTAAACATAACGAAAATGCTTGTATTCAAGCTCCTTAAATACAAAAAAATAGTTTAATCTACTACATCAAATTACGACAAATCAAACTTTCCCACACTTAAGTCATTGCTTGTCCTCAAGCAACATAAAGAGAAACGAAAAATAGAATTGACTACGCTTGAGCAAATATCATACAACTATTGATTTTAGAGCATAGGACTTAGGCATTTCATAATCATTAACAACTTTGACATGATGAGTAGTTGACTTACCACTTTTGATCACAAACATCTAAGTTTAGTATATTACAAAATATACAAGCATTAGAGGTCTCACCTATAGTGATCCTTAAACAAATCATACAAGTACTTTGATTATTCGAGCATAATACAAATAGTCATTTATGTGTATGTTTAGTATGATGTCTATTCATGTGTAAGGATATTTAGGTTAAATAGGAGGCTTGTAACATTCTGAGGCTTAGGACAAGTATGGAATTCAAAAATAGAGCATCAAAAAGGGCTACAATCATATAAATAGTTTGGCACATCGTATTGATTCCTATTATCCCCCCTTAGTGACCCTTACTAGCTCACCATCTTATTTCTCTTTTTCTCACCTTTATTGTCTCTACATGTATAGGAAATCATAGCATGACATAGTAACTATGGCTAGCCTACGAGTTTCTGTACACTAATTAAATAGTTTTTCTTTCTTTTGTGACTTTGTAGCATCCTTTTTCAGCTCATCCCACTTAAGAATGTTTTTTTTTTTGAAAGCATTTTCTACTCATGTTACTTTTGTTCTGTATGGACTTTTTCTTTTATTTTGCACTTTTCAAGCTAACCTATAGTCCCTACATCGCACTAATCCTTCGTAGATCACTCTGTTTTTACAAAATTTTTCGTAATGTATGTACCTAACCCTCAATACGTATGGCCAAACATATATAATTGTGCAGTGCAGGACCAAAGAAATAGGGCAAATGCAAATTAATGTTTTTAGGCTCGAGGTTTGAAATGAGGTTCATCATGAAGTGTCAGTGAGGCCCAAAAATTTGGTACTTAAGTTGAACATTAATAAGCTGGATTTTTGGATTTGGATGTGGTCTAAACAATGCCTTAGGTGATCCTTAAATATCTCAATATTCACAAATTTTGTCAACCAAACAAACTCAGATTCAACCATTTATCATTCATACTAGCATGCTCATTTCCTTATATTTTATATATGAATTGGTACAATTGATTACTTAATTCCTATTTACAGTGTAACATATAGAACTTTAGCAGTCTAATAATCAAAAAATTAAAATCACCTATCATCATGCAAAAATTATTTGTAAACACAAGCAACCTATGCAAAACCTCCTAACCGATCACTTGTATTTCTACAAGCTCAAGCACAAAAAAAGATAAGAAAAATCAAGAGAATGTAGAATTTGAAAACAAATAAATAAATTTCCGTTGTTACCTGCCCACACTTTAGTTGACTCGTTGTCCTTAATGTGTAGCCCATAAAAGGATAAGGAAAGAAGTTACTCGATTGATCGTGGTTCCTCTAATTGCTAATTATGGGTAGTTCTTCCTTTGATTGTGTAAAGCTCGAATTGTTTGTGTCTCCTTCATGTTGGGTTCCTACAGGACTTAAGAAAAATGAAAAAAGAACAATCTACTATTAATCATACTACGAGTTTAAGTCAACAGTATCCAAAAATTAGTACAAGTCTTTAAAATTAAAAACTAGTTCAATCATCCTCCTCATCATCCTCTTCATCTTATCCTTCCTCTTCTCTTTCATGGGCTTCTTCTTATTGTTCCACATTTGTTGGAAAATATCTCATGTGTATAATTGAGGACCAAAATGTTGTTTTTCCTAGCAAATTCATGAAAAATTTGTCCCTATTCTTTCATCCATTGAATCATCCAATTTAACTTTGGATGGCTACTCCCACTAAGTTCCTGTTGAGCTAGTGTTAACCTTTGTGACGAAGCTCGTGTAGCTATCACTTGCTCTAATATTTTATCTGCTTGGCTTGTAGCTCAATGTATTGTTGGAATAAGGTGTCATCTATGATGCTTCGGGAAGGTTTTAGCGACTGTTCAGTGGATTTCATAGGTACACACGCCTTTTTGCATAAAGCCATCACTAGATGTGTAGCACCCCAAACCCGGCCCATAAGTTCCAACCGGATCTGGTATGCTACGGGTTGAACATTGAAAACTTTTCTCTGAAAGGTTTTGGAAAAACTTAGTTTATTTTAGCCGAGTAATCCCTTAAATGTGATATTTTGTAAATAACTTTACTACTTGCATTGATTGGGTTGCAAAGCCCATTTATTATTTCGTTTTATTTTGGAGACAAAAAAACATAAGTTTTGCAAATCCCGACATAACAGAAATAAATCGAAGTCTAAGTTAAGGAGGCCTTGTTACATAAATATTCCCAAAGAAATAATAAAAAAAAAACCAAACTTAATCTATAGAAAAAAAACTTGATGGCCCCTCGAGTCCGTCTTGGCTCCCATGTCCACGATCTACTGCTCATCTGAAGGAGTAGAGAAAAAGGAAAGCGGTGAGTCACCAAGACTCAGTGTATAAATCCTGAACACACTGACCTAAGGCCCACATACACATTATGGGCCTTGGCCCATACATAGAGGCAACAATCATAATACATGATAGACAATACATAATGAATGGCCCAACCCACCCTAGAATTCCATCCTCTACACTCCAACCCGTACCAACCATCACACCTTGGGGATTTCTACAATCAACCCTCCATCCGCTACACACCACGTGGCATAGCCATCGATCACTATGTGATGTAATATTTATATTTGTGGAATTTCTACCCGGTCACCATATGACCCATGTTTATATTCGTGGGATTTCTACCACCGGTCACCATATGACCCATGTTTATATTTGTGGGATTTCTACCACCGGTCACCATATGACCCATCATGCACTTCCCCTTTCATATTATATTCCTACCCCATGCATACATACATAAAGAGAACATCATCAGGGCTTTCATATGTCTCAATATACATAGAGATTTCTATGATTACGCACTGCACCCTTGCCTAACCCTTTTGGGTTTTAATCATTTACATAGCCACTTTCCGCTTTTTAGCCCACTACACATAAATTACAATTAGAGAGTGTGTTAGAGATCTACACACACGATTACCAATAAAATGATACTTTCTATGTCGACGCTATCCGTAGTCGACACAACTGCTATCTGCCTAAGTTGTTGTTCAGAAGCTGGTCCACAACCAAGTGGCCAATCTCAAACGGTGGATACCGCTCGTTTATTAAACATAGGGATTCTCTCCTTTGCCTGATCCAAATTTAATTCCATCACAAGTCCTTGTCAGAACTACTATCACAATATATGATCCTAAATCCTCATCATAAATTTAGATCTTGCATATAATGAACGAATCTAGTAAAAATCTAGGGAAAATCTCATTACCTTAAAATCCCGAAATTAGAGACTAGCTATTTTTGGCTTTTAGATCTAGACAACCAAGTTTCCTTCAAATCCCAAAATTTCACCCAACATAGAACCATTAAACTATTAGCCTTTCAGCTTTTGCCTTTCAAAAATCGAAATAGAACATGAGAAACCAACAGAAGTCGACACTTACCTTAACATAGGGAATTCGACTAGCACTGGGGAGGATTCGACAATGTCAATGACGAAGATTTAAATGCTAGAAGAAATAGAACCAACTCACAAATAGGATGAATAGAGAAAAACTATGGAGATTTCTGCCTTTAGAGAAATCGGCACAAGAGGAAAAGAGTGGAAAAGAGAGTGAAGGGAGAGGTTTCAGCTTTTAAAGAAATTAAAAAAAAAAAAGAAATTGTAGAGGGAGAGACTAAGAATTTTGGCACAATGGAAGAAGAAAAAATTAGGGTTCAAATGCAAGAATTAATGAGATACCCCCTATTTATAGAAATTTCGGCACTCCTATCAAAAAAATCGAAAGTACCCTTCCTGATAACTAAAAATCAAGCCAATAAAAAGGAAAAATACGACACCCCTTTTTTTTCATGAAGTAGCCGAATTCTTTAGTCCTCTAGGTGGTGGATTTTCTGCCATCATCTTTCCTTGATAGCTCCTATCTTTTCTCCGTTTTATCTTCTATATTATCAACTATAAAATCCATGTAAATCCTCCTATTTTTGAGCCTTGTTGCCATCCACTTCACCTAACCTTAATGCCGAATTTAGCTTACTTAAATTAAGAGAATCGGGCTCCGTAGAACTTAAATTTTGGGACCCTTACACCCTTGTTGTGGCATCACCCCTTGCTCCATTTTAAGTGTCAAAAATGGCCCAAAAACATGGGCTCCTTGCGGCCAAAACTTGGGCCTCTTTAACTGCTTAGTAACGCCACCTTCTAACTCCCTTGCAACATCACCTATTGTTGGGCCACAAGCCTACATTGGTATTTTAAACACAATTACCACCTTTTAACTCTATAATGCCCAATTAGACAATTTAACCGAGGCCTTTGCCTAGTCCTGAGCCCAATTTGGATCCCTATCACTTAAATTAACATATTAAACATATCCTTACATAAACGCATAGACCCATTAATTCAGGATGTTACAAGATGAGGAAAGAAAACTCCTATATTCTGGCCATTAATGCAACTCTTTATATGTTGGTGGATCCATTTACTGATACACACCTACTTTTTCTATAAAATAGCATAGAGTAAAACTACTCAAAAGGTATTAACATTAGAAGCATTTAAAGCAGGTACTATTTATGCGCACACAAATTGAATCCACACCTTAGCCTTAGGAAACATGATAGCTTAATGAAAGGGTATTGGGATATTGGTATTGTAAATTCCCGAAATTGTGCCTGGTAGAATTAGGCCCATTGGCCTTGGGCTTGGGAGCGTTTAAAATTTTTGAGAACAAGAGAACGACATTATTTCAAGTTGGACTTAGTGGGAAGGTGATTTTGGAAAGTTATGGGGTTTCTAGGAAATTTCGGGTTCAAGTTAGGCGATACGAAAATTTTAGTGTTTAAGCATTTAAAGGGGAGAAGGCAAGTGGCATCTAGCATAAGGGAATAATTAGGCAACTTGCTAGCACAAGTGAAGCTAGTAGAGGAGTGGTGTGGCATTGCATGTATGGGCTTGAGGGGTGGAGTTCGAATCCCACCTAGTGCAAAATGTTGATAATTTTTTTTGTGCTATCCATCCATAGTGTCGACCGTGGTTGTATTTTTGGTAATGTGGACTTTTTAATTATGGAAAGGTGGCTAAGGAAATATGGTAAGGAGGAGTGTATGGAAAGGAGTAAAAGAAAGGAGCAAGAAAGGGGATATGTTGGCCGATTTTAGGGAAGATGTTTTGGAAAGACGATTATTGTCAACATCTATCCTTTTGGCAAGAGCTTCACACAATTTTGTTAGGGGGATGGGAGAGTTGAATTTTTGCAAGCCATTTTGCTAGTTTTGGTGCTTAAGAGGTACTTTTCTTTTGTTTGAACACTTTGTGTTTCTTTTCCAAACCTTTTTCTTTGTCTTGCCAAAACATTCCCCTTGCTTTGGCTGAAACTTCCTAGTCCAAAATTGTTCATTTTCTCCCTTGCTTTGCCGTAACCCTCAACCTACTCTTGCCCATTTTCTTTTTATAGTCGAAACTTGGTTCTTGTGTTTGCCGAAGCTTCTTTGCCTTCTCGGGTTTTTGGTGGTTGTAAGGTAATGTTCTTCCTCTTCTTTTATTCTCTTCTTATTTCTCTTTTACTCCCTCTTCTAAAACTGATTATTCACTCTGTTCTTTTGACAAAGGCTGAGTCTATTCCTTGCTGCTTCCATCTTCTTGGTTCTCTTAGTGTGGGCTTAATCGGTAGAGTGTTAGCTCACACTCTTATCATCTTTCTAGCCTTTGGCTTTCAGAAGAGGGTTGGTAAGTAAGTGAAGCCGAATATAGGTGAAAGGGTGTATTGTTTGGGTGATTCTTACTCAAGCCGAATATGATGTGGCTAACATTTGTTCTTGTGTTAATCACTTTCAGGGACACGAAGTACTTTAATAGAGGGCTAATCGAACACCCATCCCTCGTAATAAGAGTCTCGAATTGTTGGTGCTGTGGAGAGTATCGTGTTACAGATTTCAAACATGGTGTGTAATCTCTCACCTCTCTAAATATTTGCGTGAAATGTTTTGTGATTCGGTGGAAAGATTGAAAAATAGAAAACCGACATCTGTGACAACTCGGGCTTGCGTATGTTCATAGTGGCAACCGTATTCTGCAATGAAATAGTTTCTAGTTAGCAGCAGTGATGTGATTTTGAAAATCACGAAAATAAGAAAAATGGAAATAGAAAGTGAATAAGGTATAGAATTAAATCTTATTGTGTCTATTTTTATATGAAAGAAACAGAGAAGTAAGAGGAATTTTATATTCTGTGATATTTTAATTTTAGTAAGACTGGTTCTGAATGACTTCGTGGTTCCCTATACATCTTGGAAAAATCATTCAAAATTGTACAAATTTAATTATGAGTTATAAATTATATGTATAGATTCCTTAGTGAGTCTATTTTCAATACAAAACAAGTGGGAGAAACATATGAAATCTGTACAAGGAGATATTTGAATTTAGGGTAGGAGAGGTCAAAACTATTGGTCAGTGAAGCAGGGGAAACTTTAATGAATAAACTGTACTAAATGGCTAAGCCAAAAATTCTGGAAATATTGTAGTAAGAAGATACATGAGTCTAGTTCAAAGAAAATTTACGGATCTAAATTTTGAGTTTCCTAACGCGAGTTATAGTCAATTCCGTCAAAATGACGCAGATGGATAGTTTCAATTTTTATACCCCAAATTAGTAGTTAAGTTCGGGTCACAAAATTACCAAAATACCCTCGATTGGTAAAAATTACACAAATACCTTGGGTTGTGAAATTACGAAAATGCCTTATGGGCGAATTACCTAAATGCCCTTATGGGCGAATTACAAAAATGCCTCTATGGGTCAAATTACCAAGATGCCCTTATAGGCCGATTTGTTAAAATGCTTTAGTGGGCCGAATTATTATATTGCTTTAATGGGCTGATTCAATAAAAGTATACAATAGATTAATGGTTTTTATTTATATGTGGATATTTTATGTTATTATGTAGGTTGCATTTTACATATTGCATGGGATGGGAAAATTGAATGAAGAGAAGTGTAGCTTGGTGGCATTGCCACAAAAATTGATTATGGCTTTGTGCCAAACATATTTACCCAAGGCTGTGTGCAGATTATATTACCGTATAAATTATTATGGTGGCCTCGCCACAAATTCTGATAATGGCTATGTGCCAAATTAAATATGGCTTTGTGCCATTGTGATTAAGGTTGTGTGCCTGTTATATTATCGTATATATTATTCTTGTGGCCTCGCCACAAATTCTGATAATGGCTATGTGCCAAATTAAATATGGCTTTGTGCCATAGTGATTAAGGCTATGTGCCGAATATACTACCGTATATGATTCTGGGGGCTCAACAACAAATATTATAAATGGCAACTTGCCTACGATTGGTGTGTTTGGCGGGGTGGGTTGACTTGATCCCCATAGGTGTGATGGGATGGTAGGGTGGTGTGTAGCGGATGGATTACTAGGATTGGTTGGGTTGCATATATTTATTTCATTCATACATTGTTATGTAAATGGGTTTAGGCCTAAGATATTGCTATACCCTTGGTGGGTAAATTATTTAAAATACCCTTGGTGGGTAAATTATGAAAATACCTTGGTGGATAAATTACGAAAATACCCTTGATAGGTAAGATTACGGTTATACCCTTAGTGGTTGTCCAAGCCTTTTGAGATATGGGATCGCCGCGGTGATTTGGTATCACACGTGGGTTGGCCCCACAACTTGATGATTCGTGAATTCGGTCACAGTGGTTTGGCACCACCGTGGTTTGGCACCACCGTGGGTGGACAACAGTAAGGGATTATGCAATGAGTTCTAGTAACTCACCCTCCTTCTTAATCCTTATAGGTGATGCGGATGAGGAGCGGATGAACTCGAGGAGGCCATGCAATAAAATTTGGTTTTACATGAATTTCCAATTGGGTACTTTATTTTAATTTGGTTTTCATATTTTATGGATTTGTAATAAGGCCTCCCGATATTTTGTTTTGCTACTTTTCATCGTTGGATACTTTGTTTTAAACTTTGGTTAATATTTAAATCACGAGGACTTGGGGCCATGGATGACTCGGTGGAGGCCATACTTTGGAAATAATGTTTTCTAGAACATTAGTAAACTTCTTTACCATTTTAATTCGTTATTTTTACTATTTTAGGTTTTAAAGTTGTAATAAGGCCTCGGGATATGTTTTATTTTGCTTTACGTTTACGCGTACTTAATATCTTGCTTAAATTACTTTAAATTGGAATTTTCTTTCTAAAAACTAAAATAAAGGTTTTATAAAATAGACTAACAAATGGTTTTCATAACAAACTTATACAAATATTTTAACTCAGAAATTTTCTCTCAAATTATCAACAATATTTTCAAAGGTCACGGTTTTATAAGTTCATTAGTTCAAATTATCGATTTATCAATCAACCTTTGTGGTTAGTAGTATTTTATCAAATATTTCAAATCAAACTTGTTTTCTTGATTATAATGAATTAATACCTATTTTAGTTCGAATAAAAAGGATTTAATATGTTTTCCTCATGTGACATGTCAGATCCGGTCAAAACGCATAGGCCAGGTTTGAGGTGTTACAGGTACTTATGTGATATTTCTATTCACCCCTCCCTTCGGTTAAAAAATTTATAATATTATCTATATCTATATCTCAAAAATATTCTAAATTAGTTTTATCAATAAAATCATTTTCATAGTATAGAGCTTTATAAAAGTCACAATTAATTCGAAGGTTTACTCCCACTTCTTTCCGTCGCACAAGTATCATATCCCAGATATGGCCTTCAATATATCTAGACTCTTGGTTTCGTAAAGATGCATAAAATTCTTGAACAATAGGGACCACAATAGTTTCTTTCGGGATCGCCCAAAAGCGTTCTCACCTATGATATCTGACTAAAAGCCATATTTCCATACACAAGATCATCGACGGATCAAATATGCTTTCTTAGATAAAGTTTTTTCCTTGTAGTTCAGCAAAATATTTTCCAATATCCGTGTTTTCAAAACCATCGATGATTTATCTAACTTTTCTAGTAGGCATGTTTAAACTAAGAACCAATATCAAGTGCATTATTCAATAGAATAGTAACAAATTTGAGTTAGGAACCCTTAACCTTGAAGAAGACTTGAAATCCTTATCGTACGCATTGGTTTATTGTTCCTTTGAGTGCTTCCCTCGTTTGCTACACCAAAAAATATAGAGTGATAAGGGATTTCACACTAGTTGAATGAAAGCGGTTAGAATTAGGATTTTATGGTTTAAGAGTTTTGGGGAGATTTGAGGGGAATAAGGAGTTAAAGAGATGTCAAATATGTTTATGAGGGGAATGAGGGTTAAAAAGAGGTGTTTTAATAGTATAAAACGGATAAAACTAAGTTATTTTAGCCATTGGGTTACACAATTGGGTCATGTCAACCTTGCAAAAAATTGTAGTGATGTTGTGACAAAGGGGTTTTCTCTGCAACATCCCTAGTAGCTTACTGTTGTCATGACATAAGGGTTCTGTGTCGCGACACATCTTCCAAGTTTGAATTTTTGTGAGACTATCCTCCATGTCATGACATAGGAGTGTAGTGTCACGATGTCAAGTTGGTTTCTTTAATTCCTGCATTCTACTCAAAGTATTGTGACATGGGATTACCATGTTGTGATATCGACCCTGTGTCAGCCCAAATTTCCATCTTGGAGGATGTCTCACTCTAAAAGTAAACATATATCAAATAAAAGTGAGAATCAAAACTATGGGTTAGTTAAATATACAATAATTTACAACAAATAGGCAATTCAAATATTTTTATGTTTTAATGTTGGATTTATCCAGCAATATCATCAATGCACCGATGAATGATTCCTTCGTGCATTCAATATTAGTCCATCTTCCATCGTGCCATTCCACCTATGCTCACTTATCCCTTTCCTTAAACATGTTTATTCTTTCTGCATGCACAAAAGGAACTGTGTCCCTTGATTCGAGAATGTTAGAAATAAATAATTTTTTTTCATTGCTCCCCTAATTTTTTTCTACCTTCCTCGCTTGATTGATGGCCAAATTTAAAACTTTCAGCCTCACCATTGATTTTCATAATTAACTAATTTTTCTCTAAATCAATGGTGGATCTAAAAGTGGCCGGAAAGGTCTACCTAACAAGATTGGTATCTCATGAACTTTTTCGAAATCAAGCACCACAAAATCTGCAGGGGTAATGAAACTTCTCACCTTAACTAACACATCTTCCAATACCCCTTTCGGATGTCCTAAAGACTTTTCAGCCAATTGTAATGTCATCTAAGTAGTTTTAAGATCCCCTAATATGAGTTTTTCAAAAATTGATAGAGACATCAAATTAATACTAGCTCCTAAATTACATAGAGCTCTATTAAAATGAATATTCCCTATCTCTACGGGAATAGTAAAACTCTTGATGTAACAACCCGGTTTTAGTCAAATGGAAACAGTGGTTTCAGGACCCCAAATCTAAAGTAAAAATATTTATTTTATTATTATTTTAATGTTTACAGGATTATAGCATATATGTGTGAAAATTTTGTTAAGAAATTTTATCGTTTAATTGGTTAATCTGAGAAAAAAAACTAAATCGCGTAAAGTGCAAAAGTGTTGTTCTATTAATTGAAGGTGTTTAATAGCCATAGAACCTTAAATTTAAGGTCCTTAGGTGGTAATTATACCATTATTATGATAGTGGCTTGGTAAATTTGAAATAATTAATGCTCATTAAGGTTATTCTTGTAATTTAGTTATTAAAGGTGAAAATTAATAAAACAAAAATCAAATTTATTCATTATCATCTTCTCCAAACCGATTGAAAAGGAGGAAAAGACAAAATTTCTAGGTTTTCATTCGGCGATAGTTATTTTGCTCATTAAGATACGATTTTTGTCCCATTTTAACGATTTTTACATTTTTAAGATCGTTGCAGCTTATTCTAGCTAACCTAGGGACTAATTTGCAAAACTATTAAAGATTTTAGATGTTACCATTGATGAATATGTATGAGTTTTGAAGTTTCTTGATAAATTATGAATTGTTTGTTAATAGTTAAACAAGTTTTGTAAAGTGATTTTTGACAAAAATGTCAAAAAACGATTAAATTGAGAAAATGTGAAATATGGTGATTAAAACTGTGAATAAACTAGAAATATGGGCTAATATGGACTATATTGAAATTTGGAAATGATGTAATTAGATTAAATTGCATGATTTTTGATTTTATATAACAAGGACTAAATTGTAAAATATGTGAAAGTTTAGGGGTAAAAGTGTAAATGTGCCTTAGAGAGTGTTTCAGACTAAATTGAATGAATATATGATTAAATAAGTTAATTTTTGAATATATTTAGTTCAAGAAAAGTGAAATATGGACTTGGATCATGGAAAATATAAAGTTATCGACTAATCGACTCAAATCGCCGTTTTAATATCCGAAATAAGTTTGTATGTTATAATTTTGTTTCAAATGTATTTTATAGGCTTTGATATAGCATGAATTGTGATTATGAAATAACGGACAAGTTCAAAAATGATTCGATGGAGATTCGATAGTTGGAAACCCAGTTGAACTTTAGGAATAGTTTAGGATGCTAGTGGTTCGGGACTAAACCGAAGACTTTAAAAGAATTTACAACACTCAGGAAATTTTTCATGTTACAGGGCTCACACGCCCGTGTGACCCTGGGGACACACTCATGCTTTAGACCATGTCAAAATTAGGGTGCTCTCTGACTTGTGCCACACGACTGTGCCACACGTCTGTGTCTCTGCCCGTGTGCTAATCCTGGACATTCTATTTCTAAAAACTAAGGTGAAGGGGACACACGATAGGAAAACATGCCCGTGGGGCAGACCATGTGTCACACACAGCCTAGGCACATGTTTGTTTGTCTACCTATGTGGGCAAAATAAAGGCTATTTACCAAGCCATTTGCCACCCTTGTTCACACATACAGTTACACCAATTCAAAGGCACAAAACAATACATACTTAGGCAACCAAAAACATCCACATTCATGGTTAAAACATATCAACTTTATATCTTTGGCTAACATATTCACTACATTTATTAAGCCCTAAATCAAACATACAAATTTCACATTCATTAGGCTTCATTCAACTACTTTATAGTTACCAAATTATACTTAGATTCCTCATCTCATCAATAGGTCACATTTCCAAAAGTTTACACAATCATGTCATAAATCACATTTCCAAACATTTCACATTCACCAAGAATACCATGATCATATCATCATTGGCATTAACACCTATATGAATATACTTAGGCTTACAACCATGTTAGCCAATATAAGCAACTTACATGGCCAACTAGCGAAACAAGCCTTTGATAATTACAAGCCATTACATATGGCCAAATTAATCATGACACATATAACAAATTGACCTAGTCCCTATACATGTCATAAACTTAAAATACTTGAATTCATTTATATCCAAAATGGCAGTTTGATAGTGTGATAGAATCTCGACGATTTCCAACCCAAGCAAGCTCAATAACCCTATAAGACATTGGAAAGGAAGGGGGTAAGCTATATATATAGCTTAGTAAGTTTGTATGAAAATAATAAGCAATTCTTACCAATCATTTACCAATTCCAACAACATAAACATAAGATAGTACAAATTGCTATAAATCTCACAGTTATAATTTATCCAGTCACATTATTTACTCTATCAACTTATAATCATAACTTAACATATCTTGGCATTAACCTAACAACCATAATCTCTCCTTTGTAACATATTACAACAATAACAATCATTTCAAATGTCATAGTAAACATGCACATTAATTATGTGTATTTACATTTCAAGCATATACTTTAACATCTTTCAATTGCCTAAGTTCTTATCTTCCTATTTTCTCATATCCGATACATCACAATTTGCATGAATAAAACATGCAATATCATAACTCAATTTGGCCTGAAGGCAAATCACAAAATCATCAATCGAGTTTACCATGTATTTCATACATCACAAGTATAGACTAATAATCACAAGGTTTTCACAAAATCATTCTCATCGGAATCATGAACTCACCATTTCATAAAGTCAATGCTTATAAACTTTATGTACATACCTATACCAATTCATACTTACTTTCATACTATTTCTCTTATTTGACATACTCATTGAATTTTCCGTTGAATCATTTGGAATTCTAAAGGATACTCGGGAATCTCATACACACAGAACCGTACCAATGCTATATCCTAGATATGGTCTTACATGTAATCCGTATTGATGCCAATAGCCCAGCTATGGTCTTACACGAAGTCTCATATCGATGCCATATCCCAGATATGGTCTTACATGAAGTCTCATATTGATGCCATACCCCAAATATGGTCTTACGCAAAATCTCAGTAACTCTAATGTCATGACATTTGTATCCTATCTATTCCAAAGGTTCAACCGGCACTTTCACTGTATCGGATCACTGTCGATGATTTTCGTAATAACGTACTCAATAACATTCACATTTCATTTCAATAATATAGCATTTACAACAATTATAACAATTAAGCATTTATACATATTTAATTTAATGCTTATTAAACATACGAACTTACCTCGGCATAAAAGCGGCAAAAAAGACTAAATCGTCAATACTCGTTTTTTCAGTTCTAACTTCGAACCTCATTTTTCTCGATCTATAATCTCACATTTAACTTATTTAATCATTATACTATTTAAATCAGCCCAAAATACATTATGGAAAAAAAATATTTTGGCCCTAATGTTTAACATTTTTACAATTTAGTCCCTAGGATCGTAAAATGAATTTCATTCAATTTCTTCAAAACACAAGCCTACCCAAACCTTATACATGCTTATAACAGCCCACAATTTCATTTATTCACATTTTACACCATATTTTATAACTATTACAAACAAGTCCTTTTAGGTATTTTTATCGAAAATCACTTAGCAAAAGTCGTTTATCATTCAACAAACATGCATTTTCTACCATTAGACATCAAGATACACAAATATCCATGATGGGTAAAATTTTATACCTCTACATCTCTTTAAATTAGTGGTAGAAATAGATAGATCATGTTACAAGAATTTCAAAAGAATAAAAATAATTAAAAACAGGGCTAGAACGGACTTATAATCGATCTTGGAAGCTTGAAAAACCCTAGCCCTGGTTCCCCTTGTGAACTTAGGCCATGGGAGGAAGATGGACAAAAATTTTCTTTTAATTTGGCTTTTTTAATTCATTTAATTACTAAAATACTAAAATACCCTTAATGAAAAAACTTTAGAAACATACCAAACCATGTCCATTTTGTCCACCAACTTAACCAATGGTCTAAGTACCATTTAAGGACCTCAAATTTAAAATCTCTTAGAAATTGGACACCTCTAACATATAGAAATCAAGTTTTGCACTTTTTACAATATAGTCCTTTTAACTAACTTGAGTGCCTAAACGTCAAAATTATTTAATGAAATTTTCATGAAATAGTTCCAAAAAATTGTAGACCATAAAAATATAATAAAAATAATTTTTACTGTGTCGAATTTGTGGTCCCAAAATCACTGTTCCGACTAGACCCAAAATTAGGGTTGTTACAAAAAGGGCTAGACACACGGACGTGTGGTTGGCTGTGTGACCCATGTTAGTATGAACCCCCTGTGTTCACATGACCTGTGACACGTGCGTGTGCCCCTTGTTTGAAGAAAAATTTGATAAGTGTTGAAAAATTTCCTAAGTTATCAGTCTAGTCCGAACCACATCCAAAGCATGTTTAATGCCTCGTAGGCTTTTAATAGGGACAAATTGATTGAGATTAAATGATGAAAGATTGAATTGAACAATTGTATGTGAAATAGTTGTTTAATTGTTTCATAAGTCTTTTAATGCTCCCTTACCCTATTTCGACGTTGAATATGGGTGAGGATGTTACATTTATTGGTATTAGAGCTATGATTTTGTCTATTCTAGGACTAACGTGGCGTGTGTGTGAGTCTATCTATACATTCCATATAAAAACTATGATAGTGTGATGACTATTGACAATTAAAAATGTGTTTTTATATAGAAAATGGATCCCAATCGAGCGATAGTTGATGAGGTTTAAAGTAATGCGCCTGCTCCCACTCAAAAGACAGCGCCGTCTGATTCTAAACCTGTGACCGGTACCCAAGTAGGAGAGGCAAAAGAAGCCATCCTTCAAATGATGAACAAATGGTTCATGCAATATATCTAAACTAACTCGCCTACTCAACAACCTCCACCCCTTCCTGTTCCCTAGCCTGTACCTGTAGCTCCTCAAGGAGGCAAGCTTTTAAGATTGAACAAGCCTCTAGTTGATAAGATTCGTAAACACAAGGATGAAAAGTTCAGGGATAATGTTAATGATGATCATGAGAGAGCCTAGTTTTGGCTTGAAAATAAAATTTGAGTGTTTGATGAACTTTCTTGTATATCGGCTGAATGCTTAAAGTGTGCAATTTCCCTGTTGAGAGACTTTGCGGATGTAACAACCCGTTTTTAGGTCAAATCAGAATAGTAGTTTTGGGACCACAAATTTGAGGCCAGAATGCTTATTTTATTATTTTATTAAATTTCACAGTATGATAGTATTATTGTGTGAAAGTTTCGTAAGGAAATTTTACTGTTTGAATGCTTAATTCTGTAAAAAGAACTAAATCGCGTAAAATGCAAAAAATGTATTCTACTTGTTAAAGTTGTCAATTAGCTTTGGCTTTTAAATACGGTGGCCTTAAATGGTAATTATATCATTTTAAATTTTAGTGGACCTTTGTGGACATCATTTAAGTGATTTTAAATGTTATACTTTAAGGTTAATTTCAATATTTGATAAATAATGTTAATATTAATAAAAAAAAGTTAAAATAAAGCTTCATTATCATCTTCATGAACCAAAAATAAAAGAAGAAGCTAACATAGGGTTCTTCATTTAGCAATCCTAAATTCCCAATTAGGTATGTATTTTAACTCAGTTTTTAATGATTTTTACGTTTTTGAGATCCTTGCTTCATATTCTAGCTAGCTCGTACCTTAAATTTTGAAACTGTTAAAAATTTTAAAAGTTGAAAGTGATTATTTTATGTGTTCTTTGGTGTTTGAAGATGAAATATGAATTTTTGATGATAGATTTTCATGTTTTGTAAAGTAATTTTGACAAAAATGTCTAAAAGGGATTAATTTGTGAAAATGTAAAATTATGTCCATAAAAGTTTGAATAAATTGAAAATATGGGTTGCTAGTAACATGTAGTATATTCAAATATCATGGAATTGTACTAAATTGCATGAATTTGCAATTTTATGTGATAAGGACTAAATTGTAAAAAGTGAAAGTTTAGAGGCAAATGGTAAAGTAGCTCTAATATGTGTTTTCGACTAAATTGAGTAACTGTTTGATTAAGTAAGCTGATTTTGATAATATATAAATCAAGATAAGTCGAGATCGGGTTTAGATCGGGGAAAAGAAAAAGTTGACAATTAATTGATATTTACTATCCGAGAGATACGAGGTAAGTTCGTATAATTTGAATTGAACTTTAAATACTTGTATTTATTTGAAATGTATGTATATAATTGAGTAATTGATTTACGTGGAATACAAATGCTTAATTAATATAGACTGATGATTACCGAGCCCGTTTGAATCGTGTGAATTCGTAGGATATGAGGGACATGTCACTAGGGTTACCGCTTTGGTCGAGTTCCTACATTTGTTGCAGACTCATCATAGCTCGTATGAGCTTACCGATATATCAACTCATATGAGCTTACTATTTTCAGCTCATTAGAGCTTACCATTTTAGCTCAATAGAGCTTACTTTCCATCAGCTCAGGAGGAGCTTACTGATCATAGCTCTAATGAGCAGAAATGGTAATGAAATGACAGATTACTGATGTATATTACTCGTATATCCATTCAAGTTCTAATAGATTCAATAGAAAAAATATTGTTTATACAGATGAATACTATTATTGAATGAATTATTGATTATATGATTGAGAGTGAAATATTGAATATGATGTACATGATATATGAATTTGGCATGATACAATGTATTGAGTATTGAATTGATAGATTGGATAATTTCATATATTTATATGACTAACTTGTCGATGAATGCATCTGTTGGGCATTTGGAGATTGAATTGAGTTTACCTTACTTATTGTATTGATTATGTAAAATTGGTAAATTTAATTCTGAATTATACCGACTTACTAAGCTGTAAAGCTTACTCTGTTTCTTTTTCATGTATTATAGAGGTCCAATAGCTTGCTCGATTCGAATAAAGTCAAAGTTACGCATCACACTATCCAGTTGTCGATTGGTACCTTTGAACTTATGGATATATGTAAATATGGCATGTATAGGCTAGTTATAAGGATGATAGTTAAGGTTACTTGAGATGTTGATTTTGGTACATGTTGTGGTATGAGTTAAGGTCATGTGATTTGGCTTAACTTGCTATAATATTTTGGTTGTGTATAAGTATTCAAATATGGTATGTATTGGCAAGTAGTATAGGGAATGGAATTATGCAAATAATGTCTTGATATGTATTACTCACATGAATGGAAAATGCATGATAATATTTAGGTAAATGACACTGAATTGAGAATTGAAATTGGTTGAAATGGATATAGTATTTGTGCATTTGGATGATGATGTTGGTTATTTAGTTGTGTGATGAAATAGTGCTATTTGAGCTTGGATAGGTATGTGCATAGTGGGTGGCAAATTGGCCTTGCAAATGGCTTATTTTGTCCACACAGTTAGAGACACGAGCGTGTGTCTCAGCCGTGGGCAACACACAGTCATGTTACATGGTCGTGCGTTGTATGATGTTGGAATTAAATTGAAGTCAGTATGCTCCACACGGTCCCACACACGATCATGTAACTATCCATGTGGTACAAGTCAGTATACCCCCTAAATGGCACATGACCTAGCACACGGGTGTGTAACTTGGTCGTGTTGCATAAGTCAGTATACCCTACATGTTTGCAAGACCTAGTACACGACCTGGCATACGGGCATGTGTGGCTATTTTAAATGGCACACGGTTTAGACACACGAATGTGTGGTTAGTCGTGTGACCCAAGTCAGATAGTACGCCCTATTTCCACACGGCCTGAGACACGAGCGTGTCTGGAGCCGTGTGAGGAACACTACCTGTTTACATGAGTGTGTGACCTTCGTATGGATGAAAAACTTCTAGGTTTTAAAAAATTTCTCAAATTATCGGCTTATTCCCGAACCACTTCTAAAGCATGTTTAAGGTCTCATAGGTTCTTATAAGGGACAATATGATTGTGTTGAATGATATTAGAGTATGAATACATAAATGTATGAGTATTGTATGTTAAATGATGTGTATTGATCTGTAATACCTCATAACCCTACTCTAGCGACGGATAAGGATTAGGGGTGTTACATTTATTGGTATCAGAGCTACGATTTAGTCGATTCTAGGACTAACATAGCGTATGTGAGTCTAGCTATACATGCTATATATATAAATTGTGATAGTGTGATGACTCCTGATCGAGCTGTAGTTGATGAGGTCGAGAGTAACACACCTGCTCCCATGCAATAGACAGTGCTATTTGACTCTAGATCCATAACGGGTATCCAAGGAGGAGAGGCTAAAGAAGCCTTCTTCCAAATGATGAACGAATGGTTTACATAATGCATTCGTATGAATGAATCCGAATATTGAACAACCTCCACCCCTACCTATTCCCCAACCGATCCCTATAGTTCCTCAAGGTATGGATCCTTTGCGATTGAATAAATCACCTATTGATAAGATACGAAAACATGAAGCTAAAGACTTTAGAGCTACTATTAGTGATGATCCTGAGAGAGCTGATTTTTGGCTTGATAACATGATTCTTGTATTTTACGAACTGTCTTGCACACTTGAAGAATGCTTAAAATGTGCTGTATCACTTTTGAGAGACACTGCCAATTAGTGGTGGAATACCTTAATATCCGTAGTTCCTCGAGAAAGAGTTACTTGGAAATTCTTTCAAGTTGAATTTAGAATAAAATACATCAGTTAAAGGTTCATTGATCAGAAAGGAAAAGAATTTCTTGAATTGAAATAGGGTCATATGTTGGTAACAGAATACGAAAGATAGTTTGTATGACTTAGCAAATATGCTCGTGAATATGTTTCTTCTGAAGCTATAATGGGTAAAAGGTTCGAAGATGGGTTATATGAAGAAATTAGACTATTAGTTGGGATCCTAGAGCTGAAAGAGTTTGTTGTTCTATTTGACAGATCTTGCAAAGCTGAAGAGCTTAGCAAAGAGAAAAGAAAAGCCAATTCTGAGCCTAGAGACTTTAGAAAATGATTTGCGGGTAAATCACATCAGCTAGTATCAAAGAAATCTAAAGAATATCTTTCTCATTCTACTGTTTTTGCGGGGATTTCGATCAGAGATAAAGATGCAAGAAATTTCATCTCTAAACCTCAGACGAAATATATTGCCAGTGTGGGTAGTGTTAGAAATGTTGTACCTGAATGTAAGCATTGCAACAAGTGACATTACATTGAATGTAAAATAGTGAGCAGAGCTTGTTTTAGATGTGGATCTCTTAATCATTCTCTCCGGATGTCTAGAAAAGTCTTTAGCTGGAAGAGATCAACTAGAGAAAGTGAGTCATATGGCTACTCGAAGGAGACCAGCCCGAAACACTGGAAATATGAGTGGTAATTGAGGTGCTACAAGAGATTCTACTATGAGATCTGAGGCACGAGCACCTTCCCGAGCTTATGCTATCCGTGCACGGAAGGAGGCATCATCGCCAGACGTTATTACCGGTACTTTTCTCTCTTCGATACTGATATAGTTGCATTGATAGATCCTAGATCAACCTATTCATATATTTGTATGAATTTAGTAATCAAAAAGAGTTTACATGTCGAGTCTACAGAGTTTGTAATTAAAGTATCGAACCCCTTAGGCAAATCTATGTTAATTGATAAAATTTATAAGAATTGTCCTTTGATGACTCGAGGTTATTATTTTCGGGCTGACTTAATGCTTCTACCGTTTGATGAGTTTGATATGGTTTTAGGTATAGACTGGCTAACTACATGATGCAGTTATGAATTATAAATGAAATACTATTGAATTGAAATGTCAAAATGGTGAAATTCTTTGAATTGAGTCTGATGATTCGAGTGAATTACCTACTGCGATATTGTCTATGTTAGCTCAGAAATGTATGAAATAGGTCTGTGATGCATATCTTGCATATGTATTAAAGACTAAGGTGACTAAATCAAAGATTGAATATGTACCTGTTGTTTGTGAGTTTTCGGATTTATTTCTAGAAGAATTACCGGGCTTGCCACCGACCAAAGAAGATGAAATTGGTATTGAATTAGTACTGAGAATAACACCGATATCGATAGCTCCTTATAGAATGGCTCCAATAGAATTAAAAGAGTTGAAAGCTCAGTTGTAGGAATTACAGATAGAGGTTTTGAACGACCGAGTTATTCGCGTTGAGGTGCTCCGGTATTGTTTGTGAAAAAGAAAGATCGCAGGATGAGAATGTGTATTGATTACAGACAGTTGAATAAAGTGACTATAAAGAACAAATACGTTCTACTGCAGATTGATGAATTATTTGATCTATTGAAAGGGGCTATAGTATTTTCAAAGATTGATTTGAGATCAGGTTATTATCAGTTGTGAGTTAAAGAGTCAGATGTGCCGAAAATCGTATTCAGAACGAGGTATGAAAATTATGAATTCCTTGTTATGCCTTTCGGATTAACTAATGCTCCTGCAATTTTTATGGACTTAATCAACCAGATATTCAGATCGCATTTAGATAGATTTGTTGTTGTATTCATTGACGACATTCTAATCTATTTGCAAGATGACTTTGACCATACCGAGCACCTGAGAGTTGTGTTACAAAATCTACATGATAAGCAATTATTTACAAAGTTCAGCAAATGTGAGTTTTGGCTCTGAGAGTTTGGATTTTAGGGGCATATTGTTTCAGCTAACGACATTACAGTTGACCTGAGTAAGATTTTTTCTATTGTTGATTGGAAACCTCTAAGAAATGTGTCTAAAGTTCGTAGTTTTCTTGGCATAGTGGTTATTACCGAAGATTCATGAAAGGATTTTCGATGATTGGAAAACCGATGACACGACTCCTTCAAAAAGATGTGAAATTCAAATGGTTAGAAAAATATCAGTAGAGTTTTGAACAGTTGAATGTACTGTTAACTAAAGCAAAAATTTTGGATCAACCTGAATCAGGGAAAGATTTTGTGATTTATAGAGACGCGTCATTAAATGGTCTGGGATGTATTCTGATGCAACAAGGAAAATTTGTAGCTTATTCTTCTTGACAATTGAAACCGCATGAAAATAATTATTTGATGCACGACCTTGAGTTGGCTACAATTGTGTTTACATTGAAAATTTGGCGACACTACTTGTATGGTGAAAAATGTCACATTTATACAGATCACAATAGCTTAAAGTATCTGATGTCACATAAATATTTGAATATATGACAACGAAGATGGCTTGAGTTATTGAAAGACTATGAATTTGTGATTGATTAAAACCCAGGAAATGCTAATGTTGTTGCTGATGCCCTAAGCCAAAGATCCTTATTTCTATTACGAGCAATGAATACCCAGATGATAATTTGTGATCATGGGTCTATTTTAGCTAAATTAAAAGCTAAACCGATATTTCTTCAACAAATCTGTGCATATAAGAAAAACGATCGTGAATTGCAAGTTAAACGGATTTAATGTGATAATATACCTGATTCTAAGTTTAAGATTGGAACAGATGATTGTTTAAGGTTTCGGAATAGAATTTACATACCGAGAAATTTGAAACTCATTCATAAGATATTGCACGAAGCGGACCATAGTTCCTTATTGGTTCATCCGGGAAGCACAAAAACGTATAACGATTTGAAATAATTTTACTGGTGGCAAGGAATGAAGCGAGATATATTAGAGTTTCTTTCTAAATGTTTGATTTGTCAGCAAGTCAAAGCTGAACATAAAGTACCATCTAGTTTATTACATCCTGTGATGATTCTTAAGTGGAACTTAGATAGAGTTACAATTGATTTTGTGTCGGGATTGCCCCTAACTCCGAAAAGGAAAGATGATATTTGGGTTGTCGTTGATTGACTAACGAAATTTGCTCATTTTATACCGGTACATACAGATTATTTGCTTGATAGATTAGCTGAATTGTACATTTCTGAGATTGTTCGACTACATAGGGTGCCACTATCTATTATTTCTAATAGAGATCTGAGGTTTACGTCGCAATTTTGAAAGAAATTGTAAGAAACTTTGGGTACAAAATTGAATTTCAGTACAGCTTTTCATCCTCAGACAGACGGTCAGACCGAAAGTGTTATTCAGATTCTCGAAGACATGTTAAGATGTCGTACTTTACAGTTTGAAGGTAGTTGGGGAAAATACTTGCCTTTGATTGAACTTGCTTATAAAAATAGTTTTCAGACGAGTATAATGATCGCACCATACGAAGCTTTATATGGTTGCAAATGTCGAACTCCGCTATACCGGACTGAACTAAGTGAGAAAAAGATTCATGGGGTTGAATTGATAAGAGAAACTAAAGAAAAAGTGAAAACGATTTGCGACAGTTTAAAAGCAGCTGAGTGTTTTTAATGGTGTCAGCCGTGGAAAAAGGTTCTTCGAACCTTACGAGAACATTGAAAGAATAGGGTCTGTAGGATATCGACTAGCTTTAACGTTAGAACTTGAAAGATTCATAATGTCTTCTATGTTTCTATGTTATGTCGATATAGATCCGATCCATCACATGTGATTTCTTTGGGATATGTTGTGATACAGACAGATTTGACATATATCAAAGAACCGATCATGATTTTAACTCGTGAAATCAAAGAATTGAGAAATAAATGCATAGCCCTAGTGAACGTTCTTCGGTATAAACATGGGATTGAGGAAGATACACGGGAACCCGAGGAAGCTATATGAAAATAGTACCCTAACCTATTCACTGGTAAGATATTTGGGGACAAAAATCCATAAAGGGGAGAGTTGTAACAACCCTTTTTAGGTTAAATTGGAACAGTGGTTTGAGACAGCAAATACAAGGCCAAAATATTTATTTTATTATTTTATTAAAGTTTACAGCATGATAGTATGACTGTGTGAAAGTTTTGTAAAGAAATTTTACTGTTTGAATACTTCATTTGGTAAAAAGGACTAAATCGCGTACAATGCAAAAGTTAGATTCTACTTGCTAAAGGTGTCAGTTAGCTTTGGCTTTTAAATATGGTGGCCTTAAATGATAATTAGACCTTTTTAAATGTTAGTGGGCTTTTATTGACATCATTTAAGTGATTTTAAATGTTATATTTTAAGGTTAATTTTGGTATTTGATGTATAATGTTAATATTAATATAACAAAATAAAAATAAAGCTTCATTATCATCTTCATGCACTAAAATTAAAAGAAGAAGAAGCTAAAATAGGGTTCTTCATTTAGCAACATTGAATTCTCCAATTAGGTATGTATCTTCACTCGATTTTAATGATTTTCAAGTTTTTGAGATCATTGCTCCGTATTCTAGCTAGCCCGTACTTTAAATTTTGAAACTGTTAAAGATTTTAAGAATTGCCATTGATGAGTTTATGTGTTCTTTGGTGTTTGAAGATGAAATATGAATTTTTGATAATAGATTTTCATGTTTTGTAAAGTGATTTTTGACAAAAATGTCAAAAAGGGATTAATTTGTGAAAATGTAAAATTATGTTGTTAAAAGTGTGAATAAATTGAAAATATGGGCTGCTAGTAACATGTAGTATATTCGGATAGCATGAAATTGTACTAAATTGCATGAATTTGTAATTTTATGTGATAATGACTAAATTGTAAAAATGTGAAATTTTTGGGGCAAATGTGCAAAATAGCCCTAATTTGTGTTTTGGACTAAATTGGATAGATGGTTGATTAAGCAAGCTAATTTTGATAATATATAGATCAAGCTATGCCGAGATCAGGTTTAGATCGGGGAAAGGAAAAGTTAACGATTAACCGATATTTGGTATCCGAGCGATACGAGGTAAGTTCATATAATTAGAATTGAACTTTAAATACTTGTATTTATTTGAAATGTATGTATATAATTGAGTAATTGATATACATGGAATACAAATGCTTAATTAATATAGACTGATGATTAACGAGCCTATTTGAACTGTATGAATTTGTAGGATACGACTGACATGTCACTAGGGTTACCATTTTGGTTGAGTTCCAACATTTCTTGCGGACTGACCACAGCTCGGATGAGCTTATCGATATATCAGATCATAAGGGCTTACTGTTTTCAGCTCGTTAGAGCTTACAGTTTCAACTCAATGGAGCTTACTGTCCATCAGCTCAGGAGGAGTTTACTGATCATAGCTCTAAAGAGCAGAAATGATAATGAATTGACAGATTACTGATGTATATGACCTGAGTATCCATTGAAGTTATAAAGGATTCAACGAGCATAAATATTATTTATACAGTTAAGTACTGTTATTGAATGACTTACTGTTTATATGATTGTGAGTGAAATATTGAATATGATGTGCATGATATATGAATTTGGCATGATACAATGTATTGAGTATTGCATTGAGAGATTGGATAATTTCATATATTTATATGACTAACTCGTTGATGAATGCATATATCAGGCATATGGAGATTGAATTGAGTTTACCTTATTTATTGTCTTGATTATATAAAATTGGTTAGTTTAATTCTGAATTATACCGGTTTACTAAGCTATAAAGCTTACTCTGTTTCTTTTCCTTGTATTATAGAGGTTCGATAGCTTGCTCGATTCGGATAAAATCAGAGTTACGCATCCCACTATCTAGTTGTCAAATGGTACATTTGAACTTATGGATATATGTAAATATGGCATGGATAGGCTAGTTATAAGGATGATAGTTAAGGTTACTTGAGATATTGATTTTGGTGCATGTTGTGGTATGAGTTAAGGTCATGTGTTTTGGCTTAACTTGGTATATTATTTTGGTTGTGTATAAGTATTCAAATATGGTATGTATTGGCAAGTAGTATACGGAATGGAATTATGTAAACGATGTCTTGATATGTATTAATCACATGAATTCAAAATGCATGATATTATTTAGGTAAATGGCATTGAATTGAGAATTGAAATTGGTTGAAATGGATATAGTATTTGTGAATTTGGATGATGATTTTGGTTGTTTAGTTGTGTGATGAAATGGTGCTATTTGAGCATGGATAGGTATGTGCATATTGGGTGGCAAATTGGCCTTGCTAATGGCCTATTTTTGTCCACATAGGCAGAGACACGGGCGTGTGTCTCAGCTGTGTGCGACACATGGTCATGTCATGTGTCCTCTAGTGTTGTAATTAAACTGAAGTCAGTATGCTCCACACGGTCTAACACACGGAGTGCGACTAGCCGTGTGGTACAAGTTAGTATACCCCTAAATGGCACAGGGTCTCACACACGGGCATGTGACTTGGCCGTGTTGCATAACTCAGTATACCCTATAGGTTTGGCATGGCCTAGTACACAGCCTGGCACACGGGCGTGTATGGCCATTTAAAGGGCACACAAGTTAGACACACGGACATATGGTCGGCCGTGTGACCCAAGTCAGTATGTATGCCCTGTTTCAACATAGCTTAAGACACGAGCATGTCTAGAGCTGTGTGAGGCACATGACCTGTTCACATGGGCGTGTGACCTCTTTATGGATGAAAAATTTCTAAGTTTTAAATTTTTTTTGCATGTTATCGGTTTAGTCCCTAACCAGTTCTAAAGCATGTTTAAGTCATAGTAGTCTCTTATAAGGGACAATGTGATCGTGTTGAATGGTATTTGAGTATGAATGCATAAATGTATGAGCATTATATGTTAAATAATGTGTATTGATCGGTAATACCTCGTAACCCTACTCTGGCGATGGATATTGGTTAGGGGTGTTACAGTGTATCAGTGGTGTAATACATTAGAATCGTGGTGCCGATAAAGAGAGTCACCTAGGAGTTCTTTCAAACTGAGTTCCAGAAGAAATACATCATTCAATGGTTTTTGATCAGAAGCATAAAGAATTTTTAGAATTGAAACAAGACCGCATGACAGTAACCGAATATGAAAAGAGAATTTTTATGGTTAAGGAAATATGCTCGAGAGTATGTTTCTACTGAAGGGATAATGTGAAGTGGTCTATTGATGGGCTGAACGAACACATTAAACTTCTGGTGGGGATTCTAGATTTGAAAGAATTCGTTGTGTTAGTTGAACGGGCCTTCAAAGCTGAAGATTTTAGCCTAGAGAAGAAGAAAGTTGATTCAGATGCTAGAGATTCGAAGAAAGGACTGATGAATAAGCCTTATCATTCTTCAAAGAAATCTCGAGATTCGTATAGTTGATCGAATGCATCAGTGGCATATCAATGTAGAGATCGTGGAAATCTAAATGTGAATCCTAAAGCTCAAGCTACCTTTGCCTCGAGTGTTGGCAGTGTAAGAAATAACAAACCCGAGTATCAATAGTGTGGGAGATGACATTTTGGAGAATGCTGGAATAAAAGTAGTCAAGCTTGCTTCAAGTGTGGTTCGGCAGATCACTTTATTTGATACTTCCTAGAGTTATCTGAGAAAGAAAAATTTTAGAATGTAAGATCGAGCAATACGACCGCAAGAGGGAGACCACCAAAAATTACGAGAAATGTACCAGTGGTTGAGGTATAACTAGGGACTCAGCAGTGAGATCCGACGCCAAAACACCTGCTAGAGCCTATGCTATTCGCACTCTCAAAGAAGAATCGTTCCAGATGTTATTATCGGTACATTCTCTCCTTATTATCGTTCTAGATTGAGCATTACGACCGCAAGAGGGGACCACCAAAAAATACGAGAAATGTATCCAGTGGTTGATGTATAACTAGGGACTCAGTAGTGAGATCCGATGCAAAAGCACCTGCTAGAGCCTATGCTATTCGCACTCTTGAAGAAGAATCGTTCCAGATGTTATTATCGGTACATTCTCTCTTTATGATACTAATGTGGTGGCTTTAATTGAACCAGGATCAAGACACTCGTATATTTGTATGAATTTGGTGTTTAATAAGAATTTACCTATAAAGTCTACTAAGTTTGTGATCAAAGTATCGAACCTTTTAGGCAAGTCTGTTTTAGTTGATAAGATTTGTAAGAATTGTCCTTTAATGACTCTGAGTTACTATTTTCTAGCTAGTTTGATGCTTTTGTCATTTGATGAGTTCGATGTAATTTTGGGAAAGGATTGGTTGACGTTGCATGATATTGTTGTGAATTGTAAACGAAAGGTTATAGAATTGAAGTGCGAGTAATGAAATTCTTCAGATTGATCAAATGAATGAATGAATTGCGTTTTGTGATTTCATCTATGTCAGCTCAAAGATGTGTGAGAAAAGTTTGAAGCTTATCTTGCTTATGTTCTGGATGCAAAAGTGTCTGAATCAAAGATTTAATCAGTGCCAATTGTTTGTGAATATCTGGATGTATTTCCTAAAGAATTATCGGGTTGCCACCACTAGAGAGGTTGAACTTGGTATTGAATTAGTACCGAGAACAACACTGATATCGATAGCTCCGTGCAGAATGGATCCAACAGAATTAAAACAGTTGAACGCTCAGTTGCAAGAATTGACAGACAGAGGTTTTGCATGACTAAGTTATTCACCTTGGGGTGCACCGGTATTATTTGTAAAGAAGAAAGACGACACGATGAGAACGAGTATCAATTACAACTAAATGAAGTGACTATAAAAAACAAATACCCTCTACCGCGGATTGATCATTTATTTGATCAGTTGAAAAGTGCTACAGTATTTTCAAATAATGATTTGAGATCGGGTTATTATCAATTGTGAGTTAAAGAGTCAGATGTGCCTAAAACCATGTTCAGAACGAGGTATTGACATTATGAATTACTAGTTATGCCTTTCGGATTAACTAATGCTCTTGTAGTTTTCATGGACTTGATGAATCGGATATTCAGACCGTATTTAGATAGATTTGTTGTTGTATTCATTGATGACATTCTGATCTATTCGCGAGATGAATATGAACATATCGAGCTCTTGAGAATTATGTTACAAACTCTATGTGATAAGTAATTGTTAGAAAAGTTCAATGAATGTGAGTTTTGGCTCTGAGAGGTTGGATTTCTAGGGCATATCACGTCAATGAAGGTATTAGAGTTGACTGGAAACCTCTGAGAAATGGGTCTGAAATCCATAGTTTTCTAGGTTTAGTGGGCTATTATCGAAGATTCATGAATGGATTTTCGATTATTGTGACAACGATGACACGAGTGCTTCAGAAAGATGTGAAATTCAAATGGTCAAAAAAATGTCAGCAGAGTTTTGAACAGTCAAAAGTATTATTAACTAATGCACCAGTTCTGGTTCAACCTGAATCGGTGAAAGAGTTTGTTGTTTATGGTGACGATCATTGAATGATTTGGGCTGTGTTTTGATGCCAGGAGGAAATGTTATAGCTTATGCTTCTCGACAATTGAAACCGCATGAAAAGAACTAATGGACGCACGGCTTAGAGTTGGTTGTAATTATGTTCGCATTGAAAATTTGGTGACACTATTCATACAGTGAAAAACGCCACATTTATATTGATCAAAAAAGCTTAAAATATCTAAATTCATAGAAAGATTTGAATCTGTGACAACGAAGATGGCTCGAGTTATTGAAAGTTTATGAATTTGTGATCGATTATCACCATGGAAAAGCTAATGTTGTTGCTAATTCCTTGAGTCAAAAATCTTTGTTTGCATTACGAACAATGGATACCCAATTGATGATTTGTGATGATGGGTTTATTTTAGCTAAATTAAAAGCAAAACCAGTATTTCTTCAACAAATCAGTGAATCTCAGAAAAAGGATTATGAATTGCAAGTTAAACGGATTCAGTGTGAGAATATACCTGATTCTGAGTTTAATATTGGAACAGATGATTGTTTAAGGTTCCGGAATGGAATTTGCATACCGAGAAATTCAGAACTCATTCATAAGATATTGCATGAAGCGCACCATAGTTCCTTACTGATTCATTCAGGTAGCACGAAAATGTTTAACGATTTGAAACAATTTTACTGGTAGCAAGGCATGAAGTGATATATATCAGAGTTTCTTTCTAAATGTTTGATTTGTCAGAAAGTCAAAGTTGAACATCAAGTACCATCTGGTTTATTACAGCCTGTGATGATTCTTGAGTGGAACTTAGATAGAGTTACAATGGATTTTGTGTCAAGTTTGCCTCTAACTCCGAAAAAGAAAGATGCTATTTGGGTTGTCGTTGATCGACTAATGAAATTTGCTCATTTTATACCGGTACGTACATATTATTCACTTGATAGATTAGCTGAATTGTACATTTCTAAGATTGTTCGACTACACTAGGTGCCACTATCTATTATTTCTCATAGAGATCTGAGGTTTACATCGTAATTTTGAAAGAAATTGCAAGAAGCTTTGGGTACAAAATTGAATTTCAGTATAGCTTTTCATCCTCAGACAGACGGTCAGACTGAAAGAGTTATTCAGATTCTCGAAGACATGTTGAGATGTTGTACTTTACAGTTTGAAGGCAGTTGGGAAAAATACTTGCCTTTGATTGAACTTGCGTATAATAATAGTTTTCAAACGAGTATAAAGATGGCACCATACGAAGCTTTATATGGTTGCAGATGTCGAACTCTGCTATACCGGACTAAACTAAGTGAGAAAAAGATTCATGGGGTTGAATTGATAAGAAAAACTGAAGAAAAAGGGAAAACGATTCACGACAGTTTAAAAGTATCTTCAGATTGACAAAAATCATATGCAGATTTGAAATGTAAAGAAATTGAATTTCAAGTTGGGGACTAAGTGTTTTTAAAGGTGTCACCATGGAAAAAGGTTATTCGAACCTTACGAGATCATTGAAAGAATAGGGCCTATAGCATATCGACTAGCTTTACCGTTAGAACTTGAAAAGATTCATAATGTCTTCCATGTTTCTATGTTAGATAGATATACATCCGATCCATCACATGTGATTTCTCAGGGATATGTTGAGATACAGGCAGATTTGACATATAGCGAAAAACCGATCAGGATTTTAGCTCGTGAAATCAAAGAATTGAGAAATCAATGCATAGCCCTAGTGAAGGTTCTTTGGCATAAACACGGGATTGAGGATGCTACGTGGGAACCCGAGGAAGCTATATGAAAATAGTACCCTAACCTATTCACTGGTAAGATTTTGGGGACGAAAATCCCTAATGGGGAGAGTTGTAATAGCCCATTTTTAGGTCAAATTGGAACAGTGGTTTTGAGACAACAAATCCAAGACTAGAATATTTATTTTATTATTTTATGAAAGTTTACAGCATGATAGTATGATTGTGTGAAAGTTTTGTAAAGAAATTTTACTGTTTGAATACTTAATTCGGTAAAAAGGACTAAATCGTGTACAATGCAAAAGTTGCATTCTACTTGCTAAAGGTGTCAATTAGCTTTGGCTTTTAAATATGGTGGCCTTAAATGGTAATTTGTCCATTTTAAATGTTAGTGGACTTTTATGCACATCATTTAAGTGTTTTTGAATGTTATATTTTAAGGTTAGTTTTGGTATTTGATAAATAATGTTAATATTAATAAAACAAAGTAAAAATAAAGTTCATTATCATCTTCATGCACCGAAATTAAAAGAAGAAGTTAAAATAGGATTCTTCATTCAGCAACCTTGAATTCTCCAATTAGGTATGTATCTTTACTCGATTTTTAATGATTTTTATGTTTTTGAGGTCATTGCTTCGTATTATAGCTAGCTCGTACTTTATATTTTGAAACTATTAAAGATTTTAAGAATTGCCATTGATTAGTTTATGTGTTCTTTGGTGTTTGAAGATGAAATATGAATTTTTAATGATAGATTTTCATGTTTTGTAAAGTGATTTTTGATAAAAATGTCAAAAAGGGATTAATTTGTGAAAATGTAAAATTATGTGGGCAAAAGTGTGAATAAATTAAAAATATGGGCTGCTAGTAACATGTAGTATATTCGGATAGCATGAAATTGTACTAAATTGCGTGAATTTGCAATTTTATGTGATAAATACTAAATTGTAAAAATGTGAAATTTTAGGGGTAAATGTGCAAAATAACCCTAATTTGTGTTTTGGACTAAATTGGATAGATGTTTGATTAAGTAAGCTAATTTTGATAATATATAGATCAAGCTAAGCCGAGATCAGGTTTAGATCGGGGGAAAGGAAAAGTTGACGATTTACCGATATTTGCTATCCGAGCGATACGAGGTAAGTTCGTATAATTAGAATTGAACTTTAAATACTTGTATTTATTTGAAATGCATGTATATAATTGAGTAATTGATATACTTGGAATACAAATGCTTAATTGATATAGACTGATGATTACCGAGCCGGTTTAAATCGTATTAATTCGTAGGATAAGACTGACATGTCACTAGGTTTACAGTTTAGGTCAAGTTCTTGCATTTCTTGCGGACTCACCATAGCTTGGATGAGCTTACCAATATATCAGAACATAAGGGCTTACTGTTTTCAGCTCGTTAGAGCTTACCATTTTAGCTCAATAAAGCTTGCTGTCCATGAGCTCAGGATGAGCTTACTGATCATAGCTCTAAAGAGCAGAAATGATACTGAATTGACAGATTACTAATGTATATGACCTGAGTATCCATTCAAGTTATAATGGATTCAACGGGCATAAATATTGTTCATACAGATGAGTACTGTTATTGAATGAATTATTTTTTATATGATTGTGAGTGAAATATTGAATATGACGTGCATGATATATGAATTTGGCATGATACAATGTATTGAGTATTGCATAGAGAGATTGGATAATTCATACATTTATATGACTAACTCGTTGATGAATGCATATATTAGGCATATGGAGATTGAATTGAGTTTACCTTATTTATTGTCTTGATTATGTAAAATTGGTTAGTTTAATTCTAAATTATACCGGTTTACTAAGCTATAAAGCTTACTCTGTTTCTTGTCCTTGTATTATAGAGGTTCGATAGCTTGCTTGATTCAGATAAAGTTAGAGTTACGCATCCCACTATCTAGCTGTCGATTGGTACCTTTGAACTTATGGATATATTTAAATATGGCATGTATAGGCTAGTTATAAAGATGATAGTTAAGGTTACTTGAGATATTTATGTTGTGGTATGAGTTAAAGTCAAGTGATTTGGCTTAACTTGGTATAATATTTTGGTTGTGTATAAGAATTCAAATATGGTATGTTTTGGCAAGTAGTATATGGAATGGAATTATGCAAACGATGTCTTGATATGTATTAATCACGTGAATGGAAAATGCATGATATTATTTAGGTAAATGGCATTGAATTGAAAATTGAAATTGGTTGAAATGGATATAGTATTTGTGCATTTGGATGATGATTTTGGTTGTTTAGTTTTGTGATAAAATGGTGTTGTTTGAGCATGGATAGGTATGTGCATAGTGGGTCGCAAATTGGCCTTGCTAATGGCCTATTTTTATCCACACGGGCAGAGACACGGACGTGTGTCTCAGCTATGTGCGACACACGGTCATGTTACACGACCATGTGTCCCCTCGTGTTGGAATTAAATTGAAGTCAGTATGCTCCACATGGTCTCAAAACACGGGCATGCGACTGGCCTTGTGGTACATGTCCGTATACCCGTAAATGGCACACAGTCTCGCACACGGGCATGTGACTTGGCCGTGTTGCATAAGTCAGTATACCATATAAGTTTTGCATGGTCTAGTACACAGCCTGGCACACGGGTGTGTGTGGCCATTTCGCGGGGCACACGGGTTAATCACACGAGCATGTGGTCGGTTCAGTCTGAAACCACTTCTAAAGCATGTTTAAGTCTTAATAGGCTCTTATAAGGAAAAATGTGATTGTGTTGAATGGTATTTAAGTATGAATACATAAATGTATGAGTATTGTATGTTAAATGATGTGTATTGATCAGCAATACCTCGTAACCCTACTCTGGCGATGGATACTGGTTAGGGGTGTTACAGAGTATCAGTCGGGGAATACATTAGTATCATGGTGCCGAGAAAGAGTCACCTGGGAGTTCTTTCAGACCGAGTTCCAGAAGAAATACATCATTCAATGGTTTCTTGATCAGAAGCATAAAGAATTTTTAGAATTGAAAGAAGGCCGCATGACTGTAACCGAATATGAAAGAGGTTTTTTATGGCTAAGGAAATATGCTCGAGAGTATGTTTTTACTGAACAGATAATGTGCAAGTGGTTTGTTGATGGGCTGAATGAACACATTAAACTTCTGGTGGGATTCTAAATTTGAAAGAATTCATTGTGTTAGTTGAACGGGCCTTCAAAGTTGAAGATTTTAGCTGAGAAAAGAAGACAGTTTCAAAGGCTAGAGATTTAAAGAAAAGACTGATGAATAAAATTTATCATTCTTCAAAGAAATCTCGAGATTCGCATAGTTGATCGAATGCATCAGTGGCATATCAAAGTATAGATCGTGGAAATCTACATATGAATCTTAAAGCTCAAGCTACCTTTGTCTCTAGTGTTGGCAGTGTGAGAAATAACAAACCCAAGTGTCAACAACGTGGGAGATGACATTTTGGAGAATGCTGGAATAAAACTAGTAAAGCTTGCTTCAAATGTGGTTCGCCAGGTCACTTTATTTGAGACTGCCCAGAGTTATCTAAGAAAGAAAAATTTTAGAATGTAAGATCGAGCAGTACGACTGCAAGAGGGAGACCACCGAAAAATAGGAGAAATTATCCAGTGGTTGAGGTATAATTAGGGACTCAATAGTGAGGTCCAATGCAAAAGCACCTGTTAGAGCCTACGATGTTCACGCTCGCGAAGAAGAATCGTTCCAAATGTTATTATCGGTACATTCTCTCTTTATGATACTAATGTGATTGCTTTAATTAACACTGGATCAAGACACTCGTATATTTGTATGAATTTGGTGTTTAATAAGAATTCACCTTGGGGTGCACCGATATTATTTGTAAAGAAGAAAGACGGCACGATGAGAATATGTATCAATTACAGACAACTGAATGAAGTGACTATAATGAACAAATAACCTCTACCACGGATTGATGATTTATTTGATCAGTAGAAAATGGCTACAGTATTTTCAAAGATTGATTTGAGATCGGGTTATTATCAATTACAAGTTAAAGAGTCAGATGTGCCTAAAACTACATTCAGAACGAGGTATGGACATTATGAATTCCTGGTTATGCCTTTCGAATTAACTAATGCTCTTGTAGTTTTCATGGAATTGATGAACTGGATATTAAGACCGTATTTAGATAGATTTGTTGTTGTATTCATTGACGTTATTCTGATCTATTCGTGAGATGAATCTGTATATACCGAGCATTTGAGAATTATGTTACAAACTCTATGTGATAAGCAATTTTTAGCAAAGTTTAGTGAATGTGAGTTTTGGCTTCGAGAGGTTGGATTTCTGGGGCATATCATTTCAGCTGAAGGTATTAGAGTTGACTTGAGTAAAATTTCTGCTATTGTTGTCTGGAAACCTCTGAGAAATGTATCTAAAATCCATAGTTTTTGGGTTTAGTGGGCTATTATCGAAGATTCGTAAAAGGATTTTCGATGATTGCGACATCGATGACACGATTGCTACTGACAAATGTGAAATTCGAATGGTCAGAAAAATGTCAGTAGAGTTTTGAACAGTTTAAAGTATTATTAACTGAAGCATCAATTCTGGTTCAACCTGAATCGGTGAAAGAGTTCATGATTTATGGTGACGCGTCATTGAATGATTTGGGTTATGTTTTGATGCAAGAGGGAAAATTTATAGCTTATACTTCTCAACAATTGAAACCGCATGAAAATAACTAATGGACGCACGACTTAGAGTTGGCTGCAATTATGTTCGAATTGAAAATTTGGCGACACTATTTATACAGTGAAAAATGCCACATTTATATGGATAAATAAAGCTTAAAATATCTGAATTCACAGAAAGATTTGAATCTGCGACAACGAAGATGGCTCGAGTTATTGAAAGATTATGAATTTGTGATCGATTATCACCCAGGAAGAGCTAATGTTGTTGATGATTCCTTGAGTCAAAAATCTTTGTTTGCATTACGAGCAATAAAAACCTAATTGATGATTTGTGATGATGGGTCTATTTTAGCATAATTAAAAGCTAAACCGATATTTCTTCAACAAATATGTGAAGCTCTAAAAAGGGGGGAGAGTTGTAACAGCCCATTTTTAGCCAAATCAGAACAATGGTTTCAGGACCACAAATATGAAGTTGATATATTTTTTTATTATTATTTTAATGTTTATAGCATGATATCATGTATGTGTGAAAATTTAGTTAAGAAATTTTATCATTTAATTGGTTAATTTGAGAAAAAGGACTAAATCGTGCAAAGTTCAAAAGTGTTGTCCTATTAGTTAAAGTTTCTTAAGTGGTAATTAGACCATTATTATGATAGTGGATGATAGTGGCTTGGTAAATTTGAAATAATTAATGTTCATTAAGGTTATTCTTGTAATTTAGTTATTAAAGGTTAAAACTAATAAAACAAAAATCAATTTTATTCATTATCATCTTCTCCAAACCAATTGAGAAGGAGGAAAAGCCAAAATTTCTAGGTTTTCATTCTTCCATAGTTATTTTGCTCATTAAGGTATGGTTTTTGTCCCATTTTTAATGATTTTTACGTTTTTGAGATCGTTGTAGCTTATCCTAGTTAGCCCTTGGACTAATTTGCAAAACTATTAAAGATTTTAGATGTTGCCATTGATGAATATGTATGAGTTTTGAAGTTTCTTGATAGATTATGAAATGTTTTTAATAGTTAAACAAATTTTGAAAAGTGATATTGACAAAAATGTCAAAAGGGATTAAATTGAAAAAATGTAAAACATGGTGGTTAAAAGTGTGAATAAATGAGAAATATGGGCTAATATGGACACTTGTGAAATTCGGCTATGATGAAATTGGATTAAATTGCATGAATTTGTGTTTTATGTAATAAGGACTAAATTGTAAAAGATGTGAAAGTTTATGGGTAAAAGTGTAAATGTGTCTTAAATAGTGTTTTGGACTAAATTGAATGAATAGAAGAGTAAATAATTTAATTTTTGAATATATTTAGATCAAGAAAAGAGAAATACAGACTTGGATCAGGGAAAAGATAAAGTTATCGACCAATCAACTCGATTCGCTGTTTTAATATCCGAGGTAAGTTCGTATATTATAATTTTGTTTCAAATGTATTTTATATGCTTTGATATAGCATGAATTGTGATTATACGATTACGGACGAGTTGGGAAATGATTCGATGAAGATTCGATAGTTGGAAACCCGGTTGAACCTTAGGAATAGTTTAGGATGCTAGTGACATGTTATTAGGTATACTTTGAGTTGGCTTTGGGCCATGTTATTAGCACTTGGGGTGTAAGATATACAAATTTGGCTTCGAGCCATGATATCAGATTTCGGATGAGTTACCTTGATTTGGCTAGGGGCCATGGTATAGGTACTTATCGAGTGAGACCTTAAGTATTCGACTTCTATTTTGAATGGTTCAACGGATAAATGAAGGATGTGGTTGAGTATGAGATTAGTACAAGGTGATACAGGTACATACGAAAATGAATTGAGTATCGAAATCTATGAAATTGATGAGTTCTTTGGTAAGTTATATGAATGATCATTTGATAGCTTGAGATTTAATAGAATTGTTCCACATTATTTTTCATTATATGAATAATTAATGAATGATGATAATTGCTCATTGTTATCATACGAGCTTACTAAGCTATATAGCTTACTTTGTTAGCTTTCAATGTCTTATAATGATTTCAAATCTAGCTCGGATTTGGAGATCGTTGGAGACTTCACCACACTATCCACTAACTCTTTGGTACTTTTGAAACTATTTTTGAAGTATATGACATGTATAGGTATTTCGATCTTGTTGATTATGTTTTGGTAATGATGTTGGCCAAATGAATTGGCATTGTAAATGTATATGTTTTGGTTTGTAAATATAGCCATGAGATTTGGCTTAATTTGGTGAATTTAGCTACGTGCTTATATATATATGCATATTGCTGATAGTTAAGTTCATGGATGGATATGATAATGGTTTATATTATGAGAATTGTGGTCATTATTGTTAATAGGTATTATGAATGTTAAATTGATGATTTGTGGAAGTTGGCATGCTTGTGAAGTTAGGCCTAATAACGGATCTTTGATAATGGTCATCTTGATGATTGAGTAGACAAGGATTGGTATGAATATAGTTAGTATATTGTGGTATTTATGTGCCATGAATTGGTTGGTATTCAAATGGTAAGATTTAGACTTGGTTTGGTTATTTTAGATTGCATTTTATGCTATGGTTGGGTGTCAATTGTGTAGGTGAAAATGTGTACCAAATGGGGTGGCAAAATGGCTTGGTAAATAGCATATTTTTGTCCACACGGGCAGAGACACGGGCTTGTGTGACACATGGCCATGCTACACGACTGTGTATCTTCTAGTGTTGAAATTGAAATGAAGTCAGTATGCTCCACACGGTCTCACACAGGCGTGTGATCAGCCTTGTGGTACAAGTTAGTGTACCCCTTATTTGGCACACAGCCTAGCACACGGCCGTGTGACTTGGCCGTGTTGTATAAGTCAGTATACCCTACAGGTTTGGCACAGCCTAACACATGACCTATGATAAACCGTAAAAGTAACATATTTTAACCCCATATTTAATAGGCTTTTTGATGATTTAGCCCTTGATTTTGTGTAAAAAGGTGCTTTTAATCCTTTCTTTTCATGTTTATACTCAGGAAAGCACCCAAGGATAAAAAGAGCACAAAATGGGCTTAAAACGGAGCAATTGGGCCTTAGAGGGAAATCAACACGACTTGGCCCAAAGCCCCACGATCGTGCCTCACCGATTACCTGAAACACGACCTCAACTCCATCACACTGAGTGGTGCATCATCCATTTCTCACACAGGCGTGCCGGTGATCTCATGGTCGTGTCCAAATCGAACACTGAAACGGCTGAATCTAGACTTACGGCCATGCCCAAAACGATAGAATCGAGACACGGCCCAACCACATTTTACATGGGCGTGTGCCATGGCTGTGCCCCTGCCGCGAGAGAGAGCAATATCACTCGATTTGGATGCTTGAAGCCAAAGAAACATACTCCTAACTCTACTCCAACACCCTAATAGTAATTCTACTTGAAGGAGATACTTAGGAGCCAAGTATAGCATTCCAAAGCCTATATAAACAACTCAAGGCAGACATAAATGGGGAGCTTTTTGTAGAGGCTTTTGCCGAAGCTTTCATCTTTTAGGGAGTCACTTGAAGATAGCCAATTGATCCATTTCAAGAAGTCGGAACTCCATTCAAGACAGATGATCTCTCATTTAATTCCTTTAGGGGGTTTTAGGGATTTCTTATGTTTTTTTTATTCTTTTCTCTTGAAATGTTTTCGTATTTAGTTATGAACTAAACCCTTCAGATACCTGAAGAGGATGAAACCTATGATGTGATTTTTAAATTATATGACAAGTACTTAGTTCGTTCTTAATTATGTTGCTTAATTTAATCTGATGTGCTTAGGTGGAGGAGGAATAGACCCTACCTAAGAGTAGATCTAGCATAATTGAGTGGAGTTGATCGGACGCCTAGAGATGGGGTTATGAGATTTTGCCGGATTAGGGTGAAACCTAAAATGGGAATCCATTGATCGATTTACTGCTTCTTTAGGGGGTTATTATAAGAGAACGAGAGTTTCACTAATTAACCTAAGGTTAGACGTTATTCGCCTCAAGAGAGGATTTAATATAGGTTAGGGAGTCTCACGGATCAAGCTAAGTCAAGAAATCATATGGTTTAGGGAATAAATAATAGGTGAAGTCATAGGTGGATTCTTCCTGAGGGTATCGTCTTTATCAATTGAGTTTTCCCAAAGTTTTTCTCCAATTCATTCTTTTGTCTTTGCATTTAGTTTAAGTATTTCATTAAATTAATAAACCAATCACTTCATATTTTAGGCTAAAGAATAGAAAAAAAGTGAGTATGTAACACCCCAAACCCGGCCAATACACCATGACCGAATCTGGTATGTTACGGGGAAATTCGTATTTGAGAGGTTAGGTTTCCAGTTAAAGTGTTGATGAAAACTCTTTGTTGTGTTTGTAAAAATCTTGGGTATGATTGTTCAAAACCGAAAGCGAATTTTGATAACCCGTAAGTTTTGAAAACTTAGTTGAATCTAATAGTAAAACCAATTTATATCAGTTGGAAATTCGAGTTATTCTTTTTTAGTTGCTTAAAAACATTTTGAACATAGTTTAAGTTTGGAAAACATTTGAGTTGCACCCGATGGTAAAGTTTAAAACATATCGCTTTGTAGTTTTGAAAACCTTATCTTTCCAAGTTTTATCCAATATTAACCCAATAATTTGTTAAGGCATATTTGAAATCAAATCTAAGCATATATTTAACCAAAACATAATTTTTAAAAAGGCCTTTTACAATCCCAACAAACCAAATAAAAGAAAATATGAAATATAGTACCAAGTTTTTAAATCGATTGCAACTCAGAAGTTTATTCATGGCATGGTCACCTCGAGTCCACCCGGCTCCATGTCCGATCAAAGTGTCACCTGGAATGATAAGGGAGAAGGTGAGTCGCAAGACTCAGTGCATAAATCCTCCTCCCGATGAATGTAACATACTAACACACATCATAACAAAGCAATACAATTAATGCACCCGATCCTAACCATCCATAACACCTTTCCTACCCGTGTGGTACCAAACCCTTGGTGGTGTCAAACCACTTGGTGACCCAAAGTCACGATATCCATCAATGTGGTGCCAAACCTTTGGGGACCCAAAGTCACGAATAATCAATCATGGGGCCAACCCGTGTGATACCAAATCCTTGGCGACGATCCCGTATCTCAATAGTAGGGCCAACCCACGGTGGCGTTAAACCACGAGGACAAGTCGCTATGAGGTGCCAAACCTCGGTGTCCCAAAGACACAAATGTGATACCAAATCCTTTGGTGACCGAAGTCACGAATAGTCAAGTTAATGGGGCCAACCCATGTGTGATACCAAATCATGGCGGCGATCCGTAATATCAACTATGGGGCCAACCCAATCGTGGTACTAAGCCCTTTGGGACAAGTCGCTATGAGGTGCCAAACCTCGATGACCCAAAGTCACAATAAATCGATCTGTGGTACCAAACCCTTTGGAGGTGCCAAACCTCTAGTGTCCAGAAAGACACGGATATCATATTCCCCCTCCTCTCAATCACCCATAGACATATCATACCGACTCATGTAAAGTATGCCAATCATGCAAATCATGCTACCATGTTAATATTGCATCTAACAACACATACATCATAGATCATGATATCATATATCAATATGAGAACTCGTAATGAAGCGGACTTACCGAATCCGATGCGCATACCCCATAGGATATCATATCACTCAACCATACCATTTTGGCTTTGTTAAAAAATCAGGTTATTAAGCATATTACTAAGCAAAGAGTGTGTTAGTTTACACACCTGTTAAAACGCAAGCCTTAATCCCAACGAACCGATCTAAGACTCTCAATTACCCTGCTCCTATAATAGGCCAAATATGAACATCAGAACTAAGGCCATTCGGCCAAACCAAATAACTCAAGAGGGTTAACGCTCAAACCCTTACCTTACGAATGATTTGGTTTCCTACCAAATCCTGAACCAACCGATGGTTCCTCTGACAATCGGCCACACCTATTAAGAAGAGCGATTAATCCATAATAGACTTTAGCTTAACGAAAAGTAAAAGAATAAACCACTAATTCACTTCTTACCCCCACTTACCAACCGATTACCCAAAGATGGAGGCTTAACATTATTTGAAATCTCGAATGTCCTTCTCCAACGATTGAAAATAAGAAAACAAGATCAACACCTCCCTAATATCCGGCCAACGCACCAGCCAAAAAGAAGAGGTGAGTTTCGGCTATAGATGCACAACACCACTTATGTTCGGCTTGAGTGCTAATAGAGGAAAAGAAGATGTGAAATGAAGATAAAGTTTTGGCAAAGGGTTTTGAGAAAAAGACTGAAAATGGACAGGAGGAAAGTACTTTCGGTTTTGAAAAGAAAAAGAAATGAAGGAGGTATTTTGGAGAATAACTTTCGCTATCAAGGTTTCAAGAGAAGAAAGGAAGTGTGAGAAGAAGAGGGTACTAGTTTTGACAACACAAATGAAAAGAAAAAAAAAGAAATGGAAGAGAGCATTGACCACACACAAAATTTAGGAGACACAAGTGCAAATTTGACAAAAAAAAGAAGAACTTTGGCTTTGACACAAAATGACGAAAATGCACCAAAATGCAAAGTGAATTTCGGCACTCCCATTCCCACACCTACCAAACCGCCACTCCTCCCCCAAAATCTCTCAATAATCGCCACTACCAACAAACACTCCAAGCCTCTAATTCAAGCGACTTTGAACTAGTCAACCTCCTAGATTAACTCTCCACCCACCATTCAAGATGTTTGACTTGGTCTATGGCGAGTTTGAGGCACACTACTTCTCCTCCTCCATGCCGTCAAAATGGAAGCAAAATATGAGGCTTTGCAGCTCGAACATGGGACCTCCTTCCCTTGCAAGTGGCGCCAAATTCAAGCTCTAAGTGGCGTCATACGCCACCTTCTTGACCCTCTTTTTGTGCTAAAATCAACCTAAAATACCTATAACCCTTAGCTCCTTGACTCCATTCACTTAAAGCTTAAAACTAAAATTTTCCCTACCACTCAGGCTTGCACCAAGCTTACAACTAAGCCCCAAAACATCAAAAACAACCACACCGCAGATCAAGCACATGCAAACAATGCAATAACAAAATAGCCCCTATTCGAGGATATTACAGTTCTACCCCTTAAAAATAATTTCGACCTCGAAATTACGATCAAAAGAGTTGAGGTATTCTTGCCTCATCGCATCCTCTGGTTCCCACGTAGCTTCTTCCACACCATGATTACGCCATAGCACTTTTACCAAAGGCCGACTTTCACGCAGGACTTTCACATCTCGATCTAGAATGCCTTGGTTCCTCCTCCATGGTCAAATCCGGATTCACCTCGATATCTTCCACTGCTACCACGTGCGATGGATCTGAACGATAACGCCTAAGCATCGAGACGTGAAATACATCGTGAATCTGACTTAACTCTGCTGGCAACTCAAGCTGATAAGCTACTGGACCCACTCGTCTCAGTACCTTATACGGCCCAATAAACCTCGGGCTTAACTTGTCTTTTATCCCAAACCTCAACACTTTCTTCCATGGCGAGACCTTGAGAAAGACCTTATAACCCACGGAAACTCTATATCTCACGCTTGAGATCGGCGTAAGACTTACGTCTGTGAAGCTTCCTTCAATCGAGCTGAATCAACAACCTTATCTTGGATCTACGCAACCAACTCTGGTCCCAACATCGGCGTTCACCCAACTCCGTCAACATGTAGGTGAGCGACACTTCCTACCATACAATGCCTCATATGGTGCCATCTTGATGCCGGTTTAGTAGCTGTTGTTGTGGCGAACTTCACTAATGGTAGAAACTCTTCCCAACTACCTCTGAAGTCCGAACACAACCTCGTAGCATATCCTCTAAGATCTGTATAACCCTTTTCGACTACCGTCGAATTGCGGGTGAAATGTCGTCTTTGAAATCCAAGCAGCGTGCCGAGGCACGATACAACGCTTTCCGAACCTTGGCGTAAATCGGGATCCCTATCAGAGATGATCGATCTTGGCACACCTTTGCTTGACCTCACTATCTCGACACGAGATAAGCCGCTAACCTCTGAAGTGAGTAATCCACCCTCAAGGGATAAAGTGGTGATTTAATCGGACAATCCACAATTACCCAAAGCGGAGTCCTTCTTGCTAGGCGTAAGAGGTAATCCAGCCGAAATCCATAGTTATCCTTTCCCACTTCCTTTGTGGAATCTTCTTTGGTGAAGCAACCACGACGGCAAGCGATGTTCACCTTGACTGGCGACATGTGAGACACTTCCTTACAAACTCTATCACTTCCCTCTTGACCCGACCACTAAAAGCGCTCTTTTAGATCCGATACATCTTACTACCTCCGGGATGCATAGCGTAGGGCTCTATATCGTCTGAAGAATCTTCGCCTTAACTCGATATCCCTCGGCATACAAGCTCTCCTTGAAAACACGGCACTCCATCACTAATGGCTGTAAACTTCCAAACCACCATTACGCACTTGCGACCTCGGTAGCATTCGAACCTCATCCCTAACTGTTTCTCCTTAATCTGCTTCAACCCGTGAAGCAACTTGCAATTACGCTAGAATACTTCGTAAATCATACAAACTCAAATGGGCAAACATCACTCTTAAGTCCGCTACAACCTTACGGCTCAGCGTGCGCCACCACGTCGGCCTTGCACGGATGATACTCAATCGAGCAGTCGTAATCCTTTAGCAACTCAATCCATCTGTTGCCTCAAATTCAAATCCTTACGAGTCAAAAGGTACTTGGACTCTTGTGATCATGTAGACTATCGATCTCTCTCCGTTACAAGTAGTGCCTCTAAATTTTTATGGTGAAGACTCTGCCGCTAACTCCAAGTCGTCGTCGGATAATTGACTTCATGTGGCCTCGACTACTGAGATCGTAAGCCACAACCTTCCCTTCTGCGTCAAGACACAACCCAAACACGTATGTGATGCATCGCATGATATCGTGAATTCCTTTCACGCCTCGGGTTGAATTAAAGCGGAGCTTGGTCAAAATCTTATTCAACTTGTTGAAACTCTCCTGCCGCTTCTCGGTCCAAATGAATGGAACTCCTTTTCTTAACAACTTGGTCATCGCCCTGCGATCAACGAAAATCCTTCTACAAATCTTTGGTAGTATCACCTTAAGCCTAGAAAACTCGAATCTCAAATGACTTGACTTTGGCGACTTCTAATCCAAAACTGCCTCAAACTTTCGAGGATCCACTCTAATCCCCTCAGCTGACACCACATGACCCAAGAAGGTCACCTCCCTAAGCCAGAACTTGCACTTACTAAACTTAGCATAAAGGTGCTTCTCCCTCAGAATCTGTAACACAACTCGTAAATGTGTATCATGCTCCTCCTCAGTCCTTGAATACACCAAGATGTCGTCTATGAATACCACGACAAACTGATCCAAATACTGCTGGAACACCCTATTTATCATATCCATGAATGTTGCCAGCGCGTTAGTCAACCCAAACGGCATTACCAGAAACTCATAGTGCCCATACCGAGTACAAAACGCAGTCTTGTAGATATCCGCCTCCTTCACCTTTAGCTGGTGATACCCGGACCTTAAATCGATCTTTGAGAATACGGATGCACCTTTTAGTGATCAAATAAGCCATCTATCGTAGTAGCGGATACTTGTTTTGATCGTCGACTTATTCAATGGCGGTAGTCTATACACATCCGCATAGTACCGTCTTTCTTCTTGACAAAAGTCTGGCGCTCCCCAAAGTGAAACACTTGGCACGATAAAGCCTCGGTCCAACAACTCTGGATCCGAGCCTTAAGCTCTACTAACTCTTTGGCACCATCCTATACGGAGCAATGAACCTTGGCGCGATTACGGGTAACAAATCTATCCCGAACTCCACCTCACGATCCGGTGGCAATCCAGAAAGCTCCTGCGAAACACATCAACAAATTCCTTAAGCTATTAGGACCTTCCCTACGGTGAGACTCCTTAGCCTCCAAGGCATACACATGAACCACATATGCTTCATAGCCCTTCGACCATCTTACCGACTTTCCAGCGAGACACCACGTTGGATAAGTAATCTCTTCTATTGCCTATCATGACCACCTCATCACCCTTAGTCGTCCTTAGAACCATGCGCTTAGCCGCGCAATCCAACCTCGTGCGGTACTTAACCAACCGGTCCATCCCAAGAATCGGATCGAACTCTCAAGCGGTAGTTCCATCAAATCGACCTCAAACACTACCCTTGAAGTTCGGGGTACATCTCTATCTGACTTATCTACAACTCTGAGTGACCTAGAGGGCTAATTACGGTCATCGCCTAGAAGATATCTGAGTCTAAATCCATGGTCTCCACTATGCTACTACATAGCGTATGAATCGTTGAACCTACATCAATCAAAGCGTTAAATGGAGAACCAAAGATCAAGAACGTCTGGATTATGGCGTTCGGTGCGTCGCACTCCTCTCGGTGCCTCGCTGCATACACTAACCCAGGCTGTCTTGCCTCAGAATTACCCGCACCTCTGCCCGGTGCTCCGCGGCCCCGACCAGAACCATTACCTCCTCTACCATTACCACAACCCCTCTGCGGTGGCGGTCCATTATTCCAAAACTGAGTGCGGTACGACCCTCGGTGAATCCTAGCCAACTTACACGGACAGTCCCTCACACGGTGGTCAATGAACTACCTCAAAACATCCTCTTCCACCGGTCCAACATCCTCCCCAATGAGCTTTCCCACAGCGATTACCTCAGAAAGGTCCACGATTAGCGACAACGAACCTACAGGCCGATTCGCCCCTCTGTCTAGCCCTTTTTGAGGATTACCTGACGACCCAGAAGATTCAAAACTCCTCTTATGCCTGTTCCTATCCAAGTTCTGCCTCACAGACTCTTTAACCCCTTCGGCTACCTTAGCCTTTTCTACCAGGACAGCAAACTCATGCTCCTGCTGTGGAGCAATCAGCAACCTTAATTCATCTCTCAGACCATCCTCGAATCAAACACACCTCTCGTGTTCAGTAGCCATAATGCCCCTAGCATACCGACTCAGCCTCAAGAACTCTGCCTCGTACTCCGACACAGACTTACTCCCCTGAACCAGCCTCAGAAATGCCTTCCGTTGATCAATAATGTCGCTAAATCCAATGTACTTTTTCTGATATGCAGCCTTAAAATAATCCTAAGTAAGATCTTCCGCTGCAGCACTGTCCCGAACCGTGAGCCACCACTGGTATGACTCATCTCGAAGAAGTGATACTATCCCCTTTAGCTTCTCTTTAGCAGTCAGGTCCAAATCATCCATGATCCGCTCCGTCGCCTTCAGCCAATACTCAGCCGTGCTAGGAGCCACACTAGACACACCTCGGAATACCTCAGCCCCGTTTGCTCGGAGTCATTCAGGCATAGATTTTGAGCTCCTGCGCCTCCACCTACTCCAGCTACCCTTTCCGAACTTCATGACATTGCTGTGACACTGCGTCGTCCCGAGTCATTCACGAAACTCACCACCTCCGGTGGTGGTGATGCGATATCTCATTCTCGGACCTGACCGGACCCTCTTGGTTCAAAAGCGTCATCCTACCCGACAACGTCCACGACCACGGCCACCTCGAGCGCTCATGACAAAAATCTCGTCTTGTCTGATTAGAAGTTTATGCATTAGTAAATATTTCATTGCCTTTAAAGGAAAGAGTCTTATGAATATCTCTTATTAAAGAAGTTTTGTTTTCACGAGTCCACAGAGTCCTATCAATTTCAGTTTCTAAAGTAATCTACTACCGCTAGTCATTCAGTCACATCACATCAAAAATCTTAAGCAATAGTAAGGGTACTTACAGGCGGATTAGTCAAGTCTCGGTGCCATGCCTTTCAAACCATTTATTTTAAAACAACATCACTTAAACCAATCTTTAAAACATTTTGGGCCCCGGGCCCACAGCCGAGCTTTTGAACTTAGCTCTGATACCACAATTGTAACACCCCAAACCCAGACAATACACCACGATCGAATCTGGTATGTTACGAGGAAATTCGTATTTGAGAGGTTAGGTTTCCAGTTAAAGTGTTGATGAAAACTCTTTGCTGTGTTTGTAAAAATCTTGGGTGTGATTGTTTAAAACCGATAGTGAATTTTGATAACTCGAAAGTTTTGAAAACTTAGTTGAATCTAATAGTAAAACCAATTTATATCATTTGGAAATTGAGTTATTCCTTTTAGTTGCTTAAAACATTTTGAACTTAGTTTAAGTTTGGAAAACATTTGAGTTGCATTCATTTTAAATTACACGTGATACCAGATGGTAAAGTTTAAAACATATCGCTTTGTAGTTTTGAAAACCTTATCTTTCCAAGTTTTATCCAATATTAACCCAATAATTTGTTAAGGCATATTTGAAATCAAATCTAAGCATATATATAACCAAAACATAATTTTAAAAAGGCCTTTACAATCCCAACAAACCAAATAAAAGAAAATATGAAATATAGTACCAAGTTTTTAAATCATTGTAACTCCAAGTTTATTCATGGCATGGTCACCTCGAGTCCACCGGCTCCATGTCTGCGATCTAAGTGTCACCGGAATGATAAGGGAGAAGGTGAGTCGTAAGACTCGATGCATAAATCCCCTCCCGATGAATGCAACATACTAACACACATCATAACAAAGTAATACAATTAATGCACCGATCCTAACCATCCATAACACCTTTCCTACCCGTGTGGTACCAAACCTTTGGTGGTGCCAAACCCTTGGTGACCCAAAGTCACGATATCCATCAATGTGGTGCCAAACCTTTGGTGACCCAAAGTCACGAATAATCCATCGTGGGGCCAACCCGTGTGATACCAAATCATGGCGGCGATCTCGTATCTCAATAGTGGGGCCAACCCATGGTGGCGTTAAACTACGAGGGACAAGTCGCTATGAGGTGCCAAACCTCGGTGTCCCAAAGACACAAATGTGATACCAAATCTTTGGTGATCGAAGTCACGAATAGTCAAGTTGTGGGGCCGACCCACGTGTGATACCAAATCATGGCGGACGATCCGTAATATCAAGCGTGGGGCCAACCCACCGTGGTACTAAGCCACCGGGACAAGTCGCTATGAGGTGCCAAACCTCTGGTGACCCAAAGTCACAATAAATCGATCGTGGTACCAAACCTTTGGAGGTGCCAAACCTCACGGTGTCCCAAAGACACGGATATCATATTCCCTCCTCTCATATCACCCATAGACATATCATACCGACTCATGTAAAGTATGCCAATCATGTAAATCATGTTACCATGTTAATATTGCATCTAACAACACATACATCATAGATCATGATATCATATATCAATAACGAGAACTCATAATGAAACGGACTTACCGAATCGATGCGCATACCCCATAGGATATCATATCACTCAGCCATACCGTTTTGGCTTTGTTAAACAATCAGGTTACTAAGCATATTACTAAGTAAAGAGTGTGTTAGTTTACACACCTGTTAACACGTAAGCCTTAATCCCAACGAACCGATCTAAGACTCTCAATTACCCTGCTTCTATAATCGGCCAAACATGAACATCAGAACTAAGGCCATTCGGCCAAACCAAATAACTCAAGAGGGTTAACGCTCAAACCCTTACCTTACGAATGATTTGGTTCCCTACCAAATCCCGAACCAACCGATGGTTCCTTTGACAATCGGCCACACCCTATTAAGAAGAACGATTAATCCACAATAGACTTTAGCTTAATGAAAACTAAAATAATAAACCACTAATTCACTTCTTACCCCCACTTACCAACCGATTACCCAAAGATGGAGGCTTTGCTTGACTGCTTCGAAATCCTGGATGTCCTTCTCCAATGATTGAAAATAAGAAAACAAGATCAACACCTCCTAATATCGTAACGCACCACCCAAAAGAAGAGGGAGATTGGCTATAGATGCACAACACCACTTATGTTTGGCTTGAGTGCTAAGAGAGGAAAAGAAGATGTGAAATGAAGATAAAGTTTCGACAAAGGGTTTTGAGAAAAAGACAGAAAATGGACGGGGAGGAAAGTACTTTTAGTTTGAAAAGAAAAAGAAATGAAGGAGGTATTTTGGAGAATAACTTTCAGCTATCAAGGTTTCAAGAGAAGAAAGGAAGTGTAAGAAGAAGAGGGTACTAGTTTAAACAACACAAATGAAAAGAAAAAAAAGAAATGGAAGAGAGCATTGATTACACACAAAATTTAGGAGACACAAGTGCAAATTTTGGCAAAAAAAAGAGAAGAACTTTGGCTTTGACACAAAATGACGAAAATGCATCAAAATGCAAAGTGAATTTTGGCACTCCCATTCCACACCTACCAAACCGCCACCCCCAAAATCTCTCCAACAATGGCCACTACCAACAAACACTCCAAGCCTCTAATTCAAAAAGCTTTGAATTAGTCAACCTCTATATTAACTCTCCACCCACCATTCAAGATGTTTGACTTGGTTTATGGCGAGTTTGAGCTCACACACTTCTCCTCCTCCATGCCGTCAAAATGGAAGCAAAATGTGAGGCTTTCATGGCTCGAACATGGGACCTCCTTCCCTTGCAAGTGGCGCCAAATTCAAGCTCTAAGTGGCATCCTTACGCCACCTTGTAAACCCTCTTTTGTGCTAAAATCCACCTAAAATACCTATAACCCCTTAGCTCCTTGACTCCATTCACTTAAAGCTTAAAAACTAAAATTTTCCCTACCACTCGAGGCTTACACCGGGCTTACAACTAAGCCCCAAAACATAAAAAACAACCACACATGAGATCAAACACATTCAAACAATGCAATAACAAAATAGCCCCTATTCCAGGATATTACAGAGTATTAGTACTTTTGGGTTCCCTTAGGTTTGATAAGATATTCTTGCCTAAGCTATACTACTATTCGATAGGTGCACTTGCCGCTATCGTTGTCACAGTTAGTCTACAGGTTTGATCACTCTTTATAAATATTAAAACTCGACTGTTTGACACGATCAAGTTTTTGGCGTCGTTATCGGGGGACACTAAAATATTAAGAAAGCTCTATTTCTATTACTTTAGCCATTATTTTTATTTTTAAATTTTTCTTATTCTTATACATATATTTTTATTATTCTAAATTTCTTTCTTTCTTTTTAGAGCAGGTACCTGTAGTTTATGACTAGAAGAAATCTGAGAAGACCATTAGAATACAAAAGTGACATTGAAGCTACCGCTCGTAGAAATCATAGAGAAATTAGACGAGTCCTAGACAATTAAAGAGAAGAACAACAAAGATCCAATACTAATGAAGGGATGGACGAAAGCAATCCACCACCAAATGTGCAAGAACATAATGCTCCGCGCATTATTTATGATTATACTAAACCTAATTTGACAGGAGTAGAATCTAGTATTTTTAGGCCCACTATAGCTGCTAATAATTTTGATTTGAAGCCTAACACAATACAAATGATTCAACAGTTTGTTCAATTTGTTGGTTTGTAGGATGAATATCCAAACACTCATATATCTAATTTTTTAGAATCTGTGATATCTTCAAAACAAATGGCGTTTCTGACGATGCCATACATCTTTGATTATTTCCTTTTTCATTAAAGAACAAAGCAAAGTAGTGGTTGAACTCGTTACCATGAAGGTCAATCACCACATGGGATCAAATGACCAAAAAATTTATTTTAAAATATTTTCCACTAGCCAAAACGGCTAAATTTAGGAATGACATATCTTCTTTTGTGCATAATGGCGTAAAACACTATATGATGCATGGGAAAGATACAAGGATCTCCTAAAGAGATGCCCACACCACGGATTACCTTTGTGGCTTCAAGTCCAAACTTTTTACAATGGTGTGAATTCTCCAACTAGGCAAACGATTGATTCATCAGCCGATGGAACTTTGAATAATAAAACTCCTGAAGTAGCTTACGATATTATTGAGGAGATGTCATTGAACACCTATCAATGGCAGATTACAAGAACTAAACTGACAAAATCAGCCGGAGTTTTTAACATAGACTCAGTGACAATGCCGTCAACATAGGTGGAGTTAATGAATAAAAAGCTTGATAATTTATGTTTGTGACATCCGAGTTTAAGGTTCTCGCATTTTAACTCATATTTGTGTGTTAGTATGCTCTGTATGCTATTCAGGTGTGTTTGGGGGCTTCGGGAAACCTTGGGGTTAGGTAGGAGCCTTAGTGAAAATTTATGGTTCAAGGTCTTTAGGCGGGAGCTAGGGGAGCTAGGTCTTAAGGGATCTAAAGTGGTGGGGATGGACACAACAAGTGGAATGTTGGAGTGGCAAGGTGACGCCAAGGTGTAAGGGGGGAGTTTGCATCAAAAAGGAGTTGCAAGGGAGAAGAGGTTTGAGTTGCAGGAGGTGCATTTTGGGGTGCATTTTGCGTCAAGAGAGGGAGGTAGTGGGTTCGGCATGTGCACTTGAAAAGTGGAAGTTGGAATGGGTCTAACTTTTTAAATAGTTGGTGGAGAGCTATTTGTGGAGTTTGAATGAGTCAAACTCATTTGAATGGGTGAATGGGAGTGAGGTTAGGAGGAAGAGTAGGGATTTGAGAGAGGGGAGAAGTGGTGGCCGGATGTGGGACTTTGGAGGCGGACATATTTTGGTCATGTGAGGGGAGCTAGGGGCCGAATTTAGGTGTTCTTGTAAAGGGGGTATTCATCTTTTTGCATATTTTTTTCTCTTTGCCAAAAGTGTTAGTTAAAACTCTTTCTTTTGCTTTCTTTTCTTGTGACAAAAGCCGAAAGTACAGGGGAGCATTTGGGCATTTTTGTGAATCATCTCTTCTCTCTTTTTCTCTCTTCTCCTCTAAAGCCAAACCATATCCCTCTCACCTTCTCTCTTCTTTTTTCATATTTGTGGCCTTAAACTCACTTATTGATAAAAGTCGAATAACTCTCCTATACTTTGGCCGAATCTCCCATTCACCATTTTTTTTCTCTATTTCGACCATACCCCTTTTCTTTTTTCTTCTAGTGCGTTATTCCTCTAGTTTTATCACTAGGCTGAATCTATCCGAGCCTGTAGAGGGGGTGTCATCGTTCTTCTCATGTAAATCTTCTCAATCGGGTTAGTAGTGGTGGTAAGGGTTCGTTATTCTTTGAAATCTTCCTCCTTTCTTTCTTTGGTTGTGGAAACCAAAAGCTAACCTTGGTTCTGGAATGTGGCCAAATCTTGTTAGGGGCCTTAACGTAGTGTTTCTTTTATTTGGAGCTGGCGTTAGGGGTATTAAGGAGCTTTTCAGGATTTGATCAATCAAGGTAAGCAGGTTTTGGTTCGGCCAAAGGCCATTTTGTTTGGGCAATAATTGTTAGGCCGAATCTAACATTGGTGCATGTAGGGGTTTCGACAATCTCAAGGTGCAAGCGCATAGCCTTCGGGTTTTGGTTGACTTTGGCAAGGATATTCGATTAAGATCTTATTTAGTCTCGTTAGATCTGATTTAACATTTTAACTTGGGTCTTCTGATGAAGTTATTATTCGATGGATGCAAGTACCAGTCAAGGAGAGAAAGGGGTCGGACACGTAGTCCCGACTCCTAAGTTTAAGAAAAGGTCAGTTTTAGTGGTTCGGGATTGGCCACCGGGGTGTAGGCCAACGTCGAAATAAGATCGTAGGTAAATAGCGATAGTATCGATTAGTGATAGTGTCGACATAGAGGGCGTGGTATTGCGAGTTATCAGATGTGTAATTAACACACTATTTATTTATCTACTTTAAATTAAATATATGTATTGTGTGCGATAGCCGAAACAATGGTTGTGGTCATGTTATTACTCATTTTGGGTAATCCAGTAACCAGGTTAGTATACTACCTATGTTATGGATGTGGTTAGTAATTGTGGATCTATGTAAGCATGTCATATATGCATATCGGGTATGATCATATGTTATGTTACAATTCCATCATATTATGCTGCATGTGCACGGGCTTCGGGATATATATTGATAAAAGGGAAGTGTGTACATTTATGTACGTGGATTGATGATAGCCTCGAGCCACATCGTGGATATTTGTGATTTTAATCACGTGGATCAGTGGCTAGACCACTAAGTGGACTTTGAGCAGCTTGACTGCCAAAGAGGTGTGTAGTAGATAGAAGGTCGATTAAGTAATCCCCCAATGTATGGTGGTTGGATGTACGGGGGTGTGTAGCGGATGGATGCTAGGTTGAGGTGGGTTAACATAATGCATGATAATATGTGGTATATTGATTTGATGTGGTTTTGGGGCTAAGCCCATTTGTGGAAACATGTGGTTTAATTGCACCTTGAGTCAAAACGACGACTACTGATTTTCAAACAATGTAGGTGTCGTGATACTTTGGACCGGGCGGGGTGGAGTCAAGGTGGCCACCTTGAAGCCGTTTTTACTTTTAATGTACTTTATAAACTTTTAATTACTTTGTGGGGTATTATATTGTAATAAGGTCGTTTTAAATACTTTGGATTTTTATGTTCTAAGTTAGATCCGCTATCAAATGGTTGATTTATAAAGAAACTCTAAATATCTGCAACACTCGAATTTAAATGAAGTTTTCAAAATATAGATTACTTATAAACCTTTGGGGTTCCCAAAATTTTCATATAAATGAATAATGATTTGAACTTGTGCAACTCAAACGTTTTATTTTTTTAAATAGTGTTTAATCTTAGAACTTCAAATTCATTTTCTTCACCTATAAAACCCAAATTATCTCAACACTTTTCCCAGTAACATTTTGAACTCGACCGTGGTGTTTGGGCCGGGTTTGAAGCGTTACAATTTGGTATCAGAGCCCGGTTCTAAACTCGACCTTTGGAGGTTTTGAGGCCTACAATGTTTTCAAACTTCAAAATTGGTTTTTTTTCAGGAAATGGCTTTGTGGAAGCATGGAACCTACGTCTCCGGCCCAAGTCCGCCAGGTAAGTATTCCAAATCATAAGACATAAATCGAGCAAACAAACCTGTGAACCAGTCACCGAGTTAGAGTGTGGCAACAGGTACACGCATGTCAGGGCGAGATTAGGGGAGCTTGGTATTTAAGCGATCTAGTGACTCACCTCTTCTTATTGGAATCCTACACAGTGCGTAGCGACTGTTCACTCTAACCATGATGATTTGTTGACAGGCTAAACCTTATAATTAAAACCCAAAAAGGGACTAGCCACCTTGTTTTGTAAAATCCTACGGTAAACCCTAGTTTTTTTGAAATTCCCAAATTACCCCTAATTCGTAAAAATTACCCTGATTTTGGAAATGACCAAAATACCCCTAATTTACAAAATTACTAAAATGCCCCCAAGTTGAAAATTACCAAAATACCCTTATTTTGGCAAATCACCCGAAACCTTATTTTGGAAAATTACGACAATGCCCTTGTAGGATAAAATTACGAAAATACCTCTGAGTCGGGAAATGACGAAAATGCCCCTCTGTGATGAATGTGAATTCGTGGATGCTAATTGTGTGATGATCGATGGGTGTATGTGGTTTCTTGAATTAGGAGATAAGCCTAAAACAAAACTATAGATAAGTTCAAATTCGAAAGAACCATTATCAAAATCACTTTTCATAAAATTATTCGTGATTAATAAGTGAAATAGAATACTAATGCATGAAAATTTCTTTAAATCAGACTAAAATGCGATGATAGACATGAGTTTCAGGGGACATGGTCGTAATATGCGAGGGCATAGTAGAGGTAGGATGGCTGTATCGGAACTAGTAGAGTCTGATCAGGGGTCAGGAAATGAGGCACCACTATAGCCAGCTATAGAGGCGAAGTTTCAGGGTCAGACAGGGGAGACGATGCAGAGTCTCAGGCAATGCTGCATATGCTAGAATGAGTCGCTAGGGCGAGTGCAGGGATAGCAACTCGGAAGTCCATTCCTAAGAGACTTCGAGCTAATAGAGCTGAAGTGTTTTGAGGTATTTCTAGAGTAGCTCCGAATGTGATGGAGTACTGGTTAGAGGCTGTCGAGAGGATCATGGATGACCTGGACTGCACAGCTGACGAGAAGTTAAAGGGCACTATTTCTTTACTTTGGGATGAGGCCTACCAATGGTGGCTCACTGTCAGATAGGGTACTCTAGTGGACTGAGTAGATTAGAGCTTCTTTAAGATAAAGTTTGAGGGGACGTATGTCGGAGCTAGTTACGTGGATGCACAGAGGAAGGTGTTCTTGAACCTAGTACAAGGGGGTAAGTCAGTAGCTGAGTATGAAGTAGAATTTTTGTGGTTGATTTGGTATGCTCGGGGAATTGTTACTCAGGACTCTGTTGTGTGAGATTTGAGGATGGGGCTGCGAGATGAGTGCGGGTGTTGATAGCTCCTCGGCGGAGAGGATTTTGCGAGTTGGTGGAAAAAGCTAGGATAGTGGAGGAGGTCAAAGCGGCGAACTGAGAGGCAAAACAAGGATAAAGATAGAGGCGTGAATAAGAAGAGTTATGGACCTTCGGTATCATCGGGGGGTTTCCAGAAAAAGCCTAGGGTTGAGGGACCTACTCATGTTTTTGCGTCAGTTACTGGAGGTCAGTCTCGTCAGTGTGCTTAATGTGGGAGGTCCCATGTAGGAGAGTACTGGGGAAGGAATAAGGAGTGCTATAGGTGTGGGTCAAGGGACCATCTGATTAAGAATTGTCCTCAAGACGTGGCTAGGACTCGGGACCGTAGGTCAGGGGTATATGCAACCAGGAAGGGGTGGTCAATAGATATCAAGAGGTCGTGGTCCGAATCGAGGAGGGAATGGTTCTGGTCGAGGTCATGGAGCACCAAGCAGAGGTGCTGGGAGCTCAGATGCGAGACAGCCTGGGTTGGTTTATGCAGCCAGACGTCATGAGGAGGGGGATGCACCGGATGTTATTACGGGTACGTTCCTAATTTCTAGGTTACCCTTTACTATTTTAATTAATGCTGGGTCGACTCACTCCTATATTGCTAGCATGATGTCTGGAACCTTGAATGTGCAACCTGAAATTGCCACTAGGAAGATGACAATACTTAGTCCTTTAGGGCAATCAGTAGTGGTAGATAGACTCTTTAGAGATGTGCCTTTAGAGGTTCAAAGTGCTCGTGTTTTGGTGATTTGATGGAGTTGTCGTTCGGAGAATTTGACTTGATCCTTGGAATGGGTGGTTAGTAAGGTATCGTGCAATTTGAATTTGTCTTTGTTAAGCGGATGGCGTTAAAGACTCAGGGATGATGAGGTTGTGGTGATAGGGGAGAGGAGAGACTACTTGGCTAATGTAGTGTTTGCTCTTAAGGCAGAGAAGACGGTGAAGAAGGGGTGCTTGGCCTTCTTAATGCTTGTTAATACCTTAGATGCTAAAGAGGTAGTTGTGGGGGAGGTGAGAACAGTAAAAGGAATTCGTGGATGTTTTTCCGGAAAAACTTTCACGGTTGCCTCTAGATCGTGAGGTGAAGTTTGGAATCGACCTACTGTCGGGTATAGCACCGGTGTCTATCGCTCCTTATAGGATGGCACCGAAGGAGTTGGTTGAACTTAAAGCCCAAATCCAGGAGTTGTTAGATCGTGGTTTTGTTTGACCCAGTGTGTCTCCGTGGGGAGCACCGGTGTTGTTTGTAAAGAAGAAGGACGGATCTATGCGTATGTGCATAGATTATCGCCAGTTGAATAAGTTGATGATAAAAATAAGTACCTGCTACCGAGGATAAATAACTTGTTTGATCAGCTAAAAGAGGCTGCGGTATTTTCGAAGATAGATTTGAGGTCAGGATATCACCAGCTTAAGGTAAAGGAAGCATATATCCATAAGACGGCGTTTAGACTTGATACGGGCACTATGAATTCCTGGTAATATCATTCGGGTTGACCAACGCACCAGCTGCGCTCATGGATATGATGAATCGGGTTTTCAACCCTATTTGGACCAATTTGTCATGGTGCTCATAGACGACATTCTAGTATATTCCAAGTCAGAGGAGGAGCATGATGTGCATCTTCGGGTGGTGCTGCAGATTTTATGTGAAAAGAAGTTGTACGCCAAATTTTGGTTAAGAGAAGTTGCTTTTCTAGGTCATGTGGTATCTACAGAAGGGATAAGAATAGATCCTTGGAAGATTGAGGCGGTATTGGATTGGAAACCACCTAAGTCGGTGGCAGAGATTCGCAGTTTCTTGGGGCTAGCTGGTTATTATAGAAGATTTGTCGACGGTTTTTCCTGAATAGCAGCACCTTTGACTAAGTTGTTGAGAAAGGAGGTACCTTTTGTGTGGACGGACAAGCAGTAGGAGAGTTTTGAGAAGCTAAAAAGGGTTTTGACTAAGGCTTCGATTTTAATTCAACTTGAGGTGGGGAAAGATTTTGTGGTATATTATGATGCTTCTCATACGGGGTTAGGCTGTGTATTGATGCAAGACGAAAATGTTGTTGCCTATGCGTCTCGATAGTTAAGGCCTCATGAAGTTAACTATCCGACTCATTATTTGGAGTTGGCTGCAGTGGTTTTCGCTTTGAAGGTATGGAGGCATTGTCTGTATGGAGAGAAGTCAGTGATTTACACATATCATAAGAGTTTAAAGTATCTGCTGACTCAGAAAGAGCTGAACTTGAGACAGCAAAGGTGGGTGGAGTTGTTGAAGGATTACGACTGCTCAATTGAATATCACCCGAAGAAAGAGAATGTGGTGGCAGATGCCCTAAGTCGGAAAGTAGTATCGAATCTGAGAGCGATGTTCGTGCATCTTAGTCTTTACGACGACGGGAGTTTGTTAGCGGAGCTGCAGGTGAAGCCGACATGGTTAAGTCAGGTAAAAGAGAAACAGTTGGTGGATGAGGTTTTGAGTGCTCCACTTCTACAAGTACAAAATAGGGGATTAGAAGACTACAGTGTAAATAGCGACGGAGTGTTGTGTTTTCGTGTTAGTATTTGTATGCTGAAGGATGGGGAGTTGAGGTAGAAGATTCTTCGGGAATCGCATAGTAGCCCTTACGCTATGCATCTTGGAGGGAGTAAGTTGTATAGGGATCTACGAGATCAGTTTTGGTGGCCTGGATTGAAGCGGAAGGTTACAAAATTTGTGGGGACGTGCTTGACATGTCAGGAGGTCAAATTTGAGCATCAAGTGCCTTCGGGGTTGTTGCAACCAGTGAAGATTTCGTAGTGGAAGTGGGAGAGAATCATGATTGATTTCGTTAGTGGGCTTCCTCTTATGCCTACTAAGAAAAGACGTGGTATGGGTGATTGTGGATCGGTTGACAAAATTTGCTCATTTCATACGTATTCGTATCGATTATTCTCTTCAAAGGTTAGCAAAGTTGTATGTAGCAGAAATTGTGAGACTGCATGGGGTGCTAGTATCGATTATATCAGATAGGGACCCTAGGTTTATGTCGCGATTTTAGAGGGCGCTACATCAGGCATTGGCCACCAAGTTGGACTTTAGCACGGCATTTCATTCACAGAAGGACGGCCAGTCTAAAAGGGTAATTCAAGTATTAGAAGATATGTTGAGGGGATGTGTTATCGACTTCAGAGGTAGTTGGGAGGAATTCTTGCCCTTAGCAGAGCTCATGTACAACAACTATTATCAAGCTAGTATTCCGATGGCGCCGTATGAAGCACTGTATGGGCGAAAGTGTCGGACTCCTACTTGTTGGACAGAGTTAGGAGAACGTCATGTTTTGGGTTCAGAGATAGTGGCAGAATCAGAGGAGAAGGTTAAGGTAATTCGGGATCGGTTGAAGGAGGCATCTGATAGAAAAAAGTCGTATGCGGATCTTAAGCGGAAAGAGATAAAGTTTGCAGTGGGCGATCGGGTGTTTCTGAATGTTTCACCGTGGAAGAAGGTGATGAGATTCAGACGTAAAGGTAAGCTGAGTCCTAGGTTTATAGGATATTATCGGGTTTTGAAGCAAGTTGGACCAATAGCGTATCAATTGGAGTTGCCTTCAGAGTTGAAGCAAATGCATGATGTGTTTCATGTGTCGATGCTAAGACGTTACCGTTCGGATCCCTCTCACGTGGTGCCAGTTGAGGAAGTTGAGTTGATGCCAGATTTGTCCTATGAAGAGGAGCCAATTTGGATTTTAGAGCGAGATGTAAAGATTCTGCGGAGGAAATCAATTCCTCTAGTCAAGGTACTGTGGCAGAATCATAGTTCAAAAGAAGCGTCGTGGGAGCCGGAGGAGACAATGAGATAGCAATACCCTCACTTATTTTGACCAAGTAATTTTGAGGTCAAAATTTCTTTAAAAGGGTAGAACTGTAACATCCGAGATTTAGGGGTCTCGTATTTTAACTCATATTTGTGTGTTAGTATGCTTTGTATGCTGTTTGGGTATGTTTGGGGGCTTTGGGAAACCTTGGAGTTTGGTAGGAGCCTTAGTGAAAATTTATGGTTCAAGGTCTTTAAGGGGGAGCTAGGGGAGCTAGGTCTTAAGGGATCTAAAGTGGTGGGAATGGACACAACAAGTGGAGTGGTGGAGTGGCAAGGTGACGCCAAGGTGTAAGGGGGGAGTTTGTGTCAAAAGGGAGTTGCAAGGGAGAAGAGGTTCGAGTTGCAGGAGGTGTATTTTAGGGTGCATTTTGCGTCAAGAGAGGGAGGTAATGGATTCGGCATGGGCACTTGAAAGGTAGAAGTTGGAATGGGTCAAACTTTTTGAATAGGTGGTGGAGAGCTGTTTGTGGAGTTTGAATGAGTCAAACTTATTTGAATGGGTGAATGGGAGTGAGGTTAGGAGGAAGAGTAGGGATTTGAGAGAGGGGAGAAGTGGTGGCCGAATGTGGGACTTTGGAGGGGGACATATTTCAGTCATGTGAAGGGAGCTAGGGGCCGAATTTAGGTGTTCTTGTGGAGGGGGTATTCATCTTTTTGCATATTTTTTTTCTCTTAGCCGAAAGTGTTAGTCAAAACTTTTTCTTTTGCTTTCTTTTCTTGTGACAAAAGCCGAAAGACAAGGGAGCATTTGGGCATTTTTGTGCATCATCTCTTCTCTCTTTTTCTCTCTTCTCCTCTAAAGCCGAACCATATCCCTCTCACATTCTCTATTCTCTTTTCATATTTGTTGCCTTAAACTCACTTCTCGATAAAAGCGAATAACTCTCCTATACTTTGGCCGAATCTTCCATTCACCATTTCTTTTCTCTATTTCGTCCATACCCCTTTTCCTTTTTCTTCTAGTGCGTTATTCCTCTAGTTTTATCACTAGGCCGAATATGCCAGAGCCTGTAGAGGGGGTGTCATCGTTCGTCTCCTATAATCTTCTCAATCGGGTTAGTAGTGGTGGTAAGGGTTCGTTATTCTTTAAAATCTTCCTCCATTCTTTCTTTGGTTGTGGAAACCAAAAGCTAACCTTGGTTCTGGGATGTGGCCAAATCTTGTTAGGGGCCTTAATGTGGTGTTTCTTTTGTTTGGAGCCGGCGTTAGGGGTATTAAGGAGCTTTTCGGGATTTGATCAAGCAAGGTAAGCAGGTTTTGGTTCGGCCAAAGGCCATTTTGTTTGGGTAACAAATGCGCCGAATCTAACATTGGCGCATGTAGGGGTTTCGACAATCTCAAGGTGCAAGCGCATAGCCTTCGGGTTTTGGTCAACTTTGGTAAGGATATTCTATTAAGATCTTATTTAGTCTTGTTAGATCTGATTTAACGTTTTAATATGGGTCTTCTGATTAAGTTATTATTCGATGGATGCGAGTACCAGTCAAGGAGATAAAGGGGTTGGACACGTAGTCCCAACTCCTAACTTCAAGAAATGATCAGTTTTAGCGGTTCGAGATTGGCTACTGGGGTGTGGGCTAGCATCGGAACAAGATCGTAGGCAAATAGCGGTAGTATCGATTAGTGACAGTGTCGACATAGAGGGCATGGTATTACGAGTTATCAGGTGTGTAATTAACACACTATTTATTTATCTGCTTTGAATTAAATATATGTATTGTGTGCGATAGTCAAAATAGTGGTTGTGGTGGTGTTATTACTCATGTTGGGTAATCCAGTAACCAGGTTTGTATACTACCTATGTTGTGGATGTGGTTAGTAATTGCGGATCTATGTAAGCATGTCATATGTGCATATCGGGTATGATCATATGTTATGTTACCATTCCATCATATTATGCTGCATGTGCATGGGCTTCGGGATATATATTGATAAAGGGGAAGTGTGTACATTTATGTACGTGGATTGATGATGGCCTCGAGCCACGTCATGGATATTTGTGATTTTAATCACGTGGATCAGTGGCTAGACCACTAAGTGGGCTTTGAGTAGCTTGACTGCCAAAGAGGTGTGTAGCAGATGGAGGGTCGATTTAGTAATCCCCCGGTGTGTGGTGGTTGGATGTACGGGTGGTGTGTAGCGGATGGATGCTATGTAACACCCTAAAAATCTGAGTATTTAAAATTGCATGAATTGGAGTTTAGAAAAATCTCTTATTTTTATTTCATTGCTTATTGAAGTCCTAGAGGGGGGTAAAACATAAATTGAAGAAGGAATAAAATTTATTAAGTGAGAATTTATTGAAGTGAAACAAAGGTGATTAAGACTTAAGCTAAATTATGTGCTAAAAGTGTCATAAAATGAGCATATGGCATGGTGGAGATTGGCGCATGGGTTCAAGTAAGAGGAAGAGGTTGAATCCTTGTATAGCACCTAGATAAAATTTTGTTTTAATTTTACGCTCATGGCTATGAAGTGTCGGCAAGGGACATATAAGGAAGGTGTTGACCATGTATTTTTGGTTAGTGTATCAATGGATTAAGGTAACAACTAACATATGGTATGGAATCAAAAGTTTAAGGAAAGATAGGGGGACATAAGGCACTTATCTAGGGAAAATTTGGAAAGAAATAATGGCCAATTGACCATATGCTGGACGGCAATATTGGTAGGGAGGAGAGCCAAAATTTTGTTAGTTTGGCAAAAATCTCATTCTTTTCTCTTTGGTTAACCTTTGCACTTTGTGCAGAATTTTATTCCTCTCCTTTCAATATCCCTTTTGGCCGAATTTTGCATTTGGTTAAGCCAATATCTCTTGACCATTTGGTCACTTTTATTCATTTTGTTAACTTTCTTTTGTATTCTCCTTGTGCGAAATCACCTATACCAAAATCAATCTCTTTCTTTTTTCTTTGCCATGGCGAATTTACCACACCTAAGTTCATATTTTCTTTTCTTTTCTTCTAATCTCCTTGAAATCAAAACATCATCACCATCATCCTTTCGTTCTTATGCTATTTCTTTTCAATCGAAAAATTTTCTCCATATTCACTCTCTTGGCGAATGTTATTGTGCCTATAAGCCAAAAATTATTTTTCCATTCTTAATCATTTATAGCGAATCTTCCATCAATTAAACATCATTCTTAATCTTTCTTTTCGTAGTAGGAAGTAGGTAAGGGTTCCTCTCTATTTTCGATTAATTGATTAGTGATTTTATGGCGAATATCATTGATTAATTGAGGTCTTTTGGATTGAAATAACGTTCATTCTAATAACGTTCTTTTCGTTATTATTATTTAGTGCAATAACGGAGATCGGAACTCAAGAGATCGGGAGAAAGCGTTGGAGCGTTTTGTTTTGGTAAGGAAATCCTACTCTTTAAATCTCTAGTATTATTGATATTATTTTAGATCTAACTAAATTCTTTTGGATCTTGAAGATTGTCAAGATAGGGAAGAAAAGGCGGTGTTTAGTTATCGTAAGAGGGTGGATCTGTAAATCCCCATTCAAGCGAAGAGCGGTTTACGCGATCAAGGGATTTTCCACCGGGTTGTGGGCCATCTTCGAAAGGAGTCCATTATTTGAAGTAGTACGAACCTCGGAGCCATTATTCGTTGGTGGATTCTCGTGACAAGTGAATCGATAAGCGAGGCAAAACCGAAAATCAGTGATTCAAAATCAAGAGGGTAAGATTTTGGATCCATTATCGATTAAGATTTATTTTTACGAGTTAGTTGACTAACGAATCAAAATATATTTTAGGTGTAGAAGAGCGAGAAGGTTAATACTCACGGTATCGAGGTGTGTAATTTTCACACTCATTATTTTGGTTGGATGTCAAATTTGGTATGGAAGTAAATCGTAAAAGCGATTAGATCGGTAAAAGCGTAAAAAAAATTGATATTATGACGAAAATACGTAAAAGCGACAAATCGTGAAAATTATGAAAATGCCCTCGAGTTATTAATTGTTATTATGAAAATTGGATATTTCGTGAAAATGGGCCGTAATTACTCTAGTTCGTGAAAATGGGCGTAATTACTCTAGTTCGTGAAAATGGGCGTAATTACTCTAGTTCGTGAAAATGGGCCGTAAATACTCTAGTTCGTGAAAATGGGCCGTAAATACTCTAGTTCGATAAATTGGGCCAAAACACTCTAGTTCGTTAAAATTTAGCCAAAACGCTCTAGTTTGGTAAATGGGCCAAAGCCCACTAAATTGCTAAATGGATAAATTGCTATAATTATGGGCCAAATGAAATGTCATTTATAAACCCACCATGTTATGTATTGATAATAAATTTTATATTTTAAAGTATATGTATAATTGCATGGGTGGGATATATGAAGAGAAGAATGGCCGATTGCCACAATATAAACTTATTGCCTCTAGTTCGGTGGCTCGCCACAATATCGACTTATTGCCTCTAGTTGGTGGCTTTCGCCACAATATAAACTTATTGCCTCTAGTTCGGTGGCTATGCCACAATTATAAAAAGGCTTAATGCCTACGATTGGTGTGATGGCGGGGTGGGTTGACTTGATCCCCAGGTGTGATGGTTGATGCAGGGGTGTTAGCGGATGGATATTAGGTTTGGGTTGGGAATTACATGTTTTTTTTTATGCATTATTAATTATTTTAAATTCATGATATATTATTGAATTCAATTGGGCTCAAGCCCGACATAATATCTTGACAACTGGCCCAATAATGGTGGTAAGTGAGTTACACTTTGAGTTCTAAGTAACTCACCCTTTAATTTCTTTCCATCTCGGTAATGGAAACCGATGTGGACTTGAATGAGGATGACTTCGTGGAGGCCATCTTGCTATATATGGGTTATTTAAAACTCGAACTTTTAATAATTATTTTTACTATGTTGGGATGTTGTAATAAATGGCCTCTATAAATAACTTATGGATTTTATGTGTGTTTGGGATTTAAAATTTATTTTGGGCTTTCAAAACATGGGCTGTGATTTATGATGCTTTACTTAAATAAATTTGGGTTTTCAAAGTATATGGAATTCTTTTATAAAAAAAAAATTCTTTTTATTGTTAACTCTTTAACAAATCTCCTAACGGTTTTGATAATACAATGATTTTCAACTAATGTTTTAAATATTTATCAAAATCTAATACTCTTCAAATTTTAAACTCGTAAACAATATTGTAGTTTTCAACTCGTTAAAGAATCAAGAATAGTTGAATCATGTAACAAACCAAATCTAGTCTCAACGCATAGACCGGGTTTGGGGTGTTACATGCTAGGTTGAGGTGGGTTAACATAATGCATGATAATTTGTGGTATATTGATTTGATGTGGTTTTAGGGCTCAGCCCATTTGTGGAAACATGCGGTTTAATTACTGCTTGAGTCAAAACGACTCACCCGTTTTCAAACAATGCAGTGTCGTGATACTTGGATGGGCGGGGATGAGTAAAGGTGGCCATGCAGAAGTCGTTTTTACTTTTAAAGCACTTTATAAACTTTTAATTACTTTTTGGGGTATTACATTGTAATAAGGCCATTTTAAACACTTTGGATTTTTAAGTTTTAAGTTGGATCCGCTATCAATGGTTGATTTATAAAGAAACTCTAAATATCTGCAACACTCGAATTTAAATGGAGTTTTCAAAATATAGATTACTTATAAACCTTTCGGGTTCCCAAAATTTTCGTATAAATGAATAATGATTTGAACTTGTGCAACTCAAATGGTTTATTTTTTTTCAAATAGAGTTTAATCTTAGAACTTCAAATTCATTTTCTTCACCTATAAAACCCAAATTTTCTCAACACTTTTACCAGTAACATTTCGAATTCGGCCATGGTGTTTGGGTCGGGTTTGGGGAGTTACAATGTTCTTCACAGGTATATTCAATCATGCAATGACAAGCAAGCGGGAATGTGGCAAATTTTGAGTACCCACCCTACCAACCAGTAACAGAAACCGAGCAGACAAACTATATAGGTAACAATTTCTGATCTAATAATAATCCTTACAGTAAAGCTTATAATGCAGGTTGGGGGAACCACCCAAATTTTTCGTGGGGATGACAAGGAAATCAAGGAAATGAAAGGTAGCAACCTACTGCAAATTATCAAAATTAGCCCTATTCACAGGAAAAAAAATTAAACCTTGAAGAGATGCTGACAAAATTCATGGCAGCTGTAGATTCTCGTCTCCAAAAGGCTGAAGCAACACGTGATGAACAACAAAAAACGATCAAAGGGATCGAGAATCAAGTTGGAGAACTTACTAGGTCAGTGGGACATCTTACAAAGCTGATTTCTAAACGTCAACAAGGAATCTACCAATCGACATAGAAATAAACCGAAAAGAACAAATCCAAGCCATCACATGTCAAGAGGGTACAAAGGTAGACAAGCCCACATCAGCACAAGAAACCAAGGAAGAAAAAGGTAAAACAGAGGTAGCTCATGAAAGGCCAAAACCGATAATCAAAGAATACCAACCTCGCATACCTTATCCTAAAGAATTGAAAAAAGAGGACCTAGAGGAACAATTTGGTAAGTTTCTAAAACTTCTAAAGAAATTACATATTAACCTACCTCTTCTTGAAGCTCTTTTTCAGATGCTCGATTCAAGGAAATTCTTAGGACAGCTCTTAACGAACAAATGCAAAATAAATGAAGAGCACCATGTGGAATTGAACGCAACATGCTTAGCAATGCTACAGAACAGACTACCACAGAAACTAAAAGATCCAAGGAGTTTTACGATTACATGTTTAATTGGTAGTTTAACTACTGATAATGCGTTAGCCGATCTAGGGGCAAGTATAAATGTCATGCCTTATACATTGTTTAAACGACTAAGTCTAGGGAAGCCCAAACAAACTAGGATGAGTATTCAACTAGCTGATAAAACTGATAGAATTCATAGGGGCATTATTAAAGATGTGCTTGTAAATATCGATAACTTTGATTTCCCAGTAGATTTTGTTGTTTCAGACATGGAAAACGATAATTCAATTCCCTTAATTCTAGGAAGACCTTTTCTAGCAACTGCTAGAACTAAAATTGATGTTGCCACAGGTGAACTCATACTTCGCATAGGAGAAGAATCGGTAAATCTTCAAGCTTTCGACTCAGCCAAAACAACATAAGATGAAGGTAAGAACGTCATTTCAATAGATAACCAAATTGTTCAACCTTCATCATAGGAAACATCATAATGCATCAAACCTGAGCCAGCTCATAGCCACTAAGTTGTCATAGAAGAATCACATCACAAACTAAACTGTAAGATCGACAATTTAGGAGAGCAGAAGATACATTTCAAAGAAAAGTCAGACCCACGAAGTAAAACCAAAGGAACCACCGGAAGAGCTCATAAAGACATTAAACCACTTTAAAATAGGAGACCAGGTGCTGTTAGACAAAAGCAATCCTCGCACCACTTCAACAGACATGAACAAAAAGGAAGAAATACTCCTTCAGGTACACGATATTCTTCCACACGAAATAGTCGAGGTAAGCAATCCAATATTCGACAATTTCAAAGTAAACGCTTCTCGACCTAAACTTTGTCACGAAAAGAAAACTGTCAGTAAGAGGGAAAATATTCAAACTTTTAAACCTCCCTAAAACTTTCAAAGTCAAGGACAGTCTAGCTTAAGACTATAAACGAGCGCTTCTCAGGAGGCAACCCGAGCACTAACACTATTTACTTTAAAAAATTTATTTTATTTCCTTTCCTTCTCTCTCTTTTTTTAATATTTAAAATGCAAAAATGTAGATTTCCAGGGCACACGGCCGTGCCCGTGGTTGTGTGGACCACCGGAACCACCACACTGACAGAGTAGAGCCGTGCAAGTCAGTCCACCCACCCCCCAACATCATAGATCCAACCACCCACAGCACGGGCACCGATAAAAATAGCATGGCTGTGCCTCATGACCGTGCTAAGATACTGACTTATTGAGCACGGGCAGACCACGCCCTTGAATTCCAATCGTGCTCACATACTGGCTTTCTAGAAACAGGCGTCTCGGTTGACAAACAAGTGTGGAAGAACAACACACTCCACAACACGGCCGTGTGAATTGACACACCCTCGGCACACGGGAGTGGGAACGTGCCCGATTTCAAACCTTATTTAAATCCCCACAGCCCTTTTTTCTTTTCTTTTTTTTTTCCTATCTTCTTTCTTCTTTCTTCCTTTTCTTTTCTTTCAAATTTTTCTCTGTTCATAGAAAAGGTCTAAGACTCTTGAGCAACATAAAAATCATGCCGAAGAAACGTAAGAACGTAAGCATCGTCTTCTCAAACGATACCTCAACATGAGTTCATGCCAGCAGCTTTAGCTAATTGACACGCCAAGGGTCTCTGAAACCTTTTCGGTTTTATTTTTCTTTTCTCGTCTCCTTTATTTCCCTTATCTATACTTCTTTTCTTCTTAATTTAATTTATTTCATATTAGTTTCTTGGTTTTAAGTTCTAAAGGCTGCTAGGGAATCATGCACCACAGCCTTCGAGGTCACACCCACCCCGCGAACCACCCAACAATAAGGACTCCAAAGTCCATTAGTCTTTTCTTTCAATTTCAGTTTTCTTCTTAGTCTCTTTCTTTTTATTTCCTTAATCTTTAAATATATTATTAGTATATTATTATTTCTCTAGAGCTCTTGGCTATATCTTTGCAGGCTACCCAATTTCTTTATCTAGCAAGTTGCTTTTCGGTAGCCACACCACCAGGCCCATATAAAGCACCATCACTGCCACGAAAGATGCCATGGATCATCCAGATTTCAGGGAGTATTACTTTCCCCACTTATCTTTTTGACTTGGTATCTAATTATCATTATCTATCTTTGTACATTGAGGGCACTGTACATCTTAAGTGTAGGAGTAATAGTTCCTAACTTTTTGTATAATTCTCAAAACCCTGAAATTAGTCTTGATCTTAAGTATTTTTTCATATTATTAATTAGGGTGAAATTTCTAATGATTTATGTTTTTTATTGATATGTTTTAAAGTAAGTCATATTTAATTATGCATTGATGATTAAATTTGAAGAATACTAGAAAATCGAGCATGATAAGTCTACTTTCTAAAAATAAAAAAATTGATGGATCGTTGAACTGAATTTGAGTATCACCTTGAAGTTCAAAATTTATAAGGATTGATGTTAAAACACCAATAATTTTTGTGAGATTTTGAGCCTTATAGAGCAGATATTCTTTTTCGTGCTCACTTTATTGATTATTAGTGTGTCAACTTTGAACTGTTATTCTAGAACTTGCCTCGTTTATGAATGTTGAGACCAAATTAATGATTTGATATACTGAGATGATAAAGGCACCTAGGTTTTAACCCGTTCAATCCACTCAAAAGCCTACCCATCCAAATTAACCCCTAGTGAACCCTGTTGAATCCTAACAACCTTTTTATTTACTCACCCATTAATATTAACCCAAAATCCCTTTGTATTTGTTATCAACATTCCTTTGACTACCCCTCTATCAAAAATTGATTTGATCAATTGCCGAATTAGGTTATTTCAATCATCAAACTTCCTTCATTTATGTTTACTTTAGTTTGTTCTTAAAAAAAATCCAAGTATAATCAATATTAGTAGTATATAAAAGAGCTTAGAGCATTTAAACTCCAATTGTTGAAGAAAAAGCTCGTATTAATGTATTATCAAATTTTAAGTGATAAAAAATACTCTTGTTATAGAGTAATTATCAATAGTAGATATTGTTAGTTTTCATTCGATGTAAATATTCATATTTAGTTCATTATTTTTAGATTAGGTAATTATTCAATTCAATCTCTATTATAACCTCTAATTCAGACTGTATCCACACCTTTTATCCTAAGCCTCGTTACAACCCTAATTAAAGACCTTTTGATTTGTGTATCATCTCATATACAGTGATGGAGACTTGATTTTCAGGTAAGCCTATAGGATTAACTTTTCAGGTTCGACTTAGAGTGCTTATTCTTGAACCTTAAACACCTTTGAGTAATTTGAGTGAATCTTTAGCGAGGATGTCAGTTCTTATCGATTTTGAATTAAAGGTAATCACATAGATAAGGGAAGACACCTATGTTTTCGTGCTATAAAGGTATGACTTATCGTAATTGACTCTTTATGGTTCTTTGAGTTGAATTATCCATGTATAAATTATCTATGAATTATGATGAGACATTGTCGATAGGAATTATGAATTATGGGAAGTTTGTTTTAATTGTAAGTTGAGAATTTTGCTTGAGGACAAGCAAAAGCTTAAGTGTGGGGGTATTTGATAAGCCGTAAAAGTAACATATTTTAACCCCATATTTAATAGGCTTTTGGATGATTTAGCCCTTGATTTTGTCTAAAAATGTGCTTTTAATCCTTTCTTTTCATGTTTATACTCAAGAAAGCACTCGAGGATAAAAAGAAGACAAAACGGGCTTAAAACAGAGTAATTGGGCCTTAGCGGGAAATCAACACGGCCTGGCCCAAAGCCCACACGACCGCGCCTCACCGATCACCTAGAGCACGGCCTCAACTCCATCACACACGACCGTGCATCATCCATTTCTCACACTGACGTGCCTGGTGATCTACATGGCCGTGTCCAAATTGACAAACCTAAAATATAGCTTGAACCTAGACTTACACGGTCGTGCCCAAAATGACAGAATCAAGACACGGCCCAACCATGATTTACACAGGCGTATGCCATGGCCGTGCCCCTACCACGAGAGAGAGCAATTTCACTCGAATTTGGATGCTTGAAGCCAAAGAAGCATACTCCTAAGTCTACTCCAACACCCTAATAGTAATTCTATTTGAAGGAGATACTTAGGAGCAAAGTATAGCATTCCAAAGCCTATATAAACAACTGAAGGCAATCATAAAGGGGGAGCTTTTTGTAGAGGCTTTTGCCGAAGCTTTCATCTTTTAGGGAGTCACTTGAAGATAGCCAGTTGATCCATCCCAAGAAGCCGAAACTCCATTCAAGACGGAGGATCTCTCCTTTAATTCCTTTAGGGGGTTTTAGGGATTTCTTATGTTTTGTTTATTCTTTTCTCTTGAGATGTTTTCGTATTTAGTTATGAACTAAACCCCTTAGATACCTAAAGGGGATGGAACCTATGATGGATTTTGTTATTTGATTTCTAAATTATATGACAAGTACTTAATTTGTTCTTAATTATGTTTCTTAATTTAATCTGACGTGCTTAGGTGGAGGAGGAATAGACCCTACCTAAGAGTAGATCTAGCATAATTGAGCGGAGTTGATCGAGCGCCTAGATATAGGGTTATGAGATTTTGCTGGTTTAGGGTGAAACCTAATATAGGAATCCATTGATCGATTTACTGCTTCCTTAGGGGGTTATTATAAGAGAACGAGAGTTCCACTAATTAACCTAAGGTTAGCGTTATTCGCCTCGAGAGAGGGTTTAATATAGCTTAGGGAGTCTCACGAATCAAGCTAGGTCAAGAAATCATATGGTTTATGGAATAAATAATAGGTGAAGTCATAAGTGGATTCTTTCTGAGGGTATCGTCTTTATCAATTGAGTTTTCCCAAAGTCTTTCTCCAATTCATTCTTTTGTCTTTGTATTTAGTTTAAGTATTTCATTAAATTAATAAACTAATCACTACATATTTCAGGCTAAATAATAGAAAGAAAGTGAGTAGTAGTACTTTTAGGTTCCCTTGGGTTTGATAAGATATTCTTGCCTAAGCTATACTACTATTCGATAGGGGCACTTGCCTCTATCGTTGTCACAGTTAGTCTACATGTTCGATCACTCTTTATAAATATTAAAACTCGACTGTTTAACACGATCAGCCTACCACACAGGCGTGTGGTTGGCCGTGTGACCCAAGTTAGTATGTACCCCTTATTTTCACACGGCCTGTGACATGGGCTTGTTTGGTGGCCGTGTGAGACACACGGCCTGGCCTGTGTCCCTTGTTTGAAGAAAAATTTGCTAAGTGTTGAAAAATTTCCTGAGTTATCGTTTCAGTCCAAAACCACTTACAAAGCATGTTTAAGGCCTCGTAGGCTCTTATTAGGGACAAATTGATTAAGATTGAATGATGAATGATTGAATTGAAGAATTGTATGTTAAATAGTTGTTTAACTGTTTCATAAGTCAGTAATGCTTCGTAACCTTATTCCAGCATTGAATATGGGTGAGGGGTGTTACACCTGAGGTCTTGCAAATTTTTAGGTACCTATCATGAAATAATCATGCTACAAGAAGCATTTAAATTAACTTGTTCTCCTACCTTAATTTTCTTATACCTTGCCATCATCTCCTTTACAAGTATAGCATACTTAGGAACATTTTCAATTAACTCAATTAAAGGTAGGTTAACATTTAATGTTTTAAATAGGTTTAGGAAACCTAAAAATTCATCATCCTCCCGTACTCTTTCTTCTTCAAGTCCTAAAGAGAATGGGACCTTTGTGATTTTGACATCTGTAGGTGATTATGTTTCTAGTTCACCTACCAATATCCTTACCTATTTTGGCTTCTGTTTATTTTTAGCTTCTTGAAATTCCTCTTGAGGGTCATCAATATTCTCTACAATTACCTTCGGAGTAGGGTTTTTTGGGTTACTCAGTACTTTTCCTGATCAAAGTGCTATCGGCTTCACGTGCTCCTTACCTTTCCTCCGTGGATTGTTTTCTATATTGCTAGGAATACTTATGCCAATTTATCTTTTGATATCACCCATCATGCTCATCAATTGGATTATTTGATCCTTGAGCTTTCTCAACGTCCTTGTTTAGTTGGTGCACTCAGACCGCATTTCCTTGACATTGGTTCTCATTGACTGCATCTCTCCCTTAATTTTTTCCAAACGTTGACCACATGCAGTATGGTCATTTGGGTTGGTCCTATCCTGAGGTTTTTGCATGCAAGGAGGTTGACAATTAGTATTTTTAGCTTGATTTGAATTATTACCTGCTCCTTGGTTCCTTCCCCATCTCATATTCGGGTGATCTCTCTAGCGGGGATTATATGTATTCGAATAAGGGTTTCCACCCCTATTCCTGATGTAATTTACATCTTCGACATGATTGTTCATGGTGGAAGATTGGTTTATCTAACACATGTGTAGATGGTGTAGAAGCAGATTAAATACAATTGAGATTATCCACTAACTGTTGATACTTGTCCTTCTCTTTGATAGCTTTTATTGTGGCAGGTTTCTAGCCTTATGTGAATCATTCAATTGGCCACTGACAGGAGTTTAGTGCCATCTGCTCAATGGTTTTGTACGTATCCTCGTACGTTCTACTCATAAAAGCATATCTATAACTTAAGAATTTCCTAATTATTCTAATTATAGTGCAAAGATTAAAATTAAACTAGTGACGTTGCCTACCCAACAACAACATTAACAACTTGACTGCCCGGACGTACTAACATCTAACATGTGAATACTGTTGATAAATGGTAAAAGTAACATATTTTAGACCCATATTTAGTATGCTTTTGGATGATTTAGCCCTTGATTTATTTAAAAGGTGCTCTTAATCCTTTCTTTTCATATCTTATACTCAGTAAAGCACCCGAGGACGAAAAGAATGATAAACATGCTTAAAACGGGCCAATTTGGGCCAAAGTGGAAATCGACATGGCCTGGACTTCAAGCCACACGATTGTGCCTCGATAATTAACTAAGACACAGCCATGCCACGATTTACACGGCCATGCCCCAATCAAAAGAATCGATACACGGCCTGAAAATGATTTACACGGGGTGTACCATGGCCGTGCCCCTACCTTGGGGAAGAGGAATTCTACTCGGGAAAGGATGCTTGGTGGCAAAGAAACACATTCCAAAGTCTATTTAAACACCCTACTAGGAATTCTAATTGTATTAGGATATTTGGAGGTCAAATAAGGCATCTCAGAGCCTATATAAACACCTTAAGGGGCAACATAAGGGGGAGTTCTATGGGGTTCGATAGAACTCTTCTATCGGCACTTTTGGCGTTAAGGGGTGAGCTAGGCCAAAGAGTTGAAGCTAGAGCAGTCAATTCAGGGAATTACTCGAAGATAGCCAGTTAATCCACCTCAAGAAGCCGAAATTCTACTCAAAATAATGGATATCTCCTTCAATTCCTTCAGGGGGTTTTAGGGATTTCTTTGGTTTTGTTTTATCTTTTCTCTCGAGATGTTTTATTTTAAAGTTATGAACTAAACCCTTCAGATACCTAAAGGGCATGAAACCTAGATGAATCTTGTTATTGTTTTCTGAATTTTATGATAAATACTTAGTTTGTTCTTAATTGTGCATGTTTAATCCAAATTCTTATGTGCTTAGGTGGAGGAGGAATAGACCATGCCTAAGAGTAGATCTAGCATAATTAAGCGGAGTTGATCACACGCCTAGAGATAGGGTGATGAGATTTTGCCGAATTAGGTTGAAACCTAATATGGGAATCCATATATCGATTTATTACTATTCTAGGGGTTATTATAAAAGAACGAGAGTTCCACTAATTAACCTAGGGTTAGACGTTATTCACCTCGAGAGAGGGTTTAATATACGTTAGGGAGTCTCATGGATCAAACCAAGTGAATAAATCATATGGTTCAGTGTTAGATAACAAGTCAAGTCTTGGTGGATTCTTCCGAGGGTATCGTCGTGATCAACTGAGTTTTTCATCAAGTTATTTCCAAATTCATTCTCTTTTGTCTTTGAGTCTTTAGTTTAGTAGTTATTAAATTAGATTAAATCAACCAATCACTCCATATTCTAGGCTAAATAATAAAAAGAAAACTAGTATTAGTACTTTTAGTTCCTTTTGGTTTGACAATCCGGTCTTGCCTAAGCTATACTATTGTTCGATAGGTAGACTTGCCTTAAATCATTGTCAGAGCTAGTCTCCAGGTTTGATCACATTCATTATAAATTTTAAAACTCGATATACACACGATCAATTTTTTGGCATTGTTACCGGGGAACTAAAATATTAAGAACACCCTATTTTTATTGCTTTAGCCACTTTTTTATTGCATTTTATTATTATTATTATTATTATTTACTTTGCTAATTTTTTTCCCCTATTTTGCTTTTGGTAGATAATTTTAGTCTATAGAGAAGATGGCACTGAATAATTATCAGTGGCAAGTTATGAGGACAGCCACTACACCAAGACAGACTTTTAGCGGCGTTTTTAGTGGCGTTTTAATGAAAAACGCAAATATTATACATTAGTGGCGTTTTAAAGAAAACGCCTCAAAAATTTTAGCAATCACGACATTTATTTCCAAAACATCACTAAAAATGACCTACAACGGTGTTTTCTTCCAAAACGCCACTAAAGACTAAGAATTAGTGGCGCTTTTAAAAAAACGCAGCTAAAGACTTGAGCATTAGCGGCGCTTTGAAAAAAAGTCGCTAAAGACCTGAGAATTAGCGGCGCTTTTAAAAAAATGCCGCTAAAGGCTGAGCATTAGTAGCGCTTTGAAAAAAACGTCGCTGAAGACCTGAGCATTAGCGACGCTTTTAAAAAATGCTGCTAAAGACCTAAGCATCATTATCGGCTCTTTTTCACAAACGCCGCTAAATTTTTTTCATATTTTTTTCTTATTCTTGCTTTGAATTATATTTTATTTTGATACATTCACTTATAAGCAATGAGAAAGTTTCATTTTAGTTACTTAATAATGAAAGGTTACCAAGTGCTAACTAAACAATTTAGAAGTTTTCATTTAAGTTATAAATTAAGCTATTAAAATTGATTTAGGGTTTAATGTTTAGCATGTTAATTTTCTTGGTTTAGGTGTATGGGTTTATCCTTTTAAAGTTTGTTGTTTGGGTTTATTGTATAGTGTTTACCAGTATTAAGGTTTAAGTGTTAGTGGTTAGGGGTTAAAGTTTAGGGTTAGGGGGCCCTAACTTGGGTTTAGTGGGAAATGGTTAATGGTTTAGGGTATTGGGTTTAGGGTTTATGATTTATGGTTTATGGTTTAGGATCTTAGTGTTAGGGGTTTGGGGGAAAATGGTTAATGTGTTAAGTTTAAGGTTTAGGGTTTATAGATTAAGTTTAGGATTTTAGGGTTTAGGGTGTTAGCTATATGACCTAAAATCCCGAAACTGAAATCCCTCATGAGGGATTTATGGTTAATGTGTTAGCTATTAATATATATATATATATGTTTTGTACTAGACTAACATTGGCCACATGAATTCCCAAAAAGTTGGTCTCGGATTATGGTTTAAAGTTTGCAGTTTAGAGTTTAGGGTTCGAGTTTTATGGTCTAAGATTTATGGGTTGGGGTTTTGAGTTTGAGGTTTAGGTTTTGTTGTTTGTGGTTTAAGGTATAATATTTAGGATCTAGGGTTTAGGGATTAATCATGGATTTTTTAGAATATAAATCAAAATAAGATAAATGTAAATTATTATTTTAAAAATATATATATCATAATGGGTTAAATCCCAAAAGCATTCATGAACAATGGTTTAGTGTGCAATTATATACATGAACTTTAATTTGATCCAGATCTTGTAAAATATTAACACAATTATTGATATAATTAACATAAATTTTATTAATTTATATATTGCACATACATAAAAATTTATATTTATTCATTATAAAAATATATTGATGTATTTATATTTTCAAATAATGTCTATGATTAAATCAAAATTAAAGTTTCAACTATACATTTAAACCACAATTAGAATTTCACATCTAGAATTACACATTAAACCGAAATTCATATGTAATTACGAGATGTATCTATATCAAAATTTAGGTGTATACATATATATAATTAAATGCCATTTATATAAAAATCTAAACAACTAATGTTGATGTAAAAGAAAGAAAAATAAAATCCTAAAAGAGTTGATAATGTTAATTAAATTTTTACATTTAAATAATAAAGAATTAAAAATTAAAAACTTAAAAACTTAAAAATTTAATATTTAATATTTTAGTTAAAAGTCAATACTCAAAATATAAAAAAATAAAAATTCAAAAAAATGATAATCTCAGAGAAAAATTTTGAAATAAAAAAAAGAAAAATATAGGTTAAAATTAAAATTAAAATTAAAATTAAAATTAAAATTAAAATAGGATATGCTATAGTGGCATTTTTAAAGAAACACCGATGTTTATTCAGGTTTTAGTGGTGTTTTTAAACGCCACAAAAATATTATTGTATTTAAATTAAAACGACATTGGTTTGTATGTATTTTTAGTGACGTTTTATGATAAACGTCGCAAAAGGTTGGGATATAGCGGGGCTACTAAAAAACATCACAAAAATATTGTTATATTTAAATTAAAATGGTGTCAGTTTGTATGTATTTTTAGTGGCGTTTTATCATAAACGCCGCAAAAGGTGGGATATAACAGCGCTACTAAAAAACGCCACAAAAATATTGTTGTATTTAAATTAAAACGACGTTGGTTTGTATGTATTTTTGGTGGCATTTTATGATAAATGCAAAAGGTGGGGAATAGTGGTGCTACTAAAAACACCACAAAAATATTCTTGTATTTAAATTAAAACGACGTCGGTTTGTATGTATTTTTAGTGGCATTTTATGATAAACGCCGCAAAAGGTGGGATATAGCGGCGCTATTAAAAAAGGCCACAAAAATATTGTTGTGTTTAAATTAAAACAACGTTGGTTTGTATGTAATTTTAGAGGCGTTTTATGATAAATGCCGCAAAAGGTGGGATATAGCGGTGCTACTAAAAAACGCAACAAAAATATTGTTGTATTTTAATTAAAACGACGTCGGCCCTTCTTCTGAATCAATTGCCCCCAACCATTAAATCCGAGACTGAATCAATTTCCCTTCTTCTGAATTTCATTTCCCCCTTCCCTTGAAATCCCTAAATTGAGACCCAAAATTCAAAAATTTCAACCTTTTTACGTTAAGGTTTTCCCCCCAACCTTTTCTCCTTACTATATTTTCCCTTCAAAATTGTTCATTAAAATCTGAAATCAGCAGCCCTACTTTTTTCCCCCAATTCGTCAGCCTTGAGATCAGTAAGTAAATGCAAATACTTCATCTGTTTTGTCAAATTTATTTACTGGAGTATTAGGGATCCCCTATAGTAACTTAGTTGTTCATGTTTTGTCAAATTTATAATAATTGCTTTGAATTAACAGGGCCTTTCAATTTAGAAGCAGCAAAGGCAAATGAGAGTTTGCCCCAACCACATCTCAATCCCTATCGTTGGTCCAAGGTTTTAATTTTTCGCTTCTATTTTATGGGACAAAAGGGAGATGTTTGATTTGTTTATGTTTGTTTCCCCATTGTGGTAAAGATATCATACTCACAGTTGTGTTTTTCTTCTAGGTCTCTAACATTATATATTTAGATTCTCCGGTCCAGGTTGGGTTTTCATATTTGAAGAACAAAAGCGATTACGAGACTAGTGATGTACAGACTGTCATTGACACCCATGCATTTTTTTCAAGGTTATACATCAAATTTATTCATTATTTTCTTTATTAATTGAGATACTTATGCTTCAAGTATCTATTGTGTATCAGTGGTTTGATCTATACTCTAAGTTCCTTCCAAACCCCTTTATATTTTTGTGTTCATCATGTTCCAAGTCTAACTTATATTTTTACATATGTTACTGCTTTGCCTTGGTATTGATAGTTAGGAAGTTCTTAATTTTTGAAGCAAACATTTAGAATGAAAGTGAGTTATTTAGAACTCATGTAAATTTGTTGTATCTATTAGGCTTTGATGTTTGATTATTATTAAATATAAATTTTATATTTAATTCATAATAATACATTGGCTCAAATTCATGAATTTCTAGTTAAAATAAAATGTAATTTTTTGGTTGTTTTCCATCATTTTCGAATTTCATTTTTGTAAAAATAAGCTCACTCTTCAAAATAAATTATTGTTGAGGTATTAACTGTTTTTCTCTCAAATGGGAACGTATAGGATTAATCAGTTGGAGTTTAACTGTTTTGGTCTTATGAGTTCCTATTTATATATACTGATCTCTATTTTTCTGGTTTCATGCGATGTTGATGACTTTTTAGAATGTACTTCTTGTTGTCTTGCTTTTGGTTCTGAAATTTTCATTCACAGATTCTGGATGAAAACTAGAGATTTTAGTTTATTAAGTTCCAGGTTATGTGTATCTTTTCATAAACTGCCTGCTTTGGCACTGCCTTGCAAGTCCTTTACCCTTTCCTGTATGGAACTATCAAGTTAAAATACAAGATTAGAAGTTAGAAACAAAGCTTTCTCTGGTTTAATATTATACTCAGGTTACTTTTTTTCAAGTGTTTATATACCTGGTAGTGGAAATTTCTACCTTGCTTATTATATTAAAGGATTACCCCAGGGAAAAATAATAAGCAAGTACATGATCTATGTTAGTTGTAGTGGAATCTTTGAGGTAAGGATTGCAAAATAAAAACAAGTTTGTGAATCATGTTTGTTTACTTGATTCTAATTGAAATGTACATAAAAAATATAGATATGATAAAAAAGCTTAAACTTTCTGATTTAGGGTTTGAAAATCTAGAATTTTACTTTTCTTTGTTTTTTTTTTGTAAGATTATAAAAAATCGAGAAAAGAGATTTCTTTTTCAAAAAGGTAAAAGAAAAGAGTGAATTCCACTACTAGATGCATGAAATGATGGGTACATGCTGATCAATGGTTTATTTTTCTTATAAAAGAAATCAATAAAGCATAAGCACTTAAGTTCTTAGAATTTTCATTTTTGGCAACAACATCGAAACATTATTTATAATTTATAAAGTTGTATATAGACAATCATGCATTCAATTGCAAAACTTTTTTTTTTTTTTGCTTAAACATGCATCGCATCTTGCATCTTTTGCAAGTTACAATGGATGTTAATGATAAATTTGTTGCAAATATTTTATTTTTACAAGGGAAAAGTAGTTTTGATATGGGCTTAATCTATTCCTTTTATTTATTTAAAGGAATCTTACTAAGTTACTACAAAAGATGCCTCATAATTTCCACACCTTTTCCAATTATATAATGTAAACATATAAGCATTTTTTATTTTAGTTGGAAAAAATGATGTACGTCCTCTTTTCGATGCTCGAAGTCTCTCTTTTATTAATTATTCAAAATGATGTAAAGAAATATATATACATCTTTATAGGGACACCCATCTATTAAGCTCATTGTTTTTCTTTTCACTTCTTTTATCTTACGAAATAAATTTCTAGAGGAAAACACCCAAAAAGTAGAAAGAATAACTTATGGCTTCTTCTATGTTTCCTTTTGAAATTTTATGCAACAACAAATCATTTCCTAGTGACTTCCTTGTGACAAAAGAAAGTTGTAGGGCTAAGATGGAAATTTATGGATTTGAAACCATTTTATTCAAAAGATAAAGACTAACCGACCTCCTTAATCAAGTTGTATAAGGTATATATATTTATGGAGATAAAATTAAAGATATATATATATATATATATATATATATATATATTTGGTTTTAAGTTATGTCTTTCACTTGTCGCAGCATTTTGAATCTGGGATTTGTCTCTTGTGATATATAGCCCTTGGGATTTGTCTTATTCCTTGCGACAAGTCAACAAGCGAGGTTGAGTTCATGTTTGTACTTCATCTTCCATTAATGACTTTTCACTTCGTGGTTAGGGTTGCATTATTAAAGCCTAGGACTAGGGTCACCATTTGGCCAAGAACTGAATTATCTTACAATCTATTGAAGATTCTTAGTGATTGTTGTAACATCCTAGATTGGGGCTCTACATTTGTGATGTGTGTATGCCATCTTTGTGTGTGTGTGTGTCTGTGTGTTTAGAGCTTTGAGAAGGCTTGAGGTTAAGCTGAGCCTTGGTAGAAATTTTGTTTTAGACTCGCAAGGAAAAACTAGGTGAAGTGGGCCTTAAGGGGACTTGAATGGGAAATTTAACACAAAATCTAGTTGGTAAAGTGGCAAGGAGGCGCCACTAACAAGATAGAAAGGTGGCGCCACAAGGGATTTGAAGGAGTAGGTTGAATCCCATGTTCAAGAAAAGGAGTGTTTTTTTAATATATGTGCCTGAGGAGTGAGAAGTGGTTTCGGCTAGGACACTAAAGGAGTGAGTGTGGATTGAGTCAGAAGTAGGAAGATGAGGATAAAAGAAAAGTGAGGGATAGGATAGAGGGGGAAGAGGTGGCTGAATGTGGGACTGTGTGCAAGGGGGAAATCGGTTGAAGTGGCTAAGGGCATGCCGAAATTCTCATTTGGTTAAGGGTGTGCCAAAATTTTTTTCTGAAGCATAGATTTCTTTCTTCTTCTTTTCTCCTCCTATTTTTGGCATTAGAGGATTTCCTCTTCTCTTCTTCTGCCAAAATCGAAACTCCTAAGTCATAGTTTGGAGTATCTTTGTTTTTCTTTCGGCTTTCTCATCCAGTTCTTTTCTACCTTATTCATTGTCGAATCTACCTAGCCACTTTTCTGTTCATCTTTTTTTCAGATCTTTCTTAAAAGCCGAAAACTCCTAGATTTCATTTGTGGCTTTGTTTTATTTCTTTCAACATTTCAATCTTCTTCTTTTATTGCCGAATTTTCTTGTAAGTGGTAGCCGAAATCTTCTGTAGAGGTAAGTGTCGACTTGTGTTATTATTTTTGTAATCTTTTTCGGCTTTTGAGGCAAAGCCGAATGGCTAGTTTATTGTTAGGGCCATCTTTAGTTTGACGTTTTCTCTGACCTCGTGTGTTTTTTTGGGCGGCATTCCAGGATTTGAAGGAGATCTAAACGCCTAGTTTTCTAAGTAAAAAATTGGTAGTATTCGAACCATATTATTTCTTTCGGGATTTCAAGGCAAGGATTTCAATTCTCCATAAGTTGATAAATCGGTTTCTTTTCGTTATTCGTGCCTAAACCTAATGTTTCGTTAAGTAATCATCATAGTACCTTGACCAAGGTCATTCATAGCCCCAAAGTTCAAGAAACGCACGATTATGCGCTGATTGGCCCTTTGGGTTGTGGGTCACCGAAAGCGGAACAATAGGTAGATGCTAGCGATAGTGTCAACATTTCGTCTTACGTGTTATCGGTGTGTAAACTTTCAAACACACTATACTATAACCGTACTAACGTTTGTATGTCTTTGAAAAGCTAGAAAAAGGGTGTGTAGACAATCGTGATGCTCTTAGGGGTAAGTCTAGGATTGCGGGTACATGGTATGTCGTTTCTTAGCATAGCAGGAGTGTATGTGTGTCGATTGTGTTCGAATAGCATGTTGCATTGGTAGGTTTTGTATGTAGATCATGGGTATGGGTTTGATATGAAGGGAAGTGCTTAGTTGGTCAGTTTTACTATATATATATACATATGTTTACATTACTTTTGGTCACATTATGATCGGTGGCACCGCTTACGATGTATATATATATATATTTGGTCACATAGTGATCGGTGGTGCGTATACGAAATATTATTTGGTCACCTAGTGATCATGTTTTATTATCATGGTATGTGATGGAGTGTAGCGGATGAAAGGTTGATTGTAGAAATCCCACGACGTGATTGGTTGGTATGGGTTGGTGTAGCGGATGGCTAGGTTTGGGTTGGGCTTGGATGCATTATGTATAATGTGGAGATTTTTACACACTGAGTCTTGGTGACTCACCCTTTCCTTAACTTTTCGGTGAGCGATGGCTCGTGGATGCAAGAGCCGAGGCGATCTCGTAGGACCAATTGGTTATCTTTTTAAATTTTGGATTTTAGCTATGTAATAAAGCCTTTCAAGGTCGACTTGATTTATTTTATTATTTTCTTGTTTATATCAAATGTGACACCTCGTAGGTTAAATATTAAAGTAAAAGTGGAGTTTTAGTAATCTAAGCATCATTAGCTTCAAGACACATGATAAGCAAAAAAGTTATCTTTCAAATCACCGGTTCTTTCTAAAATTTAACTAAGACTTGATTTTACTTCACCCTGTGATATACCAGATTCGGTCGTAATGCATGGGTCAAGTTTGGGGTGTTACATTTTTGGTATCAGAGCCTAGTTTCAAAACTTGGTCTGTGAACTGGGTCCGATGGGGTTTTATAGTTTGATGTAAGCTGAAGAAAAAATTTAAGTTGGGATATGGCCTTCGAGTCTAGCGACACCTGATCCACCCAGGTAAGTATTCTAACATTTGATGTGGTATGCAGAATTGGATTTGATGGGCTTTATGAGGACATAGACAGGTATACTAAGGTTTATGGACCTTAGGCCTAGTTAAACAACTCTTAAAATCTATAAGACTTAATTTCTCTAATTAAACATGTCCGTGACCAAGTCATTTGGGTTGGAGTGTGGCAACAGCATACACATGTCTAGGATTGGATCTAGGAGAGCTTGGTATTTAAGCGGTCCTAGTGGCCCAACCCTCTTCGCTAGAATCCTACAGTGCGTGAGTGTGCATTCACCTTAGCCATGAGGACTTGTTATGAGCCAAACTTTATAGCTAAAACCCGAAAGGGACCAATACCCTTTTTTTTTGTAAAATTACTTATATCCCTAGTTTTATAAAATACCCGGAATACCCTAGGTTTGAGAAAATTACCAAAATACCCCTAATTTAAGAAATTACCAAAATACCCTTATTTTGTAAAATCACCAAGATACCCTATTTTGTAAAATTACAAAAATACCCTGTAGGGTGAAATTATAAAATACCCCTGGGTAGTGAAACGACAAAAATACCCTTGTGTGATGAAGGTGAGGTTATGGATGTTACCTTCGTGTTTGATGCATTTATGTGATAATTTGTTTGGGATGGTTCTTTGAATGTATGTGGTTTCGAGAACTAGGAGATAAAGACTTAATTCTGAACCTTGTAGATATAATTTTGAATTGAAAGAACTATTATCGAAACTACATTCCATAAGATTATTTGTTATTTAGCTACCATGAATGCTAGATATGAGCACTAAGGGCGTGGTGTGCGTGGTTGAGGTAGAGGCGGATTGCCGTGTTCCGGAACCAAGAGGGTCTAGTCACAAGTTAGGAATGAGATACTAGCGCCACCAGCTGTGGAGGCAGAGTATCAGGACCAAACGAGCAGAGACGATGCGGTGTCCCAGGTGATACTCTGAGTGTTGGAGAGAGTTGTGGAAGCAGGCATGGGTATGGGAGCTCAGAAATCTGTGCCAGGGTGACTTAGGGCTAATGGAGCGAAAATGTTTAAGGGAATTTTTGGTGTAGCTCCTAGTACAGCTGAGTATTGGATGGTAGCCATTGAGCGTATAATGGATGACCTTGACTTCACGGAGGAGGAGAAGCTGAAGGGAGTGGTGTCTCTTTTTCGGGATGAAGTGTACCAATGGTGGCTTACGATCAGGGATGGTGCGGTGGCTGACCGCATTACTTGGGTTTTCTTCAAGTCGGTATTCCAGAGTAAGTACATCAGATCGAGTTATGTAGATGCCAGCATAAGGCTTTTCTAAATTTGATCCAGGGTAATAGATCCGTAGCTGCTTATAAAGTAAAATTTCTACGCTTGAGTCGTTATGCCCGAGGGATAGTGGCCACTGAGTATGGGCGTTGTGTTCGATTTGAGGATTGTTTGAGGGATGATCTGCGGGTATTGATAGCCCCTCAACGAGAGCAAGGATTTGTAGTTTTAGTAGAAAAGGCTAAGATACCCGAGGAAGTTAAGCGAACCAAGAAGCGAAATAATGAGAGAGACAAGGATAGGAATAAGAGGAATGTTGGATCGTTAGAGTCAACGAGGCGTTTCCAGAAAAGACCTAAGATGGATAGGCCGAGGGCAGGTGTAAGATCCGGGGTAATGGTCAACCTCGGAGGTGTGGTTTGTAATAAATTTCATTAATTTGAATGTTGGGTAGGTGACGAAATGTTTTAGGTCGGGTCCTTAGATCATCTCGGTTAGGGACATCCACGAGGATCGGGGTGGCGTGGAGCCGACTGACGTGACTAACACTCGACTGGTAGAGGAGGTCCACAATCGCAGAGGGTCACGATCCGGCCGGAGGAGGTAATGGTTATGGTTGGGGCCGTGGAACGCAAGGCAGAGGTGCAGGGAACACCGATGCAAGACAGTCGAGGTTGGTCTATGCAGCAAGACGTCGAGAGGAGGGGGATGCACCGGATGTCATAATCGATATGTCCTTGATTTTTGGGTTGCCTTTTTTTGCATTAATTGATATTGGATCGACACATTCTTATGTTGCTAGTATAGTATCTGGAACCCTAAGTATAGACTCTGAGGTTATTCCTAGGGAGATGACTGTAATTAGGCCGCTAGGTCAGTCAGTAGTGGTGAACAGACCGTATAGGGATGTACCTCTAGAAATGAAAGGGGTAGTTTTTCCAGCAGATTTAATGGAACTATCTTTTAAGGAGTTTGATCTGATCCTAGGTATGGACTGGTTAGTGAAATATCGAGTGAATCTAGACTGTGTAGCCAAGCGTATGGTACTAAAGACTAGTTAGGAGGATGAGGTGGTGGTAATGGGTGAAAGGAGGGACTACCTGTCTAATGTAGTATGAGCTTAAGGTCAAAGAATCGGATATTCATAAGACAGCTTTCAGGACCCGTTATGGCCATTACGAATTTTTGGTAATGCCGTTTGGGTTGACTAACGCACCAGCGGCGTTTATGGTTATGATGAACAAGTTGTTCCAACCCTATTTGGACCGGCTCGTAGTGGTATTTATAGATGATATCCTGGTGTATTCAAGGTCAGAGGAGGAGCATGATTCACATCTGTGAGTGGTACTACAAATCCTGAGGGAGAAGAAGCTGTACGCAAAATTAAGTAAGTGCAAATTTTGGTTAAGGGAGGTTACTTTTCTAGGACACGTTGTGCCGGATGAAGGGGTCAGAGTTAATCCCCAAAAGGTTGAAGGTATCATGGATTGGGAAGCACCCAGGTCTGTGACGAAAATTTAGAGTTTCCTTAATTGCAGCACCTTTAACCAAGTTGTTGAGAAAGGGAGTACTTTTTGTGTGGGGTGACAAGCAACAGGAAAGTTTTGAAAAGTTGAAGAAGGTGTTGACGGAAGCTCCAGTGTTGATTAATCGGAGGCTGGAAAGGAGTTCGTGGTTTATTGTGATGCTTCGCACACCGGGTTAGGATGTGTGTTGATGTAAGGCGGAAGAGTGGTTGCTTATGCGTCTCAGAAGTTAAGACCGCATGAGCTAAATTATCCCACACATGATTTGGAGTTGGCGGCAGTGGTTTTTGCTTTAAAGATTTGGAGACACTATCTGTATGGGGAGAGGTCCGTCGTTTATACAGATCATAAGAGCTTGAAATATCTCTTCACCCAAAAGGAGTTGAATTTGAGGCAGAGGAGGTGGATTGAACTACTAAAGGATTACGATTGTTTGATTGAATACCATCCGTGCAAAGCTAACATGGTGGCGGATGCGCGAAGCCGGAAGGTGATCTCAGGTCTGAGGGTGATGTTTGCTCATCTGAGCCTGTATGAAGATGGGAGTTTATTAGCTGAGCTTCAAGTAAAGCTGACATGGATAAATCAGATTAAAAAGAAGTAGTTGCAGGATGATGACTTGAGTGCCCGACTATCTCAAGTGCAACATGGTAAAGTAGGGGACTATAATCTGAACGATGACGGGGTTCTGTGTTTCCGAAAAAAGGTTTGTGTGCCGAGGGACGTGGAATTGAGGTGGATGATTCTTTAGAAAATGCATAGTAGCCCATATGCTATGCATCCGGAGGAAGTAAAATGTATCGAGATTTACGAGAACAAATTTGGTGGCCAGGTCTGAAGCGAGAGGTAATTGAAATTGTAGGTAAATGTTTGACATGTCAGTAGGTAAAGGTGGAGCATTTGTTGCCTTCGGGGTTGTTGCAGCCGGTGAAGATTCCGCAATGGAAATGGGAGAGAATCACTATGGATTTTGTTAGTGGACTACCTCTTACGCCTACTAAGAAAGATTCGATATGGGTAGTCGTAGATCGGTTGACGAAGTCCGCTCATTTTATACCAGTTAAGGCTGATTACTCTCTACAAAGGTTGGCTAAGTTGTATATAGCGGAGATTGTGAGGTTGCATGGAGTACCTGTGTCCATTATCTCAGATAGGGATCCTAGGTTTACGTCAAGATTTTAGAGGGTGTTACATCAAACATTAGGTACAAAGTTGGATTTTAGTACGGCGTTTCATCCACAGATGGACGAACAGTCAGAAAGGGTGATACAGATTTTGGAAGACATGTTGAGAGGTTGCATTATCGATTTCAAAGGTAGCTAGGAAGAATTCCTACCTTTGGCAGAATTCGCATATAATAACTGCTACCAGTCCAGTATTCGGATGGCACCATATGAAGCGTTGTACGGGCGAAAGTGTCGTACTCTTATGTGTTGGACGGAGTTGGGTGAACGATAGTTATTGGGTCCGAAACTCGTATTGGAAACGAAGAATAAAGTTGTGCTGATTCGGGCTAGGTTGAAGGAAGCGTTAGATAGGCAGAAGTCCTATGCTGACCTGAAGCGAAGGGACATAGAATTTGCAGTGGGTGACCGAGTTTTCTTGAAGCTATCATCGTATAAGAAAATTCTAAGGTTTGACGAAGGTTGCTAAGCCCTAAGTAAGATTCATGATGTGTTCCATATTTCGATGTTGTGATGTTGCGATGTTACCGTTTAGACCCATCTCATGTGATACCGTTGGAGGAACTCGAAGTAAAGCCTGATTTAACTTTTGAAGAGGAACCAATTCAGATCTTGGAGTGGGATGTTAAGGTTTTGCGAAGAAAATTGGTTCCTTTCGTTAATGTTCTGTGGCGAGAATCACGGATCAGAGGAAGCTATATAGGAGCCGGAGGATGTTATACGACAACAATACCCTCACCTCTTTTGATCAGCTAATTTTGGGGTGAAATTCTTTTTGGGGTTAGAACTGTAACATCCTAGATTGGGGGCTCTACATTTGTGATGTGTTGTGTGTGTATGCCATGCTCGTGTGTGTGTCTTTCGGTGTGTTTAGAGCTTTGGGAAGGCTTGAGGTTAAGCTGAGCCTTGGTAGAAATTTTGTTTTAGACTCGCAAGGGAGAACTAGGTGAAGTGGGCCTTAAGGGTACTTGAATGGGAAAGTTAACACAAAAATCTAGTTGGTAAAGTGGCAAGGAGGCGCCACTAAGGGCATAGGAAGGTGACGCCACAAGGGATTTGAAGGGAGCAGGTTTGAATCCCATATTAAGCAAAAGGAGTGTTTTTTTTAGTATATGTGCCTAAAGAGTGAGAGGTGGTTTCGGCTGGGACTCTAAAGGAGTGAGTGTGGATTGAGTCAGAATATAGGAAGATGAGGATATGAGAAAAATGAGGGATGGGATAGAGGGGGAAGAGGTGGCCGAATGTGGGACTGTGTGAAAGGGGGAAATCGGTTGAAGTGGCTAAGGGCATGCCAAAATTCTCATTTGGCTAAGGGTGTGCTGAAATTTCTTTTTTTCCCCGAAGCATAGTTTTCTTTCTTCTTCTTTTCTCCTCCTATTTTGGGCATTAGAGGATTTCCTCTTCTCTTCTTTTGCCAAAACCAAAACTCCTAAGTCACTATTTGGAGTATCTTTGGTTTTCTTTTGGCTTTCTCATCCGGTTCTTTTCTACCTTATTCTTTGGTGAATCTACATAGCCTATTTTCTGTTCATCTTTTTTTCGGATCTTTCTTAAAAGCCGAAAACTCCTAGATCTCATTTGTGGCTTGGTTTTATTTCTTTCACCGTTTCAATTTTCTTCTTTAATTGCCGAATCTTCTAGCAAGTGGTAGCCGAAATCTTCTGTAGAGTTAAGTGTCAACTTGTGCTATTATTTTTGTAATCTTTTTTGGCTTTTGAGGCCAAAGCCGAATGGCTAGTTGGTTGTTAGGGCCATCTTTGACGTTTTCTCTGACCTCGGGTTTTTTTGGGCGGCATTCTGGGATTTGAAGGAGATCTAATAGCCTAGGTTTCTAAGTCAGAAATCGGTAGTATTCGAACCATATTATTTTTTTTAGGACTTCAAGGTAATGATTTCAATTCTCCCTAAGTTGATCAATTGGTTTCTTTTCATTATTCGTCCCTTAACCTAATGTTTCATTAAGAAATCATCATAGTACCTTCTGACCAAGATCATTCATGGACTCGAATGTCAGCAAATCAAAGGATGGGGTTGGATCTATAGTCCCAGCCCCAACGTTCAAGAAACGCATGGTGTCTGCTGTTCGTAATTGGCCATCGGGTTGTGGGCCGACTTCTGAGCAAAACAATAGGCAGTTAGCAGTAGTTTCGATTAGAGATAGTGTCAACATAGAGAGTGTAGTCTTACGTGTTATCAGGTGTGTAAACTTTCAAACACACTATACTATAACTGTACTAACATTTGTATGGGCTGAAAAGCCGAAAAAAAAGCTATGTAGACAGTTGTGATGCCCTTAGGGGTAAGGCTAGGATTGCCAGGTATGTGACTGTATCGTTTCTTTGCATAGCCGAATGTATGTGTGTCAGACTAATGTGTTATGAATAGCATGTTGCATTGTTAGGTTTTGTATGTAGATCTTGGGTATGGGTTTGATATGAAGGGGAAGTGCTTAATTGGTCACGTAGTGATCGGTGGCTTTGCCACGATATATATACATATGTTCATACATTACTTTTGGTCACACTATGATCGGTGGCGCTGCCATAATGTATATATATTTATTTGGTCACATAGTGATGGTGGCTGTGCCACGAAATATTATTTGGTCACCTAGTGATCATGTTTAATTGGCAGCATGACTGTCATGATGGAGTGTAGCGGATGGAGGGTTGATTGTAGAAATCCCCACGGTGTGATTGGTTGGTACGGGTTGGTGTGTAGTGGATGGAAAAACTAGGTTTGGATTGGGCTTATTGCATTCATATGTGTATGATGATATGTGGGCTAAGGCCAATGTGTGATTGTGGATTGGATGCAGTATGTATAATATGGGAGATTTTTACACACTGAGTCTTGGTGGCTCACCTCTTTCCTTAACTTTTAGGAGAGCAGTAGCTCGTGGATGCAGGAGCCGAGGCGGACTCGTGGAGGCCATAAATTTCAATTTCCTTTCTTTATAGGTCAACAATACTATAGTTTACATTTTTTTTTAAATTTGGGATTTTCGCTATGTAATAAGGCCTTTCAAGGTTGTACTTCGGTTTATTTTATTATTTTACTGTTTATTTCAAATGCGACACCTCGGTCGGTTAAATATTAAAATAAAAAGTGGAGTTTTCAGTAATCTAAGCATCATTGTTTTCAAGACACCGCAGTAAGCAAAAAAGTTATCTTCCAAATCGCCGTTTCTTTCTAAAATTTAACTAAGACTTGATTTTACTTCACCCTATGACATACCAGATTCGATCGTAACACATGGGCCGGGTTTAGCGTGTTACAATTTTTGTTAGCCAGCATAGTAAACAATTTGGTCATTGACCAATCTACAATTAAAATTGGTTATTATATTTGGTGCTTATGATAATTGTTTCTATTATAATTCTTTAACTACAAAATTAGCATCAAACTATATCGTTTTTATCACTTAAGTAGTCTAAATATTTTTACTGAATTTCGAATTAATTGAATTGACATGAACACAATATACATATGTGTATGTATAATAAAAGTAATAGGTAATGAAAAAAAGTGATATAAAATAAGAATACTAATTTGAATAAATGTGTAATACATATACATATATTTGTATAAATTTTCATAGTAGTGTTTAATAATGTATGTGATTAGACTTTTTGTTTTAATAAATTTCATATGTATTTGTTACAGATTTGCATTGAGAAAGGTATCCATACTTTGAAAGTGAGTAGAATTGAAGAGGACTTAGACCGACTATTGAATTGACTATTTTTCTTTCAGTCAAAGAATGTGAGTATTAGTTTTTAATAAATAGCACTTGTTATTTCATATGTTGTTTGTATTTGATTCATTGCTTCCTCTTGCTCCCTGAATTGTTGGATTGGATTTGGTGGTAATAACTTAAATGTATAAAATCATTATTATTTTTATTTATATTCATTTTGTTGCTTTCAATTCATTTGATTGAAAAACATTAGAGATTCTTTGATTAATATTCACCTAAAATCTTTGAATACCCAAAGTCATGTAACGCTTTTTCTTCTTAGAGAGCTTTTCCTTATATTTGGTTTTAATTTTTACACTTGCACCAATACTCTTGAATCGAGAGATGTATGTATTGTTGGTATCGATATAGTTATTTATAAGTTTTCATCATTCATGTTAATGTTTTTTATTTTCTATTTTTTTTAAAAGTATTAGTGAGTTAATATGATGTAGTAAGATTTTACTGAAATATGGTGAAGATATTTACGAAATATGATGTAGTAAGATTTTATGATTTATTATTTATATGTAATATTATAATTTTAATGTTGGTCATGTTATATAATTTAACTATTTTAAATGCCCTATTATTGTTGTTATTTGTTACTAAAATTTTGAACTATTTTATGTGTATTGCAAGAAAATGCCTAGAAGGCGATTACGAGATTTAAGTATTGTCCACAATACTCCAAATTGAGAATAAGCAAATAGTGAACAACAAATAGTTGTTGGATCTTCTAGTCTGCGGACATAGATGACGAGCCCGCAGAATTCAAAGTAATGTTAAGTTTATTTTACATGCATGTTGAATTTTATTATTGATTCATTTTCAATTTTAATATAATAATATATCATTTTTAAATTTGAAGGTGGTGGGACTTGCAGAGGTCGGGGACGTACATTACTTAAAGATTTATACGACTTAGAGCCTACGACTTTTATGGCCAACCTATTGGATCCGAAGTTCGATTGTTAGCAGGCTATTTGGGCATTATAGCATGAAATGCCAATATGTTCCCCATTAACTACGAATCATGGCATCACATGCCTGATGCCAACAAAAATCAGGCTCTCGATAATATTAAGGTAAGAAAACATGAATGTAATTTATAATATTTTAATTTAACGTTCATTTATATTAACTTTTTAAACATTTTTTTAGGATAGATTTGCTTTAGAGGTCTCTGATGACTATGTTAAGAAGACATTGGGTAAAAAATGGAGAGACAATAAAAGCACGCTGAAAAAACAATATTTTAAGAAAGACATAAGCCTCGACGAAAAATTGTGAAATGTCTCGCCAGAATGTTGAGGTACCAATGGGAAGATCAAGTTAGATTCTGGAATTCAAAGAAAGGAGAGGTATTACATACTTCTAGAGTCTTATAAAATTTTCAGTTTATCGTATTTATTATATACATAATTCAAATTCCATTATGTAGGACCGTGAGCGAGTTGGAATAAGTAGCTGACAGAAACAAAAATTCAACACACGGCAGTTCCAGAAGTTTTGCTTGGGTAGCTGAGGCCGAGGTATTATAATTTATTAATTCTGTCAAATATTAGTGACTTTAAACTATTAAATTATATTTTTTTTCTACAATGTAGTAAGCTTCGTCTGGTCAAAAAGTTGGACGCCTTCAACTTTTTGACATTACGCATAGGAAGAAGGATAGATCTCTGATGACATCCGAAGCTGCAAAAATTATGGTATATTTACTTAATTAAATTTGATTTATTATAAATATTTCTATTGCTTAATTATAATAGTTTAATTCATCGTTTGTAGTTTTAAATTTATAATGTTAAGTTATGTTGCATTCCTTCTTATTATATATTTTGTTTCTAACTCTTTCATTGATTTAATAGGATAAACTAAAGGAGAAGAAGGCAGAGTATGAAGCGGCTACTTCGACTGATAGTTTTGTTAATCTTGAGGAGATTGATAACATAATTATTACCGATGTTTTGGGACCTAAAAGGCACAACTGCTTCGACTGATAGTTCTGTTAATATTGAGTATATTTATAATAGAATTATCACTGATGTTTTTGGTCTTGCAAGGTATGGTCGGGTTCGATTTCAAGGATTTGGTGTTACCCCGACCCAATATTTTGGATCTGGCTCCCAGCAATACATGCCTTCCGGGGGTCAATCTCGTGCTGAAGTTAAGAGGCTAAAAGACCAGATAGCTCAGATGCAAGAGAGCACAGTTAAGCAGAGGCAGCAAATTACTGATGTTCAAATAAAATATGAAGAACTCCAGCAACAACTTAGAGCGAATGCGAAAGCGACAATGATGAGGAGGCGATGGCAATTGTAACACCCCAAACCCGGTCTATGCATTAAGACTAGATTTGGTTTGTTACATGAATCGAGCTATCTTAAAATCTTCAATAAATTGAAATCTACAATATTATTTTTAATTACAAGGTTTAATAAAAATCGAATAGTATTTTAATTTGATGTATATTAGAAAACATTAGTTAAAAAATAACATCATTAACATTGTATTATCAAAACCCTTAGATAATTTATTTGAGAGTTAAAAATAATAAAATATTTATAAAGGAATTTAATATATTTGAAAACCCAATTTATTTTGATAAAACATCATATAATCATAAGCCCATATTTAAATGTCCAAAATATAGTTTAAAACCAAACACACATAAAAATCCATAAATTATTAATAGAGGCCCTTATTACATTAACCCAAAATAGTAAAATACTTATTAAAAAGTTCGAGGTTTAATAAACCCATGTTTTGCGATATGGCCTCCACGAAGTCATCCTCGCCCAAGTCCACGTCAATTTCCATTACGAGATGGAAAAATTTGAGGAGTGAGTTACTTAGAACTCGATGTATAACTCACTTACTTTGTCCATCGGGCCGATTTTCAAATTATGGATTTGGGCCTTGAGCCCATAAGCGAATTAACAACATAATTAATAACATAATAAATAGCATAATGAATAACATAATTAATAACATGCATGTAAAATGAATTTTTCCTCCCAAACCTAATTCCATACGCTACACACCCCGTACCAACCATCACACTGTGGGGATCAAGTCAACCCACCCGCCATCACACCAATCGTAGGCATTAAGCCATTTTATATTTGTGGCGAGCCACCGAACTAGATTGTGACAAAGTCACCGAACTAGAGGCATTGAGCCAATTATTATTTTGTGGCAGAGCCACCGAACTAGAGGCAAATAGCCATTTATAAATTTTGTGGCAGAACCACTGAACTAGAGGTAATTAGCCATAATTTTGTGGCAAAGCCACCGAACTAGATGCAATTAGCCATAATTTTGTGGCAAAGCCACCGAACTAGATTTTGGCAACAGGCCTTTCTTCTCTTCATCATTTTCCCAACCCATGCAATATGTATGCAAAGTAGTCTATGATCATATAATGATTTTAATAAAAAGGCCCATTAACAAGAGTCAATATTTGATTTTTATTAAGGCCCAAACATTTGGCCCATTTTAGCAATTTAATATCTTAGGCCCAAAATTACGATCTAGTAGGAATTTGGCCCATTTAACGATCTAGCAGGGATTTCAGCCCGTTTAACAATTTAATGAGATTACGGCCCACTTACGATCTAGCGAGATTTCACCGTTTAACAATTTAATGAGATTACTGACCCATTTACGATCTAGCGTAGATTTTAGCCGTTTAACGATTTAATGAGATTACGGCCTATTTACGATCTAGCGAGTTTTCGCCCATTTATCGATCTAATGAGATTTACCAATTATCGATCTAATGTAGATTTCGCCCAATTACTAATTATCAAATTTATCGGTCCATTTTACGAAGACATGAAAATTTATATTTTTCCATCTAACTCATCGAGGGCTTTTTCGTAATTTTCACCATATTATCCGCTTTCATGTAATTTCACCAAATACCAATTATTACGTTTTATCCGATCTAGTCGTTTTACGATTTAACATCATACCACAAATAACATCCAAACGAGAAAAGTGTGAAGTTACACACCTCGATATCGTGAGTACTAACCCTTCCCGCTCTTCAACACCTAAACATAATACGATCTTATTAGGGCATTATCATGAACAAAATATGTTATAGACATTTGATCCAAAACCTTACCCTCTTGATTTTGGATCACTTCAATTTTCGGTTTCTCCTCGTTTATCGATTCGTTATTCGCTGAGAATCCACTAACGTACAAAGGCTCGGGAGTTCTTACTACTTCGAATAATTGATTTCCTTCGGTAGATGGTCCGCAACCCGGTGGAAAATCCCGGACTACCGAAACCGCCCTTCGTTTATACTTAGGGGGAATAGTGGATCGCCCTCTTACGATAACTAAACACCGCCTTTTCTTCCCTATTTTGAAGATCTTCAATATCAAAAGATAGTTAATCCTAATAATATATCAAAATAAGAATTCTAAAGATCTTAAAGGCGAGATTTCCTTACCACAAATATTCTTGTTCCACAAGGAGAATCGATCCAAACGTTCGTGTCACTCACGACCACTTGATTTCCAATCTTCCGTTATCGCACTAAATATAACATAAATAAACGTTAAGAGAATGAACGTTTATTTCGATCTAAGAAAGCCTTCATACCACCATCAATATTCGCCATGACTACTTCTAACTAAACAAAACTAAAAAGAATTCTTACCCTTTTGTCCACGGTTGAAAAGAAAGGATTGAAAATGATGTCTCTAAGTGATGGAGGATTCGACTATGATAACCAAAGAAAAGAAAAAAAAATGATTTGGCTATGGCTCACTAACATTCGGCCATGGAGAAAAACAATGGAGAAAAGAAATAAAATAAGAGAAGAGATGATAATGAAGATTCGGTTTTCAAAGAGAAGAAAAGAAAGGAAAAGATGTATTAGAGAGCAAGGTACATTCGACAATGGAGAAAGAAAACAAAAGAGAGATATGGTCTTTTGGTACTAACAATTTCAGCACTAAGAAGAGGCACAAGAGAATATTCAAAAGATGAACAAAAAAAATGACCAAATGGTCAAAAGAATTAGGCTTTACCAAATGCACAAATTCGGCCAAGGGAGAAATGTTGAGAAAGGATTGCAAAACTTTGCACATATGCTATGAATGACCAAAAGAGACTTCAAATCCTAGCCAAACTAACACCAAAAATTGGCTCCCCCTAGACCATATTGTCAGTCCAAATGCATGGTCAAATGGCCATGATTTTGTTTCCAAAACATTCTCCTTGATACTTGGCCCATGTCTCCATATCTTTCCATAAGTTCTTGATTCCATACCATATGTTAACACTTACCTTATTCCTTTGATATACTAACCAAAAATAACAAGGTCAACACTTTCCATAAATGATCTTGGCCGACACTTACCATAGAAGAGCAAAAATAAAAGTTGTCTAAATGCTATTTAAGGGATTCAAACCTCTTCCCTCATGCACTAATTCATGCGCCAACACCACCATGCCATGTACTCATCTTGTGTCACTTATTAACACTTAAATTAACTTAAGTATTAATGACACTTGCTTCTCTTCAATAAATTCTCAAATATAAAATTTATTCCTTACCCAAATTATGCTATACTCTTCTTCAGACTATAATAAACACGAAAGTAAAAGTAAGAAAATTTTCTTTCATAATCTAAACACCAAATCATGCAATATATCAATACGATTTTAGGGTGTTACAAGTAGAGTAAGGGAGGCAATGGCGGCGGCAAGAGAGGCAGAGGCAACATCGATGCTAGCGAGCGAGAATAGAAAATACGATGAGCTCCAATTCTGACTTTAGCATATGATGCAGATGTTTCAACAGTCGCAGAAGTTGCCATCTTAGACATTTAGTTTCTCGTTGTAAGATTATTTTAACATTATTACATTTAACATTATTGTAACAATATTTTCATTCATTTAATTTATTAAATTTCAATTATCATTTAGAATTAATGCATTTGGTATGATTTTTATGCTATATTTACTATTATTGGTTGGTTTTAGTGCAGGAGGGGTATAATATTGAACAAATTGTATAATGCAAATATGTACAAATTAGCGGCATTTGTGGAAAAAGTGCTGCTAAAAGTCATGTCATTTAGCTGCGTTTGTGAAAAAGCACCGTTAAAAGTCATGACATTTAGTGGCGTTTGTGGGAAAAGCGCCGCCAAAAGTCATGACTTTTAGCAGCGTCTGTGGGAAAAGCGCCGCCAAAAGTCATGAATTTTAGTAGCGTTTATGGGAAAAGTGCCGCTAAAAGTCAAGAACTTTAGTGGCGTTTGTGGGAAAAGTGCCGCTAAAAGTCATGCCGTTAAAAGTCATGACCTTTAATTGTGGGAAAAACGCTGCTAAAAGTCATGACCTTTAGTGGCATTTTTTGTGGCGCTTCTAAAAATGCCCCAAATACTTTTAGTGGCACTTATAAACGCCGCTAAAGGCCAAAAAAACGTCGTTAAAAGTCTATTTTTCTGTAGTGAGCGCCAACAAAAGCCGCCGATGTTTTCAACCCCGACATGGTCACCAGGTTATCTAACCAACTCGATATGATGAATAAAAAGATTGATGGTTTGTATAGTCTCTCGCAAGTACACCCAGTAATGCAACATGATTCGAATTTAGGAGGTGTGGCGAATCCTGAGCACCCACCCTACAGATATGGCATGGAAAATGAGTAAGCTCACTATATAGGTAACTATTCTAGACCACAAAATAATTTTTATAATGACACTTATAATACAGATTGGAGTTACCATCCCAATTTCTCGTGGGATGATCAAAGTAGCCAAAGACAGGAACTTCCTCCAAATTTTCAACAACCACCTCACCAATAGGAAGAGGAGTTGAGTCTTGAGGAGATGCTGACAAAATTCATGGCAGCCACAGAAACCTATCCCCAAAAAACTGAGACAACATTTGATAATCAAAACTGGTGGCACCTGGTAGTGATTTCTCTCAAGATTCAGACGATTTTGGTTCTTGAAAATTTTCGTGTGTCTGCTTAAAAATCCTTTGATTTTTATGGCAGTTTATCGGTGTTTTCAGGGGTTCTATGGTTTTGAAGATTATTTTTCATTGTTTTTAGTTTGTTTTTATTTCTTTTCGGCTTTGTGCTCTTTTGGTTTGGTGGAAAAGGCATTAATTGGGAGTTGTCCCGAGTCTTTTCTTCTCTGGTGGTTGACGTGATGGATTGACATGCCCTATTTCATCAACTAACACCTTTTACGATCCTGTGTCATTTTCTCCACGTTATTGGGTAGTGTTTGTCCTTTATTTTGTTTCTTGCGCCTTTCCTTTATTTTTTCTATCTGTTTTCATCTTTGTGTTGACTGTGCTTTTCGTATCTTTCTACGTATTTTTGTTTGCATGGTTTTCTTTCTTTAATTATGAGGGTTGTTGTGGGACCCACGGTAGCTTAAATGCATTGTTGTTCTGGCTCTTTTTTTTTACGTTCTTGCATGAACTTAGGGTTTCTTGGTATCTACGATATTTCCATGCATGTTAAGTTGGTTCTGTAATTAGGTTCTCTTTGATTCGAGCCCGCGTCTTCTCATTTGGGATTGCTTCTTGATTTTTTTGTCTTTGGTTTTCCCTTTCTGGGTCGTGCTTTCTTGTATCCCGTTATAGGTTTTTTTGAGTTTCTTTCTTTTCTCATCTTCTTTGTCTTTAGTTTTTGTTTTGTTTCTCCTATTCTCCTTTGTCCTTCTATGTGTTTTAGTTAGTGTTTGTATTATTGTTAATTTTTTTTCATTTGTTCTGCTTTGGTGTTGACTGTTGCTTGTGTTTTTTTTTTCTTTTCCCCTGTTGTTTTTGTAGTAGAGTGTTTTCTTGTTTGTTTTTCTCGATTTTCTTGGTTAGGTGTTGGGCTGCCCTGTGATGGAAGATCGATAGAATAAGGGTAAAGAGAAGATTGACGATGACATCAACTTGCTGATGGAAAAGGTTAAAGTTTTCTGATAAAGAATTGTCTAAAGTGATCCGCCCGATAGAGGATAGTAATCCCTAGGGTTTTGAATCGTGGGCTGTTGGCAAGGTTATGGCGAGGGTTAAGCCGAATAAGGAGGCTATGTACAGGGTGTTTAGATCGATCTGGTTCACAAAAGAAGAGGTAAATTTTGTGGCTTTAAAGGAGGATGCGATCATAGTTAAATTTGGCTGTATGGAAGATAGGAATAGAATCCTTAATCTTATGCCTTGGCTGTTTGATAGTTGCCTATTTTCGATGCTCCATTTTGAAAAAGGAAAATCAATTGATGCTTACGAGTTCCATAGGCCACCGTTTTGGGTTAGAATCCTCAACATTCCCTTGAAGCTCATGGATCGTGGAATTGCCATAGTAATGGGAAGTACTATTGGAGAGTTGGTGGCCATTGATTGGAAGGATATGGATGGTGGTTGGACGGAGTTTATTAGGCTTAAAGTCAAGATTTACATCCTAAAACCTTTAAGGCAAATTGTGAAGCTTGCTGATAGGGATGGGACTGAAATGGTTTGTTTTTTAAAGTATGAGAGACTTCCTGAGTTCTGCTTTTACTGTAGAGTTATTGGGCATAAAGTGGAGAGCTGTTTTGATACGAATGGCTCAGAGGGGGTTAATGTAAAAAGCCTCAAGTTTGGAAACTGGCTGAGGGCCATGGTCACCCCCCGAATCAAAACAAGGGTAATTGGCATAATGGCATTGAGGTGTTAAACCTTCAATGGTAGCGGATAAGGAAGGGAGCAAATCTGAATCAAGAGAAGAGAGTGGCCAAATAACTCAAAAGGGTAGAGAAAAAGGGGGAGAGGAGGAAGTTATATCTGTCTCCCCAGCGGATAGAAGGTTCCACAAACATATGCGGGATGGTATGGGTATGTTTAAGAGTAAAAGAAAGAGACCGAAGGGATTAAATGGGGAAAGCATGGAAGAGAGCCCGACAAAATTAGCTAAGAGAAAATTGATAGAGTTCGTTTCACCAAGTAAGGTGGTGGCTGGCGACTAGCCCCGCCAGGAGCCATGAAAATCATGTGTTGGAACTGTTGTGGGTTGGGGAATCCTGCGACTGTTCGTGAGCTGAAGCAACTCATCGTTGCTAATATCCCTGACATGATGTTTTTAAGTGAGACTAAGATAAATGCTAATAGTTTATCTCGAGTTAGAACTAGCTGCAGGATGGATGGGTGTCTAGCTGTGAGTGGAGAGAAAGAGCGGTGGGCTTGCTTTGTTATGGAAGGAAGGGACAAAAGTTACGATTCAAAACTACTCAAAATTCCATATTGATGCGTTGGTTGGTCAGGAAGATGGGACGAGACTTAGGTTTACGGGTTTCTATGGCAACTCTGCTCCAAATTTGAGAACTCGGGCTTGGGACGTGTTGAAAAAATCAAAGGTCTCGCTGGGGATGGTTGGATCGTGGGAGGTGATTTCAACGACATCCTTAATGATAATAAGAAAAGCGGTGGTAGAAGGAAACCCCAGCTTGCTATGGCTGAGTTTAGCGAGGTACTGGAGGACCTGTCTTTGAGCGACATCAAAACGAGAAATGGTTGGTTTATTTGGAGCAATAATAGGGAAGGGTCGGGGCTGGTGAAAGAGCGTTTGGATAGATTTCTTGCTTCGGATGACATTGTTGAGTCATTGCCCTTCGTTAAAACTAAGGTTATTCGCCAATCCAAGTCTGATCACGATGCCATTTTGTTGGATACTATTGGGAGTAAGCCGAGAGATCGTGACAGTGACTTTAAGTAGTGGTTTAGATATGATATGTGTTGATCTAAGGAGCAGGAAGCAAAAGATATTATCAAGAGTGTTTGGTCTAATAAGAGAGGAACTTGATTGAGAAGGTTATGGACATTAGGGAAAGGCTTGGTCCTTGGCAGTATAATCGTTATAAGAAGATGAAGAATAAGATAAAGGCTCTCGACAGGGAGATCAGCAGTCTGATGAACAAACCAAGCAATATGAATACTTCGAGGCTCTTTAAGCTTGCGTGGGAAAAATTGGTCATCTGTACGACATTGAGGAGAAGTATTGGGCTCAAAGAGCTAGGAACAATTGGCTGAAAGAGGGTGATCGGAATACTTGTTACTTCCATGTCCGTGCTACTAGCCAGAAGAAAAAAAAATCTTATTTGACTTGTATTTTATCCCTTGCTGTGTGACTGATAGTATGAACAGGAACCTTGGCAAAGAATTCACGGACGAGGAGATCCTTAAAGCTTTTAATCAAATGGACCCAAAGAAGGCAGGGCATCAATGAGATCCCTGGATGTTTTTTCAAAGATAATTGGTCGACTGTGGGAAAAGATGTTCTTTAGTTTTGTCATGAGGCTTTGAGGGATACCTCCAATATTCATTTGATTAATGACACTCTTATCATTTTGATCCCTAAGATTGCTAATTATCATGAAATGACAAACTTTCGCCCTATTAGTTTATGCAGGGTGATTTACAAAATTGTTTCAAAAATGTTAGCTAACCGTTTAAAAGAAACCCTTCCCACGTGCATCATTCAGAATCAAAGTGCCTTTGTGCCTGGTCGGATGATCCATGATAACATACTTATTGCTCATGAACTTATCCATTATCTTCGCAGCTCAAAAAATGGCCCGAACAAAGGATGTGTGGTCAAGCTCGATATGATCAAAGCCTAAGACCGGGTGGAGTGGGGTTGTCTTGAGAAGGTTATGTTGAAACTTGGTTTCTCTAGGGAATTGGGTCAACAAGATTATGCAATATATTCGAACTGTCAAGTACAAAGTCATGTGCAACTCTAGACTCACAGATGTTATTGTGCCTGAGAGGGGACTTCGACAAGGAGTCCCTTATCCCCCTATCTTTTTCTATTTTGCATGGATGCCTTATCTAGTATGCTCATAAATGCCCAAGAAAATCATTCTATTAATGGCATTCGAGCTAGCAAGGATGGGCCTAGAATTAATCACCTTTTTTTTTTTTGATGATGCATTGTTGTTTGTTGGGAATGATCAAAATGAGGTGGGTGCTTGCATGAAGATCCTCGACAGCTTTGGGAAAATGTCTGGTCAATGTAACATCCTTAAGTAGGGGTTATTGTGTTTGAACTTCTTTGCATGTGTGTGGTTGTTGTTTGAGGTGTTCTAGAGGCTAGTTATAAGCCAAAGGTAGGCCTGAGCTATAGGAAAAATTTTATTTTTAAGTGTTAGTCAAGGGAGCTGAAGGAGCTAGGGGTTAAGTATATTTTGTGGGGAAGTTAAGCACAAGATTGGGCTTGGTAAAGTGGTAAGGAGGCACCACTTAGGGCCTTGTGATTGATGCCACATGCGAGGGAAGGAGAGCTCGAGGTCGAGCAAAGATAAATCTCACTTTTGCTTATTATTTTGACACTAAGGGAAGAGTTATGCTCAAAGACAAACTCATCGATAAGCATGGAATAAGTCAATTAATTTAAATGGGTGGCAAGGAGAAAATTTAGAAACTTGTGGAATTCAAATTCATTTGAATTAGTGGCCAGGAGGAGTTTGAGGAAGTGGCTGAATTTTGAACTTTTGTTGGTAGAGGAGTGTTTGGTTTGGGAAGCTAAGAAGAGGAGAGTGCCAAATTTCTTTAGGTGCCATATTGTGCATTTTGGCTAGCCTAAGTCCTAGTGTGCTTGGTAAGTCAAAAGCCGAAACCACTTTAGGTGCATGTCATTTTCCTCTCTAAAGCATTGGTCGAATCTTCACAAGAACTCTTTTGGAATTCTCTTTTCTCCTTTGAACTGAAACCTCACTTGATATCTTCTTCTTTTCTCTTTTCGACAACTAAGATGCTTGGCCGAACCTCTCTTTCTCCCACCTTTCTTTTTCTTATTTTCATAACTGCTCAAGACCCCATCCTCTTCTTTATTTTCTTCTCTTGCCGAAACCTCTTAATCCCTTTTTCTTTAAGCCTAAGCCGAATACCCATCATCTTTTCTCCCATTCTCACTTTTTCTTTTTGAGCCAAATCTCAATTATTTCTCTTCTATCAACCATAGCCGAATCTTCCTTCACCACTCAACCTTGGTCGAAATTTCCTTTCTTTCTTTTAGTTGATTTGGCGAATATCGAACAAAAGTGGATCTTCTTCGATTTTTCTTCAATTGATTTTGAGAAGGGGTAAGTGTCTTAGTCGAATTCCTTTTGTTCCTTTTATCTTCTCTCTGTCGACTTTCATAAGAGCAAAAGTCAAATTTTGGCATTTGGTGATAGATTTCTAATCATCTATAAGGACGATTTCTTTTAGGATCTCTGAGATTTTGAAGCAGTCGATCTAAGCCTCTATTCTCTAACAATCAAATTTGGTAAGTCAAGTGGTAAGGATATCTATGTTGGTTCATCATTCTTTAAGTTGTTGAAAAGCCGAAGGCTATTGAGACTAAGCTTTATTATTGGCTGAATGTGGGGGGGAGGATCAGTCTCGCATATTTTGGTGTTGTGATTTGTTTTAGTAAGGCAGAAAGGTAAGGGTGGTGTTGTTTATGCGTAATCTCACCCTTCAGGATTTATTGGTATAGCCGAATGGCCTATGTTATTAACCTTAGTGTTGGTAGAATGTAGGACAAGGAGATCTAGTCTGAGATCGGGTTTTGGGATTTAGCATTTGCGTTAGTGCAGTGTGTAACTTACACACTTCATAACTTAGTAAATATGTTAATAACTGAATATGTTAAAAGCCAAAAAGCGTGTAGATCTTGATATGATACCTTGATGGGTATGAGTAAGGATTCGGGTAAGTCCGTTTCGATATGATTTTGTATATGTGGTTTAATACTATAATCTATGATATAATTGCTGTATGTTTCATATTAAAGCATGATGGCATGATTTGCATAACTATTGCATTGTCATGGGTGATATGAGAGGAGGGGGAAGATTTGATATCCGTGTCTTTGGGACACCAGAGGTTTCGCACCTCCAGTGGTTTGGTACCACAATTGATTTCGTGACTTTGGGTCACTAGAGGTTTGGCACCTCATAACGACTCGTCCCAGTGGCTTAGCACCACAGTGGGTTGGCCCTACATTTGATATTACGAGATTGTCGATAGTGATTTGGTATCACAACGTGGGTTGGCCCCACAGATGGATTAATCGTGACTTTGGGTCACCAGTGGTTTGGCACCACATTATTATTGGATATCATGACATTGGGTCACCAGTGGTTTGGCACCACCAGTGGTTTGGTACCACACGGGGTAGAAACGGAGTTATGGATGGCTAGGTTTGGGTGCATGATATATTGCTTGGTTATGACTTGTGTGTAAGCATGTTGCATTAACTGGGAGGGAAATTATGCACTGAGTCTTGGTGACTCACCTTCTCCCTTATTGTTTCAGGTGATTCGTAGATCGTGGATGAGGAGCCGGATGGACTCGAGGTGGCCATGCATTAAACACATTCGGTTTTACATGGACTTTGTTTTGGGTAGTACTTTAAATTTTGATTTTTATTTGGGCTTGTAATAGGGCCTTTAAATTATGTTTTTTTTTTTTGGATTATTTTGCAGGCTTTCGATATATCTTCAAATATGACAAAGTAAATTACTTGTTTTGTTTTAACAACCTGATAACCAAAGTTTTCCAAAATTTACCTCATTTCGAGTTTTCCAATAGTTACCATCGGGTAACAACATTCATGAAATGATAACAAATATACTTTAGATGATTTCCAAATTCAGGGTTCTTCTCAATTTCAAATGCACACAGTTTTTAAATATTTAAAAATAATGCATTTGGGTTCTAACAAACATGGACGTTTTCTATCAAATTGAATGGCAAATGAGTTTTCAAATCGTTTTCCTCTGTAACATGCCATATTCGGTCATGGTGAGTTGATCGGGTTTGGGGTGTTACAATTTTGGTATCAAATCCAAGTTCAAAGGCTCGATTGTGGGCCCGAGGCCCAAAATGTTTTAAAGTATGGTTCTAAAATGTTCTTGTTTGAAAATATATGGTTTGAGAAGCATGGCACCGAGTCTCCGGCACCAATCCGCCCAGGTAGTAGAATAGGATAGTAGGATAGTAGAAATGGGTATTTCGGGATCGTAGGATATTTTGGGATTGTAGGATAGTAGAATAGGAATCATTGAACCCTAGGAATAGCTTACTCCAACACAAATTGCATAAGACGTAATGATCCACTAAACAAACCTGTGAGTACATCACTGAGCTAACGGTGTGGCAACCGTTGTGCGCATGTCTAGGAATGGATTTAGGGGGGAGCTTGGTATTTAAGCAGTCCTAGTGACTCACCTCCTCTTCACCCGAATCCTACCTAGTGCGTAGTGACGGTTCATCCTAACTAAGACGAATTATTCACAGGCTAAATTTAATAATTAAAACCCGAAAGGGACCAGCCATTTTGTTTGAAATAATTTAAACCTTAGTTTTGAAATTTACCATAGTACCCCTAATTTGGAAAAAGACCAAATTACTCTTTATTTGTAAAATGACCAAATTATCCCTGACTTATAAAATTACTAAATTACCCCTAATTTGTGAAATGACCAAAATACCCTCGGATTGCAAAATTACCAAAAGACCCTTATTTCACAAAATCACCAAGGAACCATATTTTGAAAAAAAATTTACAAAAATACCCCTGGATTATGAAAATTTTGAAAATACCCCTGGTTTATGAAATTACCAAAACACCCCCAATTTCTAGAATTTTTGGAAATATCTATGATTTGTAAAGGTTTTTGAATTAACTCTATTTTATTACTAAAATACCCTAATAGGTTAAATTACGAAAATACCCCTAGGTAGTAAAATGACGAGAATGCCCCTATACGTGGAATGAGGGTAGGAAATTGAATTGAAAACTTTGTGATGATCGAAAGAACCATTACCAAATTACTTTACATAAAACTTATTCGTGGGTAATCAGTGAAACAGAAGCTAATTCATAAAAATCTCTTAAATAGATAAATCGCGACTATATACATGAGTATTAGGGGACGTGGTCGTAATGTGCGAGGACGTGGTAGAGGTAGAATGACCGCATCAGAGCTGGTTAGGTCTAGTCAAGGGTTTGAGAATGAGATACCACCACCACCAATTTCTTTGGTGTGGAGTACCGAGAGATCGACGGGCTAATGCTTGATGTCGCAGCGATGTTGTGAGTGCTGGAAAAGAGTGGTGGAGCGGTGGGGGGTGCGGAGCTCAAAAATTTGTATCTGAGTGACTCTGAGCCAATGGAGTCAAGGTATTTCGAGGTGTTTCTGGTGTGGCTCCCAATACGGCTGAGTATTGGTTAGAGGCGACGGAGCGAATTATTGATGACTTGGATCTAACTGCCGAGGAAAAGCGAAAGGGATAGTGTCGCTTCTCGGGATGAGTCCTACCGGTGGTGGTTCACGGCTCGAGGATAGTGCAAAGAATGGATGATCTCACTTGGGATTATTTCAAGGCGACATATCGGAAGAAGTATGTAGGGACCAGTTATATTGATGCACAAAGGAAGGCGTTTCTGAGGCTGGTCTAAGGAAGTAAGTTTGTATCGAGTCTGAGGCAAAATTTCTAAGGTTGATTTGGTATGCTAGGGGCATCGTGGCTCTGTAACATGAGCGATGTGTCGTTTGAGGATGGGTTGAGATATGAGTGAGATTCTTGATCGCTCCACAATGAGGAGCGAGAGTTTGTTGTCTTTGGTGGAAAAGGCTAAGGTAGCTGAAGGGGTAAAGGAGTTTGTAAGACAAAATTTGGATAGGAATAGACACAAGAGAGGTTTTGGATCATCGGGGTCGACCGGTAATCCACAGAAAAGGGCTAGACAGAGTGGGCCGAATCAATTTGGAAGGCCTCATCGCTACTAATCGAGGACCAGCAAAGTGTAATCAATGTGGGAAATCTCATTGGGGAGGATGTTGGAGTGATGAAAAGGGATGTTTTGAGTGTGGTTCACTAGATCATCGTGTGAGGGACTGTCCACGTAAGTTAGCCAGGATTTAGTTTGAGGGTCAGGGTCGTGCTCAGTTCAGAAATGAGGGACCACCACCGCAAAGGGGTCGTGGTACGGGTAGAGGAGGTAATGGCTCTGGTAGAGGCCATGGAGCACCTGGCAGAGGTGCAGGCAACACTGAAGCAAGACAGCCTAGGTTGGTATATACAGCAAGACGTCGAGAGGAGGGCAACGCATCAGACGGTATAACCGGTATGTTCTTAACTTTGGATTACCGTATATTGCTTTGATTGATGTGGGTTCGACGCATTCGTATGTTGCTAGTAGCATAGTAGAGACCATGAACCTAGACTTTTAAACTACTTCTAGGGAGATGATAGTAATTAACCCTCTAGGTCACTCTGTAAAAGTAAATAAGCTGTATAGGGATGTACCCCTAGAACTCCAAGGGTTAGTATTTGTAGCTGATCTGATGGAACTACCGTTTGGGGAGTTCAATCTAATTCTTGGGATGGATTGGCTGGTTAAGTACCGAGCTAGTTTGGATTCTTGCTAAGCGCATGGTTTTGAAACGGTGAGGGTAAATAAGTGGTGATGATAGGTAATAGAAGAGATTATCTATCCAACATGGTGTCTGTGTTGAAAGCTGAGAAGATGGTCTGTGAGGCGATTTTGGTTCATATTTGCTCTGGAGGCTAAGGAGTCTGCTGTTGGGAATGTGCGAACAGTAAAGGATTTTGCTGACATATTTCCAGAGAAACTTTCAAGTCTACCTCCGGATTAGAAAGTTAAATTTGGTATAGATTTGTTACCCGAAACTACGCTAGTGTCTATTGCCCCGTATAGAATGGCGCCGAAGGAATTGGTAGAGCTGAAGGCTCAGATTTAGGAGTTGTTGGACCGAGGTTTTATCCGGCCAAGTGTTTCACCTTGGGAGCGCTGATACTCTTTGTCAAAAAGAAAGATGGTACAATGTGGATGTGTATAGAATACCGCCAATTGAACAAGCTGACGATCAAAAATAAGTATACGTTGCCGAGAATAGATGACTTGTTTGATCAGCTTAAGGGGGCATCAATTTTCTCAAAGATTGATTTAAGGTCTGGGTATCATCATCTAAAGGTGAAGGAGGCTGATATCCATAAGATGGCGTTTCGTACTCGGTATGGGCATTACGAGTTTCTGGTGATGCCTTTCGGGTTAACCAATGCACCGGTAGCATTCATGGACTTGATGAATCAGGTGTTTTAGCAGTACTTGGACCAATTTGTCGTAGTATTTATAGATGACATATTGGTGTACTCAAGGATGGAGGAGGACCATGATACACACCTGCGGGTGGTTTTGGAAATTCTGAGGGAGAAGCAGCTTTTTGCCAAGTTCAGTAAGTGCGAGTTCTGGCTTATGGAGGTAACTTTCTTAGGTCACGTAATGTTCGCTGAAGGGTTTAGAGCGGACCCTCGCAAGATTGAGGCAATGTTGGATTGGAAATTGCCTAGGTCGATGGCTGAAATTTAGAGTTTTCTAGGTCTGGCGGGGTATTGCCGAAGATTTGTGGAAGGATTTTCTCTGATCACGGCATCGTTGACCAAGCTATTGTGGAAGGGAGTTCCATTTGTATGGTCAGAGAAACAGCAGGAAAGTTTCAACAAGTTGAGGAAGATTTTGACAGAAGCTCTGGTTCTGGTACAGCCAGAGGCAAGGAAGGTATTCACGGTCTATTGCAATGCATCACATACTGGCTTGGGATGTGTGCTGAAGTAGGAAGGGAAAGTAGTAGCATATGGGTCTTGACAGTTGAGACCGCATAAGGTTAACTATCCGACACATGACTTGGAGTTAGCTACAGTGGTTTTCGCCTTAAAAATTTGGAGACACTATTTGTACGGAGAGAAGTCGATAGTCTACACAAATTACAAGAGTCTGAAGTATCTTCTGACTCCGAAGGATTTGAACTTGAGACAACGGAGATGGATTGAACTATTAAAAGACTATGATTGTTCGACTGAGTATCACCCGGGCAAGGCTAACGTGGTGGCAGACGCATTGAGCCATAAGGTAGTAGCGGACTAAAGAGCAATGTTTGCTCATCTTAGCTTGTATGGCAATGGGAGTCTTTTGCCAGAATTGCAGATTAAGCCAACTTGGGTTGAGCAGATCAAGGAGAAACAGTTAGTGGATGATGGCTTGAATGCTCGGAGGTTGCAAGCTCAGAATGGTGGTTTAGAGGATTACAGCTTATCCAGTGATGGAGTATTGTGTTTCTGAGGAAGAGTGTGTATACCAAAGGATGTCGAGTTAAGGCAGAGGATTCTTGGGATGCACATAGCGACCCATATGCTATGCATCCTGGAGGTTGCAAGGTGTACCAAGATTTTGCAAAGCAATTACGGTGGCTGTAGTGGCGAAGAAGTGAGTTCGTGGGTAAGTGTCGGACGTGTCGGTGGGTCAAAGTCGAGCATCACCGCCGTTAGTTCTATCGCAGGTAAAGATTCCCCAATGGAAGTGGGAAAGGATTACCATGGACTTTGTCAGTGGGCTACCCCTCACGCCTAGCAAGAAAGACTCAGTCTAGGTGATTGTGGATCGTTTGACCAAATCAGCTCATTTCATACCAGTGAGGGTTGGTTATCCGCTTCAGAAATTAGCTAAGTTGTATGTGGCCAAGATAGTAAGGTTACATGGTGTGCCAGTATCAATTATCTCGGATAGGGATCCGAGGTTCACGTCGAGGTTCTGGAGAGCTTTGCATCAGGCTTTGGGAACGAGGTTGGATTTCAACACAGCTTTTCACCGCAGTCTGACGGCGGTCATCGGAAAGGGTTATACAAATTTTAGAGGACATCTTTGAAGGGTTGTGTTCGGACTTGAGAGGTAATGGAAAAATTTCTACCATTAATGAGTTCGCATACAATAATAGTTATCGAGCAAGCATTAAGATGTCACCATATGAGGCGTTGTATGGTAGGAAGTGTCGCACACCTACATGCTGGGTAGAGTTGGATGAGCGTCAGATGTTGGGACCAGAGTTGGTTGCAGAGACTGAGGCTAAGGTGAAGTTGATTAAGGCTCATCTGAAGAAAGTTTTGGATAGGTAAAAGTCATATGCTGATCTTAAGCGGAGAGATATAGAGTTCATCGTAGGTGATAAGGTCTTTTTAAAGGTCTCGCCCTAGAAGAAAGTGTTGAGATTTGGAAGGAAAGGCAAGTTAAGTTCAAGATTTATTGGGCTGTATAAGGTGATGAAACGAGTGGGACCAGTAGCTTATCAGCTTGAGTTACTAGCAGAGCTGAGTCAGATTCACGATGTGTTCCATGTCTCCATGCTCAGGCGCTATCGTTCAGATCCATCACATGTCGTAGCAGTGTTGGAAATAGAGGTGAGTCCAGATTTGACTATGGAAGGGGAACCAGTGCAGATCTTGGATCGAGATGTGAAGGTTTTATGCAAGAAGTCGGTTCCATTAGTGAAGCTGTTATGGCGTAACCATGGTGTGGAAGAAGCTACATGGGAACCAGAGGATGTGATGAGACAAAGAATACCCTCAACTCTTTGACTGTAATTTCGAGGTAGAAATTATTTTTAAGGGGTGGAACTGTAACATCCTTAAGTAGTGGTTATTGTGTTTGAACTTCTTTGCATGTGTGTGGTTGTTGTTTGAGGTGTTCTAGAGGCTAGTTATAAGCCAAATGTAGGCCCGAGCTGTAGGAAAATTTTTTTTTTAAGTGTTAGTCAAGGGAGCTGAATGAGCTAGGGGTTAAGTATATTTCGTGGGGAAGTTAAGCACAAGATTGGGCTTGGTAAAGTGGCAAGGAGGCGCCACTTAGGGCCTTGTGATTGACACCACATGCAGGGAAGGGAGAGCTTAGGGTCGAGGAGAAGAAATCTCACTTTCTACTTATTATTTTGACGCCAAGGGGGAAGAGTTGTGCTCAGCACAAACTCTGTCAGATAAGCATGGAATAAGTCAATTAATTTAAATGGGTGGCAAGCAAAAAATTTAGGAACTTGTGGAATTCAAATTCATTTGAATTAGTGGCCAAGAGGAGTTTAAAAAGTGACCGAATTTTGAAATCTTGTTGGCAGAGGAGTGTTCGGTTTGGGAAGCTAAGAAGAGTGCCAAATTTCTTTAGGTGCCTTATTGTGCATTTTGGCTAGCCTAAGTCCTAGTGTGCTTGATGAGTCAAAAGCTAAAACCACCTTAGGTGCATGTCGTTTTCCTCTCTAAAGCATTGGCCGAATCTTTACAAGAACCCTTTTGGAATTCTCTTTTCTCCTTTGAATCGAAACCTCACTTGATATCTTTTTCTTTTCTCTTTCGGCAATTAAGGTGCTTGGACGAACCTCTCTTTCTCCCACCTTTCTTTTTCTTCTTTTCATAACTGCTCAAGACCACATCCTTTTTTTTATTTTCTTCTCTTGCCGAAACCTCTTAATCCCTTTTTCTTTAAGCCTAAGCCGAATACCCATCATCTTTTCTCCCATTCTCTCTTTTTTCTTTTTAAGCCAAATCTCAATTATTTCTCTTCTATCAACCATAGCCGAATCTTTCTTCACCACTCAACCTTGGTCGAAATTTCCTTTGTTGCTTTGGCCGAATATCCAACAAGGGGGATCTTCTTCAATTTTTCTTCAATCGATTTTCAGAAGGGGTAAGTGTCTTAGCCGTATTCCTTTTGTTCCTTTTCTCTTCTCTCTGTCGACTTTCATAGGAGCAAAAGCTGAATTTTGGCATTTGGTGATAGATTTCTAATAATCTATAAGGACGATTTCTTTTAGGATCTCTAGGATTTTGAAGCAGTCGATCTAAGCCTCTATTCTCTAACAATCAAATTTGGTAAGTCAAGTGGTAAGGATACCAATGTTGGTTCATCATTCTTTAAGTTGTTGAAAAGTCAAGGCTATTGAGACTAAGCTTTATTGTTGGCCAAATGTAGGGGAGGATCGGTCTCAGATATTTTGGTGTTGTGATTTGTTTTGTAAGGCGTAAAGGTAAGGATGGTGTTGTTTATCGTAATCTCACCCTTCGGATTTATTGGTATAGCCGAATGGCCTATGTTATTAACCTTAGTGTTGGTAGAATGTAGGACAAGGAGATCTAGTCTGATGAGATCGGGTTTTTGGGATTCAACGATTTGCGTTAGTATGTGTGTGTAACTTACACACTTCATAACTTAGTAAATATGTTAATAACCTGAATATGTTAAAAGCCTCTGAAAAACTGTGTAGATCTTGATATGATACCATGATGGGTATGAGTAAGGATTCGGGTAAGTCCGTTTCGATATGATTTTGCTATATGTGGTTTAATACTATAATCTATGATATAATTGCTGTATGTTTCATATTAAAGCATGATGGTATGATTTGCATAACTATTGCATTGTCATGGGTGATATGAGAGGAGAGGGAAGATTTGATATCCGTGTATTTGGGGCATGAGAGGTTTGGCACCTCTAGTGGTTTGGTACCACAGTTGATTTCGTGACTTTGGGTCACAAGAGGTTTGGCACCTCATAGCGACTCGTCCAAGTGGCTTAGCACCACAGTGGGTTGGCCCCACATTTGATATCACGGGATTGTCGCCAGTGATTTGGTATCACAACATGGGTTGGACCCACAGATGGATTAATCGTGACTTTGGGTCACCAGTGGTTTGGCACCACATTATTATTGGATATCGTGACTTTGGGTCATCAGTGGTTTGGCACCACCAGTGGTTTGGTACCACACGGGGTAGAAATGGAGTTATGGATGGCTAGGTTTGGGTGCATGATATATTGCTTGGTTATGACTTGTGTGTAAGCATGTTGCATTAATCGGGAGGGAATTATGCCTGAGTCTTGGTGACTCACCTTCTCCTTATCGTTCGTGTGATTCGTAGATCGCGGATGAGGAGCCGGATGGACTCGAGGTGGCCATGCATTAAACACATTCGGTTTTACATGGACTTTGCTTTGGGTAGTACTTTAAATTTTTGTTTTAAATTGGGTTTGTAATAGGGCCTTTAAATTATTTTTTTTTTGGTTATTTTGCATTCTTTCTATATATCTTCAAATATGACAAAGTAAATTACTTGTTTTGTTTTAACAACTTGATAACCAAAGTTTTCCAAAATTTACCTCGTTTTGAGTTTTGCAATAGTTACCATCTGCAATGAGATTCATGAAATGAAAACAAAGATACTTTAGATGATTTCCAAATTCAGGGTTCTTCTCAATTTCAAATGCACACGATTTTTAAATAATTAAAAATAATACATCCAGGTTCTAACAAACATGGACGTTTTCTATCAAACTGAATGACAAATGAGTTTTCAAACCGTTTTCCTCTGTAACATGCCAGATTCGGTCATGGTGAGTTGACCGGGTTTGGGGTGTTACAGTCAGAGCATCAATGCGGATAAGTCCATGGTGTACTTTAGCCCTAAGACTCCTATCCATCAAAGAGATGAAGCAAATAGTCTGTTTCGAATGAAAGTGGTGGATAAGTTAGACAACTATCTAGGGCTTCCGGTCCATGTGGGCAAGAATAAGTTTGAAGCCTTTAAGAGCATTGTGAATCGTATGGCCAACAGGAATAATAGTTGGTCTAAGAGATTACTGTCTAGTACGGGTAAAGAGATATTTGTTTAGGCTGTTATCCAGTCTATTCCTACTTATGCATTCTCTATTTTTTTGGCTCTGAGTGGTGTGCTTTCGGCTATCAAGTCTATGATTGGTAGGGTGTGGTGGGGAGGTGGCGACAAACAGAGAGTTTGGAGCAAACTTTTGTGGGATCTTTTATGTCTTCCTAAGGGTATGAGGGGCATCTGGTTCAATGATCTTCACCTTTTTAACATTGCTTTGTTAGGTAGACAAGTATGGAATCTCGTTGAATGCAAAAGCTCCCTTTGCTATAGGGTCCTTAATGCCAAGTACTTCCCTAATGGTGACCTGTTCAACCCTAAGAAGATTGACAAGCCATCCTTCACCTGGCAAAGCATTTCGAAGGTGGCTGGTTTGTTAAGAGATGGATTTGGGTGGAATGTGGGCAATGGCAAAAATATTGATATTTGGAAGGATTATTGGGGGTTCGAGGGTCTCTCGGGCTCCTCCATCCATTTGAATGGGAGGTCTGTGACTGAGAAAACCATTTCTGACTTGATGAAAGAGAACGGGGAAGGGTGGAGAGATGATAGGATTTTGGAGTTATTCGATGGTAATATTAGGGATCAAATCTGTAATATTCCCATTTCTCATGCAAACCATGCAGACCGGTGGGTTTGGTTTCATAACCCGTGGGGTTTTACTCCACTAAGTCTACATATTCTTGGCTGCTACTTAAGAAGGCTGGTTATGGCCCTCATCATTTTTTCTGGAGAATGATCTGGAAGCTTAATACTCTTCCCAAAATTCGTGTCTTTTGCTGGAAGTTGGGGCACAACATTCTGCCTACTTATGACAATATCACCCTCATTTTGATGGCTTTAGTAGCTTATGCCCGAGATGCGGTAAGGATAGGGAGACTCTTATCCATGCGTTGAGAGGTTGCCCGATGGCGAGAGCTGTCCTGGAGTATGAAGGGCTTAGTAATAAACTACTCGAAGAGGTTTTCACTCGTTGTATCTACTGGTTGGATGAGGCTATGCGTCGTTGGATCGAAAGGCTATTGCTGAGCTTATTTCTGTTATGTGGAATATATGGAATGGTAGGAATAATCGGGTGTTTAGGGGGGTTGATGAGGGTGCCAATGTTACCTGGGAGAGGGCTATTTGTTTGAGTAAAGATTTTCATATCTTTAACTTACTGGACCCTCCGATGCTGCCGATTGTTTGCGAGGATAAGGGGTGGCAAAAACCTGAGGTAGGGGTGATTAAGATTAACATTGACACTGCGATAAAAGAAAATCATTCGGCCTTTGGTGTGGTGGCCAGAGATAGCGATGGTTTTGTTTTGAGCGACAGAATGGGCAAGCTTAATAATATGCTGAATGTTGAATGGGTAGAGATGAAAGCATTGGAGGAAAGCCTTAGTTTTGCTCGGCTTCAGGGTTGGAGAAAAGTCAACTTTGAGTCTGATAGTGTCAGCGTTGTTAATGGATTTAATCGGAGAAATTCTGATTTAACTCTTATGGGTTGTTGTATGAGGCAATTGTTTAATTCTTTTCTTCTTCACTTTTACCTGGGTTCCTAGGTCTAGTAATAAGGCAGCCGATGCTTTGTGTAATTTGGTTAATAATGATTCTTGTAAAATGGATTTCAATATGGATTATCCATTAGAAATTCATGACATTATTTTACGTGATGCAACAAATTGATGCACCCTTTTGGGTCTTTTCCTTCAAAAAAAAAACATTCGATAATCAACAAGCATCGATCAAAGAGATCAAGAACCAAGTTCAAAAATTTACTAAGTCAGTTGAACAACTTGCAAAGTTAATGTCTGAACGACCGCAAGGGCGTCTACCAAGCAACACAGATTAACCCAAATGAGCAAATTCAAACCGTACCATCTCATGACAGTGAAGGGTTAGACGAACCAAACCCAAGGGAAGAACCTGTAGTAAGTGAATGTAAGGTTGAGGTGTGCCATGATATACCAAAACCAACAATTATAAAGTACCAACCTCGTGTACCATATCCCGATGCAATAAAGAAAGATCACGCAGAGGAAGAATTCAGTGAACTCACACTTTGCGTAGATGACGAAACAATCACTCTTCAAGCTCTTGACTAACTAGGACATTGACTAATAAAGGTACAAACGTTAATTCTATTGATAACCATTTGATTCAACATTCTTTACAGGAAGCATCACAAAATCATCTAGCTGAGCTAGATCTTAGACCTCGTGCCAATAAAGAAGAATTATATGAGGAACGAAGCCTTAGGGTCGACAAACTAGAATAGTGGAAAACACAATTTAAAGAAGAACCGGAACCACACAAAGTGAAATCAAAGGAAACCCTAGACCAGCTGATAGGAACAACAAATCACTTCAAAATAGGGGATCAGGTATTGTTTAATAAGGAAGACCCTCGAATCACCAATTAAGACCTTAAAACAAACGAAGAAATCACTTTTGAGGTACTTAATGTCTTCCTAAAAGCACAGTCGAGGTAAGCAATCCTAAATTCAACACTTTTAAGGTAAACATTACTCGACTTAAACTTTATATCCATAATTGAGTTGATTGCATGAGAAAGGATTTCCACCTCTTCAAACCACCATGATTGTGCATACAACAGGTAAGTCTAGCTCAAGACTTTAAACGAGTGCTTCTTGGGAGGCAACTCGAGCACTAACCCTATTTTTATTCTATTTTCATTTTCCCTTTTAGCATTTAAATATACCAAAAGTGCATATTTCCAGACCACACAGCCTTGCACATGGCCATGGCCGTGGCCGTGTGGGCACCAGGTAGGTAAAAGGGCGTGACCGTAGGTGTGTGGCAACAAGACAAATTTTTTTCCAAAACATGGGCTGCATCTTTATTTCAAACCCCCTTTTCCTTTTTCTTTTCTAGTTGTCTTTCTTATTTCATTTTCCATTATTTCTTTTTATTTTTGTATTATTTTTATTTTCTTTATTATTTTCTTATTATTTTTTCATGCCATCTAGATTTAACTTAGGATACAATAAAACCAAGATGGCCGCTTCAAGGATTCAATTTTAAACTGTTCGAGACGCTTCCCCATGTTCACCTCCAATCCTATGTGGTCTCTTTTCATTAACTTCATCCAAAATTCAGGAAGTTTCACTTCTCTCCCCATCTTATGATTTTATAATTATTTTTATATTATCTATCTTTGTACATTAAGGGCAATGTAAAACTTAAGTATTGGGGGTTAACCATAGTATTATTTGAAAATCCCTGAATTATGCTTTGTTCTAAATTAAGTTTCTCATATTATGATTAGAATGAAATTTCCCTGACTTATGATTTTTATTGATATGTTTTTGATTAAGTCATTGATAATTGTGCATTAATGATTTATACTTGAAGAATACTAGAGAATCAAGCATGATAAGTCTATTTTCCAAGAATTTAAAAAAATTTCTAGGTTGTTGAACTGAATTTGAATATTACCTTGATGTTTCAAATTTACAAGATTGATGTCAAATACCTATAATTTTTATGAGATTTTGAGCCTTATAATCATAAATTCTTTTTCATGCTCACTTTATTGATTTTGAGTGTGTCAACTTTGAACTGTTATTCTAGAACTTGCCTCGATTATACATGTTGAGACCACATCTATGATTTGTTATACTGAGATGATAAAGGCACCTAGGTTTTAACCCATTCACTCCACTAAAAAGTCTACCTTCACAAATTAACCCTTAGTGAACCCATTTGATCCTAACAACCTTTTTTATTTATTTACCCACTAATATTAACCCAAAACCCTGTGTATTTGTTATCACCATTCTTTTGACTACCTTTCTATCAAGAATTAATTTGATCAGTTGCTAAATTAGTTTATTTCAGTTGATAAAGTTTTCTTTATTACGTTTCAATTTATCTTAAAAAAAATCAAAATCAAAGTATATTCAGCATTAGTAGTATAAAAAGTGAGCTTGTACATTCAAATTTCAATTATCAATGAAAAAGCTCGTAGTATCATTAGTTTCAAAGTTTCATGTGATGTAATTATCCGATTATTAGTTCAATTATTTTTCTAAAAGTTAGGTAACTTGTCAATTCAATCTCGATTCTTAACCTTCTAATTCAGCCTTTATCCATACCTTTAAACTAAGCCCCGTTACAACCCTGTCAAAGACCTTTTGATTTGTGTATCATCTCATATTACAGTGGTGGAGATTTGATTTTTAGGAAAGCCTATGGGATTAACTTTTCAGGTTCGACTGTTGAGTGCTTATTCTTGAACCTCAAATATTTCGAATGCTTTGAGTGAATCTTTAGTTAGGATGTTAATCCTTGTCAGTTTTGAATTAAAGGTAATTATTTAAATAAGGGGAGACACCTATGTTTTTATGCTACAAATTTATGACTTAGAATTGTTTGAGCCTTTAAGAGTCTTTGAGTTAAATTATCCATGCATAAATTATCTGTGAATTATGATGAGGCATTATTGATAGTATTTCTGAATTATGGAAAGTTCGTTTTAATTATAAGTTGAGAATTTTGCTTGAGGACAAGCAAAAGCTTAATTGTGGGGGTATTTGCTAAACAGTAAAAGTAACATATTTTAGGCCCACATTTAGTATGCTTTTGGATGATTTAGCCCTTGATTTATGTAAAAAGGTGCTCTTAATCCTTTCTTTTCATATCTTATACTCAGGAAAGCACCGAGGATGAAAAGAACGAGAAACATGCTTTAAAGGGGCCAATTTGGGCCAAAGTGGAAATCGACACGGCCTAGACTTCAAGCCACATGACCGTGCCTCGACAATTAACTATGACACCGCCATGCCACGATTTACACGGCCGTGCCCCAATCGACAGAATCGAGACACGGCCTAAAAATGATTGACAAGGCGTGTACCATGGCATGCCTCTACCTTGGGGAAGTGGAATTCTACTCGGGAAAGGATGCTTGGAGGCAAAGAAACACATTCCAAAGTTTATTTAAACACCCTATTAGGAATTCTACTGGAATTAGGATACTTGGAGTCCAAATAAGGCATCCCAAAGCCTATATAAACAATCTAAGGGGCAACATAAAGGGAGTTCGACGGGGTTCAATAGAACCCTTCTGCTGGCACTTTTGGTGTTAAGGGTTGAGCTAGGCCAAAGAGTTGAAGCCAAGGTAGTCAATTCATGAAATTACTCGAAGATAGCCAGTTGATCCATCTCAAGAAGCCAAAATTCTACTCAAGACGGTGAATCTCTCCTTCAATTCCTTCAGGGAGTTTTAGGGATTTCTTATGTTTTGTTTTATCTTTTCTCTTGAGATGTTTTATTTTAAAGTTATGAACTAAACCCTTTAGATACCTGAAGGGGATAAAACCTTGATGAATCTTGTTATTGTTTTCTGAATTATATGATAAATACTTAGTTTGTTCTTAATTGTGCATGCTTAATCGAAATTCTAATGTGCTAAGGTGGAGGAGGAATAAACCCTACCTAAGAGTAGATCTAGCACAATTAAGCGGAGTTGATCGCACGCCTAGAGATAGGGTGACGAGATTTTTCTAGATTAGGGTGAAACCTATCGATTTCCTGCTATACTAGGGGCTTATTATAAAAGAACGAGAGTTCCACTAATTAACCTAGGGTTAGACGTTATTCGCCTCAAGAGAGGTTTTAATATACGTTAGGGAGTCTCACGGATCAAACTAAGTGAATAAATCGTATGGTTCAGTGTTAGATAACAAGTGAAGTCTAGGTGGATTCTTTCGAGGGTATCATCGTGATCAACTGAGTTTTTCATCAAGTTATTTCCAAATTTATTTCTCTTTTTCTTTGAGTCTTTAGTTTAGTAGTCCTTAAATTAGATTAAATCAACCAATCAATCCGTATTCTAGGCTAAATAATAAAAAGAAAGTTAGTATTAGTACTTTTAGTTCCTTTGGGTTCGACAATCTGGTCTTGCCTAAGCTATACTACTGTTTGATAGGTACACTTGCCTTAAATCATTGTCAGAGTTAGTCTCCAAGTTCGATCACATTCATTATAAAATTTAAAACTCGATAAACACAAGATCAACTGTAAAAAAAATAGAGAACTATGAGGTAGTATTGTAACGCGTAGGTTTGTGCAAGTGTGTATCGTTATCATGTAATAATTAAGTATCGAGTTATCGTCTCCACATGGATTGTATTTGTGTTAAATCTTACTTGTAAAATTATATTAACAACTTGGTAAATAAAACACAATATGATTGAGAAGTGATGATTAAAGTTAAATATATTAAACTCAATGCAATAACCCCCTAATACAAACTATCCAAAATATGCAAACTATATGAATGAAATAGATTTTAGCAAAATTAAACACAATTTGCAACAATTATAACATAAATAAACTAGGACAATTACTTTAATTAAACTCAATTTATTATCAACATGCTTAATAACATTCATAAAAAACATTCCATGGCAACTAGATCTTTCATGAGTTTCGAAACCACATTAGGTCCTTTCGGAATCCTTTTACTTAGTAATTATGCATTTTACTGATCTTTATTTAGTAAGGGTTTCTTAGCATTCGTGCGAGGTAATAGGGATGTGTTAGGTTTGAAACAGTTTAATCACACAAATCTAACAACTATGCAGATAATAGAGGTTGGTTAGAGTTGGTATGCAACCTGCAATTTAATCGGGTTAGGATTTAAATTGAGCATGCACATTTCAATTATGTGTCCACTAGTCGTTGTCTAGTTAGGATCGCTCATCTAATTCAAGTGCATTTTAATCACATATGAATGAAATACAAACTTGATTTTAATTGAAAACATGATCAATTGAGGCACAAACATTATAAGCATGAATCAAATAAATCATCCTAGCTTAAATAAAATTAAGCTAACATTGTTGTAACAAGAACAAAGAACACATAGCAATCATTTTAGATTAAATCAAATAAAAGAAAGATTAAACCCAAATCAAAGGGGCTGTCACCCAAGACTCTGACCGAGGAGGCTCATTCGCTCCTTCGCTTTGCTCCTTTATTGATGGCTCTCCAAGGTGGCCAACCAAGAGCTCTTTAAGAGGCTTAATTGCTAAAATCTCTATGAAGAGATAATGCTAGGCGTGGAGAATGGAAAATGCTAGAGAGAATTGAGAGAAAAGAGAGAATGATGAGGGATGAGGGATGATTAAGAATGGTGAAATGAAGTCTTATTTTTAGGTGAAGATAGGAGAGTAGTTTGCTAAAAATAGAGAGGTTTAGTCTCTACAAGCTTCTTCAATGAGTGGCCGCCATGATTAGTGGATTTTGAGTTTAATTTTGCTTGAAATTTAAGTAATTTAAATGCCATAACAACTTAGGGTTGAAACTCGGTTAAATGCAAATCTTCGAGCAAATCTCTAATTTCTTCAACATTACAAGGACCTTGTGTAATTAAACCAAAAAGTGGTTTATGTGGATAGCCATGTGTAGCTGAAATTCGGTTGACTTGGTCTTCAATTTGGACAATTTTTGTAATATAACAAAGCTATCAGACATGTACAAAATAAATCATTACATTGAAGGACCAAAGAATAAAATAAATAAATAATTAAAACCCAAATTATTAATGAAATATATTAAAATAAATTATTAAATATAATTTTATATTAAATTATTTAATTTATTCAAGAATGACCCATTTTATGTTTTAAAAATAAAATATATTCAAATAAATATAAAATAAGCCATTTTATGCATGAAAACTATATAATAAAGCATAAAATCACATTTTATAATTTCTATGTCCTAATTTCATATTTTCACATATTTCATTAATTTATTAAACAATTACTTAGTTTTAACAACAAATTTAAGAAAAATGTGATAAATTGCACAGGAAAATCCTATATATTTTTTAGTTTACATACCCCCAAACATAAATTATTGCTCGTCCCGAGTAATGTTTATGCACAGCAAAAGGTCTTGTTAAGGCAAAATTGCTAACTGTGTAACCAGTATCAATCTTTGTCCCATAATCATGCATTAATTTCTTCATGTTCATAGATCTCCTTTATTCACAAGTAATTCATATGCAAACAATTTTATAATTTTATACTAAGTTTCAAGATATGCCAACGTGAATCATAGTTTGTATGTATGTCATAGCCATAGATAACATTCTTCATTCAACATAATTTCTTATCAATCAAATAAACAATCATAAGGCTTATTTATGATATTCATATGTTGAACTTAGTACTTCCTTTCCATTAATGTAGGTGTCATAATCATCAAATCAATAGGTGTAACAGTCTGGTTTATACCATAGTCGGAACAATGGTTTTGGGACCACAAATCCAAGTCTGAATAATATTTTAATATTATTTTTTATGCCTCTGATAAGTGATATGAATGTGCTAAAGTTTCATCAGTTAATTTGTTAGTCTGTGTGCTAAATTTGATGAAAAGGATTCAATATTGAAATGCAAGATTTGCATGTTTTATGAAAAGATGCCTATTTGTTATGTCTTTATGAGTGTGAGGACTTATGTGGCAATTAAGCCACTATCTTGGTTAGTGGACGACTAAGGTCATAAATGACCTTGTAATTATATGTTATATATATTTATGAATGTTATTTTTGTAAATGAGTTAATATCATAATATTAATAAAACAATAGATTATAGAATGGTGGAAATTCAATTGTCTTCCACTGAAAAATCAAACAAAAGAAAAAGAAAGAAGGAGCTAGGGCATTCGACCATTTCAAGCTTAAATTTAGGTTTGTTTTAGCTTTAGATTTTGATGATTTTTATGTTTTTGAGATTGTTTCTTAGTCTACTATCAAGCCCATGTTGTAATTTAAAGAATTGATGATATTTATGAGTTGTCCCATGGATGAATTAGTAAGCTTTATGATGAGTTTAGTTGTTAAATAAATGATATGTAATTGATGAGCATGTTTTGTTCATGAGTTTTGATGAATTTAGCCAATTAGGGATAAATTGAGATAATAGCAACTTGAGGGACTAAATTTCATTTTGATGGAAATTATGGGCTTGTATGATGTTCATAAGCATTCGGCTAAGCATGATTAAATGATGATTTTGTAAATTTGATGTTTTGAGAAAAATGGATTAAATTGATAAAATGTGCAAATGTGAGAGTTAAGTTGCAAATAGCCCTAAATGTGTGTCCTTGGATTGAAATGAATGAGTTAGTGAATAAAAGGGTTAACTTTGAATATTTTTAGATCAAGAACTAAAGAAATCAGACTTAGATCGAGGGAAAGCTAAAGTAATCGAGTAGTCGTTTTGTTTCAGTTAAATCAAATTTGAGGTAAGTTATTATGCAAATAAATGTATTTGTATTGAATTGTGTATGTTTATATGAATATTGATAACGATGTATGTTTATGAGATGATGAGTACATGAATTTCGACATAAGAACGACATAGTAGCAATATCCAAGAAGTCCCATACGAACCTAGGAATAGACAGGATTAGCTACGTCATGACATATGTGTTAGTTTTGAGATATCATGTAAGACCACGTCTGGGACGTCAGCGTTGATTTGAGATTTTGTGTAAGACCATGTCTAGGACGTTGGCATCAATACGAGATATACATGTAAGATCATGTTTGGGACATTGGCTTCATATTGATTCATGTAAGACCTTATCTGGGACAGTGGCATCGATATCTGTGTGCATGTAAGACCTCGTCTGGGACGTTGGCATTGTACAACTATTCCAAGTTTTCTGAGTATCCTATTACATTCGTAACTGTTCAATGGGCAAGTCTGTGATATGAATGGCTATGTGAATTGTAAATTTGTTTCAGGTAGGTTGAGTTATACACTAAGTGTGTATATAAGGTAAGTATCTATATGATCTTCCTATGATGATTATGTATATTGGAATAATAATATGATATGTGAAAGTATGCATGAAAGAGCTATGTATATATAAGATTTTCGAATTGATGAATGTGGCAAAATATGGCCAAGTACAAGGACCAAAGCATACAAGTGATAAATTTGCTATGAAAATTAAGTGTGCCAATGTTCTTATATGCCTATATGCTTTTCATTTTAAGTTTATTTGTATATGACTTACTAAGCTTTTGGAAAGCTTACTCTGTGTGTGTTTTATCTGTTTTATATATTGTCAAAGTTACTAAAGGCTCGGGGACCATTGAGGATCGTCATCACACTACTCAACTTGTTTTGGTACATTTTTGAAATGTATATAGCTAGATATGGCATGCATAGGCTAGATATTTGTTTATGAATATGAAGTGAACTTAGCCATGTGATTTGGCTAGTTATGTGTTGGCAATATGCTATATTGAATATGATATGTTACGTATATTTTGGTATAGTTTGATAGTATATGAAGTGGACAAGTTTAAGGTAAGTAAATGAATGAATTATGCTTGTGTTTATATGAGATTTAGTCTTGTAAATTCGGTATGAATGGAATTGGATTTGAATGTAAAGATTGAATGGATATTTTGGCATGTTCATGGTTGATATATGTACATGGATTGTATTAGTATTTGCTTGTAGGTTTGACCCTATGGTGGGTGCCATTTTTGGCCTTGCAAATGGCCTATTTTGTGACAAGGTTGTGGCACACGGGCGTGCCTACTGACCGTGGAGTTAAGTCAGTAGCTGGCTAAGAGTACACGGCCTTGGCACACGGACGTGCCTCGTAGTCATGTGCATTCAACAGGATCAACCATGGCCAAAGTACAAGGACTTGCTTGGTGGCCATGAAGCCAAGTCAAATTGACCACGGTCAAGGTACATGGGCATGCTTGGTGGTCGTGGAGTAAAGTCAGGTTCGACCACGGGGAAGACACACGGGTGTGTCTAGCAGCTGTGGGAAGCACACGACCTGCCCACACGGGCGTGTAACCCTAAAACTTAGAAATGTTTTAAATTTTTGAGAATTTCTATATGTGTTTCGGTTTAGGACCGACTTTTTGCTAAGTATGTTTTAGGTTTCGATGACCTATAGAGGGGACACTATGGTTGAAAATGATAATTTACTTTATGAATTGTTTAATAAAGTTTTCGATCTGTCAGGTAACGCCCTTAACCCTAATTCGATGATGGACACGGGATATGGGGTGTTAAATAGGCCTTTTATAAGGTTGTAATGGGGCTCGATTAAAGGTAGGGATCTAAAAATATGAGACATTTCGATTTAAAAATCTTAACTTTTAACTTTGTCTTGGATTTCTCAAGATAAAGCTTTTTTTCTTTAAGAGAACATTTTGAACACCCCCAAACTTATTTTGAACTCATGCTCATACATTTTTCTTTTTGGAGACTGAGCAAACTTTTCTTCTCTCTTTCTTCGTCTCTCTTTTTTTTTTTATCATGAGCATATACATCTTTTTGAAAATTTCCTCAAATGTTGATTACCAAGACTATAACACCCGTCACCCGTATTCAACACCGAAATAGGGTCACTGAGCATTACCGAATTTTAACATATATAACAGTACTTTTTTCATACATTCAACCATTTCATACAATCACCATTCAATTTGTCCCTTACAATAGCTTACAAGGCCTTAAACATGTTTTAGGAGTAGTTCGAGACTAAACCAATAACTTATAAAACTTCCACAAAACTTTGAAATTTATTTCAATACAGAGGACACACGTCCATGTTACCGAGCCGTGTGTCTCACACAGCCACCAGACACACCCGTGTCTCCAGCCATGTGAAAACAGGGGGTACATATTGACTTGGGTCACACGACCAACCACACTCCCGTGTATCTAGCCTGTGTTCCTTCAAATTGGCCACACACGCACGTGTGCCAGGCCGTGTGCTACGCTGTGCCAAAGCTGTAGGATATACTAACTTATGCAACACGGCCAAGTGACACGCCCTGTGCTAGGCCGTGTGCCAATTAGGGGGTATATTGACTTGTACCACACGACTAGTCACATGCCCTTGTGTGAGACCTTGTGGAGCATACTGACTTGGTTTTAATATCAACACTAGGGGACACAAAGCCGTGTAACATGATTGTGTGTCACACACGGATGAGACACACGCCCGTGTCTCTGCCTGTATGGATAAAAATAGGCTATTTACAAAGCCATATTTCCACCCTAAATATACATGCATGCACAAGCATAAATTTCATTATTTTAGAACCCAATAGGCAACCAATCCACAACATTTCATACACATTTTATACCAATTCAACATAATATTCAAATACCTAATTTATATTACGCATTTTCCATTCATATGCCTACTACTTATCAAGACAACATTTGCATATTTCCATTCCATCTACTACTTGCCAAGACATACTATATTTGAACAATTATACACAACCAAACCATTACACCAAGTTGAGCCAAATTCCATGGCTTTAACTTTTACTATAACATTTACCAAAATCACTATCTCAAGTGACCATAACTATCATCTTTATAACTAGCCTATACATGCCATATTTACAAATATCTAAGAGTTCAAAAGTACCAAATAGTAACTGGATTGTGTTATGCATAACTCAGACTTTATCTGTATCGAGTGAGCTATCGAGCCTCTATAAAACATGGAAAAGAAACAGAGTAAGCTTTAAAAGCTTAGTAAGCCCGTATAATTTAGAATTTAACTTATCATTTATACATAATCAAACAATTAAACAAAGTATATCAAATTCATTTGCCAAATTCCTATACACAATCATTCGTCAACAAGTTAGTCACATTAGTGCATGTAATCATCCATTATCTCAAATTAATACTCAATACATTATATTATATCAAATTCCTATATCATGTACATCATTTGTAACATTACACTCTCAATTATATAAACAGTAAATCATTCGATAATAGTAACTCATCCATTTAAAAGGTATTTCATCCATATAACAGTAATTCATCCGTATAACACATACCTTATTCACATAACCAATAATAGAATTTATGCATGTTGAACTTATTAGAATATCGTGGGATACTCGGGTGATATACATTACGTGTAATAATCAGTAATCCATCAATTCATTATCATTTCCACTCTTTCGATCTATGATCAGTAAGCTCATCCTAAGCTGATGGACAGTAAGCTCTATTGAGCTAAAATGGTAAACTCTGACGAGCTAAGAACAGTAAGCTCTTACGAGCTAATACATTGGTAAGCTCATACGAGCTGCGGTGAGTCCGCAACACATGCAGGATCTCAACCTAAATGGTAACCCTAGTGACATGTCACTCGTATCCTACGAATTCCTATGGTTCAAAAGGGGCTCGGTAACCATCAGACTATATCAGTAAGGCATTCAAATTTCAAATAGATCATTTACTCAATTACATACATTAATTTCAAATAATTACAAGTATTTAAAAGTTTGATTCTAATTATACGAACTTACCTCAAGTTGCTTCAATAGAAATATTGGCTAATCGTCAACCTTTCATTTCCCCGATCTAACCCCAATCTCGGCTTATCTTGATCTATATATTATTAAAATTAGCTTATTTAAACAACTATTTATTCAATTTAGTCCAAAACACACATTATGGCTATTTTACACATTTTCCTCTAAACTTTTGCATTTTTACAATTTAGTCCTTATCACATAAAATTGAAAATTCATGCAATTTAGTGCAAAACCATACTTAGCTGAATTTTAATGGAGTCCCTAGCAGCCCATATATTTTATTTATTCATACTTTTACCAACATAATTTTACAATTTCACAAATTAATAACTTTTGACATTTCTGTCAAAACATCACTTTACAAAACTAGTAAATATATCAACAACTATTCAAATTTCATCATCAACAATCAAATTACTCATGCATTCAACAATGGCAACATGATAAGTCTTTAATAGTTTCAAAATTTAATGTATGGGCTAGCTAGAATACGAATCAATAATTACAAAAACATATAAATCATTAAAAATCGAGCAAAAATGAACTTACAATTTGATCTTGAAGCGGCCGAATATTTCAAGCCCTAAAATGGATTTTCTCCATGCTTCATTCGGCTATGGAAAAGATGATAACCTTTAATTCTCTATTTGTTTTATTTTTTTATTTTATTAACCAAATTACGAAATTAACCTTACTAATAAACCATTTAAAACACATATTAATGTGTCCATAAAAGTCCAATAACATTTAAAATGGTATAATTATCATTTAAGGCCACCATAATTAAAAGCCAAAGCTATTTGACACGTTTAACTAATAGAACATGCATTTTACATTGCATGCGATTTAGTCATTTTTACCGAATTAAGGATTCAAACAGTAAAATTTCTTTATGAAACTTTCCCACAATCATTCTATCATGCTGTAAACTTTAACAAAATAATAAAATAAATATTTTGACTTCAGATTTATGGTCCCAAAACCACTGTTCTGATTTGACCAAAAACGGGCTATTACAAAGACAACTTTAGTTAACATGGGTGCACAAAATTAGGATAACTTTAAAATATGGTAGTGTGGCTTATAATGTAGGTTCATTGCAATAAACTTGCCTTTATGGTCAAAATTACAATTTCAAGGGTCTAATATCATAAGGTTGGCTCGAAAAGGCTCAAACGATACAAAGAAATAGTGCCTATATCATTTTAGATTTTTATGTCTCCTAGGATTTTGCCTCAAGATAGTTACTAAGTCAATTCTAAAGATATAAACCTTCATGCATGTCCAATCTCAAGAGAAACTAAGTTTTCATGGCAAACATTACTAAGACTAAGATCCTACAAGCATTCCATTCTTCATGATAACATACCTTCACTCAGATAGAATCATCATTCATACTTGCATACAAATTATCTCATTAACAAAAAAAAAATGTCTCTAAAAATTCATTTTTTTAAACATACTTATGAAAGAAATGTTTTGAAACATACTTGAAAATTTTAAAAATTTGAGCAATTTATTTACCTTAGCCCTCCTATAAAAAGAAGCAATGTTCTCATTGCAAGAACAAAGTAATAAATGAAAACTAAACACCAGGTAGGGTTATAAAGAAAGAGAGGTGAGTAGTTAAGACTGCTTAAATACCAAGTGTTTCCTAATAACCCAATCCTAGACATGTTCATTCCCATTACCACATCAGTTAGTCTTTTTCTTTCTAAAGAAGTGTTAAATTTATTCATGCTTGTTATGTTTTATTCTATAGAAATTAAATCCTAATTACGAAAGAAATAAATTCCTAAAGACCTAAAAATAATGAAATAACTAACAAGACAAGAATCCCCCCTTCTATTTTTCTGATTCATTTCCTTTATCTTCTTTAGCTCCATCTCCGCTTGCATAGTTAGTATCTTCTGTCCATGTCTCACAAATAGCATGTCCATGTTTCACAAATAGCATCTGGGAATTCAGGAACAAAAGTATTAGAGATATTCTTAAAAGTTTTTCGAATTGAGTCATCTCTAATTTTTGCATATTTCTCGTAAGTTTGTTGTTGATTGTGCAAGAACTTGCACATATCCATCATAATTGACAACTCTGATTTTTTTGAAGTACTTGTAAAAGTCAACATTGGAGTTGTAGATTCAGGTTCAACACTTAGTTTGACTATTTCTTCTTCTGGCTTAACCTTTGGTTTAGGGTTCGCAGATCCTTCAACTGGTGTAGGACAGTTTAGTTCTTATCAGATTCTTCTTTAGTGTCTGTAACTGAATTAGCTTTAGTTCCAGGTTCATTTATTGACTCCTCGATATCTGGCTTAGTTGGCTCTTCTTGCTCGCCGTGGTTCAGCTCATACACCTTCTCCACTAACCTTTCAAGATCATGATTTGTAATGCACCCTTGAACATATTTCCCCTTCAGATTTGCTTGTGTTTTAACATGGGCCCTTAAGCAAAGTGAAGTGATTAATGATGGGAAATAAACACTTCTTGTCTTCCTTTTAGCACAATCATGAATTTTCTTCAAAATAATTTTTCCAACATTAATGGACTTTTCTGTCAAAATTGCATATAACAAGAGCTTCCGTTCCATCGAGATGGTTGAACTATGTGAGATAGACATAAAACTATAGTGAATGAAATGAAACCATACCTTTGCTACTGGTTTTAAGTATTCCGTTTGACAAGAATGGATGCCAAGCTTTCTTATAATCCATTGGGATCCCGGATTTGTCACAACATCAAGCACTTTTTGAAGAAAATCCTAATTGATATTGTTCATCATATGGCAGTACTCATCTTCTTCAACATCAGGTAAGTTAAACATGTAACACGCCAAACCTAGCCTAGAAGTTAGACCTGAATCTGGCATGTCACATTGAAGTGTTTTTTTTTAAACCATGTTTTCATTGAAAACCCTTCTTGTTTAAAAAGCTTAAGTAAAATCCCAGTTATAGTTTATTTTAAAATGTGGTACGTTGAAAAATTATTAGTTTTATTTCTAAAAATCTTTTTAGTTGCGAAAGCAAATTTTGAAAGTAATTGATTTACGAAAAATATTAAGCCGTGATAAATCGCAATATGTTCATATTTTAATCCGACATTTAGCATAATTTGGATGATTTATGTAACATTCGAGAATGAGGGGCTTTGCGTTTATTATGCTTCTGTGTGTTTTGTTTGCTTTGCCGTTGTTTGAGTGTGTTTGGAGACCCCGGGAAGGCTCAGGGTTACTGAAGCCTAGGTAAAAATTTCATTTTTAGGCATCTTTAGGGGAGAGCTAGCTGGGACAGGCTTTAAAGATTAATGCTTGTGTTTGTTGACACAAGGAAAAGAGTGGTAAAGTGGCAAAGAGATGCCACTTGGGGATATAGGTAAGTGACGCCACAGGGGAGCAGTGAGGGAGCAGGTTCGAGTCGCACAATTTGATTTTTAGGAATTCTTTTTGGCGTCTAGATGGAAGGTGATGGATTCACTAGGAACCTTGAAGAGTGGGAGTGGATTCATTCAAAATTTTCAAATGGGTGGCCAAGAGAGAAAAGGAGAGTTTGAATCATTCAAATTGATTCAAACGGGTGATCAAGAGTGAATGTAGGAGAAGAAAAGGGGAGTGGCTGAATTTTGGTGAGTGTTAGGGGGAAATTTGGCCAAGGTTGAATCCTTTGGCTGTGTAGGCATTCGATTCTGGTGAAGGGGTTTAGGTGCCGAAACTGTATGGTGTGTATAGCAAATTTGGTACTGGGAGCTTCTCTTTTTGGTATTTGGTGTTTTCCATTTTGTCAATTTGCTTTCTTTTCTCTGTTGGCCAAAACTCCTAAAGAGTATTGTTGTTTATCACCTCTTTGGTTAAAGCTGAAACCTCTTAGGCCCTCTTTCCCTTCGATTCACATATTTTCTTTCTTAAAAGTCGAACCCTCCTATCACCTTCTCCATTTTCATTACTTTCTTCCATTTGCTTCATACTTCTCTATTTCTTCTAAAAGTCAAACCTCATCCCTAATTCCTTTTCTTGACCAAATCATCATCTACTACCATTCATCTTTTTGATTTCTTTTTTGCTTTAGTCGAATCTCCCTAGCCCATTTCTTCTTGTTTCTTCACAACCAAAATAGTTTCTATTTTTCTTCTCATTCTGTTCCTTTGGTGTTAACCGTTTGTCAGGGTGGTGACTTATATCTTCTGCGTTTCTTTTCCCATCTGCTATTTAATTTTTTCCTAGTCGAACTAAAGCTGAATCAGCACCTTTCTGTCGATTTTTTTGATAGCTAAACTTAAAACTTTTAATTGGTGCACTCTTATTTTGGTAAGGGATCTTTTTATTTTTCTTATTGTTTCCTCTTTTTTTTTCTCTTTGTTATGTCTAATCGAAGGTTCTGATTTGTATCGGTGGGTGTTGGTTAGTGGTAGAAGGACGTGTCTTCATCATCTTTCGTTCGTGGCTGCTTTCAAAGGGACGTTGGTAAGTGTTGTTGGCCAAATAGGCCATAGAGGGCTCCCTATTCTTTTGATCAGCCAGAAGGCCACTTCTTTGGATCCATCCTTTATTGGAAACCAATTTTAATTGGTGTTTGTGTAGGGACTTCATTGATTCTTTGATCCAAGTCTATTAGTTTCTAAATTCTATCAATCTAGGTAAGAACTTCTTTGCTTGACTATCTATTTTCACTTTCACCTATTTCAATTCCTTAACCTGGTCTTCTGATCAAGATCTCTTTCAGGGAATCAAATACTAGACAAACAAAGGTGGGGTTGGACATGTAGTCCCCACCCTTAAATTCAAAAAGTGTGCTGTGTCAGTCGTTCGTGAATTTCCATCGGGTTATGGATCGACTTCGGAGAGAGATAAGCATATCGCGGTGATCCATGCGAGTAAATGTGTTAGCGAGATCGATAGTTTAGTTCTTCGTGTTTATAGGTGTGTAATTACCACACTTTTCTTTAATCGTATAAAATGTTTATGTGGTATGTTGAAAGCCAAAATCATGGTAGTGGCCATTGGTTTACCCATGGAGGGTAAAATCGTAATACCAGGTTAGTTGTTCTTCGATTAAGCCTTATAATTACTATTGATAGCATGATTGTGCGTTTACTCTTAAGAATGATTGTATGGTATGTTTATTATACTATATTTGCATGTGCCTGGGATTTGGAAATGATAATGATATGAAGGGTAAGTCCATATCGATGACACTATCACACTAATTGATGGCTCAGTGCCTTATTGTATATCGGTGACTTGGTCATGAAATTATCGGTGGCTAGACCACATTATATCGACTTTGAGCAGCATGACTATCAGCAAGCATGATGCCAAAGAGGAGTGTAGAGGATGGATGGTTGATTGTAGAAATCCCCACAGGAGTGTTGAGGATGGATATATGGTGCGGAGTGTAGAGGATGGAACACTAGGATGGGTTGGGTTATCACATTGATTATTTTGATATGCTATATTGATTGGGCTTTGACCGATTGTGATGTGGGGGGTTAGGCCCATTTGTGGTTTATGTGGACTAATTGCACACTGAGTCTGATGACTAACCTTGTTTGTTTAAACATTTGCAGGTGATATTAGTCTAGTGGATTGGACCAGATTGGATTCGAGGTGGCCATGCACAGGTTTATTCAACTAAAACTTTGCTTTATTTATCATTTCTACTTTTGGGGATTTTTTATTTGTAATAAGGCCACTATTTTTTTTTTTGGTTTAAATTATGGTTTAACTATTAAGACCTTTATATCACCATAATGATTGACAATACGTTTTCTTTATAAGAAGAAAAAAAAAGGGGTTTCATTCAAAACCAAATCAACGATTTTATAAAGTTTGAAAGCAAACCATATGATTTCTGGAATGTCACGATCAGTGTTTTCAAGCGTCACCTAAACACAAGAATTAGTTTGTTGTAATTTTCATAAAATAGTTTCTAAGTTTTCAAATGAACCACTAAACTTTGATTTTCTAGAGTAACTTAAAATTTTCCTGAAGATCGTAATATTTTGTAAAATCTTTCCAAGTAACATGCCAGATCCGATCGTGGTATTTGAGCCGAGTTTGGGATGTTATAATTTGGTATCAGAGCCTAATTTTAAAAGCTCGGCCATGGGTTTGGGCTCAAAACGTTTTCCAAATTTTGGGTTTAAGATGGTTTAGAAAGAAACTACATATGTACATTTTTTCGGAAGTCTGGCACCTGAGTCTCTAGCCCAAGTCTACAAGGTAAGTCTTCTGATTGTTAGGTGATTTGCATGAAGTGAATGTTTTATGTGAAAATATTACAGTGGATGATAGAACTAAGAAACTCTACTTTAGAGATGAAAACCTTTAGGTATACATGTGTCATGCGAAAAACTACTTATAACTACAATCTCATAAAATTACTCATTAATCAACAGTGAAAAGAAAGGATAATGCATAAAATTTGTAAATCAGATTAAGACGAAGCGATAGGCATGAGTGCCAGAGGGCGTGGACGTGTTGCACGCAGCCGTGGAAGAGGTTGGGGTGCTGAGGCTGAGTTTTCGGAAGCATGGCATGAGCTTGGAGGTGAAACGCTAGCGTCACTTGTGGTAGAAGCGGGATCCCAAGATAGGACTGGTGGTGATGATGCCCTATCTCAAGCAATGCTACATGTGTTGGAATGAGTTGCTGGGGCAAGCATTGGGACAGTATCTCAAAAGTCTGTTCCTGAGCGACTTCAAGAAAATAGAGTTGAAATGTTCAGAAGTATTTCTGGTGTGGCTCCAAATGTGGCTGAATATTGGCTCGAGGCAGTCGAGAGAATTATGGATGGTTTAGACTGCACGGTAGAGGAAAAACTAAAAGGAGCAGTGTCTCTTCTTTGAGACGAGGCCTATCAATAGTGGCTTACAATAAAATAGGGTACTCCAGAGGATCAAATTGACTAGGATTTCTTCAAAACTGCATTCCAAAGGAAATATGTTGGGGCAAGTTATGTGGATGCTCAGAGGAAAGCATTCCTAAATTTTGTACAAGGGGGAAAATCCATAGCTGAGTATGAAGCAAAATTTCTGCGCTTGAGCCGTTATGCCCAAGGGATAGTGGCGAATGATTATGAACGTTGCGTGCTATTCAAAGATGGGCTACGAGACGAGTTACGAGTGTTGATAGCTCGCAGCGAGAGAGGTATTTTGCTATTCTGGTGGAAAAGGATAAAATAGCCGAGAAGGTAAAACGGGCTTAGAGGCAAAATAGGGACAAGGATAGAGGTAAAAACAAGAGGAGTTATGGATCGTTAGGGTCATCTGGGGGTTTCCAGAGGAGTCCTAGGTTTGATGGGCCAGCTCGAGTTTCGACGCCTACCGCGATGGGTCAGTTTCATCCATATGCTCAGTGTGGGAGATCATATGTAGGAGAGTGCTGAGGTAGAGATAGGGGATGTTTCAAGTGTGTCAAAGGATCATTTAATAAGGAATTATCTGTAAAATGACTAGAGCACGGACGGTAGGATAGGGTTATGTGCAGACAGGAAGGGGTGGATAACAAATGCTGAGAGGCCATGGACTGATTAGAGAAGGGAATGGTTCTGGTCGGGGTCGTGCAGCATCGGGCAGGGGTGCCAGTATTATAGATGCAAGACAGTTAGGTTTAGTCTATACAACACAATGGCGAGAGGATCACGATGCACCGGACGTCATAACCAGTACGTTTCTTATAGCTGGTAAGCCATTTCTTACTTTGATTGATATTGGATCGACTCACTCTTATGTTGCTAGCACTATATCTGTGACTTTAAGTATAGAATCTAAAATAGCTGCTAGAGAGATTACTGTGGTTAGCCCTTTAGGACAATCCATGGTAGTGAACAAATTATTTTGGGATGTGCCTCTAGAAATTCAAGGAGTTTTGTTTCTGGCTAACTTAATGGAATTACCATTCGGGGAGTTTGATTTCATCTTAGGCATGGATTGGTTGGTTAAACATCGTGCTAAATTGGATTGTATGATTAAGCGAATGGTGTTGAGTACCCTAAAGGATGAAGAGGTGATTGTGATAGGGGAAAGAAAGAATTATTTGTCCAAAGTGGTTTCTATGCTAAGGGCTATTAAGATGGTTCAGAAAGGGTACAAGGCATTTCTAGCTTTTATTAGTGCATTGGATGCCATGAAAGTGACTATTAATGGGGTTAGAATATTGAAGGAATTAGTGGATGTCTTTCCGAGGAACTTCCAAGGTTGCCTCTAGATCGTGAAGTGGAGTTTGGAATTGAGCTACTTTCGGGTACAGCTCCGGTGTTCATCACCCCATACAGAATGGCATCAAAAGAGTTAGTGGAACTAAAATCTCAGATCCAAGAGTTGTTGGATCGTGGTTTTATCCGACCAAGTGTGTCTCTATGGGGAGCGTCGGTATTGTTCGTGGAGAAAAAGGACAGGACGATGCGTATGTGCATTGACTACCGTTAGTTGAATAAGTTGACCATCATGAACAAGTACCCGCTGCCGAGAATTGACAATCTGTTTGATTAGATCAAGGGGGCTTCAATCTTCTTAAAGATAGATTTGAGGTTAGGATATCATCAACTTAGAGTCAAGAAGCGGATATTCATAAGGTGGCGTTTGAACTCGCTATGGTCATTATGAGTTTTTAGTGATGCTGTTTGGGTTGACAAATGCACCAGTTGCATTTATGGATATGATGAACCGAGTATTTCAACCCTATCTGGACCGGTTTGTTATAGTGTTCATAGATGACATTTTAGTATATTCTAAGATGAACGAAGAGTATGATTTGCATCTTCGGGTGGTTCTGTAGATACTGAGGGAGAAGCAGTTGTATGCCAAATTCAGTAAGTGTGAATTTTGTTGAAAGAAGTTACCTTTATAGGCCATGTTGTGTCTGCTGAGGGGATTAGGGCTGATCCTCGGAAGATTGAAGCTGTATTGGACTAGAAATTGCCTAAGTCTGTGGCAGATATTCGAAGTTTCTTGGGTTTGGCAGGATACTACAGAAGGTTTGTTGAGGGGTTCTCATTAATTGCGGCACCCTTAACTAAGTTGTTACAGAAAGGGGTACCATTTGTTTGGACTGGTAAGTAGCAAGAAAGCTTTGAGAAGCTAAAGAGGATCTTAATGGAGGCTCCAATTTTGATTCATCTTGAGGCTGGGAAAGAATTCATTGTTTATTGTGATGCTTCACACACGGGGCTAGGGTGTGTCTGATGCAAGATGGGAAGGTAGTCGCGTATGCATCTCGACAGTTAAGACCGCATGAGATGAACTATCCCACGCATGATCTGGAATTGGCTGCGGTAGTGTTCGCTCTGAAGATCTAGAAACACTACCTGGATGGGGAGAAGTCTATCATCTACATTGACCATAAGAGCCTGAAATATCTCCTTACCTAGAAGGAGTTGAATTTAAGGCAGCGAAGGTGGATTAAGCTATTGAAGGATTATGACTGCTCGACTGAGTACCATCCGGGTAAAGCTAACGTGGTGGCAATGCGTTAAGTTGAAAGTTAATATCGGATTTAAGAGCAATGTTTGCCCATCTTAGCCTGTATGATGATGGGAGTTTGTTAGCTAAACTCCAAGTGAAGTTGATGTGGACAATCCAGATTAAAGAGAAGCAGTTGATGGACTATGTCTTGAGTGCTCGACTTCTGCAGGTACAGAATGGTGGGGTAGAGGATTATAGTTTGAATAGTGATGGGGTTTTGTGTTTCCGTGAGAGGGTTATCATGCCGAAGGATGTTGGGTTGAGACAGATGATTTTTTAGGAGGCGTATAGTAGCCCTTACGCTATGCATCCTGGGGAATAAGATGTATCGGGATCTGCATGAATAGTTTTGATGGCTTGGATTGAAGCAGGAAATCACTGAGTTAGTGGGAAAGTGTTTAATGTGTCAGCAGGTGAAAGTATAGCATCAGTTGCCTTCAGGGTTATTACAATTAGTGAAGATTCCACTGTGGAAATGGGAGAGGATCATGATGGACTTGGTTAGTGGGCTACCTCTTATGCCTACTAAGAAAGATTCTGTATAGGTGATTGTTGATCGGTTGACGAAGTCCGCCCATTTCATACCTGTTCATGTTGACTATTCCATGCAGAAGCTGGCTAGGCTGTATGTGGCAGAGATTGTGAGGTTGCATGGGGTACCAGTGTCGATCATATCGGATAGAGACCCGAGATTCACGTAGCGTTTTGGAAGGCACTACATCAAGCATTGGGTACAAGATTAGACTTCAGCATAGGTTTTCTTCCACATACTGATGGTCAGTCTGAGAGCGTAATTTAGATCTTGGAAGATAAGTTGAGAGGTTGTGTTATAGACTTTGGGGTAGTTGGGAAGAGTTTCTACCATTGGCAGAATTCGTATACAACAACAGCTACCGGTCTAGCATTCAAATGGTGCCCTATGAAGCGTTGTATGGACAGAGGTGTCATACTCCTACTTGCTGGACAGAGTTGGGTGAGCGTCGGGTGTTGGGTCTGGAACTGGTTTCAAAGGCAGAAGAGAAAGTTAAGTTGATTCAAACTCGGTTAAAGGAAGCTTCTGACTGGCAGAAATCTTATGCTGATTTGAGGCGTAATGATATAGAGTTTATAGTGGGTGATCAAGTCTCCCTGAAAGTTTCTCCGTGGAAGGTGATGAGGTTTGGATGGAAGGGTAAACTAAGTCCCAGGTTTATCGGGCTTTATCGGGTATTGAAACGTGTGGGACCAATGGCGTATCAGCTTGAGCTACCTTCAGAATTGAAACATATACATGATGTGTTTCATGTCTCGATGTTGAGGTGCTACCGCTCGGATCTGACTCACATTGTGCCAGTAAAGGAGATTGAGGTAAGACCAGACCTATCTTTCAAAGACGAACCAGTGCAGAATTTTGATCGAGACATTATGGTACTGAGAAGGAAATCGGTTCCTTTGGTCAAATTCTTATGGCGAAATCACGGTTCAGAGGTGGCCACATGGGAGCCAGAGGATGTTATGTGTCAACAACAGCCTCACCTCTTTTGACCAGGTAATTTCGAGGTCAAAATTTCTTTAAAGGGGGTAGAACTGTAACATCTAGGAATAAGAGGCTTTGCGTTTATTATGCTTCTGTGTGTTTTGTTTGCTTTGCCTGTTGTTTGAATGTGTTTGGGGTCCTTGGGAAGGCTCGGGGTTATGCTGAAGCCTAGGTAAAAATTTCATTTTGGGGCATCTTTAGGGGAGAGCTAGTTGGGATAGGCTTTAAAGATTAATGCTTGTGTTTGTTGACATAAGGAAAGGAGTGGTAAAGTGGCAGAGAGACGCCACTTGAGGATGCAGGTAAGTGACACCACAGGGAGCAGTGGGGGAGCAGCTTCGAGTTACACAATTTTCTTTTTGGGAATTTTTTTGACATCTGGGTGCGAGGTGATGGATTCGGCTAGGGACCTTGAAGAGTGGGAGTGGACTCATTCAAAATTTTCAAATGGGTGGCCAAGAGAGAAAATGGTAGTTTGAATCATTCAAACTGATTCAAATGGGTGATCAAGAGTGAATGCAGGAGAAGAGAAGGGGAGTGGCTGAATTGTGGTGAGTGTGAGGGGGGAAATTCAGTCAAGGTTGAATCCTTAGGTTGTGTAGGCATTCGGTCTTGGTGAAGGGGTTTAGGTGCCAAAACTGTGTGGTGTGTATAGCAAATTTGGTGCTGATAGCTTCTCTTTTTGGTATTTTGTGTTTTCCATTTTGTCAATTTGCATTCTTTTCTTTGTTGGCCGAAACTCCTAAAAACTATTGTTGTTCATCTCCTCTTTGGTAAAAGACAAAACCTATTAGGCACCCTTTCCCTTCGATTCACATATTTTCTTTCTTGATAGCCGAACCCTCCTATCACCTTCTCAATTTTCATTACTTTTTCCATTTGCTTCATATTTCTATTTCTTCTAAAAGCCGAACCTCATCCCTCATTCCTTTTCTTGACCGAATCATCATCTACTACCATTCATCACTTTGATTTATTTTTGCTTTTGCCGAATCTCCTTAGCCTATTTCTTCTTGTTTCTTCACAACCGAAACACTTTCTATTTTTCTTCACATTCTATTCCTTTGGTGTTAATCATTTGTCAGGGTGGTGGCTTATATGTTTTGCGTTTCTTTTTCCATCTGCTATTTAATTTCTGCCTAGTTGAACTAAAGCCGAACCTGCACCTTTCTGTCGACTTTGCTGATAGCCGAACTTAGAACTTTTAATCGATGCACTCTTGTTTCGGTAAGGAATCTTCTCCATTTTTCTTATTGTTTCCTCTTCTTTTTCTCTTTGTTATGTCTAATCAAAGGTTCTGATTCGTATCGGTGGGCATTGGTCAGTGGTAGAGGGACGTGTCTTCATCATCTTTTCTTCGTGTCGCTGTTTTCAATGGGACATTCGTAAGTGTTTTAGGCCAAATAGGCCATCAAGGGCTCTCTATTTGTTTGATCGGCCAGAAGGCCACTCCTTTGGATCCATCCTTTATTGGAAACCGATTCTAATTAGTGTTTGTGTAAGGAATTCATTGATTCTTTGATCCAAGTCTATTAGTTTTCGAATTCTGTCAATCTAGGTAAGAACTTCTTAGCTTGAGTATCTACTTTCACTTTCACCTCATTCAATGCCTTAACCCGTTCTTCTGATCAAGATCTCTTTCATGGAATCAAATACCAGCCAAGCAAATGGGGGCGTCGGACACGTAGTCCCTTCCCCTAAATTCAAAAAGCGTGCTGTGTCAAATGTTTGAGACTTTCCACTGGGTTGTGGGCCGGCTTCAGAGAGGGATAAGCAGATCGCGGTGATCCCTGCGAGTGAAGGTGTTAGCGAGATCGATAGTTTAGTTCTTTGTGTTTACAGGTGTATAATTACCACGCTTTTTTTTAATCATATAAAATGTTTATGTGGTATGTTGAAAGTCGAAATCTCGATAGTGGCCATTGGTTTACCCATGGAGGGTAAAATCATAATACCAGGTTAGTTGTTCTTCGATTAAGCCTTATAATTACTGTCGATAGCATGATTGTGTGTTTACTCTAAAGAATGATTGTATGGTATGTTTATTATACTATGTTTGCATGTGCATGGGATTTGGAAAATGATAATGATATGAAGGGGAAGTGTATTCGGTGACACTGTCACACTAATTGATGCCTCAGTTCCTTATTGTATATCGGTGACTTGGTCACAAAATTATTGGTGGCAAGACCACATTATATCGACTTTGAGCAGCTTGACTGTCAGCATGGCTGCCAAAGAGAAGTGTAGAGGATTGAGGGTTAATTGTAAAAATCCCTACTGGAGCATTGAGGATGGATATATGGAGCAAAGTGTAGAGGATGGAACACTAGGATGGGTTGGGTTATCACAGTGGTTATTTTGATATGCTATATTGATTAGGCTTTGGCCGATTGTGATGTGGGGCTTAGGCCCATTTGTGGTTTACGTGGACTGATTGCACACTCAGGCTTATGATTCACCTTTTTTGTTTAAACATTTGCATATGATTCTTAGTCTAGTGGATTGGACCGGATCGGACTCGAGGTGGCCCGGCACGGGTTTATTCAACTAAAAATTTGCTTTATTTATTGTTTTCTACTTTTGGGGATTTTTGATTTGTAATAAGGCCACTATTATTTTGGTTTAAATTATGGTTTAACTATTAATACGTTTATATCACCATTATGATTGACAAGATGTTTTCTTTATAAGAAGAAAAAAAGGGGTTTCATTCAAAACTAAATCAACGATTTTATAAAGTTTGAAAGCAAACCTTATGATTTCTAGAATGTCACGATCATTGTTTTCAAGCGTCACCTAAACACAAGAATTGGTTAGTTGTAATTTTCATAAAATAATTACTAAGTTTTCAAATGAACCACTGAACTTGGAGATTCTAAAATAACTTAAAATTTTCCTAAAGATTGCAATATTTTGTAAAATCTTTCTGAGTGACATGCTAGATCCAGTCGTGGTATTTCGGCTAGGTATGGGGTGTTACAATTTATTCCCTGAATTGTGGAATTTGGTGCTCCTAATACTTTAATTTCATGTTTTATACTTAGGAGAGCACCAGAGGATGAAAAAAGCGAGAAATAGGCTAAAGGAGAGCACCAGAGGATGAAAAAAGCGAGAAATAGGCTAAAAACAGAGAAAATGGGCCAAAGTACGAAATCAACATGGCCTGGGCCCGAGATACACGGTCATGCCTCTTTAGCAGATCTGACCACGGGTTGGATTCGATTCACACTGTCGTGCCACACGGGCGTGTCCCTGCCTTAGCAAAGAAGAGTTTCATTCATATCAGGGTACTTAGAGGGAAAGAAAGACATTCCAAAAGCCTATATAAACACCCTAGAGGCCAACCGTTAAGGGGGCTTTCAGCGAGGACAAGGAGCCAAGCCAGAGAGGATGAATTGTGGGATTCACTCGAAGAAAGCGAGTTAATCCATCCCAGAAGCCGGAATCACACTCAAGACTGAGGATTTCCCCTTCAATTCCTTCAGGGGGTTTTAGGGTTTTCTTTACATTTTGTTATTTTTCTTCAGATGTATTCTTTTATGGTTATAAACTAAACCCCTTACATACCTGTGGGGGATAAAACCTAAGATGGATCTTGTTATTGTTTACTGAACTATATGATAAATACTTGATTTGGTCTTAACTATGTGTTCTTAATTCTTGCTTTGATATTTCAGGATATCTATTCAAGTATTGATGTGCTTAGGCAATGGAGCAAAAGTCCCTGTTTAAATGTAGATCTGCATAGTTAAGGGGAGTTGATCGTAACCCTAGAGATAGGATGACAAAAATCTGCCGGATTAGGGTCAAACCTAATATGGGAGTCCATAGATTGAGTTAATGCAATTCTAGGAGTTTTAATTAGAAAGAGATTTCCATTAATCAACCAAGGGTTAGACATTAGTAGCCTCGAGAGAGGTATTAATATAAATTAAGGAATCCTATGGATCAAGTCAAGTGAATAAATTGTCTGGTTCAGAGTTAGATAACAAGTGAAGTCTAGGTGGATTCTTCCTCGAGCATTGTCTTAATCAATTGGTTTTCCCACAAGTATTTCCCCAATTCTTTCTTTGTGTCTTATCATCTTTAGCTTAGTAGTTAGTGAATTTTAGATTAAACAACAATTCTCCTAATTCTTAGACTAAATAATAAGAAGAAAGTTAGTATTAGTACATTGGTTCCCTTGGGTTCGACAATCCGGTCTTGCCACTAAACTATACTACTGTTCGATAGGTGCACTTGCCTCAATCATGGTGATAGTTAGTTTCTAGGCTTGATCATTCATTATATAAATTTTAAGACTTTTTCCACCACCATCATGTTGTTGGTGCCGTTGCCAGGGAACTGAAATATTAAGAACGCTAAATTTTTATTACTTTCGCCATATTTTATTTTTCCTAAAAGGAACCCGAAAGGACCCTTAATTTACGACAGTGATATTGGAGGTACTGTACACATAAATCGAAGAGAAATAAGGAGAAGCCTACAATACATACAAGAAGAGCAAGAGAACAAAATTAATACTGATAAACCGTAAAAGTAACATATTTTAATCCCACATTTAGTATACTTTTGGATTATTTATTACTTAATGTATGTAAAAAGGTGCTCTTAATCATTTCTTTTCATGTTTTATACTCAGAAAGCACCTAGGGACGAAAAGAACAAGAAACAAGCCTAAAATAGATCAAATGGGCCATATCACGAAATCGACACTGCCTGGACTTAAGGCCACACGGCCATGACTCTTAAGAGAAGTCCGAACATGGCCTAACCAGGATTCACACAACCGTGCCTCCATCAATAGACCCGAACATGGCCTGAAGTTGATTCACACGGGCGTGTGCCATGGGCGTGTCCCCGTCAGGCCAAGAGGAATTTTACTTGGATTTGGATACTTAGAGGCAAAGAAACACATTCTAAAGCCTACTCAAACACCCTAATAGGAATTCTACTTGAATTAGGATATGTAGAGGCCAAGTAAAGCATCTCAAAGTCCATATAAACACCCAAGGGGGAAACTTAGAAGGGGAGTTCAGTAGAAGCCTTCTGCCAGGGCTTTTGTCGGGGCGGTGAGCTAGGCCAAGGAGCAAAGCCGAAAAGGTCAGATTTGTGGGAATCACTCAAAGATAGCTAGTTGATTCATCTCAAGAAGCCAGAATGATACTCAAGAGGGTGGGTCTCTCCTTCAATTCCATTAGGGAGTTTTGGGGATTTCTTATGTTTTGTTTTATACTTTCTTCTGAGATGTTTTGTTTTATTATTATGAACTAAACTCTTCATATACCTGAAGGGGATGAAACCTAATACGGATCTTGTTATTGTTTTCTGAATTATATGATAAATACCTGATTTGTTCTTAATTATGTGTGCTTAATTCTTGGGTTAATATTTTGGGATATTGAATCAAATTGAATGTGCTTAGGTGGTGGAGCAAAAGTCCCTGCCTAAGAGTAGATCTAGCATAATTAAGCAGAGTTGATCGCGCGCCTAGAGATAGGGTGACGAGATTTTGCCAGATTAGGGTGAAACCTAATATGGGAGTCCATAGAACGAGTTAATGCGATTCTAGGGGTTTTAATTAGAAACAAATTTCAATTAATCAACCTAGGTTAGACGTTATTCCCCTCGAGAGAGGGTTTAATATAAATTAGGGAATCCTACGGATCAAGTCAAGTGAATAAATCGTCTGGTTCAGTGTTTGATAACAAGTGAAGTCTTGGTGGATTCTTTCTAAGGGTATTGTCTTAATCAATTGAGTTTTCCCAATAGTATTTCCCCAATTCATTCTTTTTGTCTTTGCATCTTTAGCTTAGTAGTTAGTTAGTTTTAGATTAAACAACCAATAACTTAATAGAAGGAAGGTTAGTATTAGTACTTTTAGTTCCTTTTGGTTTGACAATCTGATCTTGCCTAAGCTATACTACTGCTCGATAGGTGCACTTGCCTCAAGTCGTTGTTAGAGATAGTTTTCAAGTTCGATCATTCTCTTTATAAATTTAAAAACTCGACAAAACAATAATCAGGTTTTTGGCGCCGTTGCCGGGGAACTAAAATATTAAGAAAGCCCTATTTTTATTACTTTAGCCATTTTTATTTTATTATTATTATTTTTTTTACTTTGCTAATTTTTCTTCTACTTGCTTTTGGCAGATAATTTTAATTTATAGAGAAGATGGCAGTGAATAATTACCAGTGGCAAGTCATTAGGACAATTCCTACTAAAGCAACCAGTATCTTCAACCTCGACGTACACCCAAGAATGCAATATGACTTGAATCTAGGAGGCGTGGTGAATCCTGAGTACCCACCCTACAGATATGGCATGGAAAACGAGCAAGATCACTATACAGGTAATTATTATAGACCACAAAATTTTTATAGTGACACTTATAATGCAGGTTGGAGGTATCATCCCAATTTCTCATGGGATGATCAATATAGCCAAAGACCGAAACTCCCTCTAGATTTTCAACAACCACCTTACCAATAGGAAGAGGAGTCTAACATTGAAGAGATAGTGACAAAATTCATGGCAGCCACAGATACCCGTCTCCAAGACACTGAGACCACCCTTAAGAATCAACAAACATCGATGGAAGGGATCAAGAACGAAGTTGGTGAACTTACTAAGTCAGTTGGGGAAATTACTAAGTCAGTTGGACAACTTGCTAAGATGATCTCAGAACTACCACAAGGAAGCTTTCCAAGCAAATCTAAAACTAACCCGAGAGAGAAAATCAAGCCATTTATGATAGTGAAGGGTTAGATGTACAAGACCCAGGGGAAGAACCTATGGTAAGTGAAGGTAAGGTTGATGTGTGCCATGATATACCAAATTTGGAAATTACAGAGTACCAACCTTGTATGCCATCTCCCAATGCAATAAAGAAAGACCACATAGAGGAAGAATTTGGTGAACTCACACTTCATGTAGATGACAAAACAATCACTCTTCAAACTCTTGACTCAGCTAGGACATCGAGTAATAAAGGTACGAACATTAATTCTATTGATAACCATTTGGTTCAACCTTCCTCAGAGGAAGTATCACGAAATCACCTAGATATGCCAGATCTTAGACCTCGTACCCATAAAGAAATAATTCATGAAGAACTAATGCTTCAGGTCGATGAACTAGATGAGTGGAAAACACACTTTAAATGGAAACTAGGAATACACGAAGTGAAATCGAAGGAGACTCCAGACGAGCTAATAGGAACAACAAATCACTTCAAAATAGGGGATTAGGTATTGTTGAATAAGGAAGACCCTCGAATCACCAATTCAGACCTCAAGACAAACGAAGAAATCACTTTTGAGGTACTTAATGTCTTCCTATATGGAACAGTCGAGGTAACTAGTCCTAAAATCAACACCTTTATGGTAAACACTACTCGACTTAAACATTATATCCATAACCGAATTGATCGCATGAGAAAGGATTTCCACATTCTCAAACCACCATGATTGTGTGAGTGACAGGTAAGTCTAGCCCAAGACTTTAAACGAGCGCTTCTCGGGAGGCAACCCGATCACTAACCCTATTTTTATTTTATTTATTTTTATTTTTATTTTTATTTTCCCTTTTTAGCATTCAAATAAACCAAAAGTGCAGATTTACAGACCACACGGCCTTGCACATGGCTGTGGTTGTAGCCGTGTGGGCACCACAAGTAGGTAAAAGGGTGTGACCGTAGACGTGTGGCAACAAGACAAAATTTTTCCAAAACATGGGCTGCATCTCTATTTCAAACCCCCTTTTCCTTTTTCTTTTCTAGTTGTCTTTCTTCTTTCATTTTCCATTATTTATTTTTATTATTTTTATTTTCTTTATTATTTTCTTCTTATTCTTCATGCAATTTAGATTTAGCTTAGAAACAATAAAATCAGAACGATTGCTTCGAGGATTCAATTTTAAACTGTTCGAGATGCTTCCCCATGTTCACCTCCAATCTTATCCAATTTCTTTTCATTGACTTCATCCAAAATTCAGGAAGTGTCACTTCTCCCCTTCGCTTTTGATTTCAGTATCACATGATTATTTATCTTTGTACATTGAGGGCAATGTACATCTTAATTGTGGGGGGTAAAAGTGCCTAACTTTTTACATTATTCTTAAATCCCTGAATTATATGTAGTTCTTAAGTAATTTCCTCATATTACTAATTAGGATGAAATTTTTCATGATTTATGATTCTTATTGATATGTTTTTGAGTAAGTCATAATTAATTGTGCATTGATGATTTATATTTTAAGATACTAGAGAATCAGCATGATAAGTCTATTTTCAAGAATAAAAAAATTTTCTAGGTTGTCGAACTGAATTTGAATATTACCTTAAAGTTTGAAATTTACAGGGATTGATGTCAAATACTCATAATTTTTACAAGATTTGAGCCTTTTAGAGCATATATTCTTTTTTTTTTGCTCACTTTATTGATTATGAGTGTGTCAACACTCGATTATACACATCAAGACCACATTTTTTATTTGATATACTAGGATGATAAATGCACCTAGGTTTTAACCCACTCACTCCACTAAAAAGCCTACCTACATAATTAAACCCTAGTGAACCTCTTTGATCCTAACAACCCTTTTTATTGATTCACCCACTAATATTAATCCAAAACCCCACTCGTATTTGTTATCACCATTCCTTTGACTACCCTTCTATCGAGAATTGGTTTGATCAGTTGCCTAATTACTTTATTTCAGTTGATAATGTTCTTTCTTATATTATGTAAATATTTGATTTGTTCCTTTAAAAAAAACGAAGTATATTTATTATTAGTTCTATGTTCTAAGTGAGCTTATATGTTTAATTCAAAATATCTTAAAGAAGAAGCACCTATTATTAGTATTTTCATGTGATGTAATTATTCAGATTGTTAGTTCAATTCTTTTTCTAAAGTTAGGTAATTTGTCAGGTGAATCTCGATTCTAACCTTCCAATTCAGCCTTTATCCACACCTTTAACCCAATCCTTGTTACAACCCTTAAAAGACCTTTTGATCTATTTATCATCTCATTTCACAGTGGTGGAGATTTGATTTTCAAGTAAGCCTATGGGATTAACTTTTTAGGTTCGACTTATGAGTGCTTTTTCCTGAACCTTAAATAGTTCAAGTGCTTTGAGTGAATCTTTAGTGAGGATGTCAATCCTTGTCAGTTTTTAATCAAAGGTATTTATTTAGATAAAGGGAGATGCCTATGTTTTCGTGTTTCAAATATATGACTTAGAATTCTTTGAATCTTTAGGAGTCTTTGAGTTATATTATACATGTATGAATTGTCTAAGAATTATGATGAGACATTGCTGATGAGGATTATGAATTGTGGAAAGTTTATTTTAATTGTAAGTTGAGGATTTTGCTTGAGGACAAACAAAAACTTAAGTATGGGAGTATTTGATAAACCATAAAAGTAACATATTTTAATCCCACATTTAGTATGCTTTTGGATGATTTATTCCTTGATTTATGTAAAAAGGTGTTGTTAATCCTTTCTTTTCATGTTTTATAATTAGGAAAGCACCTAGGGACGAAAAGAGCAAGAAACGGGCCTAAAATAGACCAAATGGGCCATATCACAAAATTGGCACGGCTTGGACTTAAGCCCACACGGCCGTGCCTCTTAAGAGAAGTCTGAACATAACCTAACCATGATTCACATGGCTGTGCCTCCACTAACAGACCCAAACATGGCATGAAGTTGATTCACACGGGCCTGTGCCATGGGCATGTCTCTACCACGGCCAAGAGGAATTTCACTCAGATTTGGATACTTAGAGGCAAAGAAACACATTCTAAAGCCTACTCAAACATCCTAGTAGGAATTCTACTTGAATTAGGATATGTAGAGGCCAAGTAAAGCATCCCAAAGTCTATATAAACACCCAAGGGGGCAACTTAGAAGGGAGTTTCGGCAGAAACCTTTTTCCAGGGCTTTTGTCGGGGTGGTGAGCTAGGCTAAGGAGCCAAGCCGAAAAGGTAAATTTTGGGAATCACTCAAAGATAGCTAGTTCATTCATATCAAGAAGCCGAAATTATACTCAAGACGGTGGATCTCTCATTCAATTTATTCAAGGAGTTTTAGGGATTTCTTATGTTTTGTTTTATCTTTTCTTCTGAAATGTTTTCTTTTATTGTTATGAACTAAACCCTTCAAATACCTGAAGGTGATGAAACGTAAGACGGATCTTGTTGCCGTTTTTTGAATTATATGATAAATACTTGATTTGTTCTTATTTATGTGTGCTTAATTCTAGTGTTAATATTTTCGGGATATTGATTCAAATTGAATATGCTTAAGTGGTGGAGAAAAAGTCCCTGCCTAAGAGTAGATCTAGCATAGTTAAGCGGAGTTGATCGCATGCCTAGAGATAGGGCGACGAGATTTTTCGGATTAGGGTGAAACCTAATATGGGAGTCCATAGATTGAGTTAATGCAATTTTAGGGTTTTAATTAGAAACAAATTTCAATTAATAAACCTAGGGTTAGACGTTATTCGCCTCGAGAGATGTTTAATATAAATTAGGGAATCCAACGGATCAAGTCAAGTGAATAAATCGTCTGGTTCAGTGTTAGATAACAAGTGAAGTCTAGGTGGATTCTTCCTAAGGGCATCGTCTTAATCAACTGAGTTTTCCTAATAGTATTTACCCAATTCATTCTTTTTGTCTTTGCATATTTAGCTTAGTAGTCAGTTAGTTTTAGATTAAACAACCAATCACTTAATATTTAGGCTAAATAATCGAAAGAAGGTTAGTATTAGTACTTTTAGTTCCTTTGGGTTCGACAATCCGGTCTTGCCTAAGCTATACTACTGTTCGACAGGTGCACTTGCCTTAAGTCATTATCAGAGTCAATTTCCAGGTTAGATCATTCTCTTTATAAATTTTAAAACTTGACAAAACAACGATCAAATACTATCGAAGAGATGGATGAGAATAATCCGCTACCTTCGGAGAAAATCATGCTCCTCAAACTATGTATGATTATGCTAAACCTAATTTAACAGGAACTGAGTCAAGTATTGTTAGACCTGCCATTGCTACAAATAATTTTAAATTGAAACCTTAAACAATTCAGATGTTACAACAATTTGTTCAGTTTATGGTTTGTAGGATGAAGATCCAAATAATCACTTGGCAAATTTCCTAGAATTTTGTGATACTTTCAAAATAAATGGTGTTTCTGATGATGCCATCCGTCTTTGATTATTTCCATTTTCTTTGAGGAATAAAGCTAAACATTGGCTGAATTATATTCCATGAGTATCAATCACTACATGGGAACAAATGACTGAAAAATTTTATTAAAATATTTTCTGCTGGCCAAAATGGCCAAATTAAAGAATGATATCACTTCTTTTGTGCAGATGGATTTAGAAACACTATATGATGCATGGGAGAGATACAAAGATCTATTGAGAAGGTGCCCACAGCATGGATTCCCTTTGTGGCTACAGGTCCAAACTTTTTACAACGGTGTGAATCCCTCGACTAGGCAATTAATCGATTCAGCCACCGGTAGAACCCTAAATAAAAAAACACTTGAGGCGACCTACAAATTCATTAAGGATATGTAACTAAATAACTATTAGTGGCAAGTCACAAGGACAATGCCAACAAAAGCTGCTTGTGTTTTCATCTTCGGCGCAGTAACCATGCTATCAAACTAGGTAGAACTTTTAACTAAGAAAATTGATGGCTTATGTTGTTTTTCGCAGGTACATCTAGCTATACAGTATGATATGAATGGAGGAGGGATGAGCAATATAGAATATCAACCTTACAACCCAAGCGTTGAAAACGAGCAAGTTCACTATATGGGTAACAATATGAAATCTCAAAATAACCCTTATAGTAATACTTATAACCCTGGTTGGAAGAACCACCCCAATTTTCAAGGGGTGGTGAAGGAAATCAGAGACAACAACCCCCTCCAAACTTCCAAAATAGCCCTACCTACAGGAAAAGAAGCCAAACCTTAAGGAGATGGTGACAAAATTGATAGCAGTGTCAGAAACACGTTTCCAAAACACTGAAACAACACTTAAAAATCAAAAAGCATCAATTAAAGGGATAGAGAACCAGTTAGGGAAACTCGCTAAGCTGATCTCCGAACGACCACAAGGTAGCTTGCAAGTAACACTGAGACTAACCCAAAGGAGCAACTTCAAGCCATAACAGCTCATGACGGTGAAGGGTTAGTGGAATCTGAATCTGAGCCAAGGCAAGAACCTGTGGTAAGAGAAGGTAAAGTTGAGGAAAGCCAAGAAAAACCAAAATCGATAATTAAAGAGTACCAACCTCGAATACCATACCTCAATGCGAAGAAGAAAGACAATACAGATTAACAGTTAGGTAAGTTTCTTAAACTTTTAAAGAAGTTACATATTAACTTACCATTTCTTGAAGCTCTTTCGTAGATGCCAGATTCAAGGAATTTTTTAAAAGAGCTTTTAACAACCAAGTGGAAGTTAGACGAGGAATCGCATGTAGAACTAAACATAGTGTGCTCAGCAATGTTGCAAAATAAACTACCATGAAAATTAAAAGATCCAAGGAGTTTTACAATTACATGCTTAATTGGTAGTTTATCTATTGATAATGCTTTAGCTGATTTAGGGGCAAGCATCAATGTTTTGCCTTATAAAATGTTTAAATTTCTAGGTCTAGGGAAATCTAAACTAACTAGGATGAGTATTCAATTAGCTGATAAGACTATTCGAATTCCTAGGGGTATAATTGAAGATGTACTAGTTAAAATTGACAGATTCATATTTCCAGTAGACTTTGTCATTTTAGACATGGAAGAAAACAATAGCATCCCCTTAATTTTAGGAAGACCTTTTTTAGCAACTGCTAGAACTAAAATTGATGTTGGTACAGGAGAACTCATACTCCGTATGGATGCCGAATCAATCAGTCTTAAGGATCTCGACTCAGCTAGGACATCAAGTAGTCAAGGTGAGAAAATTAATTTTATTAATGACCATTCAGTTAATCCCTCTTTTAGAAAGCACCACAGAACCACACAACTAAGCCAGATCCTATACCTCATGATAATAAAGAAGTAATTCATGAGTAACCAAGGCTTCAGGTTGATGAACTAGACAAGTGGAAGACACATTTCAAAGAGAAACTAAAAACACAAGAAGTAAAACTGAGGGAACCACCAGACGAGTTTAAAGGTGGAACAAAACACTTCAAGGTAGGGTACTAGGTGCTGTTAGATACAACCAACCCTAGAATAACCACTTAGAGCAAAATACAAATGGTGCGACTCCTTTGACGATACTTAAGGTCTTTCCATACGGAACATTCAACGTAACTCACTCTAAATTGGACACTTTTAATGTAAATTCCACTCGACTCAAACTATATAATGATAGCATGAGAAAAGATTTTCACCTCCTCAAACCATCATGAATGTGCGAATGAGAGGTAAGTCTAGCTTAAGACTATAAACGAGCACTTCTCGGGAGGCAACCCGAGCACTAACCCCATTAATTTTTGCATTTTTATTTTTTACTTTATTTTTTTCTTTTTTAGCACCTAACTATGAACTAACCAAAGTGCAGATGTCCGCATCACATGGCCTTGCACACGGCCATGGCCGTGGCCGTGTGGACACTATGGATTTTTGTACTGGCATGGCAGAGATAGTATGAAACATGAAAAAAAATATCTTCAAGCCACGAGCTCCGACTAAACATCACGGCCGTGCGACAAAGCCGTGGCCGACACTCTTTATCAACACGGGTGTGGCAACCTACACGCAGTTGTGGGAGAAAAAATGAACCACCACACGGCTGTGGAATACAGCCATGTGACTTGACACGACCATGACACACGGGCATGGGGATGCACCAGATCTAAATTTTTTTTAAACACCCCTCTTCCCTTCTCACCTACTCCCCATTCCCTTCTTCCATACCCTTTACACTCCCCTCCCTTTTCATTTTTTTCCTTCGTTATTGTCCAACCTTTTTTATCCACAACATATCCATGTCAAAGAAGCGGAAAGACCCTAGCACTGTCTCCCTATGCGAGATTGATATACATAAGTTCATACCGGTCACTTCATTAAATCGACAAGAAAAGAACCTTTGAGTCTATTTAATATTTCTTTTTCTTTTCTCTTCTCTTTTATTTTTCTTCTCTTTATCTCTCTTGTGCTAAATCTATATTATTATTTTTTGATTTTGTTTATTTAGATTTTTCAAGCTGCTTTGGAATCACACCACCACGGCCATAGTAACCTCCAGCACCACCGCTTCCTCCTCCAACTCGGCCCGAATTTCTCCCATTTCTTTTCTTTGACTCCATCCAAAAATCCAGGAAGTTTCACTTCTCCCTTTCTCTTATGATTTGATATATATCTTTGTACATTGAGGGTAATGTAAATCTTAAGTGTGGAGGCTGAATTTTATTTTGAAAAGTTCCTAACTTTTTGCATTATTCTCAAATCTCTGAATGATATCTTGTCTTAAGTAATTTTCTCATATCACTAATTTGAATGAAACTTCTATTGATTTATATTTTTTATTGATACGTTTCGAATTAAGTCATAGTTAATTATGCATTGATGATTTAAACTCTAAGATACTAGAGAATCAAGCATGATATGTCTATTTTTCAAAATTAAAAATTTGCTAGGTTGTTGACATAAATTTGAATATTACCTTGAAGTTTGAAATTTGCAAGGTTGTCATCAAAAACCATAATTTTTGTGAGATTTTGAGCCTTTTAGAGCATATATTTTTTTCGTGCTCACTTTATTGATTATGAGTGTGTCAACATTGTTTTGTTATTCCTAAACTTCATTGATTTGATATACAGAGATGATAAAGGCACTGAGGATTTAACCCACTCACTCCACTAAAAGCCTATCCTCACAATTAACCCCTAGTGAACCCCTTTGATCCTAACAACCCTTTTATTGACTCACCTACTAATATTAACCTAAAGCCCTTCTTGTATTTGTTATCACTATTTCTCTTGACTACCCTTCTATCGAGATATGATTTGATCAGTTGCCTAATTATTTTATTTCAGTAGTTAAATTCATATTATATTATGTATTTACTTGATTTGTTCTTTAAAAAAATCGAAGTATATTCACTATTAGTTCTGTGATTAAGTGAAAGAAGCTCGTACTATTAGTTTCCAATTGATGTAATTATTTAGGACTAGTTCATTTTTCTAGTTAGGTAAATTGTGAATTCAATCTCGATTCTAACCCTTTAATTTAGCCTTTATCCACACCTTTAACCTAAGCCCCGATACAACCCTTTTTTAAAGACCTTTTGATATGTGTATCATTTCATTTTATTATGGTGGAGATTTGATTTTTAGGTAAGCCTATGGGATTAACTTTTCATGTTCGACTTTTGAGAGCTTAATTTTGAACCTTAAACACTTTCAATGATTTGAGTGAATCTTTAGTGAGGATGTCGACTCTTGTCGATTTTGAATTAAAGGTAATTATTTAGATAAGGGGAAACACCTATATTTTTCATGCAACAAACTTCTGAGTTTGATTGTTTGAATCTTCAAGACTCTTTTAGTTAAATTATCCATGTATAAATTATCTATGAATTATGATGAGGCATCATTGATAAGCATAATGAATTGAGGGAAGTTAGTTTTAATTGTGAGTTGAGAATTTTGCTTGAGGAGAAGCAAATGCTTAAGTGTGGGGGTATTTGATAAACTGTGATACGTTCATATTTTCATCCCACATTTAGTATACTTTTGTATGATTTATTCCCTGAATTGTGGAATTTGGTGCTCCTAATCCTTTAATTTCATGTTTTATACTTAAGAGAGCACCAGAGGATGAAAAGAACGAGAAATGGGCTAAAAACAGAGAAAACAGGCCAAAGAACAAAATTAACACGGCCTGGGCCCAAGACACATGGTCGTGCCTTTTTAGCAGATCTAACCACGGGCTGGATTTGATTCATACGATCGTGCCACATGGACGTGTCCCTGCCATAGCAAATAAGAGTTTAATTCGAATTAGGGTACCTAGAGGTAAAGAAAGACATTCCAAAAGCCTATATAAACACCTTAGAGGCCAACCTTCAAGGGGGCGTTCAGCGAGGTCAAAGAGCCATGACAGAGAGGCCGAATTGTGGGATTCACTCAAAGAAAGCAAGTTGATCCATCCCAAAAGCTAGAATCACACTCAAGGCTAAGGATCTCTCCTTCAATTCCTTCAGGGGGTTTTAGGGTTTTCTTTATGTTTTTTTTATTTTTCTTCTGAGATGTATTCTTTTATGATTATGAACTAAACCCATCAAATACCTGAGGGGGATGAAACCTATGACGGATCTTGTTATTGTTTTCTGAACTATATGATAAATACTTTATTTGTTCTTAACTATGTGTTCTTAATTCTTGCTTTGGTATTTCATGATATTGATTCAAGTATTGATGTGCTTAGGTAGTGGAGCAAAAGTCCCTATTTAAGAGTAGATCTAGCATAGTTAAGCGGAGTTGATCACAACCCTAGAGATAGGATGACGAAAATCTACCGGATTAGGGTCAAACCTAATATGGGAGTCCATAGATCGAGTTAATGCAATTATAGGGGTTTTAATTAGAAAGAGATTTCAATTAATCAACCTAGGGTTAGACGTTAGTAGCCTCGAGAGAGGTATTAATATAAATTAGGGAATCCTACGAATCAAATCAAGTGAATAAATCGCCGGTTCAGAGTTGATAACAAGTGAAGTCTAAGTGGATTCTTCCTCAAATATTGTCTTAATCAATTGGTTTTCCCACAAGTGCTTCCCCATTTCCTTCTCGTGTCTTAGCATCTTTAGCTTAGTAGTTAGTTAATTTTAGATTAAACAACAATTCTCTTAATTCTAAGACTAAATAATAAGAAGAAAATTAGTATTAGTACTTTTGGTTCCCTTGGGTTCAACAATCCGATCTTGCCACTAAACTATACTACTGTTTGATAGGTTTGCTTGCCTCAATCATGGTTATAGTTATTTTCTAGGCTCGATCATTTATTATATAAATTTTAAGACTTTTTCCACCACCATCAAGTCACAAAACCATTTCGAAACTGTTGCAAAAACGTAGTGCTGTTTTAAAAGCAGTTAACATTTTGCAAAACTATGATTTACTTCAAACGGATATAATTCAAAGTAAATAAAAACCCAAAGTTAAAATTCAGAAACTTAAAGAGGCCTTATTACAACCCAAATCAAAATATTGAATGTAACCAATCAAAACGGAAAACATAAGAAGTGTGTGGCCTTCTCTGAGTCCCTCGTCGCCGATCCATCTAAGGTTGGGTATTACCTTCACAATTAAAAATGGGGTGAGTTTACAAAAACTCAGTGTGTAATCCCCATACTAGAGTAATAGTCAGTATACAGAAACTAAAACTAAAACAGTCTCGGTCGAAGCCCTTTAACCATAACAGTACAGTCCAGATTAAAGCATACATGAGTAAAAGCCCACTACAATATCATTTGGGTCATAGTCCATAATAGAATCAATTAGGCCCAGCCTATTATAGTGAGAAATCTCATAATAGATATATAGTAGGATAAGGACTCATCCCACCCGATCCAGCCAATAGACCACCCATACCAACCCTACACTTACGTAGGGATAAAATAATCCCACCCAACCAGCACATCGATGTTAAGATCAGTTGCGGCCCTAACCAAAATTGCAGCAAAGCTGCTAGTATATATATAAGCAACTCTAAGCCTTTAGTAGCGGTATTATAATTGGCACAAAGCATAGTAACTATATTATGTTTGGCACATAGCCATCAGCGATGGTAATTAACCGGCACACAGCCTTGGGTAAATATTATCGATAGAGAGTCATCGATATATATGTTAGGCACATAGCCACAGGTAAAAACAATTGGCACAAAGCCATAATCAAGATGGTACAGAGCCATATTTAGGTTCGTAAAGAGCCATAATCAGATTAGGCGGCTTTAAGCCATCCATCGGTCCACAGTCGTCTCATGCGACCCGTGCGACCTTAACAGATCAATACTGGATCCATAATTGTCATGCGACCAGTACGACCCTATTAAAACTTCCTTCATATTAATGTCCCAACCCCATGCTATATGTCGTGTATGTCATGCTCAATCATTACACGTGTATGCAAAATGTCAATGCTCAGTAACAGTCATTTCAACATATATTAACAGCATATTAGTGACACGCCCACAATCAAGTCAGCTTAAACATAGTCATAAGATCACAGTCAAATCAGTCAAATTCATAGTCTAAGTTAGTCATTTACCCACAAGGGCAAAACATCATTTTACACTATAAGGGTATTTCGATAATCCTACCCTTCAGGGGTATTTCGATAATTCTACCTAACAGGGGTATTTCAGTAATACTACCCTACAGAAGAATTTTAGTAATGTTACAAACCAGAGGTATTTGGTAATTTTACAAATTGGGGGTATTTCAGTGATTACACAAATCGAGGGTATTTGGTAATTTTACAAATCGGGGGTATTTTGGTAATTTTACAAATAAGGGGTATTTTAGTAATTTTACAAATAATGGCTATTTTGATAATTTTGCAAACTAGAGGTCTTTCGGTAATTTTGTAAACTAGGGGTATTTTAGTAATTTTATAGATCGGGGTCTCAGCGACCCAACAGAAGGTTCACCGTTACCTCGAGCGACCTAAGTAACCTAAATAGTCACAATGGTGTAAATGGGCCTAAGGCCCATTACTCGGCCCAAGTGGGCCCACACGCTCGTGTGGCCCAATTAGCCCAAAAATAGCCAAAGTTATACAAACGTCATCATCCAAACACCACTTACCACAACACATACATTTTATTCTTGTGGGCCCATAAGTCCACTAGGCCCACACAGCCCACTTCGGCCCAACGAGGCCCTGAACTACCTGAGTCATGTGCTCAACATGACTAGTCTATCTACGTCCCACTTAATAGTGAAGTTTACCCATGCGGGCCCACAAGCCTATACGACCCATATGACCCATTCGGCCCATGCCCATGAGATCGCTCATGGTCACCTTTCTCGATGTACGCCCACATTTCGTGAGCTTGGTTGATCACATGGGCATTCGCATGCTCATGTGGCCCAAAAGCCCATTCCTTGGACTTTTTGACTTTTTAGCAAATTGGCATTTCGACATGTTTTGTTACAGTCAACACCATGTGAAAAACATTCACACTCTATCGGCTTTTGACCAAATAGAAATTATGGTACTAATAGACACCTTTTTAGGAATAGCGCAGAAACCCCTGAATGTCAAACCTATCACAATAGTAACTTCGGTTAAAACATTAACACATGAATTAAAAGAGCCATTAATCGAAACCCATTCAAAAGATTACCTACCAACGCCTTACTTGAACGAGCGTGATTGAACCTACTTAGATCGTCGACGAAAGAGGATTACAGACGCCTCAATGAATATCTACTTAAGCAACGAGTCTTATTAACAGAACTATTTCTAGAATATGACTTAAAATCCCAATACCAACCTCATAGGGCAATCGACCAAATTATCAACTTACCCTAACTATACGATCAATTGACAACATGAAGGTTTGAACCCCTCTGTCCACTTGAGAAACCCCATACTTGAACTCAACGTCAAAAAGGAGATTTCGACTGAATGCCAGAGGATAGTTGCTGAATCAAAAATGAATGTAAAGGTGAAAAGAATGTAGTATTTGACTAGCTTCCCACAGAGAAGGGGTGATAACAGATACGGATTGAAACAAACTAAAGAAGGGGAATGAGAATTTTGGGAAAAAGAGAGAAGAAAAAAAACCATAGGGAGATTTAGTTATTGAAAGAAGAACCGATAGAATATTAGAGAAAAAAAGAGGAAGATGTATTTGCCAACGAAGAGAAAAGGGTAGAGAGAAATATAGAAAAATGATTAGTAGAGAGATAGAGAAGTAAATTTTGGTAAAAAGGGAGAGGAAAGTCAATTGCACAAATCTCCCCACAAAATAAAAAAAATCAAATTTGAACTAAAAGAATTCGGCAAACTGCACAGCTACTCCATATGACACCAATAGCTTACTAGGAAAAATGCTTAATTCTACCTCTACCAAAATTGAACTCCCTAAAGCCTAGTGACCAAATCGGCACACACTTCCTTCCTCTCATATTCCTATTTTTCCTCCATAAATCACTCCTTTAATATCTCCACAATCTACTCCCTAATTCTTTTCACAACAACATCATCCATCAGAATTCTAATGCAGCACAAACTCCAGCAGTCCCAACTGCAAAAATAAATACCCCATTATGCTTGTGCCAAAACTCGAACCTCAGACCTCAAGGTTACTCCACATGCCACCTTGTAACTAGACCACAAGCTCTTTGTGACTTAAAACATGCGCAAATATTTATAAAGCCTATGTGCCAGAGTCCAAATTCTTTTAAGAGCAAACTTTCAAAATTCTACAAGAGCCAAGACTTGAACCCATGCTACCTTACAACCTTAATGACGCCACAACCACTAGGCCACATGCTTTCTTCTGTCATTTTTTATCATAATAATTTAAAAGGCCTACATCCAAGCATCCATGGTTTTATTCACTTAAAACCAAAATTTTACTAAAGCCCAGGCTTGCCAACTCCTCTCAGGACTTTTAACCACTTGAGCAGACATTTAATTGTGTCATTTCCTTGCACAATTAAGTACTTATTTACAGCCTCCTTACAGACCCATACTCAAGCCCTAATGCTTTTAAGCCCAAATTCGGGTCGTTACAAAATAAATCATTGATGGACTTAAAAGTAAGAGGTACCTTTTTGTTTCAAACGATGACCTAAGTAGCATCTTGCATAGTCAAACAAGCATAGAATTCTCGAACTAGTTCATCATCGGGAAGTGAACGAGAATCACAAAATTATTCCCACTTGAGAGCATTGATTTTCTTTCTAATCCGTATAGGAACAACCATCAAATCATGATTCTTAAAGCTAAAACCTTTTCCCGGCATCATAGGTTGATGCTTGAAGATTGAATCAAAACTCTTTTTCACTTCTTCATCGATCAAAATTGGGTTTTTAGGAGTAGTGTAACAACCCAATTTTGGTGAAATCAGATCAGTGGTTTCAGAACCACAAATTCGAGCCAAAAATAAAATTTATTTTAATTTTATTATATGGTCCGTATTATGTTAGAAATGTCATGTGAAAATTTTGAACAAAAAATTATGGATTATGTGCTTAATTACGAGAAGGACTAAACCGCATAAAATGCAAGAGTTGAATTCTAGTAGCTAGAAGGATTAAATAGCTATGGAATCCAAAACTTGAGGTCTTTATATGGTAATTAGACCATTAAAGAAAATTATGTAGATATTTTTGGTGACTTATCCGTGGAAATTTAGAAAAAAGGAAAAGGACTAAATTTGGAAAGTGAATTAATTTAATTAATTAAAATATGATAAAAGAATAATCATCTTATTTTATGTCATTTTCATCCCAAAAATACATGGAAAACCTAAGAGAGAGAGAAGAAAATTTCATGGCTCAATTGGGTATGTTTTCTTGTCTTGTTTTTAGTAATTTTGATATTTTTAAAAGCAGGATAGCTTAATCTATCTATTTGGGGGATTAACTTGAAAAGTTATAAAGGTATGGAAATTAGGTCATGGATGAATATCATGAAAACAAGAAATTTATGGTAGAAAATGATAGGTTGTTGATAGATAAACAACTTTTACAAAGTGATTTTTGATGAAAACATGATTTAGGGTCTAAAGTGTTAAGTTGTGAAATTTGATGAAAAATTCAGAAATTTTATGAATACATGTGGTGTAAATTTTGTGATGGAATTTTGGGTAGGCTTGGAATATGGAGTAAATTGCACAAATTTCATTTTCCGAGTCTAGGGACGAAATTGGACTATATGGAAAAGTTAGGAGCAAAATGGTAATTTTGCCTAGGATGTAAATTGAGTCCACTTGAATATGAAATGTGATAAATTGATGTTAAATTTACTCATATAGATCCGGATAGACCAAATTCAGAGTAAGAACGAGGACAAGAGGAAAATGTCAGACTAGGAGATTTTATGTACTCGAACATTTGTCGTGTTAAATTCGTGTAACATAATCGAGCCTGTAATTATGTTAAATTAAATGTTGTGTTGGTGAATTGTATAAATATATATATATATATATGACATTGAAAATATATCTGACACAGCCCAGTCAATAATAATGCTCGATAAATGATAAATGATAAAATTGTTACTTATATGCTTGAAATGAATGTGGAATGTGTTTATTTGAATTATATGAATGTTATAGATGTATGAAATAATCACATGCCTTATAATGCTTGAATAATGTTAAATCCCATTTGAAAAAAATGAAAAATTGATGGATATGTGATTTCTCGAAATGAAGGAGGTCCTGCATTTGTTGCGGATGGGTAATTCTGAAATAAGTCCTCTCGAGCATATGTTATAAATTGGATTTAGCCTAGATGAGTAATCCAGGTTAAGCTCTTTAGAGCATATGTCATGAAAAAGATTTAGCCTAGACTGGTAATCCTAACTAAGCTCTATTGAGTATATATATTGGAGACTGGGTTTAGCCTGGATTGGTAATCCTGTTGTATATATGTGTGGCTCGAAATGTACTCTCTTAAATCATACCTTATGGGTACCATTGGACATGAATTGACGGATCCTAATTTATACACCTCGAGTGTACTACTTGTGTAACAGCCCAATTTTGGGCCTAGTCGAAGCAGTGGTTTCGAGACCACATATCTGACATAAGAAAATTTATTTTTATTATATTTTTATGTTCTACAATTTCACGGAACGATTTCGTGAAAATTTCATTCGAAATTTTTGACGTTTGGGCACTCAATTTAGTCAAAAGGACTAAATTGTAAAAGGTACAAAACTTGAGTTCTAGAAGCTAAGGGTGTCAAATTGATATGAAATTTTAAATTGGTGGTCTTTAAATGGTAATTAGACCATTGGTTAATTTGTTGGACAAAAATGGATATGAAATAGGTGAAATAGAATATTTTTAAGTTAGGGACATTTTGGTCATTTAGTAATTAAAATGAATTAAAAACAAAATTAAAGGCCAATTTTTGTCCATCTTCAGCCCCATGGCTGAATTTCTCAAGGGGAAACTATGGCTAGGGTTTTTCAAGCTTCCAAACTCGATTATAAAGAAGAATGAGTTTTGGACTTAGAACAAGGGAAAGACGAATATTGGACGACTCGGTCCCTTTCGCCATTTTAAGTCGAGGTAAGTTCCTATGGTAGACATTAATGTTTTTTTTTTAGATTGACAAATAATTTATGAAATTACTCGTATTATTTGTTGAATATTGGAAACTAATGTTCAAACAAGTAAACGCAGGTTCAACTATTCTGTTCAGTGCTATATGATAATTTGATGGAAAGGACCATGGACGAACTATGGCATAGCGTGACAATGTGAAAACTATGTGAAATTGTGGTGTAGTACGTCCTACCAATGGCTGGGTATTTCGGTAAATTGTAGATACCTGCAGCTTTTGTGAGTAACACTAAGTAGTTACGTATGACCGACAGCTTGTGTGAGCACACCCGAGAATGTACATGTAAATATCTCGAGAACGAGCCTATATGTGTTATGTGATATGTGATGTCCGGGTGCTAGTCTTGTACGTCTACCGAGTGGTTAGGTAGTCCTACATATGTTACGGATACCTGACAGCTTGTGTGAGCAGCACTGTGACATCTGACTAACAGCTTGTGTGAGTAGACCCGTGAATGTTAAGTGATTCGGTGCTGGTCTTATAAGTTCTACCAGTGGCTGGGTAATCCGTCATGTGTTGTTGATACCTGACAGCTTGTGTGAGCAGCATTGAGTAGTTACGTATGACCGACAGCTTGTGAGCAGACCCGAGAGTATAAATGTAAATAGCTCGAGAACTAGCATATATGTGAAATGTGATAAGAGGTAGCTTCGGATACATATATGTGGCACATATGTGCAAGCGTTCCAAGTATCAGTTAATATTTCGATGTGTTCAAAGGGAAAATGACTAAAGTGTGCATGAATGTGAATATGTGACGATCAAGTGTAGGTATATGTATGTGTACGATCTGGAGCAATGTGTTCGGTATGTGATCGAATTTTGGTAAAAATGTAAAAGAGTAAGTTATACCTATGAGAATGACCTTGTGATTATAAATCCATGCTTATGATGTATGAATATGTGGCAAATGTGATTGATGATCATGTTTGAGGCTTTTAGTCCAAATTAAATTGAGAAATGATATGTTCAAGTCTTTGTTGTTGATGTATATGTTAAATTGGCCAATGAATGGGTTGTAAATATTTGATAATGACTAGTTATTGGAATGGCTAACCATGGATTTACTTTGGTGTTATATGTGTGTAAATGAAAATTAATATAAAGGAAACATGGAAGAGTAAAATTAGCAATAAAACAGTTTGGATAGCATAAGTTGTGTGAATTTGGAAAATCATCATAAAATGGTGGAAATTGAATTAGAAGTTTAATGAGATATGAAATTAAAGCTTATTGAGTCTATTTCTACATAAAGAAACTGAAAACGCAAAAGAATTTCATATGGTGAGATATTTGGATTTTAGTAAGATAGGGTCAGAATGATTTCAAAATCCCCTGTTCTGACTTTGGAAATTCATTAAAATTTTACAAAAATAATCATGGGATAAAATTTATAATCTTGTATTTCTTAATGAGTCTATTTTCAATAGAAACAAACAGAAACATCATTCAAGTTCTATACAATGAGATAATTAATTTTTAGTGAAGAGGGGTTTGAACAGTCGGACAACAAAATAGGGGAGACTTTAAAGAATAAACTATACTGATTGGTTGAACCAAAAATTCTGGAGATTTTATGGAAAGAAGATATTTGAGTCTAGTTCCAAGGAAAACTAGAGGATCCTAAATTGGAGTTCCATAACTCCAACTAAAAATAATTTAGTAACTATAACTCGAGTAAATAGCTCAAGATGAACATAAATGATTTGTGAAATTTTATGCAACAATGATGGTATTATCTTGAGAGCTTATAATAAGCTTATAATAATCAATTGTTTATTATTTATATATGTACTTACTAAGCTTTATAGCTTACTCCATTGTTTTCCATGTTTATAATGTACTCAGGTTAGCTCGGGATGGAACTCGCTAGAGAACCTATCATATTATCAAGCTTAAAATTTAGGTATCGATGATTTTATACTTAAGGTTATGGCATGTATAGGGAACTTGGCCATGTGTATATGTTATTATGAGTTGTCCTAGAATAATGACCCATGATATTCGGATTTCATTATTGTATAAGGCCATTTAATGTAGCAAATAAATTGGTTATGCTATAAACTCATGATGATGCATTCCATGGTTGAGTAAATTGTATGCTATGACTTGTTACGTGTGTGTGGTGGATGTTTTGGTATCTTTAATATGTTAGGAAATATGTCATTCAAGTTATACTAAAATATAGACATGATAGGGTAGAAATTGTCTTGGAAAATAGCCAACTCCTTGGCCACACAGGCAGAGATAGTGTGTCTCAGCCGTGAGGAGGACACGGCCTGCATACATGGGCGTGTAACTCTCCAAAACAAGAAAATTTTCTAAATGTTCCAATAGTTTTAAAAGTTTTCAGTTTAGTCTCGAATTGCTACCAATGTCATTTTTGGGCCTCGTAGGCCCATTTTAGGGACTTGATGATATAAGATAAAAGTTTTAAATTTTAAACGAAAATTTATCCCTTGAATTTGTTCAGTTGCAAGTGTTATTATCCGGTAATGCCTCGTAACCCCATTCCGGCATTGAACATAGGTAAGGGGTGTTACAACTTGTATATCCATCGATATTTGAATAAATTCAACGGCTAAAAATCATGACATGAGAAGATATGAATAAAAAAGGAGTTATTACACGTATTCGTCTAAAATGCATGAAAATGATTATTCATGACAATTGATATAAGAAAACATGAGATGATGATACTTGTACATGGAATTCATTTGATGAATATGTTATCCCTGATTATAGACTTGTACACTTTGAGTGTACTACTACTCGTGTGGCATTAATATTTCGAGTAATATGAGTAAAGTTCTGATATGAAAAAAATTGAACTCGAGATGAATTATATGGAAATATACTTGATATATAACGATGTGATTTATACATATTTTATGAATACGGGATATGGAAAGTATATATATATATATATATATATATATATGTCCAGAAATCTAATTGTTGATAAGCCAAAATATGTTTTGATGTTATTATGGAATATATTACTAACTAATGGCAATGAGGATATATGTAGGTGGTCGTGTCCAAACTAACTATGACAACGAATAAGGCAAGCGCACCTATCGTTTGATAGTATAGCTATGGCAAGACCGGGGTAACCCAGGCAGCTCCTCCGGAAAGACATCCACAAATTTCCTTACTGTTCTAACTCCTCCTACAATTGCTTCCTTAGCCTCTAAGGCACTAATCAAAATCAGAAAAGCTACACACCCTTTTCTCACCATCTTCTCTGCCTTAAGGACAGATACTACATTTGACAAGCAATTCTGTCTCTCGCCCATTACCACAACCACTTTGTCATCAAAAGTTCTTAACGACATGCACTTAGCAGCCCAATCCACATTCACATGGTATTTCACTAGCCAGTCCATGCCTAAGATTAGATCAAATTCCTTAAATGGCAACTCTATTAAGTTAGCTAGAAACTGCGCCCCCTGAACTTCCAAAGGTACTGCCCTAAAGAGTTTGTCTAATACTACTGATTGCCCTAAAGGACTAAGTACAGTCATCTTCCTAGGTAGAGTCTTAGAGTTCACATGCAGAGTTCCAGATACCTTACTAGCATTGTATGAATAAGTTGACCCAATATCTATCAATGCAATAAAGGGTAATCTAGAGATAAGGAACATACCCGTTATGACATCAGGTGTGTCACCATCCTCCCTCCGATTTAATCAGATACACTAGACCTACTGTCTCGCCTCCGTGTTACCAATGCCTCGCCTTGTGTTCCCGACCTCTTCGTAACCATTACCTCTACCAGCCAGACCACGACCCCTCGTTGGCTACTGTCCACCTCTTCTAACCTGATTAAGACCCTAACTTGTTGGTCGACTCTCTCTGCTTTCATAGGACAGTCTCTAATCATGTGATCCTTGGACCCACACTTAAAACATCCTCCTGTCTTCTTTCAACATTCTCCCAGGTGCATCTTTCCACACTGACCTCGCGACCCATCAACTCTAGGTCCCTTTTGAACATTCCCAGATGACCTTGATGATCCAAAACCTCTCTTTTGTCTATTCTTGTCCGTATTTTGCCTTATAGATTCCTTAACCCATTCGGCTACCTTAGCCTTTTCTACCAACACGGCAAACTTCTGCTCCTGCTGTGGAGCAATCAATAATCTCAGGTCATCCCTCAGTCCGTCCTCAAACCAGACACATCGTTCATGCTCCGTGGCCACAATACCTCGAGCATATTGGATCAACCTTAAGAATTTTGCTTCGTACTCCACTACGAACTTATTCCCCTAAACCATCTTCAGAAACGCCTTTCTCTGTGCATCAATATAGCTAGTTCAAATATACTTCTTCTGATACGCCACCTTAAAATACTCCTAAGTAGAATCATCCGCAGAGCACCATCTCGAACCGTGAGCCACCATTGGTATGACTCATCGTGGAGAAGCGACACCACCCCTTTCAGTTTCTCCTCAGTAGTCAAGTCCAAATCGTCCATAATTCGCTCCGTTGCCTCTAACCAATACTCAGCCATATTGGGCGCCACACCAGATATACATCGGAATACCTCAGCTCTATTGGCTCGGAGTCGCTCAGGTATAGACTTTCGAGCTCCCATACCTCCACCTGCTCCAGCCACCCTCTCAAGAACTTGCAAGATCTCTGCGATATCAGATCATCCCCGTCGATCTCGATATTCAACACCAAAGAATGGTGGTGGCGGCATTTCATTCTCGGACCCTTGGCCAGACCTAACGGGTTCCGATACGACCATTCGGCCTCTACCACAGCCACGCACATTACGACCACGTCCTCTAGAACTCATTCTTCTGAGTTGCATTTATCATATTAAGAATTTTATGAATCATTATTTCTTTCCACTGATTTATCGCGAACAGTCTTATGATTAATAGTTCTAAAAAGTGGTTCTTTCGAATTCATACACACATTACAGTCTCAAGTTCATTCATTCAATCATTACTATTCATGAACTTACGTTTATTACAGAAAAGTGTTGTGGTTGTCACTGTTGTTGCTTTCCACTACCCAAGGGTATTTTCATAATTTTATCCTACAGGGGTATTTTCGTAATTTTCCAAGTCAGTGTATTTTGAAATTTCATAAAATAGAGGTTTCTGGGTATTTTTGCAAAATAAGAATATTTTGATAGGAAGATTCAAAGGTAATATAGTAATTTTATAAACTGAAGGTATTTTTGTAATTTTACAAACTAGGGGTATTTCGGTAATTTTGCAAAATATGGTTCCAGGTGGTTTTACGAAATAAGGGTATTTTGGAAATTTTCAATACGGGGGTACTTTGACAACTTTCCATACCGTGGGTATTTTGGAAATTTTCAATTCGGGGGTACTTCGACAACTTTCCATACCGTGGGTATTTTGGACATTTTTTTCAAGTTATGGGTAATTTGGTCAACTTGCAAATCAGGGGTATTTTGGTCATTTTTGAATCAAGGGTACTTTGGTAATTTTGAAACCAAGGTTTAATTTTAAGGTTGTACAAAACAAGGTGACTAGTCTCTTTTGGGTTTTAATTATTAAATTTAGCCTATGATTAAATCCTCTTAGTTTGAATGAATCGTCACTACGCACCAAGTAGGATTCGAGCTGAGACGAGGTGAGTCACTAGGACTGCTTAAATACCAAGCTCCCCCTGAATCCAATCCTAGACATGCGCACAATGGTTGCCACACCCTTAACTCAGCGACTCACACACAGGTTTGTTTGGTTAAACTTTAAATTTTATGCAATTCTATGTTGGAGTAAGCTAATCATAGGGTTCATTAGCTCCTAATCTACTAGTCTACATCACCATAATACCCACAAACAAATCAAACAATGGTTAGGGATACTTACCTGGTGGACTTCGGGCCGGAGACTCAGGTGCCATGCTTGAAAACCTGTTCAAACTTTAGTAAAACCCAACTTCAAAATAAGGAAAAACATTTTGGCCCAAAAGCCCTCAAGGTGAGTTTTGAACCGAGCTCTGATACCAAATTGAAACACCCAAACTCGGCCCACAACCCTGACCGGATCTGGCATGCTCCTTGAGTAAAATGTAGTTAAGTCTCGAAAGGACATTTTGGAAATCTTTGTGGTTTTGAAGAAAATAGCTTCGGATTGTTCTAAAGTTAAAAACCGTATTGTAATTTAAATTTGTGCTAAAACGATATTTTCATAATTCAAAAGTTACAAGTTAAAAGAGATGCCAAATTTTAGAGTTTATTATTATTAGCTTGGAAACAATATGTGTTTGGGTTTCAAAACAATTGATGTTGTTTTACTAAAATTGTTTAATCGTTCTGTTCGATATTGTTCGTATCATAATAAAAATTTAAAATGCATAAATAAAACAGTTAAGTGATAATGGCCTTATTACATCAAAACATAGCCCAAAATAAATCAAAATAAACTTGATAAGAAAAACTGAAAAACTGAGCTGTGCATGGCCACCACTAAGTTCCTGCCGACCCGGTCCATTTACTGGGTGCCATCTACAAAATGTTAGCCCACGAGGGGTGAGTCAACAGACTCAGAGTGTAACTACCAACACAGACTCCCAAAACAATCAAGGCATACTAAATCACATAAAACAACTGTAAATAATGATGCAACCCAAACCACCTAGATCCAACCTCTACACATCACCCATACCTACCAATCACACCGTGGGGATTACTAAATCGACCATCCATCCGCTACACAACATCGAAGGCAGTCACTGCAGTCAACTGCACATCACCCTTATAATTGTGGCATACCCACCAGATAATGTGACAGAGTCACCAGATTCATAATATGTGACATAAGTCACCAGATAATGTAGTAGAAACCACCAGATCACTTCCCCTTTAACATAATCACCCATATGCCCATGCAACATACAATTTATCATGCAATTCACCTTACCCCAAATTCATAACGAAATTCCATACATCCATGTTATTTAAACATTATTAACAAGCATTAAGGGTAACGTACCAGAATACACTGTACCATTGAATGGTACCCTTAGCCATGTTTATTCGTCACTTCATTAACACATGCTTAACATTATTATTATTATTAAACTATCGGGAGTTTAGTGTAGGGTTACACACCTGATTACTAACGCGATTACCAAATCCCAAGAATCTTCAGGAAATCGTCACCACCAATTCTACCTACATTCAGCCATCCTCCAGAACATCAAACCAACTGAAAACCATACTGATTCCAGCCCATATGGTATTTGGCCAAATAAAGAGAATCAAGAGAGGGCCATTCGGCCAAACCTACCACTACCTACCTTCAGCTTTTCCACCAAATTGGCACAGGAGACTTTTAATGAGACAGATTCTACTGCAGAGAGGGAAAATTGACAGACCTTAAGCAAGTGTTTCGGGTTAGATCTTAATGAAGAAAGAAAGAAAGTAAAGAAAATAAAAGTGAATTCGCATAGAATGAAATCCCGAAACTCACCCGATTACTAAGGAGTATGCGGCTAATGGTGCACCTTCGGGAACCAAAAACCTCCCTTATAGATTCGGTTATGGAGGAGGAATATGAGTAAGAAAAATTTGGCTTTCAGGAAGATATTGGAGAGAAGAAAAAGACTATGGAATTTCGGCTAGAAGAGAAAAAAGAGAGAAAAGAATTTTGGCTTGAGAGAAAAGATGAGAAAATGGGAAAAACAAATGGAAAAGATGATAATTCCCTTCCAAATTTTGGCTATACACAGGCACACACTCAGAGTTGGAGTTTCAACCAACTCTTCCCCTCCTGATAGCTCTTATCTTGCATGATAACCCAATCCCTATCTCATCTTTAGAAGAGGCCAACCTAGAGCCAACTCCTCCCTCTTAATTATCAGCTTTTTATTACTAAATATTAAAAGAAATAAAGCTCCTAAAATGGGGCTTATGTGCTGTCCATACCCTCCCCCTTGAAGTGTCGAATATTTGACCCACTAACTTGGGCCCCAAGCTGCCATACTAGGCCCAAACTTTTCCCCTTGTGATGCCACCTACATTCCCACTTATGGCACCTCCAACTTTGGGCCACGAGCCCAACTTGCTACTAAACATACTCACTTAACTTTAAATTTATACACTAACATTATTTATAATTAATTTAACCCATGTTTTAAGCCCAAACCTGAGCCCAATCCGCACCTCAAAGCCTTCTCCTACTAATTTAGCCATGCAATGCATCAAATGCATAAACCCACAAAGTCAAGATATTACACTTCCCCGGATGGTACTCGATCGAGCATTCATAATCCTTTAACAACTCGATCCACCTTCTTTGCCTTAGATTCAACTCTTTCTGTGTTAACAGATACTTTAAGCTCTTATGATCGGTATAAATGACAAATTTCTCCCCGTACAGATAATGCCTCCATATCTTCAAAGCAAATACCACTGCCGCCAATTCCAAATCATGGGTGGGATAATTTGATTCGTGTGGTCTTAACTTCCGAGAAGCATACCAACAACATTTCCATATTGCATCAACACACATCCTAATCCAGTGTGTGATGCGTCACAGTGAATCACGAACTCCTTTCTAGTCTCCTGCTAAATCAACACTAGAGCCTCCATCAAAATCCTTTTTAACTTCTCGGAACTCCTTCCCGTAGCAACTTAGTCAAGAGTGCCGCAATCAAAGAAAATCCCTCAACAAACCTCCGATAATATCTAGTCAAACCAAGAAAACTCTAAATTTCCACCACCAATTAGGCGGTTTCCAATCCAACACCGCTTCGATTTTTCGAGGGTCAACCCTAATCCCCTCTACCGACACAATGTGGCCTAGAAAAGTAACTTCCCTTAGCCAAAATTCACACTTACTGAATTTGGCATAAATTGCTTCTCCTCAGAATCTCCAAAACCATCCGCAGATGACCATCATGCTCATCTTTTGACTTTGAGTAAACCAAGATATCATCAATAAACACCACGACACACCGATCTAGGTAAGGTTGGAACACCGGTTCATCATGTCCATGAATGCTGCTGGTGCGTTGGTCAAAACAAATGGCATCACCATGAATTCGAAGTGACCATAGTGGGTACTAAAAGTCGTCTTATAAATATCTACTTCCTAAACCCTAAGTTGATGGTATCCTGACCTCAAATCTATCTTTGAAAAGACCAAAGCCCCCTTCAACTGATCGAACAAGTCATCGATCCTAGGCAATGGGTACTTGTTCTTAATCGTCAACTTGTTCAGCTGACGATAGTCAATGCACATACACATTGATCCATCCTTCTTCTTAACAAATAACACCGGCCCTCTCCATGGCGACACACTTGGTCGTATAAACCCTCTATACAATAACCCTTGAATCTGCGCTTTCAATTCCACTAACTCTTTCAGTGCCATCCGGTATGGAGCAATAGATACCGGCACTGTTCCCCGAAGAAGATCAATTTCAAACTCTACTTCACGATCCGGAGGTAATCCCGAAAGCTCTTTGGGAAAGATATCAGGAAATTCCTTCACCATCCTCAAATCCCCAACAATTATGTCTTTAGCTTCTAGAGCCCGAACAAACATTAAAATTGCCTCACATCCTTTTCTCACCATCCTCTTTACTCTTAGAGCAATCGCCACATTCGACAAACAGTTCCCCCTTTTTCCTATCAACAACACTTCTCCTCCCTCAATGGTTTTTAACACCATACACTTTGCTGCACAATCTAAGTTTGCTTGATACTTCACCAGCCAATCCATGCCTAAAATCAAATCGAATTCCCTAAATTCCATCAGATTCGCTAAAAAGGTTATTCCCTAAACTTTTAAAGGTACCTCTCGATAGAGTTTATCCACTACTATAGATTGTCCTAATGGGCTAATTACAGTCATTGCCCTAGGGGTAATCTCAGATTCTAACCTTAAAGTTCCAGATACACTACTAGCCACATACGAATGTGTTGACCCAATGTTAATCAAGGTAGTGTAAGGTAAGCTAAAAATTAAAAAAGTATCAGTTATAACATCCGATGCGTCAGCCTCCTCTCGACGTCTGGCAGCATAGACTAACCCTGGCTGTCTCGTCTTAGTGTTCATTGCACCTCTCCCTGGTGCTCCACGACCCCGACCATTTCCACCTTTAGCCGGACCACGACCTCCCTGTGGCTGCTGACCTCCTCTACTCGACTGAACATTCCCTTGGCCTGCGAACCCTTCACTGCCCCATTACTGCGGATAGTTTCTAATCGATGTTTCGTATATCCACACGTGAAACACTTCCCGTAACTCGACCAACACTCACCCCAATGGGCTTTACCACACCAAGCACACTTCTGCGTCTGGCTAGCAGCAGCAGGTCTCTAACTTAGTCCATCTGACCTAGACTTTTTTTTGAGTACGTCCAGCTGACCCTGATGGTCCAAAATTCCTCTTATTCCCTTTTCTATCCCGGTTTAGCTTCTCTGTCCACTTTACCTCCTCAGCTATCTTAGCATTTTCCACCAAGATAGTGAAACTCCCTTTCCCGCTGTGCGACTATCAAAACATGTCAGATCATCTCTCAGACCAACTTCAAATCAAACACAATATTCATGGTCTATAGCCACCATCCCTCGTGCATAACGGCTAAGGCGCAAGAATTTTGCCTTCACACGCAGCCACCGACCTACTACCCCAAACCAAATTCAGAAATGCTCTGTACTGCACATCCATATAACTTGTCCCGATGTACTTACTTTGGAATGCCATTTTGAAGAAACCCTAGGTGATACGGTCAGCCACTACACCATCTTTAATGGTTAGCCACCACTAGTATGCTTCGTCCCACAAGAGAGATACGACTCCTTTCAGCTTTTCTTCCTCCGTGAGATCCAGATCATCCATTATACATTCCACCGCCTCTAACCAGTAATCAGCTGTACTCGGGGCTATTCCAAAAATTCCTCTGAACATCTCTGCCCCACTGGCTCTCAGTCGTTCTGACACAGATTTCTGAGCTCTTAGGCCTATGCCTGCCTCAGCAACCCTTTCCAACACTCTTAACATCGCCTGAGATACCGCATCATCTCCGATCATTTGGTCCTGAAATTTTCCTCCATAGCCGAGATCCAGATCTCGCTTCTCGACTGTTGCTAGACCTCGCTGGTTTCGACACGACCATCCTACCCCTGCCACGACCATGCGGCAGGTGTCTGCGACCCCCTGTACTCATTCTTCCCATTGGCATTTATCTGATTAGAAATTTTATGAATTATTAATTACTTCCACTGTTTAATCACTAAGCAGTTTATGAAAAGTAGTTTTAATAGTAGTTCTTTCAATTTACGACTATATCTATGTGTTTGGTCTTCCTAATTCCAGGAGCCATGCACATTCAACATTCATACAAACCAATATACAAGTAGCATCCACGAACTTATCACATAAGGGTATTTTTGTCATTTCACTACCCAGGGGTATTTTCGTAATTTTATCCTACAGGGGTATTTTCATAATTTTCCAAAATAGGGTATCTTAGTGATTTTACAAAATAGGGGTATTTTGGTAATTTTGTAATCTGGGGTATTTTGGTAATTTTATATCTAGGGGTATTTCGGTCATTTTTCTATCCAATGGTATTTTGGTCATTTTTTTATCCAAGGGTGTTTTGGTCATTTTACAAATCAGGGGTAATTCAGTAATTTTCCAAACCAAGGGTATTTTAGTAATTTTAGAAAATAGGGTGGCTGGTCCCTTTTGGGTTTTAGTTATAGATTTTTGGCCTGTCAACAAGTCCTCGTAGCTAAGATGAATAGTCACTATGCACCAGGTAGGATTCCAGAAAAGAAGAGGTGGGCCGCTAGGGCCGCTTAAGTACCAAGCTCTCCCTAGATCCAATCCTAGACATGCGTATGCCTGTTACCACACCCTAACCTTATGACTTGTTCATGGTCATGTTTCATTAGAATTATGTCTTATGGAATTGAGGAGTTGTTCAACTAAACTTAGAGCCCATTAATCCTATCATACTAGTCTACATCCATAAGGCCCACCAAGCCCATCATGCATATCACATCAAGAGTTAGAGTACTTACCTGGGTGGATTGGGTGCTGGTAGACTCGAAGGCCATATCCCAACCAAACTTTTCTCAAACTCATATTTTTTTATAAATCACTACTGGACCCATTTTATAGGTCGAGTTTTAAATCGGGCTCTGATACCAAAAATGTAACACCCTAAACCCGACCCATGCGTCAAGACCGGATCTGGTATGCTATGGGTTGAATCTTGGAAACTTAGCTCTGAAGGATTTTGGAGAAACTTAGTTTATTATAGCCGAATAATCAATTAAGTGTGAAATTTTGAAAATAACTTTAAACATTTGCGTGGGTCGTGTTTGAAAAGCCCGTTTGTCATCTTGCTTTATAATTAAGGCTTTGAAAAAAACATAAGTTTATTAAAACCTAGCAAAAAGAAATAATATAAAACCCTAAGTGATGGAGGCCTTATTACAAAAAACAATGTCTCAAAATTTAAAACTTAAAAGATAACTAAAAATAGTTTAGGAAGATAAAAGACTTGATGGCCCCTCGAGTCTGCCTCGGCTCCCATGTCCACGAACTACTGCTCATCTAAAAAGTGGGAAAAACAAAAGGGTGAGTCACAAAGACTCAGTGTTCAAATCCTGAAATCACAATATGGCCCCTCCCAAAACCTAAGAGTCCATCCTTTACATGCCGACCCTTACCAACCATCACACCTCGGGGATTTCTAAAATTGACCCACCAACCTCTACACGCCAATTTGACAGTTATGCTGTCGATCATAATATTCAGGAATCAGGATACCAGATAACGTGGCATAGCCAACGATCAGTATTGTGACCTAAATACATGCTCTTCCCTTCATCAAATCAAACTCATATCCCATGCATGCCCACATGCCATACTAATAGCACTAGGCTATTTATTGAATAACAGGATAACAGATACATCAAAACACATAGAAATAATACTATGTTTACGTACCTGGCATTCTTAGCCCAACCCCTACGGGTTATTCAACTGTCACACAGCCTTTTCCAACTTTTCACCCATAATAGATATTATCGTAAGACTTAAGTGATAAAGATTTACACACCGACATCGACAAGATGATATTGTCAAAGTCGACACTATCGAAAACTGCTACCGTTGCTAATAGCCTAAGATTCTATTCTGAAGCTGGTCCACAACTTGGTGGTCAGTCATGAACAGCAGACACTGCGCGTTTCTTGAACTTTGGGGCTGAGACTATAGATCCAACCCCTTCCTTTGATTTGACGACATTTGAGTCCATGATTGATCTTGGTCAGAAGGTACTATAACGATGGCTTAACGAAACGATTGGTTAAGGGCACGAATAGCAAAAAGAAACCGATTGATAACTCTTAAGGAGAATCAAAATCCTTACCTTGAAATCCTGAAATTAGAGACTAACGATTTCTTTCTTTTAGATCTACTTGATCTACTTCACTTCTCGAATGTCGCCAAACACATAAAATACATGAAACCATTAAACCATTAGCTTTTCGACTTTGTCTTCCAAAAACTGAAAGAGAGACCTTAAGGACAACAAGAATCGACACTTACCTTACTAGAGAAAATTAGGCTACTCCCTAGGAATTTTGACTTTTGCGAAGATCAATAAGAGAGGATAGTAAGAAGTATTCTAAGTAGTTTCTTCTTTGAATTGAAAAGATCGATAAAAAGAATAGGGATTATTCACTAGAGAGTTCATGGTTTTGGCTTTTCAAAGAAAAGATGTTGAGAAGATTGGGAGATCTCGACTTTTGAAGATATCAAAAGAAAAGAAATTGGAGAAGAGGACTGAGAATTTTGGCACAAGGAAATAAGAAAAGAGTAGGGTTCAAATACCGGAATTGATGAGCTACCACCCCTATTTATAGGCAATTTTGGAACCTACTTATCAAAACCCAAAAGTACCCTTCCTGATAGCTAAAAATTAAACAAGCAATGGGGAGAATTTGGCACCCCTAAGCTATAAAGAAACCGATTCCCTTACTCCTTTTAGAGTCAAAATTTTGGCCACCACCTAGCGCAATAGATAACTCCTTGAATTTTCTCCTTATCCTCATCTGACTACTCATCTACAGTGTCATGGATGACACAACCTCTTCATTCCTTTATTAACACATTATCAACCTTATTATCACATTACAAAATTCCTAAATTTAAGCATCATTGCCGAACTCCACTACTGCTCTTGTAAATGCCGAAAATAATTAAAATAAAAGGTACTAGGCCACTCGAACCTTGGACCTTCAAATGATGCCAACTCCCTTCCCTCTTTGTGGTGCCATTTGCCACTGGGCCACAAGCCCATTTGTGTTTTAGAAACACAACTAATATCTGTTATGCCTTAACTTAATAAGCTTTCCACTAAAATGTTCAAACAAGAAATTTTAACTACAGCCTCGGCCTAAACCTAAGCCCAATTTAAACCCCTAACACTTAATTTAACACATTAAACATATCCCCACACCAAACACATAGGCCCAAAAATTTAGGATGTTACAGTGGTGGCCGGCCATAGGGATAAAGAAAAGACTTGGTCAATTTGTTAGGTAAAAATTTGGTGGCTAAATTAATTTTAATCATAAAATAAAGAAAATAAAGATATCATCTTTTCTCTCCATTTTCTCCACCGAAATTTTCATCAAAAGAAGGGGTTGAGAACTCAAAAATTTTAGTCAAGCTTTTCTCCTTGCAAGTAAGTGTTTTAATGGTCAATCTTTGATAATTTTGTACTTTTGATATCCTTGTAGCTTGAGCTAGCTAATAAGGCGACTACTTTGCAAAATGGTTGAAAACCTAAGGTTTTCCCATGAGAGCATTAGTGTTGATTTCTGAAATTTTATGGAAGAAAGTGAGTCTTAATTTTTAAATAAACAACTTTTGTGAAAGGTGATTACATGAAAACACCTAAAAATACCTTTTTCTAAAGGTTGTAAATAGGTGGTAAACGTGTGAAATAATTGATGTTGTGAGTTGTTAAAAGGGTAATAAATGTTCATATAGGCTTGTTAAAGGAGGAAATTTGATTAGAATCTATTTTCAAGCCTAGGGGCAAAATCATAAATTTGTAATAGATTAGGTACAAAATCATAATTTTTGCCAAATTATGATTCATGGGTTATTTTAGTTAATGTGGTCATTAAACAAGTGAAATTTTTATTATGGATCGAGAAACACGAAGCCCGGACTGAAACCAAGGCAAAGACAAAATCCATGGACTAAATTGAATAATTCCATATATATTTTTGTACCGAGGTAAGTTTGTGTGAAATTAAAGCTACATAATGCTATTATATTCTTAATTGCTTAATATTATGAGAAATGTTTAGTATTTCTATAAAATTGATTAATGGTGCCTCAATGAAAGTATAATGCTATTATGTTGAGTTGAAGCCCCGATTGAACATTAGGAATAGTAAGGATACCACTATCACAACATTAGATAAAGAAGGTCCATATAAGACCATGTATGGGGCATGGCATCGACGCCAAAGGGAGATCTCGTGTAAGACCATGTCTGGGACATGGCATCGACATCGATATATGATCTCGTATAAGACCATATCTGGGATATGGCATTGGCATCGTGTTACATGTATGATGAGATTGAGTATCCTTCAATATTTCAATTAGTTCAATCGGTTAAGAGCTAAGTTTAAGTTTAAGATGCCAATGAGCTGATTTTATGTTCAAGAGAGTAAAAGTACTAAAGTTACATGATAAATTGATACAAGTACCCATGGGTAACTTACGAGTAATAAATGCAAAATTTGGTATGTGATTTGGTAATAGTAAGCATGAGTAAGTTATGCTGATGAGCTTGAGAATTTGTGAATTATTAAATGTGATGAATGGATGTTATCATGAACCTTTATGTTGCTATTTATTTCATGCAAACTTACTAAGCTTCATGCTTACCCCTCTCATTTCCCATTTTCTTGTAGTATCACCAAGTTAACTCGAGGATCGTAGGACATCGATTTCAGAATCACACTATCAACTTCTCTTTGGTATAGCAAAGTTTGATTAATTTTGAGTATGGCATGTATAGGAACTTGGTTATTTTTTGTTATGTTATATTTGTTAGCCAATGTGTGGTTATTATTGTCATTAAATTCATTTTGTAAATGGTCATTGGAAATTGGCCAATACTTGACAAGTTTATATATTCAATGATGATGAAGTTCATGAAGTGCATGCTTGTGTGACGGGATGAGTAATGAGTTGAGTATACACATAAGGAATGTAGTCTAAACCTATGTGTGTATGTCTTGATTTTGGGTATTAGAAGTGCCTTATGTTCATGATGTATGTTGCATTGAAATGGTATAAGTGTGGTTGTTTTGTAGGGTGGAAATTGGCTTGGTAGATAGCCTTACAATTGTCCATACAGGCATGTGTCTAGGCCGTGTGTGACACAGTCAGCCCCATAGGCGTGTTGATAGGTCATGTGTCCCCCTACATGCTAGATTGGTAAGTCAAAATGCCCAGTACTAAACACATAGGCTAAGACACGGCTGTGTGTCTCAACCATGCGGAAGACACGGCCATAGAACATAGGGGTGTGCCTAGGCCGTATGAAGTCTTCACATGAATTTAGGAATTTAATTCACCACACGGGCGTGTGCCTTGGCCATGTGACCTTATTGAGATATGACGTCAGAAATAGAATGTTAAGATTTTGCACACGGATTAGGAAACGGGCGTGTCTAGGCCATGTGATGGACACAGGTCATGGACACGAGCGTGTGACTGGCTGTGTGAAAGGCCCTGTAGGTTTGAAATGAAAACTAAAATCCACACGGACTAGGGACATGGGCATGTGTGACCACACGGCCTACCCATACGGGCGTGTTCCTCTTCACACAAGCGCGTGGCCCTGTTTGTGTAAAAATTTTTAAGTGTTCAAAAGTTTTCGGTTTAGTCTCGAACCATTTCGTATGTATGATTAGGGTCTCATGGACCTATGATAGGGATGTTATGATCTCGAATAAGAAGTTTTGAGTTGAAATGAAATTTTATGACTCAATGTTGTATGTTTGAGTGAGTTAAGTATGGTAATGCCTCATACCCGATTCTGGCGTCGGATACGGGAAAGAGGTGTTACATACCATGTTATATGAACTTACTTAGCATTTTATGCTTACATAGTTTTATTTCCTATTTTATAGTAAATCGGAAGCTCGTTGGATTAGAAGCTTTACGGAGATCACTCACACTATCCATCAGCTTATATCGGTACATATGGTAAATCAATTATGGTGTAATGGCATGTATAGGTTATATTGGCCATACTAGCATGTAAATGTAAATAATTATTGTAATCGAGCCATTGGAATGGCTAGTGATGATATGTTTTGGTATATGTATACATGTGTTAAGTTTATTTTATAGAGATAATATAAGTGTTTAATAATGATTGATTGAGAAAAGTTAAATAAGTATTCTTATAAAAGGTAGGATTAAAAGCATGAATGCATGTAATGGTATGCCATGTTCAATGATAGAATTTGCTTCATTTGAATGCTAGAATTGGTTGGTGCATGGATGTGAGTTTTAGTGGAGATCATTGGTATGATTTTGAGTGAGAAATAAAGCTAGAAGTGGCTTCATTTTGTCCATAATGGTAGACAAACGGCTTGGTAAAGGAGTGTGTGGTTAGGCCATGTGTCCCATGCACCTTAAATTCGAGAAACAGAATGCTCAAAATTGATCACATGGGCATGTGTCTCAGCCGTGTGTGCTAACAGCCTAGAACACGGGCGTGTGTCTTGGCCATGCGAAACCTGCACCTAATTTTGAAAGAATTTAATTAACTACACGGCCTAGCACATGGGCGTGTGGCATAGTCGTGTGCACAAGTCAGAGAGTTACACGGGGTTGAACATGGCTTGTAACACAGGCGTGTGAGCCCTACAACGTGGAAAATTTTTACAATTTGATGAAAAATTCTTAGAGTTTCTAATTAAGTCCCGATTCAATTCTAATGCTTGTATCGGGACTCGAGGGTCCATTTAAGGGACGATATCAATAATCTCAGTTACTAAATAGTAACTTACATGGATTATTTGTAAATGTTCTTAAAGTTTTGGTAATGCTTCGTAACCCTATTCTGGTGATGTATACGGGTTATGGTTGTTACATTTAGTGGTATTAGAGCTACGGTTTAGTAGATTCTCGGACTGAACGTAGCATATGTGGAGTCTAGAAATACATGCCAATATATAACCTACAATTGTGTGATATCTCGACTCTGATGAAATTTTTTTTTATAAATAGGCAGAGATACATTCCAACCAAGCTAATTATGATACTACTAAAAGTGATACTCGCGTGCCTAAGTAAAAATGTTACTTATGATGAAACTGAAATCGAAAAGGTATGGATAAGTATTTTATAGTGAACATGTTAATGATACATGTTAATTGATATGTGTGCATTTATGAAAGTTAAATTTTAAGGCTCTACGATCTCCATCCCCTTACCAGTATAGTTTTATACAATGAAATTCATAAGAATTATATTGATTAAGTTTACAAGTGTGGAATTGAAGAGTTTAGTGGCTAAATGATTAATAATGCAGTCAAAACTTAGAATGGGTTGGTAAGTAAAGACGGTATTAAAAGATATATTAGATTTTTCTGAAGATTATTTGGGATATGTAATGTCACTATTAAGGAAGAAATTATTTATGAGTAATCAACTTATTTAGGCATGATATTTACAGAATGGATGAACATAAATTTTCTTCTAAATTGACTCTTTCAGTGAACTGAATAATGTAAGACTTGATGACTTTATTAGTCAGTGGAATAGTGATAAAATTGCAAAGATATTTGAATGTAGCTGTTATAATCGGGTATATTACAACTATCTCTTCTAAGTACTCTATAAGTTTTGTTACTTTTAGAGGCATATGAAATTGTTCATGTTCAGGCAATATTTGTCATATTGGAAGGCTAACTAATTATATTAGATGGAATTATTGTAAGTCTAATTGATTCATGAGCGGTATTGCTCTATCATACTTGGGTTTTCTAATGTATCATGATTGATATAAGATTTGATGATAAGGTTCATATGATATCATGTTCTACTTCTACTGATTGAAGCCCTGAATTGTGAATATGCAAATTATATTGTCTTTATCACAGTTGTTTCTACTGAGTATGCATGATATTACTCTCTTGAATTTTCTCTGAGATATCATCAATCCTGTTATTATTCGAACATGGTTTATCTATGAAAGATATTCATCGGTTGGAGGTAATTACATTTATTATCATTATATATATTGACTCGATCATGAAGTCATTGATATAGATCACAGATTATAGAAATTGTATTAGTGCATTGGCTATTATTATTGGGGCCACTTTCGATTTTCCTCTTCTAATTTGAGGTATATTATTGATATTAAAGTGTTGCTTGATCTATACGGTTGAAATGTCAGTCATATTATAGCACTATGGTTTTAAATCTATCGATGGTTGTGGCTTTGGAAAAACTCAAAGCTTCAATGTTAATAATTGAAATAGCTACATTAATGACCCAATTGTTACAGAAAAGAGATAAGGTTTGAATCGACCGATAAATATCAGTAAAGTTTTAACCAGTAGGAAGCTTTGTTGATCAAATTATTAATTTTGGTTCAGCTCGAATCGGGTAAGGAATTTGTTAATATAGTGATGTACTATTGAATTAGATTAGATTGTGTTTTGATGCAGTAAGGCAAAGTAATAGCCTATACTTTCAGATAGTTAAAAATCACATGAATTTTTTTTTACTCGATACATGATCTAGAATGGACAGCTATTGTTTTTGTGTTGAAATCATAACATTACTTGATTGGGTAAAAAGTTATATATTCACCAATTATAAAAAAAATTTTGAGGTTAGGTATCTGATGTAGCAAAAAGATTTGAATCTGAGATAGCGTATATGACTTGAATTGTTGAAATATTATGATTTGATAACTGAATATCATTCGAAAAGAGTGAATGTGGTTACAAATATTTTGAGTAGAAAATTTCTATTTGATTTGCAAGCCATGGATACCGATTATGATTGTCTGATAATAGATCAATGAAACTCAGAAAAGTGATAATGAGTTGTAAGTTAAATGAGTACAGTGTGAATTAATTTTTGATTCAGAGGTTCAAAATAGATATGACAATTGTCTGTTATTCAAAGACAGAGTCTGTGTTCTCAAGAATTTAGAGCTAGTACAGAAAATTTTACATGACTGATCACAATGGTACTATGTCTGTTTATCTGGAGAATGACAAAATGCATAATGTTTTGAGACAGAGGTATTAGTAGTCGGGAATGAAATGTCGTATTTCTGAATCTATATTTAAATGTTGGGTGTATCAACAAGAAAAAGATGATACTTTTAAGATTGTTATACTCAACGAAAAAACCGAAATGGAAATGGGGCAAAGTTACCACGAATTTTATATTGGGATTCTCCTTGTCTATGAAAAAGAAAGATACTATTTGAGCAACTGTTGATTGTATGATGAAGCCTGCACATTTTATCCTAGTGTGAATGGATTTCTCACTTAATAGATAGCTTGAATTATCTATTTTTGAGATTATCAGATTATATGATGTGCTAGTTTCTGTTATTTCTGATGGAGATCTACAGTTCATATTCCCATTCTGAAACAAGTTACAAGAAGCTCTAGGTATACGGTTACATTTTAGCACTATATTTCTTTCTTAGATGGATGATCAATCAAAACATATGATTCAGATTTTTGAAGATATGTTTCAGTGTTGTATTTTATAATTCAAAGGCAATTGAAAAAGAAATATTTATAGTTAACCAAATTCACATATACAAACAGTTTCCAGTCAAGTATTAAATGATATCGTACGAGGCTATGTACCATCATGAATGTAAAACTCCACACTATGGAACTGAAATTAGTGAGAAAAATAATATATGGGATTGAATTGATCTGATCCGTGAAACCAAAGAAAAAGTGAAAGTGATTCGAGATAGTTTTAAGGTAGCTTCTGATCGTCAGAGACTTTATACGAATTTTAAATGAAAAGAAATAGAGTTTCTAATTGGCAACAAAATATCCTTGAAAAATTTATCGTGGAAGAAAGTTCTTCATATTAGCCATAAAGGCAAATTAAGTTTGCGGTTTATAGAATCATATGAGATCATTGAAAAGAATCTAACTTTGTTGTGTACCGATTTGCATTATTATCAGAGTTCTACAGACTTCACAATGTTTTTATGTGTATATGTGTTATGACAATGTCGATCAGATCCATCATTTGTTATTACTTTGATAAATGTTACATTCAGCCTAACACGTCTTACATTGAGGGATTGATTGAAATTCTGGCAGTTAAATAGAAAAAATTGAGAAATAAAAAGGTAGCTTTAGTAAAAGTTTTCTGACAATGACATGATATAAAAGGAGCTACCTAGGAACTAGAGGAAATTATGAGAAAGTAATGTCTAAATCTCATTACTGGTAAAATTTTTGAGGATGAAAATTCTTTAAGGAGGGAGAGTTGTAATAACCCAATTTCGGTGAAATCGGAACAGTGGTTTTGGAGCGACAAATCCTAGCCAAAAATAACATTTATTTTCAATTTATTACATGGTCCTTATTATGTTAGAAATGTCATGTGAAAATTTTGAAAAAAACAATTTACGGATTTTTTACTTAATTACAGGAAGGACTAAATCGCATAAAATGCAAAAGTTGAATTCTAGTAGCTAGAAGGATTAAATAGCTATGGAATCCAAAACTTGAGGTCCTTATATGGTAATTAGACCATTAAAGAAAAGTATGCAAATATTTTTGGTGACTCATCCATGGAAATTTAGAAAAAGGGCAAGGACTAAATTGGAGAGTGAATTAAATTAATTAATTAAAAGATGATAAAAGAATTATCATCTTATTTTATGTCATCTTCATCCCCAAATACATGGAAACCCTAGGAGAGAGAAAAACTTTCATGGCTCAATTGGGTAAGTTTTCTTGTCCCATTTTTAATAATCTTGATATTTTTGAAACCGAGATAGTTTAATCTGTCTATTTAGGGGATTAATTTGAAAAGTTATCAAGGTATGGAAATTAGGTCATGGATGAATATACTGAAAACTTGAAATTTATGGTAGAAAATTAAAGGTCGTTGATAGATAAACAACTTTTACAAAGTGATTTTTGATGAAAACATGGTTTAGGGACTAAAATGTAGAGTTGTGAAATTTGTTGTAAATTCTAAATTTTTATGAATACATGTGCTGTAAATTTTGTGATGGAGTTTTGGTTAGGCTTGGAATAGGGAGTAAATTGCACAAATTTCATTTTCCAAGCCTAAGGACGAAATTGGAATTTATGGAAAAGTTAGGGGCAAAATTGTAATTTTGCCTAGGATGTAAATTGAGTCCACTTGAATATGAAATGTGATAAATTGATGTTAAATTTACTCATATAAATCCGATAGATCGATTTAGGAGTTGGAACGAGGAAAAGAGGAAAATGTCAGATTAGTAGATTTTACGTACACGAACATTTGTCGAGGTAAGTTGTGCAACTTAATCGAGCATGTAATTATGTTAAATTAAATGGTGTGCTTGTGAATTGTATAAATATTATATGTATGGCATTGAAAATATATCTGACAAAGCCCGATCAATAATAATGCCCGATAAATGATAAATGATAAAAATGTTACTTATATGCTTGAAATGAATGTGGAATGTGTTTATTTGAATTATATGAATGTTATAGATGGATGAAAAAATCACATGTCTGATAATGCTTGAAAAATGTTAAATCTCGTTTGAATAAATGAGAAATCGATCGATATGTGATTTTCCAAAATGAATGAGGTCCCGCATTTGTTGTGGATGGGTAATTTTGAAATAAGTCCTCTCGAGCATATGTTATATATTGGATTTAGCTCGGACGGGTAATCCAGATTAAGCTCTTTAGAGCATATTTCATGAAAAGGATTTAGCTTGGACTGGTAATCTGGCTAAGCTCTATTGAGTATATATATATTGGAGACAGGATTTAGCCTTGACTGGTAATCCTGTTGTATATATGTGTGGCTCGAGTGTACTCTCTGAAATAGTATCGTATGGGTACCATTGGACATGAATTGACGAATCTCAATTTGTACACCTCGAGTGTACTACTTGTGTATCCATTGATATTACGAATAAATTCAACGGGTAAAAATCTCGATATGAGAATATATGAATAGGAAAGGAGTTATTACACGTGTTCGTTTGAAATGCATGAAAATGATTATACATGACAATTGATATAAGAACACATGAGATGATGATATTTGTACATGGAATTCATTTGATGAATATGTCATCCTTGATTATAGACTTGTACACTTTGAGTATAGTACTACTCGTGTGACATTGATATTTTGAGTAATATGAGTAAAGTTTTGATATGAAATAATCTAAACTCAGGATGAATTATGTGGAAATATACTTCAGATATAACGATGTGATTTATACATATTTTATGGATACGGGATATGGAAAGTATATACATATATATATGTCCAGAAATCTGATTGTTGATGAGCCCAAATATGTTTTGATGTTATTATGGAATATATGACTAACAAAGGGTAATGAGGATATGTGTAGGGCTTGAGGTCAAATTTGAAACACCCCAAACCCGGCCCACGAGCCTCGACCGGATCTGGCATGCTCCTTGAATAAATCATTTCAAAAACTTGTTTGTGCTTTGGAAAAACTTGAGTGGTTTTGAAGAAAAATCGATTTGTATTGTGATCAATTGAAAACGGTGTTATTCATGAAGTCTAGATTTTATTAAAACTCCATTTTTTTGCTTCAAAACTATAAGTTCAAAGAAATACCAAGTTTTTAGAGTTTACCATTAAATTGAAAATCGTTGGTGTTCAAGTGTCAAAACATTTAGAATTTATTTTTAAGAAAAGTTACTTAAACTTTGATTTAATAATAATCATATCATGATAAACCAAATTAAATGCATACTTAAAATAGATAAAATGCATGCATAAACAGTTTAATAGTAATGGCCTTATTACATCAAAGCAAAACCCGAAATAAATCCAAATCTTAAGTATAAAAACTAAAAATGACATAACACTGAGCTGAGCATGGCCACCACTAAGTTCCTGGCGACCCGGTCCATTACTGAGTGTCACCTGAAAAGATATCCCACAACGGGGTGAGTCAACATACTCAATGTGCAACAACCAACACAAATTCCCAATCGATTTAGGCATAACAAATCATATTTATATAACAAATATAGGCAATGATGCAATCCCAAACCCAAACCTAAATAACCATCCTCTACACATCACCCGTACCTGCCATCACACCATGGGGATTACTAAATCGACCCTCCATCCGCTACACACCATCAAAGGTAGTCGCTGCAGACGACTTGCACATCACCCTTATAAATTGTGGCATAGCCACGAGATAATTGTGACAAAGTCACCAGATAGTATTTCGTGACATTAGTCACGACATTCAGATTATGTGACATGAGTCACCAGATATTGTGGTAAAAACCACTAGATCACTTCCCCTTTCATAATCACCTTTATGCCCATGCATCATACAAATCATGCATAACCATGCCATATATCTTATTCCATGTTCATAACGAATTCACATATATGTCATATTCAATATTCATAACACTATTAACATAGTATTAAAGGTGAACGTACCTGAGTACTCTGTACCATCGTATGGTACCTTTAGCCACATCTTTCATATTTTCATTAACACATATATTAAATCAATACCATAAATCTATCAAAAATTAGTGTGGGGCTACACACCTGGTACTAACGCTTTCACTGAATCCCAATAATCTATCGAAACAGAGTGTACTCCTCCCTAAAAATCATAGTTAGAATCGGCCAAACAATAATCACTAAATATGGCCTTGGCCGAATGTTCATGCCCTCTTACCTTGCGGATCTAAATCTTGAAATCGCTATTTGTTAATGGAGATGTCGAAATACCTACATGATCTATGTTAGATCCGATTTTCAATCACTTAATGAACTTAATAAAGGGCCTTCGGCCTAAGATCATACTTTTCTTACCTTAGATCTAAAAATCTCAAAGATCTCCTCTTGAAGTCAGCTGCAATAGGAATCCCGAAATCTCCTTCATAGTTTCGACCAAAGAACAGTAAAAGTGGTTAGATTCCAACTTTCGGCTAAAAGAAAAAGGAAGGAAATCAAATAATATTTGAGCTTACCCCTACTACAGAAATCGACTGCACCCTTGCTTGCACCCACAGAGAGATTCGGCTATAGGCTAGATGTTGATCAATAAGTTTTAGCTTTAGGGGTTTAATGAACCAATCGGCTAAGAGTCACTTGTGTATTCGATTTTTGATTGAATTTGTAAAAGAAGAGATGCTCAGAAGAATTCGGCAATGGTGGTATTTTGATTGAAGAGGCTGCAACAATGGTGATCTTTGGGGAGAGATTTCGGCTAGAACAGGTTAAAAGAAAAAGAAGAGAAAGTGATAGGTTTTGGAGAGAAAGGAGTAAACAAAAGAGAGGCTAAATGTTTTTAGGAAATTCAGCTATTCCTCCCTACTAACTTGACCAAAAATGACACCAAGAGAACCCCTTGCCTGGCCAACTCTCTTCCCTTTATCAGCTGCCTTCTTCATCTCCTATTTCTCTCTTCTTTACTCATTCAAAATTATCTAAATAAATCAACCATTATCCTTTGCCCTTAGCCAAATTTTAAAATGAATTTGACCACATCTAAAACTCATTCTCTTAAAGTCCTTGTGCCGTCCACTACCTCTCCTCCTTACTGCAAAATAAAACTCCCCTTTGCTTCCCTTGCTGCTCGAACCTAGGCCCTATTACACAGCTTGTGGCGTCACTTACTAAGGATTTAAGTGGTGCCTCCTTGCCACTTTACCAAGCCCATTTTTATGTCCAATTTCCCTTACAAATTTCCTTAAGGCCTCATTTGCCTAGCTCCCCTTTAAAACTTAAAACACAATATTTTCTAGGGCATTCTCCTACACTCTAAAGTTCTCAAAATCTATAAAACACATTCAAATCATACATTGGCATGCTACTTCATACCATTAAGCAAAAATGCACAAGCCCAAAATCCCGGATATTACAAAATTGATTGAATATGCCTCACATAGTTACCTTAAAATAGAATAAATGGTAAGTTAAGTAACATGTTATACGATCTTACTAAGCATTTTATGCTTAGTTTTATTTCCCTGTTTTATAGTAAATCAGAAGCTCGTTGGATTGAAAGCTTGGCGCAGATCACTCACAGTATCCATCGGCCTATATCGGTACATATGGTAAATCAATTATGGTTATAATGGCATTTATAGGTTATATTGGCCATATTGGCATGTAAATGCAAATAATTATTGTAATCTAGCCATTGGAATGACTATTGATGATATGTTTTGGTATATGTATACATGTATTAAGTTTATTTTATAGAGATAACATAAGTGTTCAATATTGATTGATTGAGAAAGGTTAAATGAGTATGCTTATATAAGGTAAGATTAAAAGCATGAATGCATGTAATGGTATCCCATGTTGAATGATAGAATTTGCTTAATTTGAAAGCTAGAATTGGTTGGTTTATGGATGTGAGTTTTAATGTAGATCATTGGTATGATTTTGAGTGAACAATAAAGCTAGAAATGGCTTAATTTTGTCCATATGGGTAGAAAACGGGCGTGTGTCTTGGCCGTGTGAAACATGCACCTAATTTCAAAAGAATTTAATTAACCACGTGGCCTAGAACACGGGCGTGTGGCATGGCTGTGAGAACAAGTCAAAGAGTTGCACATGGTCAAACACGGCTTGTAGCACGAGCATGTCCCTCGGACCACATGGGCGTATGAGCCTTGCAATTTGGAAAATTTTTGTAATTTCGCGAAAAATTCTTAGAGTTTCCAATTAAGTCTCGGCTCGATTCTAATGCTTGTATTGGGCCTCGAGGGTCTATTTAAGGGATGATATGAATAATCTTGATTAATGAATAGTAATTTAAATGAATTATTTGTAAATGCTCTCAAAGTTTTAGTAATGCTCTGTAACCCTGTTGTGGCGATGGATACGGGTTAGGGGTGGTACAACTAGTCTTTGAAGATCTAGTTCTTTTGCAAGACATGGTATCTTTTCTTTAGAACTTGGCAAAGTTTCTACACAAAGGGGGAAAAGAGAAATCAGTAAGGTGGGTAAGGACTTGCTACAACAAAAATCTTGCGATGGGAAGGATGGTGCAGTGGCAACAACAGCGTATGACAATAATGACGGTGTGCGACGGCGATGTGCAGTAGTAACATTGGTGCTTTGGCAATCTTCTTGTGGCAGAAATAGGTGATTTTGGAAAAAAGGGAAGAGAAACTAGGGTTTCTTTTGAGATTTGAGACTAGTGGCACAAGAAGGAGATTTAAGAATTTTTAAGGTTAAGCAAATTGCTTTGAGGGATATGAAAAATAGTAGAATGAAGAGAAGTTTATATAGGGAAGAATTAAGTCAACATGTAGCGAAGATTTAGCTACATTAGGGTTACTTGGGCGACAAGTAATTGGAGTGGCGGAAAATTATGGATTTTTCCCTCCTTTTTGCTATCTCAAGCCTCAAACTTAGCCTGTATTTACAAACTTACTCAAAAAATAAATTGATTATTACTTGAGCCAAATTTGACCCCTTTATTAACATAAAAATTTGGAATTTAAACAAAAAAAATGAAACTTAAAAATTTAAATATTAATTAGAAAATTTCTTCTTAACAAATTACATTAAATTAATTCCCAAGAAAGGTTGGAGGAGTCACAACGGTCCCGCTTAAGTTCCAATCTCCTTAGACAGAATTAATTAAATGTAATAAGTTAAGAAAATAAGTTATAATTATTTATTTATTTACAAAATAAGTTCTGAAAAATCAAGGGTCTGTTAATTTGAATGAGGATTCAACACGCTCAACGTCAGCATCCTAGTGGTGTTTGAAACGTTGACCATTAACTTTGAACGTACCTTCATAATTTTCATATAATTCAATAGATCCATAAGAATAAACTCGATAGATGGTATAGGGTTCTTTCCATCGGGATTTAAGCTTCCCAGGAAATAAATTTAACCTTGAACTAAACAACAAAACCTTCTGACCTTCTTTAAACTCGCGAGGTTGTATATGACAATCATGCCATCTCTTTGGTCTTTCTTTACACATTTTGGCATTCTCAGAGGAAAACAACCTTAGCTCTTCCAACTCATCAAGTTGTAACATTCTTCTCTCACCTGCTTGCCTAAGATCAAAGTTCAACTGCTTCAAAGCCTAATAAGTTATATTCTCCAACTCTAATGGCAAATGACATGCCTTTCCAAAGACTAACTGATAAGGAGTCATTCCTAACGGTATCTTAAATGTTGTTTCATAGGCCTATAATACATCATCGAGCCTTTGAGACCAATATTTTCTGCTAGGGCATACTACCCATTCAAGGATACTTATGATTTCATGGCTCACTCTTTCAACTTGCCCATTAGACTGGGGTTGATAGGCAGTAGCAATCTTGTGCTTCACATCATATTTGTCAAGCAACCACTTACGCCATTTGTTCACAAAATGAGAACCTTCATCATTAATAATAGCTCTTGGTATCCCAAATCATGTAAACACAAGCTTATGTAGGAATCGTATGACTACCTTAGCATCATTTGTAGGGTATGCTTCAGCTTTAACCCACTTGGATACATTGTCCACATCAACTAAGATGTATTTGTTCCCATACGAAGAAGGAAACGGGCCTAAGAAGTCAATGCCCTATTTGTTGAATAATTTAATCTCCAAAATTTTTGTCAAGGGCATCTCATTCCTCCTTGGTATATTTTTGATCCTTTGGCATTTATTACAGTTCTTCGCATAAGCATAAACATCTTTAAATAGTGTAGGCCAAAAGAAACCTGCTTCCAAAATCTTTGCTGTAGTACGAGAACCACCAAAGTGTCCCCCACTTGGAGTTGAATGACAATGATACAAGATCTCAACAATCTCACTTTCAACTACACACTTTCAGATTATATTATATGCACACTATTTAAACAAAAACGAATCCTCCAAAAAATAATATCGACTGTCATGAAGGAATATTTTCCTTTGTTAGTATGTCATTTCTCGAGGAATTATTGTAGATGCAAGATAATTGGAAAAATTAGCAAACCATGGTGTTTCATGAATTCGACTTACCTCAAATAAGTGTTCATCTAGGAAATTCTCATTGATAGGTACACATGATCGAGTTACCTCATCTTGCTCTAACCTTAACAGATGATCAGTTATTTGATTTTCGACACCTTTTCTGTCTTGGATCTCAAGGTAAAATTATTGGAACAAAAGTATCCAATGAATTAGCCTCAATTTCATATATTTCTTCGTGAGAAAGTATTTATTGGCTGCATGTTCAGTAAATACTGTAACTTTGGTACCTATAAGATATAAGCAGAATTTGTCAAAAGCAAATACTATAGGAAAGAGTTCCTTTTTAGTTATCGTATAATTGAGTTGGGCTCCGTCAAAGTTCTACTTGCATAGTAAACAGGGTGAAACACTTTGTTTCTTTTTTGACCCATCACAGCTCCAGCGACATAACTACTTGCATTGCACATCAACACAAAAGGTGAGCTCCAATCAGGTGTAATGATTATTAGGGCTGATATTAACCCTTTTTTTAGATCTTCAAAAGCTTTAAAACATGCTTTGTTGAAATCAAACATTGTATCTTTCTCTAACAACAAAGACAACGGTTTATAAATTTTTGAGAAATCTTTGATAAACCTTCGGTAAAAACCAGCATGACCTAAGAAACTTCTAACTCCTTTCACATTAATTGGGGCCGGTAATCTTTCAATTACATCCACCTTTGCTTTAACAAATTCAATTCCTCTCTTTGAGATTTTATGCCCTAAGACAATCCCTTCCTTAACCATAAAATGACATTTTTCTTTGTTAAAGATAAGATTCATCTCTTTGCATCTCTTTAGTACCTTAGCCATATTACTCAAAAAAATATCATAAGTGTTACCAAAAATAGAAAAAAACATCCATGAAAAACAAAATTTTCAACCATATCAGTGAATATTGCCATCATGTATTGTTGAAATGTTGCGGTGCATTGTATAAACCAAAAGGCATTCGCCTAAAAGCAAACGTACCATATGGACAAGTAAAGGTTGTTTTATGTTGGTCCTCCAGAGCTACAACTATTCGATTATATCTTGAATAGCCATCTAAAAAATAATAAATTCATTACCTGCTTGTCGATCTAACATCTGATCCATAAAAGGCAACGAAAATGGTCCTTTTGAGTGGCTTTATTCAATTTCCTGTAATCAATGCAAATTCTCCAACCAGTAACAGTTCTCGTTGGAATTAACTCATTACGCTCATTTTCAACAATCGTGATTCCACCTTTCTTCGGCACACACTGCACCGGACTTACCAACGAACTATCTGAAATAGGATAGATGATTCCTGCATCTAACCATTTGATCACTTACTTTCTCACAACTGCTTTCATAATGGGATTAAGCCTCCTTTGCCCATCAATTTAGGCTCTGTAACCTTCTTCTAAAATAATTTTATGCATGCAAAAAGAAAGGCTTATACCTCGAATATTAGTTATGGTCCAACCAATTGCTTTCTTAAATTTCTTTAGAACAACAATTAGTTGCTCCTATTGATCTTTCGTCAATTCTGCTAAAATAATCACAAGAAAAGTGGAACAATCACCTAAATAAACGTACTTCAAATGGGAAGGAAGTACCTTTAGTTCAAGTTTAAGTGGTTCTCCAATTGACAACATAGGTTGCACAAATTCTTTGACTTCTAACTCAAACAATTCAAACCGTGTGGATTGAATAAAATTTCTCAAATTGGCTTCCATCAAAGCCATGTTTTCTTCACCTTTTTCATCATTCAAAGAGTCAAGATCTAAGGCTTTCACCAATGGATCTTCTTCAAAATTACTTTCCTTAGAAACGTTGGTTTCTATCTCTTCCATTACTAAACACTTTTCTGCCGGATCAGGAAATTTCATCGCTTTAAGAATGTTAAAGGTTACCTGATTGTCTTGAACTCGTATGGTGAGTTCACCTTTCTGCACATCAATTAACATTCTTCCTGTGGCTAAGAGAGGCCTCCCAAGGATGATCGACACTTCCTTATCTGCTTCAAAATCTAAGACAATGAAATTAGCAGGAAAAAAATTTATCGACTCTTACCAAAACATCCTCAATCTTTCCCTCAGGATATTACTTCACCTATCCCTAACATTTTGAAAATAGACTTTGGCATCAAGTTGATACTCACTCCTAAATCACACAAAGGTTTACCACAGTAAGATTCACCAATGTTACAGGGTATAGTAAAGCTTTCTGGGTCCTTCAATTTTGGTGGCAGTTTGTTCTGCAAGAACGCACAACACTCCTTCACCGAGGCAACAGTCCAATACTCACTCAGTCGTTTCTTCTTGGACAATATATCCTTCATAAACTTCACATAATTTGGCATTTATTCTAAAGCCTCCACCAACGAAATATTGATGTGTAACTACTTCACAACATGCAAAAACTTCTTGAATTGCACCTTCTGTTTTTTCTTGTGTTTCTGCAATCGTTGTAGATATGGAGGTGATGGAACTTTCGGTTGAATCGGATAACTCTTCTGAGTAGGTAAATCTATATCCAAACGAGATGTTAAAGTATCTGAATTCATTAAGTTAGGATTTTACTTGTCAGTCTTTGCAGATTCTAACTCTTTTGGTGTAGGAATTTCAACAACTCATTGATTTTTCTCTACAGGCTTATATTCGATATCAATCAATCGAGTTTTAGAATTTTACCACTTCGCAATGCCACTGCCTTGATATGTTTTTTACCCAAATTTCTTGGAATCTCAGTATTACTCAGCAAGGTTCCTTGTGGTCTATCATGCAGCTCTGTAGCTAACTGACCCATTTGGTTTTCCAAATTTTTCAATGTTGCTGCTTGACTTTGGATCAAAACATCATTCTTTGCCATATACGCTTTCAACAAGTTCTTCAAACTATTTGATGCCTCAGCTTGAGGTGGTTTTAGAGCTTCCTAATTAAACCCTTGAGATTGGTTGGGTCTATGCTATAATAAGTTGTTGTCCGATCCATTTCGTTGGTTGCTCTAAGAAAAATTAGGATGATTACACCATGAAGGATTATAGAAGTTTGATTGGGGTCCTTGTCCACTCTTATTTTGATGTTGGTTCCTCACATAGTACATTGACTCGGTGTTTGATGGACAATTCTCAAAAAAATGTTCTTCCCCACAGTACGCACAGGAAAGTACTCCAAACGGACTTGGTGGTTCAGTTGCAAAATTACTAGCACTATTAGCGATAAACTATTTGCATAGGAAACTACTCCAAACGGACTTGGTGGTTGAGCTGCAAAATTTTAACACTATTAGCGGTAAATTGTTTTAATAAAGAGGAAATAGACAATACCTGAGCTGATAATGAAGTGAAGGCATCAACTTCATGAACTCTGGCTACACATCTTCTTGAAGCTATTCGATTTGTTGGCCATTGATAGTTGTTACATGCGATCCTCTCGATGATCTCATAAGCCTCATTATAAGACTTAGACAAAATTGCACCATTCATAGAAGCATCTACCATCAATCTTGTTTGTAAATTGAGACCATTATAAAATGTCTCCAACTGGATACAATGAGGAATCCCATGATGAGGACACTTACGAAGTAACTCCTTGAATCACTGCCCAGCCTCATACAAAGACTCGTTATCCAATTGTTGGAAAGTTGTGATCTTGTTCCTCAACTTAGCGTTTTTGCTAGGTGGGAAATACTTAACCAAAAATCTCTCAGCTAATTCTTGCCATGTAGATATTGAACTTGGTGGCAATGAATTGAGCCATGCTCATGCTCGATCTCGTAATGAGTACGGAAACAACTTCAACCTCAATGCATCTTCAGTCACACTGACTTTCTTGAATGAATCACTCACCTCAATTCAAATTGGGTTACCTCAATATCTGGCCTTCTAATTCCTGGATTTAACTCACTAAAAAATGGCACATCATATTGTCTGATACATCGATCCCTATCATCAGCAATGAGGATGGGATTTCGTACATGATATGTTTCATTACCTAGGCCTTGATTCCGATTTCCAAGGTCCATCCCAACTTGTCTTTGAGTTTTTCATTCATGTCTTCTTTGTCTGAAAGTTTGCTCAATTTTAGGGTCTATAGAGAGTAAATTGATAATCCGATCTATGCTCATAAACACCTGAAAAGAAAATCAAAAAATTAAAAAGAATAATTTAGTAATATTAGAAATAAACCAAACTGGAAGTAAATAATTTCACAAAAAATGACTATGGCAATAGTTAACAATCCCCGACAATGGCGCCAAAAACTTGTAATGTGTAGGTTTGTGCAAGTGTATACAATTGTTATCAAGTAATAAGTAAGTATTGAGTTATCGTCTCCATGGGGATTGTATTTGTGTCAAATCATTTAACTGCAAAATTATATTAATAACTTGGTAAAACACAATATGATTGAGAAATAATGAATAAAATTAAATATATTAAACTCAATGCAATGATCCCCAATGCAAATTATCCTAAATATGCAAACTATATGAATGAAATAGATTTTAGCAAAATTAAACACAATTTGCAACAACTATAGCATAAATAAACTAGGAGAATTACTTCAATTAAACTCAATTTATTATCAACATGCTTAATAACATTAGGAAAAAAACATTCCATGGCATCTCGATCTTTCATGAGTTTGGAAACCACATGAGGTCCTTTAGAAATCCTTTACTTATTAAATATGCATTTTACTAATCCTTATTTACTAAGGGTTTCTTAGCATTCATGCGAGGTAACAGGGACGTGTTAGGTTTAAAACAGTTTAATCACACAAATCTAACAACTATGCAAATAATAGAGCTTGGTTAGATTTGTTATGCAACCTGCAATTTAATAGGGTTAGGGTCTAAATTGAGCATGCACATTTCAATTATGTGTCCACTAGCGGTCGTCTGGTTAGGATCGTTCAGCTAATTAAGGTGCATTTCAATCACGTATGAATGAAATATAAACTTCACTTTAATTGAAAACATGATCGATTGTGGCACAAACATTATAAGCATTAATCAAATAAATATTATTTAATCAAAGCAATCATCCAAGCTTAAATAAAATTAAGCTAACATTGTTGTAACAAGAACAAAGATCACATAGCAAACATTTGATTAAATCAAAGAAAAGAAAGATTAGGCCCAAATCAAAGTGGTTTTCACCCAAGACTCTGACCGACAAGGCTCCTTCACTCATTCTCTTTGCTCCTTTGCTGATAGCTCTCCAACGTGGCCGACCAAGGGCTCTTTAAGATGCTTAATTGCTAAAATCTTTATGAAGAGTTAATTCTAGGCATGGGGAATGAAAAATGCTAAAGAGAATTGAGAGAAAAGAAAGAATGATGAGGGATGAGGGAAGATGGATGAGGAATGATTAGGAATGGTGAAATGAGGTCTTATTTATAGGTGAAGAGAGGAGAGTAGTTTGCTAAACCTAGAGAGGTTAACTCTCTTCAAGCTTCTTCAATGAGTGGTTGGCCATGATTAGTCGATTTTGAGTTGAATTTTGCTTGATTTTTAAGTAATTTAAATTCCATAACAACTTAGGACTGAGACTCTGTTAAATGAAAATCTTGGGCAAATCTCTAACTTCTTCAACATTGCAAGGACCTTGTGTAATTAAACCAAAAAGTGGTGCATGTGGACAGCCATATGAAGCCAAAATTAGTTTGACTTGGTCTTCAATTTGGATTGTTTTTGTAAACCAACAAAGCTATCAACCTATCAAAAATAAATCATTAAATTGAAGGACCAATGAATTAAATAAATAATTAATTAAAACCCAAATTCTTAATGAAATATTTTAAAATGAATTATTAATATGATTTTATATTTTATTATTTAATTTAATCATGCATGGCTCATTTTATGTCTTAAAAATAATATGTCCAAAAAATATAAAATAAGCCATTTTATGCATGAAAACTATATAATAAAGCATAAAATCACATTTTAATAATTTCTATGTCATGATTTCATATTTTCACATATTTTATTAATTTATTAAACAGTTACCTAGTTTTAACAACAAATTTGAGTAAAAAGGTGATAAATTGCATAGAAAAATCCTATATATTTTTCATTTTAGAGGTATCAGCAAGTATATGGGTCAAGTTGTAATGTATGTTTTACAACAAAGTAGGTGAGTGTCACAATCCTAACCCATATCCGTCGTCGAACAGGGTTACGGAGCATTACAGGAGTTTACAAAACAATTACATATAATTCATGTCATTTACTATTCATGTCCGAAACTAATCGTATCACCCCTTGAATGGACCCTCGAGACCCAATTTAAACATTAGAAACAAGTCAGGACTAAATCAGGATTTTAGAAAATTTTGCAAAATTTCAAAAAAATTCTTATATACAAGGGTCACACGCTCGTGTGGGTAGGCCGTATGGCTCACACAACCAAGTGACATGCCCATGTCTCAGGCCGTGTGGGCAATCGATGTGAGGCACACAGCCGAGTACCAACCCGTGTCCTTACTCGTGTAACTCTCGACTTGGGTTACATGGTCAACCACACGCCTGTGTGCTAGGTCGTGTGGTCAAATTAATTTTCAAAAATTAGGTGCAGGATTCACACGGCCAAGGCACGCACCTGTGTTCTAGGCTGTGTGTCACACACATTTGAGACACACGTCTGTGCTTCTGCCTGTGTGCCTAATTCTTAGCATTCTGTTTCTCAAATTCAAGATGCAAGGGACACACAGCCAAACCATATGCCCTTGTGCCAGGCTGTGTGTAACACACGGTCAAGACTCACAACTGTGTGTCTGCCCGTGTGGACAAAATAAAGTCATTTCTTAGCTTTATTTCTCACCCAATTTTTCCAACAACCTACATCAATACTTGCAAACATATTCCAACAAGTTCAATTATTATAATCAAGCCAACTCCAACATCTAACATGATATATCATCACATGCATTGATGTTTATAATCATACCTTTAATAGATATACATGTTTAACATAGCTCAATCAAACCATCACTAGCCATTCCAATGGTTAGATTACAAACAACCATTACAGGCCAACGATTGACCAAGTTAACCTATACATGCCATTATACCAAAATAATTTTACTATTTGTATCAAAACGAGCTAGTGGATAGTGTGATGATCCTCCGATCGTTCTCCAACATCTGCGAGCTTCTGAGCACTATAAAACAAATAAAAGACAACCTAGTAAGCATTTAATGCTTAATAAGTTCGTACAGAAGAAATTAAACTTACCAATCATATTCATTTAAGTAAGCATAACAATAACATGCTTCCCAAAAAATTGGTAAGTTTTCCTAATCACATTCACTCAATTAAGCAAGTTAGTCTCATAATTCAAGTGTACAACAAATAAATATGGATGAGCTCATCATGCTACAAACTTTCAGCTATTTCAAAAGCATTCAAGACATAATTCTTTTAATCTCATAATTTCTCATGTCAGGAGTTTTATCCTTTTAATTATTGAAATATCAATGGATACTCAGGTAGTACACTTAAGGTGTACAAAATTGTAAACCGTCAACTCATAATTAGAGTTACCCATTGGGGCACTTAATTAGGGAGCACACTCTCGAGCCACATATCAAGATGCTCAGATAATCCATGTAACATGACACTTATCCAGGCTAAACAGGAACTCAGAAGAGTTTTAATCAGGGAGCTCATAGAGCTTAACATGTAACTTCGAAGAGTTATTATCAAGGAGCACCAGATAACCATTTAATAGAAAGTTCAAGCGAGCTTAACAGGACGCTCATTAAGAGCTGCGTTTGTGTCCGCATCATATGCAGGATCATAACCGATCGAATCGTGTAACAGGACGCTCACAAAGAGATGCGGTAGTGTGCAACAAATGAAAAATCACTATCGATCAGGATGCTCATAGGAACTATATAATAGGATGCTCGAGAAAGCTTTTAACGGAATGCTCGTTCAAGCTATAATGTCCGTAACATATGCAGGACTATAATCAGTACGGAAAATCATGTATCCATCAAATTTCATTATTCAAATGAAACTTAACATCTTCCATACATTATCGGATATGTGATTATTTCATATATTTATAAAATTTATATAATTTATGTAATCGAATACCACATTAAAATCAAGTATAAAAATAAGCACAATTTAGTTACACAAACTTACCTCGTCCCTTGTTCGTATATAAAAGTCTACTAATCTAACACCTTTTCTTTTCCTCGATCTAACTCTTAATTTGATCTTTCTGGATCTATATAAATGAAATTATCATCAATTTAATCCATTTCATACTCATTTACATTCAATTTACATGCTAGGCAAAATTACCATTTTGCAACTATACTTTTCATAAATGACAATTTTGTCCCTAGGCTCGGAATAAAATTCATGCAATTTAATCCTTATCCCATGCCCAACTGAAATTTTCATATAACATTTACAGCACATGTATTTCACAAAGTTCATAATTTTTTCCATAACTTTTACATCTTTACAGTTTAGCCCCTAAATCATAATTTCATCAAAATTCACTTTGTAAATGTTGTTTATCTATCAACAACCTTTCATTTTCTACCATAAATTTCAAAATTTCAGCATATTCACCCATGGAAAAACTTTGACACTTTGATAACTTTACAAGTTAATCCCCAAAATAGGTAGCGTAAACTATTCTGATATCAAAAATATAAAAATTTCTAAAAATGAGACAAGAATTCATACCTATTTAAGCGTGATTAGTTTCCTTTCTCTCTGCTAGGGTTTCCATGTAAATTTTGGGGAAAGAGATGATATATAATGATGTTATTTGATATTTATTTTATTTATCATCTGTAATTTTTCAACTTTTCAATTTTATCATTTTGTTTTTGTAATTTTCTATGGATGATTCATCAAAATATCTACTAACTTTTCTTTAATGGTCTAATTACCATATAATAACCTCTTATTTTGAATTTCATAGCTATTTGATCCTTCTAGCTTCTAGAATTCAACTTTTTCATTTTATGCAATTTTGTCCTTTCCCTAATTAAAAACATAATCGGTAAAATTTTCTTATCAAAATTTTCATATAACATTCCTACCATAATGCGGACCATGCAATAATATTATAATAAATTTTCTTTTTGGCTCTGATTTGTGGTCTCGGAACCACTATTCTGATTTCACTGAAAACGGGCTATTACAACTCTTTCCTCTATTAAAAATTTTCATCCTCGAAAATCTTACCATTAAAGAGTTTTGGATATTGCTTTCTCATGGTATCTTCCGATTCCCAAGTAGCTTCTTCTATACCATGAAACACCGCAAACCCGGCCCACAAGGCCTGATCAGATCTGGCATGCTCCTTGAGTAAACCGTAGCTAAATCTCGTCAACTTGAAAATGATTTGGTGGATTTGAAGAAAATTAGTTTTTTTTGTGAATGATCAAGTTGAAAACCATGTTATTATTGAAGCTAATATTAAAACATTATCTTTATGTTTCAAAAATTTCAAGTTAAAAGAAATGCCAAGTTTTAGAGCTTACCATCAAGTTGAAATTCATAGGTGTCAAAACGTTTGAAGTTGTTTTACGAAAAATATTTATTCATTTGTTTAATGTTGATCGTATTAGAATAAAAATTTAAAACGTAAACTTAAAACAGTTAAATAGTAATGGCCTTATTACAACAAAACAAAACCCGAAATAAATCTCAAAGAAAACTTAATAAGAAAACGCGATAAATTTAATCATAAGAAACCAAAAAAAAAATGCTGAGCTAAGCAAGGCCACCGCTAAGTCCCTGCCGACCCGGTCCATTTACTGAGTATCACCTGCAAAATGTTAGCCCACGAAGGGTGAGTCAACAGACTCAGTGTATAACAACCAACACAGACTCCCAAACAATTAAGGCATATTAGATCACATATAGCAAATTTATGCAATGATGCAACCCAAATCCACCTAGATGTTCAACCTCTACACACCACCCTTACCTTTCAATCATACTGTGGGGATTACTAAATCGACCCTCCATCCGCTACACACCATCAAAGCGATTCTTTGCGATCAAGCGCACATCGCCTTTATAATGTGGCATAGCCACCGGATAATGTGACAGAGTCACGGATTCATAATATGTGACATAAGTCACGGATAATGTGGTAAAACCACGAACACTTCCCTTTATCATTATCACCCATATGCCCATGCAACATAAAAAACCTCAGATATCATGCAATATACCTTACCCCATGGCCATAATGAAATTTCACATATTCTCATATCAATGTTTATAAACATTATTAACGAGTATTAAGGGGTAACATACCTGAATACACTGCACCATTGAATGGTACCCTTAGGCTTATTCATTCATTGTCTCATTAACATATACACAACAATATTATTACTAATCGGGAATTTATTGTGGGTTACACAGCTGGTTACTAACGCAATTACCGAGTCTTGAAAATCCCGATCTAATGCACTATATCCCCTTTCCTACATTCAGCCAACACTAAGATCATTAGCAAAAAGGCCAAGGTTAACGCACAACCATAATCCTTACCTTAGCGCCTTCCGAATACTGGCCACAACCCGAGATATGCGAGACTGATCTCCCCCTACAATCGGCCAACATTAACACTTAATCTTAATAGCCTTCGGCTTTTCAAATAACTAAGAGACAAATTGAATTAGCATGGATCCTTACCACTAACTTACTGGAAACGATTGACAGGGAGAAGATGACTCCGATCTACTGCTTCAAAATCCAAGAGATCCTAAAAGAAATCGATTGCATGGTTGATTAAAAGTCAAGACAAATGCCGAAATTCGGCTTTTGTCCTACACATGTCGATAGAGAAAAGTAAGGGAGAATAGAGGAGATTCGGTCATGACGGACTTACCTATTCCAAATCGATTAGAGAAGAAATCAAAGGAGATCTCTACTTGGTTGATATTCGGCCAAAACTCAGAAGGGATGAGTTTGAGAGATTTCGGCAATGGTTTAAGAAAAAACACTTGAGATTCGGCCAAAGTGGAATGGGAGAAAGATGAATGGTATTCGGCTTGGTTTACAGAAAAGAGATTAAGGGAGTTTCGGCTTTTGATGACAGGAGAAATTATGAGAAGAAGAAGGAAAAGGATGTTGGTGAGGCTCAAGTTATGGTTCGGCTAAGGTGAGAAAGAGGAAGAAAAGAATGAGAGAAAAAAAACTAAAAGATGCCAAATGATTTTCAGCACCCACTCTCCCCTACATGACCGAAACTACCACCCCAAGACCCCTCCATTTGGCCAACTCTTCTTCCCTCATCCAAATCCCCCTTTTCACTCCTATTTAGCCAAATCTTTAAGCTGTCAGTCCCAATCTACACTTCATCCATTCAGAGTCCTTGTGCCGTCCACCACTGCACCTCTTTGCCGAAAAATAAAAGCTCCAAAACGCTTCCCTTGCTGCTCGAACCTAGGTCCTTCACACTCCCTGTGGCGTCACTCCTCTATGCTTTAAGTGGTGCCTCCCTTGCCACTTTATCAATTGAGTTCTTGTGTCCTAAGCCACACATTAAACTCCTTAAGGCCTAGCTCCCTTAGTTCCCTTTTTAGGCTTAAAAATCCAATAATTTTCTAAGGCTTCCCCCTACATCTCAAGGTTCCCGAAGCCCCCAAAATACATTCAAATCACACACAAGCATGCTACCACATACATTTAAGTGAAAATGCATAACCCCTAAATCCCGAATATTATAGTTCTGCCCCCTTAAAATAATTTTGACCTCGAAATTACCTGGCTAAAATAAGTGGGGGTATTGCTGTCGCATTACTTCCTCCAGCTCCCATGAAGCTTCTTCTGATCCATGGTTATGCCATAACACTTTCACTAGAGGAACTGATTTCCTCCGAAGCACCTTCACATCCCGTTCCAGAATCTAAATCGGCTCTTCCTCATAGGACAAATCTGGTCTTAGCTCCACCTCCTCAACCGGTATTACATGAGATGGGTCTGATCGGTAGCGACGTAGCATCGAAATGTGAAACACATCGTGCATCTGCTCCAACTTCGAAGGCAACTATAACTGATACGCTACTGGTCCAACCCGCTTCAAAACCCGATAAGGTCCTATAAACCTGGGACTTAACTTTCCCTTGCGACCAAATCTCATCACCTTCTTCCACGGTGAAACTTTTAGAAACACTTGATCTCATTCTGCAAACTCTATCTCCTTCCGCTTAAGATCTGTATATGACTTCTGCCTGTCAGATGCCTCCTTCAATCGTGCCTAAATTACCTTAACCTTTTCTTCTGCTTTTGCCACCATCTCCAGACCTAAAACATGACGTTCCTCCAATTCTGTCCAACACGTAGGAGTGTGACAACTCCTTCCATATAGCGCTTCGTACGGTGCCATCCGAATACTTGCTTGATAGCTATTATTGTACGCAAATTTTGCTAAAGGCAAGAACTCCTCCCGCTCCCTTTAAAGTCTATTACGCAACCTCTCAACATATCCTCTAGCACTTGAATTACCCACTCAGACTGGCCGTCCGTCTGCGGATGAAATGCCTTACTGAAATCGAACCTGGTGCCCAATGCTTGATGTAGTTCTTTCCAAAACTGAGACGTAAACCTCGGATCCCTATCTGAGGTAATCGACACCGACACCCGTCTGACCTCACAATTTACGCCACATACAATTTTGCCAATCTCAAAGAATAGTCAACCCAAGACTGGAATGAAATGTGCGATTTTGTCTACCAATCTACTATCACCTATACCGAGTCCTTCTTAGTAGGCATATGAGGAAGCCCACTAACGAAGTCCATGGTAATTCTCTCCCACTTCCACTGCGGAATCTTTATCGGCTGAAGCAATCCTGACGGTACTTGGTGTTCAGCTTTAACTTGCTAACACGTTAAGCATTTCCCTCCAAATTCTGTAACTTTCCGCTTAAGACCAGGCCACCAAAACTGATCCCGTAAATCCCTATATAACTTACGTCCCTTAGGATGCATAGCATAAGGGCTACTATGCCATTCCTAAAGAATTTTTTGCCTTAACTCCTCATCCTTTGGCATACAGACCTTGCACCGAAAACACAGCACTCCATCGCTATTTACACCATAGTCTTCCAACTCCCCATTCTGCACTTGCAGTAGCTTAGCACTTAGTTCCCCATCTACCAACTATTTTTCTCTCACCTGACTTAACCATGTCGGCTTCACCTGCAACTGTGCTAGCAAACTTCCATCATCATAAAGGCTACGATGTGCAAACATCGCCCTCAGATCTGACACCACTTTTCGACTTAGGGCATCTACCACCACATTTGCCTTGCCCGGGTGATACTCTATGGAACAGTCGTAGTCCTTTAACAACTCCACCCACTATCGCTGTCTCAAATTCAGCTCCTTACGAGTCAACAAATATTTTAGACTCTTGTGGTTCGTGTAGATCACTGACCTTTCTCCATACAAGTAGTGCCTCCACACTTTCGGGCGAATACTCGCCGCCTAACTCCGGATCATGTGTCCGGATAGTTAACCTCATGTGGCCTCAATTATCGAGACGCGTAAGCGACCACTTTCCCGCCTTGCATTAGAACACATCCCAATCCTGTATGGGAAGCATCACAGTACACCACAAAGTCTTTCCCTGCTTCTGACTGAATCAACACCGGAGCCTCGGTCAATACTTTCTTAAGCTTCTCAAAACTCTCCTGCTGCTTATCCGCCCATACGAAAGGTACCTCCTTTCTTAACAACTTCGTCAAAGGTGCTGCTATTGACGAGAACCCTTCAACAAATCTCCTGTAGTAGCCTGCTAACCCCAAGAAACTACGAACCTTTCCCACATACTTAGGTGGTTTCCAATTTGATACTGCCTCAATCTTTCGAGGATCCACCCTTATTCCTTCCACAGACACCACATGCCCTAAGAACGTAACTTCTTTTAGCCAAAATTCGCACTTGCTGAACTTGGCATATAGCTTCTTTTCCCTTAACACTTGCAACACCACCCGGAGATGCTCATCATGTTCTTCCTCAGACTTGGAATACACTAGGATGTCATCCATAAACACAACGGCGAACCGATCCAGGTAGGGTTGGAAAACCCGATTCATCATATCCATGAACGCAGCTGGGGCATTTGTCAATCCGAACGGCATTACTAAGAACACATAATGCCCATATCTTGTCCGAAAAGCTGTCTTATGGATATTTACTTCCTTCACCCTAAGCTGATGATATCCCGATCGTAGATCTATCTTTGAAAATACCGCGGCCCCCTTAAGCTGATCGAACAAGTCGTCTATCCTCGGTAATGGGTACTTGTTCTTGATGGTCAGCTTATTCAACTACCGGTAATCTATGCACATACGCATAGTCTCATCCTTATTCTTCACGAATAGGACCGGTGCTCCCCATGGAGACACACTAGGTCGTATGAACCCACGATCGAGTAACTCTTGGATCTGGGCTTTAAGCTCTACTAACTCCTTTGGTGCCATTCGGAATGAAGCAATTGACACAGGAGCTGTACCCGGCAGTAAATCAATTTTGAACTCCACCTCCCCATGCAGGGGTAACCAAGGCGACTCCCTTAGAAAGACATCCACGAATTCCCTTACCGTTTTCCCTCTACTGACTCCTCCTTCTTTTGCATCCAAAGCACTCACAAAGGCCAAAAATGCCTTGCACCCTTTTCGAACCATCTTATCAGCCTTTAATGCAGAGACTACGATAGCCAAATAATTTCTTCTTTCTCCTATCATAATTATGTCATCATCCTCCGGAGTACTCAACTCCATTTCCTTAGCTGCGCAATCCAATTTAGCCCGATGTTCCACTAGCCAATCCATACCTAGAATGAGATCAAATTCCCCAAAAGGTAGTTCCATCAAGTTGGCAGGAAATACCACCACCTGAATCTCTAGAGGCGCATTCTGGAATATCTTATTCACCACTACCGTTTGACCTAACGGGCTCACTCTGATCATCTCCCTAACAGACGATTCGGATGCTACACCTAATGTTTCACTACTCTACATGCAACATGTGAGTGGGTCGTACAACATCAATTAAAGCAAAGTAAGGCTTGTCACTATAAGGAACATACTGGTTATGATGTGCGGCGTCACCATCCTCCTACGATTTAATCTGCATACACGAGACATCATTTGTCTCGCCTGTGTTACCAACACCTCTACCCAATGTTCTGCAACCTCTACCAGAACCATTACCTCTACCAATCGGACCACGCCCCTCGGTGGCTGCTGTCCACCTCTTCCAGCCTGATTGAATCCCTGACTTGTTGATCGGCTCATGTCTGTTTCCATAGGACAGTCCCTAATCATGTGATCTTTGGACCCAGACTTGAAACATCCCCCTGTCTTCTTCCAACACTCCCCCTGGTGCCTCTTTCCACACTGAGCACAAGTATGCTACCGTCCTCCTGTAACAACCTGCTGACCTCGCGGCCCATCAACTCTAGGTCTCTTTTGACTATTCTCGGATGACCCTGATGATCCAAAACCTCTCTTCTTTCTATTCCTATCCGAATTTTGCCTCACAGATTCCTTAGCCCCCTCAGCTACCTTAGCCTTCTCTACCAACACGATAAACTCCCGCTCCTACTGTGGAGCAATCAGTAATCTCAGGTCATCCCTCAGTCCGTCCTCAAATTGAAAACATCGTTTATGCTCCGTATCCACGATACCTCGAGCATACCAGCTCAACCTTAAGAATTTCACCTCGTACTCTGCTACAGACTTACTCCCCTGAACCAGCCTCAGAATTGCCTTCCTTTGCGCATAAATATAGCTAGTCCCAATATACTTCTTCTGATATGCCGCCTTAAAATACTCCAAAGTGAGATCCTCCACTGCAGCACTGTCCCGAACTGTGAGCCACCACTGGTAGGACTCATCTCGGGGAAGCGATACCACTCCTTTAAGTTTCTCCTCAGCATTCAGATCTAAATCATCCATGATTCGCTCCATCGCCTCCAACCAATACTCAGCCGTATTGGGCGCCACACCAAATACACCTCGGAATACCTCCGCTCTATTGGCTTGGAGTCACTCGAGTACAGATTTTCGAGCTCCCATACCTCCACCTACTCCAGCCACCCTCTTAAGAACTCGTAGCATCGCCTGCGATACTGCATCATCCCCCGTCTGATCCTGATATTCAACACGAGCAGCTGGTGGTGGTGGCATCTCATTCTCAGACCCTTGACCAGACCTAACTTGTTCTGATACGGTCATCCTGCCTCTACCACGCCCACGCATATTACGACCACGTCACCTAGAACTCATGCCTACGATCGCGATTTAATCTGCTTTAAAAAATTTTTTGCATCAGTTTTTGTTCCACTGGTTACGCACGAACAAGTTTTATGTCAAGAAGTTTAATGGTAGTTCTTTCGATCATTTCAGGGTTTTCATTTCAAATCTTCTACCCTAATTCAGAGAATCACATTCATTTAATAGTATCTACTACACACACTCACCACTCGAACATTTTCGTCTGTTCCAACCTAGGAGTGTTTTCGTAATTTATCCTATAGGGGGTATTTTGGTAATTTTCCAAATTAGGGTATCTTGATATTTTACAAAATAGGGGTTTTTGGTATTATTACAAAATAGGAATATTTTGATAAAAGTTGAGGGTAGTATGGCAATTTTATAAACTGGGGTTATTTTAGTGATTTTACAAACCAGGGGTATTTCGGTAATTTTGTAAATCGAGGATATTTCAGAAATTTTTTTTCAAAATCTAAAATAGTTTTTGCAAATCAAATGGGTAATTCAGTGATTTTAAAACTAAGGTTTTTATGAAACAGTGTAGCTAGTCCCTTTCGGGTTTTAATTATTGAATTTAGCCTGTGAATAAGTCCTCCTGGTTAGGGTGAACTGTTGCTACGCACCAGGTAGGATTCGAGCGAAGAGGAGGTGAGTCACTAGGACTACTTAAATACCAAGCTCCCCCTAAATCCAATCCTAGACATGCGCACAACTGTTGCCACACCCTTAACTCGGCGACTTACTCGCAGGCTTGTTTGATTAGTCTTTAAATTTTATGTAATTCTGTGTTGGAGTACGCTAATCCTAGAGTTCAATAGCTCCTAATCTACTAATCTACGATCCCGTAATACCAACATCCAAGTCACACAATAATTAGAGGTACTTACCTGGTGGACTTCGGGCCGGAGACTCAGGTGCCATGCTAGAAAACCTGCTCATCCTTTAGTAAAACTCAATTTAAAAAAAAAGCATTTTTGGGCCAAAAAGCCCTCAAGGCCTAGTTTCGAACCGGGCTCTTCTACCAAATTGAAACACCCCAAACCCAACCCACAAGGCCTGACCGGATCTGGCATGCTCCTTGAGTAAACCGTAGCTAAATCTCTCAACTTGAAAATAATTTGGTGGATTTGAAGAAAATTAGTTTTTTGTGAATGATCAAGTTGAAAACCGTGTTATTATTGAAGCTAATATTAAAACGTTATCTTCATGTTTCAAAAATTTCAAGTTAAAAGAAATGCCAAGTTTTAGAGCTTACCATCAAGTTGAAATTCGTAGGTGTCAAAACGTTTGAAGTTCTTTTACGAAAAATATTTATTCATTTGTTTGATGTTGATCGTACCAGAATAAAAATTTAAAATGTAAACTTAAAACAGTTAAATAGTAATGGCCTTATTACAACAAAACAAAACCCGAAATAAATCTTAAAGAAAACTTAATAAGAAAACGCTATAAATTTAATCATAAGAAACCAGAAAAAATAAATGCTGAGTTGACCATGGCCACCACTAAGTCCCTGCTGACCTGGTCCATTTACTGAGTATCACCTGCAAAATGTTAGCCCACGAAGAGTGAGTCAACAGACTCAGTGTGTAACAACCAACATAGACTCCCAAACGATTAAGGCATATGAGATCACATATAGCAAATTTAGGCAATGATGCAACCCAAACCCACCTAGATGTCCAACCTCTACACACCACCCTTACCTACCAATCACACCATGGGGATTACTAAATCGACCCTCCATCCGCTACACACCATCGAAGGTAGTCACTGCAGTCAACTACACATCGCCCTTATACTGTGGCATAGCCACCAGATAATGTGACAAAGTCACCGAATTCATAATATGTGACATAAGTCACCGGATAATATGGTAAAAACCACTAGAACACTTCCCCTTTATCATTATCACCCATATGCCCATGCAACATAAAAAAACATACAGATATCATGTAATATACCTTACCCCATGGCCATAATGAAATTTCACATATTCTCATATCAATCTTTATAAACATTATTGACAAGTATTAAGGGGTAACATACCTGAATACACTGCACCGTTGAATGGTACCCTTAGCCTTATTCATTCATTGCCTTATTAACATATACATAACAATATTATTACTAATCGGGAATTTATTGTGGGTTACACACTTGGTTAGTAACACGATTACCGAATCCTGAAAATCCCGATCTAAAGCACTAGATCCCCTTTCCTACATTCGGCCAACACTAAGATCATTAGCAAAAAGGCCATTCGGCTATACAAACAAATCCCGAAAGGTTAACGCACAACCATAATCCTTACCTTAACGCCTTCCGAATACTAGCCACAACCCGAGATATGTGAGATTGATCTCCCCCTACAATCAGCCAACATTAACATTTAACCTCAATAGCCTTCGGCTTTTCAAATAACTAAGAGACAAATTGAATCAGCATGAATCCTTACCACTAACTTACTGGAAATGATTGATAGGGAGAAGATGACTCCGATCTACTACTTCAAAATCCCGGAGATCCTAAAAGAAACCGATTGCATGGTTGATTAAAAGTCAAGACAAATGCCAAAATTCAGCTTTTGTCCTACACATGTCGACAGAGAAAAGTAAGGGAGAATAGAGGAGATTCGGTCATGACGGACTTACCTATTCCAAACCGATTAGAGAAGAAATCGAGGGAGATCCCTGCTTGGTTGATATTTGGCCAAAACTGAGAAGGGATGAGTTTGAGAGATTTCGGTAATGGCTTAAGAAAAAACACTTGAGATTCGGCCAAAGTGAAATGGGAGAAAGATGAATGGTATTCGGCTTGGTTTACAGAAAAGAGATTAAGGGAGTTTCGACTTTTGATGACAGAAGAAATTATGAGAAGAAGAAGGAAAAAAATGATGGTGAGGCTCAAGTTATGGTTTGGCTAAGGCGAGAAAGAGGAAGAAAAGAATGAGAAAAAAAAAAAACTAAAAGATGCCAAATGATTTTCAGCACCCATTCTCCCCTACATGACAGAAACTACCACCCCAAGACCCCTCCATTTGGCCAACTCTTCTTCCCTCATCCAAATTCCCCTTTTCACTCCTACTTAGCCGAATCTTTAAGCTGTCAGACCCAATCTACGCTTCATCCATTCAGAGTCCTTGTGCCGTCCACCACTGCACCTCCTTGCCGAAAAATAAAAGCACCAAAAAGCTTCCCTTGCTGCTCGAACCTAGGTCCCTCCACACTACCTGTGGCATCACTCCCCAATAGTTTAAGTGACGCCTCCCTTGCCACTTTATCAACTGAGTTCTTGTGTCCTAAGCCACACATTAAACTCCTTAAGGCCTAGCTCCCTTAGTTCCCTTTTTAGGCTTAAAAATCCAATAATTTTCTAAGGCTTCCACCTACATCCCAAGGTTCCCGAAGCCCCCTAAACACATTCAAATCACACACAAGCATGCTACCACATACATTTAAGTGAAAATGCATAACCCCTAAATCCCGGATATTATAGTTCTACCCCCTTAAAATAATTTCGACCTCAAAATTACCTGGCTAAAATAAGTGGGGGTATTGTTGTCGCATTGCTTCCTCCGGCTCCTACGAAGCTTCTTCCGATCCATGGTTACGCCATAACACTTTGACTAGAGGAACTGATTTCCTCGAAAGCACCTTCACCTCTCATTCTAGAATCTGAACCGGCTCTTTCTCATAGGATAAATCTGGTCTTAGCTCCACCTCCTCAACCGGTATTACATGAGATGGGTCTGATCGGTAGCGACGTAGCATCGAAACGTGAAACACATCGTGCATCTGTTCCAACTCCGAAGGCAACTCTAACTGATACGCTACTGGTCCAACCCGCTTCAAAACCCGATAAGGTCCTATAAAGCAGGGACTCAACTTTCCCTTACGACCAAATCTCATCACCTTCTTCCACGGTGAAACTTTTAGAAACACTTGATCTCCTTCTGCAAACTCTATCTCCTTCCGCTTAAGATCTGTATATGACTTCTGCCTGTCAGATGCCTCCTTCAATTGTGCCTGAGCTACCTTAAACTTTTCTTCTGCTTTTGCCACCATCTCCAAACCTAAAACATGACGTTCCCCCAATTCTTTCCAACACGTAGGAGTGCGACACCTCCTTCTATATAGTGCTTCGTATGGTGCCATCCAAATACTTGCTTGATAGCTGTTACTGTACGCAAATTTCGCTAAAGGCAAGAACTTCTCCTAGCTCCCTCTAAAGTCTATCACGCACCTGTGTTCTAGGCCATGTGTCACACACATTTGAGACACACGTCTGTGCTTCTGCCCGTGTGCCTAATTCTTAGCATTCTGTTTCTCAAATTCAAGATGCAGAGGACACACAGCCAAACCATATGCCCTTGTGCCAGGCCGTGTGTAACACACGGTCAAGACTCACAACTGTGTGTCTGCCCGTGTGGACAAAATAAAGTCATTTCCTAGCTTTATTTCTCACCCAATTTTGCCAACAACCTACATCAATACTTGCAAACATATTCCAACAAGTTCAATTATTATAATCAAGCCAACTCCAACATCTAACATGATATATCATCACATGCATTCATGTTTATAATCATAAATTTAATAGATATACATGTTTAACATAGCTCAATCAAACCATCACTAGCCATTCAAATGGTTAGATTACAAACAACCATTACAGGCCAACAATTGACCAAGTTAACCTATACATGCCATTATACCAAAATAATTTTACTATTTGTATCAAAACGAGCTAGTGGATAGTGTGATGATCCTCTGATCATTCTCCAACATCTGCGAGCTTCTGAGCACTATAAAACAAATAAAAGACAACCTAGTAAGCATTTAATGCTTAATAAGTTCGTACAGAAGAAATTAAACTTACCAATCATATTCATTTAAGTAAGCATAATAATAACATGCTTCCCAAAAAATTGGCAAGTTTTCCTAATCACATTCACTCAATTAAGCAAGTTAGTCTCATAATTCAAGTGTACAACAAATAAATATGGATGAGCTCATCATGCTACAAACTTTCAGCTATTTCAAAAGCATTCAAGACATAATTCTTTTAATCTCATAATTTCTCATGTCAGGAGTTTTATCCTTTTAATTATTGAAATATCAATGGATACACAGGTAGTACACTTAAGGTGTACAAAATTGTAAACCGTCAACTCATAATTAGAGTTACCCATTGGGGCACTTAATTAGGGAGCACACTCTCAAGCCACATATCAAGATGCTCAGATGAGCCATGTAACATGACACTTATCCAGGCTAAACAGGAACTCAGAAGAGTTTTAATCAGGGTGCTCATAGAGCTTAACATGTAACTTCAAAGAGTTATTATCAAGGAGCACCAGATAACCATTTAATAGGAAGTTCAAGCGAGCTTAACAGGACGCTCATTAAGAGCTGCGTTTGTGTCCGCATCATATGCAGGATCATAACCGATCGAATCGTGTAACAGGACGCTCACAAAGAGATGTGGTAGTGTGCAACACATGAAAAATCACTATCGATCAGGATGCTCATAGGAACTATATAATAGGATGCTCGAGAAAGCTTTTAACGGAATGCTCGTTCGAGCTATAATGTCCGTAACATATGCAGGACTATAATCGAAGACGAAAATCATGTATCCATCAAATTTCATTATTCAAATGAAACTTAACATCTTCCATACATTATCGGATATGTGATTATTTCATATATTTATAAAATTTATATAATTTATGTAATCAAATACCACATTAAAATCAAGTATAAAATAAACACAATTTAGTTACACAAACTTACCTCGTCCCTTGTTCGTACATAAAAGTCTACTAATCTAACACCTTTTCTTTTCCTCGATCTAACTCTTAATTTGATATTTACGGATCTATATAAATGAAATTATCATCAATTTAATCCACTTCATACTCATTTACATTCAATTTACATGCTAGGCAAAATTACCATTTTGCCCCTATACTTTTCATAAATGACAATTTTGTCCCTAGGCTCGGAATAAAATTCATGCAATTTAATCCTTATCCCATGCCCAACTGAAATTTTCATATAGCATTTACAGCACATGTATTTCACAAAGTTCATAATTTTTTCCATAACTTTTACATCTTTACAATTTAGCCCCTAAATCATAATTTCATCAAAATTAACTTTGTAAATGTTGTTTATCTATCAACAACCTTTCATTTTCTACCATAAATTTCAAAATTTCAGCATATTCACCCATGGAAAAACTTTGACACTTTGATAACTTTACAAGTTAATCCCCAAAATAGATAGCGTAAACTATTCTGATATCAAAAATATAAAAATTTCTAAAAATGAGACAAGAATTCATACCTATTTAAGCTTGATTAGTTTCCTTTCTCTCTGCTAGGGTTTCCACATAAATTTTGGGGAAGGAGATGATATATAATGATGTTATTTGATATTTATTTTATTTATCATCGTAATTTTCAACTTTCCAATTTTATCATTTTGTTTTTGTAATTTTCTATGGATGATTCATCAAAAATATCTACTAACTTTTCTTTAATGGTCTAATTACCATATAGTAACCTCTTATTTTGAATTTCATAGCTATTTGATCCTTTTAGCTTCTAGAATTCAACTTTTTCATTTCATGCAATTTTGTCCTTTCCCTAATTAAAAACATAATTGGTAAAATATTCTTATCAAAATTTTCATTTAACATTCCTATCATAATGCGGACCATGCAATAATATTATAATAAATTTTCTTTTTGGCCATGATTTGTGGTCCAGGAACCACTATTCTCATTTCACTGAAAACGGGCTATTACAACTCTTTCCTCCATTAAAAATTTTCATCCTCGAAAATCTTACCATTAAAGAGATTTGGATATTGCTTTCTCATGGAATCTTCCGATTCCCAAGTAGCTTCTTCTATACCATGAAACACCCCAAACCCGGCCCACAAGGCCTGACCGGATCTGGCATGCTCCTTGAGTAAACCGTAGCTAAATCTCGTCAACTGGAAAATGATTTGGTGGATTTGAAGAAAATTAGTTTTTTGTGAATGATCAAGTTGAAAACTGTGTTATTATTGACGCTAATATTAAAACGTTATCTTTATGTTTCAAAAATTTCAAGTTAAAAGAAATGCCAAGTTTTAGAGCTTACCATCAAGTTGAAATTCATAGGTGTCAAAACGTTTGAAGTTGTTTTACGAAAAATATTTATTCATTTGTTTAATGTTGATCATATTAGAATAAAAATTAAAACGTAAACTTAAAGCAGTTCAATAGTAATGGCCTTATTACAACAAAACAAAACCCGAAATAAATCTCAAAGAAAACTTAATAAGAAAACGTGATAAATTTAATCATAAGAAACCAGAAAAAAAATGCTGAGCTAAGCAAGGCCACCACTAAGTCCCTGCCGACCTGGTCCATTTACTGAGTATCACCTGCAAAATGTTAGCCCATGAAGGGTGAGTCAACAGAGTCAGTGTGTAACAACCAACACAGACTCCCAAACGATTAAGGCATATTAGATCACATATAGCAAATTTAGGCAATGATGCAACCCAAACCCACCTAGATGTCCAACCTCTACACACCACCCTTACCTTCCAATCACAAGTGGGATTACTAAATCAACCTCCATCCGCTACACACCATCGAAGGCGATCGCTGCAATCAAGCGCACATCGCCTTATAATGTGGCATAGCCACCAGATAATGTGACAAAGTCACCGGATTCATAATATGTGACATAAGTCACCGGATAATGTGGTAAAAACCACCAGAACACTTCCCCTTTATCATTATCACCCATATGCCCATGCAACATAAAAACCTACAGATATCATGCAATATACCTTACCCCATGGCCATAATGAAATTTCACATATTCTCATATCAATGTTTATAAACATTATTAACGAGTATTAAGGGGTAACATACCTGAATACACTGCACCATTGAATGGTACCCTTAGACTTATTCATTCATTGCCTTATTAACATATACATAACAATATTATTACTAATCGAGAATTTATTGTGGGTTACACACCTGGTTACTAACGCGATTTCTGAATCCCGAAAATCCTGATCTAACGCACTAGATCCCCTTTCCTACATTCGGCCAACACTAAGATCATTAGCAAAAAGGCCAAGGTTAACGCACAACCATAATCCTTACCTTAACGCCTTCCGAATACTAGCCAAAACCTGAGATATGCGAGACTGATCTCCCCGCTACAATCGGCCAACATTAACACTTAATCTTAATAGCCTTCGGCTTTTCAAATAACTAAGAGACAAATTGAATTAGCATGAATCCTTACCACTAACTTACTGGTAACGATTGACAGGGAGAAGATGACTCCGATCTACTGCTTCAAAATCCCGGAGATCCTAAAAGAAACCGATTGCATGGTTGATTAAAAGCCAAGATGAATGCCGAAATTTAGCTTTTGTCCTACACATGTCGACAGAGAAAAGTAAGGGAGAATAGAGGAGATTCGGTCATGACGGAATTACCTATTCCAAACTGATTAGAGAAGAAATCAAAGGAGATCTCTGCTTGGTTGGTATTCGGCCAAAACTCAGAAGGGATGAGTTTGAGAGATTTCGACAATGGCTTAAGAAAAAACACTTGAGATTCGGCCAAAGTGGAATGGGAGAAAGATGAATGGTATTCGGCTTGGTTTACAGAAAAGAGATTAAGGGAGTTTCGGCTTTTGATGACAGAAGAAATTATGAGAAGAAGAAGGAAAAGGATGATGGTGAGGCTCAAGTTATGGCTCGGCTAAGTGAGAAAGAGGAAGAAAAGAATGAGAGAAAAAAAACTAAAAGATGCCAAATGATTTTCATCACCCACTCTCCCCTATATGACTGAAACTACCACCCAAGACCCCTCCATTTGGACAACTCTTCTTCCCTCATCCAAATCTCCCTTTTCACTCCGACTTAGCCTAATCTTTAAGCTGTCAGACCCAATCTACACTTCATCCATTCAGAGTCCTTGTGATGTCCACCACTGCACCAATTTGCCAAAAAATAAAAGCTCCAAAACGCTTCCCTTGCTGCTCGAACCTAGGTCCCTTCACACTCCCTGTGGCATCACTCCCCTATGCTTTAAGTGGCGCCTCCCTTGCCACTTTATCAACTGAGTTCTTGTGTCCTAATCCACACATTAAACTCCTTAAGGCCTAGCTCCCTTAGTTCCCTTTTTAGGCTTAAAAATCCAATAATTTTGTAACGCTTCCACCTACATCCCAAGGTTCCCGAAGCCCCCAAAACACATTCAAATCACACACAAGCATGCGACCACATACATTTAAGTGAAAATGCATAACCCCTAAATCCCGAATATTATAGTTCTACCCTCTTAAAATAATTTCAACCTCGAAATTACCTGGCTAAAATAAGTGGGGGTATTGCTGTCGCATTGCTTCCTCCAGCTCCCATGAAGCTTCTTCCGATCCATGGTTATGCCATAACACTTTGACTAGAGGAACTGATTTCCTCCGAAGCACATTAACATCCCGTTCCAGAATCTAAATCGGCTCTTCCTCATAGGACAAATCTGGTCTTAGCTCCAGCTCCTCAACCTGTATTACATGAGATGGGTCTGATCGGTAGCGACGTAGCATCGAAACGTGAAACACATCGTGCATCTGCTCCAACTCCGAAGGCAACTATAACTGATACGCTACTGGTCCAACCCGCTTCAAAACTCGATAAGGTCCTATAAACCTGGGACTCAACTTTCCCTTGCGACCAAATCTCATCACCTTCTTCCACGGTGAAACTTTTAGAAACACTTGATCTTATTCTACAAACTCTATCTCCTTCCGCTTAAGATCTGTATATGACTTCTGCCTGTCAGATGCCTACTTCAACCGTGCCTGAATTACCTTAACATTTTCTTCTACTTTTGCCACCATCTCCAGACCTAAAACATGACGTTCCTCCAATTCTGTCCAACACGTAGGAGTGTGACACCTCCTTCCAAATATCGCTTCTTACGGTGCCATCCGAATACTTGCTTGATAGCTGTTATTGTAGGTAAATTTTGCTAAAGGCAAGAACTCCTTTCAGCTCCCTCTAAAGTCTATTACGCAACCCCTCAGCATATCCTCTAGCACTTGATTACCCACTCAGACTAGCTGTCCGTCTGCGGATGAAATGCCTTACTGAAATCGAACCTGGTGCCCAATGCTTGATGTAGTTCTTTCCAAAACTGAGACGTAAACCTCAGATCCCTATCTGAGGTAATCGACACCGGCACCCCGTATAGCCTCACAATTTCTGCCACATACAATTTTGCCAATCTCTGCAAAGAATAGTCAACCCGCACTGGTATGAAATGTGCAGATTTTGTCTACCAATCTACTATCACCCATACCGAGTCCTTCTTAGTAGGCATATGAGGAAGCCCACTAACGAAGTCCATGGTAATTCTCTCCCACTTCCACTGCGGAATCTTTATCGGCTGCAGCAATCCTGACGGTACTTGGTGTTCAGCTTTAACTTGTTGACACATTAAGCATTTCCCTCCAAATTCTGTAACTTTTCGCTCAAGACCAAGCCACCAAAACTGATCCTGTAAATCCATATATAACTTACTTCCTCTAGGATGCATAGCATAAGGGCTACTATGCGATTCTTGAAGAATTTTTTGCCTTAACTCGTCATCCTTTGGCATCTGGACCTTGCAATCAAAACCACAAGACTCCATCGCTATTTACACCATAGTCTTCCAACTCCCCATTCTGCACTTGCAGCAGCTTAGCACTTAGTTCCCCATCTACCAACTATTTTTCTCTCACCTGACTTAACCATGTCGGCTTCACTTGCAACTGTGCTAGCAAACTTCCATCATCATAAAGGCTAAGATGTGTAAACATCGCCTCAGATCCGACACCACTTTTCGACTTAGGGCATCTACCACCACATTTGCCTTGCCCGGGTGATACTCTATGGAACAGTCGTAGTCCTTCAACAACTCCACCCACTATCGCTGTCTCAAATTCAGCTCCTTCTGAGTCAACAAATATTTTAGACTCTTGTGGTCCGTGTAGATCACTGACCTTTCTCCATACAAGTAGTGCCTCCACACTTTCAGAGCGAATACTACCGCCGCCAACTCCAGATCATTTGTCGGATAGTTAACCTCATGTGGCCTCAATTGTCGAGACGCGTAAGCGACCACTTTCCCATCTTGCATTAGAACACATCCCAATCCTGTATGGGAAGCATCACAATACACCACAAAGTCTTTCCCTGCTTCTGGCTGAATCAACACCGGAGCCTCGGTCAATACTTTCTTAAGCTTTTCAAAACTCTCCTACTACTTATCCGCCCATACTGAAAGGTACCTCCTTTCTTAACAACTTCAAAGGTCTTTGTTATTGACGAGAACCCTTCAACAAATCTCCTGTAGTAGCCTGCTAACCCCAAGAAACTACGAACCTTTGCCACAGACTTAGGTGGTTTCCAATATGATACTGCCTCAATCTTCCAAGGATCCACCCTTATTCCTTCCACAGACACCACATGCCCTAAGAACGTAACTTCCTTTAGCCAAAATTCGTACTTGCTGAACTTGGCATATAGCTTCTTTTCCCTTAACACTTGCAACACCACCAGGAGATGCTCATCATGTTCTTCCTCAGACTTGGAATACACTAGGATGTCGTCTATAAACACAACGGTGAACCGATCCAGGTAGGGTTAGAAAACCCGATTCATCATATCCATGAATGTAGCTGGGGCATTTGTCAATCCGAACGGCATTACTAAGAACTCATAATGCCCATATCTTGTCCAAAAAGTTGTCTTATGGATATCTACTTCGTTCACCCTAAGCTGATGATATCCCTATCGTAGATCTATCTTTGAAAATACCGCGGCCCCCTTAAGCTGATCGAACAAGTCGTCTATCCTCGGCAATGGGTACTTGTTCTTGATGGTCAGCTTATTCAACTACCGGTAATCTATGCACATATGCATAGTCCCATCCTTGTTCTTCACGAATAGGACCGATGCTCCCCATGGAGACACACTAGGTCGAATGAACCCACGATCGAGTAACTCTTGGATCTGGGCTTTAAGCTCTACTAACTCTTTTGGTGCCATTCAGTACGAAGCAATTGACACAGGAGCTGTACCCGGCAGTAAATCAATTTCAAACTCCACCTCCCTGTCCGGGGGTAACCCAGGCAGCTCCCTCGAAAAGACATCCACGAATTCCCTTGCTGTTCTCCCTCTACTAACTCCTCCTTCTTTTGCATCCAAAGCACTCACAAAGGCCAAAAATGCCTTGCACCCTTTTTGAACCATCTTATCAGCCTTTAATGCGGAGACTACGATAGCCAAATAATTTCTTCTTTCTCCTATCATAATTATATCATCATCTTCCGGAGTCCTCAACTCCATTCGCTTAGCTGTGCAATCCATTTAGCCCAATGTTCCACTAGCCAATCCATACCTCGAATGAGATCAAATTCCCCAAAAGGTAGTTCTATGAAGTCGGCCGAAAATACCACCCCCTGAATCTCTATAGGCGCACTCCAGAATATCCTATTCACCACTACCGTTTGACCTGACGGGCTCACTACAGTTATCTCCCTAACAGACAGTTCAGATGCTACACCTAATGTTTCAGCTACTCTACATGCAACATATGAGTGGGTCGAGCAAACATCAATTAAAGCAAAGTAAGGCTTGTCAGCTATAAAGAACATACCGATTATGACGTCCGGCACGTCACCATCCTCCCTTCGATGAACTGCATACACCAGACCCGGCTGTCTCGCCTCTGTGTTACCAACACCTCTACCTGATGTTTCGCAACCTCTACCAGAACCATTACCTCTACCAACCGGACCACGATACCTCGGTGGCTGCTGTCCACCTCTTCCAGCCTGATTGAATCCCTGACTTGCTGGTCGACTCATGTCCATTTCCATAGGACAGTCCCTAATCATGTGATCTTTGGACCCACACTTGAAACATCCCCCTGTCTTCTTCCAACACTTCCCCGGGTGCCTCTTTCCACACTGAGCACAAGTATGCTCTTGTCCTCCGTAATAACTTTCACGACCTCATGCCCATCAACTCTAGGTCTCTTTTGACCATTCCCGGATGACCCTGATGATCTAAAACCTCTCTTACATCTATTCCTATCTGAATTCTGCCTCACAGATTCCTTAACCCCTTCGGCTACCTTAGCCTTCTCTACCAACACGATAAACCGCCGTTCCTACTGTGGAGCAATCAGCAATCTCAGGTCATCCCTTAGTCTGTCCTCAAATCAGACACATTGTTTATGCTCCGTAGACACGATACCTCGAGCATACCGGCTCAACCTTAAGAATTTCACCTCGTACTTCGCTACAGACTTACTCCCCTGAACCAGCCTCAGAAATGCCTTCCTCTGCGCATAAATATAGCTAGTCCTAATATACTTCTTCTGATACGCCGCCTTAAAATACTCCAAAGTGAGATCGTCCACTGTAGCACTGTCCCGAACCGTGAGCCACCACTAGTAGGACTCATCTCGGAGAAGCGATACCACTCCTTTAAGTTTCTCCTCAGCATTCAGATCCAAATCGTCCATTATTCGCTCCGTCGCCTCCAACCAATTCTCAGCCATATTGGGTGCCACACCAGATACACCTCGGAATACCTCCGCTCTATTGGCTCAGAGTTGCTAGAGTACAGATCTTCGAGCTCCCATGCCTCCACCCGCTCCAGCCACCCTCTCAAGAACTCACAAGATCGCTCAGGATATCAGATCATCCTCCGTCGAACTTGATATTCAACACCAGCAGATGGTGGTGGTGGCATATCATTCTCAAACCCTTGACCAGACCTAAGTGGTTCTGATACAGTCATCCTGCCTCTACCACGCCCATGCACATTAAGACCACGTCCCCTAGAACTCATGCCTACGATCGCGATTTAATCGCTTTAAAAATTTTAAGCATCGCTTTTGTTCCACCGTTACGCACGAACAAGTTTTATGTAAAAAAGTTTAATGGCAGTTCTTTCGATCATTTCAGGGTTTTCGTTTCAAATCTTCTACCCTAATTCAGAGAATCACATTCATTTAATAGTATCTACTACACACACTCACCACTCGAACATTTCTGTCCGTTCCAACCCAGGGGTATTTTTGCAATTTGTCCTATAGGGGTATTTTGGTAATTTTCCAAATCAGGGTATCTTGATATTTTACAAAATAGGGATTTTTGATATTTTTACAAAATAGGAATATTCTGATACGCCGCCTTAAAATACTCCAAAGTGAGATCCTCCACTGTAGCACTGTCCCGAACCGTGAGCCACCACTAGTAAGACTCATCTCGGAGAAGCGATACCACTCCTTTAAGTTTCTCCTCAGCATTCAAATCTAAATCGTCCATGATTCGCTCCGTCGCCTCAAACCAATACTCAGCCGTATTGGGCGCCACACTAGATACACCTCGGAATACCTCTGCTCTATTGGCTCGGAGTCGCATGAGTACAGATCTTCGAGCTCCCATACCTCCACCCGCTCCAGCCACCCTCTCAAGAATTCATAGCATCACCTGCAATACTGTATCATCCTCCGTCTGAACTTGATATTCAACACCAGCAGCTGGTGGTGGTGGCATATCATTCTCAAACCCTTGACCAGACCTAAGTGGTTCTGATACAGTCATCCTGCCTCTACCACGCCCATGCACATTACGACCACGTCCCCTAGAACTCATGCCTACGATCGTGATTTAATCTGCTTTAAAAAATTTTAAGCATCGCTTTTGTTCCACTCGTTACTGAGCGAACAAGTTTTATGTAAAAAGTTTAATGGCGATTCTTTCGATCATTTCAGGGTTTTCGTTTCAAATCTTCTACCCTAATTGAGAGAATCACATTCATTTAATAGTATCTACTACACACACTCACCACTCGAACATTTCCGTCCGTTCCAACCCAGGGGTATTTTCGCAATTTGTCCTATAGGGGTATTTTGGTAATTTTCCAAATCAGGGTATCTTGATATTTTTACAAAATAGGGGTTTTTGGTATTTTACAAAATAGGAATATTACGACACGCCTTAAAATACTCCAAAGTGAGATCCTCCATCGCAAACCTTTGTCCCGAACCGTGAGCCACCACTAGTAGGACTCATCTCGGAGAAGCGATACCACTCCTTTAAGTTTCTCCTCAGCATTCAGATCTAAATCGTCCATGATTCGCTCCGTCACCTCAAACCAATACTCAGACGTATTGGGCGCCACACTAGATACACCTCGGAATACCTCCGCTCTATTGGCTCGGAGTCGCTCGAGTACAGATCTTCGAGCTCCCATACCTCCACCCACTCCAGCCACCCTCTCAAGAACTCACAAGATCGCTGCGATACTATAACATCCTCCGTCTCGAACTTGATATTCAACACCAGCCAGTGGTGGTGGTGGCATATCATTCTCAAACCCTTGACCAGACCTAAGTGGTTCTGATACAGTTATCCTGCCTCTACCACGCCCATGCACATTACGACCACGTCCCCTAGAACTCATGCCTACGATCGTGATTTAATCTGCTTTAAAAAATTTTAAGCATCAGTTTTTTCTCCACTGGTTACGCACGAACAAGTTTTATGTAAAAAAGTTTAATGGCAGTTCTTTCGATCATTTCAGGGTTTTCGTTTCAAATCTTCTACCCTAATTCAGAGAATCACATTCATTTAATAGTATCTACTACACACACTCACCACTCAAACATTTCCGTCCGTTCCAACCCAGGGGTATTTTCGCAATTTGTCCTATAGGGGTATTTTGGTAATTTTCCAAATCAAGGTATCTTGATATTTTACAAAATAGGGGTTTTGGTATTTTTACAAAATAGGAATATTCTGATACGCCGCCTTAAAATACTCCAAAGTGAAATCCTCCGATGCAGCACTGTCCCGAACCGTGAGCCACCACTAGTAGGACTCATCTCGGAGAAGCGATACCACTCCTTTAAGTTTCTCCTCAGCATTCAGATCTAAATCGTCCATGATTCGCCTGTCGCCTCCAACCAATACTCGGTAGTATTACGCCACACTAGATACACCTCGGAATACCTCCGCTCTATTGGCTCAGAGTTGCTCGAGTACAAATCTTTGAGCTCCCATACCTCCACCCGCTCCAGCCACCCTCTCAAGAACTCACAAGATCGCTGTGATCTTGTATCATCCTCCGTCGAACTTGATATTCAACACCAAAGAATTGGTGGTGGTGGCATATCATTCTCAAACCCTTGACTGCACCTAAGTGGTTACGACATCGATCATCCCGCCTCTACCACGCCCATGCACATTACGACCACATCCCCTAGAACTCATGCCTACGATCGCGATTTAATCGCTTTAAAAATTTTAAGCATCAGTTTTTGTTCCACTTTGTTACGCCAACGAACAAGTTTTATGTAAAAAGTTTAATGGTAGTTCTTTCGATCATTTCGGGGTTTTCGTTTCAAATCTTCTACCCTAATTCAGAGAATCACATTCATTTAATAGTATCTACTACACACACTCACCACTCGAACATTTCCGTCCGTTCCAACCCAGGGGTATTTTTGCAATTTGTCCTATAGGGGTATTTTGGTAATTTTCCAAGTCAGGGTATCTTGATATTTTACAAAATAGGGGTTTTTGGTATTATTACAAAATAGGAATATTTTGATAAAAGTTGAGGGTGGTATAGCAATTTTATAAACTGAGGGTATTTTAGTGATTTTACAAATTAGGGGTAGTTCGGTAATTTTGTAAATCGAGGATATTTCAGAAATTTTTTTTTCAAAATCTAAAATAGTTTTTACAAATCAAAGGGGTAATTCAGTGATTTTAAAACTAAGGTTTTTATAAAACAGTGTAGCTAGTCCATTTCGGGTTTTAATTATTGAATTTAGCCTAGTGAATAAGTCCTTCTGGTTAGGGTGAACCATTGCTACGCACTTGGTAGGATTTGAGCGAAGAGGAGGTGAGTCACTAGGACTGCTTAAATACCAAGCTCCCCCTGAATCCAATCGTAGACATGCGCACAACTGTTGCCACACCCTTAACTCGGGACTTACTCACAAGCTTGTTTGATTAGTCTTTAAATTTTATGTAATTGTGTGTTGGAGTAAGCTAATCCTAGAGTTCAATAGCTCCTAATCTACTAATCTATGATCCCGTAATACCCACATACAAATCACACAATAATTAGAGGTACTTACCTGGTGGACTTTGGGCTGGAGACTCGGTGCCATGCTAGAAAACCTACTAATCCTTTAGTAAAACTCAATTTAAAAAAAAACATTTTTGGGCCAAAAAGCCCTCAAGGCCTAGTTTCAAACCGGGCTCTTATACCAAATTGAAACACCCCAAACCCGGCCCACAAGGCCTGACTGGATCTGGCATGCTCCTTGAGTAAACCGTAGCTAAATCTCGTCAACTTGAAAATAATTTGGTGGATTTGAAGAAAATTAGTTTTTTGTGAATGATCAAGTTGAAAACCATGTTATTATTGAAGCTAAAATTAAAACGTTATCTTCATGTTTCAAAATTTTCAAGTTAAAAGAAATGCCAAGTTTTAGAGCTTACCATCAAGTTGAAATTCGTAGGTGTCAAAACGTTTGAAGTTGTTTTACGAAAAAAATTTATTCATTTGTTTGATGTTGATCGTATCAGAATAAAAATTTAAAACGTAAACCTAAAACAGTTAAATAGTAATGGCCTTATTACAACAAAACAAAACACGAAATAAATCTCAAAGAAAACTTAATAAGAAAACGCGATAAATTTAATCATAAGAAACCAGAAAAAAAATGCTGAGTTGACCATGGCCGCCACTAAGTCCCTGCCGACCCGGTCCAATTGCTGAATATCACCTGCAAAATGTTAGCCCACGAAGGGTGAGTCAACAGACTCATTGTGTAACAACCAACACAGACTCCCAAACGATTAAGGCATATTAGATCACATATAGCAAATTTTAGGCAATGATGCAACCCAAACCCACCTAGATGTCCAACCTCTACACATCACCCTTACCTGCCAATCACACCGTGGGGATTACTAAATCGACCCTCCATCCACTACACACCATCGAAGGCAGTCGCTGCAGTCAAATGCACATCGCCCTTATAATGTGGCATAGCCACCAGATAATGTGACAGAGTCACCGGATTCATAATATGTGACATAAGTCACCGGATAATATGGTAAAAACCACCAAAACACTTCCCCTTTATCATTATCACCCATATGCTCATGCAACATAAAAAAAACATACAGATATCATGCAATATACCTTACCCCATGGCCATAATGAAATTTCACATATTCTTATATCAATGTTTACAAACATTATTGACGAGTATTAAGGTGTAACATACCTGAATACACTGTACCATTGAATGGTACCCTTTGCCTTATTCATTCATTGCCTTATTAACATATACATAACAATATTATTACTAATCCGAATTTATTGTGGGTTACACACCTAGTTACTAACGCGATTTCCAAATCCTGAAAATCCCGATCTAACATACTAGATCCCCTTTCCTACATTCAGCCAATAGTAAGATCATTAGCAAAAAGGCCATTCGGCTATACAAACGAATCCCGGAAGGTTAATGCACAACCATAATCCTTACCTTAACGCCTTCCAAATACTAGCCACAACCCGAGATATGCGAGACTGATATCCCTCTTACAATCGGCCAACATTAACACTTAATCTTAATAGCCTTCGGCTTTTCAAATAACTAAGAGACAAATTGAATCAGCATGATTCCTTACCACTAACTTACTGGAAACGATTGACAAGGAGAAGATGACTCGATCTACTACTTCAAAATCCCAAAGATCCTATAAGAAATAGATTGCATGGTTGATTAAAAGTCAAGACAAATGCTGAAATTTGGCTTTTGTCCTACAGATGTCGACAAAGAAAAGTAAGGGAGAATAGAGGAGATTCGGTCATGACGGACTTACCTATTCCAAACCAATTAGAGAAGCAATCAAGGGAGATCTCTGCTTGGTTAATATTGGCCATAACTGAGAAGGGATGAGTTTGAGAGATTTTGGAAATGGCTTAAGAAAAAACACTTGAGATTCGGCCAAAGTGGAATGGGAGAAAGATGAATGGTATTCGGCTTGGTTTACAGAAAAGAGATTAAGGGAGTTTCGGCTTTTGATGACAGAAGAAATTATGAAAAGAAGAAGGAAAAGGATGATGGTGAGGCTCAAGTTAGGGTTCGACTAAAGTGAGAAAGAGGAAGAAAAGAATGAGAGAAAAAAACTAAAAGATGCCAAATGATTTTTGGCACCCACTCTCCCCTACATGACCGAAACTACCACCCCAAGACCCCTCCATTCGGCCAACTCTTCTTCCCTCATCCAAATCCCCCTTTTCACTCCTACTTAGCCGAATCTTTAAGCTGTCAGACCCAATCTACACTTCATCCATTCAGAGTCCTTGTGCCGTCCACCACTGCACCTCCTTGCCGAAAAATAAAAGCTCCAAAATGCTTCCCTTGCTGCTCGAACCTAGGTCCCTTCACACACTCCCTATGCTTTAAGTGGCGCGCCACTTTATCCTGAGTTCTTATACTTTAAAGTGGCCTAGCTCCTTAGTTCCCTTTTACTTTATCTAATAATTTTCTAAGGCTTCCACCTACATCCCAAGGTTCTCGAAGCCCCCAAAATACATTCAAATCACACACAAGCATGCTACCACATACATTTAAGTGAAAATGCATAACCCCTAAATCCGGATATTGTAGTTCTACCCCCCTTAAAATAATTTTGACCTCGAAATTACATGGCTAAAATAAGTGGGGGTATTGCTATCGCATTGCTTCCTCCGGCTCCCACGAAGCTTCTTCCGATCCATGGTTATGCCATAACACTTTAACTAGAGGAACTGATTTCCTCGAATCACCATCACATCCCGTTCCAGAATCTATATCGAATCTTCCTCATAGAACAAATCTGGTCTTAGCTCCACCTCCTCAACTAGTATTACATGAGATGGGTCTGATCGGTAGCGACGTAGCATCGAAACGTGAAACACATCGTGCATCTATTCCAACTCCGAAAGCAACTCTAATTGATACGCTACTGGTCCAACCCGCTTCAAAACCTGATAAGGTTCTATAAACCTGGGACTCAACTTTTCCTTGCGGCCAAATCTCATCACCTTCTTCCACGGTGAAACTTTTAGAAACACCTGATCTCCTTCTGCAAACTCTATCTCCTTCTGCTTAAGATCTGCATATGACTTTTGCCTGTCAGATGCCTCCTTCAACCGTCCCCGAATTACCTTAATCTTTTCTTATGCTTTTGCTACCATCTCTAGACCTAAAACTTGACGTTCCCCCAATTCTGTCCAACACGTAGGAGTGTGACACCTCCTTCCATATAGCCCTTCATACGGTGCCATTCGAATACTTGCTTGATAGCTATTATTGTACACAAATTCCGCTAAAGGCAAGAACTCCTCCTAGCTCCCTCTAAAGTCTATCACGTAACCTCTCAACATATCCTCTAGCACTTGAATTACCCACTCAGACTGGCCGTCCGTTCGCAGATAAAATGTCGTACTAAAATCCAACCTGGTGCCCAATGCCTGATGTAGTACTTTCCAAAATCGAGACGTAAACCTCGGATCCCTATCCGAGATAATCGACACCGACACCCGTACAGCCTCAATTTCTGCCACATACAATTTTGCCAATCTCTGCAAAGAATAGTCAACCCGCACTGGTATGAAATGTGCAGACTTTATCAACCGATCTACTATCACCCATATCGAGTCCTTCTTAGTAGGCATATGAGGAAGCCCACTAACGAAGTCCATGGTAATTCTCTTCCACTTCCACTTCGAAATCTTTATCGGCTGAAGCAATCCTGACGGTACTTGGTGTTTAGCTTTAACTTGCTGACACGTTAAGCATTTCTCTACAAATTCTGTATGTTCCCGCTTAAGACCAGGTCACCAAAACTGATCCCATAAATCCCTATATAACTTACTTCCTCCAGGATGCATAGCATAAGGGCTACTATGTGATTCCTGAAGAATTTTCTGCCTTAACTCCTCATTCTTTGGCATACAGACCTTGCCCCGAAAACATAGCACTCCATCGCTGTTTACACCATTGTCTTCCAACTCCCCATTCTGCACTTGCAACAGCTTAGCACTTAGTTCCCTATCTACCAACTGTTTTTCACTCACCTGACTTAACCATGTTGGCTTCACTTGCAACTCTGCTAGAAAACTTCCATCATCATAAAGGCTAAGATGTGCAAACACCACCCTCAGATCTAACACCACTTTTCGACCTAGGGCATCTACCACCACATTTACCTTGCCCGGGTGATACTCTATGGAACAGTTGTAGTCTTCCAACAACTCCACCCACCATCGCTGTCTCAAATTCAGCTCCTTCTGAGTTAACAAATAATTTAGACTCTTGTGGTTCATGTAGATTACCGACCTTTCTCCATCAAGTAGTGCCTCTATACTTTCAGAGCGAATACTACCGCCGCCAACTCCACATCATGTGTCGGATAGTTAACCTCATGTGGCTTTAATTGTCAAGACGCGTAAGCGACCACTTTTCTATCTTGCATTAGAACACATCCCAATCCTGTATGGGAAGCATCACAATACACCACAAAGTCTTTCCCTGCTTCCGGATGAATCAACACCGGAGCCTCGGTCAATACTCTCTTAAGCTTCTTAAAACTCTCCTGCTGCTTATCCGTCCATACAAAAGGTACCTCCTTTTTTAACAACTTCGTCAAAGGTGCTGCTATTGACGAGAACCCTTCAACAAATCTCCTGTAGTAGCCTGCTAACCCCAAGAAACTACGAACCTCTTCCATAGACTTAGGTGGTTTCCAATCTGATACTGCCTCAATCTTCCGATGATCCACCCTTATTCCTTCCACAGACACCACATGCCCTAAGAACGTAACCTCCTTTAGCCAAAATTCGCACTTGCTGAACTTGGCATATAGCTTCTTTTCCCTTAACACTTTCAATACCACCTAGAGATGCTCATCATGTTCTTCCTCAGACTTGGAATACACTAGGATGTCGTCTATAAACACAACGACGAACCGATCCTGGTAGGGTTGGAAAACCCGATTCATCATATCCATGAACGCAGTTGAGGCGTTTGTCAATCCGAACGGCATTACTAAGAACTCATAATGCCCATATATTGTCCGAAAAGCTGTCTTATGGATATCTACTTCCTTCACCCTAAGATAATGATATCCCGATTGTAGATCTATATTTGAAAATATCGCGGCCCCCTTAAGCTGATCGAACAAGTCGTCTATCCTCGACAATGGGTACTTGTTCTTGATGGTCAGCTTATTCAACTGCCGGTAATCTGTGAACATACGCATAGTCCCGTCCTTCTTCCTCACGAATAGGACCGATGCTCCTCATGGAGACACACTAGGTCGAATAAACCCACGATTGAGTAACTCTTGGATTTGGGCTTTAAGCTCTACTAACTCCTTTGGTGCCATTTAGTACGAAGCAATTGACACAAGAGCTGTACGTAAATCAATTTCGAACTCCACCTCCCTGTCTAGGGGTAACCCAGGCAGCTCTTTCGAAAAGACATCTACGAATTCCCTTACTATTCTCACTCCACTAACTCTTTCTTTTTTTGCATCCAAAGCACTCACGAAGGCCAAAAATGCCTTGCACCCTTTTCCAACCATCTTATCAGCCTTTAATGCGGAGACTACATTAGCCAAATAATTTCTTCTTTCTCCCATCATAATTATCTCATCATCCTCTAGAGTCCTCAACTCCATTCACTTAGTTGCGCAATCCAATTTAGCCCGATGTTCCACTAGCCAATCCATAACTAGAATGAGATCAAATTCCCCAAAATGTAGTTCCATCAAGTCGGCAGGAAATACCACCCCTTGAATCTCTAGAGGCGCACTCCAGAATATCCTATTCACCACTACCGTTTGACCTAACGGGCTCACTACAGTCATTTCCCTAACAGACAGTTCAGATGCTACACCTAATATTTTGGCTTGGTTTATAGAAAAGAGATTAAGGGAGTTTTGGCTTTTGATGAAAGAAGAAATTATGAGAAGAAGAAGGAAAAGGATGATGGTTAGGCTCAAGTTATGGTTCGGCTAAGGTGAGAAAGAGGAAGAAAAGAATGAGAGAAAAAAAACTAAAAGATGCCAAATGATTTTCAGCACCCACTCTCCCCTACATGATCGAAACTACCACCCCAAGACCCCTCCATTCGGCCAACTCTTCTTCCCTCATCCAAATCCCCCTTTTCACTCCTACTTAGCCGAATCTTTAAGCTGTCAGACCCAATCTACACTTCATCCATTCAGAGTCCTTGTGTCGTCCACCACTGCACCTCCTTGCCAAAAAATAAAAGCTCCAAAACACTTCCCTTGCTACTCGAACCTAGGTCCCTTCACACTCCCTATGGCATCACTCCCATATGCTTTAAGTGGCGCCTCCCTTTCCACTTTATCAATTGAGTTCTTGTGTCCTAAGCCACACATTAAACTCCTTAAGACCTAGCTCCCTTAGTTCCTTTTTAGGCTTACAAATCCAATAATTTTCTAAGGCTTCCACCTACATCCCAAGGTTCTTGAAGCCCCCAAAACACATTCAAATCACACATAAGCATGCTACCACATACATTTAAGTGAAAATGCATAACCCTTAAATCCCGGATATTACATACCATGTCATTGCCAGAGAACTTTCACTAAAGCTACCTTTTTATTTCTTAACTCTTTTATCTCACGTGCTAAAATCTTGATTGTTTCCTCACTGTATGTCATGTTAGGCTAAATCTCAACTTCAATCGGAGAAATAACATGTGAAGGATCTAACTTATATCATCGTTACATAGACACGTGGAAAACATTATGAATTCTGTTAAGTTTTGGTGGTAATGCCAACCGATATGCAATAGGTTCAATTCTTTCAATAATTTTATATGGCCTAATGAATAGTGGACTCAATTTTCTGCTGACGACCAAATTGGAGAACTTTCTTCCAAGGTGATACTTTCAAGAATACCTTGTCGCTGAACTGAAATTATATTTCTTTTCATTTAAGATTGGCATAAGACTTTTGATGATCAGGGGCTGCTTTTAAACTATCTTGAATTACTTTCACCTTTTCTTCAATTTCACAGACTAAGTCAACTCTGTGTATCTTTTTCTCACTGAGCTCTGTCCAATATAATGGAGTTCTACATTTATGACCATACAAAGCCTCATACGGTGCCATTTTAATGTTGGACTGATAGTTGTTATTATAAGCAAATTCAACTAAAGAAAGATACATTTCTCAGTTACCTTTAAATTCAAGGACACAACACGGAAGCATATCTTCTAAAATTTGTATAACACGTTCGGGTTGTCCATCAGTTTGAGGATGGAATGTAGTGCTAAAATTTAACTGTGTACCCCAGGCTTCTTACAACTTGCTCCAAAATCGAGATGTAAACCGAGGATCTCTATCTGAAATAATGGAGACCGGCACTTGATGCAATTTGACAATACCAGAAACATAGAATCCAGCCAATCTATCTAAAAAAAAATCCATACGTTCCCAGATAAAGTGTCTAGACTTTGTTAATCGATCGATGATTACCCAAATGGCATCTTTCTTCTTTGGAGACAGGGGTAATCCTGATAGAAAATCCATGGTAATTCTTTTTTATTTCCATTCTGATATCGTAATTGGGTGTAATAATCCTCAAGGCACCTGATGTTTAGCTTTTACTTGCTGATATGTCAAACATTTAGAAATAAATTCAGAAATATCTTGTTTCATTCCCGTATACCAATACATATTTTTAAAATTATTATACATTTTGTTACTACCAAGATAAATAGACATGGTGCCATAGTAAGCTTTAGGTAGAATTTTTTGTACCAATTCTGAGTTCTTTGGTACGCATATTCTGTCTCTGAATAATAGGCAACCATTAGACCCTATCTAAAATTCTGAATCATAAGTTGATTCACACGTATCTATTTTACTTGTAACTCACTATCATCTTTTTGAGCTTCATAGGTCTGTTACAGAGATGTTGGTTTAGCTTTTAACTCAGCTATAATTGAACCATTATCTAATAATGACAATTGGGTATTCGTAGCTCGTAAGGAAAATAAAGACTTTCTTCTTAGAGCATCAACAACTACATTGACTTTTCCTGGATGATAATCAATAACCAGATCATAATCTTTTAATAACTCAAGCCACCTGCGCTGTCTCAAGTTTAACTCTTTCTATGACATCAAATACTTCAAGCTCTTGTGATTAGTAAAGATGTGACATTTTTCACAAAACAAATAATGTCGCCATATTTTTAATGCAAACACAATGGCTGCCAATTCAAGATCATGTATCGAGTAATTTCTTTTATGTGGTTTTAGCTATCTAGAAGCATAGGCTATTACTTTACCTTCTCAGTACACAACCTAAACCATTCAACGATGCATCACTGTAAATTATAAATTCTTTACTTGTAACACCTCACACCCAAGACCGATACTGTGTCTGGATACGAGAGATTACTATGCTTGAACTCACTGAAACATGTACTTACGGGCTATAAAATTTTGTTCCAACTTAAAAACTTCACTTTCCTAGTCAACACATATAACAAGGGCCTACGAGACATTTAACTCATGTCAGAAAACTTTTAGAATTAAAATCAAATAACTCATTTTTGAAGTAGGGTTCACATGCTCGTGTAACTTGGGAACATGCTCGTGTACCCTTAAGCACACCCATACCCTCAAACCGTGTAGGGCTATTGACTATTTCCACACGGCTTAGACACGCCGTGTCTACCAACCGTGAGAGGTTACTAACTAATTTCACACGGCCATGACATGCCCTTGGGCTTAGACCATGTGCTAATCCTTGATATACTAACTAAATCAACAGGGTCTGAGAACATGCCCATGTCAAACCATGTGTCTTACACCGCATACACACACGACTATGGGATTTGCCCATGGCCTATTATGATTAATAATACTAAGGTGCAAGGTTAACACGGTCTTGACACAAGCTTGTGTGTCCAACCGTTTAGGCACTTACAGGCTATTTACCATGCCATTATCCACCCTAAAATGAAGATCATAACCATACACAATTCAACCATGCAATAACAACCCAATTTTATGAATAATACTACATGCTTCATTAATCTCAATAAACATTCATGCTTAGTCAAATTTGGCCAATCAATTAGCCATATACAAAGAATAATAAACTTGATAGCCTTTACAAAGGCCCTTCTTAAAACATGTAACATCCCAAATTTGGGCCTAGTAGATTTGGGCTTATTGGGTTGTAACGCCCCAAAAATCCTGAAACTTTTAATTTCTATGCATAGGAGTTAATATGGATGTGTAGCACTTAGAATAATAATATTAAGGTGTTATTAGGATTATTTGAAGCCTTAGAGTTAGGGGAGACCATAGGGAAAATTTATTTTTCTTACTTAGTAGACCCTAGTCTCAGGCATGAGGCCTCATAAGCATATTAAGAGAAGAGAGGACACAAATGAGGTGGCGTGTTAAGAAGTTAAGGAGGTCCAAGGTTCGAGGCCTAGGAAGGGAAAATTAAGGAGTTTTATTTTTGTGTCTAGACAGAAGGAGTTAGCATTGGAGGGGACTCTAAAAGGGAGTGTTCAGGAGAGAAATTTAAGGTGCAAATAAGGGAGAAAAGATAGGGATTGGGAGGTGGATATAGTGGTGCCAAATTAGACTTTGAGGGAAGGGAATTTGGCTAGGGGCTATATATTTGAGTGCTGAACTAAGTTCTTATGTTAATGCTAAATTTCTACTTCCCTGTTAGCCGAATTTCATCACTTGTGAGAGGCAGACGTTTTTCTAAGTGTGTCAAACCCGAATCCTTCATATCCTCCCTTTTCAAATTCCCTTTTCGGTTCACCACTCAATTTTAGCAAAATTATTTTTATTTCTTTTCCCCTAGCGTTGCCGAATTGCCTCTGTCACCTTGCTAGTCTCAAAAGTCAAACTTAAGACATAGGATCAAAGGAAGATTTTGGTAAGAGATTAGTTGAATTTTTAATGTGTTTTATTAAAAGTCAAAGGGCTACTGACCCCTCTTTGCCGTTACCATATACTAACAAGGGTGAGGCTCAGCGATCTCAAGCGCGGTAGGAAAGGATTGTGATAAGGCAGTAAGTATTCTAGATTCAGTTAGAGTTTTAATAAGTGACCGAATCTATTGTGGGTATAGGGGTGACTTATGATCAATATGGGTCACTTGGTTTTGATGATATAGGTGTTTGGGTGTAGATCTGTAACATCCTAAAATTTTGAGTATCAATATGTTGCTTGTCTTTGGTGTTAGCTCGGCTATGATTTTATTGTGTGCTTAATTTAGTCTTGAGAAGGCTCGGGTTTACTTGGAATTAGAATAAGTTTTAGTAAAGAGTACTTTATTATAGAGGAATCAGGTGACCTTGAAGTTTAAGTTAATTAAGTGATAAAAGATGGCATAAGATGAGTAATTGGTAAAGTGGTGATGGCGCCATAAGTTGGACTTGAGGGGAGAGGTTCGAATCTCCTAGCATGCAAATTGGGAGCTTTTATTTTTGTTTTTCCTAGCAAGTGTCGGCCAAGCATCATTCATGGATAAGATGGACTAAATTTTTATGGTAATGAGACTTAAGGTTATGGCAAGCATGAATTAGGGATAGAATTGCTTAATTTTCGGGATAAGATTTCTCAAACTTTTGGAAAATGAAGGATTGCAAGGCTTGAATCAAGGTTGATGTTTTGGAAACTTTTTCATGGCCATTTTGACAATGAATATTGACGGCATTATGGACAAAAGGGGGGAGCTGAAATTTGGTGGTTAGCTTGGGATAGGATTAGCTTGTTAGAATTCTTTTTGTCATTTTTGTTTTGTTTGAAGACACTCTTTCTCCACTCATCTTTTCCTTCCCTTGTCCGAATGCATTGGCGTAGAAGAAAACAACATTTACTTTATTTCTTTTGGTCATCTTTTTGACCATTTGGTCATTTTTTCTAATCATTCTAGTGTCTTTGTCCTAGTGCCGAAACTACCAACACAAAGAGCCATTCTTTTTCCTTCTCCTTTCCCATTTTCGAATGCATTTTGCTCCTAAATCCATCTCTTTCCTCATTCTCTTTTCTTCTATTTGAAAACTGAATTATAACACCTTCTTCCCATTCTCTCTTCTTTTTCATTTTTTTTTTATCATTCAAACGCTTTCTTCATTATTTTTCTCTCATGGTCGAATGGTATTAATACAATTTTCTCCAATTTTCCTTCAAAGATGAATCTCCTATTCATCCATATTGTCTTGTTTGTTATTCTTTCAACCCTCGTTTAAGTAATAGTGTGATAGTGGAGGGCTGAAACTCAAGTGTTCATGAGCGTCGTGAATCGTTGGAATCAATTTAAGGTGTTAAGGTAAGGGTTTATTAAGGACTCTCATATTACTCGTCATATTCATATAGATGGATTATTAATCGATTTTGTTTTAGGGGACGTTATCGCTCGATTTTCATAATGTGGAACAAGGATATTTGTGGTAAGCCAATCTCACCCTTAAAACTGTTAGTCATAATTTTGATATATTATTTAGTCGGACTAATGATCTTTTGTCAATGGAGACAATCAAGATAAGGACGAAAAGGGCGGTAAATAGTGTTCGGAAAATGGGTGGTTCGCTATTCCCCCTAAGTTTAAGCGAAGGGCTATTTCAAAAATCTAAGATTTTCTATCGGGTTGCGGACCCTCATCCGAGGAGAACAAGTTGTTTTAAGTCCTTCGTACTCCCGAACCTTTGTTTGTTCGTGGATTTTCATCGAGTAATGAACCAACAATCGGGGAGAAACCGCAAATAGAAGTGGTTTAAAATTTTGAGGGTAAAAGTCTAGATCGTTATTTCTATGATTCGATTTGTAAATAAATAATAGTGTTCTAATTTATCGTGATGCGTTTAGATATCGACGAGCGGGAATGTCTAGTTCTCACAGTAACCAGGTGTGTAACTTCACACTTATCTTGGGTTAGATACTATACCATAAGTATTGGGATAAAATTGTAAAGATGGCAAAATCGAAAATGCCTAATAATTAACATTTTGTGTAAATGCATGAAAACGATTAAAGTCAGAAATTTACTTAAAATGCCTCAATGAGTTAATTGGTAAATAGTAAACTTTATGCCTCATGTGATAAATGGGCCAAAAAACTGCTAGATTGATAAATGGGCCGAAAAACTACTAGATCGATATATGGGCCAAAGTTTGCTAGATCGTTAAATGGGCTAAAATGCTATTTTGTCTTATGGGCCAAAATGAAAATTTGAATTTTTGGACTCAAATGTATTATGGGCTTTTGTTAAATTATCATATGGATATATATATTGTTATGCATACATGATTGCATGGGTTGGGATAATTGACGAAGAGAAGAAAGGCCTGTTCCAAACATCTAGTTCGGTGGCTCTGCCACAAATATATTTTAAATGGATTAATGCCTCTAGTTCGGTGCCTTTGTCACAATCTAGTTCGGTGGTGCACCACAATATTATTTAAAATGGCTTTATGCCTACGATTGGTGTGTTGGCGGGTTGGGTTGACTTGATCCCCACAGGTGTGTTGGTTGGTACGGGTGGTGTGTAGTGGATGGAAATTAGGTTTGGCTAGAAATTTCAAAATATGAGGGCCAATTTGTAAATTTCCCTAAATATGTGTTTTTGGATTGAATTGAATGAATTAGTGAATAAATGATTTAAATTTGAATATGTATTGATCAAGAACTGAAGAAAATGAATTTAGATCGCGAAAATTCGAAAGTAATTGAGTAGCCGAGTTCGTTTATGTTTATTTGAATCCAATGTAAGTCGATATACAAATAAAAGTGTTTACATTGATATATGTATGTTCATATGGAAATGCATGATGATGAATGTATATGAGATGATAAGTACATGAAATCGAGATAGTATCGACATGGTGTCAACAATTGAAAAAGTCTTGTATGAACCTAGGAATAGATATGATTTAGTATGTCATGACATAGGTGTCCAATCTGTGATATCATGTAAGAACACATCTGGGACATTGGCATCGATATGAGAATCATTTAAGACCACGTCTGGGACATTGACATCAAATTGAGATTTACATGTAAGACCATGTTTGGGACATTGGCATCGTAATTGATTCGTGTAAGACCCAGTTCGAGACAGTGGCATCGATATCTGAATACATGTAAGACCATGTCTGGTTGGCTTTGTATGACTATTTTGAGCATTCTGAGTATCCTTTTAGATTCTGCATGGTTTAATGGGAAAATTCGAGAAACAAAAGTCTACGTGAAATGAATAAACGAATCAGGTATGTTCAATCGATACACTATGTGTGTGGATGAAAGGTAAGTGTATATATGAACTTACCAAGATGAATATGTGTATATATTTGATAAGGTAATAAGTGATATATCCTTGAAGGTGTTATGAGCAAATGTGTTTTATTTGAGTTATGAAATGTGGAAAGCAATAGTTAAACAAAAGCGCGAAAGAGAAGTATTTGAGTTTTGCAATTGAGAAATATTAATGACATTGTATCTTTATGATTATGTGCATTATATGTTAATGTTTATTTGTATATGGTGTGTTGGCTCTGTTTTATAGATCGTCAAAGCTACTGAGGGATCGAGAATCATCGAGGATCGTCATCACACTACTCAAATCACATTTAGGTACCTTATGATTATGTATATGTTAAATATGGCATGTATAGTCTAATTGGAATAGATTATGTTTATGATGTGTAAATAGCCATGTGATATGTCTAGATAAATGTTGGATATATGAATGAGTGGTCATAATATATGATGCATATTTTAGTATGGTATTCTGGCTAATAAGATGATCAAAATTGTGTTATGTTTATGAAGCAAAGTTGGTATCAAATTGATGGGAAGATATTACTTTGTAATGATACGATCGTGGATGAAACTTGCTTAGAAATGGTTGTTATTTAGTTGAGCTAATTGTTGCTTAAGTTGTTGTGTTTGAGATTCCTTTGAATACTTGGAAAAGTTGGTTATTTTGGCATGAAATGAATTGATATGATGCTTGTAGGGATTGCCCAAAGTGTGGGTGGCATTTTGGCCTTTGTAAATGGCCTATTTTGCCCACACGGTTGAGCACACGGGCGTGTGGCTTGACCGTGTCTCTCATGGTTGCATTTCAAAACAAGTCAGACTCGACCACGTGTTGGACTGATAGGTGTATGACTGGCCATGTGGTGCAAGTCAGTAGCGACCACGGCTAAGGCATACGGGCGTGTCCACGGCCGTGTGGACAAGTCAGTATGTATTCCCTATTTTTACACGGCTTAGACACACAGGCGTGTCTAAGGCCGTGGGAGGCACACGGCCTGCCCACCTGGGCGTGTTGCCTCTGCAACTTTGAAAAATTTTAAATTTCTGCAAATTCCCATATGTATTCGATTTAGTCCCGGCCCTATTCTATATCATGTTTAAGATATCTTAGACACTTTGATTTTATTCATTGAATATTATTATGAAATATCCGTAAAAGGTCCCGTTTTGTCCGGTAATGCCTTTCACCTTAACCGACAAAGGTTACGGGTTAGGGTATTTCATACATACGCTAGGTTAGTCTGAGAATCGACTAAATCATAGCTCTGATAACACTAAATGTGACACCCCTTACCCGTATTAAATGTCGGAATAGGGCTCGAGGCTTTACCGGACTTATAACATAAGCATTCACACAATTTTGAGTAATAAATATGCTTCCAAATTAAAACCATTCATATTCGATTATAAAGTTTTTTATACGACCCTACGAGGCCCAAAACATGCATTAGAAGTGGTTTGGGACTAAACCGAGAACTTTAGGAAATTTTACAAAACTTAGAAAATTTTTCATGTTACAGGGGTCACAAGAGACACACCCGTGTGACCCTGAGACATGCCCGTGCTACAGGCTACGTTCAAATTAGGGTGCTCTCTGACTTGTGACACATGGCTGTGCAACAAGCTCATGTACTAGGCCGTGTAGCACACATGGCTGAGACACACGCCCGTGTCTCTGCCCATGTGCTCAATTCTAGACATTCTATTTCTCAAAATTAAGGTACAGGGGACACACGGCCGTGTGTCTACCCATGTGGACATAATAAATGCTATTTACCAAGCCATTTGCCCCCTTATTCTCACATACACTTACACCAATTCAAAAGAACAAAACATAACATACTTAGGTGACCAAAACATCCACAATTATAGCCAACACATGCCAACACAATATCAACATCTATCATACTCACAACAGTTATTAAGCCACAATTGACTGCTTTCATGATACCTAATTGTATACCACTTTATCATCTTTTCAATAGGCCACATTGCCAAACATTTTACATTCATGTCATAAATCACATTTCCATCATTCACCAAGCATACAATGACCATATCACCAAAGACATCGGCACATATATATACCTACTTAGGCTTACAACTATTATAGCCCAAATAAGCCAATCTACATGGCCAAATATCAAACTAAGCCTTTGACAATCACAATGACACATATAAAAAATGTCTAAGTTCGTATACATGCCACATACTGAAAATGATGAGCTCATCAATACTCAAAATAATCATTTGATAGTATGATGCACACTTCGACGATCTCCAATTTCGAGCTAGCTTGATGACACTATAAGATATGGGAAAAAAAGGGGGTAAGATATAAAGCTTAGTAAGTTCATATTCAAATAATACAAAACATTATTCATACATCTGACATACAAAGTAACTTAACATATATTAACATAAATGTCATTATAACTTCATAAACACAACTTACTCAATCACATTCTTACCAATAACTCATCATATGAATAACATAACATATATCAATACAAATGTCATTAAACTTCATGAGCATAACTTACTCAATCATACTCTTACCAATAGCTCATCATATACCGAATCTATTTCCTTTGAGTTTTTGTATATAACTATACCAACTCGTTACATAATCACATACTCTCTCATCATTGACATACCCGTTGAACCACTTGGAATACTATCGGATACATAGAAATATTTGCATATAAGTGCTACATATGTAGCCAATGCTACCACAATTCTCATAACACATATAGGCTCGCTTTCAAGCTATGCTCAGGCCTGCTCACACAAGCTATTAGTCGAGACATAGCTACGCGGTGCTGCTCACACAAGCTGTCAGGTATCCGAACATATGCCTGCATACCCAGCCACCGGTAAGATGTACAGGACCAGCACCCGGATCATATAAATCACATAATTACATGGGTTCCTAGTGACATGTCACTTCTATCCTAATCTATTCCTAAGTTCAACCGGGATTTCTCGTTTGTTGAAACTTTATCTAATATGCCCAAAGATTCAATCACAATTTACATAATATTAAAGCATTTAAGACATAAATATAACAATGCATTGAAATTATAATGAATAATGATAAGCCGTCTCTTGAAGCGACAAATATATATTTTGTTTTGATTTTGAATTAGATTATTCCAATCAAATAGCGGAAATGGGCCTAATCGTCAAACAATTTAGTTTTCCCCCGATATACACCAGAACTTCATTTTTCTTGATTTATAATACCAGATTCATCTTTTTTAATCATCACATTATTTAATTCAGCCCAAAAGTCACATTATGGCAAAATTACATTTTTACCCCTAAACTTTTAATATTTTACACACTAGTCCCTAGGTTCGTAAAATGAATTTAATTCAATTTCTTAAAAATCCAAGCCTAGCTGAACCATTTTCATACTCATAACAACCCATATTTCTCATTTATTCACATTTTTCTACTGACTTTATAACTTTTACAAATAGGTCCTTTTTGACATTTTTATCAACAATCACTTAGCAAAAGTCATTTAACAAAAAACAAACATGCATATTCTACCATCAGACATCAAAATACATACACGTTCAACATGGGTAAAATTTTAAACTTCAGCTTTCTTTCAAATTAGTTGTTGAAATAGGTAAATCAAGCTACAACTATCTCAAAAATACAAAAATCGTTAAAAACGGGACAAGAACGGACTTACAATCGAGCTTGGAAGCTTGGAAATCCATAGGTATGGTTTCTCCGTGTGAAATTTGACCATGGGGGATGAAAATAGAAAGATGAGCATCTTTTATTTGTTAAATTTTATCTTTATTAACCAAATGACTAAAATACCCTTAATGAAAAACTTTAAAATTTCCCCTATCCATGTCCATTTTTGTCCATACTGGTCTAATTTCCATTTAAAGACCCCCTAATTTAAGATTTCATAGTAATTAGGCACCTCTAGCTTCTACAACACACATTTTGCACATTTTTGCAATTTAGCGCCTTTAACTAAATTGAGTGCCCAAACGTCAAAATATTCAAACGAAATTTTCACGAAATCATTTCATAAAACTGTAGATCATAAAAATATAATAAAAATAAATTTTTCTTTTGCATATTTGTGGTCCCAAAACCACTATTTCGACTAGACCCAAAATCAAGCTATTACAGTTGCGACATAAACTAAGGGTGTCACGACATACCCTTGAAGACATCTCAAGGAGGAGTATGTTGTGACCTCTATCGTGACACAGGTCCTTGTGTGTCACAACATCAAACTTAATCTCAAGGACAATAATTAACCTAGGGTTAAGGATGATGACCACATAAAAGTCTTAAATAGGCTCCTTTGGAACATGTTATGGACACCATTCCTTTAGCCTAATTTCTCTGTGTAAAATTTAGTTTAGTTTTCTTTCATTCTTAGGTTTTAGATTTTTTTTTGTCGTTATTGTTCAGTTCAAGAGATCTAAATTGTGGAAGCATTCAAACTTTATGGATTCACAATTAATCTCTGATCGTGTCAAATAGTCGAGTTTTAATATTTATAAAAGAATGATCGAACCTGTAGACCAACTATGACAACGATAGAGGCAAGTGCACCTATCAAATAGTAGTATAGTTTAGGCAATAATATCTTATCAAACCCAATGAAACCTAAAAGTACTACTACTCACTTTCTTTCTATTATTTAGCCTAAAATATGGAGTGATTGGTTTATTAATCCAATGAAAAACTAAACTAAATGCAAAGACAAAAGAATGAATTGAGAAAGACTTTAAGAAAACTCAGTTGATGAGGACGATACCCTCAGGAAGAATCCATCTATGACTTCACTTATTATTTATTCCCCAAACCATATGATTTCTTTACTTAGCTTTATTTGTGAGACTCCCTAACCTATATTAAACCCTCTATCGAGGCAAATAACGTCTAACCTTAGGTTAATTAGTGGAACTCTCATTCTCTTATAATAACCCCCTAAGGAAGCAGTAAATCAAAAAATGGATTCCCATATTAAGTTTCACCCTAATCTAGAAAAATCTCGTAACCCTATCTCTAGGCGCCCGATCAACTCCGCTCAATTATGCTAGATCTACTCTTAGATAGGGTCTATTCCTCCTCCACCTAAGTACATCAGATTAAATTAAGCAACATAATTATGAACAAATTAAGTACTTATCATATAATTTAGAAATCAAATAAAAAATCCATCATAGGTTTCATGCCTTTTAGGTATCTGAAGGGTTTAGTTCATAACTAAATAAGAGAACATCTCAAGAGAAAAGATAAAACAAAACATAAGAAATCCCCAAAACTCCCTGAAGGATTTGAGGAGAGATCCTCCGTCTTGAATAGAACTCGGCTTTTTTAGATGGATCAACTGGCAATCTTCAAGTGATTCCCTAAAAGATGAAAGCTTCGGCAAAAGCCTCTACCAAAACTCTGACCCTATTTCGACTTCTGTGAACTCCCTTTTTAGTTGCTACCTTGGGTGTTTATATAAGCTTTGAGATGCTTTACTTGGCTCCTAAGTATCCTAATTCAAGTAGAATTTCTCCTAGGATGTTTAAGTGGACTTAGGAGTATGTTTCTTTGGCTTCAAGCATCCAAATCTGAGTGAAATTGGTCATTCCCGTAGCAGGGGCATGACCATGGCACACGCCCGCGTAAGTCAACTTCAGACCGTGTGGCGATTCTATTGATTGAGGCACAGCCGTGGCACGGCCGTGTAAGTTTGGGTTCAGGCTATGCTTTGGGTTTGTCGATTGGGGCATCGCCATGCAAACTGTGCCTGGGTCTTGTTGGTGTAATATCCGGGAATTAGGGCTTGTGCATTATTGCTTAAATTATATGAAGTAGCATGCCTATGTGTGTGGTGAATGTGTTTTATGAAATTTGAGAACTTTAGAGTGTAGATGTATGCCTTAGAAATATTGTAGTTTAAGCCTTTAGGGGGAGCTAGGCAAATGAGGCCTTAAGAAAAATTATAAGGGAAATTGGACAAGGAAATGGGCTTGGCAAAGTGGAAATGAGGCGCCACTAAAAGCCCTAAGAAGTGACGCCACAAGCTGTGTAAAAGGGCCTAGGTTTGAGCAGCAAGGGAAGCAAATGGGAGTTTTATTTTGCTGCAAGGAGGAGAGGTAGTGGACAGCACAAGGACACTTCAAAGATGAAGTGTAGATCAGGCTAAAAACTTAAAGATTCGACTAAGGTGGAGTGAAAAGGGGGATTGAATGGAGAGAGGGAGAGTTGGCCGGCCAAGGGACTCCTTGGGTGACAAAATTCGGTCACCAAAATCCCCTATGCCGAATGCATCATTAGCCTCACCCACACTTTTCCTTTTCTTTTCTTCTTCTAAGATCATTCTTTTTCTTCTCTCTCACTCAAACTGAAACATTATTGAAGCCTCTATACCATTCTATTCCTTCTTTTTCACAATCTTCCCCGTTAATCAAAAGTCGAAAGTAAGTCTTTTCCTAGCCATAGTCGATTGTTCACCAAACACCAAAAGCCAAAACCTGATTGATCAAACATCTAGCCTATAGCCGAATATCTCAGTGGTGTCAGGCAAGGAGTGCTGTCAATTTCTGTAGTAATGGTAAGATCAAATGCTATTTGGTTTCCTTTCTTTTTCTTTTAGCCAAAACTTAAGGACTAATCCATTATGGTTCTTGGCCAAAACATGGAAAGATCTTTCAAGATTTCCATAGTAGCCGACTTCTAGGGAGATCATTCGGGATTTCAGACCTAAGGTAAGTAAGGTGAAAGATTAGGCTGAAGGCCATGTATTCAAATGTTGGAATTGGATCTGACATAGTGCTTGTAGGGATTTTGACAGAGACCAAGGACAAGTGATATTTCGGGATTTAGATCCACAAGGTAAGTGCACGTGATATTTGGCCAAGGCTATATTTAGTGACTTAGATCTGTTTCTTATTTCGTTCAAAAGCCGAACTAATCGGTTAAGTGATTTAGTAGTTGGCCGATTGCAAGAGGGAACATCACAAAGTTTCATGATTTGATTAGTAAGCAAGGTAAGGATTTTGGTTGCAATAATCCTTCAGGATTTGATTATTTAGCCAAAAGGCTTTTTGCTAAAACACTAAGTGATTGGCCAAATGTAGGAACTAAGAATCTAAAGCATTAGATCGGGAATTTCGGGATTTCAGTGAACTCGTTAAGTAAATCTGGTGTGTAGCCCTAACCCTAAGTCTTAATAGATTTATGGTAATGTTTTAATAAATGTGTTAATAAGAATATGTAAAATGTGGCTAAGGGTACCATGCAATGGTACTAAGTACTGAGGTACATTAACCTACTACTACTGTGGTTATAACATTATGAATATCTGTTATGGCACACATGTGAAACTATAACGAATGTGAATAATGCATAAGATAAGCTTTTGGCATGATTTGTATGACATGGGGCATATGGGTGATATGAAAAGGGGAAGTGATCTGGTGGTTTATACCACAAAATCTGAATGTGTTGACTCATGTCATGAAATCTGAATGTGGTGACATACATCACAAAATATTATCCGGTGGCTATGCCACTAATTTATAAGGCGATGTGCAAGTCGTGCTGCAATGATCGCCTTCGATGATGTGTAGTGGATGGAGGGTCAACTTAGTAGTCCCCACGGTGTGATGGTTGGTACGGGTGATGTGTAGTGGATGGTTATATAGGTTTGGGTTCGGATTGCATCATTATCTATATTTACGCTATATGTACATGTATGAACCGATATGCCTAAACTGTTGGGACTTAGTGATGGTGGTTATACACCGAGTCATTTGACTCACCCGTTGTAGGATATGTTTGGTGACACTCGAAATGGACCGGGTTGGCGGGGAGCTTAGTAGTGGCCATGCTCATTTCAAGCATTTATTTTATTTTGGACTTTCTATACTTAAGTATTTGGATTCATTCGGATTTGTTTTTGATGTAATTATGGCCATTATTATTAACTGCTTTAAGTAAGTGTTTAAAATTGGTTTATTATGATAAGGTTATTATTAAATTGAGACTAAATAAATTTTCTTAAAAATGTAAACAAACATTTAAATGTTTTGACACATAAACAACACCGTTTCCAATCTAAACCCAACATAAATCAAATGTTCTTCAAAACCATCCATATTTTCCAAATCAACAAACAAGATTTGAAAAGTTTTTACTCAAGGAACATACCAGATCCGGTCAAGGCTCGTGGGCTAGGTTTGGGTTGTTTCAGTTGGGCTTTTTGTCGACAAGGAATAGCCATGTAAATCAGGGACATGTCTTGTTCTAGATGGATGGAAAGGCACGGCTGTGTGACATGAAGTCCAGGCTGTGTCGTCTTCTCGGGTTAGCCCAATTTGGTCTGTTTTAAGTCCGTTTCTCGATCTTTTTGTCCTAGGGGGCTTTCCTGAGTATAAACATGAAAAGAATGGATTAAAAGCACTTTTACATAAATCAAGGGCTAAATCATCCTAAATCATACTAAATATGGGGTTAAAATATGTTACTTTTACAATTTATCAAATACCCCCACACTTAAGCTTTTGCTTGTCCTCAAGCAAAATTCTCATCTTACAATTAAAACGAACTTTCCATAATTCATAATTTGTATCGATAATGTCTCATCATAATTCATAGATAATTTATACATGGATATTTCAACTCAAAGAACCCTAAAGATTCAATCAAGATAAGTCATAACATTGTAGTAGTACGAAAACATAGGTGTTTCCCCTTATCTAAGTAATTACCTTTAATTCAAAACCGACAAGGATTGACATCCTCACAAAAGATTCACTCAAATCACTCGAAGTGTTTAAGGTTCAAGAATAAGCACTCTAAGTCAAACTGAAAAGTTAATCCCATTGGCTTGCCTGAAAATCAAATCTCCACCACTGTATATGAGATGATACACAAATCAAAAGGAGTTTAATCAGGGTTGTAACGGGGCTTGGGTTAAAAGGTATGGATAAAGGCTGAATTAGAAGGTTAGAATCGAGACTGACTTGACAAATTACCTAACTAGAAACAATGAACTAAATATGAATATTTACATGTAATGAAAACTAATAATACCTACTATTGATAATTACTCTATAAAGAGTATTTTCATCACTTGAAATTTGATAATACTTTAATACGAGCTTTTTCTTCAACAATTGGAGTTTAAATGCTCTAAGCTTTTTTTTTTAAGAACAAACTAAGATATTACATCATAAATGATAAATGTAACTACTGAACTAATATAATTTGGTAACTTTAATCAAATCAAACCTCGATTAAAGGGTAGTCAAAAGAAAGGGTGATAACAAATCAAAGGGGTTTTGGGTTAATATTAGTGGGTGAGTCAATAAAAAGGTTGTTAGGATTCAACGGGGTTCACTAGGGTTAATTTGTGAAGGTCATCTTTTTATGCAGTAAGTGGGTTAAATCCTAAGTGCCTCTATCATCTCTATATAATAAATCAAAAGTGTGGTCTCGACAGTTCAAAGTTGACACACTCATAATCAATAAAGTGAGCATCAAAAAGAATATGTGCTCTATAAGGCTCAAAATCTCACAAAAATTATGGGTGTTTTTGGCCTCAATCCCTGTAAATTTCAAACTTCAATGTAATACTCAAATTTAGTTCAACAACCTGTTAATTTTAATTTTTAGAAAGTAGACTTCTTATGCATGATCCTCTATTACTCTTCAAATTTAATCATCAATGTACAATTATCAATGACTTACTTTAAAACACATCAATAATAATCATAAATTATTAGAAATTTCATCCTAATTAGTAATATGAGAAAAATACTTTTAAATAAGACTAAATTCAAGATTTTGAGAATAATGCAAAAAGTCAGGTACTTTTACCCCCCACACTTAAGATTGTTCATTGCCCTCAATGTACAAAGATAGATAAACAATTATGTAATAATAAAATCAAAAGAGTAGGGGAGAAGTAACACTTCCTGAATTTTTGGATGAAGTCTATGAAAAGAAACCGGATAAAATTGGAGGTGAACATGGGGAAGCGTCTCGAACCATTTGAAATTGAATCCTCAAAGTAACCAACTCGATTTTATTGAATCCTAAGCTAAATATAAATATAATAAAGAATAAGAAGAAGAAAATAAAATAAAATAAAATTAAAAAATAATGATGAAATAAAATAGAAACAAAAATAAATAATGGAAAATGAAAGACAACTAGAAAAATGGGGAATGAGGTTTAAATAGAGATGTAGCCTGTGTTTTGGGATTTTGAATTTTGAATGCATTCAGGGTGTTCGGGCATGGCCGTGGGTGTCGTGGCATGCTCGTGTCTTTCTTCACACAGTCATTCAATACGGGTGTGCTCCTCCGGTGTTTGATAAGTCAGAATGTTGGCACGGTTGGGAGACACGGCCGTGTTTAGCCCTTGCTTGACGAGTTAGTAACCTCGCATCAAGGCGTCGAAACGGGCGTGGACTATTATCGCCACCCGTGTTGGGAAATGAAATTTTTTCTATTTCGTGCACATCTATTGGCACGCCTATGTTTCATCCCCGGCTTCCACACGGCCACGGGCACACCCGTGTGTAGGGAGGTGGCCAAGAAATCTACTCTTTGGTTAGTTTATTGTTAGATTCTAAAAAGAAAAAGAAAAGAAAATATAAAAAATAAAAAGATGTAAAAATGGGGTTAGTACTCGAGTTGCCTCCCGAGAAGCGCTCGTTTATAGTCTTAGCTAGACTCTACCTCTCATTCGTATGGTCATGATGGTTTGAGGAGGTGAAAATCCTTTCTCATGCGATCACTTCGATTATGGATATATAATTTAAGTCAAGTAATGTTTACCTCAAAAGTGTCAAATTTGGGATTACTGACCTCGATTGTGCCGTATAGGAAGACTTTTAGTACCTCAAAAGTGATTTCTTTGTTTGTCTTGAGTTCTGAATTGGTGATTCGAGGGTCTTCATTATTCAACAGTACCTGATCCTCTATTTTAATGTGATTTGTTGTTCCTATCAGCTCGTCTAGGGTTTCCTTCAGTTTCACTTCATGTGGTTCTAGTTCCTCATGTAATTCTTCTTTATTAGCACGAGGTCTATGATCCAGCTCAGGTTTGTAGCTTTGTGGTGTTTCCTGCAATGAAGGTTGAACAAGTTGGTTATCAACTGAATTTACTTTCTCACTTTTATTGCTTGATGTTCTGGCCGAGTCAAGAGCTTGAAGAGTGACTATCTCGTCGCCTACACGAAGTATGAGTTCTCCTGCGTAGATATCAATTTTAGCTCTGGCAGTTGCTAAAAAGGTCTTCCTAAAATTAAGGGGATCGTGTTGTCCTCATCCATGTCTAAAATGAAAAAGTCTACTGGGAATACGAATTTATCAATTTTGATTAGAACATTTTCTATTATACCACTAGGAATTCTTATAGTTTTATCAGTTAATTGAATGCTCATCCTAGTTTGTCTGGGTTTCCCTAGACCTAGTTGTTTAAATATTTTGTAAGGCATAACATTGATGCTTGCCCCTAAATCCGCTAATGCATTATCAATAGATAAACTACCAATTAAACATGGAATTGTAAAACTCCTTGGATCTTTTAATTTTAGTGGCTGTTTATTTTGTAGAATTACTGAGCACATTGCGTTTAGCTCCACATGGTGCTCTTCGTCTAATTTACGCTTGTTGGTTAAGAGCTGTTTTAAAAATTTCCTCGAGTCTGGTATCTAAAAACGGACTTCAAGGAGAGGAAAGTTAATATGTAATTTCTTTAAGAGTTTAATATACTTACCGAACTGTTCCTCTGAATCGTCTTTTTTCATTACTTTGGGATAAGGTATGCGAGGTTGGTACTCCTTGATTATCGATTTTGGCTTTTCTTGTTTTACTTCTACCTTACATTCGTCTACCTTGTTTTCTTGTATTGAGTTTGGTTCATGTAACCCCTTACTGTCTTGAGCTGAGATGGCTTGAATTTGCTCCTTTGGGTTAACCTCGGTGTTACTTGGTAGACATCCTAGCGGTCGTTCTGACATTAGCTTTGTGAGATGTCCCACTGACCTAGTAAGTTCTCCAACTTGATTCTTGATCCCTTTGATCGATTTTTGTTGTTCATCAAGTGCTGCTTCAGTCTTTTGGAAACGAGAATCTATGGCTGCCATGAATTTCATCAGCATCTCTTCAAGATTAGACTCTTCTTCTTGTTGGTGAGGTGGTTGTTGAAAATCTAGAGGAAGTTTCAATCTTTGGTTATTTTGATCATCCCACAAGAAATTGGGATGGTACTTCCGACCTGCATTATCAGTGCCACTATAAAAATTATTGTGATATCTAGAATAGTTACCTGTATAGTGAGCTTGCTCGTTTTCCATACCATATCCGTAGGGTGGGTACTCAGGATTCACCGCGCCTCCTAGATTCAAATCATATTGTATTTCTGGATGTACCTGCGAGGGACTATACAATCATCAATCTTTTTATTCATCATCTCTAACTGATTAGATAACATGGTGACCACGACGAGGTTGAAGACACTTTGGTCATTTTAGTAGGAATTATCCTCATGACTTGCCAACGATAATTATCAAAGGCCATCTTTTCCATAGACTAAAATTTTACGCCAAAAGCAAAATAGAGGAAAAAATTAGCAAAGTAACAAGAAATAATAATAAAGAATAATATAATAATAAATTGCAAATAAAAAAATTTGGCTAAAGTAATAGAAATAGAGTTTTCTTAATATTTTAGTGTTCCCCGGCAACGGCGCCAAAAACTTGATCGTGTCAAACAGTCGAGTTTTAATAATTTTAAAAGAATGATCAAACCTGTAGACTAACTATGACAATGATAGAGGCAAGTGCGCCTATCAAACAGTAGTATAGTTTAGGCAAGAATATCTTACCGAACCCAAGGGAACCTAAAAGTACTACTACTCATTTTCTTTCTATTATTTAGACTAAAATATGGAGTGATTGGTTTATTAATCTAATGAAAACTAAACTAAATACGAAGACAAAAGAATGAACTGGAGAAAGACTTTAAGAAAACTCAATTGATGAGGACGATACCCTCAGGAAGAATCCACCTATGACTTCACTTATTATTTATTCCCAAAACCATATGATTTCTTTACTTAGCTTGATCCGTGAGACTCCCTAACCTATATTAAACCCTCTCTCGGGACGAATAACATCTAACCTTAAGTTAATTAGTGGAACTCTCATTCTCTTATACTAACCCTCTAAGGAAGTAGTAAATCGATCAATGGATTCCCATATTAGGTTTCACCCTAATCCGAAAAATCTCATAACCCTATCTCTAGGCGCCCGATCAACTCCGCTCAATTATGCTATATCTACTCTTAGGAAGGGTCTATTCTTCCTCCACTTAAGCACATCAGATTAAATTAAGCAACATAATTAAGAACAAACTAAGTACTTATCATATAATTTAGAAATCAAAAAACAAAATCCATCATAAGTTTCATCCCCTTCGGGTATCTGAAGGGTTTAATTCATAACTAAATAAGAGAACATCTCAAGAGAAAAGATAAAAAAAAAACATAAGAAATCCCTAAAACTCCTGAAGGAATTGAAGGGAGATCTTCCGTCTTGAATAGAACTCTAGCTTCTTGAGATGGATCAATTGGCTATCTTCAAGTGATTCCATAAAAGATGAAAGCTTCAGCAAAAGCCTCTGCTAAAACTCTAACCTTGTTTTGGCTTTTACCGAACTCCCTTTTTAGTTGCTACCTTGGGTGTTTATATAGGCTTTGAGATGGTTTACTTAGCTCCTAAGTATCCTAATTCAAGTAGAATTCCTCCTAGGATATTTAATTGGACTTAAGAGTATGTTTCTTTGGCTTCAAGCATCCAAACTCGAGTGAAATTTCTCATTCCTGTAGCAGGGACACGACCATGGCATACGCCCGTGTAAGTCAACTTCAGGCCGTGTGTCGATTTTGTTGATTGAGGCATGGCCGTGTAAGTTGGGGTTGAGGCCGTGCTTCGGGCCTATCGATTGGTACACAATTATGCAAACCGTGCCTGGGTCGTGTTGGGCTTTTAGTTGATGATGAAAAGCCATGTAAATCGGGGACAGGCCGTGTTCTAGATGGATGGCAAGGAACGGCCATGTGACATGAAGCCTAGTCCGTGTCGTCTTCTTGGGTTGGCACAATTTGGTCCATTTTAAGCCCGTTTCTTGTTCTTTTCATCCTCGGGTGCTTTTCTGAGTATAAACATGAAAAGAAAGGATTAAAAGCACCTTTTCACATAAATTGAAGGCTAAATCATCCAAAAGCATACTAAATATACGATTAAAATATGTTACTTTTACGGTTTATCAATCTCAATACAATTAAGATTTTTTGTTCACATTGTCTTGTTGATTTAATTAGCATTCTATCTCTTTATATCGATTTCATATTGTGTATGAAAGCCATGAGAAACTAACCATTCTATGTAGGATTAGTGATTGGAGGTATGATCTATTAACTATTTTGTGGGCTTTCTCAACGGATTAGTTGCTTGAGAAAGTTAGAATGTAAAACAAATCATGGGCTTGCCAACCCTGGAAAGTCATTAAGGTGGGAATTAACCCAAAATTGGTGTTGCCCATTCGTGAACACCTTCACCCCAAGCCAGTCTGGACTGTGAGGTCAGAAGATAAGTAGTTCTTGTTGGCTCGCTATGTTAGTGGAAGATTGGAAGATCTTGTTAGGGTAGCAACTAGTTGATTGATGACGAACCTGAATCAACAGTTGATGGGGAGTACCAAATAACATCATTATATATCATCTCCTTCCCCAAAATTTACATGGAAACCCTAAGAGAGAGAGAGGAAAATAATCAAGCTTAAATAGGTATGAATTATTGTCTCATTTTTAGTAATTTTTATAATTTTAAGATTGGAATAGTTTAATCTGTCTATTTTGGGGATTAATTTGTAATGTTATCAAAGTGTCAAAGTTTTGCCACGAATGAATATGCTGAAATTTTGAAATTTATGGTAGAAAATGAAAGGCTGTTGATAGATAAACAACTTTTACAAAGTGAAATTTGATAAAATTATGATGTAGGTACTAAAATGTAAAGATGTAAAAGTTATGGAAAAGTTTTGAATTTTGTGAAATACATGTGCTGTAAATGTTATATGAAAATTTCGGTTGGACTTGGAATAAGGATTAAATTGCACGAATTTTATTTTTCGAGCCTAGGGACGAAATTGATATTTATAAAAAGTATAGAGGCAAAATGGTAATTTTGCCTAAGATGTAAATTGAATGTAAATTAGTATGAAATGGATTAAATTGATGTTAAATTCATTTATATAGATCCGAAAAGATCAAATAGAGAGTTAGATCGTGGAAAAGAAAAGGTGCCGGATTAGTAGACTTTTATATAAGAACAAGTGACGAGGTAAGTTCGTGTAACTAAATTGTGTTTGTTTTTATACTTGATTTGAATGTGGTATTTGATTACATAAATTATATAAATGTTATAAACATATGAAGTAATCACATATCCAATCATGTGTGGAAGATGTTAATTTTCGTTTGAATAATGAAATTCGATGGATACATGATTTCCCAGACTAATTATAGTCCTGCATATGTTGTGTACATTATAGATCGCACGAGTATTCTATTAAAAGCTTTCTCGAGCATCCTACTATATAGTTCCTGGGAGCATCCTGATCGGTAGTGATTTTGCATGTGTTGTGCACTACCGCAACTCTTTGTCAGCGTCCTGTTACACGATTTGATCGGTTCTGATCCAACATATAATGCGAACACAAAGGTAGCTCTTAATGAACATCCTGTTAAGGTCTCTTGAACTCCCTGTTAAATGGCTATTCGGTGCTCCCTGATAATAACTCTTCGAAATTACCTATTAAGCTCTATGAGCTCCCTGATTAAAACTCTTATGAGTTCTGTTTAGCAAGGATAAGTGTCCTATTACATGGCTCATCTGAGCATCCTAATATGTGGCTTGAGAGTGTCCTCCCTGATTAAGTGCCCTAATGGGTATCCCTAATTATGAGTTGAAGGGTTATAGTTTTGTACACCTTGACTGTACTACCTCGAGTATCCATCGATATTTCAATAATTCAATGGATAAAACTCCTAACATAAGAAATTATGAGATTAAAAGAATTATGTCTTGGATGTTTTTGAAATACCTTAAAGTTTGTAGCATGATGAGCTCATCCATATTTATTTGTTGTACAGGTGAATTATGAGACTAACTTGCTTAATTGAGTGAATGTGATTAGGCAAACTTGCCAATTTGTTGGGAAGCATGTTATTGTTATGCTTATTTAAATGTATATGATTGGTAAGTTTAATTTTTGTTACTGAACTTACTAAGCTTTAAATGCTTACTGGGTTGTCTTTTCACTATTTTATAGTGTTTAAAAGGTTGCAAAGGTTGGAGAACGATCGGAGCATCATCACACTATCCATTAGCTTGTTTTGGTATAAATAGTAATCTTATTTTGGTATAATGGCTTGTATAGGTTAACTTGGTCAATTCTTGGATTGTAATGGTTGTTTGTAATCTAGCCATTGGAATGCTTAGTGACGGTTTGATTCAGCTATGTTAAACATGTATATCTATAAAAGGTAAGATTATAAGCATGAATAGATGTGATGATATATCATGTTAGATGTTGGAGTTGGCTTGATTATAACACTTGAATCGGTTGGAATATGTTTGCAATTATTGATATAGGTTGTTGGCAAAATTGGGTGAAAACAAAGTTAGGAAGTGGCTTTATTTTGTCCACACGGGCAGACACATGGGCATCTGTCTTGACCATGTGTGACACACGGCCTAGCACATGGGCATGTGGTTTGGCCATGTGTCCCCTGCATCTTAAATTTGAGAAATAGAACGCTGAGAATTAGGCACATGGGCAGAAATAAGGGCTTGTGTCTTGGCCATGTGTGACACATGGCCTAGAACAGGGCATGTGTTTTGGCCGTGTAAATCATGCACCTAATTTTTAAAAATTAAATTGACCACACGGCTTAGCACACGAGCGTGTGGCTGACCCTGTGACCCAAGTTAGAGAGTTACATGAGTAAGGACACAGGTTGGGACACGGCCGTGTGCCTCACATCGAATACCTACACGGCCTAAGACATGGGCATGTCAAACAGCATGCTCGCACAGGCGTGTGAGCCTTGTATATTAGAGAAAAATTTTGAAATTTTGCAAAAAAATTTTGAAATCTCGATTTAGTCCCGACTTGTTTATAATGATTAAATTGGGTTTCGATGGTCCATTCAATGGATGATATGATTAGTTTCGAAAATGAATAGTAAATGACATAAATTATCTATAATTATTATGCAAACTTCAATAATGCTCTATAGCCCTATTTTGATGACGGATAAGAGTTAGGGGTGTTACATTTATTAGTATCAAAGCTACGATTTAGTCAATTCTTGGACTAATGTAGCAATTATGAGTTTAGCAATACCTGCTATTATATAAATTGTGATGGTGTGATGTCTCCTGACCATTTTGAAATGTGTTTTTCATAAAGTAATGTCATCCAACCAAGCTAGAGCTGAATATGGGAAATTGAGAGCATTGCTCAAGCTTCCATTCAATGGGCTATATCTAGTAGTAGAAGGCCAATATTTGAGGGCCGAGGTGAGGAGGCAAAAGAGGCCTTCTTTCAAATGATGGACGAGTGGTTCACTGAATATTTGAGAACAAATCCTGTTGTATAACAACCTCCCTCAGTTGCTCCTCAGTCGGTTCCTAAGATGCCATAAGGTGTTGAACTTGTTAGAATTGGTAAGCCTTCTATAGATAAAATCTAAAAATATGGGGCAAAAGAATTTAGGGCTATTGCCGATGATGATCCAGAGGGAGCTGAGTTTTGGTTGGAAAATACCATCAAGGTTCTAGATGAATTATCATGTAAACCAGCTGAGTGTTTGAAATGTTTAGTATCTTTGAAATGTACACCAGTTCATATAGGAAACATGACTGTATTTGAATACGAGTGGGAATTTGTTCGTTTAAGTAAGTACGCTAAAAAATGGGTTCCAACTGAGGCTGATATGTGTAAACATTGTGAAGAAAGATTAAATGAATATATCAAATGTTTATTGGAATTCTTGAATTAAGGGAAATTATGGTATTGGCTGATCAAGCATACAAAGCCAAAGAATTAAGTAAAGGAAAGAAAGAAGCAGAGAAAGAAACCCAGATTTCTAATAAAAGATTTATGGGTAAGTCACAATCATTTGCTTCAAAGAAATAAAAGAAGTGCCATGATCGTTTTACTGCATCTATGGGATATTTCAAAAAAGAGTGAGGCACTCAACCCTCTAACCCAAGATCTTCGTCTCCATCTATAACCAGTGTTGGAAGTGTTAATAATCCTAAACCAAAATGTAAACATTGTAATAAATTTCATTTTGGGAGTGCCATTTGAGAAGTAGAGCCTGTTATAGATGTGGTTATCTTGACCATTTTCGCAAAGATTGTCTGGAAAGAATTAAAAAAAATATTGATCAGACTTCAAAGCTAAGTAACCCTGGCTCGAGAAGTGGACCACCTCGACATCCCGAAAATATTAGTGGTAGTCGAGGGCTACAAAAGACTCAATAGTTAAATCTGAAGCACAAGTACTAGCAAGGACATATGCTCTTCGTGCTAGAGAGGATGCTTCTACACTAGATGTCATTACTAGTACAGTTTCTCTACTTGATACTGATATTACTGCTTTGATTGATCTCGGTTCAACACATTCATACTTATGTACAAATTTAGTGTCTGTTAAAAATTTACTTGTTGAGTTCACTGAATTTGTGGTTAAAGTTTCAAACCCCCTGGGTCAGCATGTTATGGTGGATAAAGTTTGTAAAAACTGTCTGTTGATGGTAAGACGCTATTGTTTCTCGGCTAATTTGATGTTATTGCTCTTTGATGAATTTGATGTGATTTTGGGAATGGATTGGCTAGCTCAGCATGATGTAGTAGTGAATTGTAAACAGAAATACATTGTATTAAAATGTAAGAATGGAGAGTTACTCCATGTTAAATCTAATAAATTGGATGGGATATCTAATGTGATTTCAACTATATCAACACGAAAATATGTTAGAAAAGAGTATGATGCTTACATTGCTTATGTGCTAGACACTAAAGTATCTGAATCTAAGATTAAGTCAGTGCCAGTTGTTTGTGAATTTCTTGATGTATTTTCGGAGGATTTACCCGGATTACCACAGATTAGAGAAGTAGAGTTCTCTATAGACCTTGTTCCGAGGACAACACCGATATCCATAGCACCTTACAGAATGGCTCCTACCGAATTGAAAGAGTTGAAAGCACAATTATAAGAATTAATTGATAGAGGCTTGCTAGAACCAATTTTTCACTTGGGGTGCACTAGTTTTATTTGTAAAGAAGAAATATTGATCATTGAGGTTGTGTATTGATTACAGGTAGCTTAACAAAGTCACAATAAAGAACAATTATCAACTGCCTAGAATTGATGATCTATTTGACCAGTTGAAAGGTGCCACTGTATTTTCAAAGATTGATCTTCGCTCTGGTTACTATCAGCTACGGGAAAAAGATTCAGATGTGCCAAAGACAGATTTCAGAATCAGGTACGAGCATTATGAGTTTCTTCTAATGCTGTTCAGTTTGGCAGATGCACCTGCAGTATTCATGGATTTGATGAATAGAAGTTTTAGACCATATCTAGACAAGTTTGTGGTGGTATTTATTGATGATATTTTGGTATATTCTTGAGATGAATATGAACATCCTAATCATCTAAGAATTGTGTTACAAACTCTATGTGAGAAACAATTAAATGCCAACTTTAATAAATGTGAATTTTAGCTACGGGAAGTTGGTTTTCCCTGAATATAGTATATGCAAAAGGTATCCGTGTGGATCAAAATAAAATTTTAGCTATTGTTAATTGGAAACCACCAAATAATGTGTCTAAAGTTTGAAGTTTACTGGGACTAATTGGACATTATTGGAGGTATGTTAAAGGATTTTCAATGATAGCTTCTTCGGTGACTCGCTTGTTACACAAAGATGTAAAATTCAAGTGGTCTGATAAATGTCAGCAGAGTTTTGATAGATTGAAAACCTTATTGACAGAAGCACCTTTGTTAGTTTAGCCTGAATCGATAATGTAATAGCTCGGTTTAAGTCCTAGTCGGGATAGTGATACGAGGCCACGAACCCGAGATGAAATTATGAGTTTTCCAGGTTTATGCCATGTTTGCACGTTAGTATGAAAGTTTTGTAAAGCAATTTTATTAAGTTAAGGTCAATTGGTCCAAAAAGGACTAAATTGAAAAAGTTGCAATATATGAGTTTCTAGAAGCTTTTTACATGAAATAGCTTTAGAATAATAATTATGAGCACTTAAATAGCAATTTGCCCAAAATTTATTTTTGGACAAAATTGGTCGTAAGAGACTATTATGGAAATTTTTAAGAGGAAGGGCATTTGGGTCATGTGGCCAAATTAGTGATTAAAATAGGATAAAGATGAGAAAATTTCACTCATCGTCTTCCTTGTTGCTGCCAAAAATTTGGAGACACCATAGCTAGGGTTCTTCATTTTTTAAGCTCATAGTAAGTTCATCTTAGCCCCGTTTTTAATATTCTTCGTATTTTTGAAGTTTCTATATTATGAATTAGCTAATTTTAGCTATAAAATGAGCTAAGATGCATGTTCAAAAATCTAACTTGAATGACATGCTTGTTAAATGATGTTTTATGGAAGTTTAAGAGAGTTTGATGTTAGATAAATATCTTTTCCTTAATGAATTTCATGAAAATGGTAGCAGGGACCATTTTGTAACATGATTATAAAATTGGTCATACCTACTAGAAATAAGGAGAATTGATGATTGTTATAAAAGAGAAAATGATTCAGTTGAGCATGAAGTTTAAGAAAGTTGCATGAAAATCATTTTACGAGAATTGGGGCAAAAGTGTAAATATTAGAAAGTATATGGGCAAAATAGTAATTTTTTGAAAGTATGAGTTATGAGTTAATTTAGTTAATATGGTTTTTAAATGATCTATTTATGATTATTGATCAAGAAAGACAAAGCCCAGATCCAAACTGAGGCAAGAACAAAGTCGAGGACTAAATTGCACATCTACATACGTTTTGTATATTGAGGTAAGTTTGTATGATTTCTAAGCTTTATGATTATTATCATTAATTTTCTTTATATAATGTACAATAATTGTATGAAATGAACATCTAATTTTCAAGTAAGAAATCACGATAATATGTACAAGCAAGTCCCGATTGAAGATGAATTTCCCTGGGATACTCGATCTACCACACAAGATATCATATAAGTCCAAGGCAAGCTTGGCATTGATCAAGATATCATGTAAGTCCAAGGCAAGCTTGGCATTGATCAAGATATCATGTAAGTCCAAGGCAAGCTTGACATTGATCAAGTTAGCAAGCAAGTTATCATGTAAGTCCAAGGCAAACTTGGCATTGATCAAGATATCATGTAAGTCTAAGGCAAGCTTGGCATTTTTCAAGATATCATGTAAGTCCAAGGCAAGCTTCGCATTGATCAAGATATCATGTAAGTCCAAGGCAAGCTTGGCATTGATCAACTTAGCAAGCAAGTTATCATGTAAGTCCAAGGACTAAAGCATGGCAGTGAGTATGTTATCAAGAGCAAGACTTCATATAAGTCCATGTCAAGACATGGCCTTGAAACCAAGATTGTAACACCCCAAACCTGGTCAACACACCACGACTGAATTCAGTATGTTACAGAGTGAAAATAATTTGAAGAAAACATATTGCAGGTTCACTTTTGTGAAAAATGGTGATCGAAAACATTTTTATCATTGTGAGTGTGGAAGAACAACTCCTTTTAGAAGATCGTTTGTAGTATCAAATTTTGGAAAGCCGTTTGATTTTATGAAAACCCGAGTGTGTTAGCATAATATAGTTGAAAACCATTTTGTATCTAAACATAAAGAAAACTTGGTTTGGAGAAAGTCTGAGTTAGTTTGTTGACATCAATTTCTTATCGTTACCCGATGGCAATGTTTGAAAACCCGATAAGTTGTAAAATTTTGAAAATGTTGATTTTACAGGTTATTAGAACATGCTAAATTAATTAACTTGAGCACAGTATGATAAAACTTAAAACAAATAATCAAAAACCCAAAATAATAAAATTTAGTGTCCTTATTACAAATCCAAAACCCAAAATTTAAAAGTAAATTAACCCAAGGAAGTAATTAAAGTAAAACATGGAAAAAAGTAATGCATGGCCACCTCGAGTCCACCCCAGCTCCATATCTGCTATCTAAGCCTCATCTGCAAAAAGTAAGGGAGGAGGTGAGTCACTGAGACTCAGTGTATAATCCCCCCTCCCGATTATAATGACACTCTTGCAAAGTTTCATAATCAAGTAAGTATGTCATGCAACCCAACCTAGCCATCCAAAACTCCATTTTCTACCCCGTGTGGTACCAAACCACTGGTGGTGCCAAACCACTGGTGACCCAAAGTCACGATCAAGTGTATACAAATGTGGTACCAAACCACTGGTGGTGCCAAACCACTTGTGACCCAAAGTCACAAATATCCCATGTGTGGGGCCAACCCACTTTGTGGTACCAAACCACTGGTGACAATCACTTTTAAGGTAATATGTGGGGCCAACCCACTGTGGTACTAAGCCAATGGGATGAGTCACTAAAATATCCAATGTGGTGTGGTGACCCAAAGTCACAAATATCACATGTGGCACCAAACCTTGGTGGTGACAAAACCGTGACTCAAAGTCACGAATATCACATCTTCCCCCTCCTCTCATAATACCCATTTCAGTGCACATGCTTACACATACATTACTTACATGCTTTTTCAACTAATAATATACTGTAACATAGTATATACATAATCATCAGTAATCACATATAATTAACTATCAGAACGGACTTACCCGGAGTCCTCGCTCCTACCCATAAGGGTAGCATATCGATATCCACATTATTCCGGCTTTAAATAGTGTTTAAGTTAATAACATAGCAATACATTGATTATGAAGTGTGTAAGAGGTACACCCCTGATAACGTGCAAAACTACACTTTCTATGTCAGAACTATCGTTAATCGACACAACCACGATTTGTCTACTCTCTTGCTCGAATGCTAGCCCATACCCTGGTGGCCAATCACAAACCGTAGACACACCCTTCTCTTGAATTTGGGGGCTGGGGTCGTAGCTCTGACCCCTTCTACTGTTTGGTTAGCCATAGGGTCCATAAAACCTTTGGTCATCGAATCTGATTACACAGAGAATAACTAAGAATTAAGAATTAACCCGAAAGACATAGATCCTTTACCAAGATTGATCAACACCGAGCCTTTAGGCCTAATCAGTAGCCGAGAAAATCTTGGAGATCAACGGAATATAGCTACACTCCTCCCTACAATCGACCGAACACAAAACCATAGATCCCAAAAGCCATTTAGCGTTAACATAGAGCCCAAGAGAAAATAATGTGAGAAAATGATCACCCCTCACCTCAACACTTACCAAAAACGATTAAGAGTGGATGGGTCACGACAATCTACTATCAGATGTGGGTTGAGATTCAGCTTGGAGATCCAAAGAGGAGAGCTTGCTTTCGGGACCTAGGTAGACTAATAGAAAATGCAAGAAGAAAAAAAAGAAAAGAGATATGAGCACAGCTATTCGGTTTTGCCAAGAATCAAGAGTGAAAAAGGATTAGAGAGTTTTGGCCCTTATGACACAATTTGAGTGAAAACAACAACTTACCTTAATAAGAAAATAGGGTTTGACTCCTCCAAAATCTGGAAGAAAAATAGGGAAAGAATGGTAAGGTGATTCAGCTGTAGCAAACAAGAGAAGAAGACTTGTGTATTTAGGCACAAGAAAGGGTTTGAGAGAAGAAAAGTAGTCGGTTGAGAGGAATGAGTGTTGATTCAGTTTCTGGCTTTAAAAAAGAGAAGAAACAATAAAGATGATGAGTAAAGGGGTATGGTAATTCCGGCCAAGCACCAAAAGATGAAATGAGGAAAGAAAATAAGAGAGAAAGAAAGAAAATGCTTAGAAGAGGTTTTGGTTTGTTTTTGAGAGAAAAGAAAAAAAAATGCCAAAAGTGGTATGAGTGATTTGCCAAAGAGAAAAATGAACAAAAAACTCCTAAGTCTACTAAACAAATTTGGCACATGCACCTTACCCAGCCCCCAAAACCGAAAGCTCCCCCTTACACCAAGCCACACTCGGTCAACCACCCCTCAACAGGCCACCAAATCCCTTGATCGTCTCCTATATTCACTCTCCTCCTACCATTTGAATCGGTTGAATGATTCAAACACCACCTTTCTCTCATGGCCACCCATTTAAAATAATTTGACTTATTCAACTCCCACACTTTAAGGTCCCAAACTAACTCCATCACCTCTCCATCCCAACGCCAAAATAAACTCCAAAAAGGTAGGCTATGCGACTCAAACCTGCTCCCTCCAACTCCCCTATGGCATCACCTCACCAGGCCTTCAGTAGCACCCCCTTGCCACCATTTCCAAGGTACTTCTTGTGTCAAAACACTCCAACAACATCTCTTAACACCTAACTCCCTTGGCTCTCCCTTTCAAGCACCCAAAAAAAAAATTTACCATGGCTTAGGCCTACCCCAAGCTCATGCTAGGACCCCCAAAACACCCTACACTAGCATAGCAATAACACTAACACATGCAAACACAAAAGAAAATTGTAGAGGCCCCAATTTAAGGATGTTACAAAGATGAGACAACCCATGTAAGACCGTGTCTCGGATATGGCTTTGGCATCATATTATGTGGGTGGAGATTTAGTATCCTCGACTATTCGAAGAAATTCATCAAGCAAATGAGTAAGCTAAAAGAAGATAGCAAGAAAGCTAAGTAAGTAAAGTTAGTATCAAGATAATGTTAGATGAAGTTGAGTATTATTTATGTTGTGAATGAGAAAGTAGATATCATGATTATTGTTGTTATAGTATACTGATCAATGTGATCAAGTGATACAGGTATCATGGCTACCTTACAAGTGTAATAATAGTAAGTGTCATGAGACATGTAAGAATCTATATGAGTAAGTAAGCTCTTTAGCTGAAATTCATGATATCATTGTTTATGTGAAATAGTTTATATTAAGCAATGATGATGCTAAGAGTTGTTACATGCAAACTTACTAAGCTATATGCTTACGTTATGATTCTTTCTTTCTATGCAGTCCCGCCAAGCTAACTCATGGATCATTAACGTTAGAGCTCGCAACACACTATCAACTCTTATTTTGGTATAGCCAAGTTACTTTGCTAAGTATGGCATGTATATGAAACATTCATTTTGTGGACATGTTTTAAAAAGGGCCTTTGTAAAGGCTATCAAGTTTATTATTCTTTGTATAGGGCTAAGTGATTGGCCAAATTTGACTAAGCATGTATGTTTATTGAGATCAATGAAGTATGTAGTATTATTCATAAAATTGGGTTGTTATTGCATCGTTGAATTGTGTATGGTTATGATCTTCATTTCAGGGTGGCTAATGACTTGGTAAATAGTGTGTAAGTGCCCACACGGTTGGACACACGGGCGTGTGTCAAGACCGTGTTGACCTTGCACCTTAGTATTATTAATCATAATAGGCCACAGGCAAATCCCACGGCCTTGTGTGTATGCGATGTAAGACACACGGTTTGGACATGGGTGTGTTCCCAGACCGTGTTGATTTATTCATTATATCAATGATTAGCACACGGTCTAAGCCCACGGGTGTGCCATGGCCGTGTGAAATTAGTTTGTAACCTCCCACGGTTGGTAGACACGGGCGTGTCTAAGCCGTGTGGAAATAGTCAGTAGCCTTACACGGTTTGAGAGCATGGGCATGCTTAAGGGTACACGGGCGTGTGAACCCTGCTTCAAAAATGAGTTATTTGATTTTAATGTCAAAAGTTTTTTAACATGAGTTAAAGGTCTCGTGGGCCCTTGTTATATGTGTTGACTAAGAAAGCGAAGTTTTTAAGTTGGAACGAAATTTTATGGCCCGTAAGTACATGTTTCAGAGAGTTCAAGCATAGTAATGTCCTCGTATCCAGACCCAGTGGTGTTACATTTAGTGGTTTCAAAGCTACGATTTAGTCGGTTCTAGGACTAACGTAGCACGAGCATGAGCCTAGCTATACATGCCATACGTAAGAATGTTTTTATAATGATAGTGTGACGACTCCTGACGACTTAAATTATGTTTATACATATAGTAAATAGATCTCGAAAGAGATGAGGCTGATGATGTAGAAAGTAACACACCAGCTCTCACAGAAGGGACGGTGCCGTATGAGAATGAGAATAGACCCACTACGGTGAGTCAAGAAGGTGGAGGAGAAGAGGCTAGAGAAGCCTTCCTCCATATGATGGATGCCTGGTACACGGAGTTCATTCAAGCGAACCCGAATACACAACCCCCTCCACCTCCGTATGTTCCACAACCTACTCCAATAGCTCCTCAAGTAGTAGAGGTGGTAAGAGGAGGTAAACCTCCAATTGATAGGATCAGGAAGTATGGGGCAGAAGAATTTCGAACTAGAAAAGATGATGATCTAGAAAGAGTTGAGTTCTAGTTAGAAAATAACATCATAGTATTTAACAAATTGTCATGCACTCTTGATGGATGCATGAAGTGTGTAGTCTCTCTCTTAAGAGATTCTGCTTACCAATGGTGGAACACCGTTGTGTCGGTGGTGCCAAGGGAAAAGATTTCATGGGAATTCTTCCATGAAGAGTTTAAGAAAAAGTATATCAGCCAGAGGTTCGTAGACTAGAAGAGGAAGGAATTTCTAGAGCTGAAGCAAGGCAAGATGTCAGTAACTAATTATGAGCGAGAGTTCATATGACTCAGCAAGTACGCTCACGAATGTGTGTCCAATGAGGCCATTATGAGTAAAAGGTTTGAAGATGGTTTAAATGAGGACATTAAGCTGGTTGTTGCTGTCCTCGAATTAAAAGAATCCGTTGTGCTAGTGGAAAGGGCTTGCAAAGCCGAAGAACTAGTAAAAGAGAAGAACAATTTTGTAATGGAGTCTCGCAATTCTAGAAAGATATAGTGGAACAAGTCATTTCTATTGTCATCCAAGAAGTCAAGAGATTTTCCAGCTCGATCAGCTACTTCCTCTGGGTTTTCAAGGAAAGACAAGAGTAAGCAGTATTCGGGATATAAAGCACAGACCACTTCAGTTGCAAGTGTTGAAAATTTTTAGATTTGACAGACCTAAATGTCCACAATGTGGTAGACGCCATTTGGGAGAATGTCGAGCACATGAAAATTCATGTTTTAGGTATGGTTCCCAAGACCATTTCATAAAGGATTGTCTAGAGATGACTAAAGAAGAGAGAACTCAGAACCCGAGATCCGAGAGTATGGTCAGAGGGAGACCACAGAGGAACCGAGGAAGTGGGACAAGTGGAAGAGGTAACCCCAGAGAGCAGGCCGCGAGACCCGAGGCAGAGCGCCTACAAGGACTTATGCCATTCGCACTCGCGAAGAGGCATCTTCCCCTGATGTTATTATGGGTACCTTTTCTCTTTACAATACCAATGTTATTGCTTTAATAGATCCCGAATCCACACACTCTCACATTTGCATGAAATTATTACTCGGGTTTGGTGTGCTTATAGAAACCACAGAATTTTTGATTAAGGTGTCTAATCTTTTAGGCAAAAGTATGCTAGTTGTTAAAGTTTGTAAAGATTGTCCATTAATGATTAGATGTAATTGCTTTAAAGCAAATCTTGTTACCATTTGATGAATTCAACCTTATTCTTGGTATGGACTGGTTGACTACTCATAATGTAATTGTAAATTATAGGAAGAAATACATTGAGATGAGATGTGAGAATGAGGATACTCTTCATGTAGAATCAGATGAGCAAGGTAGATCGTCGGTAATAATTTCTCATATGATAGCGAGAGATATCTAAGAAAAGAGTATGAGGCATTTTTGGCCTTTGTATTGAATGATCAATAGACAGAGTTAAGGATTGAATCAGTGTCGATAGTATGTGAGTATGTGGATGTTTTTCCTAAGGAATTACTAGGATTACCACCAGTTAGAGAAGTTGAGTCTAGCATTGAGCTAACTCCCGGTAATGTACCAATATCCATTACTCCTTATAGAATGGCTCTAATAGAGTTGAAAGAGTTGAAGTTACAGCTGCAAGAGCTAAAGACAAAGGCTTTGCAAGATCAAGTTGTATCTGAACATTAAGAAAACTTGGTTTGGAGAAAGTCTGAGTTAGTTTGTTGACTTTATTATCTTATCGTTACCCGATGGTAAAGTCTGAAAACCCGATAAGTTGTAAAATTTTCGAAAACATTGATTTTACAGGTTATTAGAACATGCTAAATTAATTAACTTCAGCACAGTACGAAAAAACTTAAAACAACTAATCAAAAACCCGAAATAATAAAATTTAGTGGCCTTATTACAAATCCAAAACCCAAAATTTAAAAGTAAATTAGCCCGAGGAAGTAATTAAAGTAAAACCCAGAAAAAACTAATGCATGGCCACCTCGAGTCCACCCCGACTGCATATTCGTGATCTAAGCCTCATCTACAAAAAGTAAGGGAAGAGGTGAGTCACTGAGTCTTAGTGTATAATCCCCCTCCCGATTATAATGACACTCTTGCACAGTTTCATAATCAAGTAAGTATGTCATGCAACCCAACCTAGCCATCCAAAACTCCATTTTCTACCCTGTGTGGTACCAAACCACTGGTGGTGCCAAACCACTGGTGACCCAAAGTCACGAATATCCCATGTGTGGGGCCAACCCAATTTGTGGTACCAAACCACTAGTGACAATCCCTTTTAATGTAATATGTAGGGCCAACCCACTGTGGTACTAAGCCACTGGGATGAGTCACTAAAATATTCAATGTGGTGCCAAACCACTGGTGACCCAAAGTCACAAATATCACATGTGGTACCAAACCACTGGTGGTGCCAAACCACTGGTGGCCCAAAGTCACGAATATCACATCTTTCCCTTCCTCTCATAATACCCATTTCAGTGTACATGCTTACACATACATTGCTTACATGCTTTTTCAACTAATAACATACTGCAACATAGCATATACATAATCATCAACAATCACATATAATTAACTATCAGAATGGAGTTACCCAGAGTCCTCGCTCCTACCCATAAGGGTAGCAATCAATATCCACATTATTTTGGTGTTAAATAGTGTTTAAGTTAATAACATAGCAATACATTGATTATGAAGTGTGTAGGAGGTACACACTTGATAACGTGCAAAACTACACTTCTACATCAGTACTGCCATTAATTGGCACAACCCAGATTTGTCTACTCTCCTGCTCGGTTGCTGGTCCACACCCTGGTGGCCAATCACAAATCACAGCCACGACCCTCCCCTTGAAGTTGGGGGCTGGGGTCACAGGTCTGACCCCTTCTACTGTTTGGTTAGCCATAAGGTTCATAAAACCTTTGGTCATCGAATCCGGTTACACAGAGAATAACTAAGAATTAAGAATTAACCCGAAAGAAATAGATCCCTTACCAAGATTGATCAACAACCGAGCCTCTAGGCTTAATCACTAGCCGAGCAAATCTCGAAGATCAACGGAATGCAGCTACACTCCTCCCTACAATCGATCGAATACAAAACCATAGATCCCAAAAGCCATTTGACGTTAACATAGAGCCCGAAGAGAAAATAACGTGAGAAAATGATCACCCCCACCTCAACACTTACCAAAAACGATTAATAGTGGATGGGTGACGATGATGTACTACCAGATGTGGGTTAAGATTGGGCTTGGAGATCCAGAGAGGAGAGCTTGCTTTGGGACCTAGGTAGACTAAGAGTAAATGCAAGAAGAAAAAAATAAAAAGATATGAGCACATCTATTCGGTTTTGCCAAGAATCAAGAGTGAAAAGAGGATTAGAGAGTTTCGACCCTTATGACATAATTTGAGAGAAAACAACAACTTACCTCAACAAGAAAACAGGGTTCGGCTCCTCCAAAATCTGGAAGAAAAATATGGAAAGAATGGTAAGGTGATTCGGCTTTAGCAAACAAGAGAAGAAGACTTGTGTATTTCAGCACAAGAAAGGGTTTGAGAGAAGAAAAGTAGTCAGTTGAGAGGAAGGAGTGTTGATTCGGTTTTTGGCTTTTGAAAAAGAGAAGAAACAATGAAGATGATGAGTAAATGGGTATGGTAATTTCAACCAAGCACTAAACGATGAAATGATGAAAGAAAAGAAGAGAGAAAGAAAGAAAAAAATGATTAGAAGAGGTTTCGATTTGTTTTTGAGAGTAAAGAGAAAAAAAATGCCAAAAGTGGTATGAGTGATTTGCTAAAGAGAAAATGAACGATAATGCTCCTAAGTCTACTAAACAAAATTTGGCACATGTATCTCACCTAGACCCCAAAACCGAAAGCTCCCCCTTACACCAAGCCACACTTGGTCAGCCACCCCTCAAAAGGCCACCAAATCCCTTGATCGTCTCCTATATTCACTCTCCTCCCACCATTTGAATCGGTTGAATGATTCAAACACCACCTTCTCTCTTGGCCACCCATTTAAAATAATTTGACTTATTCAACTCCCACACTTTAAGGTCCAAAACTGACTCCATCACCTCTCCATCCCAACGCCAAAATAAACTCCAAAAAGGCAGGTATGTGACTCGAACCTGCTCCCTCCAACTCCCCTATGGCATCACCTCACCAGGCCTTCAGTAGTGCCCCCTTGCCACCATTTTCAAGGCACTTCTTGTGTCAAAACACTCCAACAACATCTCTTAACACCTAACTCCCTTGGCTCCCCCTTTCAAGCACCCAAAACAAAAAATTTTACCATGGCTCAGGCCTACCCCAAGCTCATGCCAGACCCCAAAACACCCTACACTAGCACAAAGCAATCACACTAACACATGCAAACACAAAAGAAAAATGCAGAGACCCTGATTTAAGGATGTTACAATTCTACCCCCTTAAAAATAATTTTGGCCCCAAAATTACCTGGTCAAAATGTTGAGGGTATTGCTACCGCATCACATCCTCTAGTTACCACGTGGCCTCTTCCGTACCATGGTTCCGCCATAATACCTTTACTAGTGGAACCAATTTCTTACACAAAACCTTTGCATCCCGATCTAGAATCTGCACTGGTTCCTCTTCCATGGTCAAATCTAGCTCAACTCTACTAGTAGCTCGAGCTGATAAGCTACTGGTCCCACTCACTTCAACACCTTATACGGCCCGATAAACCTAGGGCTCAACTTGCCCTTTCGACCAAACCTCAGCACCTTTTTCGACGGTGAGACCTTTAGAAAAACCTTGTCACCTACTACAAACTCTATATCTCTTCGCTTAAGATTGGCATAAGACTTCTGCCTGTTGAAACTTCCTTCAAACAAGCTCGAATCAGCTTAACGTTCTCCTCTGTTTCAGCGACCAACTCTGGACCCAACATTTCACACTCATCCAACTCTGTTCAGCACGTAGGTGTACGACACTTCCGACCATATAACGCCTCATATGGTGCCATCTTGATGCTTGCCTGATAACTATTGTTGTATGTGAATTCTGCCAGCGGTAGAAATTCTTCCCAACTGCCTCTAAAATCTAAGACATAACCTCTCAACATATCCTCTAAGATTTGTATTACTCTTTCTGACTACCCATCTGATTGTGGATGAATGCCGTACTGAAATCCAATCTTGTACCCAGTGCCTGATGCAACACTTTCCAAAATCTCGACATGAATCTGGGATCCCTATCAGAGATAATCGATACCTGTACCCTTGCAGTCTCACTATTTTCGCCACATACAACTTAGCCAACCTTCAAATTGAGTAATCCACCCTAACCGGTATAAAATGAGCCGATTTAATCAAATGATCTACTATCACCCAAACTAAATTCTTCTTCCTAGACGTAAGGGGTAGCCAAGTGATGAAATCCATCGTAATCCTTTCCCACTTCCACTGCGGAATCTTGATCAACTATAACAGACCCGAAAGTAACTGATGCTCAGCTTTGACTTGTTGGCACGTTAGACATTTACCCACAAACTCAGTTACTTCCTATTTTAGACCCGGCCACCAGAACTGCTTCCGCAGATCTCGGTACATCTTGCTACCTCCAGGGTTCATAGCGTAGGGACTGCTATGTGCCTCCTGAAGAACCTTCTGCCTTAGCTCAACGTCCTTCGTCATACAAGCTCTTCCTTGGAAACACAACACTCCATCACTGGTCAAGCTGTAACCTTCCAATCCACCACTCTGCACTTGCACTCTCCGAGCACTTAGGACCTCATCCATTAGCTGCTCTTCCTTAACCTGACTAATCCATGATGGCTTCACCTGCAATTCCGCTAATAGACTCCTGTCATCATAAAAACTGAGATGAGCAAACATTACTCTCAAGTCTGACACTACCTTACGGCTCAACGCGTTTGCCACCACATTGGCCTTGCCTGGATGATACTCAATTGAATAGTCATAGTCCTTCAACAACTCGATCCACCTCCGCTGCCTCAAATTCAAGTCCTTCTAAGTCAAGAGGTACTTCAGACTCTTGTGGTCCGTATAAACTATTGACTTCTCCCTGTACAAATAATGCCTCCATATCTTGAGGTCAAAAACCACTGCAGCCAATTTTAGGTCATGCGTCGGATAGTTAACTTCGTGCGGTTTTAGCTGCCGGACGCATACGCCACTACCTTCCCCTCCTGCATCAACACACATCCAAGACTAGTATGCGACGCATCACAGTAAACCGTGAACTCCTTCCCTGCCTCAGGCTGAATCAAGACCGGAGTTTCTGTCAGGATCCTCTTAAGCTTGTCAAAACTTTCATGCTGTCTGCCTGCCAACACAAATGGCACCCCTTTTCTCAGTAACTTGGTCAACGGCACTGCAATCAAAGAAAACCCCTCCACAAATCTCCTATAATATCCTGCCAAACCCAAGAAACTTTGAATTTCGCCAACAACTTGGGTGGTTTCCAATCCAACACTGCCTCAATCTTCCGAGGGTCCACTATAATCCCCTCGGCTGACACCACATGACCTCCTCCAACCAGAACTCGTATTTACTAAACTTCGCGAACAACCGCTTCTCCCTCAAAATCTACAGAACCACATGGAGATGTTCATCATGCTATTCCTTTAACTTTGAGTACACCAAGATATCGTCTATAAATACCACTACGAATCGGTCCAAATTCGGTTGAAACACCCGATTCATCATGTTCATGAATGCTGTCGGCACATTGGTCAGCCTAAACAGCATTACCATAAACTTGTAGTGCCCGTAACGAGTACGAAATGCCATTTTATGGATATTAGCCTCCTTAACATTGAGCTGGTGATATCCTAACCTCAAATCAATCTTAGAGAAGACTGATGTACCCTTAACTGATCGAACAGATCATCTATCCTCGGCAACGGATACTTGTTCTTGATCGTTAACTTGTCCGCTGGCGGTAGTCTATACACATCCGTATTGTACCATCCTTCTTTTTAACAAAAAGCATAGGTGCTCCCCAAGGTGAAATACTCGGCCGAATAAAACCCCGATCTAGCAACTCTTGAATCTGTGCCTTTAGTTCCACCAATTCTTTCGGCGCCATCCTATATGAGGCAATAGACATTGGTGAGGTTCACGGTAACAGATCTAACCCAAACTCAACCTCGCGATCTAGGGGTAAACCCGGAAGCTTCTCTGGGAACACATCAAAAAATCCTTCACCGCTTGAACCTCCCCTACAGTTAATTCCTTGGCCTCTAACGCACAAACATGAACCATGAACGCCTCACAACCTTTCCTCACTGTTTTCTCGGCCTTCAGAGCAGATATAACATTAGATAGATAATCCCTCCTATTACCAATCATTACCAGTTCTTCACCTTCAGCTGTTCTCACTACCATGCGCTCAGCCGCGTAGTCCAAACTCGCTTGATACTTCACCAGCTAGTCCATCCCAAGGATCAAATCGAACTCCCCGAATGGCGCTCCATCGATCGACCACAAACACTACCCTTGAAGTTTTAGGGTACATCCCTATCTGATTTATTTACTTCTACTGAGTGACCTAGAGGGCTTATTATCGTCATCTCCTAGAAATCTCAAAGTCTAAATTCATGGTTTCCATTATGCTACTGGCAACATACGAGTGCATTGAACCATCATCTATCATAGTATAAGGTAGTCCAAAAATTAAGAACGTATCAATTATGACGTCCGGTTCGTCGCCCTCCTCTCGACGCCTCACTGCATACACCAACCCAGGCTGCCTCGCTTCAAGATTACTGCACTCCCCAAAGGTGCTCCACAAACCTCGACTGTAACCATTACCTCCCCTGACAGAACCAAGACCCCTCTGCGGTTCTTGTCCACCATTCTGAACCGAGAACACCCCGACTCTCGATCGCATCCTGGCTAGCTTACGTGGACAATCCCTCACACAATGATCCAACGACCTACACTCAAAGCATCCTCTGCCACCAGTCCAACATTCTCCCAATGGGATTTTCCACATCGAGCACACTACGCTGGTCCTTGAGTAGCAGCCACAGGCCTGATAGATTGATTTGGCCCACCATACCTAGCCCTTTTTTTTGTGAATTTCCAACTGACCCTGACGGCCTAAAACTCCTCTTGTGCCTATTCTTGTCCAAATTCTATTTCGTAGGCTCCTTCACCCCTTCGGCTATCTTAGACTTTCTACCAAAGACAAAGAACTCCCTCTCTTGTCGTGGAGCGATCAAGAACCTCGTTCATCTCTCAAATTTATCTTTAAACCTGACACAACGCTCATGTTCCGTAGCCACGATACCCCGAGCGTAACGGCTCAACCTTAAGAATTCTGCCTCATACTCAGATACTAACCTACTCCCCTAAACCAGCCTTACAAACGCCTTCTTCTGAGCATCAATGTAACTGGACCCAATGTATTTCCTCTGATAAGCTGCCTTGAAATAGTCTCAAGTGATATCGTCTGCCATTGCTCCATCCCTAACCATGAGCCACCACTGATATGACTCATCTCGAAGAAGGGATACTATACCCTTCAGCTTCTTCTCAGCCATAAAATTTAGGTCATCCATGATACATTCTGTCGCCTCCAGCCAATATTCTACCGTACTAGGAGCCATTCTAGATACACCTCTGAATACCTCTGCACCATTAGCTTGGAGTCGTTCAAACACAGATTTTCGAGCTCCCGTTCTGATGCCTGCACCCACGACTCTTTCTAGAACCCGCAGTATCGCCTGCGACACTACGTCATCACCAGCGTCTGATCCAAAAATTTTACGCCAATGACTGGTGGCGGTGGTACATCATTCTCCGACCCATGACTAGACCCCACCGATTTTGACACTGTCGTCCTACCTTTACCTCGTCCACGTATATTACGCCCACGCCCTCGTGCACTCATAACTGCCAATACGAATTGATCTAATTTAATAGTTTTATAGGTTAGACTTATTCCACTATTTATTAAGCACAGTCTTATGAATAATTCAATACAGGGATTATTTTGTAAGTTCACACAATCCTACGGTTGAAGGCTCTAAAGTAATTTCCTATTACTACCAGGCATAACGTCATCATTACAAACATACTAACACAAATAGGGGTACTTACCTGGGCGGATCGGTGCCGGAGACTCGGTGCCATGCTTTCCTAATCGTGCCTTTCCCACAAAAACCTTTCATAACCCACTTTAAAACATTTTTGGGCCTTTGGCCCATAGTTGAGCTTTTAAACATGGCTCTGATACCAAAAAGTGTAACACCTCAAACCCGATCAACACACCACGATCGAATTCAGTATGTTACAGAGTGAAAATAATTTGAAGAAAATAAGTTGCTGGTTTACTTTTGTGAAAAAGTGTGATCGAAAACATTTTTGTCATTGTGAGTGTTGAAGAACAACTCCTTTTATAAGATCGTTTGTAGTATCAAATTTTGGAAAGCCGTTTGATTTTATGAAAACCCGAGTGTGTTAGCATAACATAGTTGAAAACCATTTTGTATCTGAACATAAAGAAAACTTGGTTTGGAGAAAGTCTGAGTTAGTTTGTTGACTCCATTTTCTTATCGTTACCCGATGGTAAAGTTTGAAAACCCAATAAGTTGTAAAATTTTTGAAAATGTTGATTTTATAGGTTATTAGAACATGCTAAATTAATTAACTTGAGCACATTATGATAAAATTAAAACAAATAATCAAAAACCCAAAATAATAAAATTTAGCGGCCTTATTACAAATCCAAAGCCCAAAATTTAAAAGTAAATTAACCCAAGGAAGTAATTAAAGTAAAACCCAGAAAAGACTAATGCATGGCCACCTCGAGACCATCCCGGCTTCATATCCGTGATCTAAGCCTCATCTGCAAAAAGTAAGGGAAGAGGTGAGTCACTGAGAATCAGTGTATAATCCCCCTCCCGATTATAACGACACTCTTGCACAGTTTTATAATTAAGTATGTCATGCAACCCAACCTAGCTATCCAAAACTCTATTTTCTACCCCGTGTGGTACCAAACCACTGGCGGTGCCAAACCACTGATGACCCAAAGTCATGATCAAGTATATATAAATGTGGTACCAAACCACTAGTGGTGCCAAACCACTGGGGACCTAAAGTCACAAATATCCCATGTCTGGGGCCAACCCACTTTGTGGTACCAAACCACTGGTGACAATCCCTTTTAATGTAATACGTGGGGCCAACCCACTGTGGTACTAAGCTACTGGGACGAGTCACTAAAATATCCAATGTGGTACCAAACCACTGCTGGTGCCAAACAACTGGTGACCCAAAGTCACGAATATCACATCTTCCCCCTCCTCCCATAATAGCCATTTCAGTGCACATGCTTACACATACATTACTTACATGCTTTTTCAACTAATAACATACTGCAACATAGCATATACATAATCATCAGCAATCACATATAATTAACTATCAGAACGGACTTACCCGGAGTGCTCGCTCCTACCCATAAGGGTAGCATATTGATATCCACATTATTTTGGCTTTAAATAGTGTTTAAGTTAATAACATATCAATACATTGATTATGAAGTGTGTAAGAGGTACACATCTAATAACGCGCAAAACTACATTTTCTACGTCTGTACTATCGTTAATCGACACAATCGCGATTTGTCTACTCTTCTGCTCGATGCTGGCCCACACCCCGGTGGCAAATCACAAACTGCAGACACGGCCCTCCTCTTGAATTTGAGGGCTGGGGTCATCGGTTTGACCCCTTCTACTGTTTGGCTAGCCATAGGGTCCATAAAACCTTTGGTCATCGAATCCAGTTACATAAAGAATAAGTAAGAATTAAGAATTAACTTGAAAGAAATAGATCCCTTACCAAGATTTATCAACACCCGAGCCTCTAAGCTTAATCACTAGTCGAGCAAATCCTAGAGATCAATAGAATACCGCTACACTCTTCCCTACAATCGATCGAACACAAAACCATAGATCCCAAAAGCCATTTGACGTTAACATAGAGCCCGAAAAGAAAATAACGTGAAAAATGATCACCCCTCACCTCAACACTTACCAAAAATGATTAAGAGTGGATGGGTGACGACGATCTACTACCAGATGTGGGTTGAGATTCGGCTTGGAGATCCAGAGAGGAGAGCTTACTTTCGGGAACTAGGTAGACTAAGAGAAAATACAATAAGAAAAAAAAAAAAAAGAGATATGAGCACAACTATTCGGTTTTACCAAGAATCAAGAGTGAAAAGAGGATTAGAGAGTTTTGACCCTTATGACAAAATTTGAGAGAAAATAACAACTTATCTCAACAAGAAAATAGGGTTCGGCTCCTCCAAAATCTGAAAAAAATAGGGAAAGAATGGTAAGGTGATTCAGCTTTAGCAAACAAGAGAAGAAGACTTGTGTATTTCAGCACAAGAAAGGGTTTGAGAGAAGAAAAGTAGTCGGTTGAGAGGAAGGAGTGTTGATTCGATTTCTGGCTTTTGAAAAAGAGAAGAAACAATGAAGATGATAAGGGAAGGGGTATGGTCATTCTGGCCAAGCACCAAAAGATGAAATGAGGAAAGAAAAGAAGAGAGAAAGAAAGAAAAAAATGCTTAGAAGAGGTTTCGGTTTGTTTTTGAGAGAAAAGAGAAAAAAAATGCCAAAAGTGGTATGAGTGATTTGCCAAAAGAAAAATGAACAAAAATGCTCCTAAGTCTACTAAACAAATTTGGCACATGCACCTCACCTAGCCCCTAAAATCGAAAGCTCCCCCCTTACACCAAGCCACACTTGGTCAACTACCCCTCAATAGGCCACAAAATCCCTTGATCGTCTCCTATATTCACTCTCCCCCCACCATTTGAAGCGGTTGAATGATTCAAACACCATCTTTCTCTCATGGCCACCCATTTAAAACAATTTGACTTATTCAACTCCCATACTTTAAGGTCCCAAACCAACTCCATCACCTCTCCATCCCAACACCAAAATAAACTCCAAAAAGGTAGGCTATGTGACACAAACCTGCTCCCTCCAACCCCCTGTGGCGTCACCTCACCAAGCCTTCAGTAGCGCCCCCTTGCCACCATTTCCAAGGCACTTCTTGTGTTAAAACACTCTAACAACATCTCTTAACACCTAACTCCCTTGGCTCCCCCTTTCAAGCACCCAAAACAAAAAAATTTACCATGGTTCAAGCATACCCCAGGCTCATGCCAGACCCCAAAACACCGTACACTAGCACAGCAATCACACTAACACATGCAAACACAAAAGAAAAATATAGAGACCCCGATTTAAGGATGTTACAAAGATGAGACAACACATGTAAGATCGTGTCTAGGTTATGGCTTTGGCATCATATTTTGTGGGAGGAGATTTAGTATCCTCGGCTATTCAAAGAAATTCATCAAGCAAATGAGTAAGCTAAAAGAAGATAGCAAGAAAGCTAAGTAAAGTTAGGATCAAGATAAAGTTAGATGAAGTTGAGTATTATTCATGTTGTGAATGAGAATGTAGATATCATGATTATTGTTGTTATAGTATACTGATCAATGTGATCAATTGATACAGGTATCATGGTTACCTTACAAGTATGATAATAGTAAGTGTATTGAGACATGTAAGAATCTATATGAGTAAGTAAGATCTTTAGCTGAAATTCATGATACCATTGTTTATGTGAAATGGTTTATATTAAGCAATGATGATGCTAATAGTTGTTACATGCAAACATAATAAGCTATATGCTTAAGTTATGATTCTTTCTTTCTATGCAGTCCCGCCAAGCTAACTCGTGGATCATTAAATCAGAGCTAGCAACACACTATCAACACTTATTTTGGTATAGCCAAGTTACTTTACTAAGTATGGCATGTATATGAAACATTCATTTTGTGGACATGTTTTAAGAAGGGCCTTTGTAAAGGCTATCAAGTTTATTATTCTTTGTATATGGCTAAGTGATTGGCCAAATTTGAATAAGCATGTATGTTTATTGAGATCAATGAAGCATGTAGTATTATTTATAAAATTGGGTTGTTATTGCATCGTTGAATTGCGTATGGTTATGATCTTCATTTTAGGGTGGCTAATGGCTTGGTAAATAACGTGTAAGTGCCCACACGGTTGGACACACGGGAGTGTGTCAAGACCATGTTAACCCTGCACCTTAGTATTATTAATCATAATAGGCCACGGGCAAATCCCACGGCCATGTGTGTATGTGGTGTAAGACACACGATTTGGACATGGGCATGTTCCCAGACCGTGTTGATTTAGTCAGTATATCAAGGATTAGCACACGGTCTAAGCCCACGGGCATGTCATGGCTATGTGAAATTAGTCAGTAACCTCTCACTTTGGTACACGAGCGTGTCTAAGCCGTGTGGAAATAGTCAGTAGCCCTACACGGTTTGAGAGCATGGGCGTGCTTAAGGGTACACGGGCGTATGAACCCTGCTTCAAATATGAGTTATTTGATTTTAATTTTGAAAGTTTTCTGACATGAGTTAAAGGTCTCGTAGGCCCTTGTTATATGTGTTGACTAAGAAAGTGAAGTTTTTAAGTTGGAATGAAATTTTATAGCCCGTAAGTACATGTTTCAATGAGTTCAAGCATAGTAATGTCTCGTATCCAGACCCAGTAACGGTCTTGGGTGTGGGGTGTTACATTTAGTAGTATCAGAGCTACGGTTTAGTCAGTTCTAGGACTAATGTAGCACGAGCATGAGCCTAGCTATACATTCCATACGTAAGAATGTTTTTATAATGATAATGTGATGACTCCTGATGACTTAAATTATGTTTATACATATAGTAAATGGATCTCGAAAGAGCTGAGGCAGATGATGTAGAAAGTAAGGCACCAGCTCTCACAGAAGGGACGATGCCATGTGAGAATGAGAATAGACCCACTACGGTGAGTCAAGAAGGAGGAGGAGAAGAGGCTAGAGAAGCCTTCCTCCATATGATGGATGCCTGGTACACGGAGTTCATTCGGGCGAACCCGAATGCACAACCCCCTCCACCCCCGCCTATTCCACAACCTACTCCAATAGCCCCTCAAGTAGTAGAGGTGGTAAGAGGAGGTAAACTTCCAATTGATAGGATCAGGAAGTATGGGGCAGAAGAATTCGAGCTAGAAAAGTTGATGATCCAGAAAGAGTTGAGTTCTGGTTAGAAAATACCATCACAGTAGTTAACAAATTGTCCTGCACTCCTAATGAATGCATGAAGTGTGTAGTCTCTCTCTTAAGAGATTTTGCTTACTAATGGTGGAGCACCCTTGTGTCGGTGGTACCAAGGGAAAAGATTTCATGGGAATTCTTCGAAGACGAGTTTAAGAAAAAGTATATCATCCAGAGGTTTGTAGACCAAAAGAGGAAAGAATTTCTAGAGCTGAAGCAAGGCAAGATGTCAGTAACTAATTATGAGCGAGAGTTCGTATGACTCAGCAAGTACGCTCGCGAATGTGTGTCCACTGATGCCATTATGAGTAAAAGGTTGATGATGGTTTAAATGAGGACGTTAAGCTGGTTGTTGCTGTCCTCAAATTAAAATAATTTGTTGTGCTAGTGGAAAGGGCTTGCAAAGCCGAAGAACTAGTAAAAGAGAAGAATAAATTTGTAATGGAGTCTCGCAATTCTAGAAACAGATAGTGGAACAAGTCGTTTCAATTGTCATCCAAGAAGTCAAGAGATTTTCTAGCTCGATTAGCTACTTCCACTGGGTTTTCAAGGAAAGACAAGAGGAAGCAGTATTCGGGAAATAAACCACAGACCACTTCAGTTGCAAGTGTTGAAAAATTTTTAGATCTGACAGACCTGAATGTCCACAATGTGGTAGACGCCATTTGGGAGAATGTCGAGCACATGAAAATGCATGTTTTAGATGTGGTTCCCAAGACCATTTCATAAAGGATTGTCCAGAGATGACTAAAGAATAGAAAACTCAGAACCCAAGATTCGAGAGTATGGTCAGAGGGAGACCGCAGAGGAACCCGATAAGTGGGACAAGTGAAAGAGGTAGCCCCAGAGAGCAGTCCGTGAGACCCGAGGGCAGAGCGCCTGCAAGGACTTATGCCATTCGCACTCGCGAAGAGGCATCTTCCCCTAATGTTATTATGGGTACCTTTTCTCTTTACAATACCAAAGTTATTGCTTTAATAGATCCCGAATCCACACTCTTACATTTGCTTGAAATTATTACCCAGTTTGGGTGTGCCTATAGATACCATAGAATTTGTGATTAAGGTGTCTAATCCTTTAGCCATGAGTATGGTAGTTGATAAACTTTGTAAAGATTATCCATTAATGATTATATGTTATTGCTTTAAAGCAAATCTTATGTTGTTACCATTTGATGAATTCAACCTTGTTCTTGGTATGGACTGGTTGACTACTCATAATGTAATTGTAAATTGTTGGAAGAAATACATTGAGATGAGATGTGAGAATGAGGATACTCTTCATGTAGAATCAGATGAGCAAGGTAGATCGTCGGTAATAATTTCTCATATGATGGCGCAGAGATATCTAAGAAAAGGGTATGAGGCATTTTTGGCCTTTGTATTGAATGATAAATAGACAGAGTTAAGGATTGAATCAGTGTCGATAGTATGTGAGCATGTGGATGTTTTTCCTAAGGAATTACCAGGATTTCCACCAGTTAGAGAGGTTGAGTTCAGCATTGAGCTAACTACCGGTACTGTACCAATATCCATTACTCCTTATAGAATGGCTCCAACAGAGTTGAAAGAGTTGAAATTCTGAGTTGCAAAGAGCGATGAGACAAAGGCTTTGCAAGATCAAGTTGTTCACCATGGGGCGCTCCAATTTTGTTTGTGAAAAAGAAAGATGGCACCATGAGATTGTACATTGACTACCGTCAGCTTAATAAAGTGACAGTAAAGAACAAGTACCCATTACCTAGGATCGACGATTTGTTTGATCAATTGAAAGGAGCGACTGTGTTCTCCAAAATAGGCTTGAGATCAGGGTAGTACCAGTTGAGAGTGAAAGATTTAGATTTATCCAAGACTGCCTTTCGAACAAGATATGGGCATTATGAATTTTTAGTCATGCCCTTTGGGCTGACCAATACTCCTGCGGTATTCATGGACTTAATGAACCGCATTTTTAGATTATAACTTGATAAGTTTGTAGTCTTTTTTATTGACGACATATTGATTTATTCTCGGACGAGAATGAACATGCTGATCATCTACGGATAGTTTTATAGACTCTTCAAGAAAATCAGTTGTATGCCAAATTCAATAAAGGTGAATTTTGGCTCAAGGAAGTGGGATTCGTGGGACATATTATCCCGAGAGATAGAGTCCGAGTAGATCCAAGTAAGATTTTAGCTATAATAGACTAGAAACCACAAAAGAACATCACTGAGAATAGAAGTTTTTTGGGCCTAACCGACTACTATAGACAATTTGTCAAGGGGTTTTCTATGATTGCAACCTCGATGACAAAATTGTTATAGAAGAACGTGAAGTTTGAGTGGTCGAAAAGATGCCAACAAAGTTTTGAGAAGTTGAAAGCAATGTTGACAGAAGCTCCAGTTTTAGTACAACCCGGATTAGGGAAAGAATTTGTAGTCTACAGCGATGCATCCTTAAATGGATTGGGCTGTGTACTCATGTAAGAAGGCAAAGTGGTTGCTTATGCCTCAAGGTAGTTAAAACCTCATGAGAAGAATTATCCGACGCATGACCTAGAATTGGCTGCCATAGTCTTCGCATTGAAGATCTGGAGACACCATTTATACAGTGAACGATGTCAGATTTTCACCGATCACAAAAGTTTGAAGTACTTGATGATGCAGAAAGAGTTGAACTTAAGACAACAAAGATGGTTAGAGTTGATAAAGGACTATGAGTTGGTCATCGACTACCATCCAGGAAAGGCAAATGTAGTCACCGATGCTTTGAGCAGGAAGTCTCTGTTTATTTTAAGAGAATTGAATTCAAGGATATCCTTATCCGACAATGGCTGTATTTTAGCTGAGCTAAGAGCTAGACCAATGTTCCTTCAAGAGATCTTGAAGGCTCAGAAAGAAGATAGTGAATTGCAAGTTAAGAGAGCTCAATGTGATTTAGATGCTGAATCGACTTTTGGATTAATTCGTATGGATACTGGATGTTCAGAGATAGAGTTTGTGTTCCGAGAAAAGAGGACCTTATACAAATAATTTTGTATGAAGCACATAACGGGTGTTTATATATACATCCGGGTAGCACCAAGATGTATAATGATCTAAAGCAACAGTATTGGTGGCCGATAATGAAAAAAGACATTTCAAAATTTATTACCAAGTGCATGATTTGTCAGCAAAGTAAAGGCTGAACACCAAGTACCTTCGGGTTTACTTCAACCTATCTTGATTGCCGAGTGGAAATGGGACCGTATCACCATGGATTTCATAATGGGTTTACCGTTGTCTTCGAGCAAGAAAGATGTTGTTTGGGTAGTGGTTGATAGACTCACGAAGTCAGCCCAATTTATACGTGTATGAGTGGATTATTCCCTAGACAAGTTGGAAAACTTGTTTGTTTCAGAAATAGTAAGACTTCACGGAGTTCCCTTATTGATCATATCGGATAGAGATACGAGATTTACATCCAGATTCTGGAAGAAGCTACAAGAAGCTTTGGGTACAAAATGGAGTTTTAGCACAGCTTTTCACCCTTAGACTGACGGTTAGTCAGAAAGGTTAATTCAAGTACTCGAGGACATGCTCAGATGTTGTGTTTTGGAATTCCAAGGCAGTTGGGAAAAGTTTCTCCCATTGGCAGAATTTGCCTATAATAATAGCTTTCAGTTGAGCTTAAAGATGGCGCCTTATGAGGCCCTATATGGGCGTAAGTGTAAAACTCCCTTGTTTTGGACTGAACTCAATGAAAACCAAATTCACGGGGTTGATTTGGTTAAAGAAGCTGAAGAGAAAGTGAAAGTAATTCAAAAATGTTTAAAAGCTACTTCAGACAAATAGAAATCTTATTCGGATTGAAAGAGAAAAGAGATCGAGTACCAAGTTGGGGATAAAGTCTTTTTGTAAGTATCACCATGGAGAAAAGTTCTCAGATTTGGCCGTAAAGGCAAGTTAAGTCCACGTTTCATTGGACCTTACGAGGTTACAGAGAGAATTGGGCCAGTAGCTTACCGTTTGGCTTTGCCATTAGAATTAGAGAAGATACATGATGTGTTTCACGGGTCAATGTTACGACGCTACAGATCAAACCCTTCGCATGTAATTACCCCTTCGAAAATAGAGATTCATCCCGACATGACTTATGGTGAAGAACCAATCAAGATTTTGGCTCAGGAAGTAAAGCAACTAAGAAATAAGAGTATTGCCTTAGTAAAGGTATTGTGGCAAAGGCACGGAATAGAAGAAGCTACATGGGAATCAGAAGAGAGTATGAGAAATCAGTATCCACACCTTTTTACTAGTAAGATTTTTGAGGACGAAAATCCCTAAGTGGGAGAATTATAATAGCCCGATTTAGGGCCTAGTCGGGATAGTGGTGCGAGGCCACGAACCCGAGATGAAATTATGAGTTTTCCAAGTTTATGCCATGTTTGCACGTTAGTATGAAAGTTTTGTAAAGCAATTTTATTAAGTTAAGATCAATTGGTCCAAAAAGGACTAAATTGCAAAAGTTACAATATATGAGTTTCTAGAAGCTTTTTGCATGAAATAGCTTTAGAATAATAATTATGAGCCCTCAAATAGCAATTTGCCCAAAATTTTATTTTTGGACAAAATTGGCCTTAAGAGACTATTATGGAAATTTTTAAGAGGAAGGGCATTTTGGTCATTTGGCCTAATTAGTGGTTAAAATAGGATAAAGATGAGAAAAATTCACTCATCTTCTTCCTTATTGCTACCGAAAATATGGAGACACCATAGCTCGGGTTCTTCATTTTTTTCAAGCTCATAGTAAGTTCATCTTAGCCCCGTTTTTAATATTCTTTGTACTTTTGAAGTTTCCGTATTATGAATTAGCTGATTTTAGCAATAAAATGAGCTAAGATGCATGTTCAAAAATCTACCCTTGAATGACATGCTTGTTAAATGATGTTTTATGGAAGTTTAAGAGAGTTTGATGTTAGATAAACATTTTTTCCTTGATGAATTTCATGAAAAATGGTAGTAGGGACCATTTTGTAACAGTTATAAAATTGGTCATACCTACTAGAAATAGTGAGAATTGATGATTGTTATAGAAGAGAAAATGATTCAGTTGAGCATGAAGTTTAAGAAAGTTGCATGAAAATCATTTTACGAGGATTGGGGCAAAAGTACAAATATTAGAAAGTATAGGGGCAAAATAGTAATTTTGCCAAGGTATGAGTTATGAGTCAGTTTAGTCAATATGGTTTTTGAATGTTCTATTTATTATTATAGATCAAGAAACATAAAGCCCAGATCAAAACCGAGGCAAGAACAAAGTCGAGGACTAAATTGCACATCTACATACATTTTATATATTGAGGTAAGTTTGTATGATTTCTAAGCTTTACGATTATTATCATTAATTTTCTTAGTATAATGTACAATAATTGTATGAAATGATCATGTTATGTTCAAGTAAGAAATCACAATAATATGTACAAGCAAGTCCCGATTGAAGATGAATTTTCCTGGGATACTCAATCTACCACACAAGATATCATGTAAGTCCAGGGCAAGATTGGCATTAATCAAGATATCATGTAAGTCCAAGGCAAGCTTGGCATTGATCAAGATATCATGTAAGTCCAAGGCAAGCTTGGCATTGATCAAGTTAGCAAGCAAGTTATCATGTAAGTCCAAGGTAAGCATGGCATTGATCAAGATATCATGTAAGTCTAAGGCAAGCTTGGCATTGATCAAGATATCATGTAAGTCCAAGGCAATCTTGGCATTGATCAAGTTAGCACGCAAGTACAAGGCAAGCTTGGCATTGATCAAGTTAGCAAGCAAGTTATCATGTAAGTCCAAGGCAAGCTTGGCATTGATCAAGATATCATGTAAGTCCAAGGAAAGCTTGGCATTGATCAAGTTAGCAAGCTAGTTATCATGTAAGTCTAAGGACTCAAGCTTGGCATTGTGTATGTTATCAAGAGCAATACTTCATATAAGTCCATGTCAAGACATCGCCTTGAAACCAAGATGAGACAACCCATGTAATACCGTGTCTAGGATATGGCTTTGGCATCATATTATGTGGGAGGAGATTTAGTATCCTCGCCTAATCATAGAAATTCATCGAGCAAATGAGTAAGCTAAAAGAAGATAGCAAGAAAGCTAAGAAAGTAAAGTTAGTATCAAGATGAAGTTAGATTAAGTTAAGTATTATTCATGTTGTGAATGAGAAAGTAGATATCATGATTATTGTTATTATAGTATACTGATCAATGTGATCAAGTGATACAGGTATCATGGTTACCTTACAAGTATGATAGTAGTAAGTGTCATGAGACATGTAAGAATCTATATGAGTAAGTAAGCTCTTTAACTGAAATTCATGATACCATTGTTTATGTGAAATGGTTTATATTAAGCAATGATGATGCTAAGAGTTGTTGCATGCAAACTTACCAAGCTATATGCTTACGTTATGATTCTTTCTTTCTATGCAGTCGCCTAGCTAACTCGTGGATCATTAAAGTCAGAGCTCGCAACACACTATCAACTCTTATTTTGGTATAGCCAAGTTACTTTACTAAGTATGGCATGTATAGGAAATATTCATCTTGTGGACATGTTTTGAAACACCCCAAACCCGGCCTAAAAGTTAGGCCCTGAATCCGAATGTCACATTAAAAGCACAATTCAAAACGATTTTACTAATTAAGAATTTAAGACCCTAAAGCCCAAAATCTAATAGACTTATTAATTAAAGATAAAAAAACCCATTTTATTATTTTAAGCATTTAGTAAACCAAGTTTGAACATAAGGGCTTGCTTAGATTTAATAATTAAATAAACATTTAATCTCAAAACCCAAATTAAATCTCAAGTCAAAACGGAGTACAAGGCCTTATTACTCCCACTGAAAATTAAGTAAATAAAAACATGTATTTTGAAACAGATAAATGAAAATTCAAGCCTCTTGTAGTGTGGCCGCCTCTGAGTCCTCTCCCACGTCGAGCCGTCTATTCGGGATTACCTGAAACATTAAATTAAAGGGGTGTGAGTTTCGAAACTCAGTGTGCAGACCCCTTGGCAAACAAATCACTTACAAATATTCATGTTGGGCCTAAACCCTATCAAAATCGGTGGTCTTGGGCTTAGCCCATAATGACCTCATATCATATCATATCGTATCATTTATAAACAAATAATGCAAAACCCACTCCAAAAATCCATCCACTACACACACCATTTCCCTTCCAACCTTATGACTCCTGTGGGGAATTCTAGCCCGACCCACCCTCCGCTACACACCAAGGGTAGCCCAGTTGTGGTACTACCGAACGTTGTAGCAAAGTGCTAATCAAATATTGGGCTTAAAGCCTCCAGTGGATCCATACCATACGGCCATGCGAACCTGGATCCATACCATACGGCTATGCGATCCTCAAATATTGACACAGAGTCATCAATATATATGTTAGGCACATAGCCACGAAAAATATGATTGGCACAAATCCATAATAACAGCACAAAGCCCATAATTATGACACGAAGCCCATATTAATGGCACACAGCCCTCGGTAACATTATCGGTGCAGCATGGCTGCTCGGTGGCTAAAAGGCGGTGGATCCATACCATATGGCCATGCAATCCTGGATCTATACCATACGGCCATGCGATCCTCAAATCTTCCTCCGTACCATAATTCCCACCCATATGCATCCTAAGCAGAATATCATATGAATGCATCAAACACAAAAGTAACATCCACAAATTCATATTCGTCACATAGGGGTATTTTCGTCATTTCACTACCCAGGGGTATTTTCATAATTCTACCCTATAGAGGTATTTTGGTAATTTCACAAATTAGGGGTATTTCAGTAATTTCACAAACCAGGGTACTTTGGTAATTTCATAAATTGAGGGTATTTCGTTAATTTTGTAAATCGGGGTATTTCAATAATTTTGTAAACTGAGGGTATTTCGATAATTTCTCAAATTGGGGGTATTTTGGTAATTTCACAAATTAAGGGTATTTTGATAATTTTGCCAATCGGGGGTATTTTGGTAATTTCACAAATCGGGGCTATTTTAGTAATTTCACAAATCAAGGTACTTTGGTAATTTCATAAATCAGGGGTACTTCGATAATTTTACAAACCGGGGGTATTTCGGTCCCTTTTAGGTTTTAGCTATGAACTTTGGCCCATCAACAAGTCCTCGCGACTAAAGTGAACAGACACTACGCACCAGGTAGGATTTCAGAGAAGAGGAGGTGGGCCACTAGGGCTGCTTAAGTACCAAGCTCTACCTGGATCCAATCCTAGAAATGCGTATGCCCGTTGCCACACTCCAACCCTGCGACTTGTTCACAGACATGTTTAATTAAAATTAAGTCTTATGGAATTTAATAGTTGTTCAAAACTATGCCTAATGTTCATAAACCCTAACATACATGTAACATCCTAGAACCGGGGCTATTTGTGGTTAAATGATTTTTTTTATTTGATGGGATAATAAGGAGGACAATAGGAATTTTTATTTGGATTATTACTTGAATAATCTAAATAGTTGGCAGAGGAAAATAGGCATGTGGCTAATTCAAATTATTTTGAATTAGTTCAAATTGGTGGCCAAAAGAAAAACAAGGGGTTGGCCTGCATATGGGGTTTGTTCGGCTAGTTGATGGGCACATGGTCTCTGTTTTGTTTCTTTTATTATTATTAGATAATAAGGATAATATTAGTTTTATTTAGATAGCAGGATAATAGAAGATAAAAGGGATATTATTTGGATTATTAATTAATTATTGGGGATTAGTTCAAATTGATTTGAATTAATTCAAATGGGTGGCTTGGAGAAAAAGAAGGGGTTGGCCAAATTTTAAACACTTCAAGGAGAAGTGGACGGCAAGCTCAAAAAGGGGGGGTGCCGAATGCCTATAAAAACACCAACTTAGCACTTTGTTCTCTTTTTCCCATTATTGCTACTAGCCGAAATTCTTATCACATTTTTCCTTCCACTATTTTCTTTCCATTATTTTTCTTCATAAAAATCGAATACACCCATTTGATGTGCCGAATTTCTTTCTCTATTTTTTTTAAACACCTAGGCCGAATATTGTACAAGGGGGAGGCTTTCTTTTAATCACTTTTGGGAAGGTAAGTGGGTTTGGCCGAATGCCCATGTCCTCTCTTCCTTTCTTGTCGACTTTGATAAAGGTAGGTAATTGGTTTGACAATTGACGTTAAGGGTGCTAATCACTTGTTGAATCAAATCATCTAGGTACTTGGATTTTGAGATCGTCAAACTAAGCTTTCATTCGTGACCAATCGAGTGGTAAGTGGTGGTAAGAATCAATTTTCATGGATTTAACTTGCAAGTATTCAAAGTCAAGGCTATTATCTTTATTTACTAACCGATGGTAATTGGTGAAGCGATTCTAGAATCGGTGTTGTGATTAGTATCCAAAAGCGCAAAGGTAAGGATTCGGTCCAAAGAGGACCTCTTTAAAGTAATTGGGTTAGCCAGATAGGCCATAATACTAATCCTAAGGTTGGCGAATATAGGTGCAGAGAGATCTAGGGAGGCCAACTTTCTTTCCGGGATTTAGACTTCTCGTGGGTGACAGGTGTGTACATACACACTTATAGTAGTTAATTAAATGCATGCTATGTGTAAATCTGCTTTATGTAGATACGGAATTAGTACCTTAATGGTACAAGCGAGAATCTCGGTAAGTCTCTGTCAATATGTGATTGTTAAATATGCTTTTGGGAAGCATGGCTTATGTGATACATGTGATAAATGTATGTTGTTATAAACTCTGTTATAATATGATTTGATATGGGTTGATGAGTGGAGGGGCGTTATATTGTGTCGACGGACACGGTGTTTTGGTAACACACCGTGACTACGGTCACCGGAGGTTTGGTACCTCAGGAGGTTTGGCACCTCATAGCGTCTCGCCCTCGTGGCTTAGCACCACCGTGGGTTGGCCCCACTTTGAGATATGGGATTGACGCCAGTGATTTGGTATCACGCGATGGGTTGGCCCCATCAACCGATTTGTGTCTTCGGACACTAGAGGTTTGGCACCTCCAGTGATTTGGTATCACATCTATGACTACACGTCACCAGTGGTTTGGCACCACCAGTGGTTTGGTACCACAACGGGGTAGACAGAGGCGTTTGGTTGGCTAGGTTGGGTATATGTCTTAATGCATGATTAATGTGTTATATAGTGTGTATGATGTGGTATTTACCCGGAGGAAGGGTTACATATTGAGTCTTGGTGACTCACCTTCTCCTTTATTTTTTTCAGGTGACACATAGTTCGCGGATATGGAGCCGGAGGGACTTGAGGTGGCCATGCAGGGAAATTTTAAATTTACTAGACTTTGAAAGTCGGTTCTTTACATTTTTCTTTATTTTGGTTGATTTTAATTGGGTTGTAATAAGGCCTCCTAAAAATTATTTTATTACTGTGATATGTTTGAATATTCGTTTCAAACTTTATGATTATAAGAATGAATTCACATGTTTTTCCAAAGTAATCGAAAAGGGTTTTCAAGTACCATCGGGTACATATAAAATAGACATAATAACTTGACTTAGCAAATATTTTCAAAATAAATCCAAGTACAAGATTTGTACACCTCAACTGTTTTTAACAAAACGCTATCTTTTATCAAAAACTTATACCGGGTTTTAAATGATTTCAAAAGGTTTTCTCTGTAGCAAACCAAATTCGGTCGAAGTGTTTGGGCCGGGTTTGGGCTGTTACAATGCATGTCTACGTCCCCATAAGCCCATCAAGCCCAAATCACTTCCTTACGGCCCATTAGGCCCAAATCTCATCATATGGCTTATTAGGCCTAAAATAAATCCAATCATCTATCATGCATGACTAATTCAATTCATATAACCAACCAATCCATTTCATCAAAATTATCCTAAGGGCCCACCAGGCCCATTTAGCCACTTTCGGCTTTTCGACATTGCCGGCATCGTGTGTGTAGTGTTTGTACACACCTGGTAACCATGCGCGATGCAAACCGCTTAGTCACGAACCTACAATCGACATTACTAGTGATTAACCAAAGCATTAACACATACTTATCAAAAATTGAAACCTCACCGTAACCTTACAGTGTGCCTTACATTCTAGTAGCCCTTCCTTTGCTACTTTGGGGATTATCCTTTAGATCTTGTAACACCCCAAACCATGTCTATGATTTAAGACGAGATTTGGTTTGTCACACAAATCGAACATCCATTTAATTCTCTAATCATTTAGGTAAAACAGTTCTACAAAACCTTTTGAAAGTGAAGTTTAGTAAAAATGAAGAATTTGATTTAAAATCAATGAATAAAGAAATACTAGTTTGAAATCTTATCATTTAGTATTTAATTGTCAAAAACCTTTAAGTTGTTTTTTTTAAAGAGTTCAAAAGAATTTTGAAAACAAGAATATTTAAAGAATTTCATATGTTTGAAAACAAAATATTTAAGGAAACATTATTGAATTAACATCAGCCCATATTAAGTGTCTAAAACAAAATTAAATCCATCCACACATAAAAATCCCTAAAATATTAATAAAGGCCTTATTACATCATACCCAAAAATAGTAGTTAAATAAGAATACTTAATAAAAGTTCATAGTTTATAAAATCCATGTTCGATGTATGGCCTCCACGAAGTCATCCTCGGCCTAGGCCTCCATCAATTGCCATTATCTGAGATGGATAATTAAACAGAGTGAGTTACTCAGAACTTAGTGTATAACTCACTTACCACATTCATTGGGCCAGATCATCAAGACATTATTTTGGGCTTGAGCCTATTTATGGATTTAACAATATAATAAATAAAATGCATGCAAAATGAAATTTCCAGCCACTACACACCACTCGTGCCAACCAACACACTTGTGGGGATCAAGTCAACCCAACCCGCCAACACACCAATCGTAGGCATAAAGCCATTTTAAATAATATTGTGGTGCACCACCGAACTAGATTGTGACAAAGGCACTGAACTAGAGGCATTAAGCATTTAAAATATATTTGTGGCAGAGCCACCGAACTAGATGTTTGGAACAGGCCTTTCTTCTCTTCGTCAATTATCTCAACCCATGCAATCATGTATGCATAACAATATATATATCCATATGATAATTTAACAAAATCCCATAATACATGTGAGTCCAAAAATTCAAATTTTCATTTTGGCCCATAAGACAAAATAGAATTTTAGGCCATTTAACGATCTAGCAAACTTTGGCCCATATATCGATCTAGCAGTTTTTCGGCCCATTTATCGATCTAGCAGTTTTTTGGCCCATTTATCACATGAGGCATAAAGTTTACTATTTACCAATTAACTCATTGAGGGCGTACGTGGTCTTAAATGATTCTCATATCGATGCTAATGTCCCAGACGTATTCTTACATGATATCATAGATTGGACACCTATATCATGACATATTAAATCCTATCTATTCCTAGGTTCATACAAGACTTTTTCGATTGTTGACACCATGTCGATACTATCTCGGAGTTCATGTACTTATCATCTCATTTACATTCATCATCATACATTTTCATATGAACAAACATATATCAATGTAAATACTTTTATTTGTATATCGACTTACCTTGGATTCGGATAAACAGAAACGAACTCGGCTACTCAATTACATTCGACTTTTCGCGATCTAAATTCGTTTTCTTCAGTTCTTGATCTATACATATTCAAATTTAAATCATTTATTCACTAATTCATTCAATTCAATCCAAAACACATATTTAGGGAAATTTACAAATTGGCCTCATATTTTCACAATTTGACATTTTAGTCCCTATTTCACAAAATCACAAAATACACCAAATTCAATACAACCTATGCTTAGTTGAATTCTCATGTAGTCCATACAAGTCCATATATTTCATTTATTTCACATTTTAGTCCTCTAAAATATTATTTTCTTAATTTAGTCTAAATTACTCAAATTCATCAAAAACTCAAAAAAATTATGTTAATCTAACACATATCTTTCATAATTCATCTTCAAACATCACAAAACTCATGTGTTCATCAATGGTACATTTCAAAATCATCATCAATTTCAAAAATTCAAGCACAGGCCTTGTATTCGAAGCAACGATTACAAAAACGTAAAAATTATCAAAAATCGAAACTAAAACATACCTTAATTTGTTTGAACAAGGGCTGAATATGTAACATCCTGATAATGAGGGGTTATGCAATTTACATAATTGAATGATGTTGCATGCTTAATCATTATTAAGTGCAATTTTGGAAGTTATTTGAGCTTCATTTATTAAGTGAATTCTTTGTTAAACTTTTAATTTCTATTAATTAGAGAGAACTAAGCTAATAAGGCCTTAAGAATTGATGATAAGAAGTTCTAGCATAAGTTAAGTAATTGGCAAAGTGGTTAAGATGTATGGATGTGTGCTTGAGGTGTAAGGTTGAATCTCCTAGCTAACATTAGGGAGATTTTAATTTTTTGTTTTCTTCCTTGTAAGTGTCGGCCAAGAATATTCTAGAGTGGATGAGCTTTCATCCATTTTTGGCTAGTTGACCATGTGAAAAGGAAGTTAAAACTTAAGGCATGGGATGATAAGTTGGTGATAAGATGAAGGGACAAATGCTTGATATTTGGCTATGTTTTGGGGATGTGTCCATGGTCATTTGACCATGAACCTAGACAACATGGAGGCTAAAGGAGAGGTTTATTTCTTTGATAGCAAATCAAGAGTGGATAGGGAAGAAACAAGGAGGAAAAAGGGGATATGTTGGCATTGATGTGGCCGAATTTATGCTTTGCCATTAGGGGAAAAGTTAGCCAAAAGTCTTTGTTTGTCTATCTTTCTCATTCTCTTCAAAAAATTCTCTCCTAGCCGAATTTGCCATAGAGTTTAGGTAAAACTCTCTTTTGTTTTAGCTTTCATCTTTTGACCAATTTTCTTCATTTTGGCCGAATGTACCTTAGACATTTTGGTACATTTTCGCTTTTGATTTAGCCTCAATTGCTTGAACCAAATACAACTTTCTTTCTCCCATTTAGTTTTCATTTTGAAACCAAAACCACAAAGATTAAGCACCATTATTCTTCTTCATTTCTCTCCTCTTGCCGAATGCATCTAAGTTCCATAGTCAATCTCCTTCTCTTTGATCCTATTCTCTTTTCTTTTCTTTTCATCTTATTTTCTCTTATCTTTCTCTCATCTGTCAAATCACCATTATCATTTTCTTCTCCTCTTTCTTTACTTCCTTCTCTTTTCATTCTCCTTCTTCTTTCCCTTCAAAATCGAAACCATCATATTGAAACCACCATTTTTTTATTCTCTTTTGTGAAGGCGAATCATCATATTCTTTTCTTCTTTTCAAAGCCGAACCTCCAAGTGATCAAAGTAAGACTTTATCAATTATTTTCATTATTCCTTTTACTTTAGCAAACTTAAAATCATAATCTTTTATTTCTCTCTAGGTAGAACCTCTTGAAAAGATTTTTACAAAGATCTTGTTGAGGACAACCCTTAAGTGACCATTGAATCATCAAGGTAAGATTACTAATTTAGATTATATCAATTTTTTTAGACGGATCACTAATCTAAGTTATTTTTAGGAGCGATCTAATATCATCAAGATAGGTAAGAAAAGAGCCGTCAAGTGTTTGGAAGAGAGAAGGTATTCCTTTACCATCGAACTACAAACGAAGAAGCGAGATTCGGGGTTAGAGACTTTCCACCGGGTTGTGGACCTTTCGCAAACGAGGATCGGTTATTCAAGTAGGCGTATAACCGAACCACTTTACGTTGGTGGAATATCGGCGGTTTTGATCCATCTAGTGGAGAAAACCGCAAATAAGCATCATTCGTGAATCAGGGTAAGGATTTAGATCCATCGTTTATAAGTATAGTTTTTGCTAACAATAGTTTATACTAACCGAGTGTATTAATCATTTAGGTGTGGACGAGCTAGAGGGTATTATTCTCACTGTTACTAGGTGTGTAACCATACATTAAAAATTTCCATAGATTTATATTATTAAAAAGTGATTATATGATAGTATGTTTTGATTGTGGATACCAATCATTGGTATACAAAATTCAGGTATGTTACCCAATATTCCGTTTATTTTGATATATGCATCAATATGAAATAAGCATGACTATATTATGATTTGTGGGTACATAGCATGAAAATCGATTTGATATGTATGTGCATGGGCATATGGGTATGTTTAATAAAGGAGGAAGTATTCGGTGGTTTTACCACAATTACGTGACTTGGTCACATATGTGAAATTGGTGGCTTGGTCACATATTTGACTCGGTGGCTTTGGTCACATATTTGACTCGGTGTTTTGGTCACATATTTGACTCTGGTGGCTTTGGTCACATATTTGGCTCGTGACTTGGTCCACGTATTTGAAATTTGGACTTGATCGGTGACTTGGTCACATCTGTTTTGGTGGCTTTGCCACAATAAGGGCGATGTGCATGTTGATCGCAAAGAATCGCCTTGATGGTGTGTAGCGGATGGAGGGTCGATTTAGTAATCCCTACGGTGTCTTTGGTTGGTACGGGGTGTGTAGCGGATGGATAATTAGGTTGGGTAGCTTGCATCTCATTTCATAAGTATATCCATGTAATATTATATGATTATATTTAATCATATGAAATGGGCCTTTGGGCTAAATATGAATTAAATGGGCCTTTGGGCTAAATATGAGTTAAATGGGCCTTTGGGCTAAATATGAGTTAAATGGGCCTATGGCCATATGTGAAATTTTGGGCTTGAAAGCATTTCATAAAATGGGCTTTTAGTGTATGTGTTATACATTGAGTTTATAACTCACCCATTTTATGGGATAACTTTTCGAGATAATTCAGTAGTGCGATGGATCGAGTCGACAAGGAATTGAGGTGGCCAAAGCTCAAACAATGACGCTTGGAAATTTTCCTACTTGAACTTTTTAAGTTAATTTTATTATTTAGACTTTATTTTGGGTTTGCCAAATTTTATGTAATAAGGCCACTATAAATTATCTTTAATTTTGTGTTTGGATTTATTTTAAATTCGCCATGAATAATTATCAAATATCTAAATGTTTTCGATAAATTATTTAAAATGTGTTTGTTACTATTATATAAATGTTTTCAAAGAAATTTTCTTAAGTTTGGTTTCCTTTTTGATTTTATTAATTCCTCCTAAAAATATGTTTCCGCTAAAGTTTTACTTGAGGAACATACCAAATCCGGTTAGGCTTTTTGGGCCGAGTTTGGGGTGTTTCAGCTTGGTATCAGAGCCCAGTTTTAAACTCTCGGCCTTGGGTTTTGAAGCCCACAACGTTTTCAAAATTTTGGCCCAAAAGACTTTTTGAAAATTTTCTTAAGTTAAATGGTTTTATAAGAGCATGGCACTCGGAATTCTCGGCCCAGATCCATCAGGTATGTACCTTCATTTGATAAATGATATGAATGTTTGATAAGCCTAAGGAAACTTTAGAGACATGGACCCTAGGTGTATGTGTACTACTACGAAAACCACTGAAAATCTGTTTCATAAGACTTTCTTTTAATAAGAAGTGAAAAGACTCTAATACATAAGACTTTTCGTAAAAAACAGATAAGATACGTAGTAGACATGAGCTCTAGGGGACGAGGTCGTCGTGGACATGGAAGAGGAAGGATGACTGCTTTGGAACCAATTCGATCCGGTCAAGGTTAGAAAATGAAGCTCCACCACCCACTGTTGGGCGGATTTTCAAGAACAAAATGAAGGTGGTGACGCAGATCACAAGTCGTGGTGCGAAGTTTTGGAACGAGTAGCGAAGCTAGTTCGAAATGGGTCTCAAAGTCGAGAGGTGAGAGACTAAGATCGAATGGAGTGAGGTTTTCAGAGGAGTATCCGGAGTAGCTCCAAATGTAGCCGAATATTGGTTGGAAGCGATCGAGAGGATCATGGACGATATAGAATTGACCGACGAAGAGAAATTGAAAGGTGCTATTTCACTTCTTCGAGATGAAGCCTACCATGGTGGCTCACTATCAAGGAGAGTACCCGTGGATCGTCTGGATTGGGGATATTTTAAAGTGAAATTCAAGGAAAATATGTCGAGCTAGCTATATCGACTCTCGTGAGGAAGACATTTCAATCTAGTTCAAGGAAACAAGTCGATAGTGAATATGAAGCGAATTTTTGCGACTTAGCCGTTATGCCGGAGGATAGTGGCTACGAATATGAACGTGTATCGATTTGAAGATGGACTTAGAGATGAGCTAAGAGTGATGATTGCTCCACACCGTGAAAGAGATTTTGCAATCTTAGTGGAAAGGGCAAGAATTACCGAAGAAGCTAAACGGACTGAGAGACAGAACCGGGACAGAGGTCAGAGCAAGAATAAGAGAAGCTTTGGGTCTTCGGGGTCTTCCGGGAACTTTCAGAAAAAGTCAAGAAATGATGGACCGCGAGGTCAACAGACTGCTACGGGAGTGCAAAGTCGTACTTGTTCTCAATGTGGGAAAATGCACTCGGGAGAATGCTGGAAGAAAACCGGCGGATGTTTCAAGTGCGGTTCGAAGGATCACATGATCAAGGATTGTCCGATGAACTCGGAGAAGAACCGCCCAACAAGTCGTGGTACTAATCGGTCGATGTATGGGACAAAGAACCGATAAGAGGTCGTGGTCCAAATGGAAGGGCAATGGTTCGGTAGAGGACGCGGAACTTCGTGCGAGGTAGTGGAAACTCGAGGCGAGACAACCAGTTTGGTGTATCTGTTCGTCGCAGAGAAGACAAAGGACTTTTGATGTTATCACGGCACGCGTTTTGATTTCAGGTTGCCCTTTATTGCTTTGATAGATATAGGTCAACTCATTCCTATATTGCTAGTGAAGTATCGGGACTTTGCATGTGAATTCTGAAGCATACCTAAGAAGATGGTGCATTTAGTCCTCTGGGGATGCATGTGAGTTGTAGACAAACTCTTTAAGGAAGTGCCTCTAGAAGTTCAAGGGATACAGCTTTAAGGTGATTTAATGGAATTGCCATTCAGAGAATTCGATCTAATCTTAGGCATGGTGGCTTGTGAAGTACGTGCAAATGTGAATTCTTGTTGCTAAGAGAATGTCCTTAAGAACTCTTGATGATAAGGAAGTTGTAGTGATGGGCTAAAGACGGAACTACTTATCTAATGTAGTATCCGCTTAAAGCGGAAAAGATGGTTAGAAAAGGATGTGAAGCCTTTCGATGTTGGTGAGTGCTTTGGAGGTTAAGGAAGCAATTGCTAATGAAGTCGGATACCAATGAATTTGTAGATGTTTTTAGGAAGAACTTCGGTGGTTGCCTCGATCGTGAGGTAGAATTCGAGATAGACTTATTGCACAGGAACGGCGCCGCTTCTATTGCTCCATATAGAATGGCACCAAGGAGTTGGTTGAGCTTAAGGCTCGATTAGGGAGTTGCTTGATCGTGGATTCATTCGACCTAGTGTGTCTCCATGGGGAGCACCGTATCTATTCGTGAAGAAGAAGGACGGATCGATGAGGATGTGTATAGACTACCGGCAGTTGAATAAGCTGACCATCAAGAACAAGTATCCTTTGCCAAGGATCGACGACTTGTTCGATCAGCTTAAAGGAGCTGCGGTATTCTCTAAAATTGATCTAAGGTCGGGGTATCATCAGCTTAAAGTGAAAGAAGCGGATATCCATAAGACGGCTTTCCAAACCGGATATGGCCACTATGAATTTCCGGTAATGCCATTCGATTGTGAACGCCCAAATTGCGCTTATGGATATGATGAACCGGATTTTCAGCCTACTTGGATCGGTTAAATCGTGGTATTCATAGACGACATCTTGGTGTATTCTAAGTCCGAAGTAGAACATGATGAGCATCTTGATTGTGTTGCGAGTTTTAAGAGAAAAGTCAGACGCCAAATTCAACAAGTGTGAATTTTGGTGAAAGAAGTTGCATTTTTAGGACATGTGGTATCTGCAGAAGGAATAAGGGTGGATCCTCGGAAGATCGAGGTCAGATTAGATTGGAAACCACCTAAGTCCGTGAATCGAGGTTCGATTTCTTGGGTTTAGCCGGATATTACCAAGATTCGTCAAGGATTTTCATCGATAGTTGCACCTTTAACGAAATTGTCGTGAAAGGAAGTACCTTTTGTGTGGTGATAATAAAGAAGAGAGTTTTGAGAAGCTCAAGAAAGTTTTGACTAAGCTCTATTTTGATTCACTCAAGCAGAAAGGATTTTGTCGTGTATTGCGATGCTTCTCACACGGGATTAGGATGTGTCTCGATGCAAGGCGGAAAGGTAGTTACGATGCGTCTTGGTAGTTGAGACCGCACGAGGTTAATTACCCGACGCACGACTTGGAGTTGGCATTTGTAGTCTTTGCTCTAAGGTTTGGAGACATTACTTATACGGGAAAAGTCGGTGATATATACGGACCACAAAATCTGAATATCTACCGACTCGAAAGAAGCGAATCGAGGCGAGAAGGTGGATAGAGTTGTTGAAAGACTATGACCGTTTCTATCGAGTACCACCGGGCAAGGCGAATGTGGTGGCGTACGCCTAAGTCAAAAAGTAGTGTCAGATTTGAGAGCGATGTTTGCACATCTTAGTCTCTACGATGATGGAAGCTTGTTAGCGTAACTTGAGTTAAGCCGACGTGGTTAAGTCAAGTGAAAGAGAGGCGACTAATAGATGAAGATCCGAGTGAAAAGCTTCGACTAGTCTGAGTGGGAAATTGGAAGATTTTAGTATTAATAAGTGACGGGTATTGTGCTTCAAAGATAAAGTATGTATGCCGAGGGATCGGAGTTGAGGCAAAAGATACTTGAGAATCGCATGGTAGCCCCTATGCTATGCATCCCGGAGGAAGTAAGTTATACCGAGATTTGCGAGATCGGTTTGGTGGCCGGTCTTAAACGGAAGTTACTGAATTTGTAGGAAAGTGCTTGACGTGTCACAAGTCAAGGTGAACATCAAGTACCTTCGGATTGCTACAAATAGATAAAGATTCCACATGGAAGTGGGAGAGAATCACCATGGACTTTGTTAGTGGGCTTCTCTTACGCCTACTAAGAAAGACTCCATTTGGGTGATAGTGGACCGATTGACGAAATCGCACATTTTATCCCGCGGGTTGATTACTCTTTGCGTAAATTGGCAAAGTTATATGTAAATGAAATTGTGAGATTGCATGGAGTGTCGTTGTCGATAATTTTGACGGAGATCCGAGATTTACATCGCGATTTTGGAAAGCATTGCATCGTGCTTTGGGCACCAAATTGGACTTGAAAGGCATTTCATCCTCGATCAGATGAGTCGGTCATCCGAAAGAGTAATCCAGATTTTAGAAGATATGTTAAGGGTTGTGTGATAGAATTCAAGGAAGTTGGGAGGAATTCTTACGCTGGCGTAATTTATGACAACAACAGCTTTCAATCCAAGATACTGGATGGCACCGTATGAAGCACTATATGGACTAAGTGTCGCACTCCCACGTGTTGGATGTAATTAGGGAACGCCGATTTTGGGTCCGAGATAGGTCTCGAATCCAAGAAAAGGTTAAGGTAATCCTGCTCGATTAAAGGAAGCGTCTGATGACAAAAATCAGACGCAGATTTAAAGCGGAAAGAAATAGAATATGCGTTGGGAGATCAAGTTTTCCTAAAGGTTTCACCTTGGAAAAAGGTGATGAGATTTGGTCGCAAAGGGAAACTAAGTCCTGTGTTCATTGGACCTTATCGGATTGTGAAGCGGGTCTGATCGTGGCATATCGCTTAGATTTGCCTTCTAATTGAAGCAAATGCACGATGTGTTTCATGTTTCAATGTTACGTCGCTACCGGTGGATCCATCTCATGTAGTACCGATTGAGGAGGTGGAATTAAGATCGATTTGTCATATGAAGAGAAGCCAATTCAAATTCGAGCGAGATGTAAAGGTTTTACGGAGAAAATCAGTTCCTCTCGTTAAGGTATTATGGCGTAAATCATGGATCGAAGAAGCTTCGTGGGAACCGGAGGAAGCGATGCGACGAAGAATACCTCACTTATTCAGATGTAATTTCGAGGACGAAATTATTTTAAGGGGTAGAACCGTAACATCCTCGATAATTAGGGGTTATGCAATTTACATAATTGAATGATGTTGCATGCTTAATCATTATTAAGTGCAATTTTGGAAGTTATTTGAGCTTCATTTATTAAGTGAATTCTTTGTTAAACTTTTAATTTCTATTAATTAGAGAGAGAACTAAGCTAATAAGGCCTTAAGAATTGATGATAAGAAGTTCTAGCATAAGTTAAGTAATTGGCAAAGTGGTTAAGATGTATGGATGTGTGCTTGAGGTGTAAGGTTGAATCTCCTAGCTAACATTAGGGAGATTTTAATTTTTTGTTTTCTTCCTTGTAAGTGTCGGCCAAGAATATTCTAGAGTGGATGAGCTTTCATCCATTTTTGGCTAGTTGACCATGTGAAAAAGGAAGTTAAAAACTTAAGGCATGGGATGATAAGTTGGTGATAAGATGAAGGGGACAAATGCTTGATATTTGGCTATGTTTTGGGGATGTGTCCATGGTCATTTGACCATGAACCTAGATGGCATGGAGGCTAAAGGGAGAGGTTTATTTCTTTGATAGCAAATCAAGAGTGGATAGGGAAGAAACAAGGAGGAAAAAGGGGGATATGTTGGCATTGATGTGGCCGAATTTATGCTTTGCCATTAGGGGGGAAAAGTTAGCCAAAAGTCTTTGTTTGTCTATCTTTTCTCATTCTCTTCAAAAAAAATTCTCTCCTAGCCGAATTTGCCATAGAGTTTAGGTAAAAACTCTCTTTTGTTTTAGCTTTCATCTTTTTGACCAATTGTCTTCATTTTGGCCGAATGTACCTTAGACATTTTGGTACATTTTCGCTTTTGATTTAGCCTCAATTGCTTGAACCAAATACAACTTTCTTTCTCCCATTTAGTTTTCATTTTGAAACCAAAAACCACAAAGATTAAGCACCATTATTCTTCTTCATTTTCTCTCCTCTTGCCGAATGCATCTAAGTTCCATAGTCAATCTCCTTCTCTTTGATCCTATTCTCTTTTCTTTTCTTTTCATCTTATTTTTCTCTTATCTTTCTCTCATTGTCAAATCACCATTATCATTTTCTTCTCCTCTTTCTCTTTACTTCCTTCTCTTTTCATTCTCCTTCTTCTTTCCCTTCAAAACCAAACCATCATATTGAAACCACCATTTTTTATTCTCTTTTTGTGAAGGTCAATCATCATATTCTTTTCTTCTTTTCAAAGCCGAACCTCCAAGTGATCAAAGTAAGACTTTATCAATTATTTTCATTATTCCTTTTTACTTTAGAAAACTTAAAATCATAATCTTTTATTTCTCTCCTAGGCCGAACCTCTTGAAAAGATTTTTACAAAGATCTTGTTGAGGACAACCCTTAAGTGACCATTCGAATCATCAAGGTAAGATTACTAATTTAGATTATATCAATTTTTTTTAGACGGATCACTAATCTAAGTTATTTTTAGGAGCGATCTAAGATCATCAAGATAGGTAAGAAAAGAGCCGTTCGAAGTGTTTGGAAGAGAGAAGGTATTCCTTTACCATCGAACTACAAACGAAGAGCAGTATCGGGGGTTAGAGACTTTCCACCGGGTTGTGGACCTTCTGCAAACGAGGATCGGTTATTCGAAGTAGTGCGTACAACCGAACCACTTTACGTTGGTGGAATATCGGCGGGTTTTGATCCATCTAGTGGAGAAAAACCGCAAATAATCATCATTATTGAATCAGGGTAAGGATTTAGATCCATCGCTTATAAGTATAGTTTTTGCTAACAATAGTTTATACTAACCGAAAGTGTATTAATCATTTAGGTGTGGACGAGCTAGAGGGTATTATTCTCTTTGTTACTAGGTGTGTAACCATACATTAAAATTTCCATAGATTTATATTATTAAAAGTGATTATATGATAGTATGTTTTGATTGTGGATACCAATCATTGGTATACAAAATTCAGGTATGTTACCCAATATTCCGTTTATTTTGATATATGCATCAATATGAAATAAGCATGACTACATTATGATTTGTGGGTACATAGCATGAAAATCTGATTTGATATGTATGTGCATGGGCATATGGGTATGTTTAATAAAGGAGGAAGTATTCTGGTGGTTTTACCACAATTCTGGTGACTTCGGTCACATATGTGAAATTGGTGGCTTCGGTCACATATTTGACTCCGGTGGCTTCGGTCACATATTTGACTCGGTGGCTTCGGTCACATATTTGACTCCGGTGGCTTCGGTCACATATTTGGCTCGTGACTTTGGTCACGATTTGAAATTTGGACTTGGTCAGTGACTTGGTCACATCTGTTTTGGTGGCTTTGCCACAATAAAGGCGATGTGCATGTTGATCTAAAGAATCGCCTTCGATGGTGTGTAGCGAGATGGAGGTCGATTTAGTAATCCCCACTGTGTGTTGGTTGGTACGGGGTGTGTAGCGGATGGATAATTAGGTTGGTAGGGCTTGCATCTCATTTCATAAGTATATCCATGTAATATTATATGATTATATTTAATCATATGAAATGGGCCTTTGGGCTAAATATGAATTAAATGGGCCTTTGGGCTAAATATGAGTTAAATGGGCCTTTGGGCTAAATATGAGTTAAATGGGCCTATGGCCATATGTGAAATTTTGGGCTTGAAAGCATTTCATAAAATGGGCTTTTTAGTGTATGTGTTATACATTGAGTTTATAACTCACCCATTTTTATGGGATAACTTTTGAGATAATTCAGTAAAGCGATGGATCGGTCAAGAAGGAATTGAGGTGGCCAAAGCTCAAACAATGACGTTTGGAAATTTTCCTACTTGAACTTTTTAAGTTAATTTTTATTATTTAGACTTTATTTTGGGTTTGCCAAATTTTATGTAATAAGGCCACTATAAATTATCTTTAATTTTGTGTTTGGATTTATTTTAAATTTCGCCATGAATAATTATCAAATATCTAAATGTTTTCGATAAATTATTTAAAATGTGTTTGTTACTATTATATAAATGTTTTCAAAGAAATTTTCTTAAGTTTGGTTTCCTTTTTGATTTTATTAATTCCTCCTAAAAATATGTTTCGCTAAAGTTTTACTTGAGGAACATACCAAATCAGTTAGGCTTTTTTAAGGGTTTGGGGTGTTTCACTTGGTATCGAGCCCGTTTTAAACTCTCGGCCTTGGGTTTTGAAGCCCACAACGCTTTCAAAATTTTGGCCCAAAAGACTTTTTGAAAATTTTCTTAAGTTAAATGGTTTTATAAGAGCATGGCACTTCGAATTCTCTACCTGATCCATCGGTATGTACCTTCATTTGATAAATGATATGAATGTTTGATAAGCCTAAGGAAACTTTAGAGACATGGACCCTAGGTGTATGTGTACTACTACGAAAACCATCGAAATCTGTTTCATAAGACTTTCTTTTAATAAGAAGTGAAAAGACTCTAATACATAAGACTTTTCAAAAAATGATAAGATACGTAGTAGACATGAGCTCTAGGGGACGAGGTCGTCGTGGACATGGAAGAGGAAGGATGACTGCTTGGAACCAATTGGTCCGTCAAGGTTCCGAGAATGAAGCTCCACCACCTATTGTTGGGGCGATTTTCAAGAACAAAATGAAGGTGGTGACGCAGATCACAAGTCAGGTCATGCGAGTTTTGGAACGAGTAGCGAAGCTAGTTCGAAATGGGTCTCGAAAGTCAGTAGCTGAGAGACTAAGATCGAATGGAGCTGAGGTTTTCAGAGGAGTATCTGGAGTAGCTCCAAATGTAGCCGAATATTGGTTGGAAGCAGTCGAGAGGATCATGGACGATATAGACTGCACTGACGAAGAGAAATTGAAAGGTGCTATTTCACTTCTTCGTGATGAAGCCTACCAGTGGTGGCTCACTATCAAGGAGAGTACCCCTGTGGATCGTCTGGATTGGGGATATTTTAAAGTGAAATTCGAAGGAAAATATGTCGGAGCTAGCTATATCGACTCTCAGAGGAAGACATTTCTGAATCTAGTTCAAGGAAACAAGTCGATAGCTGAATATGAAGCGGAATTTTTGCGACTTAGCCGTTATGCCGGAGGATAGTGGCTACTAATATGAACGTGTATCGATTTGAAGATGGACTTAGAGATGAGCTAAGAGTGATGATTGCTCCACACCGTGAAAGAGATTTTGCAATCTTAGTGGAAAGGGCAAGAATTGCCAAGAAGCTAAACTGACCGAGAGATGAATCGGGATGAGGTCGAGCAAGAATAAGAGAAGCTTTGGGTCTTGGTCTTCCGGAACTTTCGTAAAAAGTCAAGAAATGATGGACCGCGAGGTCAACAGATCGCTACTGGAGTGCAAAGTCGTATTTGTTCTCAATGGGAAAATGCACTGGAGAATGTTGGAAGAAAACCCGGATGTTTCAAGTGCGGTTCAAGGATCACATGATCAAGGATTGTCCGATGAACTCGGAGAAGAACCGTCCAAACAAGTCGTGGTACTAATCGTCGATGTAAGGGACAAGAACCGATAAGAGGTCGTGGTCCAAATGGAAGGGCAATGGTTTCGTAGAGGACGCGGAACTTGTGCAGAGGTAGTGGAAACTCGAGGCGAGACAACCAGAGTTTGGTGTATCTTCGTCGTCACGCAGAAGACAAAGGACGCTTTTGATGTTATCAATGCGTTTTTGATTTCGGGTTGCCCTTTATTGCTTTGATAGATATAGGTCAACTCATTCCTATATTGCTAGTGAAGTATCGGGACTTTGCATGTGAATTTCAAATCTGCATTTAGGAAGATGATCGTATTTAGTCCTCAGGGATGCATAAAGAGTTGTAGACAAACTCTTTAAGGAAGTGCCTCTAGAAGTTCAAGGGATACGCTTCCACCGATTTAATGGAATTGCCATTTGGAGAATTCGATCTAATCTTAGGCATGGGTGGCTTGTGAAGTACCTGCAAATGTGAATTTACCGCTAAGAGAATGTCCTTAAGAACTCTTGATGATAAGGAAGTTGTAGTGATGGGCGAAAGACGGAACTACTTATCTAATGTAGTATCCGCTCTTAAGGCGGAAAAGATGGTTAGAAAAGGATGTGAAGCCTTTCTGATGTTGGTGAGTGCTTTGGAGGTTAAGGAAGCAATTGCTAATGAAGTCGAGACAGTCAATGAATTTGTAGATGTTTTTCCCAAGAACTTCCGTGGTTGCCTCCGATCGTGAGGTAGAATTCGAGATAGACTTATTGCTCGGAACGGCGCCAGCTTTCTATTGCTCCATATAGAATGGCAAGAAGGAGTTGGTTGAGCTTAAGGCTCGATTCGTGGAGTTGCTTGATCGTGGATTCATTCGACCTAGTGTGTCTCCATGGGGAGCACCGTATCTATTCGTGAAGAAGAAGGACGGATCGATGAGGATGTGTATGACTATCGGCGGTTGAATAAGTCGACCATCAAGAACAAGTATCCTTTGCCAAGGATCGACGACTTGTTCGATCAGCTTAAAGGAGCTGCGGTATTCTCTAAAATTGATCTAAGGTCGGGGTATCATCAGCTTAAAGTGAAAGAAGCGGATATCCATAAGACGGCTTTCCGAACCAGATATGGCCACTATGAATTTCTGGTAATGCCATTCGGATTGACGAACGCCCCAGCTGCGTTTATGGATATGATGAACCGGATTTTTCAGCCCTACTTGGATCAGTTCGTCGTGGTATTCATAGACGACATCTTGGTGTATTCTAAGTCCGAAGTAGAACATGATGAGCATCTTCGGATTGTGTTGCGAGTTTTAAGAGAAAAGAAGCTGTACGCCAAATTCAGCAAGTGTGAATTTTGGCTGAAAGAAGTTGCATTTTTAGGACATGCGGATCTGCAGAAGGAATAAGGGTGGATCCCTAAGATCGAGGTCAGATTAGATTGGAAACCACCTAAGTCCGTGAATCGAGGTTCGCAGTTTCTTGGGTTTAGCCGGATATTACCAAGATTCGTCAAGGATTTTCATCGATAGTCGCACCTTTAATGAAATTCTTTGTGAAAGGAAGTACCTTTTGTGTGGGTGATAAGCAAGAGAGTTTTGAGAAGCTCAAGAAAGTTTTGACTAAGCTCTGTTTTGATTCAGCCTGAAGCAGGAAAGGATTTTGTCGTGTATTGCGATGCTTCTCACACGGGATTAGGATGTGTTCTGATGCAAGGCGGAAAGGTAGTTGCGTATGCGTCTCGGTAGTTGAGACCGCACGAGGTTAATTACCCGACGCACGACTTGGAGTTGGCAGCTGTAGTCTTTGCTCTTAAGGTTTGGAGACATTACTTATACGGGAAAAGTCGGTGATATATACGGACCACAAAAGTCTGAAATATCTACCGACTCGAAAGAACCGAACTGAAGTGAGAAGGTGGATAGAGTTGTTGAAAGACTATGATCGTTTCTATCGAGTACCACCCGCAAGGCGAATGTGGTGGCGTACGCCCGAGTCAAAAAGTAGTGTCGATTTGAGAGCGATGTTTGCACATCTTAGTCTCTACGATGATGAAAGCTTGTTGGCGTAACTCGTGTTAAGTTCGGCGTGGTTAAGTCAAGTGAAAGAGAGCGCTAATAGATGAAGATCTGAGTGAAAAGCTTCGACTAATGCAGTGGGAAATTGGAAGATTTTAGTATTAATAGTGACGGGTATTGTGCTTCAAAGATAAAGTATGTATGCTTGGGGGATCGTGGAGTTGAGGCAAAAGATACTTCAGGAATCGCATGGTAGCCCCTATGCTATGCATCCTGGAGGAAGTAAGTTATACCGAGATTTGCGAGATCAGTTTTGGTGGCCTGGTCTTAAACGGGAAGTTACAGAATTTGTAGGAAAGTGCTTGACGTGTCGACAAGTCAAAATTTGAACATCAAGTACCTTCGGATTGCTACAAATAGATAAAGATTCCACGATGGAAGTGGAGAGAATCACCATGGACTTTGTTAGTGGGCTTCCTCTTACGCCTACTAAGAAAGACTCCATTTGGGTGATAGTGGACCGATTGACGAAATCTGCACATTTTATCCCAGTTCGGGTTGATTACTCTTTGCAGAAATTGGCAAAGTTATATGTAGCTGAAATTGTGAGATTGCATGGAGTGCCGTTGTCGATAATTTCGGACAGAGATCCGAGATTTACATCGCGATTTTGGAAAGCATTGCATCAGGCTTTGGGCACCAAATTGGACTTCAGCACGGCATTTCATCCTCAGTCAGACGGTCAGTCCGAAAGAGTAATCCAGATTTTAGAAGATATGTTAAGGGGTTGTGTGATAGAATTCAAGGGAAGTTGGGAGGAATTCTTACCGTTGGCGAATTTATGCGACAACAACAGTTTCAATCCAAGATCTGGATGGCACCGTATGAAGCACTATATGGACGGAAGTGCCACACTCCTACGTGTTAGATGTAATTAGGGAACGCCGATTTTGGGTCCGTAGATAGTGTCGAATCCAAGAAAAGGTTAAGGTAATCCGAGCTCGGTTAAAGAAGCGTCTTCTGAGACAAAAATCGACGCAGATTTAAAGCGGAAAGAAATAGAATATGCAGTGGGAGATCAAGTTTTCCTAAAGGTTTCACCTTGGAAAAAGGTGATGAGATTTGGTCGCAAAGGGAAACTAAGTCCCAGGTTCATTGGACCTTATCGGATTGTGAAGCGGGTCGGATCGTGGCATATCGCTTAGATTTGCCTTGAATTGAAGCAAATGCACGATGTGTTTCATGTTTCAATGTTACGTCGTTCCGGTCGGATCCATCTCATGTAGTACCGCTTGAGGAGGTGGAATTAAGATCGATTTGTCATATGAAGAGGAGCCAATTCAAATTCGGAGCGAGATGTAAAGGTTTTACTTGAGAAAATCGGTTCCTCTCGTTAAGGTATTATGGCGAAATCATGGATCGTAAGAAGCTTCGTGGGATCGGAGGAAGCGATGCGACAAAGAATACCCTCACTTATTCTGACGGGTAATTTCGAGGACGAAATTATTTTAAGGGGTAGAAGCGTAACATCCTCGATAATTAGGGGTTATGCAATTTACATAATTGAATGATGTTGCATGCTTAATCATTATTAAGTGCAATTTTGGAAGTTATTTGAGCTTCATTTATTAAGTGAATTCTTTGTTAAACTTTTAATTTCTATTAATTAGAGAGAGAACTAAGCTAATAAGGCCTTAAGAATTGATGATAAGAAGTTCTAGCATAAGTTAAGTAATTGGCAAAGTGGTTAAGATGTATGGATGTGTGCTTGAGGTGTAAGGTTCAATCTCCTAGCTAACATTAGGGAGATTTTAATTTTTTGTTTTCTTCCTTGTAAGTGTCGGCCAAGAATATTCTAGAGTGGATGAGCTTTCATCCATTTTGGCTAGTTGACCATGTGAAAAGGAAGTTAAAAACTTAAGGCATGGGATGATAAGTTGGTGATAAGATGAAGGGACAAATGCTTGATATTTGGCTATGTTTTGGGGATGTGTCCATGGTCATTTGACCATGAACCTAGACTGCATGGAGGCTAAAGGAGAGGTTTATTTCTTTGATAGCAAATCAAGAGTGGATAGGGAAGAAACAAGGAGGAAAAGGGGATATGTTGGCATTGATGTGGTCGAATTTATGCTTTGCCATTAGGGGGAAAAGTTAGCCAAAAGTCTTTGTTTGTCTATCTTTTCTCATTCTCTTCAAAAAATTCTCTCTAGCCGAATTTGCCATAGAGTTTAGGTAAAACTCTCTTTTGTTTTAGCTTTCATCTTTTGACCAATTTTCTTCATTTTGGCCGAATGTACCTTAGACATTTTGGTACATTTTCGCTTTTGATTTAGCCTCAATTGCTTGAACCAAATACAACTTTCTTTCTCCCATTTAGTTTTCATTTTGAAACCAAAACCACAAAGATTAAGCACCATTATTCTTCTTCATTTCTCTCCTCTTGTCAATGCATCTAAGTTCCATAGTCAATCTCCTTCTCTTTGATCCTATTCTCTTTTCTTTTCTTTTCATCTTATTTTCTCTTATCTTTCTCTCATTGTCGAAATCACCATTATCATTTTCTTCTCCTCTTTCTCTTTACTTCCTTCTCTTTTCATTCTCCTTCTTCTTTCCTTCAAAACCGAAACCATCATATTGAAACCACCATTTTTTATTCTCTTTTTGTGAAGGTCAATCATCATATTCTTTTCTTCTTTTTCAAAGTTAACCTCCAAGTGATCAAAGTAAGACTTTATCAATTATTTTCATTATTCCTTTTACTTTAACAAACTTAAAATCATAATCTTTTATTTCTCTCTAGGCGAACCTCTTGAAAAGATTTTTACAAAGATCTTGTTGAGGACAACCCTTAAGTGACCATTCAATCATCAAGGTAAGATTACTAATTTAGATTATATCAATTTTTTTAGACGGATCACTAATCTAAGTTATTTTTAGGAGCGATCTAAGATCATCAAGATAGGTAAGAAAAGAGCCGCTCAAGTGTTTGAAGAGAGAAGGTATTCCTTTACCATCGAACTACAAACGAAGAGCGAGATCGGGGTTAGAGACTTTCCACCGGTTGTGGACCTTCGCAAACGAGGATCGATTATTCAAGTAGTGCGTATAACCAACCACTTTACGTTGGTGGAATATCATGGTTTTGATCCATCTAGTGGAGAAAACCGCAAATAATCGCTATTCGTGAACTGAGGGTAAGGATTTAGATCCATCGCTTATAAGTATAGTTTTTGCTAACAATAGTTTATACTAACCGAAAGTGTATTAATCATTTAGGTGTGGACGAGCTAGAGGGTATTATTCTCACTTTGTTACTAGGTGTGTAACCATACATTAAAATTTCCATAGATTTATATTATTAAAAAGTGATTATATGATAGTATGTTTTGATTGTGGATACCAATCATTGGTATACAAAATTCGTGTATGTTACCCAATATTCCGCTTATTTTGATATATGCATCAATATGAAATAAGCATGACTATATTATGATTTGTGGGTACATAGCATGAAAATCGATTTGATATGTATGTGCATGGGCATATGGGTATGTTTAATAAAAGGAGGAAGTATTCGTGGTTTTACCACAATTGGTGACTTCGGTCACATATGTGAAATTGGTGGCTTCGGTCACATATTTGACTCGTGGTGGCCGGTCACATATTTGACTCCGGTGGTTTTGGTCACATATTTGACTCTGGTGGCTTCGGTCACATATTTGGCTCTCGTGACTTCGGTCACGATTTGAAATTTGACTTGGTCAGTGACTTCGGTCACATCTGCTTTTGGTGGCTTTGTCACAATAAGGCGATGTGCATGTTGACTGCAAGAATCGCCTTCGATGGTGTGTAGCGGATGGAGGGTCGATTTAGTAATCCCCACGGTGTCTTTGGTTGGCAGGGGTGTGTAGCGGATGGATAATTAGGTTGGTAGGGCTTGCATCTCATTTCATAAGTATATCCATGTAATATTATATGATTATATTTAATCTGTTATGAAATGGGCCTTTGGGCTAAATATGAATTAAATGGGCCTTTGGGCTAAATATGAGTTAAATGGGCCTTTGGGCTAAATATGAGTTAAATGGGCCTATGGCCATATGTGAAATTTTTGGGCTTGAAAGCATTTCATAAAATGGGCTTTTTAGTGTATGTGTTATACATTGAGTTTATAACTCACCCATTTTTATGGGATAACTTTTCAGATAATTCGTAGTGCGATAGATCGGGTCAGCAAGGAATTCGAGGTGGCCAAAGCTCAAACAATGACGTTTGGAAATTTTCCTACTTGAACTTTTTAAGTTAATTTTTATTATTTAGACTTTATTTTGGGTTTGCCAAATTTTATGTAATAAGGCCACTATAAATTATCTTTAATTTTGTGTTTGGATTTTTTAAATTACGCCATGAATAATTATCAAATATCTAAATGTTTTCGATAAATTATTTAAAATGTGTTTGTTACTATTATATAAATGTTTTCAAAGAAATTTTCTTAAGTTTGGTTTCCTTTTTGATTTTATTAATTCCTCCTAAAATATGTTTTCGCTAAAGTTTTACTTGAGGAACATACCAAATCCTGTTAGGCTTTTGGGTAGGGTTTGGGGTGTTTCTGAATACCTAACAAGCTTTTCTCTTTTCTTTTCTTTATATTTTTGGTGGATGAACATGATATAATGGCTTATTTTTTTAATCTTTTGTTTTATTATATTTGTAACACCCCAAACCCAGCCTAAAAGTTAGGCCCGAGTCTGGCGTGTCACATTGAAGTGTTTTTGCGAAAACCTTGTTTTCATTGAAAACCCTTCCAGAGAAAATTACAGTAAAATCCAGTTTGCTTTCAAAACGATGTGTAGCCAAAAACCATTTCCTTGTTACTATGTAAAAATTTCCTTTGACAGTGGAAGCTCGTTCTTAAAACACAAGTATTTTTTAAAAAATTAAACTTTCCACTTCAAAATCACAAAGCATAGTGGAAGTAATTAATAATAACTAGAGGGAAACCTTATTACAATCTGAAATAAAATAACTTAAAATCTAGAATTTAGATATTAAGAAATACAAGTCTAATCGTCTTACTAGTTGGCCACCTCTGAGTCCCTCCATCCATCGAACCGCCTACTGAGGATCACCTGAGAAAAGTAAAAGAGGGAGTGAGTTATCTAAAACTCTGTGTGTACAACCCTCGTCAAACAAATAACATGCATATCATATTATTAACATAATAATATCATACATGCAATGCAGTGCAAACCCTCCCAAAATAATCCATCCGGTACACATCATCTTCGTCCTGCTAAAACACATCTGTGGGGATTTCTAAATCGACCCACCCATCCGATACATATAAAGGGTAGCCCGGTTACGGTACTACCTAACATTGCAGCAAAGCTGTTGATCATATAATAGGCTTAAAAAGCCATCAGTGGATCTACAGTTGTCAAGCAAGCATGCGATCCTCATATACTTCCTCCATTCCATAATTCCCACCCATATGTATCCTAAACAGAATATCATATGAATGCATCAAATGTACATGTAACATTCATAAATCCTACAATCAACACATAGAGGTATTTTAGTCATTTCACAAATCAAAGGTATTTCGATAATTCTACCCTACAGGGGTATTTTAGTAATTCTTAACAATATGGGTCTCAATTATGAACCTTGGCCTGTCAACAAGTCCTCGTGGCTAAAGGGAACAGACACTACACACCAAGTAGGATTCCAGAGAAGAGGAGGTGGGTCATTAAGACCGCTTAAGTACCAAGCTCTCCTTAGATACAATCCTAGACATGCATATGTCCATTGCCACACTCTACCCTAGCGTGTTGTCCACAGACATGTTTGATTATTAACTTAAGTGTTATGCTGTTTAAGAATTCATCAGAACTAAGCCTTAAGTCTATTAAAACCCTAGCATGCATTTCTAAAATCCCATAAGGCCCACTAAGCCCAACCATGTATATGTATCCCATTAGGCTCGATCATAATCAAATCATACGACCATCTATATCAATCTATCATTCAATTTCACATATCAACTCTTGCTAATTTGGGCCCATGAACTTGGTAGGGCCATTTATCCCCTTTTGGTCCGGTTAGCCAAATAGTAGCCCAAGACCATGAGATCGTTCTCTTGGTCTCAGTAGTCATATCGGTGTTCTCACACGAATTTTTGCATGGTCGTGTGGTTGTTAGTGCCAACCTTTCGGTGTTTTGGCTTTTTAGCATTTCAATTTTTCGATATTTTTGCTTTTGTCAATTTGTCGTGTGTGAAGTGTATGTAGACACCTGGTAAATGAGACATTCTACACTATCCTCAGCCTTGAACCTACAACCAATACCGACCTCCAATCAATCACACACTTAACCACAATATTTACGAAAAACAGAAGCCTTACCATAACCTTATCGTGTGCCACCAATCCTAATAGCCCTTCCTTAGCTACTACTAACGAATATCCTCTAGATCTGTATCAATCTTAATCGTTAAAGAAAAAATAATAGGTGACTTGTATCCACTTAAGTCACCCTTTCCCTTACCGTAGACTATTCGGCCAACTTATCCTAAAATCAAGAACACTTACCCAAAAGTGAAAACGTATGGATAGCTTTTCGGTAGAGACTTGTAGATCCAAGCTTGATTCCTATTTTTGAAGATCCGATCCACCAAAAATCAAAGGAATGAGGACAGCACGATAGAGATTTGGTCACTAGAGTATTCGACACAAGGTTTGGGGTGATGAAGGAAACGGCTCTAAGAGAAAAGGTTTTGGCTTTTGAAGTCACGAATATTTGGTATCCAACAATTAAGATGAAGGTGGAACGGCACAAGGAATAGAGAAAGAAGAGAATGATATTCGATTTAAGGCTTTAGGAGAGAAGAAAAGAAAACACATAAGGAAGAGGCAAGGTTTAGAACATAAAAGGTGAAGGAGAATTCGACAGAGCACTATAGTTGTCGAAATAGCACAAAGGGAATTCCAATTGCCGAAATAGCACAGAGGGAATTCGGCATCCCCTATTTATGCACAAAATCAAAACTTTGCCCACCCCCCCAAAGTCCCAATCGGCTCTACTCTTCCCCATTTCACCCCCTCGTTTTTCTCCCGGATAACTCCCTAAACCTTTTTCTAAATTTTCTCTTCAGATCATTCTCCTTTGAGTCCATCATCACAATACTTCCAACCCTCTAGAAGGCTAAAATTAAACTCCTAAAAAAATACTACGCTAGGATTCGAACCTAGGATTTCCTTGCTAGCCCAAATGCCATCTTCGCATACCCTAAGTGGCGTCACTTAGCCACTCCACCACAAGGCACTTTGATGCCATTTTTCCCTATTTTTATTTAAAAGCCCAACTACTCACCGCCCTGGTTCCTTTAATAATTAACTAAAAATTCCCTCTCCTTAAAGTTCGAACCTAGAACTTCTCCAGCACCCCTAGACACTCCAAGTTTATTAAACCCTTAAAGCCAACATGTCATTTGTCATATTCTTGGTTTAAATAAAATTATGAGACCCAAAGCCTAAAGCCCAATTTATCTAGGCCCAAAAATTTGAGGCATTACAATTCTACCCCCTTAAAGAAATTTCATCCTCAAAATTTCAAACTAACTATTAATCGCACCGATCAAGTCACACCACTATGCTTTCGATGCGCACTCCGATTTTAGTAACACTAACGCACTTTAACTCTTATTGAACCTTCTTACACTTACTCAAGAAAAACCCTACCCATTGGAACAGATAAACATTGCACGGATATAGTTTCTACATCCAAAATATCGCATCCACACAAAACATACCGTTATCACATTTGGGCAGCCCGTCCTCCCGACGATGAGTAGCATAAACCAAAGCTGGCTGCCTCACCTCAGTTTGACCTACACCTCCACCCGATGCTCCACGTCCACGTCCATTGCCATTATCGCCCTTGGCCTACCCACGGCCCCTTGGCAATAGGTGATCACCCCTTGGTGGTTGAACGTTACCCCGGTCCATGGTTGGCACCTGAGCCGACACTCTAGGGAAATTCCTAATCATATGCTCTATAGATCCACAAGCTAGACAAGCTCCTATACTCTTCCAACACTCACTTATATGATCTTTACCACAGTCAGCATAAAATGGCACCCTTGGGTTAGCAGCAGGAGGCCCCACTCCAACTGGCCCATCAACTCTGGCCTTAGCTCTATGCCTTTCCCCAACACCGAAGACTCAGCCTCCTTTTATTCCTACCCTTCCATTTTTCCTGATTTAGGCGCTTAGTGTGCTTCACCTCTTTTACTATCTTTGCCTTCTCCACTAACTCTGAGAAAACTCGCTCCCTCTGTGGAGCTATCACTACTCTGAGGCTATCTCTATGACCATCCTCGAACCTAACGCAACGCTCATAGTCCATTGCCACAATAGCCATTGCATACCTACTAAGGGGTAGAAACTCCGCCTCATGTCCCACTACAGATTTGTTCCCCTATGTTAAGTTCAGGAACTCCTTCCTCCTAGCATTAACATAGCTTGCACCCACGTGCTTCCCTTGAAACAATGTTTTGAAAAACTTCCAAGTAATCTACTCAGGTTGGGTGCCCTCCTTCATTGGCAACAACCATTGATAGGCTTCTTCCCTAAGCAATGACACTGCCCCTTTAAATTTTTGCCCGGTGTGCAGTCCACGTTATCCATTATCCTTTTTATGGCCTCCATCTAGTATTCGGCCACGTTAGGAGCCACGCCAGCAATACCCTTAAATACCTCAGCCCCATTAGATCGTAGTCGCTCCGAAACAGACCTATGACTAGATGTGCCATTATTGGGCCCAACGACCCTTTCCAAAATCCTCAGCATTGCCCGCAACAATGCATCATCCCCTGCGGCCCGATCATACGATCTAGTCTCAACCTCAGGTGAGGCCGGAGCCTCTCTTACTTCAACGTTGGGCATATGGCCTGATGTTGATGATCCAGCCCTAACACTTCCACGGCCTCTGTCGCGACCTCTTGTACCTCTTCTGGCACTAATCATTGATTCTCCTATTATCTGAATTAGGAATTTTATGAAATTTTAGTTAGTTTCAGTAATTAAGCCGATGTTTTATGATAGTATTAAGTAAAGAGGTTGTTTTCGCAGTTGAAAATCCTCAACAGTCTCAGTTCTCTATGGGCTTTAGTTTTACTCTAGGCATATTCCAAAAGTAGCCCACTATCTACAGTATAACAGTTCAAAACAACTAAGTATCAAGAGAACTTACTTGGTTTGAGTCGGAGACTCGGTGTGCCACATCAAAAGAATTTCCAAAATATTTCGATCCAATCAAAAATAGTTTTTTTTTAAAACCCAAGTAATAAGGCCCATTTCACAGCCTAACCTTTGCAATCGAACTCTGATACCACTAAATGTAACACTCCAAACCCAGCCTAGAATTTAGGCCCAAGTTTGGCGTGTCACATTGAAGTGTTTTTCCAAAAACCTTATTTTCATTGAAAACCCTTCTAGAGAAAAGTTAAGTAAAATCTAGTTTGCTTTCAAAACGAGATGTAGCTGAAAACCATTTCCTTGTTACAATGTAAAAATTTACTTTGACAGCGGAAACACATTCTTAAAACACAATTATTTTCAAAAAAAAAAATTGAAATACACTTAAAAGACATAAATCCAAGTTCCGTTTCAAATTTACAATGCATAGTGGAAGTAATGTAATAATAACTAGAGGTAAACCTTATTACAATTTGAAATAAAATAACATAAAATCTAGAATTTAGATATTAAGAAAAACAAGTCTAATCGTCTTGCTAAATTGCCACATCTGAGTCCCTCCATTCTTTGAACTCCTACTGAGGATCACCTGAGAAAAGTACAAGAGGGACTGAGTTTTCAAAAACTTAGTGTGTACGACCCTCATCAAACAAATAGCATTCATATCATCTTATTAACTTATTAATATCATACATGCAATGCAGTGCAAACCCTCCACAAATAATCCATTCAGTACACATCATCTCCGTCCCATGAAACACATTTGTCGGGATTTCTAAATTGACCCACCCATCCGATACACATCAAGGGTAACCCAGTAGTGGTACTACCTAACATTGCAGCAAAGCTGCTGATCATATAATAGGCTTAAAAAGCCATTGGTGGATTCACAGTTGTCAAGCTACCATGTGATCCTCATATACTTCCTCCGTTCCATAATTCCCATCCATATGCATCCTAAACAAAATATCATATGAATGCAACAAATGTACATGTAACATTCATAAATCTTACAATCAACACATAGAGGTATTTTAGTCATTTAACAAATCAAGGGTATTTCGGTAATTCTACCCTACAAGGGTATTTCAGTAATTCTTAACAGTATGGGTCTCAATTACGAGCCTTGGCCCGTCAACAAGTCCTCGTGGCTAAAGTGAACAGATACTATGCACCAGGTATGACTCCAGAGAAGAGGAGGTGGGTCATTAAGTCCGCTTAAATACTAAGCTCTCCCTAGATCTAATCTTAGACATGCATATGTTCATTGCCACACTCCACCCTAGCGAGTTGTCCACAGACATGATTGATTATTAACTTATGTTTTATGATGTTTAAGAATTCATCATAACTAAGCGTAGACTCCATTAAAACCCTAGCATGCATTTCTAAAATCCCATAAGGCCCACTAAGCCCAACCATGTAAATGTAGGCCATTAGGCCGATCATAATCAAATCATATGACTATCCATATCAATCTATCATTCAATTTCACATATCAAATCTTGCCAATTTCGGCCCACGAACTCGACAGGCCCATTTAGCCCTTTCTAGCCCGGTTGGCCAAATAGTGGCCCGAGACCATGAGATCACTCTCTTGGTCTCGGTAGTTGTATCGGTGTTCCCACACGAATGTTTGCACACTTGTGTGGCTGTTGATGCCAACCTTTCGATGTTTTGGCTTTTCGGTATTTCGATTTTTTCGTATTTCAGCTTTTGCCAATTTATCGTGTGAAGTGTATGTACACACCTGGTAAATGAGACGTGTTACACTATCCTCAGCCTTGAACCTACAACAAATACCAACCTGCAATCAATCACACACTTAGCCACAATATTTACCAAAAATCGAAGCCTTACCATAACCTTATCGTGCCACTAGTCCTAATAGCCCTTTCTTAGCAACTACTCACGAATATCCCCTATATCTGCATCAATCTTTATCGTTAAAGACAAAATAATTGGTGACTTGTATCCACTTAAGTCACCCATTCCCTTAACGTATACTATTCGGCCAACTTATCCCAAAATCAAGAACACTTACCCAAAAGCCGAAACGTATGGATAGCTTTTTGGCAGAGACTTGTAGATCCAACTTTGATTCGATTTTTCAAGATCCGATCCACCAAAAATCAAAGAAATGATGACAGCACGATAGTCACTAGAGTATTCAACACAAGGTTTGGGGCGATGAAGGAAACGTCTCCAAGAGCAAAGGTTTTCATCTTTTGAAGTCACGAATATTCAGTCTCCAACAATTGAGATGAAGGTAGGCGGCACAAGCAATGGAGAAAGAATAGAATGATATTCGATTTAAGGCTTTAGGAGAGAAGAAAAGAAAACACATAAGGAAGAGGCGAGGTTTAGAATAAAAAAAAAGTGAAGGAGAATTCAACAGAGCACTATAGTTGCCAAAATTGCACAAAGGGAATTCCAATTGCCGAATAGCACAGAGGGAATTCAGCACCACTATTTATACACAAAACGAAACTCTACCTACCCCCAACGTCCCAATCAGCTCCAACTCTTCCCCATCTCACCTCCTTATTTTTCTCCCTGATAACTCCCCAATCCTTTTCCTAAATATTATCTTCTCATGGCTCTCCTAAGAGTTTATTATCACACTACTTCCAACTTTCTAGAAAGCCAAAATTACACTCAAAAAAAAAATACTAAGCTAGGATTCAAACCTAGGATCTCCTTGCTAGCCCATAATTCCACCTTCCTATACTGTAACTGGCGTCACTTAGCCACTCCACCACAAGGCTCTTTGATGCCATTTTTCCTTATTTTTATTTAAAATCCCAACTACTCACCACCCTGGTTCCTTTAATAATTAACTAAAAATTCCCTCTCCTTAAAGTTCAAACCCGGAACTTCTCCAACACCCCTAGACACTTTGAGTTTATTAAACCCTTAAATCCAACATGTCATTTGTCATTTTCTTGCTTTAAAAAAAAATTATGAAACTCAATGCCCAAAGCCCAATTCATCTAGGTCCAAAAATTTGGGGCGTTACAATATTAACTTTATTAATATAATTACTAAATTAGCCTTATGAATTTAATTAGAAAACTTTATATTTCCAGACTAAAACCGGCCATGCCATTAATTAATAGGAAATTTGCCACATAAGGACTCCATGATTAATTCCCAAAGCAATTAAGTACTTAACACATAAAATACTACTTTTACATTTCATGTGATTTAGTCCTTTTATCAAATTATGCACACAAACGACAAAATTAATTTACAGAAATTTCACACATACTAATTCACTTATCATAGGCACGATAAATAATATTTAAATATTTTTCTAACTCGAATTTGTGGTCCCAAAACTACTATTCCGACTAGGGCCTAAACCGGACTGTTACAATTCTCCCCTCTTAGGAATTTTCATCCTCGAAAATCTTATCGTTGAATAGATCCGGATATTATTGTCTCATTATATCTTCGTGCTCCCACGTAGCCTCTTCCACTCGTGTCGATGCCACAATACTTTTATTAATATAATTTTCTTATTTCGCAATTATTTCACTTCACGAGCTAAGATACGAATCGGTTCTTCTTCATAAGTCATATCAGATCGAATTTCAATCTCAGACAAAATAATCACATGTGATGGATCGGATCTGTATCGATGAAGCATTGACACGTGAAATACAGTATGAATCTTTTATAGTTATGGTAGCAACAATAACTTAAAAGCAACTGACCCCACTTGTTCTATGATCTCATACGATCCGGTGAACCTCGGACTCAATTTGCCATTACGTCCAAATCTGAGTACTTTCTTACTTTCATCCACACACATAGTGTACCCATCGAACGTACCTGATTCGTTTATACATTTCACGTAGACTTTCATTTCTCAGATTGGCCCGTTGAACCATTTGAAATCTAATAGGATACTCAGAATGCTCGAAATATTCATACAATGCCAACGTCCTAAACGTGGTCTTACTTGTACTCAGATATCGATGACATTGTCCCAGACAGGGTCTTACACGAATCAATTAAGATGCCAATGTCCTAAACATTGTCTCAAGCGTAAATCTCAAATCGATGCCAACTTCCCAAATGTGGTCTTACACGATGTCTCATATCGATGCAAACGTCCCAGACGTGCCCTTACATGATATCACATATCGAACACCTATGTCATGACATACGAAATACTATCTATTCTTAGGTTCATACGGGAATTTTTCAAATGTTGACACTATGTCGATACTATCTCGGATTTCATGTACTCATCATCTCATATACATTTATCATCATAAATTTTCATATGAACATACATATATCAATGTAAATACTTTTATTTGTATATTGACTTACCTCAGATTCGAATAAATAGAAACGAACTAGGCTACTTAATTACTTTCAACTTTCCACGATCTAAATCCATTTTCCTTTGTTCTTGATCTATACATATTCAAATTTAACTCATTTATTCACCAATTCATTCAATTCAATCCAAAAACACATATTTAGGTAAATTTACAAATTGGCCCTCATATTTTCACAATTTGACATTTTAGTCCCTTTTTTTACAAAATCGCAAAATACACCAAATTTAATACAACCCTTGCTTAGCGAATTCTCATGTAGTCCATACAAGTCCATATATTTCATTTATTTCACATTTTATTCCTTCAAAATATTATTTTCTCAATATAGTCCAAATTACTCAAAAACTCAAAGACAATTTATGTTAATCTAACACATATATTTCATAATTCATCTTCAAACATCACAAAACTCATGTGTTCATCAATGGTACATTTCAAAATCATCATCAATTTCAAAAATTCAAGCATGGGTCTTGTAATATTCGAAGCAACGATTACAAAAACGTAGAAATTATTAAAAACTGAAACCGAAACATACATTAATTTGCTTGAACAAGGGTCGAATACCTAAGAAGATTTTCTATTTTCTTTTCTTTATATTTTGGTGGATGAACATGATATAATGGCTTATTTTTTTAAGCTTTTGCTTTGTTATATTAACTTTATTAATATAATTACTAAATTAGCCTTATGAATTTAATTAGAAAACTTTATATTTCAAGCCTACAACCGGCCAGGAAATTAATTAATGGCCAATTTGCCACATAAGAACTCCATAATTAATTCCCCAAAGTAATTAAGTACTTAACACATAAAATGCTACTTTTACATTTCATATGATTTAGTCCTTTTATCAAATTAAGCACGCAAATGGCAAAATTAATTCACAGAAATTTCACACATACTAATTCACTTATCATATGCACGAGAAATAATATTTAAATATTTTTATAACTCAGATTTGTGGTCCCGAAACCACTATTTTGACTAGGGTCTGAACTAGACTGTTACAGTGGAAGGGTCTAGCTATACATGCCATATATAATTCCTAATAGTGTAACGACTCGACAATTTCAATTGTGTTTTCAATTAGTAAATGGATCCCAACCGAGCTAACTCCGATGGTATTGGAAATGGTACTCAAGTATCAGAGTAAAGATATGTTTATGATGAGTTGAAACTCATAAAGGTATGGATAAAGTTCATAATATTGCATTGATGATAAATATCATGTTATATGTGTGTACTTATGAGATACAAATTTAGAGGCTTTACAATCTTCACCCCCTTACCACTATAGTATGGTACAAGGAAATGCACAAGATTTAGATTTAGTAAATGAGTAAGTGTGAAACCAAAAGTTTAGTGGCCGAATGATTAATAATGCGGTCAGAACTGAGAATGGGTTATCGAGTAAGGACAAATCTACAATGGATACTAGGTTTTTCAGAAGATCATTAGGATTACGTATTGTCTCTTTTAAAGAAGTAGCTAATCTCTACTAATCGACTCATTCAGGTATGATATCTATAGAATATGTTAACCGGAACTTCTGTTGAATTGATTTTAGTTAGAAAATGTAATAATGTTGAAGTAGGGATGACTGTAATAATCAGTGGAATAATATTTGAGTTATAAAGATATCTAAGTACAACAATTATAGTTGAATAGATTATGACGATTTGTTCGGGTGTTCTATGTGTTCATTTATTTTCAAAGGTATATGTAACTGTTCGTTTTCAGACGAAATTCCTATCATATGAGAATGCTAACTAACTATAATGTTAGATGAAAGCACTGTTGGCCTGATTGGTTTATGATCGGCATTTTTTATCTTTCTTTGGGATTCTATTCTATCACGTTTGGTATAAAAATTGACGGTGAAATCTATATGAGGCTATTATTCTATTTCTATTGGTTGTTGTTTTGTTTTTTATATATAAGGAAAATATATTGTCTCTATCACAACTAATTCTTGTGCATATGAACAGTGCTTTTCCCTATTTTTTTTTTCTCTGAGGAATTATTAAGATCTTTATTATTCAATATGGGTTGAGTTCTCGAAAATCCAGTATGGTCTCACATCTTGGATTTCGTTATTTTAATTTTCTTATCGTTCTTACTATTTAATTTATCAAACATGGATCATCTGTAAAGGTCTTCAATGATCAAAAATAATTATAATCATTATAGTTATAATTTCTAGTTTGATCATGGGACCATGGTGATGCTGATCTCAGGTTTTTCTAGTTTATGTGAAAGGGATTGACGTCAGAAAAAGTATAGATGGTGGAAGCTCAAAGCTCAAACTTGTATAATGGATTCCTTTTTCTCAGGTAAGCTTGATTAAGTTCAATGAGTTAAATTGAGATATTATGTTTTGTTGAGCTAATGCAGTCTGTAAGATCTTTAACTAGCATGTTGAATGAATTATGAAGGATTGTATGTTTGAGTTGCTCTAACAACATGAAGAATAGATTACTTTTAAATATTTTTGTTTGATAGTTGATATCAACTCAATTGTTTCAAATAGACCGGTTATTTAATTGAAAATATTTTGAGTAATATACATTTAAGTTTATCATCAGACATGGAAATAAATTTCGTACATTCATGGGTAAATAGATGAACGGTTTGAATGAAGAATTCATGTTCTATGAGACATGATACAGAAACATTTGTCTATTAGATTATTTCTAATTGAAAGACATTATTATGAGTTAAAGTTATTCGAATTAATGAAGTTATCGCATTTGTGTAGTTTGAATGGCCTGATACATGTTAGCAAAGTTTTAAATAGCTAAAGTATTGTTAACTGAAGCACTAGTACTAGTTCGGTCTGAATCAAGTAAAGAATTGTTGGTTTTCAATAATGTGTTATTGAACAGATTGGGATTTGTTTAAGTACAAGAATATAAAGTAGTAGTTTATGCTTCCAAATGGTTAAAGTCATATTAAAAGAAATATCTGACCCATGACTTAGAGTGGGCCGCTATTGCGTTTACATTGACATTGGTGACAACTTTTGCTCGATAAAATATGTCACTTGATTTATGAATCCAAGGGTTTAAAATATCTAATTCACAAAGAGAGATCTAAATCAGTGACAGCGGAGATGCCATGAACTATTGAAAGATAATGAGTAGTTATTGATTAACCTTTGGGAAAAGAAAATATAGTTGCAGACGCATGAGTGTAAAATTTTGTTTACCTTATGAACGAGAGTTACACGATTGATCTTGTTTGATGATAGTTTTGTCTTAGATGATTTAAAAGCTAAATTGATGTTTTTATTGCAAATCTAAAAAGCTCAGAAATGTGATAAGGAATTACAAGCTAAATGAGTACAGTGTGAGTCGACTTCTAATTCTAAATTTTAGGTCTGACTTGATGACTGTTTATTATTCCGAGGTAGAAATTGTGTACCAAATAATCTAGAACTTATGTGGAAATTTTTTACACAAAGCTCATTGAGGTAGCTTGTTTGTTCCTTTGGGGAAAAAATAAAATGTACAATGATTTTAAACAAATGTATTGATGGTCGGATATGAAACGTGAGATTTCTACCTTTATATCCAGGTGTTTGATTTGTCAATAGGTTAGAACCGAACATCAAGTACCTATAGAATTGTTACAGCTAGTGATGATGTTGGAATGGAAATGAGTTATAAGTTATTTGAAATTGTCAAGCTATTTGGAATGTAACACCCCAAACCAGGTCTATTCGTTAAGACAAGATTTGGTTTGTCATACAATTCGAACATCCATTTAATTCTCTAATCATTTACGTAAAACAATTCTACAAAACCTTTTGAAAGTGAAGTTTAGTAAAAATTAAGAATTTGATTTAAAATCGATGAATAAAGAAATACTAGTTTGAAATCTTATCATTTAGTATTTAATTGTCAAAAAACTTTATGTAGTTTTTTTAAAAAAAAAGAGTTCAAAAAGAATTTTGAAAACAAGAATATTTAAAGAATCTCATATGTTTTAAAACAAAATATTTAAGGAAACATTATTGAATTAACATCAGCCCATATTAAGTGTATAAAACAAAATTAAATCCATCCACACATACAAATCCATAAAATATTAATAAAGGCCTTTTTACATCATACCCAAAATAGTAATTAAATAAAAATACTTAATAAAAGTTCATAGTTTATAAAACCCATGTTTGAAGTATGGCCTCCACGAAGTCATCCTCGACCCAAGCCTCCGTCAATTGCCATTACCTGAGATGGATAATTAAACAAAGTGAGTTACTCAGAACTCAGTGTATAACTCATTTACCACAATTATTGGGCCAGATCATCAAGACATTATTTTGGGCTTGAGCCCATTTACGGATTTAACAATATAATAAATAAAATGCATGTAAAATGAAATTCCCAACCAAACCTAATTTCCATCGCTACACACCACCCGTACCAACCAACACACCTATGGGGATCAAGTCAACCCACCCCGCCAACACACCAATCGCAGGCATAAAGCCATTTTAAATAATATTGTGGTGCACCATCGAACTAGATTGTGACAAAGTCACCAAACTAGAGGATTAAGCCATTTAAAATATATTTGTGGCAGAGCCACCGAACTATATGTTTGGCAACAGGCATTTCTTCTCTTCGTCAATTATCCCAACCCATGCAATCATGTATGCATAACAACATATATATCCATATGATAATTTAACAAAAGCCCATAATACATGTGAGTCCAAAAATTCCAATTTTCATTTTGGCCCATAAGACAAAATAGCATTTTACCCCATTTAACGATTTAGCAAACTTTGGCCCATATATTGATCTAGCAGTTTTTTGGCCATTTATCGATCTAGCAGTTTTTCGGCCCATTTATCGATCTAGCAGTTTTTTGGCCCATTTATCACATGAGGCATAAAATTTACTATTTACCAATTAACTCATTTAGGGCGTTTTCATAAATTTCACGACTTTAACTATTTTCATGCATTTACACAAAATGTTAATTATTACGCATTTTCTGATTTTGCCATCTTTACAATTTTATCACAATACTGACGGTATAGTATCTAACCCGAGATACGTGTGAAGTTACACACACGTTCCGTGTGAGAACTAGACTTTCCGCTCTTCGATACCTAAACGCATCACGATAAATTAGAACACTATTATTTATTTACAAATCGAGTCTTAGAAATAACGAGACTTTTTGATTTCAAACCATCCCGATTGTTGGGATGAAAATCCACAACAAACAAAGGTTCGGTGAACGACTTCAAACAACCGGTTCTCCTCGTATGAGGATGGAAAATCTAGGATTCTGAAATAGCCCTTCACTTAAACTTAGGGGAATAAGGAACCACCCTCTTAGAACACTATTTACCTCCCTTTTCGTCCCTATCTTGATTGTCTCCATTAACAAAAGATTATTAGTCTGACTAAATAATATATCGAAATTATGACTAACGGTTTTAAGGGTGAGGTTGGCTTACCACAAATATCCTTGTTCCACAATATGAAAATCAAGCGATAACGTCCCCTAAAACGAAATCGATTAATAATCCATCTATATCAATATGACGAGTGATATGAAAGTCCTTAATAAACCCTTAACTTAACACCTTAAATCGATTCCAACGATTCACAAAGCTCACGAACACTTGAGTTTTGGCCCTCCACTATCACACTATTACTTAAACGAGGGTTAAAAGAATAACCAACAAGACAATATAGATGAATAAGAGGTTCGACTTTGAAGAAAAATTGGAGAAAATGGTATTAATACCATTCGGCCATGAGAGAAAAATAATGAAGAAAGTGTTTGAATGATAAATAAAAAAATAAAGAAGAAAAGAGAATGGGAAGAAGGTGTTATAATTCGGTTTTCATAGAGAAGAAAAGAGAATGAGGAAAGAGATGAATTTAGGAGCAAAATGCATTCAAAAATGGGAAAGGAGAAGGAAAAAGAATGGCTTTTTGTGTTGGTAATTTTGGCACTAGGAGAAAGACACTAGAATGATTAGCAAAAATGACCAAATGGTCAAATAGATGACTAAAAGAAATAAAGTAAATGTTGTTTTCTTCTACACTAATACATTCGGCCAAGGGAAGGAAAAGATGAATGGAGAAAAAGTGTCTTCAAACAAAACAAAAATGACCAAAAGAATTCTAACAAGCTACCAGCCCACCCCAAACTAACCACCAAATTTTGGCTCCCCCCTTTTGTCCATAATGCCATCCATATTCATGGTCAAAATGGCAATGAAAAAGTTTCCAAAACATCAAACTTGATTCAAGCCTTGCAATCCTCCATTTTCCAAAAGTTTGAGAAATCATATTGAGAAATCATATCCCCAAAATTAAGCAATTCTATCCCTAATTCATGCTAGCCATAACCTTAAGTCTCCTTACCATAAAAATTTAGTCCATCATATCCATGAATGATGCTTGGTTGACACTTGCTAGGAAAAAGCAAAAATAAAAGCTCCCAATTTGCATGCTAGGAGATTCGAACCTCTCCCCTCAAGTCCAACTTATGGCGCCATCACCACTTTGCCAATTACGTATCTTATGCCATCTTTTATCACTTAATTAACTTAAACTTCAAGGTCACTTGATTCCTCTACGGTAAAGTACTCTTTACTAAAATTTATTCTAATTCCAAGTAAACCCGAGCCTTCTCAAGACTATATTAAGCACATAATAAAATCATACCCGAGCTAACACCAAAGACAAGCAACATATTGATACTTAAATTTTTATGATATTATAATTCTACCCCCTAAAAGAAAATTTTGTCCTCAAAATTTACCTGATTAGAAGAGGTGAGGATATTGTTGTCGAATTGCATCCTCAGGCTCTCATGTAGCTTCCTTCGCTTCGTGATTATGCCATAAAACCTTGACCAACGGCACAGTCTTCTTTCTTAACACCTTAACATCTCGGTCTAAGATTTCCACTGGTTCCTCCTCGAAAGATAAGTCTGATCTCAACTCCACTTCTTCTATGAGTACTATGTGAGATGGATTCGATCTATAGCGCCTCAGCATGGAAACATGGAAAACATTATGAATTTGACTTAACTCTGGAGGTAATTCAATCTGATAGGCCACTGGACCAACACGCTTCATCACACGATATGGTCCAATGAACCTAGGGCTCAACTTGCCCTTCCTTACAAATCTGAAAATGTTTTTCCAAGGTGAGACCTTCAGAAAGATCTGATCCCCATAACAAACTTGATATCCTTACGCTTCAGATCTGTATATGACTTTTGGCTATTCGAAGCTTCCTTTAACCGTGCTCGATAACTTTTACCTTTTCTTTCGTCTCAAATATCAATTCAGGACTCAACATTTTTCGTTCACCCAATTCAGTCCAACAAGTAGGAGTACGACACCTACGACCATACAATGCCTCGTAGGGTACCATCTGAATGCTAGACTGATAGCTATTGTTATACGCAAACTCTGTCAAAGGTAGAAAATCCTTCCAAGTACCTCTGAAGTCAATTACACAACCCCTTAACGTGTCTTCCAATATCTGAATTACTCTTTCTAACGTACCATCTAACTGAGGATGAAAAGTTGTACTAAAGTTTAACTTTGTTTCCAAAGCTTTATGTAGAGCATTCCAAAATCATGATGTAAACCTAGGATCCCTGCCTAATATAATAGACACTAGTACCCCATGCAACCTCAAGATTTCAGATACATACAGCTTAGCCAACTTCTGTAATGAGTAATCCGTACGAACTGGTAGAAAATGAGTAGTCTTCGTCAATCGATCAACTACTACCCAAACAGAATTTTACTTAGTAGGTGTTAAAGGCAACCCACTAACAAAATCCATTGTTATCCGCTCCCATTTCCAAAGGGGAATCTTTACCTGTTGTAATAAACCTGACGGCAATTGATGCTCCACCTTCACCAAGTCAAACATTTTCCTACAAAACTCAGAAATCTCACGCTTCAACCCTGGCTACCAATACAATTCACGAAGATCTCAATACATCTTATTTCCTCCGGGGTGCATAGCATAAGGGCTACTATGCGCCTCCCGTAAAAGCATTTGTCTTAAATCTGAGCCCTTGGGCATACAAATTCTTCCACGAAAACAAAGCACTCCATCAATGTTTATACCAAAATCCCCTATTTCACCACTTTCAACTTGCTGAATTAAGGGTCCCAACTTTTCATCTGATATCTGCATTACCTTGATTTGATCTAACCACAGAGGCTTCACTTGAAGTTCTGCTAACAGACTACCATCCTCATACAAACTCAGATGAGCAAACATTACTCTTAAATCAGATACCACATTACGACTTAATACGTCTGCTACCACGTTAGCCTTTCTAGGATGATACTCGATTGAGAAATCATAATCCTTTAACAGCTCCACCCATCTTCTTTGTATCAAGTTTAACTCCTTTTGAGTAAGAAGATACTTAAGACTCTTGTGACCCGTATAGATGATAGACTTCTATCGTAGAGATAGTGCCTCCAAATCTTTAAAGCAAACACTACCGCAGCTAACTCCAAGTCATGAGTAGGGTAGTTTACTTCGTGCGGTCTCAACTGACGATAAGCATAAGCCACCACTTTTCCATTTTGCATCAGTACACAACCTAAAACCATGTGTGACACATCATAGTAGATGATAAATTCTTTTCCAGCCTCAGGTTGAATCAAAACTGGTGCTTTCGTCAAAATATTCTTCAATTTCTCGAAACTCTCTTATTGTTTTTCAGTCCATACATACGGTACTCCCTTTCGTAACAGCTTAGTTAAGGGTGCGGCAATCAGTGAAAACCCCTCAACAAAATGTCTATAATAACCAGCCAAGCCAAAGAAACTCCGAATCTCGACTCATCGACTTGGTGGTTTCCAATCGATCTGACCTCAATCTTTCGAAGATCCACCCTTATTCCTTCAACTGATACTACATGACCCACGAAAGTCACTTCCCTTAACCAAAATTCACATTTACTGAATTTGGCATAAAATTACTTATCTCAAAGTAACTGCAATACTATATGCAAATGTGAGTCATGTTCCTTTTCATTCCTCAATATACCAAAATGTCATCTATGAACACTACCACAAATCGGTCTAAATATGGTTGAAAGGCCCGATTCATCATGTCCATAAATGCAGCTGGTGTATTGGTTAACCCAAACAGCATCACCAAAAACTCATAATGTCCATAACGAGTTCGGAATGCTGTCTTATGAATATCTGCTTCTTTCACCTTGAGTTGGTGATAACCCGATCTCAAATCAATTTTGGAGAAAACTGAAGCTCCTTTCAATTGATCAAATATGTTATCAATTCTCGATAAAGGATACCTATTCTTGGTCGTCAATTATTCAACTGCCTGTAATCAATGCACGTACGCATCGACCCATCCTTTTTCTTAACGAACAAAATCTGTGCTCCCTACGGAGACACACTCAATCGAATAAATCCCCGATCCAATAATTCTTGAATTTGAGCTTTATGTTCCGCTAACTCCTTCGGTGTCATTCTATAAGGAGCAATGGACACTAGAGCCATTTTGGGCAAAAGCTCAATACCAAATTCTACTTCCCGATCTGGAGGTATACCAGGAAGTTCTTCAGGAAATAGATCTGGAAATTCCTTCACCGTTCTCACATATTCCACTAATAACTCCTTGGCATCCAAAGCACTAATAAAAGATAGGAATGATCCATACGCTTTCACACCAACTTTTCTGCCTTTAGCGCAGATACCACATTTTCCAAATAATTCATTTGTTTATCTATCATTACTACTTACTTATCATCCAAAGTCCTTATTGACATCTATTTTTCAGCACAATCCAAATGCACCTGGTGCTTAACCAACCAATCCATGCCCAGAATGAGATCGAACTCGCCAAAAGGCAATTCCATCAAATTTGCCAGAAATATTTCTCTTTGGATTTCTAAAGGCACGTCTCTAAATAGTTTATTTATAATTACTGATTGTCCTAAAGGACTAATTATCGTCATCTCACTATCGGTAATTTTAGATTCTAGATTCAGGTTTCCAAATATGGCACTAGCAACATACGAGTGGGTAGAACCAATATCTATCAAAATAGTAACAGGTACATCAAAAATGAAGAGCGTACCAGTTATCACATCAGGTGCATTGCCATCCTCAGGCGTCTAACTGCATAGACCAATCCTGGCTGTCTTACATTCGCGTTACCTCTAAAACCATTACCTCGACCAGGTGCAAGTTGACCATGTCCAGCCCCATTACCACCACGACCCGATCCACGGCCTCTCGGTGGCTGCTGAGTACCTCTGGCCGGCTGTACATCAGGATTACGAGCTTCCTGAGTCGTATCCATCCGTCGATGGCAATTCTTATATTGATGATCCACTGAACCACATTTATAACAAGCACCAGTTTTCCTCTAGCACTCTCCGAAATGTTGTTTCCCACATTCAGCACAGTCTCGACTCTGATTAATAGCCCTAGGTGCTCTACCATGAGCTGGCTCATCACTCTGAGGCCTCTTCTGAAACCTTTTTGAAGAACCCGAATACTTTATATCTCTCTTGCCTCTAACTTTTCCCAGTTCTGACGTTCTAATCTCTTAGCCTATTCAACTATCTTGGCTTTCTCCATAAGTGTGGCAAAATTTCTCACTTGTTGTGGGGCGATCAGTACCCGCAACTCATCATTCAGCCCATCCTCGAAGCGTACACAGTGCTCATGATCCGTTGGCACTATTGTCCGAGCATAGCGACTCAAGGGTAAAAACTTAGCATCATACGCTGCCACCATCTTATTCCCTGAACCAGATTAGAAATTCCTTCCTCTGGCCATCCACATAACTTGTTCCTACATATTTCCCTTAAAAGGCAGCTTTGAAGAAATTCGAAGTAACTAATGCAGCTTCAGTGCCTTCTCGGATAGTAAGCCACCATTGATATGCCTCGTCCCTTAACAAAGACACTGGTCCCCTTAGTTTCTATTCTACAGTGCATTCTAGGTCGTCCATAATTCGCTCCACCGCCTCAAGCCAATATTTAGGAACATTTGGAGCTACACTTGAGACACCTCTGAAAACCTCAGCACCACTTGATTTCAATCGCTCTGATATCGACCCACGACCCATGGCCCAGCTCTAGTTCTAGCGACCCTTTCAAGGACTCGCAACATTGCTCGTGTCAAAGCATTATTTTCTGTCCTATTCTCTTGTGAATCATTTTTTGACGCTGGTGATGATGGTGCATCCATTTTTGAAATATGTCCCGATTCCTCATACACAGCTCTAGCACCTCGACCTCTACCACGGCCACGTCTATCACATTCGCGTCCTATGGCACTCATACTGACTAACTCATTTTAATCTAATTACAAATTTTATGAATTAGAAAACTGTTTTAGTGTTTATTAACGATATTTTATGAGATCCAATAGATAAAGTTGTTTTTGCAAACACATCCTATAGTCTCGATCTTACGATTTTCAACATCTAAAACTAGAAGTTCTAGATTGTTCCTATGATCATATCATCATAATAATCATTCAGTAATGAATACTCACTTGACTTGGTGTCGGATGCTTGTGGTGCCATACTAACTTTAAAACATAATTAAAAATAATTTCAAATGGAAGTTATTTATTGAACCCAACCACATCCGAGTTTTGAAACTGCCTCTAATACCATTAAATGTAACACCCCAAACCAGGTCTATGCGTTAAGACTAGATTTGGTTTGTCACACAAATTGAACATCCATTTAATTCTCTAATCATTTAGGTAAAATAATTCTACAAAACCATTTGAAAGTGAAGTTTAGTAAAAATCAACAATTTGATTTAAAATCGATGAATAAAGAAATACTAGCTTGAAATCTTATCATTTAGTATTTAATTGTAAAAACCTTTAAGTAGTTCTTTTTTTAAAGAGTTCAAAAGAATTTTGAAAACAAGAATATTTAAAGAATCTCATATGTTTTAAAACAAAATATTTAAGCAAACATTATTGAATTAACATCACCCATATAAAGTGTCTAAAACAAAATTAAATCCATCCATACATAAAATCCATAAAATATTAATAAAGGCCTTTTACATCATACCCAAAATAGTAATTAAATAAAATACTTAATAAAAGTTCATAGTTTATAAAACCCATGTTCAAGTATGTCCTCCACGAAGTCATCCTCGCCCAAGCCTCCGTCAATTGCCATTACGAGATGGATAATTAAGCAGTGAGTTACTCAAAACTCAATGTATAACTCACTTACCACATTCATTGGGCCAGATCATCAAGACATTATTTTGGGCTTGAGCCCATTTACAAATTTAACAATATAATAAATAAAATGCATGTAAAATGAAATTTCCAACCAAACCTAATTTCCATCCATTGCACACCATTGCACCAACCAACACACTGTGGGGATCAAGTCAACCCACCCGCCAACACACCAATCGTAGGCATAAAGCCATTTTAAATAATATTGTGGTGCACCACCGAACTAGATTGTGACAAAGTCACCGAACTAAAGGCATTAAGCCATTTTAAATATATTTGTGGCAGAGCCACCGAACTAGATGTTTGGAAATAGGCCTTTCTTCTCTTCGTCAATTATCCCAACCCATGCAATCATGTATGCATAACAATATATATATATCCATATGATAATTTAACAAAAGCCCATAATACATGTGAGTCCAAAAATTCAAATTTTCATTTTGGCCCATAAGACAAAATAGCATTTTAGCCTATTTAACGATCTAGCAAACTTTGGCCCATATATTGATCTAGCAGTTTTTCAGCCAATTTATCGATCTAACAATTTTTTCGGCCCATTTATCACATGAGGCATAAAATTTACTATTTATCAATTAACTCATTGAGGGCATTTTCGTAAATTTCATGACTTTAACTATTTTCATGCATTTACACAAAAATGTTAATTATTACGCATTTTTCGATTTTGCCATCTTTAAGATTTTATCCTAATACTTACGGTATAGTATCTAACCCGAGATAAGTGTGAAGTTACACACCTGGTTACTGTGAGAACTAGACGTTCTCACTCGTCGATACCTAAACGCATCACGATAAATTAGAACACTATTATTTATTTACAAATAGAATCTTAGAAATAACAATCTAGACTTTTGCCTTTAGAATTTTGAACCACTTATATTTGTGGTTTCTCCCATATTATTGGTTCGTTACCCGATGAAAATCCATGAACAAACAAATGTTCAGGAGTACGAACGACTTCAAACAACTGGTTCTCCTCGGATGAGGTTCAACAATCCTGTGGAAAATCTCGGACTCCTGAAACAGCCCTTCGCTTAAACTTAGGGGGAATAGCGGAACCACCCCTCTTCCGAACACTAATTACCACCCTTTTCGTCCCTATCTTGATTGTCTCCATTAACAAAGGATCATTAGTCCAATTAAATAATATATCAAAATTATGAGTAACGGTTTTAAGGGTGAGATTGGCTTACCACAAATATCCTTGTTCCACAATATGAAAATCGAGCGATAATGTCCCCTAAAATGAAATCGATTAATAATCCATCTATATCAATATGACGAGTAATATGAGAGTCCTTAATAAACCCTTACCTTAACACCTTAAATTGATTCCAACGATTCACGACGCTCACGAACACTTGAGTTTCAGCCCTCCACTATCACACTATTGCTTAAACGAGGGTTGAAAGAATAACCAACAAGATAATATAGATGAATAGGAGATTTGGCTTTGAAGGAAAATTGGAGAAAATGGTTTTAATACCATTCGGCCATGAGAGAAAAATAATGAAGAAAGTGTTTGAATGATAAATAAAAAAATGAAGAAGAAGAGAGAATGGAAAGAAGGTGTTATAATTCAATTTTCAAAGAGAAGAAAAGAGAATGAGGAAAGAGATGAATTTAGGAGTAAAATGCATTCAGAAATGGGAAAGGAAAAGGAAAAAGAATGGCTTTTTGTGTTTGTAATTTCAGCACTAGGAGAAAGACACTAGAATGATTAGCAAAAATGACCAAATGGTCAAAAAGATAACCAAAAGAAATAAAGTAAATGTTGTTTTCTTCTACACCAATACATTTGGCCAAGGGAAGGAAAAGATGAATGGAGAAAAAGTGTCTTCAAACAAAACAAAAATGACCAAAAGAATTCTAACAAGCTATCATCCTACCCCAAACTAACCACCAAAATTTGGCTCCCCCCTTTTGTCCATAATGCCATCCATATTCATGGTCAAAATGGCCATGAAAAAGTTTCCAAAACATCAACCTTGATTCAAGCCTTGCAATCCTCCATTTTCCAAAAGTTTGAGAAATCCTATCCCCAAAATTAAGCAATTCTATCCCTAATTCATGCTTGCCATAACCTTAAGTCTCATTACCATAAAAATTTAGTCCATCATATCCATGAATGATGCTTGGCCGACACTTGCTAGGAAAAGCAAAAATAAAAGCTCCCAATTTGCATGCTAGGAGATTCGAACCTCTCCCCTCAAGTCCAACTTATGGTGCCATCACCACTTTGCTAATTACTCATCTTATGCCATCTTTTATCACTTAATTAACTTAAACTTCAAGGTCACCTGATTCTTCTACAGTAAAGTACTCTTTACTAAAATTTATTCTAATTCCAAGTAACCCGAGCCTTTTCAAGACTATATTAAGCACACAATAAAATCATACCCGATCTAACACCAAAGACAAGCAACATATTGATACTCAAAATTTTAGAATGTTACATGGAAGGTTAGTCTTTAATATATTCATTAGGAATCTACATTTTACGGTTCGCTTCTTGATTCTAAAATAAATGATAAGAAGTTTGGGTAAGCAATTACAAATATTTGATACCGTATTTTACTCTCTGACTGATGGCCAGTTTGAGTATGCTATTCAGATTCTTAGAGATATGTTTTGATACTGTATTTTAGAATTTGAAGGCAAACGAAAAGAAGTAATGGCGGTTAGTTAAAACATCATGTCTCAATAGTTTTCAACTAAGTATTAAAGTGGCACTATATGAGATTCTGTATAGTTACAAATGTGAAACTACATATTATTGGATTAAATTTGATAAAAAAGCTATATGGAATTGGTATGATCAGTGAAACAGAAGGAAATGTAAAAGAGATCCAATAGAGGTTTAAGGTAGCCTCTGATTGTTAGAGATTTTATGTTCATTTTAAGTGGAAATAAATAGAGTTTCAAAATAGTGGCAAAGTGCTTCTGAAAAATTTTCCATGGAAGAAAGTTTTTAAATTTGGTCGTAAAGGAAAGTTGATTCTGCGATTTATCGGACTGTACGAGATTATCGAGAAATTTGGGCCAGTGACTCATCGATTTGGAATACCATCAAAACTTGAGAGTATCTATATGTGTTTTATGTGTTTATGTTACCATGATACCGATTAGATCCTCCATGTAAAATTTCTCAAATAAATGTTGAGATTTAGTCGACATGTTAGATAACGAAGAACTGATCTGAATTATGACATGTGAGATTAAAGAGTTAATGAACAAAATCATAGCCTTAGAGAAGATTCTATGGAATCATCATGAGATAGAGTAAACTATGAGAAAACCCAAACCTCTTTTTTGGTAAGATTTTCGGGGACGAAAATCTCTAAAAGGGAGAAGAGTTGTAACAGCCCAATTTTAGGTCTAGTAGGAATAGTAGTTTCGGGACCACAAATCTGACAAAGAAAAAAATTATTTTTATTATATTTTTATGATCTATAGTTTTATGAAATTATTTTGTGAAAATTTCGTTTGAAAAATTTGACATTTTGGCACTTAATTTAGTTAAAGGGACTAAATTGCAAAAAAGGTGCAAAATGTGTGTTCTAGAAGCTAAAGGTGCCTAATTGCTATGAAATCTTAAATTACGAGTCTTTAAATGGTAATTAGACCATTATACTATTATGGACAAAAATGGACATGGATAGGTGAATTTTTGAAGTTTTTCATTAAGGGCATTTTACTTATTTGGTTAATAAAGACAAAATTTAACAAATAAAAGATGTTCATCATTCTATTTTCATCCCCCATGGTCTAATTTCACAAGGAGAAACCATAGCTAGGGTTTTCCAAGCTTCCAAGCTCGATTGTAAGTCCGTTCTTGTCCCCTTTTTAACTATTTTGTATTTTTAAAATAGTTGTAGCTTGATTTAGCTATTTTAAGGACTAATTTGAAAGAAAGGTGAAGTTTAGAATTTTACCCATGTTGAACATGTATGTATTTTGATGTTTGATGGTAGAATATGCTTGTTTATTTGTTAAATGAAATTTGCTAAGTGATTTTCAACAAAAATGTCAAAAAGGACCTATTTGTAAAAGTTATAAAATGAGTAGAAAAATGTGAATATATGAGAAATATGGGCTGTTATGGGTATGAAAATGGTTCGGATAGGCTTGGGTTTTTAAGAAATTGAATGAAATTTATTTTACGAGCCTAAGGACTAATGTATAAAATGTCAAAAGTTTAGGGAAAATGTAATTTTTCCATAATGTAACTTTTGGGATGATTTGAATAATGTGATGATTAAATGGGATGAATTTTGTATTATAGATCAAGAAAAATGAAGTTCGGGTGTAGATCAAGAAAAACCAAAGTGTTTGACGGTTAAGTCTAGTTTTACTATTTTTGTATCGAGGTAAGTTCGTATGTAAATATTGCATTGTTATTGTAACACCCCTTACCCGTATTCAATGCCAGAATAGGGTACGATTCATTACAGAAACACATACACTTGTAATTGTATTAAATCGAGTCATAAAATTTCATCCAAATTAAAACGTTTCAAATTTTTATCTTTAAGTCCCTAAATAGGGCCTACGAGGCCCAATACATACTTTGGAAGTGGTTCGGGATTAAAACGAGAACTTTGGAAACATTAGAAAATTTCTTAAAAACAGGGGCACATGCCCGTTTCCAAGGCCATGTTCTTCACACAGCAAGATACACGCCCGTGTTTTAGGCTATGTGCCATTTGAATTTCTAAAAATCAAATGCAGACCCTAGGCACATGGCCATGTAGCCACAAGTAAGTCTATTTACCAAGCCCTTTGCTACCCCAAGACACCTATACACTTATACAATTTATCATCACACAACATGGTATTATTAAGTGTAAAGACCTGAATTTGGGCCTAGTAGAATTGGGCCCAATCGACCTTGGGCGTAGTAGCGGTTCAAAGTTTTTTGGGAACAAGAGAATGGCTTTAATGAAAGTTGGATCTAGTAGGTGAGTGATTTTGAAAGGTTAGGGGGCTTCTATGAAGTCCCGGGTTCAAGTTAGGCCTTAGGAAAAATTTTGGCTTTAGGTGAATAAAACCCTATGAGTTAGTAGGTAGGATTTAAGAATAAAATGTGGAGAAAATGACACAAGTTGAGTGTGTGGTGTAATGGCAAAGTGACACCACCTAGGGAGCAAGGGAGTGACGCCTCAAGGAAATAACGGGTCCAGGTTCAAGTCTTGGCGCTTGCATTTTGGTTTTCTTTTTAAGTGATTGGAATTTTGCCATAGGTTTATATTTAGTTGCGCATGATTTTAGACAACAAGGAGCTAGTTGTTAAAGTAGCTAGCGGTGTGGATTATGTTACAAGGGAGCAAAGGTTCAAATATCATGGAAAGCAAGGGAGTATTTGTTTTGCTGATTGGACGGCAAGTGTTTGAGTTGGATTTAAACTCTACTGACGGAGGGATCCCACAACGGAAAGATACAAAGAATGAAGGTGAGAAGCAAGCTATATATAGAGCTATCTAGGAGGAGAATAAGCATACTGGTTGCATTGGACATAGGAGTGCTCGGAGCGCGGTTTAACAGCTTCAGACACTCCTATCAGGTGTGTATTCTCCCCACTCTAGTTGTAGAGCGGAAAATGCCGAAATGCAGGTGACACGACGATGGTAGGCACATAAGCGTGCAAGCGCACATGTGAAAGCTTCGATACGATAGTGGAGGCCACCATGAGTATTCTTGTAGGTGTGGCTATTGGGCCCCGATGGCCCGAAAAGGGCCCAATGGGCCTGGGGGCCCATATGAGTAAATTGTATGATTGAGTAGTAGATAGTGAACCAGACTATGTGAATCTCATGTATGTGGCTAGGTTTGGGTTGAATAGGCTACACGAGTGTGTGGGCCCACTTGGGTCGAGAATGGGCCTTTGGCCTATTCGCATCATTATCTCTGTTTAGAATACTTGAGTCGTTCGAGGCAGCAGTGGACCTTCTATTGGGTCGTTAATACCCTGATTTGTAAAATGACCAAAATACCATTGGTTTACAAAATTATCGAAATATCCCTGGTTTGTAAAATTACCGATATACCCCTAGTTTATGAAATTAACGAAATACCCCTGGTTTACAAAATTATCGAAATACCCCTAGTTTGTAAAATTACTGAAATAACCCTGGTTTACAAAATTATTGAAATACCCTTGGTTTGTAAAATTATCGAAATACCCCTAGTTTGCAAAATTATCGAAATACCCCTAGTTTGCAAAATTACCGAAATACCCTTGGTTTGAAAAATTATCAAAATACCCTGGTTTGAAAAATTATCGAAATACCTTTGGTTTATGAAATTACCAAAATACCCTCAATTTGTAAAAATATTGTTTTACCCCTAAATGACAAAATGACCGTTGTACCCTCGTGGTAATACTAGTGTTTTATGTGTTATTTGTATGAGTGATTATGTTTGAGATACATTGCATATAGAAATTAGTTATGAGTAGAATTACCGAACTACCCCTGAAGTGTAGGATTATCGGAATACCCTTATAGGGTAAAATGACTGATTTGCCCTTGTAGGTAAGTGATTGGCTTGTGCTATGTTATGACCGATTTGGCTATGGTTGCATTATTGATATACTTTTATTGCATGTTTAAATGATTGTTATTGAGCATGTCCATTCTGCATACACGTGTAATGATTGAGCATGACAAACACAACATATTGCATGGGGTTGGGATATTAATGATCGGGGAAGTATATATCAGTGGCTCTGCCATATTCTGTATAATGGCTATATGCCAACCTAAATATGGCTCGTGCCATCCTGATTATGGCTTTGTGCCAATCATATTTACCCAAGGCTGTGTGTCGAGTATATTACCGTCGATGATGGCTAGGTGCCAAGCATAATACAGATATTGATGATTCTGTGTCAATCATATTTACCTAGGGTTGTATGCCAATTATATTATTATTTCGGTGGCTCTGCCATATATATTGGAGGCTCTGCCACATTATTTTGAGGGCTTGGTGCCATACATATCAGTGACTCTGTCACATTATATCGACTTTGAACAATGTGACTATCAGCATGACTGCCAAAGAAGATTGTAGAGGATGGAGGGTTGATTGTAGAAATCCCCATAGGTGTGTTAAGGATGGACATATGGAGTGGAGTGCAGAGGATGGAATACTAGGTTGGGCTGGGTTATATTGCATTCACTATTTATGCCATGTTGTTAGGGCTACGGCCCAGTTTGACTCGTATGGGCTTCGACCAATTTCATTACTGTGAGAGCTAAGGCTCAATGTGCTTTTGTGGGCTTAGGCCAAGTTATCGTTCATATAGGGGATTACACACTGAGTTCTCGTAACTCACCCCTCTACTTAATTTTGCAGGTAATTCCTAGTTTTGCAAATTTGGAGCCGAGGTGAACTCTGTGGTGGCCATACATCGTAGCTTAATGAATTCCGTTTTGCGGTACTATAGATTTTATTTAAATTTGGGCTTTTGATTTGTAATAAGGCCTTTTGTATTTTGTTTTGGTTTTAGCTTTTAATTCAGTTACTGCTTATTAATTATGAATGCTCAATTTGGAATTTTTAAAACATTAATAACGGTTTTTCTATAATATTAATACATGATTTACAAACTCTAATGGATAAAATTCTGGATTTTCTTAACGTTGATAACTCTTTTCAAAATATCGCATGTCTACAATAATTTAAATGTTGTTTTTCTGAAACTCAATGAGTTGGATTAATTACAAACAAGATCATCAGAAATAGCAACAAAAATGTTTTCACAAAGAGAACTATAAAACAAATTTGATTTTTCACCAGCAACGAAACTTGATATTTTTAACGAACGTGTAGATTCTTTAACGACCTTTCCATGTGAAGTGCCAGATTCGGTCGTAACGTCTAGGCTGGGTTTGGGGTGTTACAATTATGGTATCAGAGCTAGGTTGCAAAACTCGGCTGTGGAATGGGTTCAAAAACATTTTTCAAAAAATTGGTTTGAAACATGGTTTAAAAATATAGGTCTTTTTGGGAAGTATGACACCCGAGTCACCGGCACCAAATCCATACGTTATCTTACTTATTATTATATGATGAAATGATTTTATTTTGGTATTTATTCTGTGTGTGTTCTATTTGGATGTGATGTTTGAATATAAAAATTGAATGTATGTGTGATAAATATCGATTTACCTCTGTTAGATATTTAGTTGTGTGAAGGGGTACCAAGATTAAGTTAGAAAGTGTATTAGTGTTATTGGAATCAGAGTGCACAGCGTGAGTGTAGTGTTGTAGTTTAGGATGTATGACTGTTAGTTAGTTGAAAAGTTCGAGGATGAAATTTCTTTAAGGGGTAGATTTGTAATGGCCCAAATTTGGGCCTAGTAGAATTGCGCCCAATAGGCCTTGGGCTTAGTAGTGGTTAAAATTTTTTAGGAACAATAGAATGGCTTTAAAGCAAGTTGGATCGAGTAGGTGAGTGATTTTGGAAGGTTAGGAGGTTTCTATGAAGTCCCGGGTTCAAGCTAGGCCTTAGAAAAAATTTTGGTTTTAGGTGAATAAAGCCCGGGAGTTAGTAGGTAGGTTTTAAGAATAAAATGTGCAGAAAATCACACAATTGGAGTGTGTGGTGTAGTGGCAAAGTGATGCCAATTAATGAGCAAGGGAGTGATGCCTCAAGGAAATAAGGGGCTCAGGGTTCAAGTATTGGCACTTGCATTTTAGTTTTCTTTTTAAGTGAACTTGGAATTTGGCCATAGGTTTATATTTATATGCGCATGATTTTAGACAACAAGGAGCTAGTTGTTAAAGTGGCTAGCGGAGTGGGTTATGTTACAAGGGAGCCTGGGTTTGAATCTCATCGAAAGCAAGGGAGGATTTATTTTGCAGATTGGATGACAAGAGTTTGAGTTGCATTTAAACTCTACTGACGGAGGGATCCCATATTGGAAAGATACAAAGAAGGAAGGTGAGAAGCTAGCTATATATAGAGCCGTCTAGGAGGAGATTAAGCATACCTTGTTGGCGTTGGATGTAGGAGTGCTCGAAACACGGTTTAGCAGCTTCAGACTCCTATTAGGTGTGTATTCTCTGTAACATCCAGAATTTAGGGGTCTTGCATTTTTTAAGTCATATTTATGTGGTAGTGTGCTCTATATGTTGTTTGTATGTGTTTGGGGGCCTTGAGAAATCTTGAGGCTAAGCTTGGACCTTAGGTAAATTTTTGGTTTAGAGCCTTTAGGGGAGAGCTAGGGGAAGATAGGCCTTAAGGGTTCCTATGTGGAGTTTGAGACACAAGAAAGGAAGTGGTGAAGTGGCAAGGGAGGTGCCACTTAGTGCATAAGGGGCTGATGCCTCAAGGAGCTAGTGGGGCAAGGTTCGAGTTGTGGAGAAAGCATTTTGGAGGTGGCTTTTTGCGTCAAGGGAGGAGGGAGAGTTGGACGGCAAGCAAACTCTGAGTGGATGAGGTATGGATTGGGTTAATAGCTTAAACTTGTGGCTAAGAAGGGAGGTAGGAGTTTGATTCATTCAAATTCATTTGAATGAGTGGAGGGGAGGAAAAATAGGAGAAAAAGAAGGGATTTGGGTGAGAGTGGAAGAGTTGGCTAAATATGGGGCTTTGGAGGGTGGCATTTTCGGTTTGGTGGTAGTGGGATATGTGGGTGCCAAAATTCCTTAGAGTGGGTTCCCTTTTTGGTTTTGAATGTGTAGTTTTTTGATTCCCTTTTCTTTCTTCTCTAGTTTTCTGCAAGTGTCAGCAAGGGAGTTTCATTTTCTAACTTTTCTTAAGTCTAAAGCTGAAAGGGGTAAGTGACCAATTGTGCATCTTTTCTCCTCTTTACAAGTATTTCTTCTCTTCTCAATTCACCCTCTCAAAGCCGAAACACACACTCTATTATCACCATAGTTGAAACCCGTAAACCCCCAACCCTCTCTTTTCTTTTCATTTGCTAGAAGCTGAATAACCCATTCTATTTCTTTGAATCTTGGCCGAATCTTCCATTCATAATTCTATTTCTCTTTTTGTTTATACTCTTTCCTTCTCTTCTTCCATTTCGTTTTGTTCTTCAAGATTGATCACTAGGTCGAATCTATCAGAATCTGTTCCAATCGGATCTAATAGTTGGTAAGGGTTCTCCTCTTTTCGATTTGCTTCTTTTTCTTTTGGTTGCCAAAAGTTAGATGCCTAACTTTGTTTAGGTGTGGCCGAATCTGTTCAAGGTATTGACTTTGTGACCATTGTTGGAAGCCAACATTAGGGGTATCTAAGAGCTTTCAGGATTTGATAGATCAAGGTAAGGGGGTGTACTTTTGGTTCGGCCAAAGGCCACACCTTTTGACCTTATGCAGTTTAGCCAATTCTAATTAGACTGATGTAGGGAGTTTTGACAAAGGTTGAGGAGGAGCCTTCGGGATTAAGATCTATTTCGGTAAGAGTATTCGATTAAGAGTAGGTTTTTATCTCATTTAGATTTAATTTAACGCTTAACCCAGTCTTTTGATTAAGTGCTATTCAATGGATGGAAGTACCAGTCAAGGAGAGAAAGGGGTTGTCCCCTCCCATAAGTTCAAGAAACGTTCGGTTTCTACAGTTCGAGATTGGCCACCGGGGTGTGGGCCAGCGTCGAAAAAAGACAAGCAGATCGCCATATTCTCTTCGAGTGAGGACATTAGGGAAATCGACAGGCTAGTGCTTTGGGTTATCAGGTGTGTGGTTAATTCGTTGTTTCCCTGTTAGTCAATTAATTATATGTGTTATGTGTGTGATAGTCGATATAGTGGTTGTGGAGGAATTGTTACCCATAATTGGGTATTTCGGTAACCAGGTTAGTACCCTATCTAAGGTTAGTTGGGGTTGGTTACTATGGATACTTGTAAGCATGTCATATGCCTACCTAATATGTTCATGCATTATCCTGCCATATCATTATAATATGTTGCATATGCATGGGGTCGATATATATATTGAATGAAGGACAGGGTGTACATTTATGTAAGTGGTTTAGTGATGGCCTCGAGCCTCACTGTGGATTGATGATTGGCTATGTGCCATATCGTGGCTTGATGTGGCTATGTGCCACATCGTGGGTTGATGTTAGCTTCGTGCTTCATCGTGGATTGATAATGACCATAAGTCACATCATGGATATCGAGATTTGGTCACATAGTGATCGGTGGCTAGGCCACATTATATTTGTTCACATGGTGATCGGTGGCTAGGCCACGTTATATTGACATTGAGCAGTATGGCTACAAAAGAGGTGTGTAGCGGATTGAGGGTCGATTTAGTAATCCCCTGGTGTGTGGTGGCAGGATACGGGGGTGTGTAGAAGATGGATATTAGGCTGGGAAGGGTAACATTTTGCATCATCATGTGTAGTACGTGGATTGTGTGGTTTTGGGCCAAGCCCATCTGTGGAAACATGTAGAATAATTGCACACTGAGTCTCTTCGACTCATCCTATTTTTCTAAAAACAATGCAGGTAATACGTGATACTTGGATTGGGCTGGAGTAGATTCGAGGTGGCCATGCAGAAGTTGTTTTATTTGTTTATGCACTTTAGATTTTTAATTACTTTTGGGTTAATTTTTCTTTATTGTAATAAGGCCATTTTAAATATTTGGGGATTTTTACTATGTATTGAGTTAGATTGACTACCGGTTAATAATTGGAAATGATTTTGGAAACAATTTACAACTTAAAGACTTAAATTAAAGTTTTAAACCCGGATACCCTTAAAAACTCAATTTTTCTTGAATTTTCAAACGTACAATGTTTTAAACTACACACGACCTTCAAAGTTTTCATTCTCCTTGGCAACCTACTTTCAAAACGACGAACATGTTGTAAACCAGTTATCTCCTATAAACTAAGAAAAATATTTTAAACTCAAAACGTGTATTCACCCTTAAATCAAATTCTTTTCAAACATTTTTTCTAGTAACATTTCGAATTGGCCGTGGTGTTTTTGGCCGGGTTTGGGGTGTTACAGTTTAGTATCAGAGCCAGGTTTAAAACTCTGGTTTGAGGGTTTTTTGGGCTCAAAACATTTTTAAAAGATGGGTTTTACTAAAACATGTATTTCTACAAACTATTCAGTTTATTTTGGCATGGCACTGCCTCCTACCGATGTCCACCAGGTAAGTACTTCAAACCATTGTCTGATTTGTATGTAGAAATGATGGGTGATATGGGATCGTATATTAGTAACCTTAGGATTATCTTACTCCAACACTAAACTTCATAAGACTTAACTTATTTCACCAAACCGGGGAATAAGTCGCAGAGTTCAGCTGTGGTAATAAGCATGCGCATGTCTAGGCATGGATTTCAAATGAGCTTGGTATTTAAGTAGTCCTAGTGACTCACCTCCTCTTTTCTGGGATCCTACCTGGTGCGCAGTGATTGTTCACCTTAACCATAAGGACTTGTTAATGGGTCGAACCTATAACTAAAACCTGAAAGGGATCGAATACGATTTTGTAAAACTATCAAATTGCCCCTAATTTTAAAAAATAAAAAATTACCATACTACCCTCGATTTATTACCAAAATACCCTTGTTTGCCAAAATTACCAAGATACATTTATATTTTGAAAATCACGATAAATATCCCTATAGGATAAATTACAAAAATACCCTTGGGTTGGGAATGGATGAAAATGCTCAAAGTGGTGAACGTGTGTAGTGGATAGTGTTGATGAATGAATGTGATTCTCTGAATTAGGGTGGAAGACTTGAAACAAAAACTTTGAGTGACCGAAAGAACTACTATTAAATGTCTTTACATAAAATTACTTGTGGGTAATCAGTGGAACAAGAAGTTAATGCATAAAATTTCTTAAACAGATTAAAATACAACGATAGGCATGAGTTCTAGGGGACGAGGTCGTAATACGCGTGGACGTGGTAGGGGCAGAATGGCTGTATCGGAACCAGTTGGGTCTGGTCATGGATTGGGGAATGAAACGACGCCGCCTACGGTAGAAGCTGAGTTTCAAGATTAGACGGGTGGAGATGACGCAGTATCTCAGGCTATGCTACGAGTTTTGGAAAGAGTTGCTAGAGTGAATATGGGTACTGGGGCCCGAAAGTTTGTTTCTGAGAGACTTCGAGCGAATGGAGCTGAGATATTTAGAGGTGTCTCGGGGGTAGCTCCGAATGTGGCGGAGTATTAGTTAGAGGTAGTCGAGAGGATCATGGATGACTTAGACTGCACTGCAGAGGAAAAGCTGAAGGTGCTGTATCTTTACTTTGGGATGAGGCCTATCAGTGGTGGCTTATCATCAGAGAGGGTAGTCCAGGGGACCGAGTAGATTGGGGTTACTTTAAGGTAAAGTTTGAGGGGAAGTACGTCGCAGCTAGTTACGTGGACGCACAGAGGAAGGCATTCTTGAATCTAGTGCAATAGGGTAAGTCAGTAGCAGAATATGAGGCAGAATTCCTAAGGTTGTAGCGATAAGTGAGAGGATAGACTACCTGTCTAACGTAGTGTCTGCTCTTAAGGAGGAGAAGATGGTGAAGAAGGGGTGCTTGGATTTTATGATGTTTGTGAGTGCTTTGGATGCTAAGAAGCGGTGTGGGGAGGTCAGGACAATAAAGGAGTTTGTGGATGCTTTTCCAGAAGAACTTCCAAGGTTACCTCCGGATCTAAAGGTGGAATTTGGAATTGACTTGCTGCTAGGTACAGTGCCAGTGTCTATCACTCCGTACAAAATGGCACCAAAGGAGTTGGTGGAGCTAAAGGCCCAAATCCAAGAGTTGCTAGATCGTGGGTTTATTCGACCCAGTGTGTCTCCGTGAAGAGCATCGGTGTTGCTCATATAGAAGAAGAACAGGTCTATGCGTATGTGCATAGATTATCGCCAGTTGAATAAGTTGACGATTAAGAACAAGTACCGCTCCCGAGGATAGACGACTTGTTTGACCAGCTCAAAGGAGCTACGGTCTTTTGAAGATAGATTTGAGGTCGGGGTATCACCAGCTTAAGGTGAAGAAGGCTGATATCCATAAGACGACATTTTGGACTCGAAACGGACACTACGAATTCCTAGTAATGTCGTTCGGGTTGACTAACGCACCGACTGCGTTTATGGATATGATGAATTGGGTTTTCCAACCTTACTTGGATCAATTCGTCGTGGTGTTCATGGACAACATTCTGGTGTATTCCAAGTCAGAGGAAGTGCATTATGCACATCTTCGGGTAGTGCTGTGAATTTTAAGGGAAAAGAAGTTGTACGCCAAGTTTAGCAAGTGTGAATTCTGGTTGAGTGAAGTCACTTTTCTGGGTCATGTGGTTTCCGCGGAGGGAATAAGGGTGGATCCTCAGAAGGTTGAGGCAGTACTAGAGTGGAAACCACCTAAGTCGGTAGTAGAAATTTGCAGTTTCTTGGGGCTAGCAAGGTACTATAGGAGGTTTGTCGAGGGTTTCTCTTCAATAGCGGCACATTTGACTAAGTTGTTAAGAAAGAAGGTACCTTTTGTATGGTTGGATAAGTAGCAGGAGAGTTTCGAGAAGCTAAAGAGAGTTTTGACAGAAGCTCCGATTTTGATTTAGCCTGTGGCGGGGAAAGATTTTATGGCATATTGTGATGCTTCTCATATGGGGTTAGGTTGTGTACTGATGCAGGAAGGGAAGGTGGTTGCTTATGCGTCTCGGCAGTTGAGACCGCATGAAGTCAACTACCCGACGCACGATATGGAGTTAGCAACAGTAGTATTCACTTTGAAGGTGTGGAGTCATTATCTGTATGGAGAGAAGTCAGTGATCTACACGGACCACAAGAGCTTGAAGTATCTGTTGACTCAGAAGGAGCTAAACTTGAGACAACGATTAATAACGATTTTTCTATAATATTAATACACGATTTACAAACTCTAATGGATAAAATTCTAGATTTTCTTAACGTTGATAACTCTTTTCAACATATCGCATGTCTACAATAATTTAAATGTTGTTTTTTTGAAACTCAATGAGTTGGATTAATTACAAACAAGATCATCAGAAATAGCAAAGAAAATGTTTTCGCAAAGAGACCTATAAAACAAATTTGATTTTTTACCAGCAACAAAACTTGATATTTTTAACGAACGTGTACTGTCTTTAACGACCTTTCCATGTGAAGTGCCAGATTCGGTCATAACGTCTAGGCTGGGTTTGGGGTGTTACAATTATGGTATCAGAGTCAGGTAGCAAAACTCGGCTGTGGAATGGGTTCAAAAACATTTTTCAAAAAATTGGTTTGAAACATGGTTTAAAAATATAGGTCTTTTTGGGAAGTATGGCACCCAAGTCACTAGCACCAAATCCATACGTTATCTTACTTATTATTATATGATGAAATGATTTTATTTTGGTATTTATTCTGTGTGTGTTCTATTGGATGTGATGTTTGAATATAAAAATTGAATGTATGTGTGATAAATATCGGTTTACCTCTATTAGATATTTAGTTGTGTGAAGGGGTACCAAGATTAAGTTAGAAAGTGTATTAGTGTTATTGGAATCAGAGTGCGCAGCGTGAGTGTAGTGTTGTAGTTTAGGATGTATGACTGTTAGTTAGTTGGAAAGTTCGAGGATGAAATTTCTTTAAGGGGGTAGATTTGTAATGGCCCAAATTTGGGCCTAGTAGAATTGCGCCCAATAGGCCTTGGGCGTAGTAGCGGTTAAAATTTTTTAGGAACAAGAGAATGGCTTTAAAGCAAGTTGGATCGAGTAGGTGAGTGATTTTGGAAGGTTAAGAGGCTTCTATGAAGTCCCGGGTTCAAGTTAGGCCTTAGGAAAAATTTTGGTTTTAGGTGAATAAAGCCCGGGAGTTAGTAGGTAGGCTTTAAGAATAAAATGTGGAGAAAATGACACAATTGGAGTGTGTGGTGTAGTGGCAAAGTGATGCCAATTAATGAGCAAGGGAGTGATGCATCAAGGAAATAAGGGGCTCAAGGTTCAAGTCTTGGCACTTGCATTTTAGTTTTCTTTTTAAGTGAACTTGGAATTTGGCCATAGGTTTATATTTATATGCGCATGATTTTAGACAACAAGGAGCTAGTTGTTAAAGTGGCTAGCGGTGTGGATTATGTTACAAGGGAGCCTGGGTTCGAAACTCATCGAAAGCAATGGAGTATTTATTTTGCAGATTGGATGACAAGAGTTTGAGTTGCATTTAAACTCTACTAACGGAGGGATCCCATATTGGAAAGATACAAAGAAGGAAGGTGAGAAGCTAGCTATATATAGAGCCATCTAGGAGGAGATTAAGCATACCTTATTGGCGTTGGACGTAGGAGTGCTTGGAACGTGGTTTAGCAGCTTCAGACTCCTATCAGGTGTGTATTCTTTGTAACATCCAGAATTTAGGGGTCTTGCCTTTTTTTAAGTCATATTTATGTGGTAGTGTGCTCTATATGTTGTTTGTATGTGTTTGGGGGCTTCGTGAAATCTTGGGGCTAAGCTTGGACCTTAGGTAAATTTTTTATTTAGAGCCTTTAGGGGAGAGCTAGGGGAAGATAGGCCTTAAGGGTTCTTATGTGGAGTTTGAGACACAAGAAAGGAAGTGGTGAAGGGGCAAGGGAGGTGCCACTTAGTGCATAAGGGACTGACGCCTCAAGGAGCTAGTGGGGCAAGGTTCGAGCTGCGGAGAAAGTATTTTGGAGGTGGCTTTTTGTGTCAAGGGAGGAGGGAGAGTTGGACGGCAAGCAAACTCTGAGTGGATGAGGTGTGGACTGGGTCAACAGCTTAAAGTTGTGGCTAAGAAGGGAGGTAGGAGTTTGATTCATTCAAACTCATTTGAATGAGTGGAGGGGAGGAAAAATAAGAGAAAAAGAAGGGATTTGGGTGAGAGAGGAAGAGTTGGCTAAATATGGGGCTTTGGAGGGTGGCATTTTGGTTTGGTGGTAGTGGGATATGTGGGTGCCAAAATTCCTTAGAGTGGGTTCCCTTTTTGGTTTTGGATGTGTAGTTTTTTGATTCCCTTTTCTTTCTTCTCTAGTTTTTACAAGTGTCAGCAAGGGAATTTCATTTTCTAACTTTTCTTTTCTTAAGTCTAAAGCCGAAAGGGGTAAGTGACCAATTGTGCATCTTTTCTCCTCTTTACAAGTATTTCTTCTCTTCTCAATTCACCCTCTCAAAGTCGAAACACACACTCCATTATCACCATAGTCGAAACTCATAAACCTCCAACCCTCTCTTTTCTTTTCATTTGCTAGAAGCCGAATAACCCTTTCTACTTCTTTGAATCTTGGCTGAATCTTCCATTCATAATTCCTTTTCTCTTTGTGTTTATACTCTTTCCTTCTCTTCTTCCATTTCGTTTTGTTCTTCAAGATTGATCACTTGGCCGAATCTGTCAGAATCTGTTCCAATCGAATCTAATAGTTGGTAAGGGTTCTCTTCTTTTTTGATTTGCTTCTTTTTCTTTTGGTTGTCGAAAGATAGATGCCTAACTTTGTTTAGGTGTGGCCGAATCTGTTCAAGGTATTGACTTTGTGACCATTGTTGGAAGTTGGCGTTAGGGGTATCTAAGAGCTTTCGGGATTTGATCGATCAAGGTAAGGGGTGTACTTTTAGTTCGGCCAAAGGCCACATCTTTTGACCTTATGCAGTTTAGCCGATTCTAATTAGAATGATGTAGGGGGTTTCGACAAAGGTTGATGAGGAGACTTCAGGATTCGGATCTATTTTGGTTAGAGTATTCGATTAAGAGTAGGTTTTTGTCTCGTTTAGATTTGATTTAATGTTTAACCGGGTCTTTTGATTAAGTGCTATTCAATTGATGCAAGTACCAGTAAAGGAGAGAAAGGGGTTGTCCCTACCCCTAAGTTTAAGAAACGTTCGATTTTGGTGGTTCAGGATTGGCCACTGGGTGTGGGCCAGTGTCAAAAAGAGACAAGCAGATCGCTGTAGTCTCTTCGAGTGAGGATGTTAGGGATATCAAGAGTCTAGTGCTTCGGGTTATCAGGTGTATGGTTAATTTGTTGTTTCCCTGTTAGTCAATTAATTATATGTGTTATGTGTGTGATAGCTGAGTACAATGGTTGTGGTGGAATTGTTGCCCTTAATTGGGTATTTCGGTAACTAGGTTAGTACCCTATCTAATGTGTAGTTAGGGTTGATTACTGTGGATACTTATAAGCATGTCATATGCCTACCTAATATGTTCATGCATTATCCTGCCATATCATTATAATATGTTGCATATGCATGGGGTCGGGATATATATTGAATGAAGGATAGGGTGTACATTTATGTACGTGGTTTAGTGATGGCCTTGAGCCTCACTGTGGATTGATGATTGGCTATGTGCCATATTGTGGCTTGATGTTGGCTATGTGCCACATCGTGGGTTGATGTGAGCTTCGTGCTTCATCGTGGATTGATGATGACCCTGAGTCACATCGTGGATATCGAGATTTGGTGACATAGTGATAGGTGGCTGGGCCACGTTATATTTGGTCACATGGTGATCGGTGGCTAGGCCACGTTATATTGACTTTGAGTAGTATGACTGCCAAAGAGGTGTGTAGCGGATGGAGGGTCGATTTAGTAATCCCCTGGTGTGTGGTGGCAGGATACGGGGGTGTGTAGCGGATGGATATTAGGCTGGGATGGGTAATATTTTGCATCATAATGTGTAGTACGTGGATTGTGTGGTTTTGGGCCAAGCCCATCTGTGGAAACATGTGGAATAATTGCACACTGACTCTATTCGACTCACGCTATTTTTCTAAAACAATGCAGGTAATACGTGATACTTGGACCGGGCTAGAGTAGATTCGAGGTGGCCATGAAGAAGTTGTATTATTTGTTTTTGCACTTTAGATTCTTAATTACTTTTGGGTTAATTTTTCTTTATTGTAATAAGGCCATTTTAAATATTTGGGGATTTTTACTATGTATTGAGTTAGATTGACTACCGGTTAATAACTGGAAACCATTTTGGAAACAATTTACAACTTAAAGGCTTAAATTAAAGTTTTAAACCCGGATACCCTTAACAACTCGATTTTTCTTGAATTTTCAAACATACAATGTTTTAAACTACACACGACCTTCAAAGTTTTTATTCTCCTCGGCAACCTACTTTCAAAACGGCGAACATGTTGTAAACTAGTTATCTCCTATAAACTAAGAAAAATATTTTAAACTCAAAACGTGTTTTCACCCTTAAATCAAATTCTTTTCAAACATTTTTTCTAGTAACATTTCAAATTCGGCCGTGGTGTTTTGGGCCGGGTTTGGGGTGTTACATTCTCTCTACTCTAGTTGTAAAGCGGCGAATGTCAAAAATACCGGTGACACGACGATGGTAGCCACACGAACATGCAAGCGCACGTGTGGAAGCTTTGACGGATAGTCGAGGCCACCATGAGTATTCTTGTGGGTGTGGGCTATTGGGCCACGATGGCCTGAAAGGGGCCCATATGAGTAAATTGTATGATTGAGTAGTAGATAGTGAACTAGACTTTGTGAATCTTATATATGTGGCCAGGATTGGGCTGAATGGGCCACACGAGTGTGTGGGCCCACTTTGGCCGAGAATGAGCCTTAGGCCCATTCACATCATTATCTTTGTTTAGAATACTTGAGTCGTTCGAGGCGACAGTGGACCTTCTGTTGGGACGTTAATACCTTGATTTGTAAAATGACCAAAATACCCCTGATTTACGAAATTATCGAAATATCCCTAGTTTACAAAATTAGCAAAATACCCCTAGTTTGCAAAATTATTGAAATACCCCTAGTTTGCAAAATTATCAAAATACTCTTGGTCTGCAAAATTATCGAAATACCTCTAATTTGTGAAATTACTGTTTTACCCCTAAATGATAAAATGACCATTGTACCCTCATGGTAGTACTAGCGTTTTATGTGTTAATTGTATGATTGATTATGTTTGAAATACACTGCATATAGGAATTAGTTATGAGTTGAATTATCGAACTACCCCTGAAGGGTAAGATTATCGGAATACCCTTACAGGGTAAAATGATTGATTTGCCATTGTAGGTAAGTGATTGGCTTGTACTATGATATGACAGGTTTGGCTATGGTTGCATGACTGATATGCTTTTATTACATGTTTAAATGATTGTTATTGAGCATGGCCATTCTCCATACACGTGTAATGATTGAGCATGACATACACGACATATTGCATGGGGTTGGGATATTAATGATCAGGGAAGTATATATCGGTGGCTTTGCCACATTCTATATAATGGCTATATGCCAACCTAAATATGGCTCCATGCCATCTTAATTATGGCTTTGTGCCAATCGTATTTACCCAAGGTCGTGCCGATTATATTATCGTTGCTGATGGCTAGGTGCCAAGCATAATACAGTTATTGATGACACTATGTTAATCATATTTACCCAGGGCTGTGTGCCAATTATATTATTATTTCGGTGGCTCTGCCACATATATCGGTGGATCTAGCACATTGTTTTGATGGCTTGGTGCTACACATATCGGTGACTCTGTCACATTATATCGACTTTGAGCAGTGTGACTGTCAGCATGACTGCCAAAAAGGAGTGTAAAGGATGGAGGGTTGATTGTAGAAATCCCCACAGGTGTGTTTATGATGGACACATGGAGTGGAGTGTAGAGGATAGAATACTAGGTTGGGCTAGGTTGCATTGCATTCACTATTTATGCCATGTTGTTAGGGCTATAGCCCAGTTCGACTAGTATGGGCTTCGGCCAATTTCATTACTGTGAGAGCTAAGGCTCAATGTGCTTCTGTGGGCTTAGGCCCAATTATCGTTCATATAGGGGATTACACACTAAGTTCTCGTAACTCACCCCTCCACTTAGTTTTGCAGGTAATTCCTAGCTTTGCAGATTTGGAGCCGGGGTGAACTCTGTGGTGGCCATACATAGTAGCTTAATGAATTCTGTTTTACGCTACTATAGATTTTATTTAAATTTGGGTTTTTTATTTGTAATAAGGCCTTTGGTATTTTGTTTTGGTTTTAGCTTTTAATTCAGTTACTGCTTATTAATTTTGAATGCTCAATTTGGGATTTTCTAAAACATTAATAACGGTTTTTCTATAATATTAATACACGATTTACAAACTCTAATGGATAAAACTCTGGATTTTCTTAACGTTGATAACTCTTTCCAAAGCATCGCATGTCTACAATAATCTAAATGTCATTTTTCTAAAACTCAATGAGTTGGATTAATTATAAACAAGATCATCGGAAATAGCAACGAAAATGTTTTTGCAAAGAGAGCTATAAAACAAATTGGATTTTTCACAAGCAACAAAACTTGATATTTTTAATGAACGCGTAGATTCTTTAACAACCTTTCCATGTGACATGCCAGATTCGGTCGTAACGTCTAGGCCGGGTTTGGGGTGTTACATCAAGCATTCAAACATCCACACTAAGACATCCTCATACCATTCACATCATGCAACTTACACAACCAATCACATTTACCACTCATAATTATCACACATTTACTCATCCAACACATGCAAGCATACACATCCTTGCAATGCATCATTATAGACTTATAACATAACAGTTATTAGCCACCTTAAACGTCCTTATACAACAATAACCATCAAATAGCATAGGCCAACATTCTAGGCCAACTCATAATAACATATACACACATAATCAAGTCCTATATATGCCATAGACTTAAAAATACTTGAAAATCGTTGATACAATACCAATCAATAACTTGTTAGTGTGATAGAATCTGCGACGACCTCTAACTCGATCTAGTATCTGTGACACTATAGGAAAAAGGAAAGGAAGGGGGTAAGCATTATAGCTTAGTAAGTAGGTATGTAAATAATAAGTGATTTATTAACATGCTTTTATAAATCTTCACAATATGTTCTGAAGATAATACAATCATAATTGCACTTAGTTCCACTATTTATTCATATTCATCTGAAGCTGTCTACTCGAGTCACGGTCACTAAATTATTTATATCTTGAGTTAAGAAACTCCAAATTAAGTTCCAAAAATTTTTCCTGAAACGAGATTCAAATATGTTTTTACCATAAAATTTTAATAATTTTTGGTTTAGCCAATAAGTACAGTTTATTCTTTAAAGTCACCCCTATTCCGCTGTCCGATAGTTCTAACTCCTCTGTAATAAAAATTAATTATCTCATTATACAGAATTTGGATAATGTTCCTATTTGTTTCTATCGAGAGTAGACTCATTAAAAAATTTAAACATATATATTATAAACAATAATTATTTTTGTACAATTTTTAATGATTTTCCCAAATCAGAAAATGGGATTCCAAAATCTTTATGGCTTTGTCTTACAAAAATTCAAATATCTAAGATTGTGAAGTTCCTTTGCTTACACCGTTTATTTTAGATAAAAATATACTAAATAAGATTTAATTTTATATCTTAATCAATCTCTAATTCAATTTCCACCATTTTTGGTGATTTTTCAAAGATACACAACTGTTGTTATCCAAAATTGTTTTACTGCTAATTTTACTCTTTCATGTTTTCTTTGATTAACTTTCATTTACACACACATAACACCAAGCATGTCCCTAGCTAGCCATTCCAATAGCTAGTCATTATCAAGTATTTACAAGTCTTCATAGCCATACTTACTCCACATCGATATTACCAAAGTTCGATCACATATCGAGCACATTGCTCATAAATTAACACACACATACCTGCACTTATTCATCACTTAGTCATATTCTTTTATACTTAGTCATTTACCGTTGAATGCATCGGAATAATAACGGATACACGAAAATTTGCACATAAGTGCCACACTTTTAGCTAAAGATACTTCATGTCACACTTTTCACATAAGCTCGCTCTCGAGCTAATCACATTCACGGGTTTACTCACACAAGCTGCCGGTCATACATAACTACTCAGTGTTGCTCACACAAGCTGTCAGGTATCTACAACACATGCCGGATTACCCAGCCACTGGTAGAACTTATAACACCAGCACCCATTTCACATAGTCACAATCTCGGGTCTGCTCACACAAGCTATCGCTCATGACAAAACTAAACGATGTTGCTTACACAAGCTGTCGAGTAGCCGTAACACATGCCGAATAACTCAGCCACCGGTAGAACATATGTACCAGCATCTGGATCACTTATTTCACTTAGATTTCACATAGTTTTCTAGTGATCATGTCACTCGTATCTATTTTTATTCCAAAGGTTCAACTGGGAAATTTCTCATTTGTCGATATTTTGTCAATTACATCAAATATCCGCCACAATTCATATCATTTATCAAAATATGAAAAGTAAGTAAAATCGATGCATTATTTACATACAAACTTACCTTAGTAGTACAATCGGTGAAAAGGACTTATTCGTTGTATTCTTTATTTTTCCCTCGTTCTAAGTCAGAATCTCATTTTCCTTGATCTATAACAACGCATTTAACCTATTTATTCCTCCTGCTACTCAAATTAGCCGAAATTATCATTTTGACAAATTTATATTTTTGCCCCTAAATTTTATTAAATTTGTAATTTTTCTCCTAGGCTCGTAAAATGATTGTTATTCAATTTCCTTGTATTTTAAGCCTAGACAAACCATTTTCATAACTATAGCAGTCCATAATTTCCATTTATTCACACACTTACACACATTTTACAACTTTTTACAACCTAGTCCTTTTTTGACAATTTCACCGAAAATCACTTAGTAAAAGTCATTTATTACACACCAAGCATTCATATTCTAAAATTAAACATCAAAACACAAGCATTTTTCATATGGGTAAATTTTTAAACATCAACCCTAGCTCAAATAAATGGTAGAAATAGAGATCATGTTTACCGAAACCTTGCTTGAGTCGAGTATGTGGCATTACTAGACTTAACTACTAACTGGGGCATAAAAATTTAAAGTTGTCCAACTGCATCATGTCGACTAAATTGACCATAACTTGAGTTACAAAACTCGAAATTTAGATCTGTAAATTTTCCTTGAAACTAGACTCATATAAATTTTTACCAGAATTTTTCATGCGGCCAATTAGTACAGTTTATTCATCAAAGTTACCCCTATTTCACTGTTTGAGAATTCTGACCTATCTTTACAAAAACTCAGTTATTTCATTGTACAAAATTTCAATAATGTTCTTGTTTATTCAAAACAAAAATAGACTCATTCAGGATTCTAAACATGTAAACTATGCTCCATATTATTTTGTACAATTTTAACAATTTTTCCAAGATGTAAGGGACTCACGAATTCATTCAGGACAAGTCTCACTAAAACTTAAATATCTCATAATATATAATTCCTTTGCCTACTCTGTTTCTTTCATATAAAATAGACACAATAAGCTTTAATTATATATTTTATTCACTTTCTAATTCAATTTATCCTATTTTTGGTGATTTTCAAAATAACATCTCTGCTGCTAACTAAAAACTATTTCATTGCAAAATATGATTTACTAGTTTATAATCGAACATACCCACATACAACTCATACTGTCCATGCATTTTAAATCCTTTATGCAAATTAACTTATACCTAAAACATTCACATAATATCCTAATTCAAAGGTTCATTTCAGTAAACATACACTTCCTTACCAAAACGATTAAACTTCACTAAAAATGCACGAACATTACCAACATAAACCGACATTGTATCAAAAGCACAAAAGCATACTTAACTAAAACTTTAGCCATATTCGCATGGCTATTATATACATGAACCAAAAGTTTTCATCAAACAAAGACAAAGTCTTTCCTATACATGCCTCTATCCAAAAACCAAAATGAAAGAGTACCAACATTAGATCAATAGTGTGGTTGACTGTCTTGACGATCCCCCGTTGAGCGGTAGCTTTTACCTAATCTATAAAATGCAGGAGAACATTACACACAAATAAGTTTACTAACTTGGTAAGTCCCAAGCTCATAATAATACTACATTCAATTACTTAAACATTTAAATCATTCAACTCAACCATGTTATCATATTAAAATTTCTTTCACCTTTAGCACTACTATTTGAAAACCAAATCTCCATGATAGTACATTCAAGCTCAAACTCGGTCATATAATACTTGTGCACATCAATCGTAATCTCAAATGTACATAACACTATACTCGTAATATTAGTGAAACTCTAGTAACATTAAACATATCATACCTTACTTACTTACCGAGCCTTTAACTAGACACATTAGCTACGATTTACCTTGAACAACAATTCGGTTCTCCTTTGTAAAACACATCACCCAAGATAAAGCATGCTAGGCATTAAAGTCGAATAAATCACGTGCACAAGGCTGCTAGGCACGAAGTCTAATAAATCACCCAAGACTAAGACTGCTAGGCACCAAGCCCGAATATGTCACCAAGCACTAAGCCTACTAGGCTCAAAGCCCGATACAATATTATTATCATCTCATTCACATTACGAATGTCGCCCAAAATAACATAAATCACACATTATTCAAATCACTATAACATACCAACTCGGTTAAAGATGTAACGACATTTCATTTCAAATTATTATCATCTCATACACATTACAATGAATGCTGCCCAAAATAACATAAATCACACATTATTCACATCACTTTAACATGCCAACTCGGTTAAAGATGTAACGACATTTCATTTCAAATTCACTATCACTTATAATTCACGATTATATCGAATAACAAACCAAAACACTTATTCACATCACTTTGAATAAAATTCCAACCAATCCATACCAATACTTTCACATTCGCTAACACAAGGTTTTATGCAAAATTCTATTGAATACTATCATTTAACACATTCATAAATAATTCGATAACCTATACTTGCTTAAGGACTTACCTTGGTTGTCGATAATCGCAAATCGGCTATTCGAGAACCTTCGTCTTTCCCCGATCTAAACTGCTTTTCTTTGCTCTTGATCTAAAACACATTAAAATTTAGCTCATTCAAGCACCATTCATCTCAATTTAGTCCCTAAGCATATAAATGGGCAAATTACTATTTTACCCCTAGTATTTCACAACTTTGTAATTTAGTCCTATTTGCATAACACACAAAATACACCAAATTAGCTAAAACTATACAAGGGCGAATATTCCTAGGGACTTTACAAGTCCTCACATTTCATTTATTTTGCAAATAGGCCCTCTAAAATTTTATTTTTACAATTTAGCCCTAAATACTCAATTTCATCAAAACTTCCAATGCAAAACATACTAATCTTTTACATATCTTTCATCTAAAATCATCAAATATCAAAAACCACATGAACACAACAATGGTCGAATGCTTAGATTCAAAAATTACAACATGGATCGGTTACGGTTCGAAGCAACGATTTCAAAAATGTAAAAATTATTAAAAACCAAAATCAAACTAACCTTGAAATCAAGCCTCAAATTGTCAAATTTAAAGAACACAACCCCTTTTTTCTTTCTCAACATTCGCCTTGAGAGAATGAATAATATCATGGCTTTTGTTTATGTTATTTTAACATATAATAAAGAAATTATTAAATTACTAATATAACCTTTAATATAAAATAAAACTAACATATATACTAAGGTTATTTTTGACATAAGCCACCCACTAACTCTAAAAATGGGTTATTTACCCTTTTAATGCTTCATATTAAGAAGCCATGCTCAAATAGGCACTTTACACTCTAGTATGCCACTTTTACCTTTTACGCGATTAAGTCCTTTTTGTCAAATTCGATACTCAAACGATAAAATTTTTCTACGAAACTTTCACACACATAAATTCATATATAATAAACTCAAAATATAAATATTAAATATTTATCGGGCTCAGATTCGTGGTCCCGAAACCACCTTTCCGATTAGGGTCAGATTTGGTCTGTTACAACTCTCCCCCCTTAAGGATTTTCGTCCCCGAAAATCTTACCATTAAACAACGTCGGATATTGTTGCCTCATTGAATCTTCGTGACTCCACGTTGCCTCTTCAACTCGTGTCGATTCCATAACACTTTCACTAAGGAAATCTTTTTGTTTCTTAACTATTTCATTTCCCGAGCTAAAATACGAATCGGCTTTTCCTCATACGTCATATCAGATTGTATCTCAATCTCAGACGGAGCAATCACATGTGACGGATCTGATCTGTATCTACGGAGCATAGAAACATGAAATACATCGTGTATCTTTTCTAATTCAGAGGGTAGCTTCAATCTATAAGCAATAGGCCCAACACGTTCAATAATTTCATACGGTCCAATGAACCTCGGGCTCAACTTGCCTTTCCGGCCAAAACGGAGCACTTTCTTCCACGGAGAAACCTTTAAAAATACTCGATCTCCAATCAAATTCAATATCTTTACGCTTCAAATCAGATAAGACTTTTGACGATCCAAGCGACTTTCAAATTGTCTCTAATAATAGCTACTTTCTCAGCTTTAATCAAATCAACCCTGTATCTTACTCTCCGAGCTCACCAAGATAATGGTGTTCGACACTTTACCGCACAAGGCTTCATAGGCGCCATTTTGATACTAGATTGAAAGCTATTATTATAAGCAAATTCAATCAAAGGTAGGTATCGCTCCCATCGCACTTCAAACTCGAGAACGCAACATCTCAACATGTCCTCAAGTATTCGAATAGTTCGCTCGATCGACCGTCTGCTCATGGATGAAAGGTCAGACTAAAATGTAGTTTAGTACCTAAAGCATCTTGCAACTTCTTCCAAAACTGTGATGTAAATCTCGGTCTCCGTCGACACAATGGAACTCGGTACACCATGCAATCGACAATTTATGATACATACAATTCAGCAAGTTTATCGAGTGAAAAGTCTATACAAACCGCACAAAATGAGCTGATTTAGTCACCTATCAACTATAACCCATACGGCATCTTTCTTACTCGGTGTCATAGGAAGACCGGATACAAAATCTATTGTAATTCTATCCCATTTCCATTCTGTATCAGATTGGTCAAGTAGTCCAGATGGCACTTGATGTTCAAACTTTTACTTGCTAACAAATTAAGCATTTCAAACAAATTCAGATATATCCCGCTTCATGCCCGGCCACCTATAGAATCTGCTTTCAAATCATTATACATCTTTGTGCTACCGGATGAATTGATAATCGACCACTATGGGCCTCACTCGAGAATCACTTGTATCAAATCTGAGTTTTTCCAAACACACATTCGGCTTTTTAAAATTCAAACAAATATTTGCATCAATCTGAAAATCTGACTCTGCATCTTTTCCACACTGAATTCATCTAGCGATCAAATCTTTGTCAACTTTCTGCATCACAAATTCTTTGAATAAACATCGGTCTTGCTTGTAACTCGGCTATGATCGAACCATCACCGACATAGCTATCTGTGTTCATTGCACGAAGAGCAAACAATGATTTTCGACTTAACGCATCTACAACGACGTTAGCCTTTCCCGGATGGTAGTCAATCACCAACTCATAGTCTTTCAACAATTCTAACCATCTGCGTTGTCTCAGATTTAGATCCTTCTGAGTCATTAAATACTTTAGACTTTTATGATCTGAATAAATGTGACATTTCTCGCCAAATAAATAATGACGCCAAATCTTCAGTGCGAACACAATGGCTGCAAGCTCTAAATCATGCGTCGGGTAATTTCTTTCATGCGGCTTCAATTGTCTTGAAGCGTAGGCTACAACTTTTCCTTCTCGCATCAAACGCAGCCCAAACCATTTAAAGAAGCATCGAATAAACAAAAATTCTTTACCCGATCCAAGTGAACTAATCGAGCTTCACAAAAGGGCTTTCACCGATCAAAACTTTTCGACACTTTTCGACCACTCGAACTCGATATCTTTCGCAATAAATTTGTCAACGGGTAGCTATCATAGAAAAATCTTTCACAAATCGTCGATAGTAACCCGCAAGTCCCGAAAACTTCAATCTCTAAACATTTTGGTGGCTTCCAATCAAGTATAGCCGAGATTTTGTTCGGATCAACTCGAATGCCCGATGCTGAAACAACATGTCCCAAAAAGGTGACCTCTTTCATCCGGATCTCACACTTACTAAACTTCGCATCAAATGATGATCTCGCAAAGTTTGTAGCACTAACCTCAAATGTTTAGTGTGTTCAATTTCATCTTTGGAGTAGATCAATATGTCATCAATAAACACCACCACAAATCGATCCAAAACCGCCTAAAACCCGATTCATCAAATCCATAAAACAAGAAGTGCATTAGTAAGCCCAAAAGGCATAACCAAAAACTCAAAATGTCCGTACCTCGCCCGTAATGCGCTTTGGCACATCTCAGATCTCGACTATGAATCGATAATAACCCGATCTCAAATCTATTTTTGAAAATATCAAGCCCTTTCAACCGATCAAACAAATCAACAATCCGAGGTAACGGTACTTATTCTTTATAGTTACCTTATTCAATTACCGATAATCAATACACATTCGCATCGCTCCATCTTTCTTTCTCACAAAAGAATGGTGCACCCAAGGAGAGAAACTTGGTCGTGCAAAGCCCTATCTCGTTAACTCTTGCAATCGTGCTTTCAACTCTTTTAGCTCAAGAGGTGCCATCCGATATGGAGCTATTGAGATCGAGTCGCTCCTGAGCTAATTCAATGCCAAACTCAATCTCTCGCATCGGGGTAAACCCGATAGTTCTTCAGAAACACATCCGAGTATTCACATACAATCAATACAGATTCAACTGCTTCTCGACAACTTATTATCCAAAGACATAAGCCAAATAAGCTTCGCACTTTTCTCACATACTTCCTGCCAACATTGAAGATATAATCGTAGGAAATCCACCTAAATCACCGGATTCAATTCTAATGATCTCACCGCTCGTGTCTCAAATCAATAAGCTTTCTTTTGCAATTCACCATCGCATCATGCAAAGTTAACCACCCATTCCCAAAATTACATCGAACTCATCGAAGGCAATAGCATTAAATCGACTGGGAAGCAAAAATCCCAAATCATCAATGGGCAACTTTTACACACTTTATTAACAAACACACATCTACCCAAAGGGTTGGATACACGAATCACAAACTCAAGAGACTCAATCGGCGAGTCTTCATCAATACCATGTTTCACATACATATGAATGGGTCGAACCAGATCAATCAATGCAATCACAAGAGTATCATAAAGGGTGAAAGTACCAGTAATGACATCCGAGAAGCGGTATCCTCCCTAGCTCGAGTAACATAAGCTCTAGTGGGGCTCTAGCCTCAGATCGAACTATTGTGTTCTTCGTCCTCTCTCGACTACCACCTACATTGCCGTAATGCCCGGTGGTCCGCCTGCATCGATGCATCGCTTTCGGTCTAGAGTTCTCATCAGACAGTGCTCGGCTAACATTGGGCACTCTCAAATAAAATGGTCTGAAGATTCAAATTTAAAACAGGACCGATCACGAACTCTACAACTCCCAGAATGCCATTTTCCACAATGTTTGCATTCAACTCGATTCTGTGGAACGTTATCAACACTGGCCATCGAGGTAGCTCGGGAGCCCACGGAAGGTCGATCATGTCTAGGTGAATCTGAAGTAGTTTTATGTCGGCTGAAGTCATCTCTAAACTTCTTAAATGTGGAATGGAAATTCCTACCCGACGGTCTTTTACGAGTGTCTCTAGCTTCTGTCTCAGCCTTTCTTTTCTCTTTCCCAAGCTCTTGACTTTGCAAGCTCGTCGACTAGTGTCACAAACTCTTTGATCTCAAGAATGCCAACTAGCAACTTTAAATCTTCATTCAAACCGTCTTCAAACCTTTTGCACATAATGGCTTCATTGATACACACTCCTAACATATCGGCTCAATCGATAATTTTTGCTCATATTCACCACGGTCATTTTCACTGTTTCAATTCAAGAAATTCTTTTCGTTTCGGTCGATGAACCTCGATCGATATATTTCTTGCGAATTCATTCGGAAGAAATCCCATGTCACTTTTCTTTTGGAACCACCGATACTAGTGTATTCCACCGTGATAGGCAAGTGTCCCAAGTAAGGATATAGCACATTTCAAACTTTCGTGCAGAGTGCAGGATAGCTCATCAAGTACTCGAATAGTGTTATCAAGCCACATTTTAGCTCGCTCGCATCATCATCATCAATAGCCTTGAATTCCTCGCCCCAAATTTCCCGATTTTATCAACAGGGGCCTACTAGATCTCATTGGATCTATCATCTAGTCTTTGAAGGTACGGAGTTGGATTATTCGGTGGAGGTTGTTGTACAGTACGGATTATTCTAAACAAATTGGGTAAACTATTCATTCATCATTTGGTAGAAGGCTTGTTTAGCCTCTCCTCTTGGTTACCCGTAATCGGTTGAGAGTCTAATGGTGCTGATCCATGTGCGAGACCGGTATAATACTCCCCACATCATCACCACGGCTCTATCGGGATCGGAATCCATTTACTATATTAAATACAATTGAAATCGTCGAAGTCACCACACTATCACATATAAAATTCAGAGGCATGTATAGCTAGACTCTTACGTATTCACAGTAGTCCTAGAACCGACTAAACCGTAGCTCGATACTAATCAAATGTAACACCCTTACCCAAACCTTTGCTTGGGAGTCAGTATGTGGCATTACTAGACTTGACTACTAACTGGGGCATAAAATTTAAAGCTGTCCAACTTTGTCATGCTGACTAAATTGACCATAACTTGAGTTAAAAACTCGAAATTTAGATCTGTAAATTTTCCTTGAAACTAGACTCATATAAATTTTACCATATTTTTCCAGAATTTTCATGTGACCAATTAGTACAGTTTATTCATCAAAATTACCCCTATTTCACTGTTTGAGAATTCTGACCTATCTTTACAAAAACTCAGTTATTTCATTGTAAAAATTTCAATAATGTTCTTGTTTATTCCAATCAAAATAGACTCATTAAGGATTCTAAACATGTAAACTATGCTCCATAATTATTTTTGTACAATTTTAACAATTTTACAAGACAGAACAGGGACTCACGAATTCATTCAGGACAAGTCTCACTAAAACTTAAATATCTCATAATATATAATTCCTTTGCCTACTATGTTTTTCATATAAAAATAGACACAATAAGCTTTAATTATATGTTTTATTCACTTTCTAATTCAATTTATCCTATTTTTAGTGATTTTCAAAATATCATCTCTGCTGCTAACTAAAAACTATTTCATTGCAAAATATGATTTACTAGTTTATAATCGAACATACCCACATACAACTCATACTGTCCATGCATTTTAAATCCTTTATGCAAATTAACTTATACCTAAAACATTCACATAATATCCTAATTCAAAGGTTCATTTCGTAAACATACACTTCCTTACCAAAAACGATTAAACTTCGACTAAAAATGCACGAACATTACCAACATAAACCGACATTGTATCAAAAGCACAAAAGCATACTTAACTAAAACTTTAGCCATATTCGCATGGCTATTATATACATGAACCAAAAGTTTTCATCAAACAAAGACAAAGTCTTTCCTATACATGCCTCTATCCAAAAACCAAAATGAAAGAGTACCAACATTAGATCGATAGTGTGGTTGACTGTCTTGACGATCCCGTTGAGCAGGTAGCTTTTACCTAATCTATAAAACAGAGGAGAACATTACACACAAATAAGTTTACTAACTTAGTAAGTCCCAAGCTCATAATAATACTACATTCAATTACTTAAACATTTAAATCATTCAACTCAACCATGTTATCATATTAAAATTTCTTTCACCTTTAGCACTACTATTTGAAAACCGAATTCCATGATAGTACATTCAAGCTCAAACTCAGTCATATAATACTTGTGCACATCAATCGTAATCTCAAATGTACATAACACTGTACTTGTAATATTAGTAAAACTCTAGTAACATTAAACATATCATACCTTACTTACTTACCTGAGCCTTTAACTAGATACATTAGCTACGATTTACCTTGAACAACAATTCGGTTCTCCTTTGTAAACACATCACCGCATAAAGCACGCTAGGCATTAAAGCCCGAATAAATCAATGCACAAGGCCTACTAGGCACGAAGCTCGAATATATCACCAAGACTAAGCACGCTAGGCACGAAGTCCGAATATGTCACTGCAGACTAAGCCTGCTAGGCACCAAGCCGAATATGTCAGGCAAGACTAAGCTCGCTAGGCACCAAGCCCGAATATGTCACCAAGCACTAAGCACCGCTAGGCTCAAAGCCCGATACAATATTATTATCATCTCATTCACATTACAAGTAATGCTGCCCAAAATAACATAAATCACACATTATTCAAATCACTATAACATTCCAACTGTTAAAGATGTAACGACATTTCATTTCAAATTATTATCATCTCAAACACATTACAAGAATGCTGCCCAAAATAACATAAATCACACATTATTCACATCACTTTAACATGCCAACTCGGTTAAAGATGTAACGACATTTCATTTCAAATTCACTATCACTTATAATTCACGATTATATCGAATAACAAACCAAAACACTTATTCACATCACTTTGAATAAAATTCCAACCAATCCATACCAATACTTTCACATTCGGCTAACCCAAGGTTTTATGCAAAATTCTATTGAATACTATCATTTAACACATTCATAAATAATTCAATAACCTATACTTGCTTAAGGACTTACCTTGGTTGTCGATAGACCGTGCAAATCGGCTATTCAAGAACCTTCGTCTTTCCCCGATCTAAATACGTTTTTCTTTGCTCTTGATCTAACACACATTAAAATTTAGCTCATTCAAGCACCATTCATCTCAATTTAGTCCCTAAGCATATAAATGGGCAAATTACTATTTTACCCCTAGTATTTCACAACTTTGTAATTTAGTCATATTTGCATAACACACAAAATACACCAAATTAGCTAAAACTATACAAGGGCCGAATATTCCTAGGGACTTTACAAGTCCTCACATTTCATTTATTTTGCAAATAGGCCCCTCTAAAATTTTATTTTTACAATTTAGCCCTAAATACTCAATTTCATCAAAACTTCCAATGCAAAACATACTAATCTTTTACATATCTTTCATCTAAAATCATCAAATATCAAAAACCACATGAACACAACAATGGCCGAACATCAAACATGCTTAGTTTCAAAAATTACAACATGGGTTGCATAGATCATGTTACGAGGATTTCAAAAATGTAAAAATTATTAAAAATAGGGCTAGAACGGACTTACAATCGAGCTTGGAAGCTTGAGAAACCTTAGACATGGCTTCTTCATGCAACATTTGACCATAGCTTAAAGATGGACAAAAATTGGCTTTTAATTTTATTTATTTAATCATTTATCCACTAAATGACAAAAATGCCCCTAACTTAAAAATATTCTATTTCACCTATTTCATGTCTATTTTTTGTCCAAAAAATTAACTAATAGTCTAATTACCATTTAAGGACCTCCAATTTAAAATTTCATAACAATTGGACACCTCTAACATGTAGAACTCAACTTTTACACTTTTTATAATTTAGTCCTTTTGACTAAATTGAGTGCCCAAATGTCAAAATTTTCGAACGAAATTTTCACAAAATCATTCCGTGAAATTGTAAACCATAAAAATATAATAAAAATAATTTTTTCCTCATCAGATTTTTGGTTCCAAAACCACTATTCTTACTAGGCCCAAGTTCAGGCTATTACAGTTATATTTATGTGTTAAATGCTTTAATATTGTATGAAATGTGATTGACTATTTGGACTTATTCAACAAAGTTTCAAAAAACAAGAAATCTCGATTGAACATTAGGAATAGATTAGGACACAAGTGACATGTCACTACGAACCCATGTAATTATGTGATTTGTGTGATCCGAGTGCTGGTCTTATACATTCTACCGGTGGCTGGGTATACCGGCATATGTTGTAGATACTTGACAGCTTGTGTGAGCAGCACCACGTAGCTATGTATCAACTGGCAACTTGTGTGAGCAGGCTCGAGGATAGCTCGAGAGTAAGCCTATATGAGTTACGAGAATTGTGTTAGCATTGGCTATATATGTGGCACTTATGTGCAAATCTTTCTATGTATCCGATAGTATTCCAAGTGGTTCAACATGTATGTCAAAGATGAAAAAGTATGTGATTATGTTACGAGTTGGTACAAGTATGTACGAAAAACTCAAAGGAAATAGATTCGGTGTATGATGATCTATTGGTAAGATTATGATTGTGTAAGTTATGCTCATGAAGTTTAATGACATTTATATTGATATATGTTATGTTATTAATATGATGAGTTATTGGTAAGAATGTGATTGAGTAAGTTGTGTTTATGAAGTTATAATGACATTTATGTTAATATATGTTAAGTTACTTGTATGTCAGATGTATGAATAATGTTTTGTATTATTTGCATATGAATTTGCAAATGAACTTACTAAGCTTTATAGCTTACCCCCTTTCTTTCCCTTATCTTATAGTGTCATCAAGCTAGCTCGGGATCCGAGATCATCGGAGTTTGCATCACACTATCAAACGGTTATTTTGGGTATGCTAAGCTTATCATTTTGAGTATGTGGCATGTATAGGGACTTAGACATTTTGTATATGTGTCATTGTGATTGTAATAGGCCTAATTCTCCTGGCCTGGTAGAAAATAAAAAATTTTAAAGTCCAAGTTTATGTTACAAGCCCCCCCCAAAAAAAGGAAACCCAAAATTAACCCTAACCCAAATACAAGCCCAATGGCCCAAAGTGATTAAACATTTTCAGTAAAACAAACCCTATAGTCTCCCCCCATGCCGTTTCTCCTCAGCCACGTCACCCACGCCTCGTCCTGAGGCACCTCGGGACTCCCGAGGTTCGTCTGCAAGCTTGCACCAAAATGGAAAAATCCCTTCTCCACCTCCGGCAACTCCTGCAAACAAGCCAAAAAGGGAAAGCAGAAACGAAGCAAATATACAGTAAAAAGTAGCAAACTTTTTGTATTCGGCTATAAAGTCACAATAAAAACCAGATTGTAACACACCCACGCAAGAACTAGAAATCAAATACAAAAAAACAAATATTTTGAAGCAAAAGGTGAACTTTTTTGATGTATATGTCGTTTTATTTTTATTTTTATTTCTTTTTTAAAGATATAAGATATAGGAATAAAAAGAAAAGAAAACTCACCTAAATTGGTTGGTCTCCTCAATGTCAAAGTCCACGCAAAAAAAAGTAGAAGAAATGAAATGTGTCTTTATGTAACGCCCCAAATTTATGCCTAGTAGATTTGGGCCTATTGGGTTGTAACACCCCAAAAATGTCGAAACCTTAATTTCTGTGCATTGAAGTTAGTATGAATGGGTAGCGCATAGTTTATTATTATTAAGTTATTATTGGGCTTATTTGAAGCCTTAAAGATAGGGGAGACCATAAGGAAACATTTATTTTTCTTGCTTAGCGGACCCTAGTCTCAAGCATGAGGCCTTTTAAGGAGATTAAGAGACAATAGGACAAACATGGGCCTGTGGTCCAGTGGTAGCTTTCATCACTTAGGAGCTACAAGGTGGCATGTTTGTCAGTTAAGGAGGTCCAAGGTTCGAGGCCTAAGTGGGGAGAATTAAGGAGTTTTATTTTTTGTACCTGACAAAAGGAGGGCGTTGGAGGGGACTCTGAAAGGGAGTGTTCAGGAGAGAAATTTGAGGTGAAGATAAGGGAGAAAAGATAGGGATTGGGAGGTGGATATAGTGGTGCCAATTTGGACTCTAAGGAAGGGAAGTTTCGGCAAAGGACTATATATATGGTTGCCGAATTAAGTTCCGAGAGTAATGCCAAAATTTTGTTTTCCCTCTGGCCAAATTTCTTCATTTGTGAGATGCCCAAACACCCTTTTTCTCTTTAAGTGTTCAAAAGCTGAATCTTTCATACTCTCCCTCTCAAATTTCCTTTTTGGTGCACCACTTGGTTCTAGCCGAATCACCTCTTTTCTTATTCTCCCTAGTGTTGCCGAATTGCCTCTGTCACCTTACTAGTCTCAAAAGCCAGACATAAGCTGCGGATCAAAGGAGAATTTTGGTAAGTGCTTAGTTGAATTTTTACTGTGTTTTGTTATAATTCGAAGGGCTATCTAACCCAATCATTGTCATTAACTTGTATTAACAAGGGTAAGGCTCAACAATCGTAAGAGTGGTAGGTAAGGATTACTAACAAGGTGGTAAGTGTTCCCGACCCAGTCATGGTTTAGTAAATGGCCGAAACTAATGTGGCTCATAGAGGTGACTTATGATCAATATGGGTCACTTGGTTTTGACGATATAGGTGTTTGGATGCAGATCTAGAGGATAATCGCAAATAGTAGTAGAGGAACGGCTACTAGAACGTGAGGCACGCAGTAAGGGTACGGTGAGGTTTCAGTTTTTGATAAGTATGTGTTAAAGCCTTTGTTAATCACTAGTAATGTCGATTGTAGGTTCTGACTAAGGCGTTTGTAGCACTCAAGGTTACCTGGTGTGTACAAACACTACACACACGATATCAGCAATGTCGAAAAGCCGAAAGGCTGAAAGTAGCTAAATGGGCCCGGTGGGCCCTGAGGCTAAGTTTGATGAAATGGTTTGGTTGGTTATACGAATTGAGTTAGTCATGCATGATACATGATGTGGAATTGTTTTGGGCCTAATAGGCCATATGATGAGATTTGGGCCTAATGGGCCGTAAGGATGTGATTAGGACTTGATGGGCTTATGGGGACGTATACAAGTATGTTAGGGTTAATAGACTTTAGGCCTAGTTTGAACAACTCTTAAATTTCATAAAACTTAGGCTAATTAAACATGTTCGTGAACAAGTCGATGGGTAACAGTGTGGCAACGGGCATATGCATGTCTAGGATTGGATCTAGGGAGAGCTTGGTACTTAAGCAGCCCTAGTGGCCTACCTCCTCTTCTCTAGAATCCTACCTAGTATGTAGTGTCTGCTCACTTTAGCCGCGAGGACTTGTTGATGGGCCAAAGTTCATAACTAAAACCTGAGAGGGACCAAATACCCCTATATTTTTGAAATTACTAAAATACCCTTATATTTGTAAAATTACTAAAATAGTCATATATTTATCAAATTACTAAAATACCCTATATCTGTAAAATTACTAAAATACCCTTATATTTGTAAAATTACTAAAATACCCCTAGATTTGTAATTATCAAAATACCCCTATTGTAACACCCCAAACCTGGCCCAAACGCCACGACCGGATCTGGCATGCCACAGGTTGAATGTAAAGGTCCAAACTCTCTGGTTACTTTGAAGAAATCATGGATTTGAAAAAATTACTTTTTGGTAGTATGTTGAGTTGGAAACTTTGCTTTGTTGGGTTCGAAAATCTCAGATTGTTTTATCCCGATATTCGTTAACTAAGTGATTTTTGATGGAAATCATTGCTTTGCGTTAAGCATGTTTGAAACTCACATTTTTTATTACTTCTTATAATTAAGTCCTTGAGATATAAATTTACAATCCGTAATTATTAACTGCTAGAAACAGAAAATTTAAGCTAAGAGGCCTTATTACATGCTAACGGAAAGTAAACCCAAAATTTAAAATTTAAGAAAAATCAAAATAAGTTTAAGTAAATGAAAGACTTTATGGCCCTCGATTCCGCCTCGGCTCCCGTGATCCACGATCTAACGCTTCATCCGAAGGTTGAGAAAATAAGGGTGAGTCACCAAGACTCGATGTGCAAATCCTCGAATCACATACACGACTTGAGGCCCACAATCGCATATTGGGCCCTAGCCCACACATAATGAAAGCAGAACATGTACATGCGATATGACCCAACCCAACCTAAAATTCCATCATCTACACGCCAGCCCTTACTAGCCATCACACCGCGGGGATTTCTACAATCAACCCACCAACCGCTACACGCCATTTCGACAGCCATGCTGTCAGTTATATTGCCAATCACTGTGTGACCTTAAAATCAAATGTGGCAGAGCCAACAATCACCATGTGACCTTTTAACATATCGTGGCTTAACCATCGATCACTAAGTGACCTATTAAGCATGCTCTTCCCCTTCATCATATCAACCCTATTCCATGCACACCTACATGTAGAAACAAGAACAATATACCATCTACAAGATAACAGGTTATCACATACATCGATACACATAGAGAATTTGCTATGTTTACGTACCTGGCATCCCTAGCCTAACCCCCACTGGTTACCCGACTGTCCACACAGCCTTTTTCAGCTTTTCAGCCCATATCATGTATAATACAGAAAAACTTATGTGATAAAGATCTATACACCTGATTACTGACAAGATGATACTTTCTATGTCGACACTATTAGTAACCTCTACGACTGCTAACTGCCTACGACTTTGTTCTAAAGTTGGTCCACAACCCGGTGGCCAATCTCTGACGGCAGACACCGAATGCTTCTTGAACTTAGGGTTTGGGTTTACAGGCCCAACCCTCCCCTTCGCCTAATCGATATTTGATTCCATCTAAAGACCTTATCAATTGCTACCATCATAACATATGGTTATTAATCCATAACATAGGGTTAAGATCTCGAACACGATAATCGAACCTAACGAAAATCTAAAGAGAACCCCTTACCTTGAAAACCCAAAGGAGATAGAGTTTGGAAAACTAATGATTTTTGACTTTTGGGATCTAGATGATCCGTTTTACTTTGATTCCCAAAATGTCACCCCAAAAGAAAATGCAAGATGATAGAAAGTGTTAGACCAAACGATAGCCTCAACAAGCCAAGTAGCCATTCGGCTTTGGCCCTCAAGACTGAAAGAGAAAAGAAACAAAAGAAATCGACACTTACCTTAACACCAATCAGATTCTGCTACTCCAACATGTTTCAGCTTCAACGAAAATCAAAAGAAAATTGGTGCAAAGGGATCTATGGAGATTCGGTATTGAAAATAAAGTTAAGAGTTTCAGCTTTTGAGAAAGAGATGATTGAGAGAAGAGGAGTAGGATGGAATGAAAAGAGGAAATAGATATGGGAAAGAGAAAGAGAGATTTCGGCAAGACTTGGGGTAGATTCGGCTTATACATAGAAACGAAAGAAAAAGAGAACAAATGGGGACCCTAAATTCCGAAAATGAAGAAGTACTCCCCCTCACTTAAACAGAATTTCGGCACTCACCAAACAAATGCTGAAAATGCCTATTTTGAAAACTAAAATCCATCCTATCAACAGGGAAATTTTGGCACCCCTTAGCCACTCAAAATTGATTCCTCCTCCCTCTTAGAGTTTGAAATTCGGCCACCACCTAGCCTTCTAAAAAAAACCCTAGATTTTCTCCCTTATCTTCATCTGATCACGCATCCACAAGTGGCATGGATAACACCACATCTTCTTCCCTTTATCAGCCACATTATCAGCCACATTATCCAACTCAGTTAATCTCCCTATTTCTAAGTCCTAGCCGACTCCAACTCTGCTCCTTGCTAACGCCAAAAATAATTAGAATAAAAAGGGGTATCATGCATCTCTAACCTTGGACCTCCTTAACTGCTTAACACCCCACCTCAAAGCCCCTAAATGACACCACTGACCACTGGGCCACAAGCCCATTTTGTCTCTTAACTCACAGATAATATCTTTTAAGCCCTATCCTACCTGGCTCTCCACTAGAGTGCCCAAACAGAAAATTTTTACTAAGGCCTCGGCCCAACTCAGAGCCCATTCTGGACCCCTAAAACACTCTAACTAGCATATTAAGCATAACAATACATCATAGCACATCCAATGCAAAGCCCCACAAATTCAGGATGTTACAATTCTACCCCCTTAAAGAAATTTCAGACTCGAAATTACCTGGTTAGAACAAATGCGTAGTACTACTGCATTACTTCATCTAGTTCCACGTAGCCTCCTCAGAGCCGTGATTCTGCCATAGAACCTAAACCAACAGAACCATTTTCCTTCGTAATACTTTGACATCATGATCTAGAATTTCCACTGGTTCCTCCTCAAAGGATAGGTTAGGTCTTACTTCAATTTCTTCCAGAGGCACCACATGAGATGGATCCGAATGATAGCGTCTTAACATAGAGACAAGAAATACATTGTGAATCTGACTTAACTCTGAAGGTAGCTCGAGCTGATAGGCTATCGGTCCCACTCATTGATGAATCTGGGACCTAATTTACCTTTTCGTCCAAACCTTAGTACTTTCTTCCACGGCGACACCTTTAAGAACACCCTATCACCTACTGCAAACTCTATGTCCTTACGGTTCAAATCAGCATAGGACTTCTATCTGTCCGACACTTCATTTAATCGAGCCTGAATTAACTCAACCTTCTCCTCCTTTTGGTAACCAATTCTGGCCCCAAAATTTGACGTTCCCCTAACTCCGTCCAACAGGTAGGAGTGCAACACTTCCGCCCGTATAATGCTTCATAAGGCCCCATCTGAATACTAGACTGGTAGCTGTTGTTGTAAGCAAACTCTACCAACGGTAAAAACTCTTTCCAACTACCCTTGAAATCAATGACACAACCTCTCAACATGTCCTCTAAGATCTAAATTACCCGGTCAGACTAACCATTGATCTAAGGATGAAATGTTGTACTAAAATCTAATTTCGTACCCAACGCTTGATGCAACACCTTCTAAAATCATGATGTGGACCTCGGGTCCCTGTTCGATATGACTGATACTGGTACTCCATGTGGCCTCACTACCTCCGCTATATATAACCTAGCCAATCTTTACAGAGAGTAATCAACATGTACGGGTATGAAATGAGCAGACTTTGTCAAGCGGTTAACAATCACCCTAATCGAATCTTTCTTAGTAGGCGTGAGAGGTAGCCCACTAACAAAGTCCATTGTGATTCTTTCCCATTTCCACTGTGGAATCTTCACCGACTGCAACAACCCTGATGGTAACTGGTGCTCGCCTTTACCTGCTGATAGGTCAAACACTTACCCACAAACTCGGTCACCTCTCGCTTTAGGCCCGACCAACAGAACTATTCTTGCAAATCCCGATACATCTTACTCCCTCCAGGGTGCATAGCGTATGGACTACCATGCGCTTCTAGCAAAACCTTACGCCTCAACTCAGGATCTTTTGGCATGCAAATTCTTCCTTGGAAACATAATAGCCCTTTCTCATTCACACCGAATTCTGTTGGCCTATCACCTGATCTACCTGAAACTTCTCCTTTAACAACTCATCGGCCTACTGCTTCTCCTTAACTTGATTGACCCAAGAGGGTTTCACTTGAAGTTTAGCTCATAAACTCCCATCATCGTATAAACTAAGGTGAGCAAACATTACTTTCAAGTCAGAGATTACTCTACGACTCAGAGCATCCGCCACCACATTAGCTTTTCCCGGATGACACTCGATCGAGTAGTCATAATCCTTTAACAACTCGATCCACCTCCTTTGCCTTAAATTCAACTCCTTCTGGGTCAAAGGTATTTTAGGCTCTTATGATCGGTATAAATGACAAATTTCTCCCTACACAGATAATGTCTCAAGATCTTCAAGGTAAAAACCACTGCCGCCAATTCCAAATCATGGATGGGATATTTTGATTCGTGCGATCTTAACTGCCAAGACACATATGCAACAACCTTTCCACCTTACATCAATACGCATCTTAGCCCCTTGTGTGAAGCATCACAGTAAATCACGAACTCCTTTCCAACCTCCGGCTGAATCGAAGCTAGAGCCTCTGTCAATATCCTTTTTAACCTCTTGAAACTTTCTTGCTGCTTCTCAGACCAAGCAAACGGAACACCTTTCTGCAGCAACTTAGTCAACGGTGCCACAATCAACTAAAATCCTTCAACAAACCTTCTGTACTACCCGGCTAGACCAAGAAAACTCTGGATCTATGCTATAGACTTAGGCGGCTTCCAATCCAACACCGCTTCAATTTTTCGAGGGTCAACCCTAATCCCCTCTGCCGACACAACGTAGCCTAGAAAAGTAACTTCCCTTAGCCAAAATTCTCACTTACTAAATTTGGCATTCAGCTGCTTCTCCCCTAGAATCTGCAAAACCACTCGAAGGTGTGAATCATGCTCCTCCTCTGATCTTGAATAAACTAGGATGTCATCTATAAATACCACGACAAACCGATCCAAGTAGGGTTGGAACACTCGGTTCATCATGTCCATAAACGCTGCTGCAGCATTAGTCAATCCAAATGGCATCACCATGAATTCTTAGTGACCATAGTGAGTCCTAAAAGCCATCTTATGAATATCCGCCTCCTTGACCCTAAGCTAATGGTGCCCTGACCTCATATCTATCTTTGAAAAGACTGAAGCCCACTTCAACTGATCAAACAAGTCGTCGATCCTCGACAACGGGTATTTGTTCTTAATTGTTAACTTATTCAACTGGCGATAGTCAATGCACATACACATTGATCCATCCTTCTTCTTAACGAATATCACTGGTGCTCCCCAAGGTGACACACTTGGTCGAATAAACCCTCTATCCAACAACACTTATATCCACGCTTTTAACTCCACCAACTCTTTCAGTGCCATTCGGTATAGGGAAATAGATACTGGTGCTGTTCCCAAAAGAAGATCAATATCAAACTCCACTTCAAGGTCTGGAGGCAATCCCGAAAGCTCTTCTGGGAAAAAATCAAGAAATTTCTTCACCGTCCTAACATCCCCGACAGATAGTTCCTTGGCTTCCAGAGCCCAAACAAACATTAGAATTACCTTGCATACTTTCCTTACCATCCTTTCCGCTCTTAGAGTAGTCACCCCATTCGACAAAGAGTTCCCCCTTTCATCCATCACTAGCACTTTGCCACCCTCGGGAGTTTTTAACACCATACGCTTGGTTGCACAATCTATATTAGCTTGATACCTCACCAGCAAATCCATGCCTAAGATTAAATCAAACTCCCCGAATGGTAATTCCATCAGATCAGTCAGGAAAACTATTCCCTGAACTTCTAAAGGTACCTCCCGATAAAGCTTATTTACCACCACAGAGTGTCCTAACGGGCTAATTACTGTCATCTCCCTAGAGGAAATCTCAAAATCTATGCTTAAAGTTCCAGACACCCTACTAGCAACATATGAATACGTCGACCCAATATCAATCAATGCAGCGTAAGGCAATCCAAAGATTAAATATGTACCGGTTATGACATCCAATGCATCAGCCTCCTCTCGACGTTTGGCAGCATAGACTAACCCCAGCTGTCTTGCCTCAATGTTTTCTCGCCCTCCCCTGGTGCTCCACTACCGACGGAATCATACCACCCCGGCCGGACCACGACCTCTTTGCGATTCTTGACCTCCTCTACCGACCGAGCATTCCCCGACCAGAGGCCCTACGCCCCGTGGTCGTGGATGCCTCTAACTGATGGTCCATAGATCCATACCTAAAACACTTCCCATTGGTCGACCAACACACACCTAAATGGAATTTACCACATCGAGCACACCTTTATGTCTGGCTAGCAGCAGCAGGTCGCTCTCCCCGACTCGACCCATCTGACCTAAGTATTTTCTAAGTACGCCCAACTGCCCCTGACGATCCAAAATTCCTCTAACTTCTACCCTTATCTCAATCCCAATTCAATTTTTCTATTAGCTTTACATCCTCAACTATCTTAGCTTTTCCACGAGAATAGAAAATTCCCACTCCCGCTGCGGGGCTATCAATACACGCAGATCATCCCTTAGACCATCTTCAAAGTGAACACAATGTTCATGGTCTGTGACCACTATCCCTTGGGCATAACGGCTAAGGTGTAAAATTTCGCTTCATACGCAGCCACAGACCTACTTCCCTGAACCAGATTCAGAAATGCTCTGCGCTGCGCATCCACATAACTTGACCCAATGTATTTACTCTGAAACACCATTCTAAAGAAATCCCAAGTGATACAGTCAGCCATCGAACCATTCTTAATCGTAAGCCACCATTGATACGCTTTGTCCCGCAGGAGAGATACAACCCCTTTCAATTTTTCCTCTTCCGTGAAATCAAGATCATCCATTATGTGCTCAACTGCCTCCAACCAATACTCAGTTGTACTCGGGGCTATACCCAAAATTCCATTAAACATTTCTGCCCCATTGGCTCTAAGTCGCTCCGAAACAGATTTTCGAGCTCCCATACCCATGTCTGCCCTAGCAACTCTTTCTAAAACCCGTAACATCGCCTGAGATACCACATCATCTCTGGCCGTCTGATCTTGAAATTCTACCTCCTTAGCGGTGGAACTAACATCTCATCTCCGGACCCATGGCCAGATCCTGTTGGTTCTGACACGGCCATCCTGCCCCTACCACGGCCATGCAAGGGTCCCTTTGTACTCATACTATCGATTCACTTTTATCTAATTAGAAGTTTTATGGAATAATAATTTCTTTCACTGATTAATAACGAACAATCTTATGGAAAGTAGTTTCAATAGTAGTTCTTTCGAATTCGATATTATATTTATTAGGTTCAGTCTCAAGTCTGTATCTCCTAGTTCTACATACATTCAACATCCATTTGCATCCCAAGTAGAGTATCACATAAATGCTTCAAACATACGAGTAACGTCCATAAGCTCACATTCGTCACGCAAGGGTATTTTTGTCATTTCACTACCCAGGGGTATCTTCGTAATTCTACCCTATAGGTGTATTTTTGTAATCTCACAAAATAGGGTATCTTGGTGATTTTACAGAATATGGGTATTTTGGTAATTTCGTAAAGCATGGGTATTTTGGTAGTTTTACAAACCAGGGGTATTTCGGTAATTTTCACAAACAAAGGGTATTTCGATAATTTTTACAAAACTAGGAGTATATTAGTAATTTTAAAAAATAGGGTATTTGGTCCCTTTCGGGTTTTAGTTATGAACTTTAGCCCATTAACAAGTCCTCACGGCTAAAGTGAATAGACACTACGCACCAGGTAGGATTCCAGAGAAAGGAGGTGGGCCACTAGGGTCGCTTAAATACCAAGCTCTCCCTAGATCCAATCCTAGACATGTGTATACCCGTTGCCACACTCCAACCCAGTGACTTGTTCATGGACATGTTTAATTATTAGAAAGTCTTATGGAATTTAAGAGTTGTTCAAACTAGGCTTAAGGTCCATAACCCTAGCATACTTATCTACGTCCCCATAAAGCCCATCAAGCCCAACATGCATACCTGATCAAGACTTAGAATACTTACCTGCGTGGATCAGGTGCCGATAGACTCGAAGGCCATATCTCAACCCAAATCATTTTTCTTAAATTCACATCAATCTATACAACACTACTGGACCCATTTCACAGCCCGAGTTTTACAACTGGGCTCTGATACCAAAATGTAACACCCCAAACCCGGCCTAAATGCCACGACCGGATTTGGCATGCCACAGGTTGAATGTAAAGGTTCAAACTCTCTAGTTACTTTGAAAAAATCATGGATTTGAAAACAATACTTTTTGGTAGTATGTTGAGTTGGAAACTTTACTTTGTTGGGTTCGAAAATCTCAGATTGTTTTATCCCGGTATCCGTGAAATAAGTGATTTTTGATGCAAGCCGTTGCTTTGCATTAAGCATGTTTGAAACTCCTATTTTTTATTACTTCTTATAATTAAGTCCTTGAAATATAAATCTACAATCCGTAATTATTAACTGCTAGAAACCAAAAATTTAAGCTAAGAGACCTTATTACATGCTAACGAAAAGTAAACCCAAAATTTAAAATTTAAGAAAAACCGAAAATAAGTTTAAGTAAATGAAAGACTTTATGGCCCCTCGAGTCCTCCTTGGCTCTCGTATCCACGATCTACTGCTCATTTGAAATATTGTGAAAAATAAAGGGTGAGTCACCAAGACTCAGTGTTCAAATCCCTGAATCACATACACGACTTGAGGCCCACAATCGCATATTGGGCCCCAACCCACACATAATGAAAGCAGAACAAGTGCATGCGATATGACCCAACCCAACCTAAAATTCCATCCTCTACACACCAACCCTTACCAGCCATCACACCATGGGGATTTCTACAATCAACTCACCAACCGCTACACGCCATTTCGACAGCCATGCTGTCAGTTATATTGCCGATCACTGTGTGACCTTAAAATCAAATGTGGTAGAGCCATCGATCACTATGTGACCATTTAACATATCGTAGTTTAACCACCGATCACTAAGTCACCTATTAAGCATGCTCTTCCCCTTCATCATATCAACCCCATTCCATGCATGCATACATGCAAAAACAAGAACAATATACCATCTACAAGATAAAAGGTTATCACATACATCGATACACATAGAGAATTTGCTATGTTTACGTACCTGGCATCCCTAGCCTAACCCCGACGGGTTACTCGACTGTCCACACAACCTTTCTTGGCTTTTCAGCCCATACCATGTATAATACAGAAAAACTTTTGTGATAAAGATTTACACACCTGATTACTAACAAGATGATACTTTCTATGTCGACACTATCAGTAGCCGCTACGATTGCTAACTGCCTACGGCTTTGTTTTGAAGTCAGTCCACAACCCGGTGGCCAATCTCTAACGGCAGACACCGAACGCTTCTTGAACTTAGGGTTTGGGTTTAAGGGCCTAATCCTCTCCTTCGCCTGATCGATATTTGATTCCATCAAAAGACCTTATCGGTTGCTACCATCATAACATATGGTTGTTAATCCATAACATAGGGTTAAGATCTCAAACACGATAATCAAACCTAATGAAAATCTAAAGAGAACCCCTTACCTTGAAATCTAGAAGGAGATAGAGTTTGGAAAACTAATGATTTTCGACTTTTGGGATCTAGATGATCCGTTTTACTTTGATTCTCAAAATATCGCCCCAAAAGAAAATGCAAGAAGATAGAAAGTGCTAGACCAAACGATAGCCTAACAACAAGCCAAGTAGCCATTCGGCCTTGGCCCCTAAGACTGAAAGAGAAAAAATAGAAGAAATCGACATTTACCTTAACACCAATCAGATTCGGCTACTCCAACAGGTTTCAGCTTCAGCGAAAATCAAAAGAAATATGGTGCAAAGGGATCTATGGAGATTCTGCTTTTGACAATAAAGTTAAGAGTTTTGATTTTTGAGAAAGAGATGATTGAGAGGAGAGGAGTAGGATGGAATAAGAAGAGGCAATAGATACGGTAAAGAGAAAGAAGGATTTCAGCAAGACTTGGGGTAGATTCAGCTTATACTTAGAAAAAAAAGAAGAAGAGAACAAATGGAGACCCTAAATGCCAAAATGAAAAAGTACTCCCCTCAATTAAACAAAATTTTGGCACTCACTAAACAAATGCCGAAAATGCCCATTTGAAAACTAAAACCTATCTTATCATTAGAGAAATTTTGGCACCCCTTAGCCACTCAAAATCGATTCCTCTTCCCTCTTAGAGTTTGAAATTCGGCCACCACCTAGCCTTCTAAAAAAAATTCCTAGATTTTCTCCCTTATCTTCATCTGATCACTCATCCACAAGTGGCATGGATAACAACACCTCTTATTCCCTTTATCAGCCACATTATCAGCCACATTATCCAACTCAGTTAATCTCCCTATTTCTAAGCATCCTAGCCGACTCCAACTATTCTCCTTACTAACGCCAAAAATAATTAGAATAAAAAGGGGTATCATGCATCTGAACCTTGGACCCTCTTAACTGCTTAACATGCCACCTCAAAGCCCCTTAATAACGCCACTGACCACTGGGCCACAAGCCCAATTTGTCTCTTAACTCACAGATAATATCTTTTAAGCCCTATCTTACTTGGCTCTCCACTAGAGTGCCCAAACAAGAAATTTTACTAAGGCCTCGGCCCAACTCTGAGCCCATTCTAGACCTCTAAAACACTCTAACTAGCATATTAAGCACAATAACACATCACAGCACATCCAATACAAAGCCCCACAAATTCAAGATGTTACACCTATTTTGCAAAAGTACCAAGATACCCTTATTTTGCCAAATAACCAAAATACCCCTATAGGGTAGAATTACGAAAATACCCCGAGTAGTGAAATGATGAAAATATTCCTATGTGATGAATATGAGTTTGTGGATGTTACTCATGTGTTTGATGCATTCATATGATATTATGCTTAGGATGCATATGGGTGGGAATTATGGTACGGAGGAAGATTTAAAGATTGCATAGTCGTATGGCCGTGGATCCACTGGTGTCTTTAAACCTATTATATGATTAGCAGCTTTGCTGCAACGTTAGGTAGTACCGTAATCGGGCTGCCTTTAGTGTGTTGTAACATCCTTAAGTAGGGGTTATTGTGTTTGAACTTCTTTGCATGTGTGTGTTTGTTGTTTGAGGTGTTCTAGAGGCTAGTTATAAGCCAAAGGTAGGCCCGAACTGTGGGAAAAATTTTGTTTTTAAGTGTTAGTCAAGGGAGCTAAAGGAGCTAGGGGTTAAGTATATTTCGTGGGGAAGTTAAGCACAAGATGGGGCTTGGTAAAGTGGCAAGGAGGTGCCAATTAGGGCCTTGTGATTGACGCCACATGTAGGGAAGGGAGAACTCAGGGTCGAGCAGCAGAAATCTCAATTTCTGCATATTATTTTGACGCCAAGGGGGAAGAGTTGTGCTGAGCACAAACTCTATCAGATAAGCATGGAATAAGTCAATTAATTTAAATGGGTGGCAAGGAGAAAATTTAGGAACTTGTGGAATTCAAATTCATTTGAATTAGTGGCCAGGAGGAGTTTGAGGAAGTGGCTGAATTTTGAACTCTTGTTGGCAAAGGAGTGTTCGGTTTGGGAAGCTAAGGAGAGGAGAGTGCTGAATTTCTTTAGGTGCCTTATTGTGCATTTTCGGCTAGCTTAAGTCCTAGTGTGCTTGGTGAGTTAAAAGCCGAAACCACCTTAGTTGCATGTCGTTTTCCTCTCTAAAGCATTGGCCGAATCTTCACAAGAACCCTTTTGGAATTCTCTTTTCTCCTTTGAACCGAAACCTCACTTGATATCTTCTTCTTTTCTCTTTTCGACAATTAAGGTGCTTGGCCGAACCTATCTTTCTCCCACCTTTCTTTTTCTTTTTTTCATATCTGCTCAAGTCCTCATCCTCTTCTTTATTTTCTTCTCTTGTCGAAACATCTTAATCCCTTTTTGTTTAAGCCTAAGCCGAATACCCATCACCTTTTCTCCCATTCTCTCTTTTTCTTTTCGAGCCAAATCTCAATTATTTCTCTTCTATCACCCGTAGCCGAATCTTCCTTCACCACTCAACCTTGGTTGAAATTTCCTTTCTTTCTTTTAGTTGCTTTGGCTAAATATCGAACAAGGGTAGATCTTCTTCGATTTTTATTTAATCGATTTTGAGAAGGGGTAAGTGTCTTAGCCAAATTCCTTTTGTTCCTTTTCTCTTCTCTCTATCGACTTTCATATGAGCAAAAGCCAAATTTTGACATTTGGTGATAGATTTCTAATCATCTATAAGGACAATTTCTTTTAGGATCTCTAGGATTTTGAAGCAATCGATCTAAGCCTTTATTCTCTAACAATCGAATTTGGTAAGTCAAGTGGTAAGGATATCTATGTTGGTTCATCATTCTTTAAGTTGTTGAAAAGCCTTGAGACTAAGCTTTATTGTTGGCCGAATGTAGGGGGGAGGATCAGTCTCGCATATTTTGGTGTTGTGATTTGTTTTCGTAAGGCAGAAAGGTAAGGGTGGTGTTGTTTATGCATAATCTCACCCTTCAAGAGTTATTGGTATAGTAGAATGGCCTATGTTATTAACCTTAGTGTTGGCTGAATGTAGGACAAGGAGATCTAGTGCGGTAGATCGGGTTTTCGAGATTCAGCATTTGCATTAGTACAGGTGTGTAACTTACACACTTCATAACTTAGTAAATATGTTAATAACCTGAATATGTTAAAAGCCAAAAAACTATGTAGATCTTGATATGATACCTTGATGGGTATGAGTAAGGACTTGGGTAAGTCCGTTTCGATATGATTTTGCTATATGTGGTTTAATACTATAATCTATGATATAATTATTGTATGTTTCATATTAAAGCATGATGGCATGATTTGCATAAATATTGCTTTGTCATGGGTGATATGAGAGGAGGGGGAAGATTTGATATCCGTGCCTTTGGGGCACCAGAGGTTTGGCATCACCAGTGGTTTGGCACCACATTATTATTGGATATCGTGACTTTGGGTCACCAGTGGTTTGGCACCACCAGTGGTTTGGTACCACATAGGGTAGAAACGGAGTTATGGATGGCTAGGTTTGGGTGGATGATATATTTATTGGTTATGACTTGTGTGTAAGCATGTTGCATTAATTGGGAGGGGAATTATGCACTAAGTCTTAGTGACTCACCTTCTCCCTTATCGTTTCAAGTGATTCGTAGATCACGGATGAGGAGCCGGATGGACTCGAGGTGGCCATGCATTAAACACATTCGGTTTTACATGGACTTTGCTTTGAGTAGTACTTTAAATGTTAGTTTTATTTTGGGTTTGTAATAGGGCCTTTAAATTATGTTTTTTTTTGGATTATTTTGCATGCTTTCGATATATCTTGAAATATGACAAAGTAAAATACTTGTTTTGTTTTAACAACCTGATAACCAAAGTTTTCCAAAATTTACCTCGTTTTGAGTTTTCCAATAGTTACCATCGGGAAACAACATTCATGAAATGATAACAAAGATACTTTAGATGATTTCCAAATTCAGGGTTCTTCTCAATTTCAAATGCACGGGGTTTTTAAATAATTAAAAATAATACATCCGAGTTCTAACAAACATGGACGTTTTCTATCAAACTGAACGGCAAATGAGTTTTCAAACTATTTTCCTCTGTAACATGCCAGATTCAGTCATGGTGAGTTGATCGGGTTTGGGGTGTTACAATTTTAGTATCAGAGCCAAGTTCAAAGGCTCGACTGTGGGCCCAAGGCCCAAAATGTTTTAAAGTATGGTTCTAAAATGTTCTTGTTTGAAAATATATAGGTTGAGAAGCATGGCATCGAGTCTCCGACACCAATCCGCCTGTAAGTACTTCCGATCTGCTAGAGAATTATATGTGGGGAAATGGGTATTTCAGGATCGTAGGATAGTAGAATAGGAATCATTGAACTCTAGGAATAGCTTACTCCAACACAAATTTCATAAGACGTAATGATCCACTAAACAAACCTGTGAGCACGTCATTGAGCTAACGGTGTGGCAACCGTTGTGCGCATGTCTAGGAATGGATTCAGGGAGAGCTTGGTATTTAAGTAGTCCTAGTGACTCACCTCCTCTTCACCCGAATCCTACCTGGTGCGTAGTAACGGTTCATCATAACTGAGACGACTTATTCACAGGCTAAATTTAATAATTAAAACCCGAAAGGGACCAGCCATTTTATTTCGAAATATTTAAACCATAGTTTTGAAATTTACCAGAGTACCCCTGATTTGGAAAAAGACCAAATTACCCTTGATTTGCGAAATGACCAAACTATCTCTGACTTGTAAAATTACTAAATTACCCCTGATTTGTGAAATGACCAAAATACCCTCGGATTGCAAAATTACCAAAACACCCTTATTTCACAAAATCACCAAGGAACCATATTTTGAAATTTTTTTACAAAAATACCCCTGGATTATGAAAATTTTGAAAATACCCCTGGTTTATAAAATTACCAAAATACCCCCGATTTCTGGAATTTTTGGAAATATCTATGATTTGTAAAGGTTTTCAAATTAACCCTATTTTATTACTAAAATACCCCGATAAGTTAAATTACAAAAATACCCCAAGTAGTAAAATGACGAGAATACCCCTATACGTGGAATGAGGGTAGGAAATTGAATTGAAAACTTTGTGATGACCGAAAGAACCACTTCCAAATTACTTTACATAAAACTTATCCGTGGGTAATCAGTGAAACAAAAGCTAATTCATAAAAATCTCTTAAACAGATAAATCGCGACTATAGACATGAGTACTAGGGGACGTGGTAGAGGTAGAATGACTGTATCAAAATCAGTTAGGTCTGGTCAAGGGTCCGAGAATGAGATACCACCACCACCACCACCGTGTGGAGTACCAGATCGACGGATGATGCAAAGGTCGCAGCGATCTGTAAGTGCCGGAAAGAGTGGCTGGAGCAGGTGGAGGTACAGGAGCTCGAAAATCTATATCTGAGTGACTTGAGCCAATGGAGTCAAGGTATTTCGAGGTGTTTCTGGTGTGGCTCCCAATACGACTGAGTATTGGTTAGAGGCAACGGAGTGAATTATGGATGACTCGAATCTGACTGCTGAGGAAAAACTGGAAGGGATAGTGTCGCTTCTCTAGGATGAGTCATACCAGTGGTGGCTCACGGTTCAGGATAGTGCAAAGAATGGATGATCTCACTTGGGATTATTTGAAGGCAAGATATCGGAAGAAGTATGTAGGGACCAGCTTATATTGATGCGCAGAGGAAGGCGCTTCGAGGTCGGGTCTAGGGAGTAAGTCCAGATCGAGTACGAGGCGAATTTCTAAGGTTGAGCCAGATGCTAGGGGCATCGTAGCTACGTAACATGAATGATGTGTCAGTTTGAGGATGGGTTGAGAGATGAGATGAGATTGTTGATTGCTCCACAAAGAAGAGCGAGTTTCTTGTCTTTGGTGGAAAAGGCTAAGGTAGCTGAAGGGGTAAAGGAGTCTATAAGATAGAATCTAGATAGGAATAGACACAAGAGAGGTTTTAGATCATTGAGGTCGGCCAGTAATCCGTAGAAAAGGGCTAAACAGAGTGGGCCGAATCAATCTGGAAGGCCTACTACTCCCATTCTCTCTTTTTTTTTTGAGCCAAATCTCAATTATTTCTCTTCTATTAACCATAGCCGAATCTTCCTTCACCACTCAACCTTGGTCAAAATTTCTTTCTTTCTTTTAGTTGCTTTGGCCGAATATCGAACAAGGGTAGATCTTCTTCGGTTTTTCTTCAATAGGTTTTAAGAAGGGGTAAGTGTCTTAGCCAATTCCTTTTGTTCCTTTTCTCTTCTCTCTGTCGACTTTCATAGGAGCAAAAGCCAAATTTTGGCATTTGATGATAGATTTCTAATCATCTGTAAGGATGATTTCTTTTAGGATCTCTGGGATTTTGAAGTAGTCGATCTAAGCCTCTATTCTCTAACAATCTAATTTGGTAAGTCAAGTGGTAAGGATATCTATGTTGGTTCATCATTCTTTAAGTTGTTGAAGAGCCGAAGGCTATTGAGACTAAGCTTTATTGTTGGCCGAATGTAGGGGGGGAGGATCAGTCTCGCATATTTTGGTGTTGTGATTTGTTTTCGTAAGCAAGAAAGGTAAGGGTGGTGTTGTTTATGCGTAATCTCACCCTTCGGGATTTATTGGTATAACTGAATGGCCTATGTTATTAACCTTAGTGTTGGCCGAATGTAGGACAAGGAGATCTAGTGTGGTAGATCAGTTTTTTCGGATTCAGCATTTGCGTTAGTATAGGTGTGTAACTTACACACATCATAACTTAGTAAATATGTTAATAACCTAAATATGTTAAAAGCCAAAAAGTGTGTAGATCATGATATGATACCTTGATGGGTATGAGTAAGGATTCGAGTAAGTCCATTTCAATATGATTTTGCTACATGTGGTTTAATACTATAATTTATGATGTAATTACTGTATGTTTCATATTAAAGCATGATGGCATGATTTGCATAACTATTGCATTGTCATGGGTGATATGAGAGGAGGGGGAAGATTTGATATCCGTGTATTTGGGACACCAGAGGTTTGGCACCTCCAATGGTTTGGTACCACAGTTGATTTCGTGACTTTGGGTCACTAGAGGTTTGGCACCTCATAGCGACTCGTCCTAGTGGCTTAGCACCAAAGTGGGTTGGTCCCACATTTAATATTATAGGATTGTCGCCAGTGATTTGATATCACAACGTGGGTTGGCCCCACAGATGGATTAATCGTGACTTTGGGTCACCAGTGGTTTGGCACCACATTATTATTGGATATCGTGACTTTGGGTCACCAGTGGTTTGGCACCACCAGTGGTTTTGTACCACACGGGGTAGAAACAGAGTTATGGATGGCTAGGTTTGGGCACATGATATATTGCTTGGTTATGACTTGTGTGTAAGCATGTTGCATTAACCGGGAGGGGAATTATGCACTGAGTCTTGGTGACTCACCTTCTCCCTTATCGTTTCAGGTGATTTGTAGATCACGAATGAGGAGCCGGATAGACTTGAGGTGGCCATGCATTAAACACATTCGGTTTTACATGGACTTTGCTTTAGGTAGTACTTTAAATTTCAGTTTTTATTTGGGTTTGTAATAGGGCCTTTAAATTATGTTTTTTTTTTGGATTATTTTGCATGCTTTTGATATATCTTCAAATATGACAAAGTAAATTACTTGTTTTGTTTTAACAACCTGATAACCAAAGTTTTCCAAAATTTACCTCGTTTCGAGTTTTCCAATAGTTACCATCGAGTAACAGCATTCATGAAATGATAACAAAGATACTTTAGATGATTTCCAAATTCAGGGTTCTTCTCAATTTCAAATGCATGCGATTTTTAAATAATTAAAAATAATACATCCGGGTTCTAACAAACATGGACGTTTTCTATCAAATTGAACAAAAAATGAGTTTTCAAACTGTTTTCCTCTGTAACATGCCAGATTCGGTCATGGTAAGTTAACCGGTTTGGGGTGTTACATGTGTAGAGGATGGATGGGTTGATTTAGAAATCCCCACAGGTGTGTAATGGTTGGAAGGGAAATGATGCGTGTAGTGGATGGATTATTGGGATGGGTTTTGCATTATCTTGTTTGTATATGATACGATATGATATGATTTGAGGTCATTGTGGGCTAAGGCCCAAGACCACAAATTTTTTATAAGGCTTAGGCCCAATGTGAATATTTGTATGTGATTTGATTGCTAAGGGTTGTATACACGAAGTTTCGAAACTCACACCCCTTTAATTTATTGTTTCAGGTAATCCTGAATAGACGGCTCGATGTCGAAAAGGACTCAGAGATGGCCACACTAGAAGCTGATCAAATGTTTTATTTTGTTCAAATAAATATGTTTTTAAATACTTTGTTTCTTCATTGGATTGTAATAATGCCATGTAACTCCTAATTGACTTTAGATTTCGGGTTTATTATTATTGTTTCAACTATCCGCATAATAAATTTCATAAAATTACTAAAGTTAGCATGGTTTTGAAATAACTCAACATATGATCGTTTACTTAAATTTTGGGTTTTTCCTATTAATTTAACAAGATACAAGGGTTTTGGGATTTTGGGCCTTAAATTGTTAAATTTAAAATCATTTTGAAGTGTGTCTTTAATGTGACATTCCAGACTCAGGTCTAACTTCTAGGCCGGGTTTTCGGGGGTTTTGGCCTCGGATTGTCATTTTACATGTGGAGGGCTTCAAAAGGGTGTCTTTTGGTGTTCTTTAGCCATCGTGTATGGCGGAGCCCTCACCGACGATCAGCGACAGCCACGGTGGCCCGATGGCCGGATAATGCAGAGGTCGAGAATATGGGGAGGAAACGACACCGTTTAGGGCCGACCCACACATGACCAAACCCGCTTCAGGGGAACCCGTATGTTTTCATTTTTTGGGTTATTTATGCCCCTGGTTCTTCCGCATTTCTAGGTTGTTTTAATCTAGTCCTATTTCTTTTATTTATTTATTTATTTTTTTTTGAAATTGACACTTTAATTTTATTTCACTTTTCATTTGGTCCTTCGATTCGCAAAATGGAATGGCGCACTTAGTGGGATCTTGGGATATTTTCCCTGTTAATCCCTTGCCTTTTTCGCGTTTCAAACTGGTCTTTTTATTTGTTTTATCATTCAATCAATCTATTTTTATTATATTTTATACTTGTAGTTTAGTTTAAACATCAATTTATTTCGTCATTTAATTTAATTTATTTATTTATTCATTTAGTTGCTTATTTATTATTTCTTTATTTTTGTTTATATTTTTTTTTGTATTTTTTTCTTTCGGCATTTGTCCATTTATTCCATTTATTTCATTATTATTATTATTATTATTATTATTATTATTATTATTATTATCATCATCATCATCATCATCATCATCATCATCATCATCATCATCATCATCATCATCATTATATTTATGTACTTTATTACAAATTGCACCCCAACTCTCATTTATATTTTAATTTGGTCTTTTATTTTCAATATTTTATAAATTAGTTTTCTCAATATTTATTTATTTATGTATCTATTTCTTTCTCCTTATTACGTTAAAAAATTGATATTTTCTTTTGTGTGCACAAATTTGTCATTATTATCGTTATCATTGTTTGTTATTTATTTTATTATTTATTTTAATTTTCATTGATTGTTAATATTAGTATTAAAGTGATACGTATTATGTGATTGTTGTCATTATATGTACTATAAATTACTTATTAGTACATTTATATTGTTGTCATTCATTAGCATAATATTTTATTCATATATCATTTTAAATATTACATTAATTTTAACCCAAATTGTAAAAAGGAAAATTTTGAAAATAAAGGCAATATTTCATATTTGGAACTTCGAGAAGTTGTATCTAACTTATAGGGTTTCGAATTTCACGTTGGACCTAAATAGCCGAATATTCTTTAGAATTAAAACATACAAGTTTTAAAATATAAAAATTAAAAGACAAGTTTATTCTCGAGGGTTCAAATGTCGTGTCCTAATTTACGAGATGTGACATTTTGCTATCTCGTGATGATAGGGCCTCTAATGCTCATTTCAATTTATTCAAGCATTTTTTAAAAAAAAACCAAAATTAATAAAAAATGGATCATATTTTAAATTCTTTTCGAGTTTTCAACTTTCGACATTAAGACATTAGTTAATCAATTAGCTACCAATTTTGGTTGTTACGAGGGTGCTAATCCTTCATCACACGTAACCGACTCTCGATCCCATTTTCTCAAATTTTGCAGATCAAAATAGTTGTTTTAGTAAATCAAAACATTTTATTAAAACGATCAAATTACGAGGTGATCCGATCACACCTCATAAAAAAGGATTTGTGGGAACTCCATTTTCATTTTTAAATAAAAGTCGACCTTTTAAAAAAAAGGTTTTCGATAGCTTGGCGACTCTACTGGGGACAAAATATGAGAGTCAAGCCACGAGTTGTATAACAGTCTAGTTTAGACCCTAATCGGAATAGTGGTTTCTGGACCACAAATCTGAGTCAGAAAAAAATATATTTTAATATTATTTTCTATGTCAGCAATATATTATTTAGCATGTGTGAGAGTTTCTTAAATTAATTTATCCGTTTGTGTGTTTATTTTGACAAAAGGACTAAATCGCATAAAAGGTAAAAGTGACCATCTATTTGAATAAGTGCTGAATTGCTAATGTTCTTATTATGTGAAGTCCTTAAAGGGGTAATAAGCAATTATTAAAGATAGTGGATGTCTATGGACGATTATGCCCTTAATGTATATTTGTTTCAAATATAAATTAGAAGGTTAATAAGGTAAATAGATTAATAATATGTTTATAACAAATAAAACATAAAAAATAGCCATTTTACTCATATTCTTAATCGAAAACAATAAAGAAAAGAAAGGAAATATGAATCTAGGCATTCAGCCATAAAACTCTTTCATTAATGTATGATTTTGACTCGATTTTTGATAATTTCTATGTTTTCGTAATCGTTGCTTTGAATACTTCGAAACCCATGTCTTAATTTTGAGAATTGATGATGTTTTTGAAATGTGCCATTGAGAAATTCATGAGTTTTGTGATGTTTGATAGTGAAATATGAAAGATATGTGTTTGATTATCATAGTTTGTCTTTGAGTTTTTGATGAATTTTAGTATTTTGGATGTAATTGAAAAAAGGTTGATTGAGGGACTAAATTGTGAAAGAAATGAAATGTATGGACTCATTTGAGCATGGGTGAAATTCGGATATGTATGGGTGATATGGAATTTGATGATTTTGTGAAATAGGGAGTAAAATGTCCAAATGTGAAAATGTGAAAATGTGAGGGCTAATTTGCAAATTGCCCTAAATATGTGTTTTTGGATTGAATTGAATGAATTATTGAATAAAAGAGTTAAATATGAATTTGTATAGATCAAGAACCAAGAAAATGGAATTAGATCATGGGAAATTAAAAGTTATTGAATAGCCGTTTATCTCCGTTCATCCTATACGAGGTAAGTCCATATACAAATAAATGTATTTAAATTGAATTATTTGTACCTAAATGAAATTTCAATTGCTATGAATATCCATTGAGATGGAATGTATATGAAATATGAGTTTAAGTATATATCGAAAAGTTATTGGTGTCCGAGAAATCTCGTTTGAAACTAGGAATAGATAAGATTGCATATGTCATGACATAGGTCTCCGATATGTGATATCATGTAAGACCACATTTGGGACGTTGGCATTGATTTGAGATTTCATGTAAGACCACGTTTGGGACATTGGCATCGATATGAGATTTACGTGTAAGACCTCATCTAGGACATAGGAATTGTACGACTTTTTCGAGCACTCTTAGTATCCTATTTAGTTCTAAGTGGTTCAACATGCAAGTTCGAGAAATGAATGACTATGTGAATTGTACATCCGATTTAGGTACGTTGACATGTATGTTATGTATAAGCATGAAAGGTGAGTAAGTTTGTGCATTGATGTATAGGAACATTTGAGAAATATGTATGTTTGAGATATGAGCAAATGAGATGTTTGAGATATGATGAATTGGTAAGCAATGACAAACTTAGTGAGCCAAAGAGATCTTCATGTGTTTTGAAATGAAGATATGTTAAAGAATCTAAATTGCCATGTTTATGAATGATTTTGTGATAAGTTTATTTGTATATGGCTTACTATGCTTTTGAAAGCTTACTTTGTGTGTGTTTTTGTTCTGTTTTATAGATCGTTAAAGCTACAAGAGGCTCAAGGACCGTCAAGAATCATCATCACACTACCTAAACTCAATTTTGGTACTTTTGAAAAGTGTAAATAGCTAAATATGGCATGTATAGGCAAGTTCTTTTGGAACATGTTTGAGATATGTATATAGCCATGAGATATGGATATATAAATGTTGGTATTATGCATAAGAGACTTTCGTATATGATGTTTGATTTTGGTATGGATTCATGGTTTTGATATGGTCATATGAATGGTTTAATAGTATGTATCACACTTGGTTTAATTGTGAATTGGTTAGGTTAATTAACATATAAGATGGTAAGTTAGAAATAAGATTGAATTGGGATGATATTATGATCATTTGGTGTGTTTTTGGTTGCCTATTTTGTTAAGAACTATGCTTGAGACTTGAATGGTAATGACTTGTAAGTATTAAATGATTTAGGTATGGGTGGTAATCTTACCGTGCTATAAGGCATTGATAATTGCTTATATTTATTTTTTAGGATACGAAATGATACTTTGAGTCCGTGTAAGCTCAAGTAGTGGTGGCGGTGAGAATGATTTGTGGGTGGCAATTTGGCATTGATAATTCAAAACAAGTCGGGATCGACTCACGTGTTGGTTGTAATTCAAAACAAGTCGATCGACCATGGGTTGGCCGTGTGGACAAGTTAGTATGTATGCCCTATTTTGGCACGGCTTAGACACACGGGCGTGTCTGAGGCATGTGAGGCATACGGCCTGCCCACACAGGCATGTGACCTCTGAAATTAGAAAAAGTTTTAAATTTTTGAGAATTTTTGTACGTGTTCGATTTAGTCCTGACCCTATTCTTAAAGCATGATTAAGGTCTCATAGACCTATTTAAGGGACATTTTGATGTGATTTGACATATTAAGTTATGAAATATCGTAAAGGTTTTCGATTGTCCAGTAATGCCTTTTAAGTCTAATCCAGCGACGGACATTGGTTAGGGGTGTTACATTTGAATTATATCAGAGCTACGGTTTAGTCAATTCTCAGACTAATATAGCATGTGAGAGTTTAGCTATACATGCCATGTATTTGAATTGTGATAGTATGATGAATCCTAATGTGTAAAATATGATTTTCGTATAGTAATGGATCCCGAAAGAGCCATAACTGACGATGTAGATAGCAATGTGCCTGCTCTCACTCAAGGGACAGTGCCCTCTTATTTAAGATAGGGTACGAGCGGTTAAGATGGAGAAGCTAAATAAGCTTTCTTCCAAATGATGAGTGAGTGGTTCACTCAGTATGTAAGAGAAAATTATGCTGTTTCACAACCTTCGCCCCTACTTAATTCCCTCAAACATTAGTTGTGCCTCCGATTATGAATCTAAATCTGTTGAATAAGCCTTCGATTGATAAAATATACATGTATGGGGCTACAGAGTTCAGGGCTACTAGTGATGATGACACTAAACAAGCCGAGTTTTAGCTCGAAAACACAATATGAGTATTTGATGAGATGTCTTTGAATCTAGAAGAAAGTATTAAATGTGTTGTATCTTTGTTATGAGATACGACTTATCAGTGGTGGAAGACTTTGATTTTTGTTGTTCTAAAAGAGCGGGTCACATGGAATTTCTTTCAAATTGAATTCTGGAAGAAATACATTAGTCAGAGGTTCATTGACTAGAAATAGAAAGAATTTCTTGAATTGAAATGGGGTCGCATGTCTGTCACTGAATACGAACGAGAGTTCATAAGGCTAGGTCAGTATGACCGAGAATGTGTATCATCGGAAGCAATAATGTGTAAAATGTTTGAAGATGGTCTCAATAAAGACATCCGTTTGTTAGTCGAAAATCTAGAAATAAGAGAGTTTGTTGTACTTGTTGACTGAAAGTGCAAAGTTGAGGCACTCGGGAAAGATAAAAGAAAAGTTGAGTCTAAAGCTAGAGATGTGAGAAAGAGATTTTTGAACAAATCCTTTTAACTGCTTCAAATAAATTCTGAGATGTGCATAGCCGATCAAAGGCTAACGTGGGACATTCGGATAGAAATCGAGCTAGATCACAGTTGAGATTCAAAGCTCCGATAACATAGATGGCTAGTGTTAGAAATGTCCGATCTGATCGACCAGAATGTAAGCACTGTGGTAAAAGACATTCGGAAAGTTGTAGATTGAATGATCGGTCTTGCTTCAGATATAGATCATTAGATCATTTTATTCGAGACTGCCTAGAGTCTGTTGATCAAGAGATTGTTCAGAACATGAGATCCGATAATGTTGCAGCTAGAGGTATACCCTCTCAAAATGCAAGAAACATCAGTGGTAGTCAAAGGTCTACGAGGGATACTATTGCAAGATCCAAAGCTAGAGCGTATGCCATTCGTGCTCGTGAGGAAGCTTCATCTCCAGATGTTATAATGGGTACATTTACTCTTTATGATACTTCTATAATTGCATTGATAGGCCCTAGTTCTACACATTCGTATATATGCATGAACTTGGTATCCAGTAAGACTTTTCCTATAGAGTCTACTGAGATTGTTGTAAAAGTATCGAACCCCTTAGGTAAAAGTCTCTTATTAGACAAAGTACGCAAGAACTGTCCGTTAGTGTTTCGAGATATTTGTTTTCCTGCTGATCTAATGCTATTACCATTTGATGAGTTTGATATAATTCTGGGTATAGACTAGTTGACATTACATGATGTTGTTGTGAATTGCAAAAGAATGATTATTGATTTTTGAGATGTCAGAATGGTGAAATAGTTTGTATTGAGTCTAATGATTTGGCTAGATTACCTGCTGTGATATCTGTGTTGAAAGCTCAAAGTTATGTGAAAAAGGGGTATGAAGCATATTTTGCTTATGTGATTGATTCAAAAGTATCTAAAAGGAAAGTTCAACCAGTGCTTGTTGTTTGTGAATTCTCTGATGTATTTCCTGAAGAATTGCCGAGTTTGCCTCCGATACGTGAAGTTGAATTTGGCATTGATTTTTTGCTTGGTACGACTCCTATTTCGATAGCTCCGTATATAATGACACCTACAAAGTTGAAAGAATTGAAGTCACAGTTGCCAAAGTTAACTAACAGAGGGTTTGCTAGACCGAGTTTGTCACCCTAGGGTACTCTTGTTCTATTTGTGAAAAAGAAAGATGGTACGATGAGAATGTGCATTGACTATTGTTAGTTGAACAAAGTGACTATAAAGAACAAATACCCGTTGCCCAGGTCTGATGATTTGTTTAATCAGCTAAAAGGAGCCACTATGTTTTCAAAGATAGATCTGAGATCGGGATACTATCAGTTGAGAGTAAAAGATTCAGACATTCCAAAAACTGCTTTCAGAACGAGGTACGGGCATTATGAGTTTTTAGTTATGCATTTCAGACTAACGAATGCTCTTGCTATTTTTATGGATCTGATGAACAATATTTTTAGACCGTACCTAGATCGATTCGTTGTTGTTTTCATTGAAGACATTTTGATTTATTCAAGTGATGAAAATGAGCATGATGAACATCTGAGAATCATGTTGCAAACCCTGCGAGAAAAACAATTGTATGCAAAATTTGCAAATGTGAATTCTGGTTACGTGAAGTTGGTTTTCTATGACATATTGTATCGGCCTCTGATATTCGAGTGGATCCGAGCAAGATTTTTGCTAATCTGGATTGGAAACCTTCGCAGAATGTATCTGGAGTCTACAGTTTTCTGGGCCTTGCCGGTTATTATCGAAGATTTGTAAAAGGCTTTTCAATGATAGCAACTCCATTGACTAGATTTATTCAGAAAGTTGTGAGTTATGAATGGTCCAATAAATGTCAAAAAAGTTTTGATCAATTGAAATGTAACACCCAAAACCCGGCCCAAACACCACGACCGGATCTAGTATGTCACATGAGAAGAGTAAAACTTCGCGAACTTCAGTAAACGATTTCAAGTCCCTTTGAGAAAACTCCAAGTTTAGTAGTTTGTTTGAAAACTCAGTAATCATTTAAGGAAAAACTTTAATTAGCCAAATCTGTGTATTTAGGTGACTTTCAAAAACACATGTTGTTACATTAGGTTAAGATAGAAGTTTATCGTCAAAATCTGATCACAAATTTGTTAATTAAATTGTGAGAAAAACCTCCAATTGCATTTAAAAAAAAAACATCGTATCGATTATTTTGTATTCAAAATGTCTAAAGTTTAAATCAAGATGAAACCGAATTAAAAGTGGCCTTATTACACAACAAAATCCCAAAATTTAAAGAAAAGCAAAGTTCTATTAAATAAAACCATGCATGGCCATCTCGTAGTCCCCTCCAGCCCAAATCCATTGCACTATGTATTACCTGCAAAAATGTCAAGTAGAAAGGGTGAGTCAAATGACCCAGTGTGTAATTACCAAGCACCATCACTAGACCAAAGCCCATTCATATACCATTTGGGCCTTAGCCCCCATGCATAATCACAATTAAGTGAAGTCCATTCGAAATCAGATTGGGCCTTAGCCCTATAGCATAGTATAGCAGATAACACATGCAAAATAATGCAAAACCCACCCCAGCCTAAATATCCAACCACGACACACCACACGTTACTGCCAATCATACTAGTGGGGATTCCTTCAATCGACCCTCACCGCTACACACCATCGATGGCAGTCATGCTGTAGTTAGCTGCTGATCGTCAAAGTTGTGAAAGAGTCACCAGATTATGTGGCATGGCCACCAGAACTTAGTGTGGTAGAGCCACCAAATATTATGACATAATCACCATATACGCTTCCCTTCCAATTAATAGCATATGCCCTTTCCCATGCAACATAAAATCATGATGTATGAATGTAGCAGATATCGAAATATATAAGATGTTTAAAGTACACATAATATCATGTCAACATAACCGCTTATATAGCATAATCAAAAGTCACTAACATGATGTCTCGTCTTTACCTTCAATGGGTAACCCAATAGCCAATACCGAAGTTTTGACATTTAAGAATGCTTATGCAAATTAACAAAACAACAGGCAAAGGTGTGAGAATTACACACAATCACGCTAATCAACCCCTAAGGGTATAGCGGTAATTTTATCCATCGAAGGTATTTCAGTAATTTCACAAACCAGGGTTAACTCGATAATTTCTCAAACTAGGGATAATTCGAAAAATTTACAAACCAGTGGTAATTTGGTAATTTTGCAAACTAGGGCTAATTCGGTAATTTTTCAAACTAGGGTAATTTTAGTAATTTTGCAAACCAGGGGTAATTCGGTAATTTTACAAACCAGGGATAATTCGGTAACTTTGCAAACTAGGGGTAATTTAGTAATTTTACAAACCAGGGGTATTTCGGTAATTTTGCAAACCAGGGTTAATTCAGTAATTTTGCAAACCAGGGATATTTCGGTAACTTTGCCTTTATAACGACCTTTTCGAAGGCCCACTAACGCTTCGAGTGACACGGCTACCATTCCGGTCTTCATCGGACTATTGGGCCTAAAACTCGGCTTCGTCCCATTCGAGCCCACACGCTTGTGAGGCCCATCTAGCACTAATCTAGCCACGTATATGATATTCACCTAGTCTAATCCAATATATACTACACAATCATACAATTTACTCATATTGGCCCATGAGCCCATTGGGCCCACTTGGCCCATCGTGGCCCAAATAGCCTAACCCACAAGAACACTACTGATGGCCTCAACTATCGCGTCGAAGCCCCCACACGTGCGTTCGCACGCTCATGTGGCTACCATTGCCGTGTGATCGGCATTTTGGTATTTGCCCCTTTACAGCTAGAGTAGGGCGAGATACACACCTGATAGGAATCTGAAGCTACTAAATCGTGCCCTGAGCAGTCCTACGCCCAACGCCAACCAGGTATGCTTACACTCCTCCTAGACAGCTCTATATATAGCTTGCTTCTCACCTTCCTTCTTTGTATCTTTCCGATGTGGGATCCCTCCGTCAGTAGAGTTTAAATCCAACTAAAAGCCTTGCCATCCAATCCGCAAAATAAGTATTCCCTTGCTTGTCATGAGATTCGAACCCAGGCTCCCTTGCACTCTTAATGACGCCTTGCCACTTGGCCACTCACTTTCTTGTGTCTAAAACCATGCGCAACTAAATATAAATCTATGGCTAAATTCTAAAGTCCATATAAAAAGAACACCAAAATGCAAAAGCCAAGACTTGAACCTTGGACCTCCTTTCTTCCTTTTGGCGTCACCCCATTGCCTTTTTTGTGGCATCACTTTACCACTACACCACACACTCCATTTGTGCCATTTTCTCCACATTATATTCTTAAAGCCTACCTACTAACTCCCAGGGTTTTATTCACCTAAAACCAAAATTTTTCCTAAGCCCAAGTTTGATCCCGAGACTTAATAGAAGCCCCTAACCTTCCAAAATCACCCACCTAAAAGGTCCAAGTTGCACTTAAGCCATTCTCTTGTTCTCAAAAATTTTAAACGCTACTACGCCCAAGGCCCATTGGGCCCAATTCTACTAGGCCCAATTTCAGGATGTTACAAATATACCCCCATAAAGAAATTTTGTCCTCGAAATTTCCAACCATAGGAACAGTCACACATCTTGACCTGCCATGCTACGCTCTTGCTGTGCACTCTAATCTTAATAACACTAATATACTTTTTAACTAAATCTCGAAGCTTCTTCCTCACAACTAGATACCTAACCGCAGAAGCACATAGAAGTTTATCACACATGCACATAATTCCAATATTCAAGCAACTCACCCAAACAGAACACATACAGAATAAATACCAACATACAATCATTACAGCATTTAAAAGAGCATAAGGTTAGGAATCTTACAGATGTGGTGGCGGAGACTCAGGTTCCATACATCCCCAAAAATGATATGTTTTTCTAAACCAAATTTCAAACAAATTTGGAAAACATTTTGAACCCATTCTACAGTCGAGTTTTGCAACCTAGGCTCTGACACCATAATTGTAACACCCTAACCCCGCCCAAACACCACGACCAAATCTTGTATGTCACTTGGGAAGAGTAAAACTTTACGAACTTCAATAAATGATTTCAAGTCCCTTTGAAAAAACTCCAAGTTTAGTAGTTTGTTTGAAAACTCAGAAATCATTTAAGGAAAAACTTTAATTAGCCAAATCTGTGTATTTAGGTGACTTTCAAAAACACATGTTGTTAGTTTAGTTAAGCTAGAAGTTTGTCGTCAAAATCTGATCGCAAATTCGTTAATTAAATTGTAAGAAAAACCTCTAATTTCATTTAAAAAATGTCTTATCGATTATTTTGTATTCAAAACATCTAAAGTTTAAATCAAAATTAAACCAAATTAAAAGTGGCCTTATTACATAACAAAATCCAGAAATTTAAAGAAAAGTATAGTTCTATTAAATAAAACCGTGTATAGCCACCTCGTAGTCCACTCCAGCCCAAATCTACTGCACTATGTATTACGTGCAAAAATGTTAAGCAGAAAGGGTGAGTTAAATGACCCAGTATGCAATTGCCAAGCACCATCACTGGGCCCAAGCCCATTCATATACCATTTGGGCCTTAGTGCCATTGCATAATCACAATTGAACGAAGCCCACTTGAAATCAAATTGGGCCTTAGCCCTATAGTTCAGTATAGCAGATAGCACATGCAAAATAATGCAAAACCCACCCTAGCCTAAATATCCAACCGCTATACACCACCCGTTCCTGCCAATCACACAAGTGAGGATTTCTACAATCGACCCTCACTGCTACACACCATCAATGGTAGTCGTGCTACAGTTAGCTGTTCATCGTCAGAGTTATGATAAAGTCACCAGATTATGTGGCATGGCCACCAGAACAGAATGTGGCAGAGCCACCAAATATTGTGACATAGTCACCAGACATGTTTCCCCTTCCAATTAATAGCATATGCCCTTTCCCATGCAACATAAAATCATGATGTATAAATGCATCAGATATTGACATATATAAGATGTTCAAAGTACACATAAAATCATGTCAACATAATCGCTTATATAGCATAATCAGAAGTCACTAACCTGATGTCTCGTCTTTACCTTCCATGGGTAACCCAACAGCCAATACCAAAGTTTCGGCATTTAAGAATGCATATGCAAATTAATAGAACAACAGGCAAAGTTGTGAGAATTACACACAATCACGCTAATCAACCCCCAATGGTATAACGGTAATTTTATCCACCGAGGGTATTCCAGTAATTTCAAAAACTAGGGTTAACTCGATAATTTTGTAAACTAGGGGTAATTCGGTAATTTTACAAATCGGGGTAATTCAATAATTTTGCAAACCAAGGGTAATTCGTTAATTTTGTAAACTATAGGTAATTTGGTAATTTTGCAAACCAGGGATAATTTGGTAATTTTGCAAACCAGGGGTAATTCGATAACTTTACAAACTAGGGGTAATTCAGTAACTTTACAAACTAGGGGTAATTCGGTAATTTTACAAACTAGGGGTATTTTAGTAATTTTGTAAACCAATGGTAACTCGGTAATTTTGCAAACCAGAGGTGTTTTAGTAATTTTTCCCTATAACGGCCTTTTCAAAGGCCCACTGTCACTTCGAGCGACACGACTACCATCTTTGGTCATCATCAGACTATTGGGCCTAAAACTCGGCACGACCTATTCAGCCCACATACTTGTGAAGCCCATCTTGCACTAATCTAGCCACGTATATGAGATTCACCTAGTGTAGTCCAATATATACTACACTATCATACAATTTAATCATATGGGCCCACGGGCCCATTGGGCCCATCGTGGCCCAAATAGCCTAACCCATAAGAACACTACTGATGGCCTCAACTATCGCATAAAAGCCCCCACATGTGCGCTCGCACGCTCGTGTGGCTACCATTTTCGTGCGACCGGCATTTTGGCATTTGTCGCTCTACAGCTAGAGTAGGACGAGATACACACCTGATAGAAATCTGAAGCTATTAAACCGCGCCCCGAGCAGTCATATGCCCAACGCCAACCAGGTATTCTTACTCTTCTCCTAGACAGCTCTATATATAGCTAGCTTTTCACCTTCTTTATTTTTATCTTTCCGGTATGGGATCCCTTTGTCCGTTGAGTTTAAATCCAACTCAAACACTTGCCGTCCAATCCGTAAAATAAATACTCCCTTACTTGTCATGAGATCCGAACCCAAGCTCCCTTGCACCCTTAAATGACGCCTTGCCACTAGACCACTCAATTCCTTGTGTCTAAAACCATGCGCAACTAAATATAAATCTATGGCCAAATTCTAAAGTCCATATAAAAAAAAACCAAAATGCAAGAGCCAAGACTTGAACCTTGGACCTCCTTCCTTCCTTTTGGCGACACCCCTTTGCCTCTTATGTGGCGTCACTTTGCCACTACACCACACACTCCACTTGTGTTAGTTTCTCCACATTATATTCTTAAAACCTACCTACTAACTCCCAGGGTTTTATTCACCTAAAACCAAAATTTATCGTAAGCCTAAGTTTGATCCCGGTACTTCATAGAAGCCCCCTAACCTTCCAAAATCACCCACCTAATAGGTCCAACCTGCACTTAAGCCATTCTCTTATTCTCAAAAATTTTGAACGCTACTATGCCAAAGGCCCATTGGGCCCAATTCTACTAAGCCCTTCTGGCTGAAGCTCCAGTTTTAGTACAACCAGAATCGGGTAAGGAATTTGTGATGTACAGTGATTCTTCGTTAAATGGTCTGGGATGTGTTTTGATGCAGGAAGGCAAAGTAATAGCTTATGCCTCAAGACAACTAAAGCCTCATGAAAAGAACTACCCGACTCACTATCTTGGGTTAGCTACGATTGTGTTTGCGTTAAAGATTTGGCGCCATTATCTGTTCGATGAGAAATGTCTCGTATTTTCAAATCACAAAAGTTTGAAGTATCTAATGACCTAGAAAGATTTGAATCTATGAAAGAGAAGATGGTTTGAGTTATTGAAAGATTATGAGCTTGTAATTGATTATCACCCGGGTAAGGAAAATGTTGTTGCTGATGCATTAAGTTGAAAATCACTATGTACATTGTGTGCTATGAATGCTCATTTAGACTTGTCTGATGATGGTTCAATTTTAGCAGAATTGAAAATGGTTTCATTTTTTTACAACAAATATGTGATGCTCAGAAGATTGATAATGAAATGTTAATGAAAGAGCTCAGTATGATTCAAACTTTGATTCTAAATTTTGAGTTGATGTTAATGATTGCTTGAGGTTTTGAGATCGAATATGTGTTCTGAGAAACCCAAAGTTAATTTAGTTGATTTTGAGTGAAGCTCATAATAGTCGTCTATTTGTTCATCTAGAAAGTACGAAGATGTATCATGATCTGAAGCAACATTATTGGTGGTCTGGTATGAAAAAAGATATCTCTAATTTTGTATTAAAATGTTTAGTCTGTCAGCAAGTTAAAGTTAAACATCAAGTTCCGTCTGGTTTGCTACAACCGATTTTGATTCTCGAGTGGAAATGGGATAAAGTGACGATGGATTTTGTTTCTGGATTGCCTTTGACTCCAGGAAAGAAAGATGCAATTTGGTCGTAATTGATCGTTTGACAAAATCTACCTATTTTATTTTGTACGATCTGATTTCTCACTTGATAGATTAGCCGAGCTTTACATTTCTAATATTGTGAGATTGCATGGAGTGCCATTGTCTATTGTGTCTAATAGAGATCCGAGGTTTACATCACGATTCTAGAAGAAATTGCAATAAGCTTTAAGAATGAAATTGCATTGCATTACTACTTTACATCCACAGACAGATGGCCAATCTAAGCGGATTATTCAGATTCTCGAGGATATGCTGAGATGTTGCATTCTTGAGTTTGATGGTATGTGGGAATAGTACCTACCATTGATTGAATTTGCTTATAATAATAGTTTTTAGTCGAGCATCAAAATGGCACCTTACGAGGCTCTGTACGGACATAAATGTCGAATCCTCTGTATGGGACTGAGCTCAATGAAAATAAGATACATGGGTCGATTTGATAAAAGACACTAAATAGATTTGAAAACAACGTCTGATCGTCAGAAGTCCTATGCAGACTTGAAAAGAAAAGACATTGAATTCAAAATTGGGGATAAAGTAATTTTGAAAGTATCTCCGTGGAAGAAAGTGCTCCGATTTGGACGTAAAGGCAAGTTGAGTCTGAGGTTCATTGAGCTGTATGAAATTATCGAGCGTGTTGGGCCAGTTGCATACAGATTATTATTGCCACCTGAGCTAGAAAAGATACATAATGTATTTCATGTTTCAATGCTCTATAGATATAGATCAGATCCATCACATGTGATTCCTCCATCAGGGATTGAAATTCGATCCGATATAATTTACGAGGAAAAACTGATCCGTATATTAGCTCATGAAGTGAAGGAGTTGAGAAATAAGAAAATTCCATTAGTTAAAGTATTGTGGCAATGACACGGAATGGAAGAGGCTACGTGGGATCCTAAAGATTCAATGAAACAACAATATCTGAATCTATTTAATGGTAAGATTTTCGTGGATGAAAATCCCAAAGTGGGGAGAATTGTAATAGTCCGGTTTAGACCCCAATTGAAATAGTGGTTTTGGGACCACAAATCCGAGTAAAAAAAATGTTAATATTATTTTTTGTGTCAGCAGTATATGTTTAGCATGTGTGAAAGTTTCATAAATTAATTTCTCCGTTTGTGTGTTTAATTTGAGAGAAATGACTAAATCACATAAAAGGTAAAAGTGACCTTCTATTTGAGTAAGTGCTGCATTGCTAAGGTTCTTATTATGTAAAGTCCTTAAAGGGGTAATAAGCCATTATAAAAGATAGTGGATGGTTATGGACGGTTATGCCCATAATGTATATTTGTTTCAAATATAAATTGGAAGGTTAATAAGGTAAATAGATTAATAATATGTTTATAACAAATAAAACATAAAAAATGGCCATTTTACTCATCTTCTTGATCGAAAACAATAAACAAACGAAAAGAAATATTAAGCTATGGCATTTGTCCATAAAACTCTTTGATTAAGGTATGATTTTGACTTAGTTTTTGATAATTTCTATGTTTTTGTAATCGTTGCTTCAAATACTTTGAAACCCATGTCTTAATTTTGAGAATTGATGATGTTTTTGAAATGTTCCATTGATAAAAACATGAGTTTTGTGATGTTTGATAGTGAAATATGAAAGATATGTGTTTGATTATCATAGTTTGTCTTTGAGTTTTTCATGAATTTGAGTATTTTGGATGTAATTGAGAAAATGGTTAATTGAGGGACTAAATTGTGAAAGAAATGAAATGTATGGACTTATTTGAGCATGGGTGAAATTTGGATAGGTATGGGTGATATGGAATTTGATGTATTTGATGATTTTGTGAAATAGGGACAAAAATGTCCAAATGTGAAAATATGAGGGCTAATTTGCAAATTGCCCTAAATATGTGTTTTGGATTGATTTGAATGAATTAGTGAATAAAAGAGTTAAATATAAATTTGTATAGATCAAGAATCGAAGAAAACAGACTTAGATCAGGGAAATCAAAGTTATTGAATAGCCATTTATCTCCGTTCATCTTAGACGAGGTAAGTCGATATACAAATAAATGTACTTAAATTGAATTATTTGTACCTAAATGAAATTTCAATTGCTATGAATATCCATTGAGATGGAATGTATATGAAATCTGAGTTTAAGTATATATCGACAAGTTATCAGTGTCCAAGAAATCCCGATTGAACCTAGGAATAGATAGGATTGCAAATGTTATGACATAGGCGTCCGATATGTGATATCATGTAAGACCACGTCTTGGACGTTGGCATTAATTTGAGATTTCGTGTAAGACCATGTCTGGGATGTTGGCATCGATATGAGATTTGCGTGTAAGACCATGTTTGGGACATTGGCATCGTATTGATTCATGTAAGACCCTGTCTGGTACAGTGGCATCGATATTTGAGTGCATGTAAGACCTCGTCTAGGACGTAGGCATTGTACGACTATTCCAAGCACTTTGAGTATCCTATTTAGTTCCTAACGATTTAATGGGCAAGTCTGAGAAATGAACGACTATGTAACTTGTACATCCGTTTCAGGTAGTTGATATGTATGCTTTGTATAATCATGAAATGTAAGTAAGTATGTGCATTGATGCAAATGAACATTTGAGAAATATGTATGTTTGAGATATGAGCAAATGAGATGTTTAAGATATGATGAAATGGTAAGTAATGGCAAACCTAGTGAGCCAAAGAGATATTCATGTGTTTTGAAATGAAGATATGTTAAAGAATCTAAATTGCTATGTTTATGAATGATTTTGTGATAAGTTTATTTATATATGGCTTACTAAGCTTTTGAAAGCTTACTTTGTGTGTGTTTCTTCTGTTTTATAGATCGATAAAGCTATGAGAGGCTCGTAGACCGTCAAGGATCATCATCACACTACCTAAACTCAATTTTGGTACTTTTGAAAAGTGTAAATAGCTAAATATTGCATGTATAGGCTAGTTATTTTGGAACATGTTTGAGATGTGTAAATAGCCATGAGATGTGGCCATATAGATGTTGGTATTATGCATGAGAGACTTTGGTATATGACGTTTGATTTTGGTATGGATTCATGGTTATATATGGTCATATGAATGGTAAGATATGGATGTATCACACTTGGTTTAATTGTGAATTGGTTAGGTTAATTAGCATAAGATGGTATGTTAGAAATGAAATTGAATTGGGATGATATTATGATCATTTGGTATATTTTTTTGTTTCCTCTTATGTTAAGAATTATGCTTGTATGTGCAGGTGATAATGATTTTGGTATGGGTTGCAATTTGACCTTGATAATGGCCTACATTTGCCCATGGGTTGAGCACACAAGCGTGTGACTGACTATGTGGACAAGTCAGTATGTATGCCTTGTTTTGGTACGGCTTAGACACACGGGCATGTCTGAGGCATGGGAGGCATACGGCCTGCCCACACGGGCGTGTGACCTCTGTAACTTAGAAAAAGTTTTAAATTTTTGAGAATTTCTATACGTGTTCGGTTTAGTCCCGGACCTATTCTTAAAGCATGATTAAGGTCTTGCAGACCTATTTAAGGGACATTTTGATGTGATTTGACATATTGTGTTATGAAATGTCCGTAAAGGTTTTCGATTGTCTTGTAATGCCTCTTAACCCTAATCCGAGACGCACTTGGGTTATAGGTGTTTCAAGTTTGTTATTTCTTGTCTTTTTGTCGAAAATTGATAGTTTGGTTTAAATTTATAATCCTTTCATTACATTTCATTTTCTGCATCATTTCGATATGTTTGCTTTATTGGTTCGAGTCTTTTAATATATCTCCGCATATTACATCACATAATCGGTTGGCTTTACCCTTTTAAGTGGGAGTGAGAAACTATTCCTTCATGAGGTCTTCACCTCCGTATAGGATAGCTGATCGCTTTTAGATACATCCGTACCTATGTCTTCATGAGATTTTCATCTCCATATAGCCATAGGAAAATGTATTCCCCTAAATTGAACTCAATCTGTATAAGACTATAATGAGTGAGGATCAAGGAATATGTCGGTTCAGGTACCCTTACTTAGAACCGAACCACATATAATGAGCCCTAAGAGCTTACCCTAGTTAGAACCGTGCCAAACCCTATTGGTTACCCGAATAGGCGCTTTATTTATTATTTCTTGCTTACTTTGAATTCTAGCTTTGTATACTAACTTGTTTTGTTTTGCTTTGACTGTAACTGCATGGCATTTTCATCATAAAAAAGGTGTTGATTCACATTCAGTTACTAAATAGAGAGCTTGCCATGGAGAACGAATTTCTTGATAAAGTGGAAGATAATGCGGCTATTCGAATATGATCTGAGAAAACGAGACTAGAGAAAGGTGATAGTTTGACAGAGGGGTACTTGTCAAAATTGTGGAACTTCACTCGTATTAGCATGACCCAGAACAATCTCCAAGAACTGAAAGAGATATGGGTCTAATGGGATGATGAAATCAAACAACTATTTTATTGTAGTTATGGTGATTTTCCCTATCTACTTGATATCGAAGTGGACAAGCACTTGTTTCAAGCTTTAGCTCAATTTTGGAATCGACTATAGTTGATTTACTTTTGGAAAACTACACTTAGTACCTACCGTGAGAAGAATACATGACCTTACTTCGTTCCACAAAAATTTGACCCGATAAGGTTTATTTAGAGCTGCTAATGTCCCGACCTTCTTAAAGAAACTAATGAACATCACGGAGATGAGTGAGCAATGGGTTGCAGCTTGGATCAAGCAAAAGGGAGATGGTAAATGTATCATTGGGAATAGTTTGCAAGATTTGATCTCAGCACACCCAGATATGAAGAAAAGGGTCGATGTCTTCGCTTTGAGCATTTATGGGCTGGTTGTTTTCCCTAAAGCACTAGGGCAAGTGAACGAGGAAGTTTTAGATTTGTTTGACAGACTTGATAAGAGGGTCATGCCCATCCCTGCAATTTTGGCTGAAACATTTCAATCTTTGAATGCATGCCAAGAAGCGGGTGAAGGAAGATTCATTAGATGCGCACAACTCTTGTTGGCATGGTTTCATAGCCACTTTTGGAGGGTAGAAAAAGTTTCTTATCGAGTATTCTCTGAGAACTACTCTCCATTAAAAGAATTAGTGGCTACATTGAGGCAAGATGACATTTCAGAAGAAAAATGGATGTCGACACTCCAGAATCTCCAAGATGAGGATGTCGAATGGAGAGCCCCTTGGATGATCCCCGATGAGATTCTATACCGATGTGGAGATCTCGAATGGGTTCCTCTACTTGGGATTTGGGGAGTTGTTGGATATGGTCCTCTACTCATGTTGAGGCAGTATAGATCGAGGAAGTTCATTCCAGCAATGCAAGGGTTGGCTCAGTGCAACCTGTCATATAAGGCCGATAACTATAAGAAAAAAGTCTGAGAAATGTCTAACACTTGGAACCAAACTCGCCAAATGAAAAGATTTGTTGTAGGTCCAACGACGACCCCTGAATATAATGGATGGTGGGGTAAAAGAGTGAATGATAACATCCCTAGGCCAAGTCAAGAAGGCACTCGACCAATGGGGGAATACCTGTAAGTGATCCCATCTAAGCTAGAGATCATAAGGCGAGATTTTGAAAAAAGAATTCAGATCTAGGAAAGAAGATAGAGCAATTGGAAGAGAAAAAGACACAACTAGGACTAGACATTGACGTTCAGAAGTTAAAGCCCAATAAACTAAGAAAAGGAAAGAATAAGCATGAGAAAGATCTGGATAGTTTAAAAACGGATTACAAGAAGCTTTGCTTATCAATGAGGACTGTCGGGCTAGGAAAGACATCAGAACAATGGCGGCAAGAGATTAAAGAAGAAAAAAATAGAGCCGATCAATGGGAAAAGAAATGCCAAGATGCCCAAGTTCGAGAAAATGCTATAGAAAGATACCTATTGGAATGCCAAAATGAAAAGGTCAGATTAAAAGCCAGGGTAGCAGAAATAAAAAGGTCACTTCATCAGTATCGTAATCATAACTCCACAATTGAGCTGAAAGCGAGCTTAAACAAGATTGAAGAGCTGAAAAGGAAAATAGAAGAGCTTGAGATCACATTACAAAATTGTGAACTTTGAGTTAAACTTCTTGAAGCTAACAACTAGCAGTGGAAAGAGCAACTTCACCATTCTCAATGTCAGGTTAGGGATAGAGACCATATCATGGGTGACGTTGTGGCTCAAATACGAGAGGTGGCCGATCATTTGCAAACCCTAGCAGTTCAGGATGACGTGCTAAGCTTGAAGTATGAATCAGAATCGGATCGGGGTCAATAGTTAGATTGGCTTCTTAGGAAAGTTAAAGCTTTCAGCATTAGGGCAAAGCCATATATGTAATCCATTTTATGTAGAGAAAGTTATTTTCTAGTAAAGTTGTTCTAACAGAATTGAATCAGAGTCAATGCCTCTTTTTGCATTTATTTCATGCATTTGCATCATATGCATTAAATTTCATAAAAAAAGACCCTAATTAAACGAAATTATTTCAGTTAATTTGGAAACCAACAAGAGTCAACCAACCAAACATCGTTACAGTACTTGCACCAAAACCAAAGTAATGGACCAATGATTGGAAAGGCTAGAATAGATTCAAAAGAGATGCAAGATCAGTTGTAAGTGCAACTGCAAGAACAGAAGCGAAAGTACAACAGGAGATGAAGGATCAAACACTGGAATCCCAGAGAAGTATGATAAGCCAATTAGCGCAGTTGTTGGCTGGAGAATGTGAAAAAGGGAAGAGCACTTTGTTCAACTCAGGGGATGATAATAAGGATCCTATTTACCCCTCGAGCTTTACCTCGATAAATGCCCAGGCAAAACCAGAGGCGTACCCACGAAGGGTACCTATTACAATCAGACCCCAACAGTATCAAACCAGTACCTTGGCGTTAATGAACTACCAAACAGGCTCAAGTTCCAATCCGGGGGATAACCCAACCAACCCCGTTGTTCTTGATCTAGATGATATAGCAAAAATAGAAGAAATAAGAGTGGAACTGCCAAACGAACTTGAAGATCGATGTAGATGGCTGGAAGAAAAATTCAGAGCAATGGAAAATGCTGATTATCATTGCAGAATTGATGCCAAGGACCTGAGTTTGGTCCCAGATTTAGTGCTCCCTCCAAAGTTCAAAACTCCAGAGTTTGAACAATATAATAGGACTAGTTGTCTAGAAGCTCACCTCATTATGTTCTGTCAAAGGTTGACATGATACGTTAATAATGATCAACTGTTAATCCACTACTTTCAAGACAGTCTGATCGGGTTAGTAGCTAAATGGTACAACCAACTGAGTCGTACCAAAATCAACTCATGGAAAGACCTAGCACAAGCTTTTATGAAGCAATATAGTCATGTGACAGATATGACACCCGACAGAATCACGTTGTAGAACATGGAGAAGAAGCAAAAATGAGAGCTTCAGGCAATATGCCCAAAGGTGGAGAGAAGTGGCAACGCAAGTCCAGCCAACTCTTTTGGACAAAAAGACCACAATGCTTTTCATTAACACTTTAAAACCCTCGTTCATCAACCATATATTAGGAAGCGCTACTAAGAGCTTCTCGAATATGGTAATGTCTGTAAAATAATTGAAAACGCAGTGAGAAGTGGTAAGATAGACGCGGGGGAAAAATCTAAAAGACCAGCCCCAAGGAAGAAGAAAAACGAGGTAAATAATGTAATCACATACAACATGGGTTATTAGAAACCAATTACTTTTTGCCTACCAAGGACAATAAACACTCGCCATTAGGGACCTCCAAGGTAAGAATTCAACCCGAGGCCAAATACAGAAAGGCTCTAGTTCACACCCATCTCGATAACACATAGGGAGCTGTATCAGAGTCTGTTTGATGCACATGTGGTATCCCCTTTCTACCTAAAACCTATGCAACCTCCATTCCGTAAATGGTATGAAGCAAATGATTGATGCGAGTACCACGCAGAATCACGGAATATTCAATCGAAAACTACATTGCGTTTAAAAAGTTGATTGAAAGGTTCATTAAAATGGGAATTGTAAAGTTTGATGACCCATCAAGACCTAATGTGGCAAGAAATCCATTACCCAGTCATTCTGATAAATGGGTAAATGCGATAATCGAGAATGGAAGGAAAATAACCAAGATGGATGTAGTGGAAGTAAAAACCCCATTGAAATGGGTTTGGAAGAAAATGGTAGAGGGATGATTAATCAAACAGGATTTAGAAGAGAAACTTGAAGGGATGAGGAACTACTGTGAATTCCATGCTAAGGAGGGTCATAAAATCTAGGAGTGCGTTGAATTCAAGGCCTTAGTGCAAAATTTGATGGACAATAATGAGCTAGAATTCTTTTAATATGCTATGGGCTCCAAAAAGAAGATGTGTGCACCTCAAAAGAGGGGTCAATAGAGAAGGTCTATAAAGTCAACCACCCTGTGATTATTATTTCACAACCTAGAAGCAATGAAGCCAGAGTACAAATTGCACCAAGGGTTATAATCAAGAAACCTGTAGCTTTTCCCTACAAGGATGGCAAGAAGGTTCCTAGAATTATGACTGCAACGTGACGATCTCGGGAGAAGAGAACTCAATTAGTGCTTTAGAAGAAGGCCAAGATGTGGGTTACTACATACGCAGTGGGAGGCGCTATGATCCATCAAATGCAGGAGCTGAGCCTATTAAAGGAAAGACACCAATAGTTGAATAAAATAAGGAAAAGATGGTCGGATCTCAAGTCGCCAGTTAACGATCCAGTAATTGATAACCATGCTAGGGAATTCCTGAAATTCTTAAAGCATAGTGAGTACAACATTGTAGAATAGCTACACAAGCAATCGGCTCGCACCTCAGTGCTAGATTTACTCTTAATTCGGAGACACATCATGGCGCGTTGATGAAAGTGCTAAACGAAACTTTTGTCGCTAACGATATCTCTATAAACAAGCTGGACTGCCTAGTTAACAATATAAGTGTCGACAACTTCATCTACTTTAATGATGATGAAATACTGCCAGGGGGTATGGGATCTACAAATGCTCTTCATATCACCACCCACTGCAAAGGGTATACATTACCAGGGGTGTTAATTGATAATGGATCTGCACTAAATGTCTTGCCCCTATTCACCCTGAATAAGTTACCTGTGGATAGCTCTCATATGAAGACATGTCAAAACATTATGAGAGCATTCGATGGAATCGAAAGAAGGGTGATGGAAAGGAATGTGATACCCCTATTGATTGGTCCAAACACGTATGAAATAGATTTCTAGGTGATGGACATTAAGATTTATTATAATTGTTTGTTGGGGAGGCCTTGGATTCACACGGCTGGAGCAGTGTCATCATCACTGCACTAGAAGCTAAAGTTTGTAATTGAGGGTCGGCTAGTAATGATAAGCGCAGAAGAAGACATTATTGCATCCATAACCAATGACGCACCATAGTAGGGACAGGCAATAAAGTGAAAGGATGTTCCTTTCGATCATTGGAATTTGTGAATGCAACCTTTATTGTCGAAGGGAACAAGATTTCGATGCCTAAAATCTCTAAAACTACAAGGATAGGCCTGTGACTGATGGTCGAGAAAGGAGCCTTGTGTAGGAGAGGACTTGAAAATGCCTACAAGGAAAGGTCGAGACACGCATCCTCATGGAAAAATGAGACCGCTTTGGCTTAGGATACAAGCCAGATGTGAGGCAAAAGAAGAGAAAGCGGGAGAAAAAGAAAGAAAAGAGAAAAGCGCGACTGAGCGGGGAAGAAGTCAAGTGGGAACCGATAACCTTTCCTTATATATCCAAGACTTTCATGTCAGGAGGAACTATTCACCCTGAACAAAATATGTCAAGAAAAGAGACCGCTGAAGAAATGTTGGGAAATCTGAACATCAACGCCATATCTGAAGAAGGAACTTGGGGAGAAAATTTATCAAACATCTGCCCCTATGTACCTGTAAGTGTTCTGAACAACTGTACTACGAAAGAGATTCCTATAGTTTTTAGAGCTAATTCAGAGTAATGTTCAAAACACGCTTATTGCTCTAAGCCTAGGAGCAATAAGAATCCTTTTGTGAAACAGGCTTATGTCCAACATATTTATTTCAATAAAATCCATCTTTGCATTTCATCTTGAGCAAATATTCTTTTCATTTCATTCATAATCATACCATACAGATAATTATTCTTAGATCCTTTTTTTATTTGTATTTTTCTTCATCCCTATAACAGGTCTCCAAATATCAATGATATGAGCGACGCTGCTATTAACTCAGAATATCCTTTCGAGCAAGATATGTGTATGGATGATTCTTAGGATTTTGAATATGATCGAGTCTTTAACCTATCTTCTGATTTGTTGAGGATGGTAAAACAAGATGAGAAAAAAATATTTCCTTATAAATAGTCAATGGTAATTGTGAGCATATAAGAGGGAAAAAGGTAAAGATAGGAGCTTACATTACCGCAGAGGCGAAGCAAGACCTCATTGAATTACTCTAAGAATTTAAGGTTGTCTTCGAATGGTTATATCAAGACATGCCCGGGATAAGTACTGATATCATGGTACACTAGCTCCTCATAAAGGAAGAGTGCAAGCCAGTTCAACAGAAGCTCCGAATGATGAGGCCCGATGTTTTACTGAAAATAAAAGAGAAAGTCAAGAGACAATTAGATGCTGGTTTCTTACGGGTGGTTAAATACTCAGAATAGGTAGCCAATATCGTCCCCATCCTTCAAAAGGATGGGAAAGTACAAAGCCTAGACTATAGGGACTTGAACAAATCCAGCTAGAAAGATAATTTCCTATTGCCACATATCAACAATTTAATGGACAACACCGCAGGTTACTCCTTCATGTATTTCTTGAGATACAACAAAATAAAGATGCATCCTGAAGACATGGAGAAGACCACATTCATGACCATCCGGGGAACATTTTGTTACAATGTGATGCCATTTGGACTGAAAAACGCGAGAGCAACGTATCAAAGAGCCATGTTAACTTTGTTTCATGATATGATGTACAAAGAAATCGAGGTTTATGTGGATGATATGATCGCAAAGTCCCGAATAGAGATAGAGCATGTACAAGTCTTCAGTAAATTATTCTTGAGATTGAGAAAATTCCATCTGATGCTCAATCCAGCAAAATATACTTTTGGGCTAGGTCAGAAAAATTACTAAGATTTGTAGTCAGTGAAAAGAGGATCGAGATCGACCCAGATAAAGTTAAGGCTAAACAGGAGTTACCTACGCCACACACTTAAAAAGAAGTTTGAGGTTTTCTAAGAAGACTAAATTACATCAGCTGGTTCATTTCACAACTGACTGAGAAATGTGACCCCATATTCCATCTGCTTAAGAAACACAATCCAGGCGTTTGGGGTGAGGAGTGTCAGAAAGCTTTCAACAAGGTCAAATAGTACCTGTCCAATGCCCCAGTACTGATGCCTCTCAGCCCAGATAGGTCGTTGATACTGTACTTGGTAGTATTCGAGAATTCCATGGGATGCATGCTTGGTCAACATGATGAGTCAAGAAGAAAAGAAAGAGCGATATACTATCTCAGTAAGAAATTCACCGAATGTGAGACAAAGTATTTGCCAATCGAGAAGTTATGTTACGTCTTAATCTGGACAACCTAAAGATTGAGACAGTACATGTTGTACTACACAACTTGGCTCATCTCAAAACTCGATCCTCTAAAGTACATGATGGAATCAATTGCTTGGAATAGAAGAATGGCCCGATGGAAAATTCTATGGAAAATTCTACTCTCCGAATTTGATATAGTTTATGTGAATTAAAAGGCTATAAAAGGGAGTGAAATATCATATTTTCTGGCTAGTAGAGCTCTAGAAGATTACGAGCCTTTGAGCTTTGATTTCCCGAATGAAGATCTAATGTATGTTGCAACCACTGAAGAAGACCCTCAAGAAGGTCATCCTTGGAAGCTAAACTTTGATAGAGCCTCAAATGCTGTGGGTGACAGAATTGGGGCAATCCTGGTATCCCTAAATAGACATCATTATCCCTTTAATAGAAAATTAGATTTTAATTGCACAAACAATTTGGTAGAATACGAAGCATGCATCATGGGTATCCGTGCAGCCATAGAATGTAAGATCAAAGTGCTAGAGGTATATGGGGATTCTGCACTAGTGTTCTATCAACTCAAGGGAGAATAGGAGACAAGAGATCCCAAGTTAATCAATTATCGAATGTTGGTTCTTAAGTTAATTGAGGAGTTTGATGACATCACCTTCTATTACCTCCAACGAGATGAAAATCAGATGGCTGATACCTTGGCTACTTTGGCCTCTATGGTCAAAGAGAACAAACAAGAGGATGTAAAGCCTATCCAGATGAGTATTTATGAGACTCCGGCTCATTGTTACAACATCAAAGAAGAAGAAGAAGAGGATGATCACCCTTGGTGCAACGATATACTGCGATATGTGAAGAATCATGAATACCCTGACCAAGCAACTGAGAATGATAAAAGGACGTTGAGAAGACTGGCCAATGATTATGTCTTAGATGGGGAGATCCTATATAAAAGAGGAAAGGATTAGGTGCTACTAATATGTGTAGATCCTGTTGAGGCTAAGAAAATCTTTAAAGAAGTCCACGAGGGTGTCTGCAGAACACATGCTAATGGTTTTACAATGGCCAGGCAAATCATGAGATTCGGATATTATTGGTCCACCATGGAAGGAGATTGCATCAATTATGCCAAGAAATGCCACAAGTGTCAAATTTATGGAGATAAAATTCATGGACCTTCCTCACCTCTTCATGTTATGACTTCTCTATAGCTTTTCTCTATGTAGGGCATGGATGTCATTGGGCCAATTTCACCCAAAGCTTCTAACGGACATCGATTCATCTTCATGGTCATCGATTACTTTACAAAGTGGGTAGAAGCTGCTTCATATGCCAATGTCACGAAGTCGACAGTTAGTAAGTTTGTAACACCCCAAACCCGGTCAATACACCACGACCGAATCTGGTATGCTACAGGAAAAAGGTTTTGGGTGGTTTAAGTTGAAGTCTAGAAGTTTGGTGAAAACACTTAGCGAAATTTTGTATTTTGAGGATAACTCAAGTAGGTTTTGATTGAAAATCTGATGATGTATTTGAAAACCCGTAAAGTTTTGAATGTTTATCCGTGTGTAGGAAAAACTAGTTTATTTCGTTTTGAAGCTTAAGTTATTTCTTATTGTTACTAAAACATTTATGACTTAGTAGAAAATCATATTTAAGTTAGAAAACCTTTTGAGTTCACTTTATCCCAAGTTATAGTATGATACCCGATGGTATAGTTTAAAACATCGTCTTTGAAATTTTGAAAACGTTGTCTTTCCAAGTTTTAGCACATTTCACTCAATTAGTTTGTTAAAGCATATTGAGAATCTACTTAAACATAACATACCAAAAACATAATTTAAGAGGCCATTTACAAACCCAAATATAACAAAATAGAAATAAACCAGCTAGTGTACCAAATTTTATAAAAGAAGTCCGAGCAAATCTTTATTTCAGTATGGCATGAGCACCTCGAGTCCGTCCCGGCTCCATGTCCGCGTCTAAGTGTCACCTGAAAAGTCAAAGGAGAGAGAGTGAGTCGCAAGACTCAAAGTGCGTAAATCCCTCTCCCGGTATAACATGCCAACACATATATCATAATGAATAATGCAAATCACGCACCTGCTCCTAACCAACCATATCGCTTTTCTACCAGTGTGGTACCAAACCACTGGTGGTGCCAAACCACTGGTGACCCAAAGTCACGATATCCATACTGTGGTACCAAACCACTGGTGACCCGAAGTCACAAATAATCCAATGATGGGGCCAACCCATCGTGTGATACCAAATCACTAGCGACGATCCCATATCTCATAAGTGGGGCCAACCCATCGTGGTGTCAAACCACGTGGACAAGTCGCAATGAGGTGCCAAACCTACCGTGTCCCAAAGACACAATGTGATACCAAATCACTAGTGACCGCAATACAAATCGATGATGGGGCCAACCCATCGTGTGATACCAAATCACTAGCGTCAATCCCGCTTAATCAAGCTGTGGGGCCAACCCATCGTGGTACTAAGCCACCGGACGAGGATTTGGGGTGCCAAACCTCCGTGACCCAAAGTCACAAAACACGTGGTACCAAACCACCGGAGGTGCCAAACCTCACGGTGTCCCAAAGACACAAGTGTCCCAAAGACACGGATATCAAATTTCCCTCCTCTCATATCACCCAATCACATATCATACTAGATGCAAAATCGTGCAATCATGCTATCATGCTCACATGCTTAATATGGCATCTCAATGAACATGCACCCATAATCATAATATCATATCACATAGCTCATATCGTAAGCGGACTTACCCGAATCCGTATCCATACCTCAATGGGTACCAAATCACCAATCACACCGTTTCATTTACACAACAAAGTTATTACATTAATAAGTTAAGATAGTGTGTTGGATTACACACCTGAATTAGCGGAGGTTTTAATACTAAGAACCGGTCTAAGACCCTCGACCACCTTGTCAACTTTGATCCTAAAATTGACCAACCAAAGGGTTAGCGCACATATCATTCGGCCATAAGCAGTAAACCAAAGGGGTTTATCAAATAGCCCTTACCTTGCAAACGTTTGGCTTCCTACCAAACTTCGAACCACAAAGGTTCCTCTTTACAAACGGCCTCCACCTAAAAAGAAAAGCCATTAATCCAATCGAGACTTGCTTCAACGAGACTAAAAGAATGGACTAACAAAATACTCCTCTTACCACCACTTATCAATCGGTTAAAAGAGTTGGAAGACTCCTCTTGATTACTTCCAATATCCAAAGACCCTATACTGAAAAGATTAAACAAATGATTAACCCATTTCAATCTACAACCATCATAGGCCCTTAGTCAAACCGAAACAACACAAGACTTAGAGAAGTGAGAAATGGCCATTCGCCAAGAACTTACCCCAACACCAACCACCAATCGATCAACCACACTAGGAGAGAACAACAAGAGATTCGCCAAGACTTGCACCAAAAGAAGAACCAAAAGGTTCGCCAAGGTGTTTATACCAAACCCAAAATTGGTCGAGAGAAAGAAAAGGAAATCGAAATGCAAGAGGATAGGGGTTGATAATCGCCAATAATGTAAATGGGAAAAGGAACAAAATGAAAAAATATAGAAGAATGATGTTTTGACACAAGGCTTCAAGAAGAAAAAGAGGTGAAAGAGAGAGAACATTCGCTATTGAGAGTACCAAAAGAATAAGGCAAATTCAAGATATGCAACTTGGACTTTCGGTTTTCAAGAAGGAAAATGGAAGAAACAAATGAAGTTTCGGCTACTATAGGGTTTGGTGTTTTCGGCCAAGAAGTGCAAAAGATGAGAGAAATACCTTGGAAAAGAATTCGCTAACAAAAACCAAAATGGGACTTTTGCTTTTCACTCAATGACCGAATATGCACCAAATGGAAAATGCATTTCAAGACCTCCACCACCACACCAAGCCGCCCACTCCCCACCCAAACACCCCAAAAATTCGGCCATAATCCCCACAACACTCCACACCACTCAATTCAAATGAGTTTACCAAGTCTCCTCCTACTTTCACTCTCCACCCTCTTTGAATGTGAAGACTAAGTCCAAAGAAGAATTGAATTGCCTTCTACCTCTTCCTCCATGCCGTCCAAAATGGGAGCCAAAATGGGAACTCGCAACTTGAACTCGTGGTCTCTCCCCTTGAAGATGATGCCACACTCAGCTCTAAGTGGCACATGCCTTGCCACTTTGCTAGCTCCTCATTTGTGTTACAAATTCACTTAAATTAATTATAAACCCCAAGACCTTGACTCCTATCCCTAAAGCCCAAAAACTAAAATTTCACCACCTACCCAAGCTCACTCCTAGCCTACAACTAAGTCCCGAAAACACCCAAACAACATCATAGCAAGCAATTAATCATGCAACCAATGCCAAAACAAAATAGCCCTTAACCCGGGATATTACGGTTCTACCCTTAAAATAATTTCGACCTCAAATTACCAGTCGTCAAGAGTTGCGGGTATTGCTGTCTCATCATATCCTCGGGTTCCCACGTCGCTTCTTCCACACCATGATTCCGCCAAAGAACCTTAACCAGAGGCACAGACTTCCTGCGCAGAACCTTCACATCTCGATCTAAAATCTGTACAGGCTCTTCCTCCATGGACATATCTGGATTTACCTCGATCTCTTCTACTGTTACCACATGTGATGGATCGGAACGATATCGCCGAAGCATCGAAACGTGGAACACGTCGTGAATCTGACTTAGCTCAGCTGGCAACTCGAGCTGATATGCAACTGGTCCCACTCGTCTTAATACCTTATACGGCCCAATAAACCTCGGACTTAGCTTGCCTTTCTTCCCGAACCTTAATACTTTCTTCCACGGTGAGACCTTCAGGAAAACCCGATCTCCCACAGCAAATTCAATATCTCTCCGTTTAAGATCGGCATAGGACTTCTGCCGGTCCGAAGCTTCCTTCAATCGAGCCTGAATCAACTTAACCTTGTCTTCGGTCTCAGCAACCAACTCTGATCCCAATAACTGACGTTCACTTAACTCCGTCCAACAAGTAGGTGAACGACACTTCCTACCGTACAACGCCTCATAAGGTGCCATCTTGATGCTCGCTTGGTAGTCGTTGTTGTAGGCGTAATTTAGCTAACGGTAGATACTCCCCACTACCCTCGATGTCCAAAACACACCCTCGTAGCATATCCTCCAAGATCTGTATAACCCTTTCTGACTGCCCGTCAGTCTGCGGATGAAATGCCGTGCTGAAGTCTAACCGTGTACCCAGAGCTTGATGCAACGCTTTGCAGAACCTTGACGTGAACCTCGGATCCCTATCCGAGATGATTGATACTGGCACCCCGTGTAGTCTCACTATCTCTGATACATACAGCTTCGCCAACCTCTGAAGTGAGTAATCCACCCTCACCGGAATAAAGTGAGCTGATTTAGTCAGCCGATCCACAATTACCGGCATGAATCCTTCTTGCTCTGGTGTAGCGGTAATCCACCGGCGAAATCCATAGTTATTCTTTCCCACTTCCCTGTGGAATCTTCACATTGTCAAGCAACCTGCATGGCAATCGATGCTCGACCTTGACCTGCCGACACGCCGACACCTACCCACAAACTTCGGTCACCTTCTTTTCGAGACCCGCCACCGTAATCGTTCTTCCGAGGTCCCTATACATCGATCCATGAAAGTCCGGTGCGTTAGTCAACCCGAATGGCATAACCAAGAACTCAAAGTGCCCATACCGAGTAATGAAATGCCGTCTTACGATATCCGCCTCCTTTACCTTCAATCGGTGATACCTGCACCTTAGGTCGATCTTCGAGAAACCGACGCTTCTTCACCGATCAAACAAGTCATCTATCCAGGGTAGTGGATACTTGTTTTGATCGTCGACTTATTCGGTTAGCGGTAGTCTATGCACATCCGCATAGTACCGTCTTTCTTCTTTACAAAGAGTCTTGGCGCTCCCCATGGTGAAATACTTGGCCCGATAAAGCCTCGGTCCAATAACTCCGAATCGAGCCTTAAGCTCCACTAACTCTTTAGGTGCCATCACAGACGGAGCAATGGATCCGCGCAGCCTGTGTAATGATCTATCCGTACTCTACCTCCCGATCCGGTGGCAAACCCGGAAGCTCCTCAGGAAACATATCCACAAATTCCCTAACTGTCCGAACCGTCTCCACAGCAGACTCCTTAGCCTCCAAGGCATACACATGAACCACATACGCTTCACAGCCCTTCCTGACCATTTTCTCGGCTTTCAGAGCAGATACCACATTAGATGGATAGTTTCTCCTATTACCGATCGTAACTACTTTATCACCCTTAGTTGCTTTTCGAGAATCATGCGCTTAGCCACATAATCCAACTTCGCTGGTACTTAACCACCAATCCATCCCCAAAATCGATCGAACTCCCCAAACGGCAGTTCCATCGATCGACCTCGAAGATACCCTTGGAGTTCTAGAGGTACGTCTCTATACGTTTATCTACCACTACTGAGTGACCTAGAGGGCTTATTACGGTCATCCGCCTAGAAGATATTTCAGAGTCTAGATCCATGGTCTCCACTATGCTACTTGCAACATACGAGTGTGTTGAACCCACATCAATTAAAGCATAAATGGAGAACCAAAGATTAGAAACGTCACTTGTAATGACGTCTAGTGTCGCCCTCCTCTCGGCGCCTTGCAAAGATACACCAACCCCTACCGTCGGCCTCAAACTACTTGCACCTCTTGGTGCTCCACGGCCCCAAACCAGAACTATTACCTCCTCTGCCATTACCTCGGCCCCTCTGCGGTGGTCCATTATTTCAGATCGATTACGGCCACGATTCTCTGATGAATCCTAGCTAACTTTGCAGACAGGTCCCTCACACGGTGGTCCAATGAGCCACACTCAAAACAACCTCTACCATCACCCAACATCCTCCCAGTGAGCCTTTCCACAACGGTTACATCATGAGCGGCCCCCGCCTTAGCAAACAACAAACCTACCCGACCGATTCGCCCACTCGATCTAGCCCTCTTCATTGACACCCGATGACCCGTAAGATCCAAAACTCCTTTGTGACGGTTTCTATCCATACCACGCCTCACGACTCTTTAATGCCCTCGGCAACCTTCGCCTTTTCAACTAGAACCACAAATTCACGCTCCTGCTGGGGTGCAATTATCAGCCTTAGTTCGTCTCGCAGCCATCCTCGAAACGAACGCACCTCTCATGCTCAGTAGCTACCATACCCCTGGCATACCGACTCGACCTCAAAAATTCTATCTCAGTACTCGACACGCATTTGCTCCCTGGACTAACCTCGAAATGCTTTCCTCTGCTCATTTATGTAGTTAGCTGACGTATTTTTTTCGATAAGCGACCGAAAATAGTCCCATGTCGGATCTTCACCGCATTGTACACGGACCGTGAGCCACCATCGGTATGACTCATCTCGAGAAGTGATACGATCCTTCAACTTTTCTTCGCATGATCGGTCTAGATCATCCATGATCGCCTGTCGCTTCTAGCCAATACTCGAAGGTTAGGAGCAACACCGAGACACCCCGAAAGAATTCAAATTTATTTGCCAAGTCGCTCAGCACGATTTCCTAGCTCCTACGCCTCCCCGCTCCAGCTACCCTTTCTAAAACCCAAGATCGCTCGTGACACTGCATCATCGCCGGTATGCTCCTGGAACTCACCACCTCCAGCTGGTGGCGGGCAGTACCTCATTCTCGAACCCCGCCTGGAACCTCTGAGCTCAAAAAGGTCATCCTACCACGACCTGCGCCCACGACCACGCCCACCTCGGTACTCATGACTAAATCTTGTCGATTAAAGAATTTTATGTATCAATCATTATTCCATTGTGTTTAAAGCAAAGTCTTATGAATATTGCTTATTAAAGAAGTTTCGTTTCATGAGTTCACAGAGTCCTATTAGTTTGGGCCTCTAAAGTAGTCTTACTAGCCATCCAATCATATCAATTAATATCACAACCAATAGTACGGGTACTTACCAGGCGGATTGGTGCCGGAGACTCGGTGCCATGCCTTTCAAACCATACTTTTAAAATAAAACACTTAAAAGCACTTTTGAAAACATTTTGGGCCTCGGGCCCACAACCAGCTTTTGAACTTGGCTCGATACCATTAAATGTAACACCCAAAACCGGTCAATACACCACGATGAATCGGTATGCTACTGGGAAAAAGGTTTTGGGTGGTTTAAGTTGAAGTCTAGAAGTTTGGTGAAAACACTTAGCGAAATTTTGTATTTTGAGGATAACTCAAGTAGGTTTTGATTGAAAATCGATGATGTATTTGAAAACCAGTAAAGTTTTGAATGTTTATCCGGTGTGTAGGAAAAACTAGTTTATTTCGTTTTGAAGCTTAAGTTATTTCTTATTGTTACTAAAACATTTATGACTTAGTAAAAATCATATTTAAGTTAGAAAACCTTTTGAGTTCACTTTATCCCAAGTTATAGTATGATACCGATGGTATAGTTTAAAACATCGTCTTTGAAATTTTGAAAACGTTGTCTTTCCAAGTTTTAGCACATTTCACTCAATTAGTTTGTTAAAGCATATTGAGAATCTACTTAAACATAACATACCAAAAACATAATTTAAGAGGCCATTTACAAACCCAAATATAACAAAATAGAAATAAACCAGCTAGTGTACCAAATTTTATAAAAGAAGTCCGAGCAAATCTTTATTTCAGTATGGCATGAGCACCTCGAGTCCGTCCCGGCTCCATGTCCGCGTCTAAGTGTCACCTGAAAAGTCAAAGGAGAGAGAGTGAGTCGCAAGACTCAGTGCGTAAATCCCTCTCCCGGTATAACATGCCAACACATATATCATAACAGAATAATGCAAATCATGCACCCGTTCCTAACCAACCATATCGCCTTTTCTACCCCGTGTGGTACCAAACCACTGGTGGTGCCAAACCACTGGTGACCCAAAGTCACGATATCCATACTGTGGTACCAAACCACTGGTGACCCGAAGTCACAAATAATCCAATGATGGGGCAAACCCACCGTGTGATACCAAATCACTAGCGACGATCCCATATCTCATAAGTGGGGCCAACCCACGGTGGTGTCAAACCACAAGGACAAGTCGCAATGAGGTGCCAAACCTCTGGTGTCCCAAAGACACAATGTGATACCAAATCACTAGTGACCGTAGTCACAAATCTGATGATAGGGCCAACCCATCGTGTGATACCAAATCACTGGCGTCAATCCCGTTTAATCAACTGTGGGGCCAACCCACTGTGGTACTAAGCCACCGACGAGACGCTGAGGTGCCAAACCTCTGGTGACCCAAAGTCACAAAACACGTGGTACCAAACCACTGGAGGTGCCAAACCTCTGGTGTCCCAAAGACACAGTGTCCCAAAGACACGGATATCAAATTTCCCCCTCCTCTCATATCACCCAATCACATATCATACTAGATGCAAAATCGGTGCAATCATGCTATCATGCTCACATGCTTAATATGGCATCTCAATGAACATGCACCCATAATCATAATATCATATCACATAGCTCATATCGAATCCGGACTTACCGAATCCGTATCCATACCTCAATGGGTACCAAATCAGCCAATCACACTGTTTCATTTACACAACAGGTTATTACATTACTAAGTTAAGATAGTGTGTTGGATTACACACCTGAATTAGCAGAGGTTTTAATACTAAGAACCGGTCTAAGACCCTCGACCACCTTGTCAACTTTGATCCTAAAATCGACCAACCAAAGGGTTAGCGCACACATCATTTGGCCTGGCGAGAAACCAAAAGGGTTTATCAAATAGCCTTACCTTGCAAACGTTTGGCTTCCTACCAAACTTGAACCACAAAGGTTCCTCTTTTACAAACGGCCTCCACCTAAAAAGAAAAGCCATTAATCCAATCGAGACTTGCTTCAACGAGACTAAAAGAATGGACTAACAAAATACTCCTCTTACCACCACTTATCAATCGGTTAAAAGAGTTGGAAGACTCCTCTTGATTACTTCAATATCCAAAGACCCTATACTGAAAAGATTAAACAAATGATTAACCCATTTCAATCTACAACCATCATAGGCCCTTAGTCAAACCGAAAACAACACAAGACTTAGAAGTGAGAAATGGCCATTCGGCCAAGAACTTACCCCCAACACCAACCACCAATCGATCAACCACACTAGAGAGAACAACAAGAGATTCGCCAAGACTTGCACCAAAAGAAGAACCAAAAGGTTCGCCAAGGTGTTTTATACCAAACCCAAAATTCACGAGAGAGAAAGAAAGGAAATCGAAATGCAAGAGGATAGGGTTGATAATCGACCAATAACGAAAATGGGAAAAGGAACGAAAATGAAAAAATATAGAAGAATAATGTTTTGGCTTACAAGGCTTCAAGAAGAAAAAGAGGTGAAAGAGGAGAGAACATTCGCTATTGAGAGTACCAAAAGAATAAGGCAAATTCGTATATGCAACTTGGACTTTCGGTTTTCAAGAAGGAAAATGGAAGAAACAAATGAAGTTTGGCTACTATAGGGGTTTGGTGTTTCGGTTTCAAGAAGTGCAAAAGATGAGAGAAATACCTTGGAAAAGAATTGCTAACAAAAACCAAAATGGGACTTTTGCTTTTCACTCAATGACCGAATATGCACCAAATGGAAAAATGCATTTCGGCACCTCCACCACCACACCAAGCCGTCCACTCCCCCACTCCAAACACCCCAAAAATTTGGCCATAATCCCCCACAACACTCCACACCACTCAATTCAAATGAGTTTACCAAGTCTCCCTCCTACTTTCACTCTCCACCCCTCTTTTGAATGTGAAGACTAAGTCCAAAGAAGAATTCGAATTGCCTTCTACCTCTTCCTCCATGCCGTCCAAAATGGGAGCCAAAATGGGGAACTCTGCGACTTGAACTCAGGGTCTCTCCCCCCTTGAAGATGACGCCACACTCAGCTCTAAGTGGCACATGCCTTGCCACTTTGCTAGCTCCTCATTTGTGTTACAAATTCACTTAAATTAATTATAAACCCCAGCACCTTCAGCTCCTATCCCCTAAAGCCCAAAAACTAAAATTTCACCACCTACCCAAGCTCACTCCTAGCCTACAACTAAGTCCCGAAAACACCCAAACAACATCATAGCAAGCAATTAATCATGCAACCAATGCCAAAACAAAATAGCCCTTAACTCGGGATATTACAAAGTTCTTAAAGAAGGACATCATATGTCGATATGGAATGCCAGAAAGGATTATATCTGAGAATGCACTAAATTTGAACAACAGCACGATATCATAAGTCTGTAGTCAGTTCAAGATCAAACACCACAACTTATACCATATCGCCCAAAAATGAATGGTGCAGTGGAGGCAGCCAATAAGAACATTAAGAAAAAAAAGTAGCAAAGTTTTTGTATTCGTCTATAAAGACAGAACAAAAACCAGATTGTAACACATGCATACAAGAAATAGATATCAAATACAAAAAACAAAAATTTTGAAACAAAAGGTGAACTTATTTTTTGATGTATCGGTCGTTTTATTTTTATTTTTATTTCTTTTTTAATTATATATGATATAAGAATAAAAAGAAAAGGAAACTCACCTAAATCGATCGGTCTCCTCGCCGTCGAATGCCAAGCCGAAAAAGAGAAGAAACAAAACGTTTCTTTATTTCTCCACCAAGTTAGGCTAGGTTTTCAGGGGTTTTGGCCTCGGATTGGCGTTCTACATGTGACAGGCCTCAAAAGGGTGTCTTTTGGTATTCTCCGGCCACCGTGTATGGCGGCACCATCGTCGACGATCTGTGGTCTCCACGGTGGCCCAATGGTCGGATAATGCTATAGATCGAAAAGATGGGGGGAGGAGTTGAGACAGTTTCTTTTGTTTTTTGAGGAAAAAGAGACAAAATAATGTATTTTTTTTTTTAATTTGTTTTATCATTCAATCAATCTATTTTTATTATATTATACTTGCAGTTTAGTCTAAACATCAATTTAGTCCCTCATTTAATTTAATTTATTTATTTATTCATTTAGTTGCTTATTTATTATTTCTTTATTTTTTTCTTTCGTGCATTTGCCCATTTATTTCATTTTATTCTCTATTATTATTATTATTATTATTATTATTATTATTATTATTATTATTATTATTATTATTATAATTATTATTATATTTATGTACTTTATTACAAATTGCACCACAACTCTCATTTATATTTTAATTTGGTCTTTTATTTTCAATATTTTATAAATTATTTTCTCAATATTTATTTATGTATGTATTTATTTCATTTTCCTTATTACGTTAAATAATGTTGGTATTTTCTTTTGTGTGCATTGTTTTGTCATTATTGTTATTGTTATCATTGTTGTTATTTACTTTATTATTTATTTATTTTTCTTTGATTGTTAATGTTGGTATTAAAGTGATATGTATTATGTAATTGTTGTCATTATATGTACTATAAATTGATTATTAGTACAATTATATTGTTGTCATTTATTAGCATAATATTTGATTCATATATCATTATAAATATTACATTAATTTTCACCCAAATTCGTAAAAAAAAAAAAAGAAAATTTTGAAAATAAAGGCAATATTTTGTATTTGGAACTTTGAGAAGTTGTATCCTAACTTACGAGGTTTCGATTTTCTCGTTAGACCTAAATGGTCGAATATCCTTTAGAATTAAAACATACAAGTTTTAAAATATAAAAAATTAAAAGGTAAGCTTATTCTCGAGGGTTCAAATGTCGTGTCCTAACTTATGGGATGTGACATTTGTTATCTCGAGACAAGAGGGCCTTTAATGCTCGTTTAAATTTATTCAAGCATTTTTAAATCAGCATTAATAAAAAGGGATCGTATTTTAAATTCGTTTCGAGTTTTCAACTTTCGACATTAAGACATTAATTAATCAATTAGGTACCAATTTTGGGCGTTACAAGAGTGCTAATCCTTCCTCGCATGTAACAGACTCCCGAACTCATTTTCCCAAATTTCGTAGATCAAAATCGTTGTTTTATTAAATCAAAATATTTTATTAAAATGATCAAGATATGAGGTGATCCGATCACACTTCATAAAAAAGGATTGGTGGCGACTCCATGTAACATCCCGAATTCGGGCCTAGTAGGATTGGGCCCAATGGGCCTTGGGCGTAGTAGCGGTTAAAATTTTTAAGAATAAGAGAACGGCTTTAATGCAAGTTGGATCTAGTAGGTGAGTGATTTTGGAAGGTTAAGGAGCTTCTATGAAGTCTCGGGTTCAAGTTAGGCCCTATGAAAATTTTTGGTTTTAGGTGAATAAAACCCTGGGAGTTAGTAGGTAGGCTTTAAGAATAAAATATGGAGAAAATAACACAAGTGGAGTGTGTGGTGTAGTGGCAAAGTGACACCACATAAGAGGCAAAGGGGTGACGCCAAAAGGAAGGAAGGAGATCCAAGGTTCAAGGCGTGGTACTTGCATTTCTTTTTGGTATTTTTTCAAAATGGATTTAGACCTTGGCCATAGATTTATATTTAGTTGCGCATGGTTTTAGTCACAAGAGAATCTTGTGGCTTAGTGGCAAATGGCATGAATTGGCTGATGGGAGAGCTTGGGTTCGAATCTCATGGAAAGCAAGGGAGTATTTATTTTGCGGATTGGACGACAAGAGTTTGAGTTGGATTTAAACTCTACTTGTAACAGTCCGATTTAGGGGCTAGTTGGAACTGTGATCTCGGAATCACTAATTTGAGGCTTGATAAAATTACATTCATGTTATGTTATGTGCTATAACATGTTTATAAGGATGTATGGAAATTTTGGTGCCTTAATTTTAGTAATTTCTAGCTAAATTGTGAAAAGGGACTAAATCGCATAAAGTGCGAAAGTTCTATTATTCAAGGTATAGCTACCTAATAGCCATAGCATGTTACAGTGGAGGTATTTAAAGTGCAATTAGGCCAATAAAATAGGGTTGGCCGGCCACGTAGACAAGGGGACAAGAGCCTTTAATTTTTAGTCAAAGTTGGTGGGTTGAATTGATGTTTTATAATAAAATAAAGAAAGGAAAAAGATATCATCTTTTTCTCTCTTCTTCTCCACTGAAAATTTTTGCCAACAAGGGGTGTTTGAAAGCTCAAAATTTCAGCAAGCCTTACTCAACTAAAGTATGTGATTTTGATGGAATTTCTTGAAGAAAATTGTACTTTTGAGATCCCTAAAGCTTAAGCTTTCTAAAGAAGGGACTATTTTGCATTATGGTAAAAAGCTTATAGATTTGCCATGTGAGATTATAAGTTGTTAGCTAAGTTTTTCTAGAAGAAAATAAATGATAGGATGATGAGAAACAACTTTTGTGAATGGTGTTGCCATGAAAACACCTAATTGGGATTATAATGCAAAAGTTGTAATTTGTTCATTAAAGCATGAAATATTTGAAACTGGAGATAGTTGTAAGAGGATTAAATGTTCAGCTAGGCTTTTTTAACAAGAAGATGTGATAAAAATTTATTTACGAGCCTAGGGGCAAAATCATAATTTTGCCAAAGTGTAGGGGCAAAATGGTCAGTTTCGCCTAAAGTGTGTATTAGGGTATATTATGATTGATAAGTGATTAAGTTAGTAAATTTCATTGTTCTAGATCAAAGAAAATGAGTTTCGGACCTAGAATGGGTGAAAAGAGAAAGGTGGGCAAAAGTCCCTTTTCGACCCTTTTGGCATCGAGGTAAGTTCATATGCAAACATTGCGACTACGTATGAGTTAATATTCCAATTTTTTATGAAATGTATATTTACTTTATGATTGTATGAAATACCTCTTGATGAGGTGTTAATAAAATTGAAATTTAGAGTAATAGGAAATGGGTATAGATGATATGATGATGGTCAAAGTCTCGAGTAAGACCATATTGGAATATGGCCTCGGTATAAGAGTTCGTATGAGACCATCTCAAGGATATGGCTTCGACATGTTAATGTATGTAAGACACTGTTGAGGTATTATGTTAATGAGAACTATGTGCATGAGACTCAAGAGAGCCATTTAACAATTTGAGTGATTTAATGTTGAATGTATGTGGTTGTACCATGAAAAGAGCAAGTATGTGTTAGAACTGAATTGATATGAATTCAAGGTATGATGAACCCTAGTGGGATATGTGTAGTTAATGTACTTCGGTTGCATGGAATAGATTTATTGATGCATTATGTGAATGCGAACATGTATCGTAGAAAGTCAAGTGAGAGTAGAAATGTGTGAGGGTGTTCTCGGTTGAACATTTGAAATAGAGTTGTACATATGAATAAGTATCGATGAATGTAAATGAAAGGTGAGCTATGTACAATATCACCTTATTAATATTAATTGATGGGCTGTGTGCGATACCATCAACTATATTTTTGTCGGTGGGCTGTGTGCCTTACCACTTGATAAACTATAAATCGATGGGTTGTGTGCGATACCATCACTTATAAATGAATGGTGAGCTAAGTGTGGAATCACCATGAAAATAAATGATTGGTGGGCTATGTGCGATACCACCCTATAAGAGATTTCAATGGTGGGCTAAGTGCGTAACCACCGGGAGATTAGTAGTGTGAGTGATGGCTTATTGATAATGCTTGCTGTGTTGTTTTATATGATCTTGTGATGATCAGAGCAAGAATGTATGCTAATTAAACGAGCATTTGGCTTGTGGCATGGTAAGAATGTGGTAAGAGATAGAATGAGTAAGATTTAAGGATGATTGGGTAGTAACCAGGATGTATGAGTAAAACCCTTATAATACCTTATGGTTGTGTATACCCTACGAATATCAGTAATTGTCAATTATATGAGATGAACTTACTAAGCATTATTGCTTACTCCTTTCCTTTTCTCATCTCTTGTAGGTAAATTTAGCTAGCTCGGGTTGGAGACCACCGAAGATGTTTTCACACTATCCAGCAGACTCTTGGTATGGGTAGCAAGTCCTTGTGAGTCATGGCATGTATTGGACTAGAATTTAAGGTTGATTAAGTTATTGTTAATATGCCAAATTGTGTTGGTCTAAATGGGTTTATAGTTTAAATGTGTATAGCCCTTAATGATCGCTAAGTGATTGTAATTGTATGGAAGTAACACTTTATTTTCATGAATCAAATGTATAAATTCATGTGTTTTAGTTGATGATTTAAGACTTTATTGAATTAATATATTAATGTATGAAATGTAGGGTGGAAAAAGGCTTGGTATATAGCCTCTAAGTGTCCACATGGATGGACACACGGGCATGTGTCTATGCCGTGTGCACCCTGCACCTTTGTATTTTAAGTCAGAATGGACCATGGCTGATTCCCACGGCCGTTTGTTTGGGCCATGTGTAGTACACGGATGAATGACACGGGAGTGTCAAGACCGTGTGAGTATATCCACATGGGTAGAAGACATGGGCGTGTCTAGGGGTACACGGGCATGCCTCCATTTCACATGGGCATGTGCCCTAGCCGTGGGAACTTTGGCAGAATTGTGGGGTTTTAAGGCTCGATTTGGGCACATGGGCGTGTGTGTCATCTAACATGGGCGTGTAGCCCCTGTGTAGAAGGGAAAGAAATCTTACGTATCGTAAGAGTTCCCAATATAGTCTCGAGAGCCCTTGTAGGCACGAGTGAGGTCTCATAAGGCGGTGATGAAGTTGTTGTGGTGACTCAAGGAAAGTAGTCGCATTGAGCCTAAGTGGCGATCAGGTAGATTTGTATGGTAACACCTCGTGCCCGATCTGGCGGGGATTACGGGTAAGGGGTGTTACACTACTGACGGAGGGATCCCACATCGAAAAAATACGAAGAAGGAATGTGAGAAGCTAGCTATATATAGAGCTATCTAGGAGGAGAGTAGGCATACCTGGTTGGCGTTGGACATAGGAGTGCTCGGAGCACGTGTGGGGCTTCAACGCGATAGTTGAGGTCATTAGTAGTGTTCTTGTGGGTATGGGCTATTGGGCCACGATGGCCCGAAAGGGGCCAAGTGGGCCTAATGGGCTCGTGGGCCCATATGAGGAAATTGTAAGATTGAGTTGTAGATAGTGAACTAGACTATGTGAATCTCATATATGTGGCTAGGTTTGGGCTGAATAGGCCACACGAGTGTGTTGGCCCACTTGGGCCGAGAATAGGCCTTAGGCCCATTCGCATCATTATCTCTATTTAGAATACTTGAGTCATTCGAGTCGACAGTGGACCTTCTGTTGGGTCGTTAATACCCTGATTTATCAAATGACGAAAATACCCCTAGTTTATAAAATTATCGAAATACCCCTGGTTTGTAAAATTACCAAAATACCTCGGTTTTAAAATTACCAAAATACCCCTGGTTTGTAAAATTACTGAAATACCCCTAGTTTACAAAATTATCAAAATACCCCTAGTTTGCAAAATTACCAAAATACCCCTGGTTTGTAAAATTACCAAAATACCCTTGGTTTACAAAATTATCGAAATACCCCGATTTGCAAAATTACTATTTTACCCCTAAACGAAAAAATGATCATTGTACCCTCGTGGTAGCACTAGCGTTTTATGTGTTAATTGTATGATTGATTATGTTTGAGGTACATTGTATACAGGATTTAATTATGAGTAGAATTACCGAACAACCCTTGAAAGGTAAGATTACCGGAATACCCTTACAGGGTAAAATGACTAATTTGCCCTTGTAGGTAAGTGATTGGCTTGTGCTATGATATGACCGATTTGGATATGGTTGTATGACTGATATGCTTTTATTACATGTTTAAATGATTGTTATTGAGCATGGCCATTCTGCATACACGTGTAATGATTGAGCATGACATACACAACATATTGCATGGGGTTGGGATATTAATGATCGGGGTAGTATATATCGGTGGCTCTGCCACATTCTGTATAATGGCTATATGCCAAACTAAATATGGCTCTGTGCCATCTTGATTATGGATTTGTGCCAATCGTATTTACCCAAGGCTGTGTGTCAATTATATTACCATCGTTGATGGCTATGTGCCAAGCATAATACAGTTATTGATGACTCTGTGTCAATCATATTGACCCAGGGCTGTGTGCCGATTATATTATTATTTTGGTGGCTCTGCCATGTTGTTTTGATGGCTTGGTGCCACATATATCGATGACTCTATCACATTATATCGACTTTGAGCAGCATGATTGTCAGCATGACTGCCAAAGAGGAGTGTAGAGGATGAAGGGTTGATTGTAGAAATCCCTACTAGTGTGCTGAGGTTGTACATATGGAGTGGAGTGTAGAGGATGGAATACTAGGTTGGGCTAGGTTGCATTGCATTCACTATTTATGCCATGTTGTTAGGGCTACGGCCCAGTTCGACTCGTATGGGCTTGACCAATTTCATTACTATGAGAGCTAAGGATCAATGTGCTTCTGTGGGCTCAGGCCCATCTATCATTTGTATAAGGGATTACACACTGAGTTCTCGTAACTCACCCCTCTGCTTAATTTAGTAGGTAATTCCTAGCTTCACGAATTTGGAGCCGAGGTGAACTCTGTGGTGGCATACATCATAGCTTAATGTACTATAGATTTTATTCATATTTTGGGTTTTTGTTTTGTAATAAGGCCTTTGGTATTTTGTTTTGGTTTTAGCTTTTAATTCAGTTATTTCTTATTAATTTTTAATGCTCAATTTTGGATTTTCTAAAACATTAATAATGGTTTTTCTATAATGTTAATACACAGTTTACAAACTATAATGGATAAAACTCTAGATTTTCTTAACTTTGATAACTCTTTTCAAAATATCACATGTCTACAATAATTCAAATTTCATTTTTCTGAAACTCATTGAGTTGGATTAATTATAAACAAGATCATCGAAAATAGCAATGAAAATGTTTTTGAAAAGAAATCTATAAAACAAATTGGATTTCACAAGCAACAAAACTTGATATTTTTAACGAACGCGTAGATTCTTTAACAACCTTTCCATGTAACATGCCAAGATCTGGTCGTAACGTCTAGGTCGGGTTTGGGGTGTTACACCTCATTTTCGTTTTTAAATAAAAGTCGACCTTTAAAAAAAAGTGTTTCGACAATGATTGTAGCCAATGTGTTTGCTTGTGATTGTCAAAGGCTTGTTTTGATATTTGGCCATGTAGATTGGCTTATTTGGGCATCATGGTTGTAAGCCTAAGTATGTATATATATTTTCCAATGTCTTTGGTGATATGGTCAGGGTATGCTTGGTGAATTATGGAAATGTTATTTATGAGATGAATGTAAAATGTTTGGCAATGTGACCTATTGAAAAGATGATAAAGTGGTATAAAATTAGGTATATTAAAAGCAGTCAATTGCGGCTTAATAACTATTGTGAGTATGATAGATGTTGATATTGTGTTGGCATGTGTTAGTCATAATTGTGGATGTTTTGGTTGCCTAAGTATGTTATGTTTTGTGCTTTTGAATTGATGTAACTGTATGTGTGAATAAGGGTAGCAAATGGCTTGGTAAATAGCCTTTATTTTGTCCACATGGGTAGACACACAGGCATATATCTAGGCCGTGTGTGACACACGGTCTGCCCCACGAGATTTTATTTCTGTCGTGTGTACCCTGCACCTTAATTTTGAGAAACAGAATGTTCAGAATTGAGCACACGAGCAGAGACACGGGTGTGTGTCTCAGTTATGTGTGCTACACGGCCTATCACACGGGCATGTGACATAAGCGAAAGCACCCTAATTTGATCACGGCCTGTAGCACGGGTGTGTCTCAAGGTCACATGGGCTTGTGACCCCTATATCATGAAAAATTTTCTAAGTTTTGTAAAATTTACTAAAGTTATCGATTTAGTCCCGAACCACTTTCAAAGTATGTTTTGGGCCTCATAGGCTTATATAAGGGACTTTATGATCGAATATGAATGGTTTTAATTTGGACGCAAATTTATGACTCGAAATTGTGTGAATACTTGTGTTATAAGTTCGATAATGCCTTGAGCCCTGTTTTGGCTTTGAATACGAGTAAAGGGTGTTACAGCAGCATTGAAGGCAGACTTGAGCTTTCTCCATTTTCCATATGTTGTGACATTGAATCATTTGTGTTGCGACATAGTGACTAGTATTCGTTTAGTTTGTCTTCTAATGGTCTCTTGCACACTCATAAAGCGCGTTAGCTCACTTTTAGGCCTCATTTTATGTAACATCCTAAGTTGTTGGGCTTGTGCGTTTAATGTGTGATTCTGTTTCATAATGTGTGATTGTGTTTCATGTGCTAATTAGTGTATTAGGGGTCCAGAATGGGCTCAGGAATTAGGCTGAGGCCTTAATTGAATTTTCTGTTTGAACACTTTAGAGGGAAGCGTGATAAGATGAGGCTTAAAATATGTTATTTGTGTTTTGAAATACAAAGTGGGCTTGTGCTCGAGTGGCAAAATGGTGCCACTTAGAGAGCAAGGAGGTGGCGTCAACTGAGGAGGCCCAAACTCAAGTAGCATGCAGCTCAATTCTTTTAATTAAAGTTAGCTAAATTTTCTCATTTAGGTGGGTAAGGTTGGACGGCAACAAGGCTTAAAAATAGGGGGATTTTATGTGGATAATAAGTTTGATAACGTGCTTATAAAGGGAGGAAGAGATGGTGTTATCTAGGCCTCTTTTGGAGGTGTGCTTGGATAAACATAAGTGAGGAATTTTAGGAGCTATCTAGGAAGAAAGTGGTGGCTGAATTTGGGACACTGTGTGCAAAGGGGGGACGGCTAGATAGGACTAAGAGGTGCCAAAATTCCCCTTGTTTATTAATTAGTTTTAGTTTTGAAAAGAGGGCAATCCCGGCATATGGTTAGTGTGGTGCCGAAATTCTCTTTAAATAGAGGGGATATCTCATCAATTCGATATTCGGTCCCTATTTTCTTTTCTCATTCTCTCATCCTCACTCTTATGCAAATGCTAGAAGTCCATTATTCTATTCTCTTTTCTTTCCAACAAGCCGAAACCTCCCAATTGTTCACAACATCTTTTCTTTCAAATGCTGAAACTCTGAACTCTCTTCTCATCTCCATAGCCCAATACTTTCTATTCCCTTTTTGCCAATTTCTTCACTAAAGCCGAATCTACATAGACATCTTCCTATCATCTTTTCTTCTGATCTTCTCAAAGCCAGAATCTCTAAGGGGTAGTCGAATTCTTTGTGTTAAGGTGAGTGCCAATTTTCCTATCTCTTCACTTTCTCTTTCGATTTTTGGAAGACAAAGCCGAAAAGCTAATGGTTTAATTGTTTTATATATTTTCTTGTTGGGTGACATTCGGGAATTTAGATAGATCGCCTAGATTTAAAAGCTAGAAACGCTAGTCTCGGAGTCTCAATCTCTATTCGGAATTTCAAGGTAAGGGTTCAATTCTTCCTATATTGTTTAATCGGGTTCTTTTTCATTATTAATGCCTTAACCTAATGTTGCGTTAAGCAATCATCATAGTATCTTCTGACCAAAGATTACTCATGGACTCGAATGTCAGTAAATCAAAGGAAGGGGTTGGATCTATAGTTTCAGCCCCAAAGTTCAAGAAACGCATGGTGTCAGTAGTTCGGGATTGGCCGCCGGGTTGTGGATCGGCTTCGGAGAAAAACCTTAGGCAGTTAGCAGTCGTATCAACTTCTGATAGTGTTAACATAGAAAGTACTGTCCTATCAGTAATCAGGTGTGAAGATCTCTATCACGCTAGTTAATCTGTATTATATGTAAGTTATGGGTTAAAAGCCGGATAAAGAGGCTATATGAACAGTCGTAATACCCAAAAAGGGTAGGCAAGGGATGCTAGGTACATAATCATAGAAACTTCTCTATGTCTATCGAAGTATGTGAAAGTATGTGTTCTATTTAGATAGTTTAATGTTCTGATTCTTGCATGTATATATGCATGGGATGGGATTGATATGATGAATGGGAGCAGGTCGCGAGGCGATCGGTGGCTTTGCCACATAGGTCACATAGTGATCGGTCTTTATGATAGGCAGCGCAGCTGTCGATATATTATTAAGGTCACATGGCGATCGGTGGCTTTGCCACATAGGTCACATAGTGATCGATATGGTATGTAACGGATAGAAGGTTGATTATAGAAATTCCCACGGTGTGATGGTTGGTACGGGGGTGTATAGAGGATGACTCTTAGGTTTGGGAGGGGCCATCAAAACTATTATCTACATAGACTATTTTTGGTTTTTCATTTGATTTTTAATTTTTGGGAATATTTTTTGTAATAAGGCCTCCATAACATAGGTTTTTGATTTATTTTTTTTTCGTTATGTTAAGCTTTTATACATTTATATTTTTTTACAAGGTATTAATTATCAAATGAAGTGATAAATGGGCTTTTTAAACACAATCAATGCAAATGGTTAAAGTTGTTTAACAAGTTTCACATTTAATTGATTAATCGGCTATAATAAATTAAGATTTTCAAAACCATTTAGAGCAAAAGTTTTCAAGATTCAATCCGTAGCATACCAGATCCGGTCATGACGTATGGGCCGAGTTTGGGGTGTTATATTTTGGTATCAGAGCCCAATTCAAAACTCAAGCTGTGAAATGGGTCTAGTAGTGATTTGTAAAAGTGATGTAAGTTAAGAAAAATTCAGTTGAGATATGGCCTTTGAGTCTACCGGCACCCGATCCACGTAGGTAAGTATTCTAAACTCATTATGTGATGTGCATGTTGGGCTTGATGGGCTTTATGGGACGTAGACAGGTATGTTAGAGCTTATGGACTTTAGGCTTTGTACAAACAATTCTTCTAATCTCATAAGACTTAATCTCTAATTAAACATGTCTGTGAACAAGTCATGGGGTTAGGGTGTGGTAACAGGCATACGCATGTCTAAGATTGGATCCAAGAAGTGTTTGGCATTTAAGCGGCCCTAGTGGCTCACCTCCTCTTTTCTGGAATCTTACCTATTGCGTAGTGTTTATTCACTCTAACCGAGATGGCTTGTTGACGGACCAAAACTTATAACTAAAACCCGAAAGGGACTAGCCACCCTATTTTTGTAAAAATTACTTATGTCCCCAGTTTTGTAAAATTTTTGAAATCCCCTTGATTTGTGAAAACTTCCCAAAATACCCTGGATTTGTAAAACCACCGAAATACCCCCGGTTGACAAAATTACTAAAATACCCCCAGTTGACAAAATCACCGAAATACCCCTAGATTTTAAAATTACTGAAATACCCCTATTTTGTAAAATCACCAAGAAACCCTATTTTCGAAAATTATGAAAATACCCCTATAGGATAAAATTACAAAAATACCTCTAGGTAGTGAAATAACAAAAATACCCTTACGTGATGGATGTGAGTTCATTGATGCTACTTGTATGTTGATGTGTGATGGTGGAATGTACGTGGATCCTAGAGCTAGGAAATACAAACTTGAGAACTGAACATTATAGATAGAGTTCAAATTCGAAAGAACTACTGTTAAAATTACTTTCCATAAGTTTGTTCATTATTATTCAGTGGAAAAAATTAATAATTCATAAAATTCTAATCAGATAAATACAGAATGGTAGAATGAGACTAGAGGACGTTGTGTGCATGGCCGAGAAAGAGGCAGGATTGCTGTGTCGGACTGGTAAGGTTAGGTCATGAGTTGGGGAATGAGGTACCAGTGCCACCAACTGTGGGGGCGAAATTCTAAGACCAGACGGCCGGAGATGATGTGGTATATCAAGCGATGTTAAGGGTTTTAGAGAGGGTAGCTGGGACAGGCATGGGCAGAGGAACCCGAAAATTTGTGCCAGAGCGACTTAGAGCTAATGGGGCAGAAGTGTTTAGGGGAATTTCTGGGATAGCCCCGAGTACAACTGAGTATTGGTTGGAGGCGGTCGAACGCATAATGGATGATTTGGATTTTACGAAAGAAGAGATGCTGAAAGGGGTAGTGTCTCTTCTCCAGGATGAAGCTTACCAATGGTGGCTTACGATTAAGGATGGTACCATGGTGACCGTACACAGGATTACTTCAAGCGGCGTTCGGAGTAAGTACATTGGAGCGAGCTATGTGGATCTTGTGCGAGAGCATTCTTGAATCTGGTTAGGGAAGTAGGTCGGTGGCGGTGTACGAAGCAGAATTCTTGCGCTTCAGCCGTTATGCTCGAGGGATGGTGGCCACAGAACATTAACGGTCTGTTCGATTTGAAAATGGCCTGAAAGATGACCTACGTGTTTTGATAGCTCCATAGCGGGAGAGGGAATTTGCTGTGCTTGTGGAGAAAGCTAAAATAGCTGAGGAGGTGAGACGGACGAAAAAAATGAATCGAGATAGAGATAGGGGTAGAGGTAAGAGAAATTTTGGATCATCAGGGACAACTGGGAGTACTCAGAAAAGACCTAGGTCGGATGGACCGAGATGGGCTGAGAGACCTGCTATTGCTAGCCAAACACGAAAGTGTGCTCGATGTGGTAAATTCCATGTAAGTGAGTGTTGGGCAGGCAGTGGGAAGTGCTTTAGGTGTGGATCTTTGGACCATCAAACTAAAGACTATCCACAGCCATGAAGTGATGTAGGACCTACAGGACAGGACAATGCTCAGCCAGGCAGAGGAGGTCAGTAGCGGTAGATGGGTCGTGGTCCAGCTAGAGGTGGTAATAGTTTTGATTGGGGCCGTGGAGCACCGGGCCGAGGGACAGGAAACGCTGAAGTGAGACAGCCAGGGTTAGTCTATGCTGCCAGATGTCGAGAGGAGGTTGACGACACTGGATGTTATAACCGGTACATTTTTAATATTTGGTTTGTCATACACTACATTGATTGACATTGGGTCGGCACATTCATATGTTGCTAGTAGTGTGTCTAAAACTTTAAGTTTAGATTTCGAGATTACCCCTAGGGCGATGACTGTAATTAGCCTATTAGGACAATCTGTGGTAGTAGATAAACTTTATAGGGAGGTACCCTTAGAAGTTCAGTGGATAGTTTTCCTGACAGATTTGATGGAATTACCGTTCGGGGAGTTCGAATTAATATTAGGAATGGATTGATTGGTGAAGTACCAAGCTAATTTAGATTGTGTAGCCAAGCGTATGGTGATAAGAACCCCCGGGGATGGTGAAGTGTTGGTGATAGGAGAAAGGGGAACTATTTGTCGAATATGGTGACTGCCCTAAGAGTAGAAAGAATGGTGAGAAAAGGATGTGAGGCAGTATTAATGTTTGTTCGGACTCTGGAAGGCAAGGACCTAACTGTTGGGGATGTTAGGATGGTGAAGGAATTTCCTAATGTTTTTCCAAAAGAGCTTCCGGGATTACCTCCGGATCGTGAAGTGGAGTTTGGTATTGATCTTCTTCCGGGAATAGCACCAGTGTCTATCGCTCCATATAGGATGGCGCCAAAGGAGCTGGTATAGTTGAAAGTGCAGATTCAAGAGTTGCTAGATAAAGGATTTATTCGAACAAGTGTGTCGCCTTGGGGAGTGCCGGTGTTGTTTGTTAAGAATAAGGATGGATCAATGCGTATGTGCATTGACTATCATCAGCTGAACAAGTTTACTATCAAGAACAAGTATCTGTTGCCAAGGATTGATGACTTGTTCGATCAACTGAAAGGGGTGTCAGTGTTCTCAAAGATAGATCTGAGGTCAGGATACCATCAGCTTAAGGTCAAGGAGGCAGATATTTATAAGACGGTATTCAGGACTTGCTACGGTCATTACGAATTCATGGTGATGCCATTTGGATTGACCAACGCGCCAGCAGTATTTATGGTTATGATGAACCGAGTGTTCCAACCCTACTTGGATCGGTTTGTCGTGGTATTTATAGATGATATCCTGGTTTACTCAAGATCAGAAGAGGAACATGATTCACATCTGCGAGTGGTTTTGCAGATTTTGAAGGAGAAGCAATTGTATGCCAAATTCAGTAAGTGCAAATTTTGGCTAAGTGAAGTTACATTTTTGGGCCACATTGTGTCGACAGAGGGGATTAGGGTTGACCCTCAGAAAATTGAAGCGGTGTTGGATTGAAAGCTGCCTAGGTCTGTCACAAAAATTCAGAGTTTTCTTGGTCTGGCCGGGTACAAATGAAGGTTTGTTGAAGGATTTTTTTCGATCGTGGCACCATTGACAAAGTTATTACGGGAAGGAGTTTCGTTTATTTGGTCTAGTATGTAGTAAGAGAGTTTCGAGAAGTTGAAAAGGATTTTGAAGGAGGCTCGGTATTGATTCAATCGGAGGCTGGAAAGGAATTCATGATTTAGTGTGATGCATCACACACGGGACTAGGATGTGTGTTGATGCAAGATGGAAAGGTTGTTGCGTATGCGTCTCGGCAGTTAAGACCACACGAAGCAAATTATCCCACCTATGATTTGGAGTTGGCAGCGGTGGTTTTTGCTTTGAAGATTTGGAGACATTATCTGTACGGGGAGAAATTTGTTATTTATACAGATCATAAAAGCCTAAAATACCTTTTGACTCAGAAGGAGTTGAATTTAAGGCTGAGGAGGTGGATCGAGTTGTTAAAGGATTATGACTGCTCGATCGAGTACCATCCGGGTAAAGCTAATATGGTGGCAGATGCCTTAAATCGTAAGGTAATCACTGACCTGGAGCAATGTTTGCTCACCTTAGTTTGTACGATGATGGGAGTTTATGGGCTGAACTTCAAGTGAAACCCTCTTGGGTCAGTCAGGTTAAGGAGAAGCAGCAGACCGATAAGTTGCTAAAGGAGAATTTCATGTAGGATCAAGTGATGGATCGACAGACTTCAGTATGAATGAGGAAGGACTATTATGTTTTCAAAGGAGAGTTTGCATGCTAAAAGATCTAGAATTAAGGCATAGGATTTTGCAAGAAGCCCATGGTAGTCCATATGCTATGCACCTTGGAGGGAGAAAGATGTATCGAGATTTACGGGATCAGTTCTGGTAGCCGGGCTTGAAGCGTGAGGTAATTGAATTGGTGAGTAAGTGTTTGACCTACCAGCAGGTGAAGGTAGAACATCAGTTACCATCAGGGTTGCTGCAGCCAGTGAAGATTCCACAATAGAAGTGGGAAAGGATCACAATGGACTTTGTTAGTGGGCTACCCCTCACGCCTACTAAGAAAGACTTAGTCTAGGTAATTGTTGATCGCTTGACGAAGTCTACTTATTTCATACCAGTACAGGTCGATTACTCTTTGCAGAAATTGGGTAAGCTATATGTAGTAGAGGTAGTGAGATTTCATGGGGTACTAGTATCAATCATATCGAATAAGGACCCGAGGTTCACGTCGCGGTTCTGGAAGGCTTTGCATCAAGCATTTGGCACAAAGTTGGATTTTAGTATAGCATTTCATCCTCAGACCGATGGACAGACTGAGCGGGTGATTCAGATCTTAGAGGACATGTTGAGGGGTTGTGTCATTGATTTCAGAGGTAGTTGGGAGGAGTTTTTACCATTAGCAGAATTTTCTTACAACAACAGCTACCAGTCTAGTATTCGATGGTGCCCTATGAAACATTGTACGGGCGGAAGTGTCATACTCCTACCTATTGGACGAAATTAGGGGAATGTCAAATTTTGGGTCCGGAGTTGGTTACCGAGACAGAGGAGAAGGTTGAGTTAATTTGAGCTCAACTAAAGGAAGCATCGGACCGGCAAAAGTCCTATGCAGACTTGAAGCGTAAGGACATAGAGTTTGCGGTGGATGACAAGGTGTTCTTAAAGGTGTCGCCATGGAAGAAAGTGCTGAGGTTTGGACGGAAGGGTAAATTAAGTCCCAGGTTTATCGGACCTTATCAGGTGTTGAAGCGAGTAAGGCCTACCTCCTAAGCTAAGCCAGATTCACAATGTGTTTCATGTCTCTATGTTAAGACGTTACCGTTCGGATCCGTCTTATGTGGTGCCTGTGGAAGAAATCGAGGTGAGACCTGACCTATCCTTTGAAAAGGAACCAATGGATATCCTGGATCGTGATGTCAAAGTGTTGCGAAGGAAGACAGTTCCGTTAGTTAAGGTTCTATAGCGGAATCACAGTTCTGAGGAGGCTACTTAGGAACCAAAGGAGACGATGCAGCAGCAGTACTTGTATCTATTCTGATCAGTAATTTTGAGGACGAAATTTTTTTAAGGGGTAGAACTATAACATCCTGAGTTGTTGGGCTTGTGCGTTTAATGTGTGATTGTGTTTCATGTGTTAATTAGAGTGTTAGGGGTCCAGAATAGGCTCAGGAATTGGGCTGAGGCCTTAATCAAATTTTCTGTTTGAACACTCTAGAGGGAAGCCTGATAAGATGGGGCTTAAAGGATGTTATTTGTGTTTTGAAATACAAAGTGGGCTTGTGGCCCAGTGGAAAAATGGCGCCACTTAGAGAGCAAGGAGGTGGCATCAACTGAGGAGGCCCAAACTCAAGTAGCATGTAGCCCAATTCTTTTAATTAAAGTTAGCTAAATTTTAGCTTTTAGATGGGTAATGTTGGACGACAACAAGGCTTAAAATAAGGGGGATTTTATGTGGATAATAAGTTTGATAATGTACTGATAAAAGGCGGAAGAGATGGTGTTATCTAGGCCTCTATTAGAGGTGTGCTTGGATAAAGATAAGGGAGAAAGTTTAGAAGCTATCTAGGAAGCAAGTGGTGGTCGAATTTGGGACACTGTGTGCAAAGGGGGGGACGGCTAGATAGGACTAAGGGGTGCCAAAATTCCCCTTGTTTATTAGTTAGTTTTAGTTTTCAAAAGAGGGCAATCCCGGTATTTGGTTAGTGTAGGTGCCGAAATTCTCTTTAAAAGAGGGGATATCTCTTCAATTCCGGTATTTGGTCCCCATTTTCTTTTCTCAATCTCTCATCCTCACTTTTATACAAAAGCATGAAGTCCATTATTCTACTCTATTTTCTTTCCAACAAGCCGAAACCTCCTAATTGTTCATAACATCTTTTCTTTCAAAAGCCGAATCTCTGAACTCTCTTCTCATCTCCATAGCCGAATACTTCCTATTCCCTTTTTGTCGATTTCTTCACTAAAATCGAATCTACATAGACATCTTCCTATCATCTTTTCTTCTGATCTTCTCAAAGCCAGAATCTCTAAGGGGTAGTCGAATTCTTTGTGTTAAGGTAAGAGCCGATTTTCCTATCTTTTCACTTTCTCTTTCGATTTTTGGAAGACAGCCGAAAAGCTAATGGTTTAATGGTTTTATATATTTTCTTGTTGGGTGACATTCGAGAATTTAGATAGATTGCCTAGATTTAAAAGCTTAAAATGCTAGTCTTGAAGTCTCAATCTCTTTTCGGGATTTCAAGGTAAGGATTCAATTCTTCCTATGTTGTTTAATTGGGTTCTTTTTCATTATTCGTGCCTTAACCTAATGTTACGTTAAGCAATCATCATAGTATCTTTTGACCAAAGATCACTCATGGACTCGAATGTCAGCAAATCAAAGGAAGGGGTTGGATCTGTAGTTTTAGCCTCAAAGTTCAAGAAACGCGCGGTGTTAGTAGTTCGGGATTGGCCGCTGGGTTGTGGACCGACTTTCGAGCAAAACCTTAGGAGGTTAGCAGTCGTATCGACTTTTGATAGTGTCGACGTAGAAAGTACTATCTGTCGGTAATCAGGTGTGTAGATCTCTATCACACTAGTTAATCTGTATTATATGTATGTTATGGGCTAAAAGCCAGATAAAGAGGTTGTATGAATAGTCGTAATACCCAAAAAAGGTAGACAAGGGATGCCAGGTACGTAATCATAGAAACTTCTCTATGTGTATCGAAGTACGTGAAAGTATGTGATCTGTTTAGATAGTTTAATGTTCTGATTCTTGCATGTATGTATGCATGGGATGGGATTGATATGATGAAGGGGAGCAGGTCGCGAGGTGATTGGTGGCTTTGCCACTTAGGTCACATAGTGATCGGTCATTATGACAAGGAGCACAGCTATCGATATATTATTAAGGTCGCATAGCGATCGGTGGCTTTGCCACGTAGGTCACATAGTGATCGATATGGTGTGTAGCGGATGGAGGGTTGATTGTAGAAATCCCCATGGTGTGATGGTTGGTACGGGGGTGTGTAGAGGATGGACTCTTAGGTTTGGGATGGGCCATCAAAACTATTATCTACATAGACTATTTTCGGTTTTTCATTTGAGTTTTCATTTTTTGGAATATTTTTTTTATAAGGCCTCCATAACTTAGGTTTTCGATTTATTTTTTTTTCGTTATGTTAAGTTTTTATGCACTTATGATTTTTTCCAAGGTCTTAATTATAAAATGAAATGATAAATGGGCTTTTTAAATGCAATCAATGCCAATGCTTAAAGTTGTTTCAAAAATTTCACATTTAATTGATTAATCGGCTATAATAAATTAAGATTTTCAAAACCATTCAGAGCAAAAGTTTTCAAGATTCAACCCGTAACAACCAGAACCAGTCATGACGTATGGACGGGTTTGGTGTGTTACATTTTACCCTAAGGTCAATAAAAGACTCAAATTGCACATTTTATTGAATGCATATAAAACTAAGAAATTTTAACCAATACATAACGAAAATGCTTGTATTCAAGCTCCTTAAATGCGAAAAATAGTTTAATCTGCTACACCAAATTATGAAAGATCAACTAGATGTGAAAATTAAAATTGAGATAGTGTTCAAAAGCTTGTCTATGGATTTTGTTGGCTTTAAGGTCATTTACAAATTAAGAAACAAATAATTGTATTTTACACAACTCATGAGGGAACTTCAATACTATGAGTTGATGTTTAATAGAGTTTAACAAGTCTAAAAAAACAAAAGAAAACTTAGCAGTTGCATCTTCCTCTGATGGGATGGGAAAGCAAGCTAAGAAAAAGGCTATGACTTTAGGTCTATCAAAAGTGGAAAAGAAGAAGCTTAGGAAGCCTAATGACTTATCTAAGTTGAAATGTTTCTTCTGCAAGAAGAAAGGACTTCCAAGCCTCTAAAGGCTAAGGTATGGAACACTTTGTTATAGAAACTTGTTTAGTGGAGGATTCAATAGACCATCGGGTCATTGATTCTAAAACCACTAACTATGTTAGTATTTCTTTGCAAGGGTTCAAGAAGATGGGAAGCCTTGGAATAAAGAACTCTCTTTGCAAGCTAAAAATAGGAGGAGTGTGATGGCTTAAGATGTTGCAGAAGTGCATATGTATTTCAATAATTTTAGGAATATTGTTTTAAAAGACACTTTTTTATGTATCTACTTTTAGGAGAAATTTAATTTCTATTTCATGTTTATGTTAAGAAGTATTTTTCATGGCTTTTAATAAAGGGATTGTAAGTCATAAGAATCATTTTTTTCTTATTTGTAATGGAAGGATGCAAAATAATCTCTAATTTACCAAACCAAAGATGTACTCACTACTTGAAATTGAAGCTATGAATGAGAAGCTTAAATTTCTCACTTTAATAAGGCATACTTATAGTATTTAAGACTTGGTCATAGTAACCAAGAAAGAATCACTAGATTAGTGAAAGACGAAAGTTTTAGTTCACTTAAAGAGGTGTGTCTTCCACAACATTAATCTTCCTTGAAAAGTAAGATGACCAAACAATCTTTTAATGCAAAAGGTACAAATATAACACCCCAAACTCGGCCCATGAGGAATGACCGGATCTGACATGTCACATGAGGAAAATGTATAAATAGCAAGTGTTTCTTACTAAAGTAGGCATTGTTTGGTTATAGTTAAGAAAACAATTTTGGTTTATCACTAATCAATAAAATACTACAAATTTTAATTGATGTTTTGAAAATCGAAATAGAGATTTTATAAAACCGTGACTTTTGAAAATGACATTTGATAATTTGAAATAGAATCCAAGTTAAATTATTTGTTCATATTTATTATGAAAACCATGTATTAAATCTATTTTTGGAAAACTATTATTTATAATTTTAGAAAATTCCCATTTATAACAATATAAGAAAGATATTAAGTACGTCTAATTGTAAAGCAAAATAAAACATATCCAGAGGCCTTATTACAACTTCAACACCCAAAATAGTAAAAGTGATAAAATAAAACAGAAAATGAAATTTACTAAAGTTCGAGAACACCATTTCTAAAGTATGGCCTCCACCGGTTCATCCATGGCCCAAATCCATATCACTGAGCATTACCTGTAAGGATTAAGAAGGAGGGGTGAGTTGCCAGAACTTAGTGCATAATTCTCTTACCGTCATCCACTGGGCTTGAACCCGTTTAACAACATCTTAGGCCTAAGACCATTTACAAAGTAATAAATAAATGAAATGAATGCAACCCATCTCATCCAGCCAATCTCTCCCCCGACCAGCCAATCTCTCCTATGGGGATCAAGTGAACCCACCTTACCATTTATAATATTTTTGTGGCTGCACCACCAGAGTCATAATTAAGCACATTAATGAACCAATTGTGGCAATGCCACCAGGCTACACTTCTCTTCATTCAATTTCCCATCCCATGCAATATGTAGAGATGCAACATACATAATAACATAAAATATCCACATATAAATAACAACAATTAATCTATTAAATACTCTTAATGAATTGGCCCATTAAAGAAATATAATAATTTGACCCACTAAAGCATGTTAACAAATGGGCCCATAGGAGCATTTCGGTAAATTGGCCCATAGGGGCATTTCGGTAATTTGGCCCATAGGGGTATTTTTGTAATTTGGCCCATAGGGGCATTTTCGTAATTTTTACAAATAAATACCGATTTTGTCAAATCTTTAGAAATATTTAATTTACACTAGTTACTCAATTTTTCCATATTACGATTTTAGCCTTGTAAATAATAACGATCTATTTTCCATCAAGATATCGAATCATGAATCTACAAAGATTCCGGTGTGAGATTACACACTTGATTATGGTAAGGACTAAGACCTCTTGATCGTCGGCACCTAAATCATCATTACACTCGATTAACCAACAAACGAGATTTTATAAATCCAATCGAAATCAGACGATCTAAAATGCTTACCCTTAGTATCGTGACCGACCACGATTTATCTATCCTCACCGGATGATGGTCCACAACTCGGTGGAAAATCCCGAACCGTCGATACCGCCCAACGTTTGAAATTAGGAGTAGGAATCGCAAATCCACTCCTTTTGTGATCTCCTATCACTTTTCCTTTCAAATCAATACCACTTGCCTCCATCATAAAAGTCTCGGTCAATAAAATATTACTATGAGAGAAAGTAATAGGATTCGGCTTATCACTACTTCTGAAGGATTAGCGAGTGAACAAGAATGAGCGATTTAATCCCTATAACAACCGATTAGTTAAATCCATCAATTCGTTTTAACGGAATAACCAAGTATTGAGATATCGAGATGAACTTTAAAGAAATCCCTTACCTTGACAATAGTAGATCCAACTTTCACCGATTGGACTTAAGTCTATAGAGGAATCGACAAGGTAAAATGATCATGTTTTGAGAGAGTAGAAGAAAGTGATGTTTTCAGTTAAGAAAAACCATCCCATGCCAAGGGCACACATTCGGCATGAAGAAAAGAAATTGAAAAGAAGAGGGTTACTTACCAATTCGATCAAGAAGATAGTGCCCAACACGAAAGAAAAAGAAATAGAGAGGAGGTAGGATGCTAATAGGTTCGGCTATGGAGAGAAATGAATAAAGAAAATTTGGTCACAATGTAATATTTAAGAAGTGAAAGAAAGGTTGAAGAAATAATCAAAAAGAAAAGAGAAAATGGACAAGAGGTGATTAGAGGTTTCGGCCAATCACCAAAAGAGAAATGAACAAGAAGATGTGAGTATTTCCACAACCAAAGAAGAAAGAACAAGGATGGATTAAGGGTTACAGTACAACAAGGGAAAAATGAGCGAAAGTGCAATGAGAAATTCAGACAAAACAAAGGAAAAGAATTGGGAAATGAAAACACCAATATGCTAAAAAGAAAATAATCCTCTCTTGCACCAAAACTAGCAAAATGACTAGGAAAATTTGGCTCCTCCTTTCTCCCAACAAAACCATGTATCACCTTTACCAAAAGATGAGTGTTGACCCAAAATGTTCTTTCCAAAACATCCTCCACATAATAGGCCAACATGTTCCTTTCTCTTACCTTTTTCCTTTGATTCTTTCCTTCATTTTCCCTTGTTTTCCTCCTTATTGTAATCCTTAGCCATCTTTCCATAAATAAAATCTCTTCCTTACCTTATTTAAGACCATGGCCGACACTAGGAAGGGAAGCACAAAAATTTAATCAAAATTTTTGCACTAGGTGGGACTCGAACTCCTCCTCTAAAGTCCTTCATGCGATGCCACAACCTCTTTGCCATTTGCTCACTTATGCTAGCAACAAACATACTTATTTCATTAAGCATTGATGCCACTTACCTTCTCTCCTTAAAGTACTTAAACAAAATTTTTTTCTAAGGCCCAATTCATCCCCAAACCTTCTTAGAATCCATAAACAAACAAAATTAACATTTTTAACTAGCCTAACGCAAGATATACTTCAAAACATAAAATTCTGAATTTTAGGATGTTACAATAAAGGTTGTTTTACCTTTAAAATTCACGCACACTAATGTATGTGGTCCCATGAATGTTAGGGCAAGAAGTGTTTACAATTATCTTGTTACCTTTGATAAATTTCAAGAGTTTCGTGCAGAAGTAGAGAAATAGTTTGGTTTATCCATAAATACACTTCGACTGAACGAGGTGGGAATACTTATTGGAAGAGTTCTTAGTATAGGGAAAAGGATATTATCTAAGTTAATCATGTCAGTTACTCTACAACAAAATGCCATGACTGAGAGAATGAACAAAACTTTTTTTAGTATTGTTCGATCGATGTTAAGTTCATCAAAACTACCAATATCATTTTGGGTATATACATTACAAATGGCTTTGTTATTTTCTAAATGATGTACCAAATAAGGTCACACCTAAAACTCTGTATGTATTGTGGCATGGAAAGAAGCCAAGTCTAAATCACTTTAGAATTTAGGGATGCCCAACCCCTATATTAAATATGTGAAACCCCAAACCTAGCCTAGACATTATGGTCGGATCTAGCATGTCACACCAAAACTTTGTTTCAAAGTTATGCATTTATTGAAAACTTTGCATCCTTTTTGAAACTTTGAATTTCATTGTTTCAAAAAAAAAATAAGATTTGCTTAAGAGTATTTTTGAATGAAGTTATTATTTTCTAAAAATTTGTTCGTTACAGAAGTTTAACTTAAGAAATTGCGAAAACGTGATATTTTGAAAACGATTATTATCGTTTTAAGAAAACCTAATGTTTAATCCTTTAACAAATTAAGAATAGCCGAATTAAAAGTTAAAAGGAAAATAAAATCCAAAGGCCTTATTACAAAATATTAACCAAAAATAAAAAAATTAAAATAAAGTAAAAACTGAATTTACTAAAGTTCGCGAGAAATAACTTCGATGTATGGCCACCACCGAGTCCTCTGCGGCTCCAAATCCTCAAACGCTGGGATTACCTGCAAGGTTAAGGGGAAAAGGGGTGAGTTACAAGAACTCAGTGTGTAATCCCATTTTCAGTCACAGTCAAAGTCTCAGTCTAGGCCTAAGCCCCATACAATATCAGTTGGGCCTACAATCCCAGCGTCATAATAATGCAAATGGAGACTGCAGCCCACCCCAATCCAGCCCTACACCCCACCCATACAGCCCTACACTCTATGTGGGGACCAAGTCAACCCACCCAACCCTACACTCCAAGAATGCAGTTGATCTGCCAGTATAAACGCAGCAAAGCTTCCAGTAATAGTATATGTGGCAGAGCCACTAAAATCAGTAAAACATGGCATAGCCAATAGTGCAGTACTTCCTCCAAAAATAAAACCCAAACCAATGCAACATGTCATGGCATAATAATTCAGTGTAGGCAGTAATGTATCATCATGGAAATTAATCAAATTATACAGGAATATACCAAAACTCCCCCTAAGGGTATAATAATAATTTTTCCCAACAAGGGCATTTTAGTAATTTTACCCATCGAGGGTATTTTAGTAATTTAACTACCAAGGGTATTTCAGTAATTTACCCACCAAGTGTATTTCAGTAATTTACCGTCCAGTGGTATTTCAGTAATTTAGTCGTGTAACAGCCTTTCTTAAGACCTATTATGGCCTCGAACGACATGGGACCCCTTTTGTGTCTCAAGAGTGCAATTGAGCCCAAACTCTATTTTAGGCCCGAATGGGCCCACATGCTCGTGTGGCCCATTACGCATGCTTTTGGTCACAATTTTGTAGGTTCTTCCACTACATCTATTATTCGGTCAAATTCTATCAATTTTACCCATATGGGCTCGTTAGCCCATTGGGCCCGTTTAGCCCATTTTGGCTCAATCAGGCCCGTGATAGCCTCAATTGCATGAGAGTGCTCGTGACACTCTCGACGATCTATTGCCAGCATTTGTGGCTCGATTTACCCCCACGAGTGTTCACATGCTTGAGTGGTCGCAGTTGCCAGCTTTTTGGCTTTTTAGTTTTTGGCTGTTTTGCAAAACAACCCATGCATTCATTGAGGTGGATGTGAGATTACGCACCTGTTACGATCGTAGATTGAACTCCAAAATTCCATACATGTGAAACCAACACATTACAATTAGTTAGTATTCACCCCGATAAGACATATCCAAGTTTGAATCTGAATAGTCACTAACACCACTTACCACAAAATGGCCTCCTTCAATAAAGTGGCAATATTCGACTTTGCTTCCTCTTGGCTAGAGCAACCAAACTCCTAAACGAATTGATGAACAAAGGGGTTAGAATCCTCCAATATTTGACATTAAGGAGATATTTAACAAAGATTAATATTACCTATCCTTAGATTTGGCAACAGTAGACCCTTGAATAAGAGGAATTTAAGCAGTTACTGCCCTCAGAGATGATGATTAACTAAGGAGAAAAGAAAAGGTTATAAATGCACAAGAACCCAAAAAGAAATAGTTTCGGCCTAGGCAAAAAAAAATGAGAGTTTTGGCTTTAGTGAGAAGAGAAGAGAAAGAAATGACGAAAAGAAATAAGAGAGAAGACATTACCTTGTGATCACCGATGAACCGAATAGACAAGGTAGATTCGATGATCAAAAGAACACCAAGCTTCAAACTAGCCAAGGTTCGGCTATTAGCAAAAGGAAAGAGAAATCGATTCAAATGGGAATAATAGAAAATTCAGCTTATGGAGAAAAGGGTAGAAAAGAAATGGAGAAGAAGGGAGGGAGAAAAGGGATTAACAAGTAGGAAAAGTGCAACAAAATGACTCGAAATGCAAAAATGCCAAGAAATCCCTAGAGAGTTTTAGTATACACATAAAAAGTTTTGGGTTTTTTTCTTTTGCTACCCATACAAAATGTACAATTTGTTACCCAAACTAACCCCTAATCAAAATTCTCATCCCCCACACACTCCACATTCGGCCAAACACTCCCACACTCCCCTAGCCCTGATTCTCTCCTCTTTTGATCCACCATTCACTCTCCACCTCCCATTCAAACCGATTAACCAAGTCTCCCTCGACCTTGTAGAGTTCTAATCCAACTCCACCTCTTCTCCCCCCAAAGCATAAAATAAAACTCCTCATATGCTACTTGTGGGATTCGAACCCCACCCCACCTTGCTTCCATGTTGACGCCACCACCACTCCACCATGTGGCCATTTGTGTTAGCAAAACACCAACAAATTCCCTTAAGCCTTGCTTCCAACAGTCCTCTCCCCTAAAGTACCTAAAAATAAAAAATTTCCAAGGTTTGGCCCTAACCCCAGGCCTCCCTAAAGCCCCTAACCACCCTTAAATAGCCCGCAGAGCAAGCATAACATGCAATTACACATATATGAAAAACCACTAAATTGGGATGTTACAATTCTACCCCTTCAAAGAAATTTCGGCGTCAAAATTTTACTTGATCAAAAGAGATGGGGTTATTGATGTCGCATTGCCTCCTCAGGCTCCCACGTGGCTTCCTCTAAACTGTGATTACGCCACAATACTTTGACCAATGGTACGAATTTTCTTCTCAACATTTTAACAGTACAAGTGAAAATCTACACCGATTCTTCTTCAAAGGATAGATCAAGACTTATCTCAATTTCTTCCACCGGTACTACATGAGAAGAATCTGGCCGGTAGCGTCTCAGAATAAAAATGTGGAATACGTTATGTATTCAGTGTAACTCAGGAGATAGTTCAAGTTGATAGGCGACTGGTCCAACATGTTTCAACACCCAGTAAAATGTAACACTCCAAACCCCGCCTAGACGTTATGGCCAGATCTAGCATGTCACACCAAAATTTTGTTTAAAAGCTATGCGTTTGTTGACAACTTTGCATCCTCTTTGAAACTCCAAACCTCGTTGTTTGAAAAAAAAACAAGATTTGCTTAAGTGTATTTTTGAAACAAAGTTATTATTTTCGAAAAATTTGTTCGTTGTAGAAGTTTAACTTACGGAAATGCAAAAACGTGATATTTTGAAAATGGTTATCATCGTGTTAAGAAAACCCAATGTTTAATCCTTTAACAATTTAAAAATAGCCGAATTGAAAGTTAAAAGGAAAATAAAATCCAAAGGCCTTATTACAAAATATTAACCCAAAATAAAAAAATTAAAATAAAGTAAAAATTGAATTTACTAAAGTTCGCGAGAAATAACTATGATGTATGGCCACCACTGAGTCCTCCGCGGCTCCAAATCCTCAAACGTTGGGGATTACCTGCAACGTTAAGGGGAAAATGGGTGACTGACAAGAACTCAATGTGTAATCCTATTTTCAGTCACATTCAAAGTCTCAGTCTGGGCTTAAGCCCCATACAGTATCAGTTGGGCCTACAGTCCCAATGTTCTAATAATGCAAATAAAGAATGCAACCCACCCCAATCCACGTACCAGCCCTACACTCCATGTGGGGACCAAGTCAACCCACCCAGCCCTACACTCCAAGAATGCAATCGAGTTGCCAGTATAACTACAGCAAAGCTGCCATTAATAGTATATGTGGCTGAGCCACTAAAATCAGTATAACATGGCATAGCCACCAGTGCCGTACTTCCTCCAAAAATAAAACCCAACAGCAAAGCTGCCATTAATAGTATATGTGGCTGAGCCACTAAAATCAGTATAACATGGCATAGCCACCAGTGCCGTACTTCCTCCAAAAATAAAACCCAACCCAATGCAACATGTCATGGCATAATAATTTAGTGTATGCAGTAACGTATCATCATGGCAATTAATCAAATTATACACAAACATACCAAAATTGCCCCTACGGGTATAACAGTAATTTTCCCAATGAGGATGTTTTCGTAATTTTACCCATGGAGGGTATTTCAGTAATTTACCCACCAAGGGTATTTCAGTAATTTACCCACAAGGGTATTTCAGTAATTTACCCTCCATGGGTATTTTAGTAATTTAGTCATCTAACTGCCTTTCTTGAGACCTATTGTTGCCTCGAGCGACATGAGACCCCTTTTGGGTCTTAATAGTGCAATTGACCCAAACTCCATTTTAGGCCCGAATGGGCCCACACACTCATGTGGCCCATTACACATGGTTTCGGTCTCAGTTTTACAGTTTTTGCCACCGCTTCTATTATTCGGTCGATTTCTATCAATTTTTCCCATTTGGGCCCATTTAGCCTATTTTGGCTCGATCAGGCCCGTGACAGCCTCAATTGCGCGAGAGTGCTCGTGACACTCTCGATGATCTATTTTCATCATTTGTGGCTTGATTTACCCCCACGATTGTTCGCATGGTCGAGTGGTCGCAGTTGTCAACTTTTTATCTTTTCGACTTTTGGTCGTTTCATAGAACATCCCTTGCATTCATCGAGGTGGGTGTGAGATTACATACCTGTTACGAGCGTAGATTGAACTCCCAAAATTTTGTACCTATGAAACCAACACATTCCAATCAGCTAGTATTCACCCCAATCAGACATATCCAAGTTTGAATCCAAATAGTCACTACCACCACTTACCACAAAATGGCCTCCTTCTTCAAAGTGGCAATATTCGGCTTTGGTTCCTCTTGGCTAGAGCAACCAAACTCCTAATCCAATTGTTGCACAAAGGGGGTTAGCATCCTCCAATATTCGACATTAATGAGAGATTTAACAAAGATTAATATTATCTACCCTTAGATTTGGCAATAGTAGACCCTTGAACAAGAGGAGTTTAAGCACTTACTGCCCTCAGAGATGACGATTAACTAAGGAGAAAAGAAAAGGTTATAATCGCACAAGAACCCAAAAAGAAATAGGTTCGACCTAGGAAGAAAAAATTAAGAGTTTTGGGTTTAGTGAGAAGAGAAGAGAAAGAAACAACGAAAAGAAATAAGAGAGAAGACATTACCTTGTGATCACCGACGGACCAAATAAACAAGGTAACTTCGATGATCAAAAGAACACCAAGCTCCAGACTAGCCAAGGTTCGACTATTAGCAAAAGAAAAGAGAAACTATTCAAATGGGAAAAAGAGAAAATTCAGCTTATGAAGGAAAGGGTAGAAAAGAAATAGATAATAAGAGAGGGAGAAAAGGGATTGACAAGTAGGAAAAGTGCAACAAAATGACTCGAAATACAAAAATTCCAAGAAATCCCTAGAGAGTTTCGACACACACACACAAAAGGTTTTGGTTTTTTTTCTTTTGCTACCCACATCAAATGCCGAATTTGTTACCCAACCTAACCCCTAGCCAAAATTCTCATCCCCCACACACTCCACATTCGGCCAAACACTTCCACACTCCCTTATCCCCTGAATCTCTCCTCTTTTTGATCCACGATTCACTCTCTACCTCCATTCAAACTGATTGACCAAGTCTCCTCCACCTTGTAGAGTTCTAATCCAACTCCACCTCTTCTCCCCTCAAAGCATAAAAGGAAACTCCCCATATGCTGCTTGGGGGATTTGAACCCTACCCCACCTTGCTTCCATGTTGACGCCACCACCACTCCACCATGTGGCCATTTGTGTTAGCAAAACACCAACAAATTCCCTTAAGGCTTGCTTCCAACAGCCCTCTCCCCTAAAGTGCCCAAAAACTAAAATTTTTCCAAGGTTTGGCCTTGATCCCAGGCCTCCCTAGAGCCCCTAAACACCCTCAAATAACACGTAGAGCAGGCATAACATGCAATTACAAAGATATGAAAAACCCCTAATTTGGGATGTTACAAAATAAAGATGTAAAGATGTTAGATTCAAGGACATAATTGTACATGTTTGCAGGCTATATAAAAGGAACAAATAGAGGTTTATATTATAACTCGAATGTTCAAATCATTATGGTGTTGAGTCATGCCCCTTTCCTTCATGAAAGTATCATGAATCAATATTAACCTTGTAATAAATTGTTACTTGAGGAACTTTCAGGAAATAATGAAAACCATTTGGTTACAATTCTAAATTCTATTCAAAAGAGTAGACAAATAATTGTTAACAGCATAAGGAGCCTCATCGTAGTCAGAGGGTCTCTAAAAGGCAAGATTTCTTTGTAAGTGGCAGAAGTGTTTTTGACATAGAAACTATCAAACTCGAAGATGGTGACCCACTCATATGTGATGAAGCAATTCAAAATGTTCATTTCAAGCTCTGGTAAATAGCTATGAAAGGTGAGATGGATTTTATGAAATCCAACTTAGTGTGAGAATTTATAGTTACTAGAAGAGATAAAACCTATTGAGTGTAAATATATCTACAAGAGGGAAAAATTACGAAAAGAAAGGTTCAAACCTACAAGGTCGTATTTGTAGGAAAAGTGCTATATATAGAAAGAAGGGATCGATTATGAGGAAACCTTCTCTCTGATAGCCACGATAAAGTCAATCTAAATTCTTTTATCTATTGCACCAATTCTTAATTATAAAATTGGGAAATGGATGTTAAGATAGTGATTTTGAATGGCTATATTTAAAGGAAGCATCTACATGGTGTAATCCACTAAATCTATAGCTAAAGGAAGCAAGTATAAAGTTTACAAGTTGCTAAGATCCATATATGGGCTTAAGCAAGCATCCCACTCATGGAATCATATATTTTATCAAGCTATAAAAACTTTTGGATTTGAGAAAAACATTGTTGAAACTTCTACTCATTGGGAATGATTTGGGACATTCTCATAGGTTAAACTATAGTAAACCCAACAATTTAGCATGAAGGATTTAGGTGAAGTTAACTATGTTCTAGAAATTCGAATCCTAAGGGATGGAAGAACAAAGTGATATTTTTATCACAAGCTTCATACAAAGATAATGTTCACAACCTTTTGTTTTGGGATTAAATATTTCTTTGGAGGACAGCCTTAAGATAGCGAGAGAAAGATAATATATAAGAAAGGTTCCTTACTCTTCAATAGTAGGAAGTCCCATGTATGCTATGTTATGCATGTTGGATTTGGTGCCCTAAGTGTAGTATTTTTGTCCATGTACCCTTGTAACTTTTTTGAACAGACCGATTAATAAAATTAATCCTAAATCACATTAATACCTTTTGTATATTGTCATTAGGAGGTTTTTACATGTAAAGAAAAATGAAAGCCAATATTAACCCATGGATTGTCTCATGTTTAACTAATACTAAGCAGTATTACATGATCGGATTGTAATACGAAAAGACAACTTATATCAGTAGACATGTCACATGTAATAGCCCATTTTCAGTGGTTTTGAGATTATAATCCTGACGTGTGAATTATTATTTTAATGCTAACGGGATTATATTAAGTTCTTATTAAAATTTTGATAAGAAATTTTAAAGTTTACATAGTTAGTTAAGTGAAAAGGACTAAATAGTAAAAAGTATAAAAGTTGAGTTCTTTTAGATAAAGTGGTCTAATGGCTATGAAATCTTAAAATAAAGGAATTGAATGGTAAATTGGCCATTTTATGAATTAGTGGATGTGCATGGATATGGTTTCATTGAAATTGTGAGAGTTTTTAAAGGTTAAAATGGTATTTGAACAAATAAAACCTAATTTAAATAAAACAAAATTGGCTTCATCATCTTTAATAATGTTTTAAACTAAAAATTGAAGGAAAGAATAGTCATTTTAGGGTTCTATGGTTTGACCAAATTAGATGCTTGCATGGTGAGTGATTTCGGTCTCGTTTTTAATGATTTTTTATGTTTTTGAGTCCATTTTAACTTAATATAGCTAGCCCAAGGGTTAATTTACAAAACTATTAAAAGTTGATGGACTTTTCATGGATTTTTTTATGTTTTTTATGTCATTTGATAGATTATTAACCTTTTTTGTAAAATAAACAAGTTTTGTTAAGTGATTTTTGATGAATTTTGGAATTAGGGATTAAATTATCAAAGCGATAAATCTATAGGTTTTATTGTGACTTGTTGATAAATATGATTTGTTTTAAACTCCCTTGAAACATGGCTTAAATTGAATTTGGGTTAAAATGGTTAAATTAAAAGTTATGGGTTTAAGGACTAAATCGTAAAAAGTTAAAGTATTAGGGGTAAATTCGTAGTTTTGCATAATTATAAGTAATAGATTAAATTCAATCTTAGAAGTACTTAATTGAATGAAATAATTTATTTAGATCAAGATAAACTAAAATTAGATCTATATCGAGGAAAAGCTAAAGCTTTGGATTAGTTCGACTTTACTTCTATGCCCTGGTGATAACAGCCCGATTTAGGGGCTAGTCAAAATGGTAATTTCAAAACCATTAATTCGAGGTTAGATAAATTAGTTTTAATAATATTTTATGTGTTTTAGCATGATTATATGAGTGCATAAAAATTTTGGTGCATTAATTTTAACGATTTCATACTTAATTACGAAAAAGGACTAAATCGCATAAAGTGAAAAATTTTGTTCTACAGGCTAAAAGTACCAAATATTTATAGAACCTTAAATTGGAAGTCTTTAAAGTGCAATTAGACCCTTAAATAATTTTTGGCCGGGCATAGGGGACAAACAATATCAAAATTGGTCAAAGTTGTTGGATTTGGTGGATTGAATTGATGAAATAAGCAAAATAAAGAAAGGATGATATCACCCTATTTATTCATCTTCTCTCCATCAAAATTTTCAACAAAATAAGGGGTTTGAGAACTCAAAACTTTTAGCCAAGCTTTTCTCCTTGCAAGTAAGTGTTTTGATGGCCATTCTTTGATAATTTTTGTACTTTTGAAACCCTTGTAGCATAATCTAGCTAATTAGGGGACTATTTTGCAAAATGGGTCTAGGGTCTTGCCATGTGATTATTCATGTTGATTTTTGAAATTTGATGGGAGAAAATGAATCTTAGTTGTTAAATAAACAAATTTTGTGAAAGGGTCTCCATGAAAACACCTAAAATGACATTTTTGTAAAGGTTGTAAATAGGTGGTAAATGTGTGAAATAATAGATATTGTGAGTTGTTATAAAAGTAACAAATGTTCATCTAGGCTAGTTAAAGGAGGAAATTTAATTAGAATCAATTTACGATTCTAAGGGTAAAATCATAATTTTTGTAAAGTCTAAGGGCAAGTTGGTAATTTTACCAAAGTATGATTTTTGAAATGTATTGATTAGTGTGGTAATTAAACAAGTGAAACTATTACCATAGATCAAGAAACACGAAACCTAGACCGAAACCGAGGCAAGGATAAAGTCATGGACTAAATTGAACAATTCCACATATATTTTGGTACCGAGGCAAGCTTGTGTGAAATTAAAGCCACGTAATGCTATTATGTTCTTAATTGCTTGATATCATGAAAAATCTTTAGTATTTATATGAAATTGATTAATGATGCTTCGATGAAAGTATAATGCTATACCAGCCCAAAATATGGCCTAGTTGGAACAATGGTTTCTAGACCACAAACCCGAAGTAAAAAAAATATTTAATTTATGATTGTTTTAGAGTCTATGATATGTTTGGGTGATGGTGTGTAAATTTTGTTAAGTAATTTTTATCGATAAAGTGCCCAATTTTATTATTGGGATTAAATTACATTAATTGAAAAATATGAGTTCTGGAACATAAGTACTTGATTTAAATGGGCGCTTAAACTAGAGTTCTTTAAATGGAAAATAGACCACCATATTTTGTTATGGGCAAAACTAGTGATGGAAGGGTAACAATTGAAGGTTTAGTAAAAAAGGCATTTTTGTCATTTGGGTGTTTTAAGGCATAAAAGACAAAATTGAAACCCAAAAATCTGCTCATTCTCTTCTCCATGCCGCCAAAATTTTTAGGAAGCCATGGCTAGGGTTTCAAGCTTTTTCAAAGCTCAATTGTAAGTGCATTTGAGCCCCGTTTTTAATATTCTCCGTATTTTTGAGATCCTACAAGCTTAACCCTTCTATTTTTACCATTTATTTGCATGAAAAATGAAGTTTAAAGATTGACCCATGCAAGATATTTGTGCATTTTGATGTTTAATGGTAGAATAAGAGTGCACGAGGTTACGAGAATAATTTTTGCCAAGTGAATTTCGTTGAAAATGGTTAAAACGGGTTAATTAGTAAAAGTTGTAAATGCTCCTAAAAGTGTGAAATAAAAAGAATTTGAGGTTGCTTTGGAAGAGAAAAAGGTTTGGCTGACCTTGAATTTTATAGAAATTGAATAAAAAATCATATTACGAGCCTGGGGCAAAATCATAATTATGTAGAAAGTTTAGGGGTAAAATTGTAAATTTGTCATAGTATATTTTTATATTAAAATGAGTAATGTGAGTGATAATTAAGTGAAATGTGACATTTTAGATCAAAGAAATCGAGATTTGGACCAAGTACGGGGAAATGTCAATCAAAATGACTGATTCACATCGAGGTAAATTCATATGGTTAGTCTATAGAGAACGATTATTAAATTTGAATTGAGATGATGTATTATTTTATATATGTTTGTTATCTAATCATGACTTTATGCAAGTACGAGATTGGATTGAAGGATCAATCGTGAGTAATGCAGGGTTAATTACGTTCGTACTACAACTCGTGATGAATTGACGGAAAAGACCATGGTTGGACCATGGCACTGAGTGTACCAGTGTAAGACCATGTCTGGGACATGGCATTGGCCTCAAGTTGTGTTAGTGTAAGACCATGTCAGGGACATGGCATTAGCTCGAGATGAGTGCCAGTGTAAGACCATGTTTGGGACATGGCATCGGCACCGATATGTGATCCCATGTAAGACCATATCTGGGATATGGCATTGGCATCCTACCAGGTGTAAAAGATTTCCCGAACATCCTTAATAGTACAAGTAGTTCAATGGGAAATTCAAGGAGTATCCTTACGATAAGTAAGAGTAGGATATGTGAGTATTATGACTAGACATAGGTATGTAGACGAGACTCATTAATAATGTGCTCAGATTTTGATGCATTATTAATAAGGATGAAAATGAGTAAGATGTGTTTATGATCACATGGTTGTTATGTGTCAAGTTATAATATGCTTTGGTGTAAGTGTGTATAATTGAAAGTGAACGCAAAGAATTAATGAATGAGTGAAATTGACATTAAAATAGTTGTGGGCAGTAGCATTAGTATAAATTTGAAAAATTTCCAAAAATGGTGGACATTGAATTAAAGACTGGGTGAGATATGAAATTAAAGCTTAATGATTCTATTTTTTTTATAAAACAAGTAGAGTAAGCAAACGACGTGTGAATTATGAGATATTCAAATTTTTTTGAGATAGGGTTAGAATGAGTTTTTGAATCCCTATTCCAACATTGGAAAATAAGTAAAAATTGTAAAAAAAATAATTATGGAGTATAATTCATATGCTTGAAATCCTTAATAAGTCTATTTTCAATTTAAATAAACTAGAAAATCATATGAAGTTTATACGAGGAGAAAATTGATTCGTAGTGAAGAAGTGTCAGAACTGATGGACAACGAAACAGGTGTAAACTCAATGAATAAACTGTACTAGTTGGCTAGACCAAAAATTCTAAAATTTCTATGGTTATAAGTTATGTGAGTCTAGTTTCATGGAAAATTAATAGTTCTTCATTCAGAGTTTTGTAGCTCGAGAAATAAATAATTTAGTGATAGTGACTCAAGTTGTAACATCCTAAAAATCTGAGTAACAATATGATGCATGTTTTTGGTGCTTAGCTTGAGTATAATTAAAATTTTGCATGTTTAATGTAGTCTTGAGAAGACTTGGGATTTATTCGGAAGTAGAATAAATTTAAGTAATGAGAATTTTATTGAAGTGGATCAAGTGAACCTGATGCTTAAGTTAGTTTTAAGTGTAAAAGTTAGCATAAGATGAGCTAGTAGCAAGGTGGTGTTGGCGCATGAGTGATTGCTTGAGGGGAGAGGTTCGAATCCCATGGATAGCATTTAGGTGAATTTTATTTTTTTGCATTTGTATGGCATGTGTCGGTCAAGCTTTACTTATGGTAAGGTTGGACTATTTATTTTATGGAAAGTAGACTAAGGGAAAAAGGCAAGTGCTAACTTAAGGAATGAAATCCTAAGCTTATGGTAAGATAGGGGGATATAAGGCACTCTTTATGGGGTGTGTTTTGCAAAGTTTGGCATGGCCAACTTGTTCATGTATGTGGACGATATAGGGGGCTAAGGGGGATGGCCGAATTTTGGTATTAGTTTGGTAGGATTTGGTGCTTGATGAGGACATTTTCCATTGACCATTTGGTGTTTTATCAAACTTTTATCTCCAATTTTCCCTCTCCCTAGTCGATTATGCCATGAGCATTGAGGAAGCAATTGTTGTTTTTTTTTTTTTTTTGCCATTTCTTCTTTTTGACCATTTCGGTCTTAACTTGATCACTCTCTATATCTTTTCTCTTTTCTTTGTGACCAAAACCATATAGCCATTAGGGACCATTTCTTTTCTTCTATTTTTCCTCTTTATTGTCGAATGCACATTTGTCCCTAAACTTCTCTCTTTTCTCTTCTCCCTATTCTCTTTTCATCTCCATTTTACTTATCATTCAAACACATTTTTCTTTCATTTATCTTCCATGGCTGAATGTTTGTGATCATCATCATAGCCGAATCTTCCATTCTTCATAACATCTATTTTTCAATCATTATCTTCTATTTAAACTTTGGATCATCGGTAAGAATCATTTTCCTTGTCTTTTCATTTTGTTATTTGGTCACCATGGCCGAATTTATAGAATGTCTTGGAAGAGACTTTTAAATCGAATAACCAATCACTTATTCAGATGATTTCTTTCATTACTTTTAGTGAAATAGTAGAGGGTCTGTAACATCCTTAAATCGGGGTCTCTACATTTTTGCATGTTTGTATATGTTAGTATGGTTGCTGTGCTAGTTTATGGTGTTTTGGGGCCCTGGCATGAGCTTGGGGGAGGCCTGAGCCATAGCAAAAATTTTTTATTTTGGGGTACTTGGAAGGGGGAAGCCAAGGGAGTTAGGTGTTAAGAGATGTTATTGGAGTGTTTTGACACAAATAAGTCAGTGGAAAAGTGGCAAGGGAGGCACTACTGAAGGCCTGGTGAGGTGACGCCACAAGGAGCTGAGAGGGCCTTGGTTCGAGCTGCATGAATCTCTCCTTGTGCATTTATTTTTGACACAAGGTGCAAGGAGGAGATGTGCTCAGGAAGGACTCTGATGGATGAGGTTTGAAAGGGTCAACAATTTCAAATGGGTGGAAGGGAGGAAATGATAGAAGTTGACTCATTCAAATTGTTTGAATGAGTGGAAGAGAGGAATTCAAGGAGGAAGAAGGGGGACGGCTTAGAGGTTGAAGGGAGTGGGAGTGTGTAGCCGAATTTGGTAGTGGCTAGGAGAGCTTGGAGCAATCGATTGAGGGTGCTTGAGTGGGGTGGCCGAATGTGTTTAGTGTGTGGGTGTGTGCTTTTGGTTGTGGAGAGTGGTTAAGGGGGGTGTGCCAAATTTGATTAGTAAACTTAGGAGGGAGCTCATTTTCTTTTTGTCTAAACCAAGATATTCATACCACTTTTTGGTATTTTCTTTCTCTTTTCTCTCTAAGTGCAAATCAAAATCTCTCCTAAGCAATTTCTCTCCTCTTTTTCTCACCTTTTGCAATTGTCGAAACCCCTATTGGTTCTTTGCTCTTCTTCTTTTATTCTTCTCTCAACAAGCTGTAACCAAAGCTACTCAACATTCTTGTTTTTTCTTTTCTCTTTTGTTTTGAACCTAAGCCGAGAGCATCTTTCTTTTTCTCTTATCTTGTGGTTCACTTTCTTGCCATACCGCTTAAGAACCAAAATCTCATAAGCCATTCCTCCTCTTCATTTATTTCCACTTCCTATTCTTATTGTTGTCAGCCGAACCCTTCTTGAAGCTTCATTCCTTGTCGAAACCTCTGCTACTTTTATCTTTTCTTTTCCAACACCTTGGCCAAATATCCACTGTTAGAGATCACTCACTCTTTATCTATTCTTTGCTTCGCGGGTCAACCTCGGTAAGTAGAGGTAAGTTCTTGGCACTTTGGCCGAGTCTCTCTTATCTCTTATCCCTTCTCTCTATCATTTTCTATAGGTGGAGAAGCTGAATTTCTCTTGGCACTCATAAGTGTTCTTTCGGGTTTTGTGGCAGCAGAATCATTATGGACCATTGGTCATCACTTCTAATCGGTTTTGTTAGCATAGTGGGGTAAGTGTTTTAATTGTTCGGCATCTCTTTTTATGATTAAATGTCGAAAGCAGATATTCCACATTTCTTTGGTGTTTGGCCGAATGCAGGAAGGAGGGGCTGACACCATCTGAGGTGGAGCTTTCGAGATTTGTTAGTCATAAGCCATGCCTAGAACCTTCGGGATCTATCGATTTAGGTAAGGGATCTAACTTCGGGATTCTAGTTCTTTATGATTTGATCCACTTCCTTAACCCAATTTAGTGATAAGGTTATTATGGATTCAAAGGCTGACCAAACAGTAGGTGGGGTCAGACTTGAGACCCCAGCTCCCAAATTCAAGAAGAGGGCGGTCTCGACGATTCGTGATTGGCCACCAAGGTGTGGACCAACATCCGAGCAGGAGAGTAGACAAATCACAGTTGCATCGATTAATGATAGTACCGACGTAGAAAGTGTAGTTTTGCGCGTTATCAGGTGTGTAACCCTTACACACTCCATTAGTTAATTTGCTAGTTATGTTTACTGTTAAAAGCTGAAATAGCTATTGACAACGGTGTGTTACCCTTATGGGTATGAGCGTGGACTCCGGGTAAGTCCCCTGTGGATTGGCTATTGATATATGCTATTATATTATTTTATGCTATGCTATGTGATACTGCATTACAAACATGTTAATATGCCACGGAACATGTGTTCATGATAAGGCGTATGTTGAGTGGAGGGAGAAGGATGATTTAGACTGTCACTAGTGGTTTTGACCACACAGTGGGTTGGCCCCGCTTTCCTTATTATTTGTGACTAGTCTAAGTGGTTTTGACCACTAGTGGTTTTGACCACACGGATACTATTTGTGGTTACGGTCACCAGGGTTTTGACCACACATGGATTATTGTGACTCGTCGCAGTGGTTTGGTACCACAGTGGGTTAGCCTTACATGTTAATTATGGGATTGTCATCAGTGGTTTTGACCACACGGTGGGTTGGCCCCACCATATGATTTGTGACTACGGTCACCAGTGGTTTTGACCACCAGTGGTTTTGACCACATGGGGGAACCACGTGAGTTCTTTGGTTAGGTTGGGTTTGCATGATTTGCATATTGACATATGAAATGTGTAAGTGCCTATTATTAGGATGGGGATTTATACACTGAGTCTCGGTGACTCACCCCTTCCCTTACATTTTGCAGATGAGGCTTAGATCGCGGATGTGGAGCCGGGGCGGATTCGAGGTGGCCATGCACTAGGTTTTTCGTGTTTTACTTTAATTACTACTTTGGGTTAATTTACTTTTAAATTTTGATTTTGGATTTGTAATAAGGCCGCTAAATTTTATTATTTTGGGTTTTTGATTATTCGCTTTAAGTTTTATAGTACGGTGCTTAAGTTAATTAACATAGCATGTTCTAATAACCTGTAAAATCAACGTTTTCAAAAATTGTACAACTTATCGGGTTTTTCAAACTTTACCATCGGGTAATACTAAACAAATGAAGTCAACAAACTAACTCAGACTTTCTCCAAACCAAGTTTTCGTTATGTTCAGATACAAAATGGTTTTCAACTTTATTATGCTAAACTCACTCGGGTTTTCATAAAACCAAACGACTTTCCAAAACTAGAAATGACAAATGATCTTCTCAAGGGAGTTTTCTTTCAAACCCAAAACGACATAAATGTTTTGGATAACAATCTTTTTCCACAAAAGTAAACCATCAACTTATTTTCTTCAAAATATTTTCACTCCGTAACATACTGAATTTGGTTGTGGTGTGTTGACTAGGTTTAGGGTGTTACAGGGTCGAATCATCATCTTTTCGAAGAAGTCTTGAAGTCCATTTAAGATTTGATCATAACGTTCAAGGGATTCTTTTGAGATCATTCGTAATATTAAGGTAAGCCGAATTCACTATTTTAAGCCATTAGTCTTAAGATTTTCGATATATTGTTAGGACTAATGATCCTTTGTCTATGAAGGCAAACAAGATAGGGACGAAAAGGGTTGTTAAAAGTGTTTGGAAGAGGAGTGGTTCCGTTATTCCCCCTAAATTCAAACGAAGGACTATTTTAGTAATCCGAGACTTTCCACCGGGTTGTGGACCCTCATCCGAGGAGAATCAATTTTTGAAGTCGTACGTACCCCCGAGCCATTGTTTACTCGTGGTTCTGAACCATTGATCGGAGATAAATTGTAAATAGTTATCATTCGAGATTTCGAGGGTAAGGATTTAGATCATTAATCATTAGAATAGTTTATATTAAATATTAGAGTTCTAATCCATCGTGATGCATGTTTAGATATCGACTAGCGAGAAAGTGTAGTTCTCACCGTAATCAAGTGTGTAACTTCACATTTATCTCATGGGTTATACTATATCATAAGCGTTAAAATAAAAATAGTAAATCCGGTGAAATTGAAAAAAATATGTTATATTAATACTTTTATGTGAATGCATGAAACCGAAATTAAAGTTGTGGAAAATTACGGATTTGCCCTTAATGGGTTATTTTGTGAAAGAAAGTGATATTTTGGGCCATATGATTATTTTGATAAATTGGCCAAGTGTCAAAATTGTGAAAAGGCCTCATGTGTTAAATGGGTTGAATTACGAAATGTCTCTATGGACCGAATTATGAAAATACCCTTTTGTGGGCCAAATTGAAATATGTTGCTTTATGATCCAAAAGTGATATTAATGTGATATGAGATGAAATGGGCCAAGTTGCTAGATTGTTAAATGGGCCAAATTGTTATTTTTGACTAATGGGCCAAATTGATAAATTGTAATATGGGTTTTTGTTAAAATTACCTTATGAATATTTTGTTATGCATTATATATATATATATATATGACCGCATAAATTTGGGATATTTGATGAAGAGAAGAAAGGCTGTTGCCAAAAATCTAGATCGGTGACTCTGTCACGATGGCCTGTTGCCCAAAATCTAGATCGGTGGTTCTACCACAAATATTATAAATGGCCTGTTGCCACAAATCTTATAAATGGCCTATTGCCACAAATCTTATAAATGGCCTATTGCCACAAATATTATAAATGGCTTGCTGCCACAAATATTATAATTGGCTTAAAGCCTGCTATTAGTGTGTTGGCGGGGTGGGTTGACTTGATCCCCACAGGTGTGATTGTTGGTACGGGTGGTGTGTAGCGGATGGAAAATTAGGCTTGGTTGGGAATTGCATATCACATGCATTATTATTATTTTATATACTTGATTGATATATATTGAACATTTGCAAAATGGGCTCAAGCTCAATTATATGTTTATATGGTTTTGGCCTAGTGAATACGGTAAGTGGGTTACACATTGAGTTCTAAGTAACTCACCCCATTTTTCTTATCCTTCTGAGGTAATAATAATTCATGGAGATTTGGGTCAGAGATGACTTCGTGTGGAGACCATACTACAAATGGTGGTTTATATAACTTTAAAACTTCTTTAATTATTTTCATTTAAGTACTATTTTAATTGTGATGTAATAAGGCCTCTTTAATTATTTTCATGGATTTTATTATGCGGATGGATTTTATTATGTTTTAGTTTTCCTAAATTAGACTGATTTAGTTTTCATAAATGTTTTCTAAAACTCTCGCGTAAAATAAAGGTTTTTCTTAAATATCACTGAAACTTAAGATATTCTTTAAAAAACTTTTCGATGAAATATTTAGACTAAGTAAATTTAAAATTTTAATCAACTACTACTCTGTAAATCAAATGATAAACTCTTGTGTTTTTAATCATGGATTTCAAATAAACCTCGATTTTCGATAAAGTCATTCTCTTAATCATTTTGAAGATTTGATTTCCTACATCGTTGATGATTTGAATGCACGTTCAATTTGTGTGGCATGCCAAAATTCGGGCTTAATGCATAGGCCGGGTTTGGGGTGTTACATTTTATGGTATCAGAGCCCAGTTTCAAAACTCGGCTGTGGTTTGGGTTCAATAATGATTTCTATTTAAAAACTATTTAAATTTCTAGAACTTACGTTTTAGAAGTAGTATGGCACCATGAGCATCCGGCACCAAGTCAAGTAAGTATTTGTTTATTAAATGTTTATTATTGTGGTAAGATCTTAGGAACACTCTAGAACCTCTAGTTTTAGGTGTTGAAAATGATCGAGATCGAGACTATAGGATGTGATTGTGAAAAATAACACTATCTCTTATGTCTCATAAAATATCGCTATAAACACTGAAATAGTATTCTAATTCATAAAACTTGTAATCAGATTGAAATCGAATTAGTCATTATGAGCACTAGAGGACGTGGTCGTGGATGTGGTAGACGTGGCCGTGGTAGAGGACGAGGTGCTGCGTCTGAAGCGCCGGGTCATATGCCTAAATGGATGCACCTGTGTCATTGAGGAGCGAGACTGGATCTCAAGATCATGCGAATGAGGATAATGCTTTGACTCAAGCAATGTTATGAGTCTTAAAAAGAGTAGCCGGGGCTAGAATTGGGCCACTAGCTCGTGGATCAATATCGAAATGACTCAAGTCTAGTGGTGTAGAAGTTTTTAGAGGTGTCTCCAGTGTAGCTCCGAATGTGGTAGAATATTGGCTTGAGGTTGTAGAACGAATTATGGATGATCTGGAGTGCACCATCGAGCAAAAACTAAGAGAAGTTGTGTCCTTGCTAAGAGACAAGGTGTATCAATGGTGGCTTACTGTTCGAGAAGGCACTGAGGCTGCATTGGTTACTTGGGATTTCTATAAAGCTACTTTCTAAGGGAAGTACATCGGGACAAGTTATGTAGATGCCCGGAGGAAGGAATTATTGAATTTGGTTCAAGGAAGTAAGACGGTGGCAGCTTACGAGGCAGAATTTCTTCGTTTGAGCCGTTATGCTCGCACAATAGTGCCGACTGATCATGAGCACTGTGTACGCTTTGAGGATGGACTAAATGATGAGTTGCGGGTATTGATAGCCCCACAACAAGTACGGACTTTTACCTTGCTTGTAGAGAAAGCCAAGATAGCCGAAGAGGCTAAGAACTTAGAATGCCAGAACCGGGAAAAAGTCAAAGGCAAGAGGGATTTTAAGTATTCATGTTTTTGAAAAGGTTTCAAAAGAGGCCATGGAATGATGAGCCAGCTCAAGCTAGAGCACTTGTACTACCAATCAGAGTTGAGAATGTGTCAACTGTGGAAGACGACACCTAGAAGAATGTTGGAGGAAAATTAGTGCTTGCTATAAATGTGGTTACAAGGATCATCTGTATAAGAATTGCCCTCGACGGACTGATATGACTCAGGAAGCTCGTAACCCTCATGCTCAGCCAGCTAGAGGTACTCAGCAGCCACCGAGAGGCCATGGACCAGGTCGTGGTGGTAATGGTAACGGACATGGTCAAGGTGCACCGGGTTGAGGTAATGGCTTTAGAGGTAACACGGAGGCAAGACAGCAGGGATTGGTCTATGCGATCAGGCGTCGTGAAGACGGCGATGCACCTGATGTGATAACTGGTACGTTTTTCATCTCTGATGTGCCTGTTACTACTTTGATAGATATCGGGTCTACCCACTCGTATGTTGCTAGTGCCATATCTGGAAACCTAAATATTAGATTTGAGATTACCGATAGAGAGATACGGTAATTAGTCCTTTATGACAGTCGGTAATAGTGAATAAATTGTTTAGATATGTGCCCTTGGAGATTCAAAGAGAGATATTTCTAGCGACTTGATGGAATTACCTTTCGGTGAGTTTGATCTTATTTTGGGCATGGGTTGGTTGGTGAAGCATCGGGTGCAATTGGATTGTGTCGAAAAGTAGATATCAATAAGGACTGTGGATGATAAGGAGGTAATAATGATAGGTGAGCAAATAAACTTTTTGGCAAATGTGGTATCTGCTTTGAAGGCAGGAAAATTGGTGCGGAAAGGGTATGGGGCATTCCTAGCCTTCATCAGTGCTTTGGATGCAAAAGATTTATCGGTAGAAGTTGTGAGAACACTGAAAGAATTTCCAGATGTCCTTCCCGAAGAACTTCTGGGTCTACCTCCAGATCGGGAAGTAGAATTTGACATTGAGCTTTTGCCCGGAACGGCTCCGGTGTCCATTACTCCTTATAGAATGGCACCAAAGGAGTTAGCAGAGCTTAAAGCTCAAATTCAAGAACTGCTAGATCAGGGATTTATTCGACCAAGTGTGTCTTCGTGGGGAGCACCAGTTTTGTTTGTCAAGAAGAAGGATGGGTCGATGCGTATTTGCATTGTTTATAGGCAGTTGAATAAGTTGACGATCAAGAATATGTATCCATTACCGAGAATTGATGACCTGTTTGATCAATTGAGAGGAGCTTCAGTCTTCTCCAAGATTGATTTGAGATCGGGTTATCATCAACTCAAGGTGAAAGAGGCAGATATTCATAAGACGGCATTCCGAACTTGCTATGGACATTATGAGTTTTTAGTGATGCCATTTGGTTTGACCAATGCACCAGCTACATTTTTGAGATTAGGGGTTATGCGTTTGGAGCATAACTCAAGTGTTAGTAGGCTTTAAGTGTGTTTGGAGGTGTCTTAAGGGTTTTAAGAACCCAAGGATGTAGGAGGAAGTCTTGGAAAAATTTTAGAATTTTAAGTTTAAAGGAGAAGCTAGGTAAAGGAGGTCTTAAAGGAAATTGTGGGGAGTTTATGGCACAAAAGAACTAGCAGTAAAGTGGCAAGGGACGCCACCTGGAGTGTTGGGGAGTTTGCGTCAAAGGGAGTGCAGGAGGGAAGAGGTTCGAGCAACGTGGGAAGCATTAGAGGCTTTTATTTTGTGTCAAAGAGGGGAACTGGGCTAAGGAGGCTTTAAAGGAATTTTTAAGGGATTATTGCCACAAGAAATCAAGTGGTAAAGTGGCGCAAGCGCCACTTAAGGGCCTTGGTTCGAGTTGCAAATGAAGAAGGAAGGAGTATTTATTTTTGCGTCAAGAAGGCGCAGCTAAGGAGGTCTTAAAAGAAATTCAGGTGAATCATGTCACAAAAGTGCCTTGGCAAAGTGGCTTGGGGCGTTATCTGTAGCTTGCAGCAAAGAGGGCTCAGGTTCGAACCTTGTTGACAGTGGCAGGTGGGATTTTATTTTTGCTTGTGGCGTCAAGAGAGAAGGGGAGTGTTGGACAGCTTTGAACTTTTAATTAGGTAAGGATAAGCTTGGTTTTTTTTATTTTAAATTTTAGCTAGAAGAGTGGGATAAGTATGGTTTTATTTTATTTATTTTAAATGGGAAGATAAGAGATTATATAGGAGATTAGTGGAGGATAATTGATGTGTTAATTTATTTATTTTGAACAAGTGTCAAAGAGATAAAATAGGAGAGAAAAAGGAGGGATATGATAGGAGATGAAGTTGTGGCCAAATGTGGGTTTCTTTGGGTTGGTATATTCGGCCATGAAGAGGAAATAAATGCCGAAATTTGTTTGTTTCTTCCCTAGTCTCCTTTGCCGAATTTTTAATTGAAGAGAAGTCTTTCTTTTGAATTTTCTTGTCATCTTGGTATTTTGCTGAAAGTTTGCACCCTATTTTCCTTTGTCAAAAGCCGAAAGATAGAATCTTTTTGTGCATTGATTTTCTTTAGAATCTTTTTGTGCATTGATTTTTTTCTTCTTTCACATCTTTTTGCTTTAGCCGAAGTTACTCTTAAACATTGTCATTGCCGAAATCTCTTAGTCACTTTTATACCTCTTTTCTTCCATCTACATCTACTTTTAAGAGATAGCCGAATATTCTAGCATCATTTGGGAAGCCTTAAAAATCGACAGTTGGAGATCTAACTCTATTTCTTGGTTGGGGCCGAACCTATAAGGATGATTCGAGAAGTTGATCGTTGTGGTGAGTAGTATAGTGGTAAGTATTTTCTATCCTAACAATCGGTTTAGGTTCTATTTCTTCATAGGTGTGTCGAAAAGCAAGTGATTAGGCTTTGGTTTTAGGCATGGCCGATTGTGCATAGTGCCATAATAAGCATTTTGTGTGTAGCTAGCGTTAAGGATCATCAAAGGAGCCTTTCGGGATTTGAAGTCATCAAGGTAAGTAGTATGTGCTATTCGGCCAAGGGTTAGTTTCTATGGATTTATGTGGTAGGCCGATTCTAACATTTGCTAAATAGGGATTTCGACAGTTTCAAGAGCAAGGAGTGGCTTTTTGGGATTTGGATAAGTGAGGTAAGTGGTTGTGGTATTCGGCCTAAGGCCATATTATTGGTATTAAGTGTGACCAATTTTGGCTATGTGTATTTAGGGCCAAATCGATAGGAATAAGAGGAAGTTCTGGGATCGTGTTAAATTCAAGTAGCTAAGGATTTCCCTAAATAGTCAGGTGTGTAGTTAGACTACCGTTTTCGGGGATATATGATTGTATGTGATATGTGTATATGTTATGAATGTGCTAACCAGTGCAGTGGTAATTTGTGATATGGATACCCTCAAGGGGTATGTCAACAATCTGGTAAGTTCTAAATTTGAATGTGATGTGGTTATTAATTTGGATAAGTGTGATATGCTAAATAACATGTACATGCATTATCATCATGGCACTATTTCATGTTGCATATGCATGGGTGGGATATGAAAGAAGGATAGGGTGTACTTCGAGTACGTGGTTGATGAATGGCTCTGTGCCTCATCGTGATTGATATAGGCTATGTGCCATATCATGGTTATTGATGGCTTTGTGCTCATCGTGGTTTTGATGATAGCTCCGGCTACATCGTGGATTGACGTTGACTGAGGTCGCGTTGTGGGTTATTTGCGACTAAGTTCACGTGGACGGCATTTGTTGCCTTATTGGAGTAAAAAGGGGAGGGTGATTTAATAATCCCCTGGTGTGTGGTAAATTTGGATACGGGGGTGTGTAGAGGATGGACCCTAGGCTGTGTTGGGCTTCATAATTGCATAATTTTTGTATGTGAATACATGTGAAAATGGGCCAAGCCCAATATGTGATATGAATAAATGTGCAAATAGGCCAAGCCCAATATGATATGTGGATTAATGTGAAAGTGGACCAAGCCCAGTATGTGGTGTGGATTAAAGTGGTAATGGGCCAAGCCCAATATATATGGAAACATGTGGTTAAATACACTACTATATGAATGTGATATGGATATGGGTCAAGCCCAATAAGTGAAAGCATGTGAATAAGTTGCATTAATATATGTTATATGGGTTAATACATGGTTTGACATGCGGGTGGAATTCAGTAGAATAATTACACACTGAGTCTGTTCGACTCACACAATTTTTATCAAACCTTACAGGTGATGTGCAATGCTCGGACCGGGTTGGAGTGGATACGAGGTGGCCCTTGCAGAAGAAATTTTGCTTGTTTTAAGTACTTTATATTGCCAGTATTTTTTGAATAATGATTTGATGTAATAAGGGCCGCTTAAAGTATTTAATTATTTATTTTTGGTATGGTTAAGTGGATTTATAATTAAGTTAATATTTTGTAAGTTTAATTTTAAAAGCAATTTATATCCCAAAAGTCATATTAAAGTTTTGAATCCGGTATTTTTATAACCACTTGATTTTTCCTTAGAATGTTTTAAAATACAAAATGTTTTATGAAAGGCAACAAATTTTTACCCTTTTTACTTTTAAGTTAGAATCTTTTCGAACATTTTTCGCAGTGGCATTTCAAATTCGGTCGTAGTGAATGGGCCGGGTTTGGGGTGTTACAGTTTGGTATCTTGAAACATAAGGAAAATGCCTTAGAAAAATATCGAGTTTTAAGTCTAAAAGAGGGAACTGAAGCAAGGTGGCCTTAAGAAAATAAATAAGGAAATATGATATATAATTGGGCTCAGTTTGGACTTTAAAACCTAGGTTAAGTGGTGATAAATAAGTGTTAGTAAGTAATTGATGTTGGATTATTAAATTAGTAGCAAGTTGGGCTTGCGACCCAAAAATTTAGTAATGCTAAATTGGGCATGAGGGTGGCGTTACTTAGGGGGATAACTTGGGCCTAGTATGGCCACATGAAGCCCAAAATAATTGGTTAAAATTCAGCACTCATAAGGTAAGGAGATGGACGGCATAGGGAAACTGAGGAAGGAGTTTAAGTTGAGGACAAATTCTTTTGGAATTTCGGCTAAGGTAGGAAAATAAGGATATAAGAGTGATGGCCAAGAAGGGGACTCTAGGCTTAGTAATTTCGGCTAAAGTAGGAAAACTAAGGCCATTCAACATTCTTTCTTCTCCTTTTCTCTCTGTCGAATTCTCTCTGCCATTATTCTTCTTTTCTTTTCAATTCTCCACAAAGCCGAAAACACAAGTAGTCATAGCGAATTTCCCTCTACCTCTCTCAAAGACTTCTTTTCTTTTATCTGTTCTAGTGAATACCCTCCTCTCAAAACCCCATAGGCGAATCTCTCTAAGCCTCAAAGCCAATCTACAAGGGTGGTTTAGTTTCAGAAGGTGCACCATAGGTGCATGTTCCTTAGTGATTCGGTAAGTTTGGATTTCTTTCCTTTGTGATTTCTTCTTTTCTTTTCATCAAGATCTAACCCGAATCAATTGTCTATGCCTATCAATTCCTTCTCTTTATCTCTAAAAGCCGAATCCTATTTTACAATAGCCAGAAGTGTCGATTTTGGAAAAATCGAAGGTGAGTGGTTGATGGTAGGTGGCCGAATGGCCCTTTTCTGTTATTTTCTTTTTGACCGAATTTAACTATGGACATTTAGGGGCAATCGACAGGGGTATACAAGGATTTCGGGATTTCAAATCGCAAGGTAAGCACTTAGGTACATTCGGCCAAAGCTATAAACAATGTTTTAGATCTATTTCATCATTATTCAAAAGTCGAAAACTAACTAGTTAAGGGTTTTAGTGGCTAGCCGATTGCAAGGAGGGCTAACACAAAGTTTTCGGGATTTAAGGTAAGTGAACATACTAATCGGCCAATGGCCATTTGTTGTGATTAAATGTTAGAAATTGATCTAACATGTGCCATAGGGATTTCGACAGTACTACAAAAAATTGACAGTTTTCGGGATCTAAGATTTACAAGGTAAGTCACGTATGATATTCGGCCAGGGCGTATTTAGTAATTTGGCTATGTTTCTTATTTATTCAAAAGCCGGAAACTAACTAGTTAAGGAATTTGGTGGCTAGTCGATTGCTAGGGTGAACATCACAAAGTTTTGGATTTGATTTTTAATCAAATCGACAGCAAGGTAAGAATTTGATTACAATAATCCTACTAAGATTTGGATTTATAGCTGAATGGATTTTTACTAACATGTTAGGGTTGGCCGAATATAGGAACTTGAGGATCTAAAGCTTAGATCGGGATTTTCTGGATTTGGAGTGAATTTACTAAGTAAATCAGGTGTGTACCCCATACTATCTCTTAATAGATGTATGGCAATATTTAATATATATATGTTGAAATAATGTGAATGTGGCTAAGGTACCATGCAATGGTACAAAGTACTCAGGTACGTCAATTTACTACTACTGTAGTTATCTCATTATGAATATATGATATGGCACATATGAGAACCGTGATAAGAATGTGAAATAAGTCATGATATTGCATGATATGTATGATATGGGCATATGGGTGATTATGAAAGGGGAAGTGAATGTGGTGGTTTTATACCACGATATCTGAATATGGTGACTTCGGTTACATTATCTGAATGTGGTGTCACATGACAAGAAATATTTTATTTGGTGGCTATGCCACAATATTTATAAGGGCGATGAGCACATCGACTGCAGCGACTACCTTCGATGGTGTGTAGCGGATGGAGGGTTGACTTAGTAGTCCCCACGGTGTGATGGCCGGTACGGGAGATGTGTAGCGGATGGCATCTAGGTTTGGGTTCGGGTTTGCATCATATTATTTGAATGCTAAATGAACATGTATGATTTGATATGCCTGAATTTGTTAGGATTTAGTGTTGTGGTTACACATTGAGTCTGTTTGACTCACCCCGTTGTGGGATTATTTTTCGGTGACGATTAGTGATGGACCAAGATTGATGGGAGCTTAGGGTGGTCATGCTCAAGAAGAAATTTATTTTATTTGGACTATTTATTTTATTTGAGTACTTTAAATTTATTTTGGGTGTGTTTTCGGTTGTAATAAGGCCGTAGTATGAACTATTTTATGCATGCATGTTAATTATTTTTTTATGATACTGAAATTTTATCAAATTAAAGATTAAGTATTTTATTTAAAATAATCCTAAATGTTTTGACACCTAAATTCAAGTGATTTTCATTTTAAGCAGTGAACTCTAAGAACTTGGCAATGTTTTTAACTTATTGTTTTGATAATAAAGTTTTATTAAAATCTAGACTTCAAAAAAAAAAAATTAACTTTACAACTCGAACACAACACAAACCCAACTTTCTCTAAAAATTACTCAAAGTTTTCCAAAGAACAAATGAATTTGAATCGTTTTTACTCGAGGAACATACCAGATCTGGTCAGGGCTCGTGGGTCGGGTTTGGGGTGTTTTAGCTTGGTATCAGAGCCCAGTTTTAAACTCTCGGCCTTGGGTTTAAGGCCCAAAACGTTTTCAAAAAAATAAGCCCAAAAGAATTTGGTAAAAAAATTTTGAGAAATAAGCAGGTTTTCTGGCATGGCACTCTCCGACCCGAAGTCCCCCAGGTAAGTACCCCTATTTCTTGTGTGATTTATGATATGAATTGTAGAAGGGTAGAAATGGAACGTAGATTAGCATGATAAGTATTTGAACCTTAGGACTAGGTTACCCCAACAATTACATAAAATTTTAAATGTCTAATTAAACAAACCTGTGGTCAAGTCGCCGAGTTAGGGTGTGGCAACCATTGTGCACATGTCTAGGATTGGTTTCGGTGGGAGCTTGGTATTTAAGCAGTCTGCATGACTCACCTCCTCTCCACTCGAATCCTACCTGGTGCGTAGTGACGGTTCACCCTAACCAACAGGACTTATTCACGGGCTAAACCCAATAATTAAAACCCGAAAGGGAACTAGCCGTATTTTTATAAAAAACCCTAGTTTTAAAACTCTTAAAATTACCCTTTTAATTTGTAAAAACTATTTTGTAAAACTTTTCTAAAATATTCCCAGTTTACAAAATTACCTAAATACCCCTAGTGGTAAAATTACTAAAATGCCCTTGGTTTCTAAAATTACCATATTACCGTTGATTTCAATAAAATTTCCCTACTTTGAAAAAGTACCCATGAAACCCTAACTTGTGAAAATTCAAGATACCCTGATTTGGAAAATTTACCAAATTACCCCTAACTTACAAAATTACCAAAATGACCCTGGTTTCCAAAATTTTTACAACATCACCGATTTGGAAAGCAAATTCTCAAAAAGAACCCCCAGTTTTGCAAATTTCAAAATACCCTTGATTTATCAAGATTTACAAATTTACCTCGGTTTATTACCAAAATACCCCTGTAGGACAAATTACGAAAATACCCTTGGGATAGGAATAGACAAGAAGATTCGAATAGAGAATGTGTGTGATAAGTACTACTGAATGAATGTTTGGATGGATGTGCTTCTCTGAATTAGGATAGAAAACCTGAACGAAACTTTGATTGATCGAAATAACTGCTACTAAACTCTTTACATAAAACTTCTTCGCGGATAATCAATAGAACAAACGCTAATTCATAAAATTTCTTAATCAGATTAAAGCGCAATTGTAAGAATGAGCACAAGAGGGCGTGGTCGTAATGTGCGAGGACGTGATTGTGGTAGAATGACCGTGTCGAAACCCGTTAGATCGGGTCAAGGATCTGAAAATGAAATGCCACCACCACCACCCCCCCAGCCCGATGTGGAATATCGGGACGGAGGGGATGACGCTTGATGTCACAAGCGATGCTGCAGGTTTTAGAAAAGGTGGCTAGAGCAGGTGGAGGCATGGGAGCTCGAAAGTCGGTACTTGAGTGACTCTGAGCCAACGGAGCTGAAGTGTTCCATGGTGTATCAGGTGTAGCACCCAATACCGCTGAGTATTGGTTGGAGGTGACTGAGCGAATTATGGATGAGTTCGACTTAACTGACGAGGAAAAGTTGAAAGGACTGGTGTCGCTTCTCCGCGATGAGTCATATCAATGGTGGCTCACGGTGCGGGATGGTGCTACAGCTGAGGAACTCACATGGGAGTATGCTAAAGCAGCATACCAGAAGAAGTATGTTGGCACTTATTATATTAATGCCCAGAGAAAGGCTTTCCTAGGACTGGTTCAAGGAAACAAGTCCGTAGCTGAGTACGAGGCTGAATTCCTAAGGCTGAGCCGTTATGCTGGAGGCGTAGTATCTACTGAGCATGAGCGGTGTGTCTGGTTTGAAGACGGACTAAGGGATGACCTAAGGTTATTGATAGCCCCGCAATAGGAGTGGGAGTTTGCTGTGTTGGAGGAAAAGGCCAAAGTGGCCGAGGGTATCAAGGATTCCGTAAGATAGAACTCCGATCGAAATAGGCAGAAGAGAGGATTTGAATCGTCAAGGCCATCCAGGAATGAGCAAAAGAGGCCTAGAGTTGAAGGGCCACGAGATCAGCAAGCTGCTACTAGAAGGCAGTACCCTACTTGTGATCAATGTGGGAAAAAGCACTTAGGCGAATGCTGGAAGAAGACAGGGGGATATTTCAAGTGTGGGTAAAAGGATCATATGATTAAGGACTGTCCGATGAGACCAGATGGGAATCGACCGGTAGCTCAGAATGCTAATCAGGCTGGTAGAGGGGGACAGCAGCCTCAGCGGGGTCGTGATCCAAACCATGGAGGAAATGATTCCACCCATGGTTGTAGAGCACCAAGTGGAGGTGCTGAAGGTTCAGACGTGAGGCAACCAAGGTTGGTTTATGGAGTCGGCCATCACGAGGAGAGTGATGTGACAGATGTGACAACGGGTAAGTTCTTATTTTTGGAATACCCTTCATTGCCTTGTTTGTTATAGAGTTAGTTCGTTCTTGTAATGCTAGTGAAGTGTATGAAACCTTGGATGTGAATTTTTGTAGGAAATGTGTTAGTTTTAAGATCAGAGTGCGTAGCAGTAGTGTAGTGTGGTGAGTTAGAATGTACGATTTTTCGTTAGTAAGCAATTTCGAGGACAAAATTATTTTAAGGGGGTAGAATTGTAATATCTCGGATTAGGGCTTATGCACTATTGCTAAATTATATGAAATAGCATGGCTTATGAATGTGTTATGTGAATTTTAGAATCTTGAAACATAAGGAAAATGCCTTAGAAAAATATCGAGTTTTAAGTCTAAAAGAGGGAACTGAAGCAAGGTGACCTTAAGAAAATAAATAAGGGAAATATGACATATAAAATCCCGAAACTTTGTGATGTTCACCCTAGCAATTGGCTAGCCACCAAATTCCTTAACTAGTTAGTTTTCGGCTTTTGAATAAATAAGAAACATAGCCAAATAACTAAATAGGCCCTGGCCGAATATCATACATGACTTACCTTGTAAATCTTAGATCCCGAAAACTGTCACTTCCTTGTAGTACTGTCGAAATCCCTATGACACATGTTAGATCAATTTCTAACATTTAATCACAACAAATGGCCCTTGGCCGATTAGTATGTTCACTTACCTTAAATCCCGAAAACTTTGTGTTAGTCCTCCTTGCAATCGGCTAGCCTCTTAAACCCTTAACTAGTTAGTTTTCGGCTATTGAATAATGATGAAATAGATCTAAATCATTGTTTATAACCTTGGCCGGATGTACCTAAGTGCTTACCTTTCAATTTGAAATCCCGAAATCCTTGTATACCCCTATCGACTGCCCCTAAATGTCCATAGTTAAATTCGATCAAAAAGAAAAGAACAGAAAAGGGCCATTCGGCCACCTACCATCAACCACTCACCTTCGGTTTTTCCAAAATCGGTACTTTTGGCTATTGTAAAATAGGATTCGGCTTCTAGAGATAAAGAGAAGGAATTGATAGGCATAGACAATTGATTCGGGTTAGATATTGATGAAAAGAAAAGAAGAAATCACAGAGGAAAGAAATCCTGAAACTTACCGAATCACTAAGGAACATGCGGCCTATGGTGCACCTTCGGGAAACTAAACCACCCTTGTAGATTCGGCTTTGAGGCTTAGAGAGATTCAGCTATGGGGGTTTTGAGAGGAGGGTATTCGGCTAGAACAGATAAAAGAAAAAGAAGTCTTTGAGAGAGGTAGAGGGGAAATTCGACTATGACTACTTGTGTTTTCAGCTTTGTGGAGAATTGAAAAGAAAAGAAGAATAATGGCAGAGAGAATTTGGCAGAGAGAAAAGGGGAAGAAAGAATGTTGAATGACCTTAGTTTTCCTCCTTTAGCCGAAATTACTAAGCCTAGAGTCCCCTTCTTGGCCATCCCTCTCATATCCTTATTTTCCTACCTTAGCCGAAATTCCAAAAGAATTTGTCCTCAACTTAAACTCCTTCCTCAGTTTCCCTATGCCGTCGATCTCCTTCCCTTAGGAGTGCCGAATTTTAACCCATTATTTTGGGCTTCATGTGGCTATACTAGGCCTAAGTTATCCCCCTAAGTAACGCCACCCTCATGCCCAATTTAGCATTACTAAATTTTTGGGTCGCAAGCCCAACTTGCTACTAATTTAATAATCCAACATCAATTACTTACTAACACTTATTTATCAGCCACTTAACCCAGATTTTAAAGTCCAAACCTGAGCCCAATTATATGTCATATTTCCCTTATTTATTTTCTTAAGGCCACCTTGCTTCAGTTCCCTCTTTTAGACTTAAAACTCGATATTTTTCTATGGCATTTTCCTTATGTTTCAAGATTCTAAAATTCACATAACACATTCATAAGACATGCTATTTCATATAATTTAGCAATAGTGCATAAGCCCTAATCTGGGATATTACAGTTCTACCCCCTTAAAATAATTTCATCCTCGAAATTGCTTACTAACGAAAAATCGTACATTCTAACTCACCACACTACACTACTGCTGCGCCCTCTGATCTTAAAACTAACACATTTCCTACAAAAATTCACATCCAAGGTTTCATGCACTTCACTAGCATTACAAGAATGAACTAACTCTATAACAAACAAGGCAATGAATGGTATTCTAAAAATAAGAACTTACCCGTTGTCACATCCGGCACATCACTCTCCTCGTGATTACCGATCGCATAAACCAACCTTGGTTGCCTCGTCTAAACCTTCAGTACCTCCGCTTGGTGCTCTACGACCATGGCCGAATCATTTCCTCCATGGTTCGGATCACGACTCGCCGAAGGTCTTGTCCCCCTCTACCAGCCTGATTAACATTCTGAGCTACCAGTCGATTCGCATCTAGTCTCATCGGACAGTCCTTAATCATATGGTCCTTTGACCCACACTTGAAACATCCCCCTGTCTTCTTCCAGCATTCGCCTAAGTGCTTTTTCCCACATTGATCACATGTAGGGTACTACCTTCCAGTAGCAGCTTGCTGATCTCGCGGCCCTTCAACTCTAGGCTTCTTTTGCTCATTCCTGGATGGACTTGACGATTCAAATCCTCTCTTCTTCCTATTTCGATCAGAGTTCTGTCTTATGAAATCCTTGATACCCTCGGCCACTTTGGCCTTTACCACCACCCCCAGCCGTTGATGTGGAGTATTAGGACCAGACGGGGGATGACGCAGTGTCACAAGCGATGCTGCGGGTTTTAGAAAGGGTGGCTGGAGCAGGTGGAGGCATGGGAGCTCAAAAGTCGATACCTGAGCGACTCCGAGCCAACGGAGATAAAGTGTTAACATGTTTGACCAAACTGTAACACCCTATGACCGAATTTGAAATGCCACTGCAAAAAATGTTCGAAAAGATTCTTACTTAAAAGTAAAAACGGTAAAAATTTGTTGCCTTTCATAAAACATTTTGTATTTTAAAACATTCTAAGGAAAAATCAAGTGGTTATAAAAATATCGGATTCAAAACTTTAATATGACTTTTGGGATATAAATAGCTTTTAAAATTAAACTTACAAAATATTAACTTAATTATAAATCCACTTAACCATACCAAAAATAAATAATTAAATACTTTAAGCGGCCCTTATTACATCAAATCATTATTCAAAAAATACTGGAAATATAAAGTACTTAAAACAAGCAAAACTTCTTCTGCATGGGCCACCTCGTATCCACTCCAACCCGGTCCGAGCATCGCACATCATCTGTAAGGTTTGATAAAAATTGGGTGAGTCGAACAGACTCAGTGTGTAATTATTCTACTGAATTCCACCTGCATGTCAAACCATGTATTAACCCATATAACAGATATTAATGTAACTTATTCACATGCTTTCACTTATTGGGCTTGACCCATATCCATATCACATTCATATAGTAGTGTATTTAACCACATGTTTCCATATATATTGGGCTTGGCCCATTACCACTTTAATCCACACCACATACTGGGCTTGGCCCACTTTCACATTAATCCACGTATGATATTGGGCTTGGCCCATTTGCACATTTATTCATATCACATATTGGGCTTGGCCTATTTTCACATGTATTCACATACAAAAATTATGCAATTATGAAGCCCAACACAGCCTAGGGTCCATCCTCTACACACCCCCGTATCCAGCCTACCACACACTAGGGGATTATTAAATCACCCTCCCTTTTTTACTCCAATAAGGCAACAAATGCCGTCCACGTGAACTTAGTCGCAAATAATCCACAACGCGACCTCAGTCAACGTCAATCCACGATGTAGCCGGACTATCATCAAAACCACAATGAGCACAAGGCCATCAATAATCACGATATGGCACATAGCCTATATCAATCACGATGAGGCACAGAGCCATTCATCAACCACGTACTCGAAGTACACCTTGTCCTTCTTTCATATACCACCTATGCATATGCAACATGAAATAGTGCCATGATGATAATGCATGTACATGTTATTTAGCATATCACACTTATACAAATTAATAACCACATCACATTCAAATTTAGAACTTACTGGATTGTTGACATACCCCTTGAGGGTATCCATATCACAAATTACCACTGCTTTGGTTAGCACATTCATAACATATACACATATCACATACAATCATATATCCTGGAAAACGGTAGTCTAACTACACACTTGACTATTTAGCGAACTCCTTAGCTACTTGAATTTAACACGATCCCGAAACTTCCTCTTATTCCTATCGATTTGGACCTAAATACACATAGCCAAAATTGGTCACACTTAATACCAATAATATGGCCTTAGGCCGAATGCCACAACCACTTACCTCACTTATCCAAATCCCGAAAAGCCACTCCTTGCTCTTGAAACTATCAAAATCCCTATTTAGCAAATGTTAGAATCGGCCTACCACATAAATCCATAGAAACTAACCCTTGGTTGAATAGCACATACTACTTACCTTGATGACTTCAAATCCCGAAAGGCTCCTTTGATGATCCTTAACGCTAGCTACGCACAAAATGCTTATTATGGCACTATGCACATTCGGCCATGCCTAAAACCAAAGCCTAATCACTTGATTTTTGGCACACCTATGAAGAAATAGAACCTAAACCGATTGTTAGGATAGAAAATACTTACCACTATGCTACTCACCACAACGATCAACTTCCCGAATCATCCTTATAGGTTCGGCCCCAACCAAGAAATAGAGTTAGATCTCCAATCATCGATTTTAAGGCTTTCCAAATGATGCTAGAATATTGGCTATCTCTTAAAAGTAGATGTAGATGGAAGAAAAGAGGTATAAAAGTGACTAAGAGATTTTGGCAATGACAATGTTTAAGAGTGACTTCGGCTCAAGCAAAAAGATATGAAAGAAGAAAGAAAATCAATGCACAAAAAGGTTCTATCTTTCGGCTTTTGACAAAGGAAAATAGGGTACAAACTTTCGGAAAAATACCAAGATGACAAGAAAATTCAAAAGAAAGACTTCTCTTCAATTAAAAATTCAACAAAGGAGACTAGGGAAGAAACAAACAAATTTTGGCATTTATTTCCTCTTCATGGCCGAATATACAAACCCAAAGAAACCCACATTCGGCCACAACTTCATCTCCTATCATATCCCTCCTTTTTCTCTCCTATTTTATCTCTTTGACACTTGTTCAAAATAAATAAATTAACACATCAATTATCCTCCACTAATCTCCTACATAATCTCTTATCTTCCCATTTAAAATAAATAAAATAAAACCATACTTATCCCATACTTCTAGCTAAAACTTAAAATAAAAAAACCAAGCTTATCCTTACCTAATTAAAAGTCCAAAGTCAGTCAACACTCCTTCTCTCTTGACGCCACAAGCAAAAATAAAATCCCACTGCACATCATCAACAAGGCTCAAACCTGAGCCCCCTTTGCTGCAAGCTAGAGATAACGCCCCAAGCCACTTTGCCAAGGCTCTTTTTGTGACATGATTCACCCAGAATTTCTTTTAAGACCTCCTTAGCCAGGCGCCTTCTTGACGCAAAAATAAATACTCCTTCCTGCTTCCTTCGCAACTCGAACTAAGGCCCTTAAGTGGCGCCTTGTAGCCACTTTACCACATGATTTCTTGTGGCAATAATCCCCTAAAAATTCCTTTAAAGGCTTCTTAGCCGAGTTTCCCTCTTTGATGCAAAATAAAAGCCTCTAATGCTTCCCACGTTGCTCGAACCTCTTCCCTCCTGCACTCCCTTTGACGCAAACTCCCCAACACTCCAGGTGGCGTCCCTTGCCACTTTACTGCTAGTTCTTTTGTGCCATAAACTCCCCACAATTTCCTTTAAGACCTCCTTTATCTAGCTTCTCCTTTAAAATTAAAATTCCAAAATTTTTCCAAGACTTCCTCCTACATCCTTGGGTTCTCAAAACCCTTAAAACACCTCCAAACACACTTAAAGCCTACTAACACTTGAGTTATGCTCCAAACGCATAACCCCTAATCTAAGATATTATAATGAATCGAGTCTTTGAACCCTATTTAGACAGGTTTGTAGTAGTGTTCATGGATGACATCTTGGTATATTCTGGGAATGAAGAAGAGCATGACTCACATTTGCGCACTGTGTTGCAAATTTTACGAGATAAGCAACTTTATGCCAAATTCAGTAAGTGTGAATTTTGGTTGAAGGAAGTGACTTTCTTGCATCATGTAGTGTCAGCTGAAGGAATAAGAGTTGATCGCCGAAAGGTAGAGGCTGTGTTGGATTGGAAACCGCCAAAGTCAGTGGCTAAAATTCAGAGTTTCTTGGGTTTGGCTGGTTATTATAGACACTTTGTTGAAGGGTTTTCGTTAACTAAGCTATTGAGAAAGGAAGTACCGTATGTGTGGACCGATAAACAACAAGAAAGTTTCGAGAAACTGAGGAAGATTCTAATGGAAGCGCCAGTACTGATTCAACTTGAGGCCAAAAAAGAGTTTACCGTTTACTGTGATATGTCACACACCGGTTTAGGATGTGTACCGATGCAAAGTGGAAAAGTGGTAGTTATGCTTCTCGACAATTGAGGTCGCATGAAGTCAACTATCCTACTCATGATTTGGAGTTGGCTGCGATGGTGTTTGCATTAAAGATTTGGAGGCATTATCTTTATGGTGAGAAGTCAATCATTTATACGGACCATAAGAATCTTAAGTATCTCCTTACCCAAAAGGAGTTGAATTTAAGACAACGGAGATGGGTGGAGCTGTTAAAAGATTATGATTTCTCAATCGAGTACCATCTTGGAAAGGCTAACGTTGTGGCAGACACGCTGAGTCGTAAGGTTGTATCGGAGTTCAGAGCAATGTTTGCTCATCTCAATTTGTATGAGGATGGCAGTTTGCTACAAAACTTCAGGTGAAGCCTCTGTGGTTGGAGCAAATCGAGAAAAAACAAATATCCAATGAAAAGTTGGGTCCTTTAATACAACTAGCTAAAAGTGGTATAATAGGAGATTTTGGTTTGAACAAGGATGGTGTACTGTGTTTCCGTGGAAGGGTTTGTATTCCCAAGGATTTGGATTTGAGACAAATGATTCTTCTAGAGGTGCATAGTAGCCCATATGCTATGCACCCCAGAGGAAATAAGATGTATCAAGATCTCTGTGAATAGTATTGGTGGCCAAAGTTAAAGCGGGAGGTTACTAATTTAGTGGGAAAGTGTTTGACTTGTCAACAAGTGAAGGCGGAACATTAATTACCATCGGGTTTATTGCAACCAGTAAAGATTCCTCTATGGAAATGGGAGCGGATAACGATGGATCTTGTTAGTGGGTTACCCTTAACACCTACTAAGAAAGATTCTGTCTGGGTGGTAGTAGATCGATTAACGAAGACTTCTCATTTTCTACCACTTCGTGCAGATTACTCGTTGAAGAAGTTGGCTAAACTGTATGTATCTGAAATCGTGAGGTTGCATGGGGTACCAATGTCTATCATATCAGACAAGGATCCTAGATTTACATCACAGTTTTGGAAAGCTTTACATGAGGCTTTGGGAACAAAGCTAAACTTCAGTACGACTTTTCATCCTGAGACAATGGACAGTCAGAAAGAGTAATTCAGACTTTGGAAGACATGTTAAGAGGATGTGTGATCGACTTCAGAGGTAGCTGGGAGGATTTTCTACCGTTGGCAGAGTTCGCGTATAATAATAGTTACTAATCCAATATCCAAATGGTGCCCTATGAAGTGTTATACGGTCGTAGATATCGTATCCCTACTTGTTGGACTGAATTGGGGGAACAACAGTTGTTGGGTCTTAAACTGATATCTGAGACGGAAGAAAAGGTAAAGGTGATTCGAGCGCAATTAAAGGAAGCTTTGGATAGAAAAAAGTCGTATGCGGATCTGAAGCGTAAAGATATTGAGTTTGCGGTGGGAGATCATGTCTTTTTGAAAGTCTCACCTTGGAAGAATATTTTCAGATTTGGAAGGAAGGGCAAGTTGAGCCCTAGGTTCATTGGATCGTACCGTGTGTTGAAGCGTGTAGGACCAGTGGCCTATCAACTTGATTTACCTCTGGAGTTGAGTTAGATTCATAGTGTCTTCCATGTTTCTATGCTAAGGCACTATAGATCGGATCCGTTGCACATAGTACCGGTAGAAGAAGTGGTATTAAGGCAGACTTGTCTTTCGAGGAGGAACTAGTGGAAATTTTAGATTGCGATGTTAAGGTGTTAAGAAAAAAGATTGTGCCGTTGGTTAAGGTTCTTTGGCGTAATCACAGAGCGGAGGTGGGAGTCTGAGGACGTAATTCGACAACAAAATCCTCACTCTTTTAACCAAGTAAATTTCGAGGACAAAATTTTCTTTAAGGAGGGTAGAGTTGTAACATCCTAAAAATCTGAGTATCGATATGATGCATGTTTTTGGTGCTTAGCTTGTGTATAATTAAAATTTTGCATGTTTAATATAGTCTTGAGAAGACTTGGGATTTATTCGGAAGTAGGATAAATTTAAGTAATGAGAATTTTATTGAAGTGGATCAAGTGAACCTGATGCTTAAGTTAATTTTAAGTGTAATAGTTAGCATAAGATGAGCTAGTAGCAAGGTGGTGTTGGCGCATGAGTGATTGCTTGAGGGGAGAGGTTCGAATCCCATGGATAGCATTTAGGTGAATTATATTTTTTTTCATTTGTATGGCATGTGTCGGTCAAGCTTTACTTATAGTAAGGTTGGACTATTTATTTTATGGAAAGTAGACTAAGGGAAAAAGGCAAGTGCTAACTTAATGAATGAAATCCTAAGCTTATGGTAAGGTAGGGGACATAAGGCACTCTTTGTGGGGTGTGTTTTGGAAAGTTTGGCATGGCCAACTTGTTCATGTATGTGGATGGCATAGGGGGCTAAGGGGGATCACCGAATTTTGGTGTTGGTTTGGTAGGATTAGGTGCTTGATGAGCACATTTTCCATTGAGCATTTGGTGTTTTATCAAACTTTTCTCTCCAATTTTCCCTCTCCCTAGCCGATTGTGCCATGAGCATTGAGGAAGCAATTGTTGTTTTTTTTCCATTTCTTCTTTTTGACCATTTCGGTCTTAACTTGATCACTCTCTAAATCTTTTCTCTTTTCTTTGTGACTGAAACCATATAGCCATCAAGGACCATTTCTTTTCTTCTCTTTTCCCTCCTCATTGCCGAATGCACATTTGTCCCTAAACTTCTCTCTTTTCTCTTCTCCCTATTCTCTTTTTCTCTCCATTTTACTTATCATTCAAACACATTTTTCTTTCATTTATCTTCCCTGGCCTAATGTTTGTGATCATCATCATAGACGAATCTTCCATTCTTCATAACATCTATTTTTCAATCATTTTCTCCTATTTAAACTTTGGATCATCGATAAGAATCATTTTCCTTGTATTTTCTTTTTGCTATTCGGTCACCATGGCCGAATTTATAAAATGTCTTGGAAGAGACTTTTAAAGCGACTAACCAATCACTTATTCAGATGATTTCTTTCGTTACTTTTAGTGAAATAGTGGAGGGCCGAATCATAGTCTTTTCAAAGAAGTCTTGAAGTCCATTTAAGATTTGATCATAATGTTCAAGGAATTCTTTTGAGATCATTCGAAATATTAAGGTAAGCTGAATTCACTCTTTTAGGCCATTAGTCTTAAGATTTTCGATATATTGCTAGGACTAATGATCCTTTGTCTATGAAGGCAAACAAGATAAGGATAGAAAGGGTTGTTAAAAGTGTTCGGAAGAGCGGTGGTTCCGTTATTCCCCCTAAATTCAAGCGAAGGACTGTTTCGAGAATCCGAGACTTTCCACCAGGTTGTGGAGCCTCATCCGAGGAGAATCAATTTTTTGAAGTCATACGTACCCTCGAGCCATTGTTTACTCGTGGTTCTGAACCATTGATCGGAGAGAAATAGCAAATAGTTGTCATTCGAGATTACGAGGGTAAGGATCTAGATCGTTAATCATTAGAATAGTTTATATTAAATATTAGAGTTCTAATCCATCGTGATGCGTGTTTAGATATCGACGAGCTGGAAAGTGTAGTTCTCATTCTAATCAGGTGTGTAACTCACACTTATCTCATGGGTTATACTATATCGTAAGCGTTAAAATAAAAATCGTAAATCCGGTGAAATTGAAAAAAATACGCTATATTAATACTTTTATGTGAATGCATAAAACCGAAATTGAAGTTGTGGAAAATTACGGATTTGCCCTTATTGGGTTATTTTGTGAAAGAAAGTGATATCTTGGGCCATATGATTATTTTGATAAATTGGCCAAGTGTGGAAATTGTGAAAAGGCCTCATGTGTTAAATGGGCTGAATTACGAAATGTCCCTATGGACCGAATTACGAAAATACCCTTTTATGGGCCAAATTGAAATACGTTGCTTTATGGGCCAAAAGTGATATTAATGTGATATGAGATGAAATGGGCCAAGTTGCTAGATCGTTAAATGTGCCAAATTGCTATTTTTGACTAATGGGCCAAATTGATAAATTGTAATATGGGTTTTGTTAAAATTACCTTACGAATATTTTGTTATGCATTATATATATACATGATTGCATAAATTTGGGATATTTGATGAAGAGAAGAAAGGCCCATTGCCAAAAATCTAGATCGGTGACTCTCATCACGATGGCACACTGTGCACAAAATCTAGATCGGTGGTTCTACCACAAATATTATAAATGGCTGTTGACACAAATCTTATAAATGGCTGTTGCCACAAATCTTATAAATGGCTCTTCGCCACAAATATTATAAATGGCTGTTGCCACAAATCTTATAAATGGCTGTTGCGAAATATTATAAATGGCTGTTGCCACAAATATTATAATTGGCGTAAAGCACGCTATTGGTGTGTTGGCGGGGTGGGTTGACTTGATCCCCACAGGTGTGATGGTTGGTACGGGTGGTGTGTAGCGGATGGAAAATTAGGCTTGGTTGGGAATTGCATATCACATGCATTATTATTATTTTATATGCTTGATTTATAAATATTGAACATTTGCAAAATGGGCTCAAGCTCAATTATATGTTTATATGGTTTTGGCCCAGTGAATACGATAAGTGGGTTACACATTGAGTTCTAAGTAACTCACCCCATTTTTCTTACCCTTCTCAAGTAATAATAATTGATGGAGACTTGGTTCGGAGGTGACTTCGTGTGGAGACCATACTACAAATGGTGGTTTATATAACTTTAAAACTTCTTTAATTATTTTCATTTAAGTACTATTTTAATTGCGATGTATAAGGCCTCTTTAATTATTTTCATGGATTTTATTATGCGGATGAATTTTATTATGTTTTAGTTTTCCTAAATTAGACTGATTTGGTTTTCATAAATGTTTTCTAAAACTCTTGCATAAAATAAAGGTTTTTCTTAAATATCCCTGAAACTTAGGATATTCTTTAAAAAACTTTTCGATGAAATATTTAGGCTAAGTAAATTTAAATTTTTAATCAACTACTACTCTGTAAATCAAATGATAAACTCTTGTGGTTTTAATCATGGATTTCAAATAAACCTCAATTTTTGATAAAGTCATTCTATTAATCGTTTTGAAGATTTTATTTCCTACATCATTGATGATTTGAATGCACGTTCAATTTGTGTGGCATGCCAAAATTCGGGCTTAATGTATAGGCCAGGTTTGGGGTGTTACACAAGTAGATAGATTAATGTGAACATGAGTAATATGGTGTAAGCATGTGATATAATGATTATATCATCTTAAGAAATTATTGTGAGGGTTTATCCACACAAGTTTATTAATTTCGTATTATTTTCATATGAACTTACTAAGCATTTATGCTTACTTCCCCTATCTTTTCCCTTGCCTTGTAGTATCGCCAAGTTAGCTCGGGGATCGATGGACGTCGGAGATTCGCTCACACTATCAATTGGAACACTTGGTATACCTAGATACATTAATTTTTGGGTTATGGCATGTATAGTAGGCTTGGTCGTTTTGTCATATATGTCATATTTCTTATGGCCAAAAATGTTGGCCCTTATTTAATAAATGATCATTTTGATTAAGGCTATTTGGAAATGGCCAATATTGATGGTTGTTATAAGCCTATGATGTGGTTATTCATGTATGTGGTAATTGCATAATTGTGATGTTGTGGAGATGGTTTACAAATGATTTCATGAATGACGATGTGTATGGGAATGTGTATGCAAAATTGGATATTTGGATGTCCAATTATAGCATGATACATGATGAAATGGATACAAGAGAGTTTGTGTTTTATCTGGGGAACTGGCTTGGAAAATAGCCAACTATCAGGCCACACAGGCAGAGACATGGCCATGTGTCTCACCCATGTGACAGACACGGTCTAAGGGCACGGGCGTGTGCCAAGGCCGTGTGACCCTTTTTTGATGATGACGTCATAAACAGAGAGCTACAAGGGTTAGGGACCCAGGCGTATCCTAGACCACATGGGCGTGTGTCCCCTATTTTTGACAAAATTTTCTAAATTTTTTCAAAAGTTTCTAAAGTTCTCGGTTTGGTCCCGAACCATGTTAAAGGATGTTTTGAGCTTTATAAGCCCATATAAGAAAGAAAGTGCATGTGTTAGAAAATTTTTAAATATGACAAAATTTTATGACCAGCTTTTGCCAAAATTTCATTATTTCATAAATGTTCAAAAACCCTAATTTGCAAACTATCAAAAAAAATACCTTGATTTATGGAAAATTACAAAATTGCCCCTAACTTACTAAAATTATCAAAATGACCCTGATTTCCAAAATTTTTGCAACAACACAGTTGTGGAAAGTACAATTCTCAAAAAGAACCCTCAAAGTTTTGCAACTTCTAAAATATCCCCGATTTATTAAAATTTTACAATTTACCCCGGTTTGTGGAAAAATTACCAAAATACCCCCAAGGTCTAAAAATTTCTGAAATACCCTCAGATTTCAAAAAAAATTTAGAATACCCCGGGAATTTAAAAATACTTTGTGACAAAATCACCAAGGAACCTTATTTTGACAAATTACAAAAATACCCTTTTAGGATAAATTACGAAAATACCCCCGGGTAGTGAAAAAAAAAACAACAACAACAATGAAAACTACAACGTTTCTCTGAATGAACTAAGGTTCATAATTGTTTAATGGATGTATGAATGAATAAAAAGACTGTGTGCATGTATGAATACGAAAGATCCACTCCTAAATTCCTTTTCATAAAATTCTTCGCGGTTAATCAGTGAAACAAAATTTTTTTATACATAAAACTTCTTAATCAGATTAAATCACGACGTTAGAAATGAGTTCTAAGGGACTTGAATTTAGAGATTGTGCCTAGAAAGTATGATGGTTCTATTAAGATCAGAGTGTGCAGCGTAAGCATAGTGCGATGAGAAGGATTATACGACTGTCAGTAAGTAATTTCGAGGACGAAATTATTTTTAAGGAGGGTAGAACTGTAACATCCTAGATTAGGGGTTATGCGTTTGTGCATAATTCATGTGTAGTAGGTTTTGGCAGTGGTTGGAAGTGAATTAAGGGTTTTTAAAATCCTAGGATGGAAGAGAAAGCTTTGGACAAATATTGGTTTTTAAGTTAAAAACAAAAAGTGATGTGGAAAAGTGGCAAGGGACGCCACCTAAGGAGCAAGGGTTATGGCATCAAGTGAAGTACTTTGAGGGAAGAGGTTCGAATCCCATTGTGTTTATTTTTTAATGAAATAGCATGTTCACTGTGATATGGATGTGTGGTGTGCATCTTTAGAACCTTGGAAATGTAAGGAAATGTAAGGAAATGTAAGGAAATGTAAGGAAATGTAAAGAAATGAAAGGAAATGAAAGGAAATGTATGGAAAAGTATGGAAATGTATGGAAATGTATAGAAATGTAAGGAAATGTAAGGAAATGTATGGAAAGGTATGGAAATGTATGGAAATGTAAGGAAATGTATGGAAATGTAAGGAAATGTATGGAACGATTAGTTAAAAGAGGAAAGTGAACATTTTGGAAACCTAAGCTAAAAGAGGAAAGTAAACATTTTGGAAACTAAGCCAAAATAGGAAAGTAAACATTTTGGAAACCTAGGAAATGTCAAGTTTACAGAGCCGCGCGAAAATTTTTGGAAACTTAAAAATGACCCCGAAATGTCAAATTTTAAAGTTCAAAGGGGAACTTAGGGCCAGGTGACCCTAAAATATAAAGTACGTGAAATTTGACCCAAAAAACGGACTCAGAAAAGTGGCCTGAAGATGCCACTTAAAGCCCAAGGAGTGACGCCACTTATGTGGATAATTTGGGCCTCGTATGGCCACAAGGAGTCCAATAAAAACAAGTTTAAATTCGGCTCATCAACGGAAGGGGGTGGACGACACCTAGCTAAAGCTTTAAGTGATTTTTATTTAATTACTTAGAGAAGAAGCAATGGACTGACAATAGGGACTCTTAAGAGAAGAGTTTTATTCCTTTAGAATTTCGGCTAAATAGGTGGATAAATGAAGAATTATTCTTTAATTAGGAGAATGAGGGAAGAGTGATGGCCAAGTAAAGGATTCTTGGCCTAGTAATTTCGGCTATAAAAGGATGAGACTAGGGCCATTCATTATTCATTCTCTCTCTCTTTTCCTCTCTGAATATTCTTCCGAGCATCCATTCTTTTCTTCTTTTCTTTTAGCCTCCTAGCCAATTCCTTCTAAGCCTAATATTCTCTCTTCTTTCATCTTTGAAACCCAATACATAAGGGAATCATAGCCGATTGTTCATCAAGTCTCTAAGTCTAATCTCCGAAGGTTGAAGTGAAGGTGCAATTGATTCCTTCAAATAAGGGTAAGATCCAAGTTTGGTTTCCATTCTTTTATATTTTAGACTTATCGAAATCTAGGGCTAATCCCATTAATGTTAATGGTTGCCAAAACTTTGAAGAGATCTTTGGGATTTACTAAGTGTATGCTACAAGGAAGGAGAAGTTCTTTTCCGAAGGTACACCATAGGCAGCGTGTTCCCTAGTTATTCGGTGAGTTTTGGATTTAAAACCCACAAGGTAAGTGTCTATAGCTTTCGCTAAGGCCTATTTTGATAGTTAGATCTAATTCTTGTTTGTTTAAAAGCAAACTAACCCCGATGAGATTTAGTGCTTGGCCGAATACAAGGAGGAGCATAGCATAGATTTTGGGATTTGATTAGTATTGAAATCGGCAAAAGGTAAGTTTTAAGAATACTAATCCTACTAGGATTTGGATTTATGGTCAAATGGTTTTTTTATTAAAGTAGTAAGTGACTAATCAAATGTAGGAATTGAGATCTAAAGCAATAGATCGGGTTTTCGGATTTCAAGGAATTGATAAGCAAATCGTGTAAAACCTACACTAAATCTTGATAGATTTACGCTTTAATTCAATACATGTGTTAATATGAAAGTGTAAGAATATGGCTAAGGTACCGTAAAATTGTACACTAATCTTAATAGATTTATGGCTTAAATATGATATATATGTTAATGTGAAAGTGAAAGAATGTGGCTAAAGTACCATATTATGGTACAAAGTACTCGTGCACGTTTTCCTACTCCTACTAGGATTTCAAATATGTTATATTTAACATGTGAAAAGCGATGTGAAAGTGAATTTAAATATGATATGCATGATATGTATAATTTGGGGCATTCGGGTTATTTGAGAAAGGAAAGTGAATGTGATGACTTGGTCTCACTAAGTGAAACGTGATGACTTGGTCTCACTAAGAATATGTGATGACTTGGTCTCACTAAGTGAAACGTGTTGACTTGGTCTCACTAAGAATATGTGATGACTTCGGTCTCACTAAGTGAATGTGGTAACTTCGGTTACATTATTCGAATGTGGTGGCTATGCCACGAATTTTATGTGGGCGATGAGCACGCCGATCGCAATGACGCCTTCGATGGTGTGTAGCGGATGGAGGGTTGACTTAGTTGTCCCCACTTGTGTGCGAAGTTGGTACTGGTGGAGTGTAGCGGATGGCATATAGGTTTGGGTTGGGTTTGCATCATTATCTTGAATTTTATATGAATATGATATGTATGGTGTGCCTATTTCTATTATGTTTTGGTGTTGGTTACACATTGAGTCTATCGACTCACCCTGCTAGGGAACATGTTTCGTGATGAGCAAGAATGGATCGGGACGGCAGAACTTGTGATGGCCATGTTCAAATTTTGAAGTTTGATTTAATTTGAACCTTTATTTTATTTTAAGTCTCTGTATAATTTTATTTTGGGTTTTATTTTATGTAATAAGGCCATAGTGATGATTTTATTTCTGTTTTGATTACTACGCTATGAATTTAGGGCTTTATAAAGATTAAGCCCATTTAATTTAAAATAAGTTTAAATATTTTGTCGCCTGAAGTAAATGGGTTTTTAATTTAAAAAAATATATATATAATAAGTGAACTTGTTTTCAACTCGAGCCCAACCCAAAACAAACTATCTTCAATACACTCAAGATTTTCCTAAGTACAAAAGAATTTGAAACGGTTTACACCAGGGAACATACCAGATCCGATCCATTCTCGTGGGCCGGGTGTGGGGTGTTTCATGATATTTCGAATTGTATAAATAAGCTATGCGAAAATGGCTTGGATTTATTACTAATGATCTAATGTTTGAGTTATTCTAGTTATAGAATGTGTGTATGTTCTACTTGGTCATGGGTTGATAGCGATATAAAGTCATGTTAGGTTTATATACATTGTAATTAGTCTTTTAGTAAGATGATAGTTGTAGTGTTTGAATATGCTTGGGTTATGGTTGATAAATACTTATTAATGAAATGCATAATTTAAGATACAAATCGACTTAGAAATTATTTTAAATCTTGGATTGTATATTCTGCTAAGTGATGAAATTATAGGTATAGTATTTGGATTTACACTTTCGAACATGGTTTACATATGTGTATGTATATTTAGTTTAAATTTAGATGTTTCGATCTATAGAAGGCATAATTGGTATTTAGGTTTGATTATGTTCTTCTAATTGATTTGTTCTATACCATGTTTGGAATGTATACTATTGGTATATTATGAATTGAATGTATACTATTGGTATATTATGAATTGAATATCAATGTAGTCAATCATTCCACACACATTTCATAATTTATCACATATCCAATTCGATTAAGCTTATTCACATTGCACAAATAAAATCATTACGCCATTGTAAAACCCACAATTCATATAGAGATACTCATTCATATCACATTATTAAATTATGCATTCAACCTAATTTACTTTTATACATTCGGCTATGACATAAACATGTACTCAAATTTATCGAACATCATCATTTAATATGTTCATAAATAATTCTTTGATATATTTCAGCTTAAGGACTTACCTCAAATATCGATGGACGACGAAGACCGGCTATTCAATAACCTTCGCCTTTCCCCGATCTAAATCTGTTTTTCTTTGTTCTTGATCTAAACATATTTAAAATAAGCTTATTCAAGTACATTTCATCTCAATTTAGTCCCAAAATACATAAATGGGCAAATTACCATTTTGCCCCTATTATTTCACATTTTTACAATTTAGTCCTATTTGCTTAAAACACAAAATACACACAATTTGAATAAATACCTTAAGGGCCGAATATCTATAGCATTCATACAAATCCATACATTTCATTTATTTCACATTTAAGTCCCTCTAAAATTTAATTTTCATAATTTAGCCCTAATTATTTAAATTTATCAAAAATTCAACAACAAAATGAGTTCATCTAGCACCTATCTTTCATTTAACATCAATAACCATCAAAAAGCTTAAAATATCATCAATGGCATATCACACAAACATTATCAATTCACAAAATTAGTACATGGGTTTGATAGCTTTCGAAGCAACGATTACAAAAACGTAAAAATTATCAAAAACCGAGCAAGACACATACCCGATTTAAGCTTCAATAGTGCCGAATATTAAAGCTCATCCATGGCTTCTTTTTCTTCCACATTCGGCCATCCATGAAAAAAAAGATGATCACCATCTTTATTTTTGTCTTATTTTAACATATAACATTTTTTTAAAATGGATTACTATTTTACCCTTTTAAAAATAATATACTTAACATATATTTTAAGGTCATTTTAGACCATTGTCACCCACTAACTTGTAGAATGGGCTAATTGCCCTTTTAGGACTCCATATTAAAAAGCCATTATCACTTTAGCACTTTTCACTATAGTATGCAACTTTTACACTTTACACGATTAAGTCCTTTTTGTCAAATTAAACACTCAAACGATAAAATTTTTTTACGAAACTTTCACACACATTAATTCACATATAATAAACACCAAAAATAATATCTAAAAATTTTTCGGACTCAGATTCAAGGTCCTGAAACCACCGTTCCGATTAGGGTCAAATTCGGGTTGTTACAACTCTCCCCCCTTAGGGATTTTCGTCCCCGAAAATCCGCTGAACAATTTCAAATATTGTTATCTTATTGAATCTTCAGGCTGTCGTTTCTTATTTCTCAACTCCTTTATTTCACGGCTAAGATATGGATCAGCTCTCTTCAATGTCATATTAGATCGGATCTCTGTTTCAAATGGGGCAATCACACGTGACGGATCAGGCCGATATTTACAAAATATTGAAACATGAAATACTTTGTCGTCGATCTCAAATTCTATATCTTTTCGTTTCAAGTCTATAAAGGACTTTTGACGATCAAATACTGCTTTCAAACAATCTTGGATCAATTTCACTTCTGCTCAGATCCTTTATCAAATCAACCCTGTAACTTATTCTCACCGAGTTCAAAGCTAATACAGAGGTATACAATTTTTACGTCTGCACAAATCTTCATACGATGCCATTTTGATATTCATCTGAAAACCACTATTATACAAAATTTTTAGTCAATGGTAGATACTGTTCCATGAGCCTTAAAACTCTAATACGCAAGACCTTAGTATATCTTTAAGAATCAATAGTTTGTTCAGATTGATCATCTGCTTGCAAATGAAAGGTCAGTCTTGAAATGCAATTTCGTGCCCAAAGCTTCTTGCAAATTTCTAGAATTGTGATAGGAATCTCGCACTTATCCGACACAATAGATAGTGGTACCCCGCAATCTCACAATCTCATTAATATAAAACTCGGTCAATCTCTCTAGTGGGAAATCGACCTAACCTAATGAAATGGGTAGATTTAGTTAATCGATCAATTACGACCCATATCACATCTTTCTTTCTGATTCAGGCCAATCGAGACAAAGTCCATTGTTACTTTATCCCATTTCCACTCAAGAATCAAAATTGGTTGTACTTATCCAGATGAAACTTGATGTTTGGCTTTCGTTTGTTGACGAGACTAAACATTTTAAAACCAAATCGAAATGTCTCGCTCCATACCAAACCACCGTAGTGTTGCTACAAATTATGATACATTTTAGTACTTCCCTGATGAACAGCTTAAACGACTATTATGTACTTCATTCACATCGATGGAATTTACTCAATTTCTCGAAATACAATCATGATCCCGAATCTCGACAATCATCAAAATTTTGAAATTCGGACTCGAATTCACTTCACTCGAGCTTGATTCACTAACAATTTATTATCAAATTTCGAGCTTTATATATATCATTGTAAAAACATCGGTTCGCTCTCAATTCCTCTATTACAAAACTATCATAAGACAAGTCCAACCGAGTATTCAAAGCACGTGATGCAACGATGACTTTCTATTCGCACCATTAGTCACAACATTTGTTTTACCAATGATAATCTAACAATAGCTCATACTTTTCAATATCTCAAGCCATCTTCTCGATTCAGTTCAAATCTTTTGAGTCACCAATTATTTTTAAACTTTATGATCCGAATAGGCATGACATTTCTCCCTAACAAGTAATAACGCCAAATCTTCATCGCGAATATAATAGCTGCTAGTTCCAAATCACATGCGGGTAATTTCTTTCATGCGCTTCAATTGTCTCAAGCGTAGGCTACGACTTTGCCTTATTGCATCAAAACACAGTCCATAAAGAAGCATCACTAAAACAACAAATTCTTTACCCGATTCAAAGCTAAACTAACACCGAGCTTCAATCAAAAGGGCTTTCAACCGGTGAAACTTTTCTAACACTTTTCTAACCATTCAAACTCGCATCTTTCCAAAGCGTCTAATCAATCGGAGTAACTATCATCGATCTAATCGATTCCAAAAGTCGACACAATATGTCCCGTAAGACTAACTTCGCACAATCGAATTCACATTCTCTAAATATCATATATATATAATTGTTCTTCTCTCAAAGTTTGCAAGAAAATTCTCAATGTTCAAGATGCTCCTTTTCATCAAGTGAATAAATAAAGGGATCATCCACAATTTCCACAACAACTCAATAATGATTTAACTTCACGAATCGTAGGCAAACCCAGAACTCTTCAGAAACATATCGAAAACTCACAAACAATAGGCATTGATTAAATTTTCTTCCCAGATACTTTCAAATCAATCACGAGGCAAAATATGCCTCATAACCCTTTTTTTATATAATTACGAGCTTTCAAAATAGATATTACAATGCTTAATCTACTCAAACCATTGGACTCAATTCGTACTTTCTTATCTTCGACATCTCAAATTTATAGTCTTTCTTTTTCACCACAACAAGATCATGCATAACAACCAATCCTTCCCAAAATAATAATATTGAACTCATCAAATGGTAAAAGCATCAAATCACGGAAGCAGATATCTCAAACATTAATGGATAGTTCTTGCATACTTTATCAACCATGACACTTTTATCTAGGGTTCAATACTTTTATAGCAAACTCGTAAGATTCTCCAGTCAAAGTCTTCTTGAATACTAAGTTCATGCATACATACGGATATGTAGAACCAAGGTTTATCAAAACAATCACGTATATCATAAAGAGTAGATGTACCGATTATGACATCGGTGATGAGGCATCCTCTAGAACTCGAATAGCATACACTCTGACTCGCACTATGGCTTCAAATATGTTAATATTGTCTTCTAATAAAGATATGGTACACTTTGAACATTGATCCGTAATATAAGATAGCTCGTTGAACACACAAATAGTATTGTTAAACCACAACTCACCCGCTCGCATCATTATCTTCATCATTAGTTTTAAATTCTTCTACTGTGTTTCTCAATTTTATCTACAAGAGGCCCGCCAAATCTTATCGGATCCACTATCGGAGGTACCATAGGTATCGTAGATGGATTATTCAGGTGGAGGTTGTTGCACATCGGTTAGTCCAGATATATTGAGTAAACCATTCGCTTATCATCCGGTAGAAGGCTTACTTAGCCTTCCCCTCATGACTACTCGAGATAAGTCGAGAGTCTACCATACCGACCTATACGCGGAACCAGCGCCACGCCTCAACATCATCACTACGGCTCTATCGGGATCCATTTACAATATAAAATCACAATTCGGATGTCGAAGTCACCACACTACCGTATTGTAATTTAAGGCATGTATAGCTAGACCCACACGTGCTACGGTGGTCCTAGAATCGACTAAACCGTAAGCTCGATACTAATCAAATGTAACACCCTAACCCGTATCCCGCCGATTAGGGTTACGAGGCTATTTGTCATAATACGATTCATACAAATATTCATTACATTTCATAACTCAAAAATCTAATCACTTCAATATTTGAAACCTAAACAAATATCAAGTCTTTAAATTAAAAGAAACATAACTTTCATAATTAAACCATACTCCAAATCTATTAAATCATATTGTTATGTAACCTTAAAATGAGTACTAATTTAAACATCAAATGATCCACAATCACTATTTAAAATTCCACTCATTTAAACGATATTGGTGATATAAAACATAACCAAACTAACTTTAGTTGCCAACATACCATTCGTGATATTTTCCTAAAGTCAAAACCATATCTAACATAATTACGAATCCATACCAACTCATTCCCTTAATCAATCATTGATTATAACAATTCACATGCTATATGCATTAATATAAGATAGATTAACCACATTACATATTAACCATAACGATATACACGCACTTAATCAAGCATCATTTCAACATTTAATAACTTCATCTTTTATTGCAAATATATATACATACGATTATAACGATTTGAACCATTTCAATTTGACAAATAACCATAATATAGCATAGTTAATACATATTGATTCAACCAAATCCATTATTAGCAATTATCTATGTAATTAAACCACTACGGCCGAACCACATTTTATATAAAAGTTTATTATCTATATTTACAAATTAAATTAATGCATGACTAAAGAATCATTATCATAGCATCATTAACGATACACAACTAAAGCTTAACCATCAATCAAATATTAACTACCACACACCTAAGAATGACCAAAATTTATTTAAACATCTAATATTAGCTTTAAGAACAAGCCATACACAATCAAAACCTTATTCATAAACTATTTTCACATTTGGATCAAGTCATATACAAATTCATCACATATATTAAACTATATGATATTTTTCTAATGAGAGTTAAGTACCTAATCGAAAATATACCATGAATAGCATTATACTTAACCATGCAACCAACACAAGCATACTTACTCTATCAAAATTATTATCATAATGAGTAAGCACCAAGATCGAATACCCTTAAGACTAAAATACCGTAATCTAGCCATTTTCGCATGGCTATATATATACAAGGACATCATTCATTAATTCAAACATAATCTAGCCTATACATGCCTTTAATTCAAAACCAAACTCAAAAGGTACCAAAATAGATTGATAGTGTGGATGACTTCGTTGACGATCCCCGAGCTTGTAGCTTGATCAAAATCTATAAAATGTAATGATGAAACACTGAGTAAGCTAATTTAGCTTAGTAAGTCTTAAGCGTCATGATATACCAATTGTACATTCAAGCATTAAAAAAAAAACAATCAAGTAATAACGTTGAATAAATTAGCTTAACTCAAAGGTCCTCCAAAACGAATGCCTTTACCTCACATAACATAACGCTTATCATTTCCTTACCATTAACATCCAACTTACCAACTCAAGATTTTAACCAAAATATAAAGCATCCTCTCTTTATGATCTATTCATAACACGCACATATGAAAATCAATAGATTCACATAATTATTCGAACAAGTAAAAGGCCATGTACATCTAAATCGTCTCTTAAATTACATAAACACAAGTTCATTTAGCTTAACCATCATCAAGATTTTACCTTTAAACCTTTATTTATAATCTCATCATATGGTTCACATATAGATTAAATACTGCTTCCAACTACTCATATTTTCGATACACATATTTCCATAGGATCACATATATATATGTATATACAATAAGTATATACTTTACACTTAGTAACTTCACATAAAAGGAAATATATTCATACACACACACACACACACACACACACATATATATATATCCATTTGACATTTCATACATTTGTATACATGGCATCAAAGTATTCCTAGTATGTCGCGTAAACATAGGCATAAAGCAAAATATACAGGATCAATTTGTATCATTCATATCAATATACTTATACGATCACCTTAACCACATTATGCTTTCATATACCAATTTCCTCATGGCATAGTTTATACACAATTTGCATCTACCGATTGTATATCACATTTCCTTCATCAATTCATTCACTTATCATCATCACATATATATATGTATAATACATGAATATGAATAGCACATACCTTGTAGCCGAATTAACAAATTCATTTTCAAATGCTTAGGCTCACTTGATTCATTTCATGACTTTACTAGTACACAATCTAAGCTTGAAATTTCAACTCACCAGATATAAAAACCGCTAAGCATTTGCTCGAATCTCACATACCGGCATTAGACTTGCTAGACTCAAGGTCCAGAGTTCAAACACCAGCATTTAGCCCGCTAGGAATAAGCCCGAATATATCACCAAGACTAAGCACGAAGCTAGGCACGAAGTCTTAATATGTCACCTCAAAGACTAAGCCTCGCTAGGCACAAAGTCGAATATGTCACTAAAGACTAAGCTCAAGACTAAGCTAGGCACGGTCTTAATATCAATGTAGTCAATCATTCCACACACATTTCATAATTTATCACATATCCAATTCAACTAAGCTTATTCACATTGCACAAATAAAATCATTACGCCATTGTAAAACCTACAATTCATATAGAGATACTCATTCATATCACATTATTAAATTATGCATTCAACCTAATTTACTTTTATACATTCGGCTATGACATAAACATGTACTCAAATTTATCGAACATCATCATTTAATATGTTCATAAATAATTCTTTGATATATTTCAGCTTAAGGACTTACCTCAAATATCGATGGACTACTTAAGACCCATTATTCAATAACCTTCGCCTTTCCCCGATCTAAATCCATTTTTCTTTGTTCTTGATCTAAACATATTTAAAATAAGCTTATTCAAGTACATTTCATCTCAATTTAGTCCCAAAATACATAAATGGGCAAATTACCATTTTGCCCCTATTATTTCACATTTTTACAATTTAGTCCTATTTGCTTAAAACACAAAATACACACAATTTGAATAAATACCTTAAGGGCTGAATATCTATAGCATTCATACAAATCCATACATTTCATTTATTTCACATTTAAGTCCCTCTAAAATTTAATTTTCACAATTTAGCCCTAATTATTTAAATTTATCAAAATTCAAGAACAAAATGTGTTCATCTAGCACCTATATTTCATTTAACATCAATAACCATCAAAAGCTTAAAATATCATCAATGGCATATCACACAAACATTATCAATTCACAAAATTAGTACATGGGTTTGATAGCTTTCAAGCAACGATTACAAAAACGTAAAATTATCAAAACCGAGCAAAACACATACCGATTTAAGCCTTAATAGTGCCGAATATTAAAGCTCATCCATGGCTTCTTTTTCTTCCACATTCGGCCATCCATGAAAAAAAAGATGATCACCATCTTTATTTTTGTCTTATTTTAACATATAACATTTTTTAAAATGGATTACTATTTTACCCTTTTAAAATAATATACTTAATATATATTTTAAGGTCATTTTAGACCATTGCCGCCCACTAACTTGTAGAATGGGCTAATAGACCTTTTAGGATTCCATATTAAAAGCCATTATCACTTTAGCACTTTTCACTATAGTATGCAACTTTTACACTTTACACGATTAAGTCCTTTTGTCAAATTAAACACTCAAACGATAAAATTTTTTACTGAAACTTTCACACACATTAATTCACATATAATAAACACCAAAAATAATATCTAAAATTTTTCTGACTCAGATTCGTGGTCCCAAACCACCGTTCGATTAGGGTCAAATTCGTCATATAACTCTCCTCTTAGGGATTTTCGTCCCCAAAATCTTTCCACGAACAATTTCAAATATTGTTATCTTATTGAATCTTTAGGTGCCATTTCTTATTTCTCAACTCCTTTATTTCACGGCTAAGATATGGATCACTCTCTTCAATGTCATATTAGATCGGATCTCTGTTTCAAATGGGGCAATCACACGTGACGGATCAAATGATATTTACTTAAATATTGAAACATGAAATACTTTGTCGTCGATCTCAAATTCTATATCTTTTCGTTTCAAGTCTATAAAGGACTTTTGACGATCAAATATCGCTTTCAAACAATCTTGGATCAATTTCACTTCTGCTCAGATCCTTTATCAAATCAACCCTGTAACTTATTCTCACCGAGTTCAAAGCTAATCTCGAGGTATACAATTTTACGTCCTGCATAAATCTTCATACGATGCCATTTTGATATTCATCCGAAACCACTATTATACAAAATTTTTAATCAATGGTAGATATCTGTTCCCATGAGCCTTAAAACTCTAATACGCAAAGACCTTAGTATATCTTTAAGAATCAATAGTTTGTTCAGATTGATCACTGCTTGCAAATGAAAGGTCAGATCGAAATGCAATTTCATGCCCAAAGCTTCTTGCAAATTCTCTAGAATCGTGATAGGAATCTCGTACTTATCGACACAATAGATAGTGGTACCCGTGCAATCTCACAATCTCATTAATATAAAACTCGGTCAATCTCTAGAGAGAAATTAGACCTAACCGGAATGAAATGGGTAGATTTAGTTAATCGATCAATTACGACCCATATCACATCTTTCTTTCTCGGATTCAGGGCCAATCAGAGACAAAGTCCATTGTTACTTTATCCCATTTCCACTCAAGAATCAAAATTGGCTGTACTAATCCAGATGAAACTTGATGTTCGGCTTTCGCTTGTTGATGACTAAACATTTTAAAACCAAATCGAAATGTCTCGCTCCTTACCAAACCACCCGTAGTGTTGCTACAAATTATGATACATTTTAGTACTTCCCAGATGAACAATTAAACGACTATTATGTATTTCATTCACATCGATGGAATTTACTCTGAATTTCTCGAAATACAATCATGATCCTGGAATCTCGGATAATCATCAAAATTTTGAAATTCGCACTTAATTCACTTCACTCGAGCTTGATTCACTAACAATTTATTATCAAATTTTCGAGCTTTATATATATCGTTGTAAAAACATCGGTTCTGCTCTCAATTCCTCCATTACAAAACTATCATAAGACAAGTCCAACTGAGTATTCAAAGTTCAGTAATGCAATGATGACTTTCTATTCAGACCATTAGTAACAACATTTGTTTTACCCGAATGATAATCTAATAATAGCTCATACTTTTTCAATATCTCAAGCCATCTTCTCGATCCAGGTTCAAATTTTTTTGAGTCACCAATTATTTTTAAACTTTATGATCTGAATAGACATGACATTTCTCCCTAACAAGTAATAACGCCAAATCTTCATCGCGAATATAATAAATGCTAGTTCCAAATCACATGTCGGTAATTTCTTTCATGCGGCATCAATTGTCTCAAGCGTAGGCTACGACTTTGCCTTATTGCATCAAAACACATCCATAAAGAAGCATCACTAAAACAACAAATTCTTTACTCGATTCAAAGCTAAACTAACATCGAGCTTCAATCAAAAGGGCTTTCAACTGATCGAAACTTTTCTAACACTTTTTGACCATTCAAACCTAGCATCTTTCCAAAGCAGTCTAATCAACGGAGTAATTATCATCAGATCTAATCTGATTCCAAAAGCTGACACAATATGTCCCAGAAGACTAACTTCGCACAATCGTAATTCACATTCTCTAAATATCATATATATATAATTGTTCTTCTCTCAAAGTTTGCAAGAAAATTCTCAATGTTCAAGATGCTCCTTTTCATCAAGTGAATAAATAAAGGGATCATCCACAATTTCCACAACAAATCAATAATGATTTAACTTCACGAATCGAGGCAAACCCCAGAACTCTTCAGAAACATATCGAAAACTCACAAACAATAGGCATTGATTAAATTTTCTTCCCGATACTTTCAAATCAATCACGTAGGCAAAATATGCCTCATAACCCCTTTTTTTAACATAATTCCGAGCTTTCAAAATAGATATTACAACAGTTAATCTACTCAAACCATTGGACTCAATTCGCACTTTCTTATCTTTCAGACATCACAAATTTATAGTCTTTCTTTTGATTCACAACAAGATCATGCATAACAACCAATCCTTCCCAAAATAATAATATTGAACTCATCAAATGGTAAAAGCATCAAATCACGGAAACAGTATCTCAAACATTAATGGACGCTTCTTGCATACTTTATCAACCATGACACTTTTATCTAGGGTTCAATACTTTTATAGCAAACTCAAGATTCGCATCAAAGTCTTGATGAATACTAAGTTCATGCATACATACGGATATGTAGAACCAAGGTTTATCAAAATAATCACGTAGTATCATAAAGAGTAAATGTACCGCTTATGACATCAAAGTGATGAGGCATCCTCTAGAACTCGAATAGCATACACTCGACCGCACTGCTTCAAATATGTTAATACTGTCTTCTAATAATGATATGGTACACTTTGAACATTGATCCGTAATATAAGATAGCTCGTTGAACACACAAATAGTATTGTTAAACCACAACTCAGCCCGCTCCGCAACATTATCTTCATCATTAGTTTTAAATTCTTCGGCCCTGTGTTTTTCAATTTTATCTATGGGAGGCCTGCCAAATCTTATCGGATCCACTATCGGAGGTACCATGGTATCGTAGATGGATTATTCGGGGGTGGAGGTTGTTGCACAGTCAGGTTAGTCCAGATATATTGAGTAAACCATTCATTTATCATCTGGTAGAAGGCTTACTTAGCCTTCCCCCACATGACTACTCGAGATAAGTCGAGAGTCTACCATCGCTGACCTATATGCAGAATTAGGCGCTACGCTCTCAACATCATCAGCTACGGCTCTATCGGGATCCATTTACAATATAAAATCACAATTCAGATGTCGAAGTCACCACACTATCGTATTGTAATTTAAGGCATGTATAGCTAGACTCATTACGTGCTACGGTAGTCCTAGAATCGACTAAACCGTAAGCTCTGATACCAATCAAATGTAACACCCCTAACCATATCCATCGTCAGATTAGGGTTACGAGGCGTTATTTGTCATAATACAGTTCACACAAATATTCATTACATTTCATAACTCAAAAATCTAATCACTTCAATATTTGAAACCTAAACAAATATCAAGTCTTTAAATTAAAAGAAACATAACTTTCATAATTAAACCATACTCCAAACAGATATTAAACCATATTGTTATGTAACCTTAAAACGAGTACTAATTTAAACATCAAATGATCCACAGTCACTATTTAAAATTCCACTCATTTAAACGATATTGGTGATATAAAACATAACCAAACTAACTTTAGTTGCCAATATACCATTCGCATATTTTCCTAAAGTCAAAACCATATCTAACATAATTACGTAATCCATACCAACTCATTCCCTTAATCAATCATTGATTATAACAATTCACATGCTATATGCATTAATATAAGATAGATTAACCACATTACATATTAACCATACATATATACACGCACTTAATCAAGCATCATTTCAACATTTAATAACTTCATCTTTTATTGCAAATATATATACATACGACCATAACGATTTGAACCATTTCAATTTGACAAATAACCATAATATAGCATAGTTAATACATATTGATTCAACCAAATCCATTATTAGCAATTATCTATGTAATTAAACCACTATGGCGAACCACATTTTATATAAAAGTCTATTATCTATATTTACAAATTAAGTTAATGCATGACTAAAGAATCATTATCATAGCATCATTAACGATACACAACTAAAGCATAACCATCAATCAAATATTAACTACCACACACCTAAGAATGACCAAAATTTATTTAAACATCTAATATTAGCTTTAAGAACAAGCCATACACAATCAAAACCTTATTCATAAACTATTTTCACATTTGGATCAAGTCATATACAAATTCATCACATATATTAAACTATATGATATTTTTCTAATGAGAGTTAAGTACCTAATCGAAAATATACCATGAATAGCATTATACTTAACCATGCAACCAACACAAGCATACTTACTCTATCAAAAATTATTATCATAATGAGCAAGTACCAAGATCGAATACCCTTAAGACTAAAATACCATAATCTAGCCATTTTCGCATGGCTATATATATATATATATACAAGGACATCATTCATTAATTCAGACATAATCTAGCCTATACATGCCTTTAATTCAAAACCAAACTCAAAAAGGTACCAAAATAGATTGATAGTGTGGATGACTTCGTTGACGATCCCTTAAGCTTGTAGCTTGATCAAAATCTATAAAACAGAATGATGAACACACGGAGTAAGCTAATTTAGCTTAGTAAGTCTTAAGCAGTCATGATATACCAATTGTACATTCAAGCATTAAAAAAAAACAATCAAGTAATAACGTTGAATAAATTAGCTTAACTCAAAGGTCCTCCAAAATGAATGCCTTTACATCACATAACATAACGTTTATCATTTCCTTACCATTAACATCCAACTTACCAACTCAGCATTTTAACCAAAATATAAAGCATCCTCTCTTTGTGATCAATTCATAACACGCACATATGAAAATCAATAGCTTCACATAATTATTCGAACAAGTAAAAGGCCATGTACATCTAAATCGTCTCTTAAATTACATAAACACAAGTTCATTTAGCTTAACCATCATCACTATTTTACCTTTAAACCTCCATTTATAATCTCATCATATGATTCACATATAGATTAAATACTGCTTCCAACTACTCATATTTTCGATACACATATTTCCATAGGATCACATATATATATGTATATACAATAACTATATACTTTACACTTAGTAATTTCACATAAAAGGAAATATATTCATACACACACACACACACACACACACATATATATATATCCATTTGACATTTCATACATTTGTATACATGGCATCAAAGTAATCCTACGATAAACATAAGCATAAAGCCAAATATACAGGATCAATTTGTATCATTCATATCAATATACTTATACGATCACTTTAACCACATTATGCTTTCATATACCAATTTCCTCATGGCATAGTTTATACACAATTTGCATCTACCGATTGTATATCACATTTCCTTCATCAATTCATTCACTTATCATCATCACATATATATATGTATAATACATGAATATGAATAGCACATACCTTGTAGCCAATTAACAAATTCATTTTTAAATGCTTAGGCTCACTTGATTCATTTCATGACTTTACTAGTACACAATCTAAGCTTGAAATTTCAACTCACCCCAGATAAAAACCGCTAGGCATTTGCTCGAATCTCACATAATGGCATTAGACTTGCTAGACTCAAGGTCCAGTAGTTCAAACACCCAGATTTAGCCGCTAGGAATATGCCCAATATATCACCCAAGACTAAGCCCGCTAGGCACGAAGCCCAAATATGTCACCGACACTAAGCCTGCTAGGCACGAAGCCCGAATATGTCACCGGCACTAAGCCTGCTAGGCACGAAGCCCGAATATGTCACCGACACTAAGCCTGCTAGGCACGAAGCCCGAATATCAATGTAGTCAATCATTCCACACACATTTCATAATTTATCACATATCCAATTCAACTAAGCTTATTCACATTGCACAAATAAAATCATTACGTCATTGTAAAACCCACAATTCATATAGAGATACTCATTCATATCACATTATTAAATTATGCATTCAACCTAATTTACTTTTATACATTCGGCTATGACATAAACATGTACTCAAATTTATCGAACATCATCATTTAATATGTTCATAAATAATTCTTTGATATATTTCAGCTTAAGGACTTACCTCAAATATCGATGGATCTACTTAAGATCTATTATTCAATAACCTTCGCCTTTCCCCGATCTAAATCCGTTTTTCTTTGTTCTTGATCTAAACATATTTAAAATAAGCTTATTCAAGTACATTTCATCTCAATTTAGTCCCAAAATACATAAATGGGCAAATTACCATTTTGCCCCTATTATTTCACATTTTACAATTTAGTCCTATTTGCTTAAAACACAAAATACACACAATTTGAATAATACCTTAAGGGTTAATATCTATAGCATTCATACAAATCCATACATTTCATTTATTTCACATTTAAGTCCTCTAAAATTTAATTTTCACAATTTAGCCCTAATTATTTAAATTTATCAAAATTCAAGAACAAAATGTGTTCATCTAGCACCTATCTTTCATTTAACATCAATAACCATCAAAAAGCTTAAAATATCATCAATGGCATATCACACAAACATTATCAATTCACAAAATTAGTACATGGGTTTGATAGCTTTCAAGCAACGATTACAAAAACGTAAAATTATCAAAACCGAGCAAGACACATACCCGATTTAAGCTTCAATAGTGCCGAATATTAAAGCTCGCCCATGGCTTCTTTTTCTTCCACATTCGCCATCCATGAAAAAAAGATGATCACCATCTTTATTTTTGTCTTATTTTAACATATAACATTTTTTAAAATGGATTACTATTTTACCCTTTTAAAATAATATACTTAACATATATTTTAAGGTCATTTTAGACCATTGCCGCCCACTAACTTGTAGAATGGGCTAATTGCCCTTTAGGACTCCATATTAAAAAGCCATTATCACTTTAGCACTTTTCACTATAGTATGCAACTTTTACACATTACACGATTAAGTCCTTTTGTCAAATTAAACACTCAAACGATAAAATTTTTTACTTAAACTTTCACACACATTAATTCACATATAATAAACACCAAAATAATATCTAAAATTTTTGAACTTAGATTCGTGGTCCCAAACCACCGTCCGATTAGGGTCAAATTGGTCATTACAGATCACATGCCCGTGTGTGAGATCATGCTGACTTCACTTCAATTTCAACACCATAGGACACATGGCCGTGTATCATTATCGTGTGTCACATACGACTAAGACACATGCTCGTGTGGAAAAAAATAGGTTATTTACCAAGCCAATTTGCCACCATCAATCTCATGTACCTAAGCAACCCAAATGGCACCAATTCATAGCACAATGGAACATCCATTCTAACCACATTCAAAACAATTTCATACTATTTCAAATACTAATAACTAACATGCTTATAACTCAACTTTTACTCAACCAAATCCTACTAAAATACACATACCAATCAACTAGTTAAACCATTACCTAACATACCGTATTTTGTACCAATTCACAAGCAAGGTACCAATTCCACAAACTTCATAATATGGTCATTCACATATCCATCCAAGAACTCAAGATCAACCATATATACACACATAAACACATAACAAAATCTACCAAATTATCCAAATCTCATGGCTATATTTACAAACCAAAACATATATATTTACAAGCCATTATAAATGACAAAAATCTTTATCAATCCATAATCAAAATAACTCAAAATACCTATACATGCCATATACTCAAAACATAGTTTCAAAAGTACCAAAGAGTCAATGGATACTATGGTGAAGTCTCCGATGATCCCGAATCTGAGCTAGCTTTAAAATCACTATAAAACATGGAAAAACAACAAAGTATGCTATATAGCTTAGTAAGCTCGTATGTCAATAATGAGCTAATAATACCATACATTAATCATTCAAATAATAGAAAATAATGTGCAACAATTCTATTAAATCTCAAGCTAACAAATGATCATTCATATAACTTACCAATGACCTCATCAATTTCATAGTTTTCAATACTCAATTCATTTCCGTACGTACCTGTACCATCTCGTACTAATCTCATATTCAACCACATCCTTTTTTTTCCCGTTGAACCATTCGGAATAGCAGTCAGATACTCAAGGCGTTACGATAAGTACCTATAGCATGGCCCGAAGCCAAATCAAGGTAACTTATTCGAAATTCTAATATCATGGCCCAAAGCCAAATCGGTATATCTCACACCCGAGGCCAACTCAAATACACTTAATGACATGTCACTAGCATCCTAAACTATTCCTAAGGTTCAACCGAGATTCCAACTATCGAATCGTAGTCAAATCATTTCTAAACTTGTCCGTGATCACATAATCACAATTAATGCTATATCAAAGCATACAAAATACATTTGTAACAAAATTATAACATACAAACTTACCTCGGATGTTAAAACGACGAATCTAGTTGATTCGTCGATAAATTTATCTTTTCCAGAATCCAAGTCCGTATTTCACTTTTCTTGATCTAAATATATTCAAAATTAACTTATTTAATCATCTATTCATTCAATTTAGTCCAAAACACTCTCTAAGAAAATTTACACTTTTACCCCTAAACTTTCACATTTTTCACAATTTAGTCCTTATTGCATAAAATCACAAATTAGAATAATTCCAAATATACCCATGCTAACCGAATTACCATAATGATCCTAGCAGCCCATAATTTTCATTTATTTCACATTTTAACCACTAACTTTACACATTTCTCAATTTAACCCCTATTTTATATTTTCACTCAAAATCACTTAACAAAACTTGTGTAACTATCAATAACTAATAAATATCTATCATCAAACATTAAAAATCATACATATTCATCAATGGAAACATTTAAAATTTTTAATAGTTTTGCAAATTAGTCCCTGGGCTAGCTAGTACAAGATGCAACGATCACAAAAACATAAAAATCATCAAAAAAATGGATCAAAAACACATACCTAATTCATGAAAAAAAGAGTGTCGAATGAAGAACCCTAATATCTTGTTTTTCTTCTTCAATTTTTGGTGGAAGATGTTAAATTAAAAGATGACAACATTATTTTCTTTATTTTACTTAAGTTATTTTATAATTACTATATTAACCTTAACATTAAACCATTTAAAACATTAAATATTTGTCCATATATGTCCACTCAAGCTATTTATGTTTTAATTAAAACATAAGGACCTTTACTTTAAGGTTCTATAGCTATTAGATACTTTTAACTAATAGAAATTCACTTTTACACTTTACGTGATTTACTCATTTTTCTCAAATTAACCATTTAAACGATAAAAGTTCTTAACAAAATTTTCACAAAATCACTCAATCATACCATCGACATTAAAATAATAATAAAATAAATAATTTGATCTCAAATTTGTGGTCCTAAAACCACTATTTTGATTTGAACAAAAACGGGTTGTTACAACTCTCTCCCCTTAGGGACTTTTGTCCCCGAAAATCTTACCAATGAATAGGTTATGGTACTATTTTCTCATAGCTTCCTCGGGTTCCCATGTAGCATCTTCAACTCTGTGACTTTGCCACAAGACTTTCACTAAAGCTATGCATTTATTTCTCAATTCTTTGATTTCTCGAGCCAAATTTCTGATTGGTTCTTCGTTATGCGTCATATTAGGTTAAATTTCAATCTCTGGCGGAAAAATCACATGTGATGGATCAAATATATATCGGTGCAACATCGACACATGGAATACGTTATGAATCTTTTCTAGTTCCAATGGTAAGGCTAATCGATATGCTATTGGCCCTATTCATTCAATAATCTCATATGGCCCGATGAATCGCGAACTTAACTTGCCTTTGAGACCAAATCGAAGTATTTTCTTCCACGAGGACACTTTCAAAAACACTTTGTCGCCAATCTAAAATTCAATGCCTTTTCGTTTTAAATCTATGTACGATTTTTGACAAACTAAAGTTGCTTTCAAACAATCGCGAATTACTTTCACTTTTTCTTTAATTTCTTTAACGAAATCAACCCCATGAATCTGTTACTTGCTAAGCTTGGTCTAATACAATGGAGTTATGCATTTACGACCATATAAAGCTTCATACGGTGCTATCTTTATGCTTAATTGAAATTTGTTATTATACGCAAATTCAATCAGTGAAAATATTTCTTCGAACACAACATCTAAGTATATCTTTGAGAATCTGAATTACTCTCTCAGACTATCCGTCAGTTTGCGGATAAAAAGCTGTGATAAAATTCAACTTTGTACATAGAGCTTCTTGCAATTTCTTCCAAAACTTCGATGTAAACCTTGGGTCTCTATCCGAAATAATCGAAGCTGGCAACCCGTACAATCTAACAATCTCAGCAATGTAAAATTCAGCTAATCTATCAAGTGAATAGTCTGTACGTACTAGGATGAAATGTGCTAATTTCGTTAATCGATCAACGACAACCCAAATAGCATCTTTCTTTTTCAGAGTCAAAGGCAATCCCGATACAAAATCCATTATAACTCTGTCCCATTTCTACTCTGGTATCATTACAGGTTGAAGTACACCCGAAGGCACTTGGTGTTTAGCTTTCACTTGCTGACAAATTAAACACTTCGATACAAACTCAAAATTATCTTATTTCATACCAGACCACCAATACAATTTCTTCAAATCATTATATATTTTAGTACTCCTAGGATGAACGGATAAACAACCACTATGTGCCTCGTATAAAATTTTTAGAATCAACTCTGGATTTTTTAATACGCAAATTCTATCTCAGAACATTAAACAATTATCGAATCTAATTTTGTACTCTGAATCACTAGTCGACTCGCATTGCACTCTTTTAGCTTGCAAATCACTATCACATTTCTAAGCTTCGCAAATTTATGAAGAAATATTGGTTTAGCTTTTAACTTAGCTAGAATCGAACTATTATAAGATAATGTCGACTGTGTATTCATTTCTCTCAAAGAAAGTAAAGATTTTCTACTTAAAGCATCCGTGACTACATTCACTTTCCCCAAATGATAATCAATCACTAATTCGTAATCTTTTAGTAGCTCGAGCCATCTCCATTATCGCAAATTTAAATATTTAAGTCATAATATACTTTAAGCGACATTTTTACCTTACAAATGATGACGCCAAATTTTCAATACAAAAACTATAGCAGCCAACTCTAAATCATGCATCGGATAACTCTTTTCATGTGGTTTCAACTGCTTAGAGGCATAATCTATCACCTTTTCTTCTTGCATCAATAAACAACCCAAACCGTTCAATGATGCGTCACTGTAAATTATAAATTCTTTACCTGACTCTGGCTGTACTAAAACTGGTGCCTTTATCAATAATGCTTTCAACTATTCAAAACTTTGCTGACACTTCTCAGACCATCCAAACTTTACATCTTTCTAAAGTAATCGAGTCAGCAGTGTTGCAATCATAGAGAATCCTTTCACAAAACGTCAATAATAGCCAGCTAGTCCCAGAAAACTTCAGACTTCAGATACATTTCTCAAAGGTTTCCAATCTATAATTGCAAAAATCTTGCTCGGATCAACTCGAATGCCATCTGCCGAAACTATATGTCCCAAAATCTGACTTCTACAAGCCAAAACTCACATTTGGTGAATTTAGCATAGAATTACTTATCTCTCAAGGTCTATAACACAGTTCTCAAATGCTCAGAATGCTCAGACTCATCTCGTGAATAGATCATAATGTCATCAATGAACACAACAACAAATCTGTCAAAATACAGTCTAAAGAATCGATTCATCAAATCCATAAAAATGGCAGGAGCATTACTTAGTCCAAAAGGCATAACAAGGAATTCATAGTGTCCGTACCTCATTCTGAATGCAATTTTTGGCACATCTGAGTCTTTAACTTGCAATTGATAATAACCAGATCTCAAATCAATGTTTGAAAACACTGTTGCACCTTTCAATTGATCAAACAAATTGTCTATTCTTGGCAACAAATATCTATTCTTTATCGTCACCTTGTTGAGCTGGCGATAGTCAATACACATTCTCATGGACCCGTCTTTCTTCTTAACAAACAATACTGGTTCACCCCAAGGCAAAAAGCTTAGTCGTGCAAAACCTCTATCTGTTAACTCTTGGAAATGAGCTTTTAACTCTTTCAACTTTATCGAAGCTTTCTATACGGAGCTATAGATATCGGTGAAGTTCCCGGTACTAACTCAATAGAAAACTCAACTTCTCTAACTGGTGGCAACCCAAGCAATTCTTCAGGAAACACAAACGTATAATCAAAGACAATTGGCACTGATTCAATCTTTGATTCAGACACTTTTGTATCCAAAACATAAGCAAGATAAGCTTCACAACCATTCTTACACATCTCTGAGCTGACATAAATGAAATCAGGACAAGAAATTCATTCGATTCATTTGATTCAATCCAAAGAATTTCATTATTCTGACACTTCAATTCTATAATATTTCGTTTGCAATTCACAACAGCATCATGCAAAGTCAACCAATCCATTCCCAAAATTATATCAAACTCATCAAATGGCAAAATCATCAAGTTAGCCGAAAAACAGCAATCTCGAGTCATTAAAGGACATGAAACACCCCAAACCCGCCCACAAGCCCTGATTGGATCTGGCATGCTTCTAAGAAAAATCCATTCGAATCTAATTTGAAAACTTTGCTAAAAACTTGTGTGTTTTTGAAAATAGTTGATTTGGGTTGGGCTCGAATTTTAAAACCCATGTCGATTAGGTGTTAAAACATTTAATATCATCACTTAAGAAAAATTTATTTTTCACTCTAGTTTGTTAATAATCGAATCATACTAGGTAATTTAAAAACATGCATAACATTTTAATACTGAAGGCCTTATTACAGCAAATAAACTCGAAATAATTCAAACTTAAATATAGAAAGAAAACTAATAAAATAAAGCAGTCTCTGAGCTTTGCATGGCCACCACTAAGCTCCTACCGACTCAGTTACTGAGTGTCACCTGAAAAAAATAGTCCCACAAGGGGTGAGTCAAATAGACTCAATGTGTACAACCAATACTAAACTCAATTAAATTCAGGCATGTCAAATCATATATAATAACATATATAATTATGATGCAATCCCAAACCCAAGCCTAGATATCCATCCGCTACACATCACCCGCACCAACCATCACACCATGGGGACTACTAAGTCAACCCTCCATCCGCTACACGCCATCGAAGGCAGTCGCTGCAGTCGACGTGCTCATCGCCCTTATATAATTCGTGGCATAGCCACCAGATTATTTTGTGACATAAGTCACCACATTCATATATTGTAACATAAGTCACCACATTCAGATATTGGGGTATTAAACCACCAATTCACTTCCCCTTTACATATCACCCATATGCCCCATGTCAAACATATCATGCAATAACATGTTTCATTTCACATTCTTGTCACTATTAGCATATGTGCCATAATAGACCATAACCTACTCATAGTAGGAGTGGGTAAACATACCTGAGTATCTCGCTCGTACCATTGCATGGTACTCTTAGCCACTTTACACATATTTTTATTAACACATATATTAGCACATAATCATAATTTAATTGAAGTTTAATGTGGGGGGTACACACCTGATTTACTTAGCAATTCACTCCAAATCCCGAAAATCCAACCTATTGCTTTAGATCTTTAATGCCTATATTCGGCCAACCCCAATCATATTAGTAAAAAGCCATTCGGCTATAAAAACCAAATCCCAATAGGATTATTGTAACTCAAAACTTACCTTGGTGCCGATTTGATTCTTAAACAAATCCCAAAACTTTATGATGCTTCTTTATTGCAATCGGCTATACCCTTAACCATTGAACTAGTTAGTTTTGGCTTTTAGAAATAGATCTTAATACCAAAATTGGCCTTGGCGAATTCATAGACCCACTTACCTTGTGTTCTAAATCCTGAAATTATCCACCTAACCAAGGAGATGTCGAAATATCTATAGTCATAAGTTAGATTTAAGTCCAACTTTAAATCACATACTAATGGCCTATGGCCGAATATCACCTTATAGCTTACCTTAAAACTTGAAATCCCGAAAGATTCTTCTCTAAAGTCGACAACAGGCTAACTAATCCACAAAGATCCTTTGAAGATTTGGCAAAGCACATTAAGGAGATTAGTACCTTGTTTTCGGTAAGTCTAAAGAAAAGAATGGAAATCGAATGATAACTAGCTCTTACCCTTAATACTGAAGTTGATCGCCTTGTTGAACCCACGAGATTTGGCTATAGACTAAGTGTGATCAACAAGTTTGACTTTTGAAGCTATGAAGAAATCGACTAATGGTTACCTTGAGGGTTCGGCTTTGATTGAATTTGCAAAAGAAGAAGAGTAGGTTGATGTTGAAGGTTCGGCTTTTGGAGAATCAAAAAGGAAGAGAGAATAATTGGCAGAGAGAATTCGATAGAAGGAAGAAAGAAAAGAATGGAGAATGGCTTTACTCTTCCTTGGCCGAAAATACTATCAAAAGAACCCCCTTATTCTGCCAACACTATCTAATTCCTTGCTTTTCTCTTTATCTATTTTCTTAAATTTAATAAAAATAAGTTATCATTTATCTCTTATCACCTTTTTAAATTAATAAAATTAATCCACCAATTATCCCTTATCTAGCCGAATTTTAAAAAGATTAAACTCCTCCCTTGAGTTCCTTAGTGCCGTCCACCTCTCTGCTCCTTGTAGCAAAAAAATAAAATAAAATAAAATTCTTTTATTTGCTTCCCATGCGACTCGAACTTAGGTCCTTCCTCATAGCCCATGGCCTCATTTCTAGAGGCCTTAAGTGGCGCCTCCAAGCCACTTTTTCAAGCCCAATTTCATGTCACATTTCCTCTAATATTTCTTTTAAGGCCTTCTGCTTTGCTTCCTCTTTTAGATTTAGAATCTAATACTTTCTAAGGCATTTGTCTACGCACTAAGGTTCACAAAATTCATAATGCACATCCACAACACACACATAAGCATGCTATTTCATATTATTAAGCAAAAATGCATAAGCCATATTCCACGATGTTACAGTTCTACCCCCTTAAAATAATTTCGTCCTCGAAATTACCTGGCTAGAATAGGTGGGGGTATTGCTGTCGTATTGCCTCTTCTAGTTCCCACAAAGCTTCCTCCGATCCATGATTTCGCCACAACACCTTGACCAAAGGGACTGATTTCCTTCGTAGCACTTTCACATCTTGTTCCAGAATCTGAATTGGCTCTTCCACATAAGACAGATCTGGTCTCAGCTCCACTTCTTCAACCGGAACTACATGAGATGGATCCAATCGATATCGACATAGCATGGAGACATGAAATACGTCGTGCATTTATTTCAATTCGTGGCAACTCCAATCGGTATGCCCTTTGGTCCAACTCGCTTCATTACTCGATAAGGCCCTATAAACCTTGGACTCAGCTTTCCTTTTCGACCAAATCTCATCACCTTCTTCCAAGGCAAAACTTTAAGGAACACTTGATCTCCAACATCAAACTCTATTTCCTTTCATTTAAGATCTGCGTACGACTTCTGCCTATCAGATGCCTCCTTTAATCGAGCTCAAATTACACTAACCTTCTCCTCAGATTCTACCACAATTTTTGGCCCCAAAACCTGACGTTCTCCCAATTTCGTCCAACATGTAGGAGTCCGACACTTGCCGACCATACAATGCTTCGTGCAGTGGCATCCGAATACTTGCGTGATAGCTGTTATTGTATGCGAATTCCGCTAGGGGCAAATATTCTTCCCAACTTCCTCTGAAGTCTATTACACAGCCTCTCAGCATATCCTCTAGCACTTGGATCACCCGTTCAGACTGCCCATCTGACTGTGGATGGAAAGTAGTATTGAAATCCAATCTAATGCCTAAAGCCTGATGTAAAGCTTTCCAAAATCGAGATGTGAACCTCGGATCCCTATCCGAGATAATTGACATCGGCACTCCATGCAACCTCACAATCTTCGCTACATACAACCTTGCTAACTTCTGTAGGAAGTAGTCAACACGATAGAATAAAGTCTACCGACTTTGTCAGTCGACCCACTATCACCCATATCGAGTCCTTCTTAGTAGGCATAAGGGGAATCCCACTAACGAAGTCCATGGTGATTCTCTCCCACTTCCACTGCGAAATTTGTATTGGCTGAAGCAACCCTGACGGAACTTGGTGTTTAGCCTTAACTTGCTGACACATTAAGCATTTGCCGACAAATTCAGAACTTCCTCTCGCACTGTGCCACCAAAACTATTCTCTTAGGTCTCAGACATTTTATTACCTCTGGGATGCATAGCATAAGGGCTACTATACGATTCCTAAAGAATTCTTTGCCTAAGCTCCTCGTCCTTCGGCATACAGATCTTACCCTTGAAGCACAATACTCCTTCGTCATTAACGCCATAATCTTCTAATTCTCCATTCTGTGTTTTCCGTAACTTAGCACTTAGATCTTCGTCCATTAACTGCCTTTCCTTCACCTCATTCAACCATGTCGGTTTAACTTGCAATTCTGCCAGCAAACTTTCATTGTCATACAAGCTCAGATGTGTGAACATCGCCCTCAGATCCGTCACAACCTTTCGACTTAGGGCATCTGCTACCACATTCGCCTTGCCCGGGTGATACTCTATAGAGCAATCATAGTTCTTTAATAGTTCCACCCACCTTCGCTGTCTCAGATTCAGCTCTTTCTGAGTCAATAGATACTTAAGGCTCTTGTGGTCTGTGTAGATCACTGACTTTTCCCCATAAAGATAATGTCTCCACACCTTAAGGGCAAAGACCACTGCCGCTAATTCCAAGTCATGCATCGGGTAGTTAACCTCGTGTGGCCTTAGTTGTCGAGACGCATAAGCGACTACTTTCCCATCTTGCATAAGGACATCTCCCAATCCTGTATGGGAAGCATCACAGTACACTACAAAATCCTTTTCCGCCTCTAGCTGAATCAAAACTGGGGCTCCGGTCAAGACCTTCTTAAGCTTCTCAAAGCTCTCCTGTTGCTTATTAGTCCATATGAAAGGCACTTCCTTCCTTAACAACTTTGTCAGAGGCGCGGCTATTGACGAGAACCCTTCCACAAATCGTCTATAATAGCCTGCCAATCCTAAGAAACTCTGAACTTCCACCACTGACTTAGGGGTTTCAATCGAGAATCGCCTCAATCTTTCAAGGATCCACCCTTATTCCTTCAGCAGATACCACATGTCCTAAAAACGTCACCTCCTTAAGCCACAATTCACACTTGCTGAATTTGGCGTAGAGTTCCTTCTCCCTCAACACTTGCAACACTATCCGAAGATGCTCATCATGCTCCTCTTCAGACTTGGAATACACCAAAATATCGTCTTTGAATACAACAACGAACCGATCCAGATAGGGTTGAAAGACCCGGTTTATCATGTCCATAAACGCGGCTGGGGCGTTCGTCAACCCAAACGGCATTACTACGAATTCAAAATGCCCATACCTTGTTCAGAAATTCGTCTTATGGATATCCACTTCCTTCACCTTAAGTTGATGATATCCAGACCTCAGATCTATCTTTGAGAAAATCGCGATTAAGCTGATCGAACAAGTCGTCAATCCTTGGCAAAGGATACTTGTTCTTGATGGTCAGCTTGATCAACTGACGATAATCTATGGACATGCACATAGTTTCGTCTTTCTTCTTCACAAATAAGACCGGTGCTCCCCATGGAGACACACTGGGTCGAATAAACCCATGGTCTAGCAATTCTTGGATTTGAGCCTTGAGCTCAACCAACTCCTTTGGTGCCATTCTATATGGGGCAGTTGACACAGGAGCTATACCCGGCAGCAAGTCAATTCCAAACTCCACCTCCCTGTCCGAGGGTATTCCGGGTAATTCCAGAAAGACATCTACAAACTCCCTTACAGTTCTAACTCCACTAACTCCCCCTTCTTTGGCGTCCAAAGCACTAATGAAGGCCAAAAATGCCTTACACCCCTTCCGAACCATCTTATCTACCTTCAATGCCGAAACTACGTTAGACAAGTAGTTCCTCTCGCCTATCATAACCATCACCTCCTCCTCTGGGGTCTTTAACTCCATTCGCTTAACTGTACAATCCAATATAGCCCGATGCTCCACTAGCCAATCTATGCCAAGTATAAGATCGAATTCCCCGAAGGGTAATTCCATTAAGTCAGCAGGGAATACTACTCCTTAAAGCTCCAAAGGCACACTCCGAAATATCTTGTTTACTATTATAGTTTGACCTAGTGGGCTTACTACAGTCATCTCCCTATCAGATAGTTTAGTGGCTATCCCTAGAGTTTCAACTACTCTACATGCAACGTAAGAATGGGTCGAGCCCACATCAATCAAAGCCACATAAGGTTTGCTAAATATAAGAAATGTACCAGTTATGACGTCCGGCGCGTCTCCGTCCTTCCTCCGATGAATCGGATAAACCAAGCCCGGCTGCCTGGCCTCCATGTTACCAACACCTCAGCCCGGTGTTCCCCGTCCTCTACCAGTACCTTTTCCTCTACCATTCGGACCACGCCCTCACTGAGGCTACTGTCCGCCTCTTCCAGCCTGAGTAACACCCTAAGCTGCCGGTCGATTTCCATCCTGTCTCAAAGGACAGTCCTTAATCATGTGGTCCTTTGACCCACATTTGAAACATCCCCCTGTCTTCTTTCAACATTCTCCTAGATGCTTCTTTCTACACTGATCGCAAGTACGGTACTGCCCTCTTGTCACAGTCTGCTGACCTTGCGGCCCATCAACTCTAGGCCTCTTCTGCACATTCCCTGATAATCCAGATGACCTAAAACCTCTCTTTTGTCTATTCCGATCAGTGTTCTGCCTTACAAAATCCTTGATACCCTTGGCTACCTTAGCCTTCTCCACCAACACAGCAAACTCTCGCTCTTATTGTGGAGCTATCAACAACCTCAAGTCATCCCTTAGTCCTTCTTCAAACCGGACATACCGTTCATGCTCAGTAGCTATTATCCCTCGAGCATAACGGCTCATTTTAGGAATTCAACAGACTCAACTACGGACTGTTCCTTGAACTAGCCCTAGAAATGCCTTCCTCTGTGCATCGATATAATGGGTACCAACATACTTCTTCTTGTATGCCACCTTAGCATACTCCCAAGTGAGTTCCTCAACTGTAGCACCTTTTCGCACCGTGAGCCACCATTGATATGACTCATCGTGGAGAAGCGACACCAACCCTTTCAGCTTTTCCTCGTCTGTTAAGTTGAGTTCATCCATGATCCGCTCAGTCGCCTCCAACCAATACTAAGTGGTACTGGGTGCCACACCTGATACACCACGGAACACCTTAGCTCCGTTGGCTCGGAGTCGCTCAGGTACTGACTTTCGAGCTCCCATACCTCCACCCACTCCAGCCACCCTTTCCAAAACCCGCAGCATCACCTGTGACACTACGTCATCCCCCGTCTGATCCTGATATTCCACATCAACAGCTGGTGGTGGTGGTGGCATTTCATTCTCAGATCATTGACCCGATCTAACGGGTTTAGACACGGTCATTTGGCCTCTTCCATGGCCACGCATGTTACGACCACGTCCCCTTGAATTCATACTTCTGCCTTGCATTTATCTGATTAAGGAATTTTATGAATTAGTTTTGTTCCACTGATTTAACACGAATAATTTTATGTTTAATAGTTCTAGAAAGTAGTTCTTTCGATTCATACACATCTGATCTCACATCATTCATTTAGTCACACACATGAACTTCATGCTCATTACGTAGAAATGTTGTAATTGTCGTTGTTTGTTGTTTTCCACTACCTGTGGGTATTTTTGTAATTTTTCCTCAGAGGTATTTTGGTAATTTTCAAATTAGGGTATTCAAAATGTTGCAAAATAGAGATTGATGATATTTTACAAAATTTAAATTCTTCTTGGGAAAAATTTCAAGGGTTAAATGATAATTTTATACACTGTGGTATTCTTGTAATTTTACAAGCGAGGTCATTTCGATAATTTTTCACAAAATATGGTTCTGGTGACTTTTCAAAATAAGGGTATTTTAAAGGTTTCTAATTTGAGGCGCTTTGGTAGTTTTCCTCAATGAGGTATTTTGGTCATTTATACAGTTAGGGGTAATTTGGCCATTTTGCAAATAGAGGTAATTTCAGTAAATTTTCCAAATTAGAGTATCTTAATATTTTGTAAAAATAGGGTTTTGGATATTTGTAAGGTAAGAGAATCTTGATAAAAGCGTGGGTAGTATGGAAATTTTATGAACCAAGGTATTTTAGTAATTTTTTCTTTTTTTTCAACTAGGGTATTTAGGTCATTTTAGTAAATCGATAATATTTTGGAATTTTTTTCAAAATAGTTTTCCTACACATCAAAGGGTCATTTGGTGATTTTAAGACTAGGGTTTTTATAAAAATATGGCTAGTCCCTTTCGGGTTTTAGTTATTGGGTTTAGCCTGTGGCTGAGTCCTCTTGGTTAGGGTGAACCGTCACTACGCACCAGGTAGGATTCGAGTGGAGAGGAGGTGAGTCACTAGGACTACTTAAATACCAAGCTCCAATCGAAACCAATCCTAGACATGTGCACAATGGTTGCCACACCCTAGCTTGGCGACTTAGTCACAGGTTTGTTTAGTTAGGCATTAAAGTTTTATGTAATTGTTGGGGTAAACTAGTCCTCTAGTTTAAGTACTTATCATACTAATCTACGTTCCATTTCTACCCTTCTACAAATCATACAATAATTCACACAATGGATAGGGGTACTTACCTAGTGGACTTCGGGCCGGAGACTCAGGTGCCATGCTAGAAAACCCTTCTCATTTCTTAATAAAATCCAATTTTCCAAAAGAAAATGTTTTGGGCCCAAAAAGCCCTCAAGGCCGAGTTTTGAACTGGGCTCTGATACCAAACTGAAACACCTCAAACCCAGCCCACAAGCCCTGACCAGATCTGGCATGCTTCTAAGAAAAATCCATTCGAATCTAATTTGAAAAATTTGCTAAAAACTTGCGTGTTTTTGAAAATAGTTGATTTGGGTTGGGTTCGAATTTTAAAACCCATGTCGATTAGGTGTTAAAACATTTAATATCATCACTTAAGAAAAATTTATTTTTCACTCTAATTTGTTAATAATCGGATCATACTAGGTAATTTAAAAACATGCATAACATTTTAATACTGAAGGCCTTATTACAGCAAATAAACCCGAAATAATTCAAACTTAAATGTAGAAAGAAAACTAATAAAATAAACCAGTCTCTAAGCTTTGCATGGCCACCACTGAGCTCCTGCCGACCCGGTCCATTACTGAGTGTCACCTGAAAAAAATAGTCCCACAAAGGGTGAGTCAAATAGACTCAATGTGTACAACCAATACTAAACTCAATTAAATTCAGGCATGTCAAATCATACATAATAACATATATAATTATGATGCAATCCCGAACCCAAGCCTAGATATCCATCCGCTACACATCACCCGTACCAACCATCACACCGTGGGGACTACTAAGTCAACCCTCCATCCGGTACACACCATCGAAGGCAGTCGCTGCAGTTGACGTGCTCATCACCCTTATAAAATTCGTGGCATAGCCACCAGATTATTTTGTGACATAAGTCACCACATTCATATATTGTGACATAAGTCACCACATTCAGATATTGGGGTATTAAACCACCAATTCACTTCCCCTTTACATATCACCCATATGCCCCATGTCAAACATATCATGCAATAACATGTTTCATTTCACATTCTTGTCACTATTAGCATATGTGCCATAATAGACCATAACCTACTCATAGTAGGAGTGGGTAAACATACCTGAGTATCTCGCTCATACCATTGCATGGTACTCTTAGCCACTTTACACATATTTTTATTAACACATATATTAACACATAATCATAATTTAATTGAAGTTTAGTGTGGGGGTACACACCTGATTTACTTAGCAATTCAATCCAAATCCCGAAAATCCAATCTTTTGCTTTAGATGTTTAATGCCTATATTCAGCCAACCCCAATCATATTAGTAAAAAGCCATTCGGCTATAAAAACCAAATCCCAATAGGATTATTGTAACCCAAAACTTACCTTGGTGCCGATTTGATTCTTTAACAAATCCCAAAACTTTATGATGCTTCTTTATTGCAATCAGCTATACCCTTAACCATTGAACTAGTTAGTTTCGGCTTTAAGAAATAGATCTAAATACCAAAATTGGCCTTGGTCAATTCATAGACCCACTTACCTTATGCTCTAAATCTCAAATTATCCACCTAACCAAGGAGATGTCGAAATACCTATAGTCATATGTTAGATTTAAGTCCAACTTTAAATCACATACTAATGGCCTATGGCCGAATATCATCTTATAGCTTACCTTAAAACTTGAAATCTCAAAAGATTCTTCTCTGAAGTCGACAACAGGCAAACCAATCCCCAAAGATCCTTTGAAGATTTGGCAAAGCACATTAAGGAGATTAGTACCTTGTTTTCGATAAGTCTAAAGAAAAGAATGGAAATCGAATGATAACTAGCTCTTACCCTTAATACAGAAGTTGACTACCCCTTGCTGAACCCATAGAGATTTGGCTATAGACTAAGTGTGATCAACAAGTTTTGGCTATTAAAGCTATGAAGAAATCGACTAATGGTTACCTTGAGGGTTCGGCTTTGATTGAATTTGCAAAAGAAAAAGAGTAGGTTGATGTTGAAGGTTCGGCTTTTGGAGAATCAAAAAGGAAGAGAGAATAATTGGTAGAGAGAATTCGGCAGAGGGACTTAAGAAAAGAATGGAGAATGGCTTTACTCTTCCTTGGCCGAAAATACTATCAAAAGAACCCCCCTTATTCGGCCAACACTATCTAATTCCTTGTTTTTCTCTTTATCTCTTTTCTTAAATTTAATAGAAATAAGTTATCATTTATCTCTTATCACCTTTTCAAATTAATAAAATTAATCCACCAATTATCCCTTATCTAGCTGAATTTTAAAAAGGATTAAACTCCTCCCTTGAGTTCCTTAGTGCCGTCCACCTCTCTGCTCCTTGTAGCAAAAAAAAAAATAAAAAATAAAATTCTTTTATTTGCTTCCCATACGACTCGAACTGAGGTCCTTCCTCATAGCCCATGGCGTCATTTCTAGAGGCCTTAAGTGGCGCCTCTAAGCCACTTTTCCAAGCCCAATTTCATGTCACATTTCCTCTAATATTTCTTTTAAGGCCTTCCTGCTTAGCTTCCTCTTTTAGATTTAGAATCTAATACTTTCTAAGGCATTTGTCTACGCACTAAGGTTCACAAAATTCATAATGCACATCCACAACACACACATAAGCATGTTATTTCATATTATTTAGCAAAAATGCAAGCCATATTCCAAGATGTTACAGGACAGCTCTTGCAAACTTTATCAACTAGAACATACTTGCCTAAGGGCTTCGATACTTTAATCACAAACTTAGTAGACTTGACAGGCAAACTCTTATTAAACACCAAATTTTTACATATATACGAGTTTGTCGATCTAGGGTCAATTAAAGCAATCACACTAGAATCATAAAGAGAGAATGTACTGGTAATAACATCTGGATACGATGTTTCTTTGTGAGAGAGAATAGCGTAGGCTCTAGCAGGTGCTCTGGCCTCAGATCTCATAGTTGAGTCTCTAGTCATACCTTTACCACTGGATACATTCCTCATATTTCTTGGTGGCCTCCCTCTCGCATTCGTATTGTCCGATCTTACATTCTAAACTTTTTCTTTCTTTAATAAGTTTAAACAGTCTCGAATAAAGTGATCTGGTGAACCACATTTGAAACAAGCTTTAATACTCTTCTTCCATCATTCACCAAAATGTCTTCTCCTGCACTATTGACACTCAAGTTTGTTATTTCTCACACTACTAACACTCGAAACAGATGTAGCTTGGGCTTTAGAATTCACAGTTTGATTTCCAAGATCTCTATTCTGATATCCCACTAATGCATTAGATCTAATGTATGAATTAAGAATTTCTTTAATGAAGAATAAGAAGGTTTATTCATTGGTCTTTTCCTCGAATCTATAGCCTCTGAATCAATTTTCTTCTTTTCTCGACTAAAGTTTTCGCCTTTGCAATCCCGGTCAACTAACACAACAAATTCTTTTAAATCTAAAATCCCAACACGTTCAATCCATCAACAAACTACTTCCACATTATCTATTCAGTAGAAACATACTCTCGAGCATATTTACTTAACCATACAAATTCTTTTTCATACTGGTTACGGTCATACAGCCATGTTTCAATTCTAGAAATTCTTTATGCTTTTGATCAAGGAACCGTTGACTGATGTATTTCTTTTGAAACTCGATCTGAAAGAAATCCCAGGAGACTCTCTCTCGACACCACTGATACTAACGTATTCCACCACTGATATGCAGAGTTCTCTCAGAAGGGAAATAGCATACTTTAAGCGTTCAGCTGATGTACAAGAAAGTTCATCAAACACTTGAATCATATTTTTAAGCAAAAACTCAGCTCTCTCTAGGTCATCATCAACATTAGCTCTGAACTCTTTAGCCCTGTGTTTATGGATCTTATCAATTGGAGGCTTATTCAATCTTAAAAGCTCGACTCCTTGAGAAGCTATGGGTACAAGTTGAGGAATAGTAGAGGCATATGAATGTATTGAGTGAACCATTCATTCATCATTTGTAAGAACGCTTCTTTAACCTCTACTCCTTGGCTACTTGTCACGGGTCTAGAATCAGATGGCATTGTCCCTTGCACGGGAGCAGGCACATTACTCTCAACCACATTAGCTATAGCTCGATTAGGATCCATTACTATATGAAAACACATTTTAAGATGTTAGGATTCATCACACTATCACAGTTTATATATGGCATATATAGCTAGACTATCACACACATTACATTAGTCCTAAAATCGACTAAATCGTAGCTCTAATACCAATAAATATAACACCCCACCCGTATTCAATGCCAAAATAGGGTTACAAAACATTTCCAGACTTACAAAATAATTAAACAAATATTTAACATACATTTTCTCAAGTCAATCATTTATCATTCAATCTCAATCAATTTGTTCCTATTAAGAGCCTATGAGGCCTTAAACATGCTTTGGATGTGGTTCGGGACTAAACTGGAAACTTAGGATAATTTTTAACACTTAGCAAATTTTTCTTCAGAACAAGGGACACATGCCCATGTGGTCAAGCCGTGTGACGCCCGTGTCACAGGCCGTGTGAACATTCGAAATGGGAGCACATAGTCGAGTTCCAGCCCGTGTCCAAACAAGTGAGGTTACTTACTTGGGTCACACGGCAACCACACGCCCATGTGTTTAGCCCGTGCGCCCTTCAAAATGGCCACACATGCCCATGTGCCAGGCCGTGTGATAGGCCGTGCCAAACCTGTAGGGTATATTGGCTTATGCAACATGGCCAAGTCACACGCCCATGTGCTAGGCCATGTGCCTACTAAGGGGTATACTGACTTGTACCACACGGTTGATCACACGCTCGTGTGTGAAATCGTGTGGAGCATATTGAATTCACTTCAATTTCAACACCAGGGGACATGGGGCCATGTATCATGATCGCGTGTCACACACGGTTGAGACATACGCCCATGTGGACAAAAATAGGCTAGTTACCAAGCCAATTTTCCACCCTCAATCTCATGTTCCTAAGCAACCCAAGTGGCACCAATTCATAGCATAATAGAACATCCATTCTAACCACATTCAAAACAATTTCATACCATTTCAAATACTAATAACCAACATGCTTATAACCCAAGTTTTACTCAACCAAATCCTACTAAAATACACAAACCAATCAACTAGTTAAACCATTACCTAACATACCTCATTTTGTACCAATTCACAAGCAAGGTACCAATTCCACAAACTTCATAGTATTCACATATCCATCCAAGATCTCAATATCAACCATATACACATAACAAAATCTACCAAATTAAACCAAATCTCATGGCTATATTTATAAACCAAAACATATAAATTTACAAGCCATTATAAATTACCAAAATCTTTATCAATCCATAATCAAAATGACTCAAAATACCTATACATGCCATATACTCAAAACATATTTTCAAAAGTACCAAAGAGTCAATGGATAGTGTAGTGAAGTGTAACATCCCTCACCTGTATACAACGCCAAAATAGGGTTACAGAGCATAATCAGATTTACAATACTTATAGTCATACATTTTATATACAATTTGTCATATCAAATACAATTCAATCACAACCAATGATAGTGTCCCTTAAACGAGCCTACATGGCTTTAAACATGCACTAGAAATGGTTAGGAACTAAACCGATAACTCAGGGAATTTTTGGAAACTTAGAAAAATTTCAACCTTACAAGAGTCACACGCCCGTGTGGAATGGCCGTGTGCCTCACAAGGCTCCAGTGTAACAGCCCAAAATAGGGCCTAGTTGGAATAATAGTTTGAGACCACACACCAAGTAAAAATATTTAATTTATGATTGTTTTAGAGTCTGTGATATGTTTGGGTGATGATGTGCAAATTTTGTTAAGTAATTTTATCGATAAAGTGCCCAATTATATTATTGGGATTAAATTGCATTAATTGCAAAATATGCGTTCTAGAACATAAGTACTTCATTTAAATGGGGGTTTAAACTAGAGGTCTTTAAATGGCAAATAGACCATCATATTTTGTTATGGACAAAACTAGTCATGGAAAGGTAAAAATTGAAGGTTTAGTACAAAGGGCATTTTTGTCATTTGGGTGTTTTAAGGCATAAAAGACAAAATTTGAACCCAAAAATCTGCTTATTCTCTTCTCCATGCTGTCGAAATTCTCATGAAGCCATGGCTAGGGTTTCAAGCTTTTTCAAAGCTCAATTGTAAGTGCATTTGAGGCCTCGTTTCTAATGTTTTTCGTATTTTTGAGATCCTAGAAGCTTAACCTTTCTATTTATACAATTTATTTGTATAAAAAAGGAAGTTTAAAAATTGACCCATGATAGATATTTGTGCATTTTGATGTTTAATGGTAGAATAAGGGTGCACGAGGTTAGGAGAATGATTTTTGCTAAGTGATTTTCGTTGAAAATGGTTAAAACGAGTTAATTAGTAAAAGTTGTAAATGCTCCTAAAAGTGTGAAATAATAAGAATTTGAGGTTGCTTTGGAAGAGAAAAAGGTTCAGCTGACCTTAAATTTCATAGAAATTGAATAAAAATCATATTACGAGCCTAAGGGTAAAATCATAATTATGAGAAAGTTTAGGGGCAAAATTATAAATTTACTGTACTATGATTTTTGTATTAAAATGAGTAATGTGAGTGATAATTAAGTGAAATGTGACATTTTAGATCAAAGAAATCAAGATTTGGACCAAGTATGGGGAAATGTCAATCAAAATGACCGATTCGCGTTGAGGTAAGTTCATATGGATAGTCTATAGTGAAAGATTATTAAATTTGAATTGAGATGATGTATTATTTTATAAATGTATGTTATCTAATCATGATTGTATGGAAGCACAAGATTGGATTGAAGGATCAATCTTGAGAAATGCAGGGTTAAGTACATTCATACTACGACTCGTGATGAATTGACGGAAAAGACCATGGTTGGACCATGACAGTGAGTGTGCCAGTGTAAGACCATGTCTGGGACATGGCATCGGCATCGATATGTGATCCCATGTAAGACCACATCTAGGATATGGCATTGGCGTCCTATCAGGTGTGCAAGATATCCCAAACATCCTTAATACTACAAGTAGTTGAATGGGAAATTCAAGGAGTATGCTCAAGATAAGTAAGAGTAGGATATGTGAGTATTATGAATAGGCACAGGTATGTATACGAGACTCATAAATAATGTGCTTAGATTATAATGTCTTATTGATAAGGATGCAAATGAGTAAGATGTGTCTATGATTACCTGGTTGTTATGAGCCAAATTACAATATGCTTTGGTGTAAGTGTGTATAAATTAAAGTGAACACAAAGAATTAATGAATGAGTGGAATTGACATTAAAATAGTGTGGGCAGCAGCATTAGTATAACTTTGAAAAATCACGAAAAATAATAGAAATTGAATTAAAGGCTGGAAGAGATATGAAATTAAAGCTTAATGAGTCTATTGTTCTATAAAATAAATAGAATATTTGAATTTTAGTGAGACAGGGTCAAAATGAGTTTCAAAATTCCATGTTTCAACTTTGGAAAATTATTAAAAATTGTAGAAAAATAATTATGGAGTATAATTCATATGCTTTAAATCCTTAATAAGTCTATTTTAAAGTGAAACAAACAAGAACATCATACAAATTTTATATGAGGACAAAATTTATTCGTAGTGAAGAAGTGTCAGAACTGTTGGACAGCAAAACAGGGGTAAATTTAATGAATAAACTGTACAAATTGGCTAGACCAAAAATTCTTAAATTTTTATGGTGAGAAGTTATGTGAGTCGAGTTTCAGGAAAAACTAATGGTTCTTCATTTGGAGCTCTGTAGCTCGAGAAATAAATAATTTAGTGACAATGACTCAAATAGATAGATTAATGTGAACATATAACAAGGTGTAAGCATGTGATATAATGATTATATCATCTTAAGAAATTATTGTGAGGATTTATCCATACAAGTTTATTAATTTCTTATTATTTGCATATGAACTTACTAAGCATTTATGCTTACTTCCCCTCTATTTTCCCTTTCCTTGTAGTATCGTCAAGTTAGCTCGGGGATCGGTGGACGTCGGAGATTCGCTCACACTATCAATTGGAACACTTAGTATATCTAGATACATTAATTTTTGGGTTATGGCATGTATAGTAGGCCTGGTTGTTTTGTCACATAAGTCATATTTCTTATGGCCTAAAATGTTGGCCCTTATTTAATAAATGCTCATTTTTTATTAAGGCTATTTGGAGATGGCCAACATTGATGGTTGTTACACGCTTATGATGTGGTTATTCATGTATGTAGTAATTGCATAATTGAGATATTGTGGGTGTAGTCTACAAATGATTTCATGAATGGTGATGTGTATGAGAATGTGTATGCAAAAATTGGATATTTGGATGTCCAATTATAAGATGATACATGTTGATGAAATGGATACAAGAGAGTTTGTGTTTTAGAGGGGGAGCTGGCTTGGAAAATAGAAAACTTCTAGGCCACAAGGGCAGAAACATGGCCATGTATCTCAGCCATGTGATAGACACAGTTTAAGGGTACGGGCGTGTTGAGGCCATGTAAGGGACACGGGCCAGGGACACGGACATGTGTTCGGCCGTGTGTAATAAGTCAATGTCGACCACGGGTGAAGAGCACAAGAATGTCTCAGGGGCACACGGGCATGTCCCTTGAGCAACATGGGCGTGTGCCCTAGCCGTTGGAGTTTTGGCAGAATGCTGGGGTTTTTAGACATGGTTTGGGCACATGGGCATTTGAGACTACGCACGGGCGTGTATGTCATCTAACATGGGCGTGTACTCCCTGTTTAGATGTGAAAGAGATTTTATGGATTGTAAGAGTTCCCAATATAGTCTCGAGAGTCCTCGTATGTATGAGTGAGGTTTCGTAAGTCGAAAAAAGAAATTGTGGTAGTGACATCAAGAGGAGTAGTCGCGTTGAGCCTAAGTGGCATTTAAGTAGTTTTATACGGTAATGTCTCGTGCCGATTCCGATAGGGATTACGGGTAAGGGGTGTTACATCTAGACATGTCCGTGCCTCAGGCTGTGTGAAAACAGGGCATACATACTAACTTGGGTCACACGACCAACCACACGCCCGTGTGTCTAGCCCTTGTGCCCTTCGAAGTGGCTACACACGCCTATGTGCCAAACCTGTAAGGTGTACTAATTTATGCAACACGGCCAAGTCATATGCCCGTGTGCTAGGCCGTGTGCCATTTAGGGGGTATACTGACTTGTGCCACACGGTCGATCACACGTCCGTGTGATCGACCGTGTGGAGCATACTAACTTTATTTCAAATTCAACACTAGTGGACACACGGAGGTGTAACATGACCATGTGTCACACACGGCTGAGAGACACGCCTATGTCTCTGCCCATGTAGACAAAAATAGGCTATTTACCAAGCCATTTTTCCACCCATTTTGCATATACCTACACAAGCTCAATTGATACCAATTTAAGACACAAATATGCGCCAAAAGTCATCAACCAATACACAATGATACTATATACATTTCAACCATTTCAATACTCAATTCAATGCCATTTAGCTATTCAAATACCTACCAACTCATCTTTCTTTACTAGACATAATTCACTTATATGATTCATTCAATAAAACCATTCCAAATATGCATTATCAATTCAACCTCATTCATTCATTATAGGTCAATTACCTAATTCAAAACAAAGTCATTATAAGTTAATTACCTAATTCAAAACAAAGTTATTAACACATCTTTATACATTAACAAAATTATTAACACAAGCCAAATCAAATGGCCCAATATACATGTTCATTAAACATACCAAAATGACCAAAGCCTATACATGTCATATTACACAACTCAAAAGTACCAAAATAGATGTCCGATAGTGCGATGAAGTTCCTGACGATCCTCGGTTCCGAGCTAGCTTCGATTTACTATAAAACATGGAAGAAAATAAACAAAGTAAGCTATAAAGTTTAGTAAGTTCGTATGTATATATGAAATAATCAACATCATTCATTAACAATTCCAAATATATATAATTTGCAATTAAAACCTTAATCAATGAGATAGCATAAAGTTTACCAACTCATAAGTTCTCATATTCTTATAATTCATCATTCGAAAAGTTTTCTGTACATACCTGTACTGATACATATCTATTCTCACCAATTCGCTTATCGAATCACTTCGAGTTTATAAATGCTTACAATATAAGTATGTTGATTTTTCGATGCCATAGTTTAACTATGGTCTTACACATACATTGCCAAGGCCCTGCGGTGGTCTTACATTCACATGCCATAACCCCGTTATGGTCTTATTATCCGATTGCCATAGCCCAGCTATGGTCTTATTCAGTATCTCGTCGACTTAAACCGTACATTTAAATCAAATTCATCACATTTAGCTATAGAATAAATAAAATTTCAATACCATCCATCAATTGAATAATTACACATTCAAGTTCAATTATACGAACTTACCTCGTGTACGAATATGATGAAACGGACCAACTATTCAATTACTTTGCTTTTTCCCCGATCTAAGTCCAATTCCTCTTTCCTTGATCTATAAGTAACCAAAATCAGCTTATTTAATCATCTCTCTATTCAATTTAGTCCAAAACACTTATTTAGATAATTTTACACATTTGCACCTAATGTTTCACAACTTTTACAATTTAGTCCTTATTACATAATATCACAAATTGATGCAATTTCATCCAATAAAATGCTAGCCGAATTTCCCTAATACACATATAAACCCACATTTTTCATTTATTCACATATTTAACAACATTTTCAACATTTCTCAATTTAATCCTTATTATGCATTTTCATCAAAAAATTAATTAACAAAACATGTAAAACTATCAAGCTTTCATATTTCAACATTAAACATCAAAGAACACATAGATTCAACAATGGAAACTCTCAAAATCTTTAACAGTTTTGAAATTAAAGGTACAGAATAGCTAGATTGAGCTGCAACGATTACAAAAACACAAAAACTACTAAAAATCAAGCTCAATATTACTTACAATTGGAGCATGCATTAGCTGAACCCCAACAAGCTTCCAACATTTCTTTTTCCATTGATATTTGGTCACCAAGGAAGAAGATGAACACAATTTAATGCTTTGATATAATTGAATTAACTTAATTTATCAATTTACTTATTTACCCTTAATGAATAAACATAGAAATTTATAATGCATGTCCATTAATGGACATTAACACTAACAATGGTCTAATATTACCATAAGGACTTTTAATTTAATTAATCATAGTAATTAAACACATTTAACAAGTAGAATGCAACTTTTGCATTTTACGCGATTTAATCTTTTTTATCAAATTAACCAACCAATCGATAAAATTAGCTCACGAAATTTTCACACATCAAATAACATGCTGCCAATACCGAAAATTATATTAAAATAATATTTTGACATTAAATTTGTGGTTTCAAAACCACTATTCTAATTTAGCTAAAATAGGGCTATTACATGAAGTCTTTGACGATCCCCGAATCCGAGCTAGCTTTGAAATCACTATAAAACATGGAAAAAAACAAAGTAAGGTATATAGCTTAGTAAGCTTGTATGTCAACAATGAGAAAATAATACCATTCATTAATCATTCAAATAATAGAAAAAATGTGCAGCAATTCTATTCAATCCCAAAGCTAACAAATGATCATTCATATAACTTACCAAGGAACTCATCAATTTCATAGTTTTCAGAACTCAATTCATTTCCACTCGTACCTGCACCATCTCGTACTAATCTCATATTCAACCACATCCTTCTTTTTCCCGTTGAACCATTCGGAAAGAAGTCAGATACTTAATGTAATAGTCCGGTTTAGGCCCTAGTCGAAAAAGTGATTTTGGGACCACAAATCCGAGTCAAAAAATATTTTAATATTATTTTTTGTGATCATTATATGTGATTTAGCCTGTGTGATAGTTTCGTATGAAAATTTTACTGTTTGTGTGTTTAATTTGTTAAAATGACTAAATCACATAAAATGCAAAAGTAGCCTTCTATTTGAATAATGGCCGAATTGATGTGTCTTTATAAAGATGAAGTCCTTATGATGTTATTATGCCCATTTTTATGTTAGTGGACATTTATGTCCATATTATACTTGATTTTCATAAGGTTTAATAAAGGTTAAAATTGTAAAATGTTTAATAAGCTAATTAAAACATAAAATAAAACAATTTTTTCATTATTTTGGTATCATTTTTCACCAAAAAACAAGAAAAGAAAGATAGGTTTTAAGCTTTGAACATTTGACCATGATTTTAGCTTGATTCAAGGTATGTTTTGCTTTAATTTTTGATAATTTCTACATTTTCGTAATCGTTGATTAGAGTACTTTGAAACCTGATTGCTGAAATCAGAGCTTTAAAATTTATAATGAATGAGATCAAACCTTGAGACTAACTCTGACAACAATTAAAGGCAAGTGTACCTATCGAACAGTAGTATAGCTTAAGCAAGACCGGATTATCGAACCCAAAGAAACTAAAAGTACTAATACTTACTTTCTTTTTACTATTTAGCTAAAGACAAAGACAAAGACAAAGACAAAAAGAACGAATAGGGAAATAACTCAAAAAGAACTCAATTGATCACAACGATACCCTCAAGAAGAATCCATCTAGACTTCACTTGTTATTTAATACTGAACCATTTGATTTTATTTACTTAGTTTGATCCGTAATACTCCCTAACGTATATTAAACCCTCTCTCGAGGTGAATAACATCTAACAATAGGTTAATTAGTGGAACTCTCATTTCACTTATAATAACCCCCTAGAATAGCAGTAAATCAATCTATGGATTCCCATATTAGGTTTCACCCTAATCCAAAAAAATCTCGTCACCCTATCTCTAGGCGTGCGATCAACACCGCTTAATTATGCTCAATCTACTCTTAAACAGGGTCTATTACTCCTCCACCTAAGCACATCAGATTTGGATTAAGCATGCATAATTAAGAACAAACTAAGTATATATCATATAATTCAAAATTCAATAACAAGATTCATCTAGGTTCCATCCCCTTCAGGTATCTGAAGATTAGTTCATAACAAATAAAGAAAACATCTTAAGAGAAAAGATAAAACAAAACATAAAAAATCCTTAAAACCCCCTGAAGGAATTGAAGGAGAAATTTGCCGTTTGAGTAGAATTTTGGCTCTTCGAGATGGATCCACTTGGCTATCTTCGAGTGATTCCACAAAATGTGATCTTCCTGGCTCGGCTCCTTGCCCTAGCTCACCGCCTAACACCTCACCTCTTCAAGATACACTTAGGATGTTTATATAGACTTTTAGAATGCTTTACTTGGTCCTTAAGTGTCCTAATTCGAGTATAGTTCCTACTCGGTGTTTGAATAAGCTTTGGAAAGTGTTTCTTTGTCTTAAAGTATCCAAATCTGAGTGAAATTGCTCTCTCCTATGGCAGAGGCATGGCTAGGGCAAACGCCCGTGTAAATCGTGGTTGGACTGTGTTTCGATTCTGTTGTTTGAGGCACGGCCGTGTAAATCGGGGGTCAAGCCGTGTGAAGTATTTTGATGATGCACGATTGTGTGGCTTGATGTCCAGGCCGTGTCAATTTCCTCTTTGGCCCAAATTGGCCCGTTTGAAGCCCATTTCTTGTTCTTTTTGTTCTCGGTGCTTTCCTGAGTGTAAACATGAAAAGAAAGGATTAAAAGCACCTTTTTACATAAATTAAGGGCTAAATCATCCAAAAGCATACCAAATACGGGTCTAAAATATGTTACTTTTACGGTTTATCAAATACCCCACACTTAAGCTTTTGCTTGTCCTCAAGAAAAATTCTCAACTTACAATTAAAACGAACTTTCCATAATTCACAATTCCTATCAACAATGCCTCATCATAATTCACAGATAATTTATACATGGATAATTTAGCTCAAAGACTCCTAAAGATTCAAACAATTCTAAGCCGTATAGTTTGTAGCTCAAAAACATAGGTGTTTCCCCTTATCTAAATAATTACCTTTAATCTAAAACTGACAAGGATTGACATCCTCACTAAAGATTCACTCAAAGCACTCGAAGTGTTTAAGGTTCAAGAGAAAGCACTTATATGTCAAACCTGGAAAGTTAATCCAATAGGCTTGCCTGAAAATCAAATCTCCACCATAGTAATATGAGATGATACACAAATCAAAAGGCCTTTGACAAGGTTGTAACGGGGCTTAGGTTAAAGGTGTGGATAAAGGCTGAATTAGAACGTTGAAAATTGAGATTAACCTGATAAATTACCTATTAAGAATAATGAACTAGAAAATAAATGATTGCTTTGAAACTAGTAATACTACTATTGATAATACTTTTAATACGAGCTCTTCTTTGAGTTAATGTACTTAGTGAGTGCACAGGAGCCCATCCAAAGGCGTATAACTCAATATTGGTCATTGTGTTGTAACACAGGGAGTTTGATGTCACAAACATAGGGAGTAGAGCACAAGAATTTCAAGATTGCCTTTGGTATCGTGACATAGCCAAGGGATGTCCCGACACACCCTTAAAGCTACCCTGAACCTAAGCATACTGCCTTCAATGTTGCGACACAGGCTCTAGGGTGTCACGGCATCAAATTTATACGGGAAATACTTACGAGCTAGGGGTGTTTTGGTTCATACAATGAAAACTTATCACGAGAATGTCAACTGACCTAGGATTGAGGACGACGGTAGTCCTAACTCTATAAATAGACTTTTAAAACACTTGTTGAGGATAATTTTTCATATTCTCAATTTTTCCCTGTAATTTAGTTTTTAGTTTTCATTCCTTCTTTTAGGGTTTAGATTTCTTTTCAGTTCTTTTCATTCGTGTTCTTCGCAGAACTTGATTTGTAGACAAAATCAAGCATTGGAGGATTTTTGCGCTTCATCAATCGAATACAAACAGGATTCTCTAAACTTTATTCTTGATTATTTTTCCTGCATATCTCTATCCTCAAGTTTATTATGTTTAGGGATTCCAAGAGGAACTAATCCTCTTATGGAGAATTAACGAGTGGTAGTGTGATTGACTAATTGCTATGTAAGGTTTTCTTAGCGGATCAATAATTAGGGAAAGGAAGAACCTAAACCCTAGGCTTGATGACCCTAGGAAGTCATTTTAGGTGGGAATTAACACAAAATTGGTATGGCTTATCCGTGAACACTGTAACCCCAAATCAATATAGACTATGAGGTCAAGAGATAAGTAGTTCCTATCGTCTCATTAGTATAGTGGAAAATCGAGAGATCCTGCTAAAGTAATGACTAGTTTATTGAATAGAAACCCAAAATAGGAATTAGTTGTAATCACCAAAACAAGCTAATCACCCATGTCTTCATTTGATTGGGTTTAGAAATTAGTATTCCAAAGTCCTTTTTATTTAAGTAGTTTTAATTCTTTATTTATAAAACCCCAAAATCTTAATATAATTTATTTAAACTACTAATTAATTCAAATTGTGTTTAGGTTAACTTTAATTTATTACTCGCCTCCCTTGGGTACAATCCTCAGAGTACTTATCTACTTCATTGTAAAACTATATTACAACCTGATCCGTGTACTTATAGACACCACCCCAAATCTATATATTTAGTTGTAGTATTCACACTCTGGACATTAGTATGTCCGGAGATGATCAATCTTTAATCTTTTTCTCTAGTTTAGGTTGCAACTTTTATTTTCAGTTTTTAGTTTCCTTTGTAATTATAATTTCTTTTTAATTTTATTTTCACCTTTTTATAGAGGATTTGATTTTTAAATTCATAAAACTTTTACGAATTTTGTGCGTTTTCAATTCATCAATGCATTTCAAGATTTCTCTTAAACTTTTACTCTTGATTTATTCTTCATGTTTATCTTATTTGTCAAGTTTATGTGGTTTATGGAATCCATGAGGAACTAATCCTCTTGTCGGGGATTAGCGAATGGACATGGTAGTAACTAATTTCTATGTAGGGTTTCTTAGCGAGTTAGCTAGTTAGGATAGGCAGAACTTAAACCCTATGTATGATAACCCTAGGATGTCATCAATGTGGGAATGAACCCAAATTGGTATTGCTTATCCATGAACTCCTTACCCAAATCTAGTTTAGACTATGAGGTCGAGAGATAAGTAATTCTTTCCCACTTGTTAGGTTAATGGAAGATCGAGATATCCTGCTAAGTTAGCGACTAGTTGATTGAGTAGAACCCAACATAGGAATTAGTTATGACCATCAAAACGAGTTAGTCTTCCATGCTTAGATTTGATTAATTCAAGAAATTTGTTTTTCATTTTTTTATTCTTTTATGCTATTTATTTTTCTTATAAAATAATTTCTCTTCACTTTATGTTTTATCGTAATATAATTTAATTAAAATACTAATTAGATCTATTATTGCTGGAGTTATTATTAATTTAGTATTCGCCTCCCTTGGGTTTGATCCTCGGAGTACTTCCTCACTTCATTGTAAAAACTATATTACAACCTAACTCGAATACTTGCAGAAATTGTCTAACTTTATTTGGCTGTAGGAATTATACTCTAAACTTTAGTACGTCCGGAGGCAAAGAAGTTGTTCTCACCATTCCAAGGAGGCAGAGTTACTAAATTAGTTTTAATTTTTGAGATCAATAGAATAATTAGGAAAATTTTAAATTAGATACGATTTTTATTTTCCTTTACTAATAAATTTATTTTTCTTTGTGGTTTAAGTGTTTGATTCAGTAGTAGGGGACACCTATTGAGCCACCCATTGATCTAGAAAGAATATTTCGTAGAAATCGTCGACAATAACAACAACAATAGATGTAAAATAACCTACCTGTTGCGGGTCACCCACCGCAAGGAAACACGCTGTTTGATAAACCTAACGAAGCTAACAATCAAAACTTACCACCACCACAACTACCATTAAACCCACCAATGCCATGAGAAGAAATGACATTAAAAGACTATGTGCTACCAAACCTGGACAAGGTACAAAACTGTATTGCAAAGCCAACCATCACAACAAGTAATTTCGAGGTTAAACTGACCAAGATCCAGATGATCCAAAATCATCTTCAATTTACTGGGACAATGATGAAAGACCCAAATCAACATTTAAAATGGTTTTTCCATCTTTAGGATACTTTTAAAATTAATGGGGTCATCGATGATGCTATTTGTCTTTAGTTATTCCCCTTTTCCTTAATCAATAATGCCTTCTCCTGGTTTGATTCATAGGAACCAAGATCTATCGCAACATGGAATGAACTTCTAAAGAAGTTTCTACACAAGTTTTTTCCTATTCGTAAGATGGTCCAACTTAGGAGGGAGATTACCATGTTTAAACAAGTAGGATAAAGTTTTAATGAAGCATGGGAATGATTTAAGATGTTGGTCCAAAGATGGTCTTCCCAAATGGTTGTGGTTGCAAATATTTTATAATTGGTTGGATGCACACTCGCGATCGGAACTAGATGGATCTGTAGGAGGAGCCTTGATGAATCGGACATACGAGGATGTGTATGATCTTATTGAAAACATGGTGATGAATTCCTGCTAGTGGCTAAACAAGGAATTTATTTATGGCCATAGACTATCCACTATAAAAGCTGACCATGAAGAAGATAGGTATCAACAGATTTTGGATAGACTTAACTAGGTAAGTCAACATCTAGTAGATCTTCAATATTTGGTAGAGACAAACCTCTTAGTCAGTATTTTGATAACACGGCCAAGAACATGAATTATATTGGGAATAGGGGTGGAAATCCTTATTCAAACACTTATGATCCTAGCTAGAAAGATCATTCATATCTGAGGTGGAGCGAAAATCAGGGAGTAGGTAATAGTTCTAACCCTGCTAAATAAAATGCTACTTACTAATCTCTTTAACTGCAAAAACCTTGGAAGAGGACCAACCCAAGTGACCATATTGTATGTGGCCAAAGATTAGATCAAATTGAGGAAGAGATGTAGTTAATGTGAACTGAAGTGTAACAGGTGTATTCTGACTACACCTAAACGACAAAAACATTGACAAAACTATAAGATCAAATGATCCAACTCATGAACATGATTGGACATATCAAAAGGAAAATTGGCACCAGAATCCCAAGTAATATGGAGAATAATCCTCAGAGAGAAGGGAAGGGCATGTTAAAGCAATTGCGCTCCTTTTGGGTAAAGTACTGAATAGCCCAGAGAACCCATATCAAGAGGAGGCCAATGATCTTCAAGAAGAAGCTCCTCGAAACGATGATGTTGAACTAGAACTAGAAAGTAGCGAAGCCTACAACTGATTAGGTAGCTGAGATAAACAGAGAACCTACACTAACAAAGGTACCATTACCCTCATGGTTAGAAGATAAGCAAAAAGGGGATGATGTGGAATTTGTAAGTTTTCTAAACTTATTAAAGTCACTTAATGTTAACTTCCCTTTAATAGAATTATTTGAAAAAGTTGATAAATACGCTAAGTACTTAAAATAAATTAGGGATAGGCATATGAAAATTTAAATTGGAGAGCAAGTTAATATAGATGCATCATGTAATGTGTGATACTTTCTAAACAGATACCCCCACAATTAAAAGACCTTGGGAGTTTTTAAATTCCTATAGAGATAAGGGCTATTCACTTTAGTAAGGCTCTGTGTGATTTAGGAGCCAGTATAAATTTGATGCCCGTATCGATATACAAGAAACTCAATTTAGGGGAACTTAAAAACATATATATCACACTACAATTAGCTGACAGGTCTACCGCCTCCAAATGTACCAACATCCAAAGTGTGAGTACTACAACTAAAATAAATGGAATTGAGGTGGTGTTCGCAAGTATATGGGTTAGGTTGTAATATAGTTACAATGAAGTGAGTAAGTACTCCGAGGATCGTACCCAAAGGATGTGAATACTAAATTAACTTTAACCTAAACGCAAATAAATATAATCAGTACTTTAAATAAATTATATTATGAATAAACATAAATAAGTAATTTTTTTGATAAAAATAAAAAAATAGAAAAAAATAAAGGGGACTTCGGATAAATGAATTCTAACTTAATCAAATCTAAGCACGGGTGGTTAGCTTGCTTCGATGTTTATAACAAATTCATATTTTGGGTTTCTACTAAATCAACTAGTCGTTACCCTAGTAAAATCTCCCGAACTTCTACTAAACTAACAAGTTGGCAAGAACTACTTATCTCTCGACCTCACGGTCTAGACTGGTCTGGGGCTAAGGTGTTCACGGATAGGCCATACCAATTTTGGGTTAATTCCCACCTAAATGACTTCCTAGGGTCATCAAGCCTAAGGTTTATGTTCTTCCTCTTCCAAACAGTTGATTAGCTAAGAAAACCCTACATAGCAATTAATTAATCACACCTTCACTCACTAATCCCCCATAAAAGGATTAGTTCCTTGTGGATCTCATGAACATAATAAACTTTATAATAAAGATATACATAATTAATGAATCAAGAGAAAGGTTTAAAAGAATCCTAAATTGTATTTATTGAAGTGCAGAATCCATAGTAGTTTGATCACGGTTACAACTCACATTCTCTGGAGAACAAAATATAGAAAACAACTAATAATAAACCTAACCCTAAAATAAAGGAAAACTAAAAACTAAAATTACAAAGAAAAACTTAAAGTATGAAAGTTGTCCCTAAATAAATGTTTTAAGGGCCTATTTATAGAGTTAGGATTGTCATCGTCCTTAACCCTAGGTCAGTTGACATTCTATTATTTTAATTTCCACTATGCAGACAAAAATTCCCCTGGCTCGTAAGTGCTTCCCATACAGAACTAATGTTGCGACACCCAAGTCCTTGTGTCGCGACATGAAGGTACTAGTATGCATGGTTCAAGGGTAGCTTCAAGGGTGTGTCGCATCATCCCTTGGCTATGTCGTGATACTGAAGGCAATATTATAATCCTTGCATTCTATAACACCCCTTACCCGTATTCAATGCAGGAACAAGGTACGAGGTATTACCAGACATAAACATAATCAAACCTACATTTTCTAGTCATAATTTTCCATTCAAACTAAAAACTTTTCATATCATCCCTAAAACGAGCCTACGAGGCTCAATACATGCTTTGGAAGTGGTTCGAGACTAAACTGAAAACTTTAGAAAATTTTACAAAACTTAGAAAAAATTTCATGTTACAGGGCTCACACGCTCGTGTGGTCCAAGGGACACGCCTGTGTGACCCTTAGACACGCCCGTACCATAGGCCGTGCAACACGCTCGTGTGCTAGGTCGTGTGGTTGATTTAATTTTCATAATTTTTCATAAAATAGGTGTAAACTTCACATGGTGAGACACACACCCGTGTCCAAGGCCGTGTAGCTCACATGGCCGAGACACACGCCCGTGTCTCTACCCGTGTGCTCAATTTTGGACATTCTGTTTTGTAACAATTAAGGTGCAGGGGACACACGGCCGAAACACATGCCCATGGGGCAAGCCATGTGTCACACAAGGCCTAGACACATGTCCGTGTGTCTACCTATGTACACAACAATAAGGCTATTTACCTAGCCATTTTGCCACCCTTACTTGTGCATACATACACAACATCATATGGCATCAATCCAAGCATATTACATACAACCAAATCAGCCACAATCAAAACATCAACACATCATTCACATGCTTATCAACTCAAATCATGTAAATTCTCACACCTATGAAGGACATCATTATATAAATTGTTCATACCAATTGTAGCCAATATTCAATGGCCTTATACAAAATGAACTTTCAACCAATATAAGCTAACACATTTGGCCAAATCAATTATGACACATAACAAAATAACCAAGTCCCCTATACATGCCATAACTCAAAATGTAGAATTCATTGGTACCAAAATAATATTTGATAGTGTGAATGGATCTCCGACGATCTCCAATCCCGAGCTAGCTTGGCGACACTATAAGGCAAGGAAAAAAAAGGGAGTAGGCTATATAGCTTAGTAAGTTCATATGCAAATAATAAACAACATTAACCATACAATTGCCATATAAGTGACATCGTGATATCAACCTAAATGCCTTTAAAACTTCATGTACATAACATACTCAATCACATTCTTACCAATAGTTCATCATATACTGAAATCATTTCCTTTGAGTTTTTCATACATACCTGTACCAACTCGTAACATAATCACATACTTTCTCGTCTTTTTCATACCCATTGAACCACTTGGAATACTATCTGATACACATAAATCTTTGCACATAAGTGCCACATATGTAGCCAATGCTACCACAAATCTTATAACACATATAAGCTCGCTCTCGAGCTATCCTCTAGCCTGCTCACACAAGTTGTCAGTCGAGACGTAAATATGTGGTGCTGCTCACACAAGCTATCAGGTATCCACAACATATACCGATATACCCAGCTATCGGTAGGACATACAGGACCAGCACCCGAGACACATAAATCACATAATCACATGGGTTCCTAGTGACATGTCACTTGTATCCTAATCTATTCCTAAGGTTCAACCGGATTTCTCTCTTGCTGAAACTTTGTCAAATATGCTCATAGAATCAATCATACATTTCTTGCAATATCAAAAATTAAAATACAAATATAACATTGCATTATTTACATACGAACTTACCTCGGTACAAAAAATAGTAGAATTTGACCTAATCGTTAATTGCTTTAATTTTCCCCGGTCTAGGTCCGTACCTCATTTTTCTTGATCTATAATAGCAAATTTAACTCATTCAATCATCTCATTATTCAATTCAGCCCAAAAATCATATTATAGAAAAATTACATTTTTGCCCCTAAACTTTTGACATTTTACATTTTAGTCCCTAGACTCGTAAAATGAAATATGTTCAATTTCTTTAATACACAAGCCTAGCCGAACTATTTTTATTCTCATACCAGCTCACATTTTTCATTACATCACACTTTTACTACATATTTTATAACTTTTACAAATAAGTCCTTTTGACATTTTTACCGAAAATCACTTAGCAAAAGTTGTTTATCCAACCTCAAATTTGTATAATCTACCATTAAACATCAAAATACACAAATATCTAACATGTTTCAAACCCTATACCTTAATCATACTTCAAATTAGCACTAAAAATAGGTAGATTGAGTTATAAGGATCTTAAAACATAAAAATCATTAAAAACGGGGCTAAAACAGACTTACAATCGAGCTTGGAAGCTTGAAAAACCCTACCTATGTCTTCCCTTGTAAATTTCAACCAAGGGATAGAAGATGAGCAAAAATTGGCTTTTAATTTGATTTTTAATTCATTTAATTAGCCGAATGACTAAAATGCCCCTAACTTAAAACATAAAAATTCTCTTGCTTCATGTCCATTTTTGTCCACTAATTTAACCAATGGTCTAATTACCATATAAGGACCTTCAAATTAAAGTTTCATAGCAATTAGACACCTTTAGCTTCTAGAACACACAATTTCCACTTTTTACAATTTAGTCATTTTAACTAAATTAAGTGCCCAAACGTCAAAATTTTTTAATGAAATTTTCACAAAATCATTCCATAAAATTGTAGACCATAAAATATAATAAAAAATTTTACTGCGTTAGATTTGTGGTCTCAAAACCACTTTTCTGACTAGACCCAAAATCGAATTGTTACAACTCTCCTCATTTAGGGATTTTCATCCCCAAAAATCTTACCAAAAAATAGGTTTGGGTACTATTCTTGCATAGCTTCCTCAGTTCCCACATAGCCTCTTTGACTCTGTGTCGTTGCCACAAAACTTTAACTAGGGCTATGTTTCTGTTTCTCAACTATTTAACTTCCTAGGCCAAAATCTTGATCGGTTCTTCACCGTAAATCATATCGGGTCAAATCTCAACATTTTTGGAGAAATCACATGTGAAGGGTTTGATCAATATCGGCGTAACATAGATACATGAAACACGTTGTGGATCCTTTCCAACTCTGTCGGTAAAGCTAACTGATATGCCATCGGCCGATTCTTTCAATAACCTCATATGGACTAATGAAACGTGGACTTAACTTGCCTTAATGGCCAAATCTCAAAATCTTCTTCCACGGAGATACTTTCAGGAATACTTTATCACCAATCTGAAATTTGATTTTTTTCTTTTCAAATCCACATACGACTTCTATCAATCTAAAGCTATCTTTAAACAGTCATGACTTACTTCAGTTTCTCTTCGGTCTCTCTAACCAATTCAACCCCATGTATCTATTTCTCACTAAGCTTGGTCCAATACAACGGAGTTCGACACTTGCCGCCATATAATGCCTCATACAGTGCCATCTTTATACTCGACTGAAAACTGTTGTTATAAGCAAATTCGACTAAAGGTAGATATTTTTCCCAACTACCTTCAAACTCCAAAACACAACAGCGAAGCATATCTTTGAGAACCTAAATCGTTCTCTCAGATTGACCGTCGGTTTGTAGATGAAATATGATACTAAAGTTCAACTTTCTACCCAAAGCTTGTTGCAACTTCTTCTAGAATCCTAAAGTAAACCTCAGATCTCTATCCGAAATAATAGAAATAGGTACTCCGTGCAATCTCACAATTTCAACAATGTACAATTCAGCTAGCTTATCAAGTGAGTAATTGGTACGTACCGGTATAAAATGAGCTGATTTTGTCAACCTATCGTGTAACACCCCTAACCCGTAACCATCATCGATTTAGGGTTAAGAGGTATTATAGGACAAATCAGAACTTTTACTAACATTTCACATCACAAAGTATATCATCATCATATCATAAAAAATACAAGCATATAGTCCATTAATGAGGTCTATAAGACCTTAAACATGCATTAAGAAGCGGTCGAGACTAAACTAAACACGTATGAAAATTTCTAAAAATTTAACATTTTTCAAAGTTACAGAGGTCACACACCCGTGTGGGTAGGCCGTCTGCCTTACATGGCCTCAGACATACCTGTGTGTCTAAGCTGTGACAAAATAGGACATACATATTGACTTGTCCACATGGCATAAGACACGCCCGTATGCCTCACCCGTGGTTGACACTGACTTGCACCACACGACCAGTCACACACCCGTGTGTCTAGTCCGTGGTCAAAACTGACTTGTTTCACACGGCTGGTCACATGTCCGTGTGTCTAGCCCGTGTACGAGCCTAACTTGTACCACGTTACAAATTCAACAGACACGGTTGAGCCACACTGCCATGTGCTCAATCGTCTGGGCAAATATAGGCCATTTGCAAGGCCAAATTGTCATCCATTTAGAGTTAAACCTACAAGCACAAATAAACACATTTCATACCCTAAAAATGCAACCAAACCATACTAATAATGTCTATCTTTTCTAATCATTCAATGCATATCAAACTTACCAACTTATGAACTATTTATCTCATTCTAATCACAAGCATTTCTAAGCAAAATCCATCCATATAACTTACCAATTCAATATACTAATTATTCATCAAAGCATACCAACTTTGCATCAAAAAACATAATTGACATTTACCATATTCACATCCCATTTACAAGCCATATCACATAGCTTATATATACAACTCAAAAAATCATCTAATTCAACTAGACTATACATGCCATACTTAGCTATAAACATATTCAAAAGGTACCAAAATATGATTTGATAGTGTGATGATGATCCTTGACAATCCCCGAGCTTTCCGTCGATTTAACAATCTATAAAACAATGTAAACACACACAAAGTAAGCTTTCAAAAGCTTAGTAAGCCATATACAAATAAACTTAACATATAACATTAATAATCATATCAAATACAAGATCATTAATATTTCTCAATTTCAAATTCATAATTCTTCTTTGGCTCATTTGTTTAGCCATTGTGTAACATCCGATAATTAGGGGCTATGCATTTTACTTAATTGAATGATGTTGCATGCTTATTTATTAATGAGTATATTTTGGAAGTTATTTGAGCTTCATTAATTAAGTGAATGCTTAGTTAAACTTTTAATTTCTATTAATTAAGAGAGAGCTAAGCAAGTTAGGCCTTAAGAATTAATGACAAGGAATTTCAAGCATAAGTTAAGTAATTGGCAAAGTGGTTAAGATGCATGGATGTGTGCTTGAGGTGTAAGGTTGAATCTCTAGCTAGCATTAAGGAGGATTTTAATTTTTTGTTGTCTTCCCTATAAGTGTCGGCCAAGAAAGTTCTAGAGTGGATGAGCTTTCATTCATTTTTGGCTATTTGACCATGTGAAAAAGAAGCTAGGAACTTAAGGCATGGAATCATAAGTTGATGATAAGATGAGGGGGACAAAAGGCATGAAATTGGGCTATGTTTTGGGGATGTGTTCATGGTCATTTGACCATGAACCTAGACAGCATGAAGGCTAAAGGGAGTGGCTTAATTGTGTAGCAAATTTTTGGATATGATGGGGAAGAAACAAGGAGGAAAAAGGGGGATATGTTGGCTAAGGTTGACCGAAAGTTAGTATAGCCATTAGGGTGCTAATTGGCCAAAAATCCTAGCAAATGTGTCCATCTTTTCTCTCTTCTCCAAAACCTTTTCCCCAAACCGAAACTATCATTGGCATTGGTGCAAGGATTACTTTGTTTTGGTATTGGTATTTTTGACCAAAGAGGTACCCTTATTCCATCTTTTATTCTCTCTCTTTTGTTGACAAAATATTGTCACTTTTGAAGTCATTCCTTTTCTTTCTCTTTAGTGCCGAATTTAGCTATCACCAAAAGCCTTCTCTTTCATTTTCTTTTTCTCTCTTTTTCATTCTATTTCTCTTCTCTCTTTCCCCTCTCCTAGCCGAAACTATAAAAGACTAAACACCATTTTCTTCTTCATTTTTCTCTCCCTTAGCCGAATGCATCTAAGCCCCAAAATCAATCTCCTTTCTCTTTGATCAATTCTCCTTTTCTTTTTCTTTTTATTTTATTTCTCTCTTCTTTTTCTCTCATTGCCGAAACCACATAGAAACAAGAAACATTTTGTTACCTCCTTGGCCGAATGTGCAAAGGTTCCTAAACATTTCTTTTCTTTTGAGAAATCACCATCATCATCTTCTTCTTCTCTTCCTCTTTTCTTCCTTCTCTTTCCTTCTCCTTTCATTCTCTTTCTTCTACTCCTCAAAACCGAAACCATCATATTGAAACCACCATTTTTCTTCTCTTTTTGTTAAAGCCGAATCTTGAAGGACTCAAGTAAGATTTTATCAATTATTTTTATCTTTTCTTTTCACTTTAGCAAACTTAGAATCGTAATCTTTTATTTCTCTCTGGCCAAATCTTTTGAAAAGAATTTTTCAAAGATCTTGTTGAAGACAACCTTTAAGTAACCATTCAAATCATCAAGGTAAGGTTATTAATTTAGATCATATCAATTTCTTTAGATGGATCACTAATCTACGTTATTTTTAGGGGCGATCTAAGATCATCAAAATAGGTAAGAAAAGAGCCGTTCGGAGTATTTGGAAGAAGGGAGGTATTCCTTTACCATCGAACTACAAACGAAGAGCGATGTCGGTGTTAGAGACTTTCCACCGGTTGTGGACCCTCCGCTAACGAGGATCGCTTATTCAAGTAGTGCGTATAACCGAACCACTTTACGTTGGTGGAATATCGTGGTTTTGATCCATCTAGTGGAGAAAACCACAAATAATTGTCATTCGTGAATCCGAGGGTAAGGATTTAGATCCATCGTCAATAAGTATAGTTTTGTTAACAATAGTGTATACTAACCAAATGTGTTAATTAATTAGGTGCTGACGAACAAGAGGGTATTGTTCTCACTGTCACAAGGTGTGTAACCTTACATTAAAAATTTCCATAGATCTATATTGTTAAAAAGTGATTATATGATAATATGTTTGTTGTGGATACCAATCATTGGTATACAAAATTCAGGTATGTTACCCCAATATTCCGTTTATTTTTGCTATATGCATCAATATGAAATAAGCATGACTATATTATGATTTGTGGGTAAATAGCATGAAAATCTGATTTGATGTGTATGTGCATGGGCATATGGGTATATTGATAAAGGAGGAAGTATTCTGGTGGTTCTACCACATTTCTGGTGACTTCGGTCACATATGTGAATTTGGTGACTTCGGTCACGTATGTTTGACTCCGGTGACTTCGGTCACATATTTGACTCCGGTGACTTCGGTCACATATATTTGGCTCCGGTGACTTCGGTCACGTATGTGAATCCGGTGACTTCGATCACGTATTTGAAATTTGGACTTCGGTCAGGTGACTTCGGTCACATCTGTTTTGGTGGCTTTGCCACAATAAGGGCGATGTGCATGTTGACTGCAGCAACTGCCTTCGATGGTGTGTAGCGGATGGAGGGTCGATTTAGTAATCCCCACGGTGTGCTGGTTGGTACGGGGGTGTGTAGCAGATGGATATATAGGTTGGGTCGGGCTTGCATTTCATTTCATAAACATAACCATGTAATATTGTATGATTATTATTTGATCTGTTATGAAATGGGCCTTTGGGCTAAATTTGAGCTAAATTGGGCCTTGGGCTAAATATGAGTTAAATGGGCCTATGGCCATATGTGAAATTTTTGGGCTTGAAAGCATTTGATAAAATGGGCTTTTTAATGTATGTGTTATACATTGAGTTTATAACTCACCCATTTTTATGGGATAACTTTTCAGATGACTCGTAAAGCGATGGATCGAAAGAAGAAGGATTTCGAGGTGGCCAGTGCTCGTATTAAGTATTGTGGAGATTTTCCAACTTAAACTATTTACTTTAAATTTTATTACTTAGACTTTATTTTGGGGTTGCCAATATTATGTAATAAGGCCACTATAAACTATCTTTAATTTCGTGTTTGGATTTACTTTTATTTTGCCATGAACAAATATCTATTAAATAACTAAATTGGTTTTTTTTCGATAATTAATTAAAAAGGTTTTTGTCACTAATATATAAATGTTTTCAAAGAAGTTTTTCTTAAGTTTGGTTTCCTTTTTGATTTTATTAATTCCTCCTAAAAATAATGTTTCAAAGACAAAATTTCTTTACAATGTGATTCCGCTAAAGTTTTACTCGAGGAACATACCAAATTCGGTTAGGCTTTTTGGGCCGGGTTTGGGGTGTTTCACATTGCTTACGAATAATTCATACATCAAAGTATTTCTTTTGCTCATATCACAAACATACATATATCACTACACCAAAACAGACTTTTACCGGTGTTTTTAGTGGCTTTTTAATGAAAAATGCCGAAAATATTATACATTAGTGGCATTTAAAAGAAAACACCGCAAAAAGTTGAAAAATAGCGGCGTTTGTTGCCCAAACGCCACTAAAAAGGAGCAACAGCGGCGTTTTTTCCCAAACGCCGCTATATATATGAGCATTAGCGGCACTTTCGTAGAAACGCCGCTATAGATCTGAGCATTAGCGGCACTTTTGTAAAAACGCCGCTATAGATCTGAGCATTAGCGGCGCTTTCATAAAAAATGCCACTATAGATCTGAGCATTAGCAGCGCTTTTGAAAAATGCCGCTATAGATCTGAGAATTAGCGACGCTTTTGTAAAAATGCCGCTATAGATCTGAGCATTAGCGGCGCTTTTATAAAAACACCACAAAATTTTGAGCGTTTATTTTTTGAGATTTAGTGGCTTTTTTAGGAAAACGTCGCAGAAAGTAAGCTTTAGTTGAGCTTTTTATAAAAGCGTCGAAAAAAATATGTTATTTTAGGGTTTATGGGTTTAGGATTTATGGTTTGGGGTTTAAGGTTTGGTGTTTGTGGTTTAGGGTATAATATTTAGGGTCTAAGATTTATGATATGTTAACATAAACATGTCACACATAAAGAAGTTTAAATTTACAAAATATGAATTATTGATATATATGATATATACAAATTTATAATATTCTAAATAAATATTTTTTGTTTGAAAAATATATAATTATATCTGATGAATAACATACACCACAAACATAACAAAATCAAATCATTAATATCTAAAACTTATATAAATAAAATATACATAAATTTATGATACCTTAAATATAAAAAAATTAATATAAATGTGAATCACAATCACTTCATTTCATCCAAACACAATAAAAACAAAATCTCAAAATATTTTTAGATTGCCAAATACTTTTCTTTTAAAATTCTAATAGCATTGCTTACTTGGCAAAAAATTAGTCTTCCTTAAACTTTAATTGAGTATATATTTTAGAGATTCCATGTCATATTGAATTTTCGGATTGAATTGATCTATTATTGATATAACATTATTTTATATTTATATATTGCATAGATAATTATTTATATTTATTCAATATAAAAATATATTGATGTATTTATTTTTAAAATGTGAATGATTAAATCAAAATTAAAGTTTCAACTATACATTTAAACCACAATTAGAATTTCATGTCTACAATTACACATTAAACCAAAATTCATATATAATTCGAGATGTATCGCTATCCAAATTTAGGTGTATACATATAATTAAATGCCATTTATTTAAAAATCTAAACAACTAATGCGGACTCTATTTAAAAGAATAATGTTGATGAAAAAGAATGAAAAAGAAATCCTTTTAACAATATACTAGACCATGCCATACCCATCTATCAATTTAACTCCTAAAAGAATTGATCATGGTAATTAAAATTTAATTTTCAATATTTGTAATTTTTTTATCAATTTGATTCTTATTTTTGAACCAAAACCTTCTACTTTTTAAAAATGTTAAATCGCATTTTTAATAGGAATGTAATTGTAAAATTATTATTTTTAATGATATTGACGTGAAAACATACAAGGTAATTCATATGACATGATAATATTTTTTATATGTTAATTTAAAATTATAAAAATCGTCAAAAATTAAAATTAAAAACTTTAAAACTTTAAATTTGAAATTTTAAATTTTAATATTTTAGTTCATATTTCAGTTAAAAAGTTTAATATTCAAAATTTAAAAAAAATAAAAATTCTAAAAATGATAATCTCAACACAAATTTTGGAAGAAAAAAACTAGAAAAAATAAGTTAAAAATGAAAAAAAAAATTAAAATTGACAAAAAATTGAGCTAAAGTTTGCAAAACTGTGGAAAACGGCGCCGTTTTTATATGTTTTTAGTGGCATTTTTGGTAAACGTCACAATGGGATATGCTATAGTGGCATTTAAAAAGAAAAATGCCGCAAATTTGCCATTATTTAGGTTCCTGCTGTAATAGTCCGGTTTATACTCTAGTCGAAACAGTGGTTTTGGGACCACAAATCCGAGTCCATATAATATTTTAATATTATTTTCTATACCGTTGATATGTGAATTAGCATGTGGTAAATTTTCGTAAGCGAATTTGTCTATTTGCATGTTTAATTTGAGCAAAGGATTAAATTACATTGAATGTAGAAGTTGCTTGCAATTTGTTAAAGTACTAATGTGTTATGGCTTTGTAAAAGTGAGGGTCTTATGTGGCAATTTGGCCAAAATTATAGATAGTGGATGAATGAAAGTCAAGTATGCCCTTGTTATATATATGTTTTCTTTTATTAAGTGAAAGGGCATTTTAGTAAATGGAATAATAATATGTTTATAATTAAACAAACAAAGAAAAGATGATGGTATCATCCTCTCTTGTCGAAAATCAAAGAAAGAAAAAGATAGGAAACAAAGCTAAAGTTTGGCTAGCTTTTGGCTTGATTAGGTAAGATTTTTACTTCAGTTTTTGATAATTTCTAAGTTTCTGCAATCGTTGCTTTGAGAGCTACAAAACTCATGTCTTGATTTTGTGTTTTGATGATGTATATGAAATATGCCAATGATGATTTTACAAGCTTTGTGATGTTTGAGGATGATATATGAAAGATTTGAGCTAGATGAACATGATATGCTCTTGAAGTTTTGATGAATTTAGCTAAATAGGGCTAAAATGTGAAATGTTATTTTGGAGTACTAATTTGTGAATTTTATGAAATATGTGGATTTATATAGTCCCTATGGAGGTTCGGCTATGCATATGTGTGAACAAATTGTGTATATTTGATGTTTTGTGAAAAATGGACTAAATTGTTAAAGTGTGCAAATATGAGGGTTAAATTGTAAATAGCCCTAAATATGAGTCTTTTGATTGAATTGAATGGAATAGTGAATAAAAGAGTTAATTCTGAATATGATTAGATCAAGAACCGAGGAAAATAGACTTAGATCGCGGGAAAGTAAAAATAACCGAGTAGCCGATTTCATTCCAATAAATCGAATCTGAGGTAAGTCACTATGCAAATAAACTTATCTGTATTGAATTGAATATATGTATTCATATGTCTATCGATGAAAATGAATGAATATGAGATGCTAAGTGCGTGAATTCTAAAATAAGTTCGATATAGTGATAAAGTTGAGAAGTCCCATACGAACCTAGGAATAGATAAGATTAGCTATGTCATGACATAGGAATCTGTTCTATTTTATCATGTAAGACCATGTCCGAGACGTTGGCGTTGATTTGAAATTTCATGTAAGACCTCGTCTGGGACGTAGGCATCGATATGAATTATATGTAAAAAGACCTCGTCTGGGACGTAGGCATCGATATGAACTTTATGAGTAAGACCATGTCTAGGACATCGGCATCATATTGACTCATGTAAGACCACGTATGGGACGTTGGCATCATTATGATTTGTACGTGTAAGACCATGTCTGGGATAGTGGCATCGATATACGAGTACATGTAAGATCTCATCTGGGACATTGGTATTGTACTACTATTTCAAGCTTTCTAAGTATCCTACTAAGTTCCTAAGGGTTCAACGGGCAAGTCTATAATAGAAATGGTATATCCAAGCTATGATCAATAAGCAAGTGATTATCCGTTTCAGGTACATTGAATGCACATTGAGTGTGTATAAAAGGTAAGTACCTATATGACTTTGATACGAAGAAGAGTATGATTGAAAATGAGAATGTGAATCTTAAAATGTTGAATGTGGCAAATATGGCCATAAGTTTATGAACCAAGTTATATATGTGATAGTTGATAAGTGATCGATATATATATATGCCAATGTATTTATTTGTATATGACTTACTAAGCATTTGGAAAGCTTACTCTGTGTGTGTGTGTTTTCTTTATTTTATAGGTTATCAAAGCTCTAAAGGCTCGGGATTATCAAGGATCGTCATCACACTACAAAACTTATGTTGGTACCCTTTTGAAAATGTATATGGCTAATTATGGCATGTATAGGCTAGATAGGTGTATATGTTTATGAAGTGAGTATGGCTATCTGTATTGGCAAGCTTTTGAGTTGATAAATGTTTGAAAGAATGAGTTATGAAGTATATATATTTAGTATGTCTTGATGCATATAGAATGGTTAAGTTTTGGTTAAGCAAATGAATGATACATGTTTGAAATGATGTAGGATTTAGTTTGAAATTTGGTATGAATGGAATTGGTATTGAATGTATGGGTGAAGTGAACCATTTGATATGTTTTGGTTGCCATATATGCATATTATGTTTTGGTATTAATTGCTTGTAGGTGAGACCCAAAATGGGTGGCATATTGGCCTTGTAAATGGCCTATAATGTCACATGGTTGAGGCACAAGGCGTGCCTTAGACATTGGATAATTTGGCAAAATGTAGTTTAAATTAAATTGCACACGGCCTCGATAATGGGTGTACTTGGTGGCCATGTGAGAAATGGCAGTATATGATCTAGTAGTACACGGCCTTAGCACACGGGCGTGCTTGGTAACCATGTTGATTTTGGCAGTATACTACCATGGAAAGGACACACGGGAGTGTCCAGTAGTCGTGGGTGAGGCACGGCCTACCCCCACATCCGTATGTCCCCTGTATGTTTAAAAAGTTTCAAATTTTATGAAATTTCTTATGTGTTTCGATTTAGTCCCGACTAGGTTTATAAGCATGCTTACGGTCTCGATGACCTACTTAAGGGACATTATGATTGATATTGATGAATGGTTGTACGATTAATTCTATAAATGTTTTCGATCTGTCTGGTGACGCCTTTAACCCTAATTCGGTGATCGGACACGGGATAGGGGTGTTACATTTGGTTGGTATCAGAGCTACGATTTAGTCGATTCTCGGACTAACGTAGCATGTCAGAGTCTAGCTATACATGCCATATATTTGAACTGTGATAGTGTGATAAATCCTGACGTGTAAAATGTGATTTTTGTATAGAAATGGATGCCGAAAGAGCCATAGCTGACGACGTAGAAAGTAATGCACCTACTCCCACGCAAGGGACAGAGCCTTCTAATCCGAGACCGAATACAAGCGGTCAGGAGGGAGAAGCTAAACAAGCTTTCTTCCAAATGATGAGTGAGTGGTTCACTCAGTTCGTAAAGAATAACCCGACTGTTTCACAACTTTCTCCATCGGTTAATCCCCCTCAGACTACAGTTGTGCCACCGGTTATGTATCCAAATTTGTTAAATAAGCCTCCAGTTGATAAGATCCGTAAGTATAGGGCTGAAGAGTTCGAGCTACCAATAATGATGATGCTGAAAAAGCTAAATTCTGGATTGAAAATACTATTCGGGTATTTGATGAGATGTTTCTGACTCGGAAGAATGCATAAAGTGTGTTGTATTGTTACTTCGAGATGCGGCTTATCAATGGTGGAAAACCTTAATTTCTATTGTTCCGATAGAACGGGTTACATGGGATTTCTTTCAGATTGAGTTCCGGAAGAAATATATTAGTGAGAGATTCGTCGATCAGAAACAAAAAGAATTTCTGGAACTAAAGCGAGGCCGTATGACTGTTACAGAATATGAATGGGAATTTGTCAGGTTGAGTCAGTACGCTCGTGAATGCGTATCATCTGAAGCTATAATGTGCAAAGATTCGAAGATGGTTGAATGAAGATATTCGTTTGCTAGTTGGGATTTTAGAAATAAAAGAGTCCATAGTACTCGTTGACCGAGCATGCAAAGTTGAGGCACTCGGGAAGGATAAAAGAAAAGTTGAGTCTGAAGCTCAGGATATGAAAAAGAGATTTTAGAGTAAATCATTTCAATCTACTCCAAAAAATTTTGAGATGATCAAAGTCGTTCTAGAGATAATGAGGGGCATTTGAATAGAAATAGAGCTAGATAGCAAATGAGTTCCAAAAACCCAGCAACTTTAGTAGCTAGTGTTGGTAATGTTCGATCTGAGAGAACCGAATGTAAACATTGTGGAAAAAGACATCCGGGAAGCTGTAGATTAAATGATAGAGCTTGCTTTATATGTGGATCACTTAATCATTTTATTTGTGATTGCCCTGAGCCTATCGAACTAGAGACTATTCAGAATCCGAGATCTGATAATGCACCTATGAGAGGTAAACCTTCAAAGAATACAAGAAATGTTGGTGGTAGTCAAAGAACTACGAGAGACAATGTTATCAGATCTGAAGCTAGAGCGCCTGTCAGAGCGTATCCTATCCGAGCTCGTGAGGAAGCCTCATCACCTGATGTGATAACTGGTACTTTTACTCTTTACGATACTATTGTGATTGCTTTGATAGACCCTGGTTCTACGCATTCATATATATGCATGAATTTAGTATTCAGTAAAACTTTGTCTGTAGAGTCTACTGAGTTTACTATAAAAGTATCGAACCCATTAGGTAAAAGTGTCCTTGTTGACAAAATACGCAAGAACTATCCATTAATGTTTCGAGATATCTGTTTCCTAGTTGATCTGATGCTTTTGCCATTTGATGAATTCGATATTATTTTGGGAATGGATTGTTTTTTATGCATGATGTCGTTGTGAGCTGTAAAAGAAAATCTATTGATTTAAGAAGTCCGAATGATGAGATTGTACAGATTAAGTCTGATGATTTGAATGGATTGCCTGCTGTGATATCTATTTTGAAAGCTCAGAGTTATGTGAAAAAGGGGTATGAATCATATTTTGCTTATGTGATTGATTTAAAAGTATCCGAGAAGAAAGTTGAATCAGTACCCATTGTTTGTGATTTTTCTAATGTGTTCCCTGAAGAGTTACTGGGTTTACCTCCGATTCATGAAGTTAAATTTGGTATTGAATTGTTGCCTGGTACGACACCTATTTCGATAGCTCCGTATAGAATGGCACCAACAGAGTTGAAAGAGTTAAAGTCACAGCTACAAGAATTGGCTGATAGAGGTTTTGCTAGACCGGATTTTTTGCCTTGAGGTGCTCCTATTTTTTTTGTGAAAAAGAAAGATGGCACGATGAGAATGTGTACCAATTACCGTCAGTTGAATAAGATGACTATAAAGAACAAATATCCTTTTCCTAGAATTGATGATTTGTTTGATCAATTAAAAGGAGCTACTGTGTTTTCCAAGATTGATTTGAGATCGGGATACTATCAATTGAGAGTTAAAGATTCATACATTCCAAAAATTGGTTTTCGAACGAGATACAGACATTATGAGTTTTTAGTTATGCCATTCAGACTAACCAATGCTCCTGCTGTCTTTATGGACTTGATGAACAGAATTTTCAAACCGTATATGGATCAATTTGTTGTTGTATTCATTGACGACATTTTGATTTACTCACGTGATGAAAGGGAGCATGCAGAACATTTGAAAATTGTGTTGCAAACTTTGAGAGAAAAGCAATTGTACGCAAAATTCAGCAAATGTGAATTTTGGTTGAATGAGGTCGATTTTGGGGCATATTGTGTCAGCTTCTGGGATTCGTGTTGATCCGAGCAAGATTTATGCTATTCTGAATTGGAAATCTTTGAGAAATGTATCTAAAGTTCGCAATTTTCTGGGTTTAGCTGGTTATTACCGTAGATTTGTAAAGGGATTTTCAACAATAGCTACTCGTTGACAAGATTACTTTAGAAAGATATCAGATTTGAATGGTCGGATAAATGTTAGAGAAGTTTTGATCGGTTGAAAACTCTGTTAACAGAAGCTCCAATGTTAGTACAGCTAAAATCGGGTAAAGTATTTGTTGTTTACAGTGATGCTTCGTTAAATGGTTTGGGATGTGTTTTGATGAAAGAGGGCAAAGTTGTAGCTTATGCCTCGAGACAATTGAAGCCTCATGAAAAGAATTATCCGACACACGATCTTGAGCTTGCTGTGATTGTGTTTGCACTTAAAATTTGGTGTCATTACTTGTACGGTGAGAAATGTCATGTGTTTTCAGATCATAAAAGTCTGAAATATCTAATAACCTAGAAAGATTTGAACCTACGTCAGAGAAGATGGCTTAAATTGTTAAAAGATTATGAGCTTGTGATAGATTATCATCCGGGCAAAGCAAACGTTATTGCTGATGCATTGAGTAGAAAGTCATTGTTTACACTACATGCTTTGAATGCTAAGATAGATTTGTCTGATGATAGTTTTGTGATACCTAAATTGAGAGTGAAACCGTTATTTGTACAACAAATATGTGATGCTCAGAAGGTTGATAATGAATTGTTGATGAAACGAGCTCAGTGTGAATTGAATTCTGAATCTGAATTTCTAATGGTTGATGATTGTTTGAGATTCGAGATCGAATATGTGTTCCAAGAAATCCAGAGTTGATTCAATAGATTTTGGGTGAAGCACATAACAGTCGCCTATCTGTCCATCCGGGAAGCACAAAGATGTATCATGATTTGAAGAAACACTATTGGTGGTCTGGCATGAAACGAGACATTTCTGACTTTGTTTCAAAATGTTTAGTTTGTTAGTGATCGCTACAAAACAGTCTAGTTTTAATATTTATAAAAGAGTGATCGAACCTGTAGACTGACTGCGACAATGATAAAGGCAAGGGCATATATCGAACAGTAGTATAGCTCAGGCAAGATTATCTTATCGAACCTAAGGAACCTAAAAGTACTACTACTCACTTTCTTTCTATTATTTAGCCTAAAATATAGAGTGATTGGTTTATTAATCTAAAACAAATGAAATACTTAAACTTAAATGCAAAGACAAAGTAACAAAACTTTGGGAAAAGACTTTGAAGAAAACTCAATTGATAAAGACGATACCTTCGGGAAGAATTCACCTATGACTTCACTTATTATCTACCTTTTCAATTCATATGATTTCTTTACCCGTGAGACTCCCTAACCTATATTAAACCTTCTCTCAAAGAGAATAATGTCTAACCTTAGGTTAATTAGTGGAACTCTCGTTCTCTTATAATAACCCCCTAAGGAAGCAGTAAATCGATCAATAGACTCCCATATTAGGTTTCACCCTAATCGGGTAAAATCTCGTAACCCTATCTCTAGGCGCCCGATCAACACCGCTTAATTATGCTAGATCTACTCTTAGGCAGGGTCTATTCCTCCTCCACCTAAGCACATCAGATAAATTTAAGCAACATAATTAAGAACAAACTAAGTATTTACCATATAAACCGAAAGAATTAAATAACAAAATCTGTCATAGGTTTCATCCCCTTCAGGTATCTGAGGGGTTTAGTTCATAATTAAACAAGAAAACATCTCAAGAGAAAAGATAAAATAAAACATAAGAAATTCCTAAAACCCCCTGAAGGAATTGAAGAGGAGATCCTCCATCTTGAGTAGAACTCGACTCTTCGAGATGGATCAATTGGCTATCTTCGAGACAATCCCTAATTGAGAAAGGCTTGGCAGAAAACTCTGCTAAATGATCGACCCCTTGCATAGCCTCCTTGGGGTGTTTTTATAGACTTTTGGGATGCTTTTCTTGTCTCCTAAGTACTCATAGTTTAGGTATAATTCATCCTAGGTGTTTGAATAGACTTAGGATTGCGTTTCTTGGGCTCCAAGCATCCTATTCCGAGTGAAATTGCTCTTTCTCGCGGTAGGGGCATGGCTAAGGCATGTCCGTGTAAATTGAGACTCAGCCCGTGTCTCTATTCTGTTGATTTAGGCACGACCGTGCCACGTCCGTGCAAGTCAAAGGATAGGCCGTGCTTTGGGTCTGTCAATTGGGGCACAACCATGCAAATTGGGGATAGGCCATGTTGGGCTTTTTGTCAACAAGACACGGTTGTGTTCTAGGTGGATAGTAAGGCACGGCCGTGTGGAATAAAGCCCAGGCCATGTCAACTTCTTGGGTTGGCCCAATTTGGTCCGTTTTAAGCTGGTTTTATGTTCTTTTTATCCTTAGATGTTCTCCTGAGTATAAGACATGAAAAGAAAGGATTAAGAGCTCCTTTTTTACATAAATCGAGATAAATTCATCCAAAAGCATACTAAATGTGGGATTAAAATATGTTACTTTTACGGTTTATCAAATACCCCCACACTTAAGCTTTTGCTTGTCCTCAAGCAAAATTCTCAACTTACAATTAAAACGAACTTTCCATAATTCATAATTCCTATTAATAATGGCTCATCATAATTCATAGATAATTTATACATGGAGAATTTAATTCAAAGAGCCCTAAAGTTTCAAACGAGATAAGTCATGATTTTGTACATTGAAAACATAGGTGTCTCCCATTATCTAAGTAATTTCCTTTAATTCAAAATCGACAAGGATTGACATCCTCACATAAGATTCACTCAAATCACTCGAAGTGTTTAAGGTTCAAGAAATAAGCACTCTGAGTTGAACCTCAAAAGCTAATCCCATAGGCTTGCCTGAAAACCAAATATCCACCACTGTATATGAGATGATACATAAATCAAAAGGTCTTTAATCAGGGTTGTAACGGGGCTAGGGTTAAAGGTGTGGATACAGGCTGAATTAGTGGTTATAATCGAGAATGACTTGACAAATTACCTAACTAGAAACAATGAACTAAATATGAATATTGACTTCGAATGAAAACTAATAATATCACTATTGATAATTACTCTATAGTAAGGAGTATTTTGATAATACTTTAATACGAGCTTTTTCTTCAACAATTGGAGTTTAAATGCTCTAAGCTCTTTTATATACTACTAATATTGAATATGTACTTGAATTTTTTTTTAGAACAAACTAAGTTAAACATAATAGAAGGAACTTTGGTGATTGAAATATTAAGAAAACTTTATTTCCATTACTTTAGCCATTATTTTTATTTTTATTTCTCTTATTTTTATACATATATTTTTTTTTTCTAAATTTCTTCCTTTCTTTTCATAGCAGGTACAGCTAGTTTATGACTAGAAGAAATCCGAGAGGACCATTAGAATACGAAAGTGACATTGAAGCTACCGCTCGCAAAAATCGCAGAAAAATTAGATGAGCCCTAAACTATCAAAAAGGAGAACAGCAAGGATCCAATCCTACTGAAGAGATGGACGAAAACAATCCACCGCCAAATGTGCAAGAACAGAATGCTCCGCATACTATGTATGATTATGCTAAACCTAATTTAACAGGATCAGAATCTAGTATTGTTAGGCTCGCTATAGCTGCTAATAATTTTGAATTAAAGCCTAACACAATACAAATGATTCAACAATTTGTTCAATTTGATGGTTTGCAGGATAAAGATCCAAACACTCATATATCTAATTAATTAGAATTCTATGATTCCTTCAAAATAAATGGCATTTCTAACGATGCCATACATCTTCGGTTATTTCCTTTTTCATTAAGGAATAAAACAAAGCAGTGGTTGAACTCGTTACCACGAGGGTCAATCACCACATGAGATCAAATGACCAAAAAATTTCTTTTAAAGTATTTTCCACCAGCGAAAATGGCCAAATTTAGGAATGATATATCTTCTTTTGTGCAGAATGACGCAGAAACATTATATGATGCATGGGAAAGATATAAGGATCTCCTAAGGAGATGCCCACACCACGGATTACCTATGTGGCTACAAGTCCAAACTTTTTACAATGGTGTGAATTCTCCAACAAGGCAAATGATTGATTCATCAGCCGGTGGAACTCTGAATAATAAAACTCCTGAAGAAGCTTACGATTTTATTGAAGAGATGTCGTTGAACACCTATCAATGGCAAATTACAAGGGCTAAACCGACAAAATTAGCCAGAGTTTTCAACATAGACGCAGTGATAGTATTGTCAACACAAATGGAGTTAATGAATAAAAATTGATAATTTATGTTCTTCACAGGTACATTCAGTCATGCAATGCTAAGCGAGCGTGAATGTGGAGAATTGTGAGTACCCATCTTACCAACCAGGAGCAAAAAACGAGTTGACAAACTATATAGGTAACAATTTCAGATCTAATAATAATCCTTATAGTAACACTTACAATCTAGGTTGGAAGAACCACCAAAATTTTTCGTGGGGAGGACAAGGAAATCAAAGGCAGCAACCTCTTCCAAATTACCAAAATCAGCCTTATCCACAGGAAAAGAAAGCAAACCTTAAAGAGATGCTGACAAAATTTGTGGTAGCTTCAGATTCTCATTTTCAAAAGGCTGAAGAGACACTTGATGAACAACAAATATCAATCAAGGGAATTAAGACTCAAGTAGGAGAAATCATTACGTCGGTTGGACTACTTATTGAGATATTATGTGAAATACGGACAGAGATTTTCTCCAAAGGCACACAGTAGGTAAAGGCAGTTACACTAAGGAGTGGCAAAGAGCTAATTGAACCACAAAAAAAAGATACCGCATGAAGTTACCAAGAAAAAGAGTGTAGAAGATGAGAATGATGATCCATTACCTACAGAGAATAAAGCACAAATTCCATATCCAGCAAAATTAAAGAAAGAATAATTGGATGCTCAATACGGTAAGTTCCTTGAACTCTTTAAATGAATACAAATTAACTTACCTTTTGTTGAAGTTATTTCACATATGCCGAAGTATGCGAAATTCTTAAAGGAACTTCTCACGAACAAAAGGAAGCTTGAGGAAGTATCAATCGTGGAGCTTAATGAAGAGGGTTCAGCCCTTCTCCAAAATAGACTACCACGGAAGTTAAAAGATCCAGGGAGTTTCACTATTCCTTGCTTAATTGGTAGTTTAAACATCAAAAAAGCATTAGTAGACCTAGGTGCTAGTATCAATTTAATGCCTTTTAAATTGTTTAAACAGCTAGATCTTGGGGAACCAAATCCCATTAGGATGAGTATTCAGTTAGCTGATAGATCTATTAAATATCCTAGAGGAATTATTGAAGATGTCTTGGTAAAAATTGATAAATTTATTTTCCCTATTGATTTCGTTGTATTAGACATGGATGAAGACATTAATGTTCCTTTAATCTTAGGGCGTCCCTTTTTAGCCACTACTAGAGCTATTATTGATGTAGGTGATGGTAAATTAGCAATAGGTGATGAAGAAATTATCTTTCAACTATGTGATGCTATGTGATATTCTAAAGAACAAGATGATTCCTGTATTTTGTCGACACTACTGATCAAATTATTAAAAATTCATTACAGGAAATTATATAGAATGACACAATGAAACTGTGTCCGGCTCAAGAAGAGGGGGAATAAGATGAAGACAATGAGTTGAATCTGGATACATCATCATTTAACCAAAAGAAAGAAGAAAGCATTGAGAATGACAATGAAATAAAACAAAAACCCTCCATATAAGAGCCACCCAAATTGGAACTCAAATAGTTACCAAAACACTTAGAATATGTATTCCTTGGGGACAATTTTATGCTACCAGAAATCATCTCTTCAGAATTAGAATCCAAGGAAAAGGAGGAGCTGATAAAGGTACTAAGAGAACACAAGAAATCCATAGCTTGGAAAATTTCTGATATCAAGGGAATAAGCCCCACATTCTGCACCCACAAAATTTTAATGGAAGAAAAATATAAACCGCGTGTGCAACCTCAGAGATGGCTAAACCCCAACATGAAAGAAGTGGTAAAAGCTGAGGTAATTAAACTTCTAAATGTAGGAATAATTTATCCTATTTCTGACAGCACTTTGGTAAGTCCTGTGTAGGTAGTTCCAAAGAAAGGAGGAATAACGGTAGTACCCAATGAAAAAAATGAGTTAATTCCCACCAGAACAGTTACAAGTTGGAGAATCTGTATAGACTATAGAAAATTAAATGATGCCACCAGAAAAGATCACTTTCCTCTACCCTTCATAGATCAAATGCTAGAAAGACTATCCGGGCATATGTATTACTGCTTCCTAGACGGACTATCCGGCTACTTTCAAATCCCCATAGCTCCTGAAGACCAAAGAAGACAACATTTACATGCCCATACGGTACGTTTGCTTATCGTAGAATGCCTTTTGGATTATGTAATGCTCTTGTTACTTTTTAGCGTTGCATGTTGGTAGTTTTTGACGAACTCATCGAAGACATCATGGAGGTAGTTATGGATGATTTCTCAGTATTCGGTAATTCTTTCCATCTTTGCCTTAAAAATTTAAAATGAGTTCTACTGAGATGTGAAGAAACAAATGTTGTTTTGAATTGGGAAAATGCCACTTTATGGTTAGAGAAGGGATTGTATTAGGACATAAGATTTCTAGTAAGGGAATTGAGGTAGATAGAGGAAAAGTTGAAACCATAGAAAAATTACCTCCCCCTAGTTTAGTTAAGGCTATTAGAAGCTTTTTAGGACATGCAGGTTTTTATAGAAGATTTATTAAAGATTTTTCTAAAATAGCTAAGCCTTTGACAAAATTACTAGAAAAAGATGTTCCTTTTAATTTCAATCAAGAGTGTTTAGATGCATTCAATGTCCTTAAAGATAAATTAATAAATGCATCGATTATAATTTCACCTGATTGGAACTTACCCTTTGAATTAATGTGTGATGCAAGTGACTTTGCAGTAGGTGCAGTTTTGGGACAACGAAGAGACAAGCAATTTCAGCCAATTTACTACGCTAGCATAACATTAACACCCGCCCAAGAAAATTACACCACGACTGAGAAAGAATTGCTAGCTATAGTTTTTGCTTTTGACAAATTTAGACAATATCTAATATTATCTAAAGTTGTCGCTTATACTGATCATTCAGCTCTTCGTTATCTTTTAAACAAACCTGATGCAAAACCTAGACTCATACGATGGATTTTACTCTTACAGGAATTTGACTTGGAAATATAGGATAAGAAGGGAGATGAGAATCTCACGGTAGATCACCTTTCAAGACTCAAAAATCCACACACCAAAGAGCTTTATGAACATAAAATAAATGATTCGTTTCCTGAAGAATAGCTCTTTTCTATAACACATTCTAAAGTACCCTGGTTTGCAAATATTGCGAATTATTTAGCAGCTAACATATTACTGAGAAAATTAACACATCACCAAAAGAAGTGATTCCTTACTGATGTGAAAAATTATTTTTGGGAAGATCCCTTTCTTTTCGCATATATGCGAGATCAAGTGTCTGAAGATTCATTACAAAGCGAAGCAAGCAAAATCTCGGAATATTGTCATTTAGGACCATCGGGAGGACACTACTAAGTGGTATTAAGACAAAGACACAAAATATTGAATTAGGTTTTTCTTGGCCCACTTTATTTAAAGATGCCAACAGGTATGTTACCTCGTGTGACAAATGCCAAAGAGCAGGTAATATTTCAAAACGAGATGAAATGCCTCAAACATATATGTTGTCATGTGAATTATTTGATGTATGGGGTATTGATTTTATGGGACCATTTCCTAGTTCATTTGGAAATAAATACATCCTAGTAGCAGTTGATTACATGTTAAAATGGGTAGAAGCGGAATCCTTACCTACCAATGATGCTAGGATAGTAGTTAAATTTCTCAAGAAGCTATTTTCCCGAATCAGGACACCTAGAGCCATCATTAGTGACAGGGGTACTCATTTCTGTAATACACAATTTGAAAAAGGTCTAAAGAAATATGGAGTATGCCACAGAACAGCCACCCCATATCACCCTCAAACTAGTGGGCAAGTTGAGGTAGCAAACCGAGAGCTTAAGTACATTCTAGAAAAACGGTTGAATCAAATATAAAAGATTGGGTAGTTAAAGTAGATGATGCTTTATGAGCTTATAGAACAGCATTCAAAACACCTCTAGGGACATCCTCGTACAAGCTCGTATACGAGAAAACCTGTCATCTACCATTCGAGTTAGAACACAAAGCTTTTAGGCAATACAATTTTTCAATACTGACCTCAAACTTGCAGGAAAGGAAAGAATGATACAGATAAACGAGCTAGATGAATGGAGAATGAAAGCCTATAAGAACTCAAAGCTGTACAAGGAAGCAACAAAGTGACGTCACGATGCTCGCCTCAAGCGATCAAAACATTTCAAAGCAGGGGACCTAGTCCTACTATACAATTCAAGGCTTAAACTATTCCCTGGGAAGTTAAAATCGAGACGGTCAGGCCCATTCATAATTAAAACAATATTTCCATATGGCACCATCGAGGTAACTCATCCCACTAAAGGCACATTCAAGGTAAATGGTCACCGACTTAAAATTTATAATGGTGCAGATTTTGGGGATACGAGAGAGGAGTTTATGCTCCATGAGCCTTCCTTTAGAACAGAAAACAGGGAGAGTCTAGCTTAAGACTATAAACAAGTGCTTCTCGGGAGGCAACCCAAGCGCTAACACATTAACATTGTTGTGTAAAAGTATAACAAAAATGCAGGAACATTAACACGGCCTTTAACACAGGCGTGCCAATAACCATGTACAAACAGGGAAAACCTCTCTTCTTCAACACGGGCTGCGACAAAAAGACACGGCCGTGCGGCATAATTGTGTGAGGCTACTGACTTGTCTAGCACGGGCATTGCACAGTCGTGCCCCATGACCTTGTGAAGCTACTGACTTATTAAGCACGGCTAGCACACGGCCGTGCACCATGACTATCGGAACATACTAACTTACCGAGCACAGGCATGCCAAAATGACACACGGACGTGCTAAAAACTATGAATCGTGCCTAATTTTAAGGAATCATGAAAAGCACGGGCATTTCAAATTAAAAACGGCCGTGGCATAAGGCCGTGTTACCCTCCCTATATATTAAAGTAATCATCCCCTTCCCCAAACCTAAACCCTAAAACTCAAATTTCAAACCCCCATTCTTCAATCCGACCACCAAATCATTTCCCTCCCTCAAACTCACCTCCTTCCACCATTCTTCTCAAAATCCCAACCACAACCAACCACACGCCCGCAGCGCACGCCCTTACTAAGTCGTACCCACACAGAAAAACCAGCACCACCGCTGTGCGCTCCACCCGTGCTCATCTAACACCACCATGCCTGGTTCCTTTTTCTTCACATTTTTTTTCATACTTCCTCCTTATTTACTTTTTTGTTTAATTTTAGACTTAAAAATTTGATTCTTTTTGTTTAGTTTATTCATTTTGTTCAGTACATTTGCTTTAATTTTCTTCTTGATTGTTTTATTAGTTGCTTCCTTCTATTTTTCTTGTTGATTTCCATTTTTTTAATACATTTTCTATTTTAACATTTATACATGTTGATTTTATTGCCTCTCCTCATTGAAAAAATTGATGCTCTACTGCTAAACATAGTTAGCCTTTAAATCATAATTCTTATACACCATGTCTAGGTTCCAATGAATTCTTTGTATAGCTTTGTTATTATATTTAGTACTAACCATGATTTTAATTAGGAATTATTCTAATGAATAAAGAGATTGTGGCTGCTGATTTTAGTATTTGTTCTTGAAGAAGCATTTTATTTTGGCTATTGAATTTTGATTATTGTTAGGAAAATTTTGTCTATATAAAAGGAAATGTTTTTCTTTTGATTATTTTTTAGGAATTATGTTGTCATCACGTATCAAACGATCCGTTCCAAGCAAGAAAAGGAAGGGGCCCGGATCATCATCTGACATTGCCTCCACTGAACTCGACATCCCTTCCTCAGATTTCCCCAACAATGGAGCTAAAAACTTGATCATTGCAAAACAGTCTAGTTTTAATACTTTTAAAAGAGTGATCGAACCTGTAGACTAACTGCAACAATGATAGAGGCAAGCGCACCTATCGAATAGTAGTATAGCTCAGGAAGAATATCTTATCGAACCCAAGGAACCTAAAAGTACTACTACTCACTTTCTTTCTATTATTTAGCCTAAAATATAGAGTGATTGGTTTATTAATCTAAAATAAATGAAATACTTAAACTTAAATGCAAAGACAAAAGAACAAAACTTTGGGAAAAGACTTTGAAGAAAACTCAATTGATAAAGGCGATACCTTCGGGAAGAATCCACCTATGACTTCACTTATTATCTACCTTTTCAATTCATATGATTTCTTGACCTTGCTTGATTCGTGAGACTCCTAAGCTATATTAAACCCTCTCTCGAGGCGAATAACGCTAACCTTAGGTTAATTAGTGGAACTCTCGTTCTTTTATAATAACCTCCTAAGGAAGCAGTAAATCGATCAATGGACTCCTATATTAGGTTTCACCCTAATTTGGCAAAATCTCGTAAAACTATCTCTAGGCGCCCGATCAACACCGCTTAATTATGCTAGATCTACTCTTAGGCAGGGTCTATTCCTCCTCCACCTAAGCACATCAGATAAATTTAAGCAACATAATTAAGAATAAACTAAGTATTTATCATATAAACCAAAAGAATTAAATAACAAAATTCGTCATAGGTTTCATCCCCTTCAGGTATCTGAGGGGTTTAGTTCATAACTAAACAAGAAAACATCTCAAGAGAAAAGATAAAACAAAATATAAGAAATCCATAAAACCCCCTGAAGGAATTGAAGAGGAGATCATCCATCTTAAGTAGAACTCTAACTCTTTGAGATGGATCAATTGGCTATCTTCGAGACAATTCCTAAATGAGAAATGCTTGGCAGAAAACTCTGCTCAATGATTAACTCCTTGAATAGCCGCATTGAGGTGTTTTTATAGATTTTTGGGATGCTTTTCTTGTCTCCTAAATACTCATAATTCAGGTATAATTCGTCCTAGGTGTTTGAGTAGACTTAGGATTGCATTTTTTGGGCTCCAAGCATCCTATTCTGAGTGAAATTACTCTTTCCTGCGGTAGGGGCACGGCTAAAGCACGCCCATGTAAACTGAGGCTCAGTCCGTGTTTCTATTCATTGATTTAGGGCACCAGTGGCATTTTGTGCAAGTCGAGGGACAAGCCGTGCTTCGGGTCTGTCGATTGGGGCACAGCCATGCAAATCGAGGAGAGGCCATGTTGGGCTTTTTGTCGACGAGACACGATTATGTAAATTGGTGGTAGGCCGTGTTCTATGTGGATAGCAAGGCATGGCCATGTGGAATAAAGCTCAAGCCGTGTCGACTTTTTGGGTTGGCCCAATTTGGTCCGTTTTAAGCCTGTTTTACGTTCTTTTTATCCTTACATGTTCTCCTGAGTATAAGACATGAAAAGAAAGGATTAAGAGCAACTTTTTACATATATCAAGGATAAATTCATCCAAAAGCATACTAAATGTGGGATTAAAATATGTTACTTTTACGATTTATCAGTCAGCAAGTGAAAGTAGAACATCAAGTTAAATGCAGGTTATTACGGTAGATTCGATTCTGAGTGGAAATTGGATAGAGTAACAATGGACTTTGTTTTTGGTTTGCCTCTGACTTTGAGAAAGAAAGACGCAATATGGGTCGTAGTTGACCGATTAACTAAATCTGCCCGTTTTATTCTAATAAGATCTGACTACTCGGTTGAAAGATTAGCTGAGCTTTATATTTTTGAGATTGTAAGATTGCACGGGGTGCCACTGTCTATTGTGTCATATAGGGATACGAGATTCACATCCCGATTCTGGAAGAAATTGCAAAACGCTTTGGACACGAAATTGCATTTCAGTACAGCTTTTCATCCGTAAACGGATGGTCAATCTGAGCAATTATTCATTTTCTTGAAGATATGTTAAGATGTTGTGTACTTGAGTTTAATGGTTCATGGGAACAATACCTGTCGTTGATCAAATTTGCGTATAATAATAGTTTTCAGTCGAGCATCAAAATGGCACCATATGAAGCTTTATATGGACGTAAATGTCGTACACCTCTATATTGGACTGAACTTAGTGAGAATAAGTTACACGGGGTTGAATTGATAAAAGATACCGAACAAAAGTGAAACTGATCCGAGATTATTTGAAAGCAGCATCTGATCATCAGAAGTCCTATGCAGACTTAAAACGAAAAGATATAGAATTTGAGATCGGTGACAAAGTATTTCTAAAAGTGTCTCCGTGGAAGAAAGTGCTCCGATTCAGACGTAAAGGCAAGTTAAGTCCGAGATTCATCGGACCGTATGAGATTATTGAACGTGTTGGGCCTGTTGCATATAGATTGAAGTTACCCTCTAAACTAGAAAAGATTCACAATTTATTTCATGTTTCGATGCTTCGTAGATATCGGTCTGATCCGTTACATGTGATTGCCCCATCTGAAATTGAAATCTGATCCGATATGACATACGAAGAGGAACCGATCCGTATCTTAGCTTGTGAAGTAGAAGAGTTAAGAAACAAGAAAATTCCATTAGTGAAAGTATTATGGAATTGACACTGATTAGAAGAGGCTACGTGGGAGTCTGAAGATTCAATGAAACAGCAACATCCGAATCTGTTTAACGGTAAGATTTTCGAGGATGAAAATCCCTAAGGGGGAGGATTGTAACAGTCCGACTTATACCCTAGTCGGAACAGTGGTTTTGGAACCATAAATCTGAGTCTGTATAATATTTTAATATTATTTTATGTACCGCTGATATGTGAATTAGCATGTGGTAAATTTTCGTAAGTGAATTTGTCTGTTTGCGTGTTTAATTTGAGCAAAGGATTAAATTTCATTGAATGTAGAAGTTGCTTGCAATTTGTTAAAGTACTAATGTGTTATGGCTTTGTAAAAGTGAGGGTCTTATGTGGCAATTTGGCCAAAATTATAGATAGTGGATGAATGAAAGTCAAGTATGCCCTTGTTATATATATGTTTTCTTTTATTAAGTGAAAGGGCATTTTAGTAAATGGAATAATAATATGTTTATAATTAAACAAACAAAGAAAAGATGATGGTATCATCCTCTCTTGCCGAAAATCAAAGAAAGAAAAAGAAAGGAAACAAAGCTAAAGTTCGGCTAGCTTTTGGCTTGATTAGGTAAGATTTTTACTTTAGTTTTTGATAATTTCTACGTTTCTGCAATCGTTGCTTTGAGAGCTACAAAACCCATGTCTTGATTTTGTGTTTTGATGATGTATGTGAAATATGCCATTGATGATTTTACAAGCTTTGTGATGTTTGAGGATGATATATGAAAGATTTGAGCTAGATGAACATGTTATGTTCTTGAAGTTTTGATGAATTTAGCTAAATAGGGCTAAAATGTGAAAATGTTATTTTGGAGGACTAATTTGTGAATTTTATGAAATATGTGGATTTATATAGTCCCTAGGGAGGTTCGACTATGCATATGTGTGAACAAATTGTGTATATTTGATGTTTTGTGAAAAATAGACTAAATTGTTAAAGTGTGCAAATATGAGGGTTAAATTGCAAATAGCCCTAAATATGAGTCTTTTGATTGAATTGAATGGAATAGTGAATAAAAGAGTTAATTTTGAATATGATTAGATCAAGAACCGAGGAAAACGGACTTAGATCACGACAAAGCGAAAATAACCGAGTAGCCGATTTCATTCCGATAAACCGAATCTGAGGTAAGTCACTATACAAATAAACTTATCTATATTGAATTGAATATATGTATTCATATGTCTATCAATGAAAATGAATTAATATGATATGCTAAGTGCGTGAATTTCGAAATAAGTTTGATATAGTGATAAAGTCGAGAAGTCCCGTACGAACCTAGAAATAGATAGGATTAGCTATGCCATGACATAGGTATCTATTCTGTTTTATCATGTAAGACCACGTCCGGGACGTTGGTGTTGATTTGAAATTTCATGTAAGACCTCATCTGGGACGTAGGCATCGATATGAACTATATGTAAAAAGACCTCGTCTGGGACATAGGCATCGACATGAACTTTATGAGTAAGACCATGTCTGGGACATCAGCATCATATTGACTCGTGTAAGACCACATCTGGGACGTTGGCACCGTTATGATCTGTATGTATAAGACCCTATCTGGGACAGTGGCATCGATATACGAGTGCATGTAAGACCTCATCTGGGACGTTGGCATTGTACTACTATTCCGAGCTTTCTGAGTATCCTACTAAGTTCCTAAGGGTTCAACGGGCAAGTCTATAATACAAATGGTATAATCGAGCTATGATCAATAAGCGAGTGATTATCCATTTCAGGTATGTTGATTGCACATTGAGTGTGTATAAAAGGTAAGTACCTATATGACTTTGATACGAAGAAGAGTATGATTGAAAATGAGAATATGAATCTTAAAATGTTGAATATGGCAAATGTGGCCATAAGTTTATGAACCAAGTTATATATGTGATAGCTGCTAAGTGATCGATATATATATGTGCCAATGTGTTTATTTGTATATGACTTACTAAGCTTTTGGAAAGCTTACTCTGTGTGTGTGTTTACTTTGTTTTATAGGTCGTCGAAGCTACTAAAGGTTCGAGATTGTCAAGGATCGTCATCACACTACTAAACTTATTTTGGTACCCTTTTGAAAATGTATATGGCTAATTATGGTATGTATAGGCTAGATAGGTGTATATGTTTATGAAGTGAGTATGGCCATGTGTATTGGCAAGCTTTTGAGTTGATAAATGTTTGAAAGAATGAGTTATGAAGCATATATATTTAGTATGTCTTGATGCATATGGAATGGTTAAGTTTTAGTTAAGCAAATGGATGATACATGTTTGAAATGATGTAGGATTTAGTTTGAAATTTGGTATGAATGGAATTGGTATTGAATGTATGGGTGAAGTGAACCATTTGATATGTTTTGGTTGCCATATATGCATATTATGTTTTGGTATAAATTGCTTGTAGGTGAGACCCAAAATGGGTGGCATATTGGCCTTGTAAATGGCCTATAATGTCACACGGTTGAGGCACACGGGCGTGCCTGAGATCGTGGGTAAATTGGCAGAATGTAGTTTAAATTGCACACGGGCTCGACACGAGTGTGTTTGGTGGCCGTGTGAGAAATGGCAGTATGTGATCTAGTAGTACACGGCCTTAGCACACGGGCGTGTTTGGTGACCATGTTGATTTTGGAAGTATACTACCATGGGAAGGACACACGGGAGTGTCCAGTAGCCGTGGGTGAGGCAACGCCTACCCCTACGGCCGTGTGTCCCCTGTATGTTAGAAAAGTTTCAAATTTTTATGAAATTTCTTATGTGTTTCGGTTTAGTCCCGACTCAGTTTATAAGCATGCTTAAGGTCTCGATGACCTACTTAAGGGACATTATTATTGATATTGATGAATGGTTGTATGATTAATTCTGTAAATGTTTTCGATCTGTCTGGTGACGCCTTTAACCCTAATCTGGTGATCGGACACGGGATAGGGGTGTTACACCTACTTAGTTCAACTAGGGTTTTTCTTTTTCTTACTTCGGTACTTCCTTCCTCATTCTATCTTGATTTCTCCCTCTTTCTCCCTTAAATGACGAAATTCAGGAAGCTTAATCGACCCACTGGTCATTGCATGCCCATGCTCAGGTTCTTCATTATCCTTTATAAATTGGTTGTTTGATTTTTTCTCTTTTTATATTGCTTTTTTTATTCTTCAATTGCAGAACAATAGTTTCCCAGTTGGTAAAGCACAAGCGCATTGAAACTACTGTTGCCAAGGTTCTTTTCTTTTAAGCGTGTCTTTGATTTCTTAGGGTTTTGATGCGTTCCCTTATTTCTGTTGTTGGGTTTCTCTTAACTAAGTAATTAAATATGTGTGTGATTTGTTTTACCTGAATTTATCTAATTTACTGTTTCTTTTAGCATTAAACTGTAAGTAGATTGTACATTTTATTAACTTTTTTTTATTGCAGGCAAAGGAGATTCGGCGACTTGCTAATAACATGGTACAACTTGGGAAAGAGGTATTTTAATCAACTGTAGCAAGTGTTTCCTTGGTTGGGCAACATTGGAAAATTTTGCCTTCTTTCTAATGGTGACATGGTTAAAGTTCTGATTATGGGCTTCATCTATCTAAGAAATCAAGCATTGGATCTTGAATTTGATTTTCATTTGTTGTCTGCCCAATGTTCACTTACCCAAAAACCTTTACAGGTTGTTGCTGACATTATTCGAACAACATTGGGTCCTTGATCCATGTTGAAAAAGCTCTTTGATGCTTCTGGAGGTAATGCTTTTTAGCCATTTTCCGTGCAGCTATTTTTTGATTTCCCAAAAACATTTTATTACCCTTTGAATGCACTCTTGTTCAACATGAAATGAAGTTTTTTATATGGTTTTGGTTTCTACTAGGTATTGTTGTTACTAATGATGGAAATGCTATCCTACACGAGTTAGATCTTGCACATCCAGCAGTAAAGGTATGTTATTCCATCATGCTTATCTATTTGCTTTAGCATGTGAATGCCCTTTTCGCCTATATTTGTGTTATTTTCATTCTTTCTTATCTTTTTGTGGTTGGTCTAGGTAGTCAATGATTGAATTGAGCCGTACCCAAGATGAAGAAGTTAGAGATGGAACAACATCTATCATTGTTCTTGGTATATCTTTATACAGCAGAATGTTGTTCATGTGCTATGTTTGATATTTTTTAATGTAGTAGTTAACTATCCAGTTTTATTCTTTTATCTATAAGATGTTTTTTTTTTGAAGAACTGGTAAAATTTTCAGAAGCTCAATGGAATTTTAATTGCTATGGGTTCATGTGTTTATCCATGATTTAATCAACTTGTTAGGATCCAATTGCCTTTAGTACTTATATTTGGTGTACTTTTTGGCGCAGCTGGTGAGAAACTTCATGTTGCAGAAGCCTTTATTGAGAAAAATTATCATCCTACGGTTATTTTTCTAGGTAATGTAACTTAGAAGCGGTGCTAGATTCTTAACCTCTTCTTTTGAACCATAACTTAGCCTTGAATGAAGAATCCTTTCATTTGCACCATACAACAAGGCTTTGGAGGATGCTATTGCCGTGCTTGACAATATTGTAATGTCTATTGATGTCAAAGACCGTATTTTTCTCTTGGGAACTTTTTTATAACAATTTTTAATCTTTCATCCCCCTGTATGTGCATCTTTAATATCTTTGAGTTGTCACATTATAGCTTTTATGTTTGAATGATAGGTGCCACAATGTTCGGACTTATGAAGACCTGTATAGGGACAAAGTTCACTAGCCAGTTTGGTGATCTGATTGTCATGAGTGTCTTCTTTTTTCTAAAGATTGTTTCTATGTGCGTTTTGATTATAGATTTATTGGCATTTTCCTGTGAATTGGCATGGCAATTAATCGTTTTCCTTGTTGCAACTGAACTATGTTAGACTAATCACCTGACCATTCTATTGTTTGATTATTTAGCAGTTTGCTCATAGTCAAATATTAATAGAACTGATTCCTCTTCTTTAGTTTCAAATAATTAATATTATGTCAATCAACATTAGGGGGAAAACATTTATATATGTATGTCTGTTACAGAAGGAATTAGGGAACATTTAAAACTGTAAATAAAGCAACTGTAGTTACATGCTCTAGGTATTTGAGCAGGATATGGTTGTCTCTGTGTATGGCTATCTTTTACTAAAATATTCAGACTCGTAGATTTGGCTGTAGAGTGTCCAAAAATAGGAGATATAGACTATTTGTGGTTCAATTTGTGGATTGATTTTATTTTTCACATGACCCGGCAATTTTCCATTGGTTTCTCTATTCATTTTCTTCATTTTGGTGTCTGATTTGGCTCTCATTAAAGACCATGGTTGTACAACATTTGCCAATATCAGACATGTTTTACACACCCATTTTCGTGTTGTGTTGACATGGGAATGTTGTCCTAGAATTTGAGTCCATGTAACATTGATAAAACTGTTTTAATTAAGCTGTTTTTAGATACAATTAACAATAATAATCATACCTTTTTTTTCCTAGCTGAAATATGTCCTATGTGCCTATTTTTTGATTGGACCATCAAAAAGTGGTTCTTTAGGCATTTAATTAAGTTATTCTTGGTGTTCCTCACCATTAGTATGGAAAATTTAACACTTCCATTGCTTCTCCAATAGAAAATAGCTTTAAACCTTTACTTAGGATGTCTCTTTTTTTTTTTTTTTTTGCCTTCATTTCTTTCATTTACCATGCTTTTCTAATTTGTATGCCTCTTATTAGATTGCACTTAATTTTGATACGATGCATCTAGTGAGTGGAACTGTAATCTACTAGAGTGCCACATTTTTGAAAAAGATATTCTACTGATACAAGAGAGGTTGTACGAGCTTATAAAATAATGCTCCTCAATTCAATACGGTTCTTCATCTTTGCTTCGGTTTATTGCACAGTAGCTCATGAATTATCTCTTTAATAGTCATTTAGATTCTGATGCAAAGCACTTTCATTCCTTTCATGATGATTTTATTCTATTTTAACTGAAGAGTTATTCTTGAAGAACCAATAGAAAGGTACGTTTTCAGCAAATTAGTTGAAACACAATGACTGTGATTTACATTATGGTATTGCTGATAATATTGGTTATAATTAGTATTATCTTTGTTATTGGGACTCTTTACTTTCCCTAAATCATTCCTGTTCGGCACCTATGTGTCTAACTTTGAGACATGATTTAAAGGGGTATGATATCCAAACTGTGTGGATATATACTTTGTTATAATTTAGTCTGGTATCCAACCTTTAATTCTGAACTTGAATTTGATATTTTGGGGGATTATGGGTTATGTTTCAGTTATATGATTTATTAATAATATATAAACATGCAGCATGCTGGTGCTCGTGATGAAAAAGGGAATCCAATTATCAAGGACTTCTATGGCACGCCACTTACCGCAAGGTTTGTATGTCTGTGGCCTTGTGTTTATAGCTTCTATAAGATTCATTTACAGCATTAGTTTGTTGTTATCAGTATTCTTTTAATTTTATTTGCTTGCTTCTAATCATCTATTAAATCCCCGTTTTCTAAATTGAAATCTTAATGTAGTGGTAAGCCTTACGACGATATGTTAGTGGCTAAATTTGAATGTGTCTATACTGGTTCTGGTGATCAAGGTTCCTCCATGGTTAGCATCTGAACCCTGTGGCTTTTCATCACTTCTGACATGGATGGGCCTAACTTCTGTTACCTTTGCAGTTTGCATTTAACATGGAACAAGGGCTTCCTGTCATGCCTGAGTGGCTGTTCTTCAACAGAGTGAATGCTCGGGCAAGAAAAGGTGTTGAAATTGGTCCTAGTCACTTTCTTTTAAGGTATTATGCTTATTATTTACTTTTTCATGAATACATGGAACGGTGTGTTATAATTGTAATGGTTTATATTTGGATGGTAATCATCCCTGAGCTTAAATTTTTATCCAGAGAAAGAAATTGAAGGGGAAACAGTTGGAGAGTGTTGCCATACGGCTTGCTGACTTGCTCTGTTCTTTATTGCTAGTTTGTCAGGTGGGAAAGTGGTGGGAAATTTTTCTCCTCACGAAGCATTTGCTATTGGTGGAACAAACAGCGTGAGAGATTACGAAGAAGGTGCTGTGGGCTCCGGACGATCTTATATAGTTGGATCTAGTGAAGTTTCTTTCCCAATGGTGGGTGCATAAAAATCCTGCCTCTTCTTTTGTTGCTTCATGAGTATCTTGTGCTTGCTGTAAGGATTCCTTGCACCTAGGCTAGTGCTTAAGGCTCTGTTTGGCAGAACCACTACAGTGATGAGCATGTTTCGGAGCAAGGTTCTGTGTCTGTTCAGCAAAAGTCTAGCAGCACAATTAGACTGCTTCCAGCTGCACTGGTGCTGCACAGGCCATTGGCCTTTGAAGCTCCATTGCTTCCACTGCACTATTGCCTCTCCTTTTTCTTTTTCCAGTTTTACCCATTTTCATTATTCTTTGTTTTCTTTTCAATCCTGACTTGACAGTGATGACAGATGGGAATAAGATAATACAGTTTAAGAAAAAGGAAGAGTGGGAAAGATGCACGAAAAAATTAAAAATGCTTGGAGAATTCTTCTATTCAGTTGATTATCTTATTTTATATTTTTGCTGTTGTGTAGCTGGGGCCTGTGGAAGGTGTTATTTTTGCTGATTACGGACATGGTCTATGGTCAGGCCCCAGTGTACCTGGTAAGTCTGTTCTGATTAATCTTCGTTTTCATTTTTATTTAATCTGCTTGTAAATCTCTTCCCTTGTAACATTATTTAGATTTGCAAGTACTGTAGGTGGATGCTTTTCTATACATAGTAATATGAAAAAAAGTATATTTAACTCATTCAAAAAATTAAGGGGCATCATTTGGCATTTTATTTCTCACTTCTTGCACACTGTGTATTTAAAGGTCATGTGTTAAAAAGAGATACATGAAAGATGACTACATCCATTTGTTTGTTAGAAGACCTGTGAGGAGATCTCCTATTATTAATCGTGGTAAGTTTTGATTCATTTGAATTTCTTTGCGATTTTTTAACAAATTTAATCTTTATGGATTGTTATTCTTTTTTTAGTGAATTTAATCTAATGGATTGTTATTCTTTCTTTCTATTTTATTTGGCTGTGTATTTTAGGTTATTTTGCACGTTGGGCTACTTTCAGGAAGCTTTTATATCAGTTTCTTGATTGTGAGGGATCTAATAGTGACAAGGGTAAAACAAAGAGGCAGATACTATCACTTGGTGCTAGATTTGACACCACCTATTTTCAGTTGTTGGTGCCTGATTTTTCTTGTAAGTTGAATAAACTCATAACATAATACAGACTTATGAAATTTCTACCTTTACTATTTAACTTGTGTTGAACACTTGTAATTAAGTTTTATGTTTCTATTAGCTGGCATTAGTTATCTGCTTTGTTTATTTTTCAATAATTATCTACAGAAAATGCATGTTCCCTTGTATTTTTGCTACATATTTTGTTTATTTTTTCAATAATTATCTAGAGAAAATGCATGTTCCCTTGATGAACTACAATATATCGTTTCATTTATTGAAGGAAAAAAATGCATATTTATTGTTTATTTTTTATTTATTGCTACATAGAATGTGGTGTCTCGGTACCAAACAAATCGGAGATCCAATAGTAATGCAAAATTTTTATTTTTATTTTTAATTTTTTGATATGAAGAAAAATATTTTTATTTTTTTTTATTTTTCATGACCAAATTAGTGGCGTTTGTAAAAAAAGCGCCGCTAAAGACCACGACTTATAGTGGCGTTTTTATAAGCGCTAAAGACCACAACTTATAGCGGCGTTTTATAAGAAAGCGCTAAAAGTCAACTTATAGCGGCGTTTTTAAAAAACGCCTTAAAAGTCATGATCTTGTGCGTTTCCTATAAAAGCGCCACTAAAGACCACGACTTTTAGTGGCGTTTTTTATAAAGCGCTGCTAAAGACCATGACCTCTAGTGCCGTTTTGTATAAAAAGCCGCTAAAGACCACAACCTTTAGCGGCATTTTTGAAAGCGCCGCTAAAGACTAGGATTTTTAGCGGCGTTTTCTGTAAAAGCACCGCTAAAGACCACGTTTTCCATAAAAGCGCTGCTAAAAGTCATGTTCTTTAGCGGCGTTTATTTGAAATAAACGCTGAAAATTTTAGTGGCATTTTCTATAGCGGCGTCTTTTGTGGCGCTTGTGAAAGTACCGCAAATAGTTTTAGCGCCGCAAATAGTTTTAAGCGCCGCTAAAGGTCAAAAAAACGCCGCAAAAAGTATGTTTTCCTGTAGTGATCACATTTTGTCTCATTGAATTTATGCACATATCTCACTTTTACACAATCACATATACGTACCTTTCATACTCAATCGTAGTATGTATTCCAAACGTACCTAAATTGATTACATATTTCACATAGTCTATCATTTCTCAAAATTGCCCGTTGAACCATTTGGAAACAAATAGGATACTCGGATAACTCGGAATGCTCATACAATGCCAACGTCCCAGACATGGTCTTACATGTAACCTAATATTAATGCCATTATCCCAAACAGGGTCTTATACGAATCAAATACGATTCCAATGTCCCAGACATGATCTTACACGTAAATCTCAAATCAATGCCAATGTTCTAGACGTGGTCTTACATGATATCACATATCGGAATCTCTATGTCATGACATATGAATCCTGTACAGGACTTTTCGGACTTTGACACATTGTCGATACTTTCTTGGATTTCACATGTATATCATCCAAAGCCATTAATCACAATAACAATATCAAATAAACATGAATAATTCAACTTAAATATGTTTATTCATATATGGACTTACCTCGTACGGATATAGACAAACAGATTCAACTATTCGATCACTGTTGACTTTCCTTGATCTAAATCCGTTTTCTTTGGTTCTTGATCTATACATATTCAAATTCAACCCTTTTATTCACCAAATCATTGAATTCAATCCAAAGACACATATTTAGGGCAATTTACAAATTAGCCCTCATATTTTCACATTTTGACATTTAAGTCATTATTTTACAAAATAAAAAAATATACAAAATTTCACTAATCCCATACTTGGCCTAATATTCATATACTTCATACAAGTCCAAATATTTCATTTATTTCACATTTTAATCCCTCTAAATATTATTTTCACAATTTAGTCCAAATTACTCAAATTCATAAAAAATCCAAAGACAAAACATGTTAATCTAACACATATATTCCATATTTCATCATCAACTATCACAAAGCTTAAATTTTCATCAATGGCATATCTCATAATCTTCATCACATTCCAAAATTAAAGCATGGGTTTGTAGTACTCAAAGCAACGATATCAAAAACCGAGCAAAATACTTACCTCATCAAGATATGCAAATGCTGAATATCAAACCCTATTTTAAGCTTTCTTCTTCACTTCATTCGACCATGAAAGATGATAATAATGGCCATCTTTTTGTTTTATTTTATTTAACTTAACTTTTTATTTAATTTACCTAATTGACCTTTGATAAAAACATATAACAATTCATAATGGTTGGTCATAAATGTCCATTAACCATACTAATGGTTTATTTACATAGTAAGGACTTCATAGTTAATAAGCCATATCAATTTAACACCTTATTAATTAGAAGGCCACTTTTACCTTTTATGCGATTTAGTCATTTTCTCTAATTAATCACACAAACTGTAAAATTAATTCACGAAACTTTCACACATGCTTATTCACATATGGTAAATAGACAAGATAATATTAAAATATTTTTTCACTCTGATTTGTGCTCCTGAAACCACTATTCCGACTATGGTCTAAACAGAAATGTTGCAATTCTCCCCCCTTAGGGTTTTTCATCCTCGAAAATCTTACCGTTAAACAGATTCGGATGTTGTTGTCTCATAGTATCTTCAGGCTCCCACGTAGCCTCTTCCACTCCATGTCGATGCCACATTATTTTTACTAATGGAATTGTCTTATTTCGCAATTCTTTAACCTCGCGAGCTAGAATACGAATCAGTTCTTCTTCGTAAGTCATATCAGATTGAATTTCTATCTTGGACGGAGAAATTACATGCGAAGGATCGGATCTGTATCGTTGAAGCATTGACACATGAAACACATTATGTATCTTTTCTAACTCCGGTGGCAATAACAATTTATATACAACAGGTCCAATACGCTCGATAATTTTATATGGCCCAAGAAACCTTGGACTCAAATTGCCTTTCTTGCCAAAACAAAATATTTTCTTCGCGGAGACACTTTTAAGAACACTTTATCACTGACCTCGAACTCAATCTCTTTTCATTTCAAGTCTGCATAAGACTTCTGACGATCTGACGCATCTTTCAAACTATCACAAATCACTTTCACTTTCTGTTCAGTTTCTTTGATCAAATCAATCCCGTGTATTTACTTTCACTTGGCTCAGTCCAATGCAAAGGTGTTCGACATTTGCATCCATACAAAGCCTCACAAGGTGCCATTTTGATGCTCGACTGAAAATTATTATTATATGCAAACTCAATTAATGGTAAATATTGTTCCTACGTACCATCAAAACTCAAGAATGCAACATCTCGACATATCCTCGAGTATTTGAATAATTCGCTAAGATTGACCATCCGTCTGTGGATGAAAAGCTATACTCAAATGAAATTTAGTACTTAAAGCCTCTTACAGTTTCTTCCAAAACCGTGAAGTAAATCTCGGATCTCTATCAGACACAATAGATAGTGGCACTCGTGCAATCACACAATATTAGAGATATAAAGCTCAGCTAATTTATCAAGTGAGTAATCAGATCATACCGAAATAAAATGGGCTGATTTTTTCAATCTGTCAACTACAACCCAGATTGCATCTTTTTTCTTGGAGTCAAAGGCAACCCTAAAACAAAATCCATTATCACTCTATCCTATTTCCATTCAGGAATCAAAATTGGTTGGAACAAACCAGATGGCATTTGATGTTCAGCTTTAACTTGCTGACAAACTAAACATTTCGATACAAAATCTGAGATATCTCGCTTCATACCAGGCTACTAATACAATTACTTCAAATCATGGTACATCTTTGTACTTCCCGGATGATCAGATAAACGACTACTATGGGCTTTTTCAATATCAATTGAATCAACTCTGGATCCTTCGGAACACAAATCTGACCTCGATATCTCAAACAATCATCATTATCAACTTGAAATAATGAATCAGAATTAAATTCACACTGAGCTCATTTTATTAGCATTTCATTATCAACTTTCTGAGCATCACATATTTGTTGTAAAAACAACGGTTTCACTTTCAATTCAGCTAAAACTGAACCATCATCAGACAAATCTAAATAAGCATTCATCGCACGTAATGCAAACAGCGGTTTTCGACTGAATGTATTAGCAACAACATTTGTCTTACCCAGATGATAATCTATCACAAGCTCGTAGTCTTTCAACAATTCTAACCATCTTCTCTGTCGCAGATTCAGGTCTTCTCGTCATCAAATATTTTAGACTTTTATGATCTGAAAACACATGACATTTTTCACCGAAGAGATAGTGGCGCTAAATCTTTAATGCAAACACATTCGTAGCTAGTTCAAGATTGTGTGTCGGATAATTCTTTTTATGCGATTCAATTGTCTCGAGGCATAAGCTATAACTTTTCCTTCCTGCATCAAAACACATCCTAAACCATTCAATGAAGCATCACTAAAATCATGAATTCTTTACGATTCCGGTTGTACCAAAATTAGAGCTTTGGTCAAAAGAGCTTTCAACTGATCAAAACTTTTTTTGACATTTATCGGACAATTCAAATCTCATATCTTTCTAAAGAAATCTAGTCAACGGAGTAGTCAACAGAGTAGCAATTGTTGAAAATCCTTTTATGAACCTTCGATAATAACCAGTATGTTCCAAAAAACTATGAATTTCAGACACATTTTTCGTAGGCTTCCATTCCAAAATAGCTGAAATCTTTCTCAGATCAACCCGTATACCAGATGCTAACACAATATGTCCCAGAAAACCAACTTCACGCAGCCAGAATTTACACTTACTGAACTTTGCATACAATTGCTTATCTCGCAGAGTTTGTAGCACAATTTTTATATGTTTAGCATGCTCAATTTAATCACACGAATAAATCAAAATGTCATCAATGAATACAACAACAAATCAATCTAGATACGATTAGAAAATTCTGTTCATCATATCCATAAAAACAACAGGAGCATTCCTTAGTCTGAAAGGCATAACTAAAACCCATAATGCCCTTACCTTGTTCTGAAAGCAGTTTTCGAAATATCTAAATTTTTACTCGCAACTGATAATACCCCGATCTCAGATCTATCTTTGAAAACATGGTGGCTCTTTTCAACTGATCAAACAAATCATCAATTCTAGGCAGAGGATATTTGTTCTTAATGGTCACTTTTGTTCAACTGACGATAATCAATGCACATTCTCATCGTGCCATATTTCTTTATCACAAATAGAACGAGAGCACCCTAAGGTTAGAAACTCGATCGTGCAAATCCTCTATCAGTCAACTCTTGCAACTGTGTCTTCAACTCTTTCAATTTTGTTGGTGTCATTCTATACGGAGATATCGAAATAGGAGTTGTTCCCGGTATTAAATCAATACCAAATTCAACTTTGCATATCAGAGGTAGTCCCGATAGTTCTTCAAGAAACATGTCAGGAAATTCACAAACAACTAGCATTGATTCAACTGTCTTTTCAGCTACTCTTGAATCAATCACATATGCAAAATAAGCTTCATACCCTTTTTCACAAAACTCTAAGCTTTCATCACTGATATCACAGCCGATAACCCATTCAAATCATTAGATTCAATTCGAACTATTTCATCGTTTGACATCTCAAATCAATGGTATTTCTTTTGCAATTCACAATAGCATCATGCAATGTTAACCAATCCATACCCAAAATTATATCAAAGTCATTAAATGGTAATAGCATCAGATCAGTAGGAAAACAAACATCTCGAAACATCAACAGACAGTTCTTGCATACTTTGTCAACCAAGACACATTTACCTACAAGGTTTGATACTCTAATAACAAATTTAGTAGACTCTACAGGCAAAGTCTTATTGGATACTAAGTTTATGCATATATATGAATGAGTAGACCCTCGATCTGTCAATACAATCATAGAAGTATCACAAAGAGTAAATGTACCAGTAATGACATCTGGAGACAAAGCTTCCTCACGAGCTAGGATGGCGTAAGCTCTGGCAGGCGCTCTAGCTTCAGATCTCGCAACTGTATCTTTTGTAGCTCTTTGACTACCACTGGAATTTCTTGCGTTTCGAGAAGGTCTACCTCTAGCTGAAACATTATCTAGCATTAAATTCTATATAATCTCTTGTTCAACAGACTCGGGACAATCTCGAATGAAATGGTCTAATGATCCACATCTAAAACATCCTCGGTCATTCAATCTATAATTACCCGAATGTCTTTTACCACAATACTTACATTCAGGTCACTCAGATCGGACATTTCCTACATTAGCCATCGAAGTAGCTGGAGCTTTGGGGTTCGACTACGATCTACCTCGATCTCTATTCGAATGTCCCACATTAGTCTTTGAACAACTATATTCATCTTTGAATTTCTTTGAAGCAGACTAAAATGATTTATTCAAAAATATCTTTCCCACATCTCTAGCTTCAGACTCAACTTTTCCTTTATCTTTCCGAATGCTTCAGCTTTACACGCTCGATTAACAAGCACAACAAACTCTTTTATTTCCAGGATTCCATCTAGTAAATGGATATCTTCATTTAGACCATATTCAAACCTCTTACACATTATTAATTTAGTCGAAACATATTCTCGAGCATATTGGCTTAATCTCACGAAGTCTCGTTCATACTCTGTGACAGACATGCAACCCTGTTTCAATTCCTAAAACTCTTTCCATTATTGATCTATAAATCTCTGTCTAATGTATTTCTTCTAGAACTCAGACTGAAAGAAATCTCATGTAACCCGTTCTCTTGGAACAACAGAAATCAAAGTCTTCGATTACTAATAAGTTGTATCTCATAATAAGGAAATGACACTTTTTATGCATTCATTAAGAGTCAATGACATCTCATCGAACACTCAGATTATGTTCTCGAGCCAAAACTCAGCTCTCTCGGCATCATCATCACTAGTGGCCCTAAAGTCTTCAGCCTCATATTTGTGGATTTTATCAACTAAAGGCCTATTCATTAGATTCAAATTCATAATCGGTGGCACAACTGAAGTCTGAGGAGGATTAGGCAGGCGGAGGTTGTGAAACAGTCAGATTCATTCTAACTATTGAGTGAACCACTCATTCATCATTTGGAAGAAGGCTTGTTTAGCCTTTCCTTCCTGACCGCTAGTCGTGGTCTCGAATCAGATGGTGCTATCCCTTGAGTAGGAGCAAGCACATTGCTTTCAACATCGTCATCTACAGCTCTTTTAGGATCCATTTACTATACGAAAACACATTTTATATGTCAGGGTTCATCACACTATCACAATTCGTATATATGGCATGTATAGCTAGACTCTCACACGCTACGTTAGTCTTAGAATTAACTAAATTATAGCTCTGATACCAATCAAATGTAACACCCCTAACTTGTAACCATCACCAATTTAGGGTTAAGAGGTATTACTAGATAAATCAAAACTTTTACTAACATTTCACGTCACAAAGTATATTACCATCATATCATAGCAAAATACAAGCATATAGTCCCTTAATGAGGTCTACGAGACCTTAAACATGCATTAGAAAGGGGTCGGGACTAAACCAAGCACATATAAAAATTTCTAAAAGTTTAACACTTTTCAAAGTTATAGAGGTCACACGCCCGTGTGTCTAAGCCGTGACAAAACAGGGCATACATACTGACTTGTCCACATGGCCTGAGACAAGCCCATGTGCCTCACTCGTGGTCAACACTGCCTTGCACCACACGACCAGTCACACGCTCGTGTGTCCAGCCCGTGGTCGAAACTGACTTGTTTCACATGACTAGTCACACGCCCGTGTGTCTAGCCCGTGTGCGAGCCTGACTTGTACAAATTACAAATTCAAGGGACACGATCAAGCCATACTGTAATAGCCCGACTTAGGGCCTAGTCAAAATAGTGGTGTGAGACCACAAATTCGAAGAAGAAATATGTGTTTTAATGATTTTATAAGGCTTATGAGGTATTTTCATGGTTGTGTGAAAATTTCATGAAGGAATTTTATTAATTAATGAACAAATTGTCCATTAGGACTAAATTGCAAGGATTAGAAAATATGAGATTCTAGAAGGTTTAAGTATGAAATAGAATTATAAAAAATTTATAAGTTCTTATTTAGTAATTATACCATTATATGTTGAGATGGACAAAAATGGACATAGGAAGGAAAAATCTTAAGAAATAATCATTAAGGGCATTTTTGTCATTTGGTAAATTAAAAAATTAAAAGGGAAAAATGAGCCAAAATCATGTCCATCTTCTTCCTTCTTGGCCGAAAATCACAAGGGAACTATAGTTAGGGTTTCTTCATCTTTCAAGCTTGATAGTAAGTGCATCTTAACCCCGTTTTTAATGTTCTTCGTATTTTTGAGATCCTTGTAGCTCGATTTAGCTATTTCTAGCTATATTTTGAGCTAAGGATTATGTTAAAAAATTTACCATGTATGACATGCATGTATTTTGATATTTTATGAAATATTATGAAAGTTTGATGTAGGATAAACATCTTTTCCTAAGTGATTTTCATGAAAAATCCATCTAAGGACCAAATTGTAAAAGTTATGAAAATGGTCATACATGAGTAAAATAGTGGAAATTGAATGTTGTTATAGTTGAGAATATGATTCGGCTAGGCTTGAAATGCAAGAAAGTTGAATAAAAATCATTTTACGAGCCTAGGGGCAAAAGTATAATTTTGAGAAAGTTTAGAGGCAAAAATGTAATTTTTTCCAAAGTATGATTTATGAATCAATTTAGTCAATGTAAGTATTAAAAAAGTTAAATTGTTATTATAGATCAAGAAACACGAAGCCGGACTGAAACCGAGGCAAAAATAAGGTTGAGGACTAAATTGCACAACTCTATACATTTTGAGTATCGAGGTAAGTTTGTATGTTTTTAAAGCTACATATTACTTTTAAAATTAAATTACTTAGTATGTCGTACAATGTAAATTATTATCATAAAGTTGATTGATAATGCCTAATAAGAAAATCAATGAGAATAAGTAAGTGAAAATCCCGGTTGAACATTCGGAATAACGATGATACCTATGTCATAACATGAGACAAGGAAAGCCCGTGTAAGACCATGTTTGGGACATGGCATCAGCACTGAACGTAGATCCTGTGTAAGACCATGTCTGGGACATGGCCTCAGCATCAAACAAGGTAAGGATATCATGTAAGTCCATATCAAGACATGGCATTGATAAGTTACTATAAGGCAAGGACCCCATGTAAGTCCATGCCAAGGCATGGCATTGGTGAGTTCATAAGGCAAAGATACCACATAAGGCCATGTCAAGACATGGAAATGGTAAGTTTCAAAGGAAACATATAAGGAAGATCTCGTATAAGACCATGTTTGGGACATGGCATCGACATCAAGCTAAGGAATCCAGTGTAAGACCATATTTGGGATATGGCATCGGTACCATAAGGCGATTCCATGTAAGACCATATCTGGGATATGACATTGGCAATGAGATACATTTTTGATGAGATTGAGTATTCTTCGACATTTCGAGTAATTCAACGGGCAAAAGAGACAAGTATGAAAGAAGTAACAAGAAAGCTAAGTAAGCAAAATAACACAAGTTAAGTTATTCAAGAATAATAAAGAATTCTACCTAAGTTAAGGAAGATAATGATTTGATGTTCATGTCATATTAGCAAAAGTGCTAATCTATGTGGTTAAGTGGTACAAGTACCCTAATTTAATTACAAGGATGAAATTATAATGTGGTAAGTGATGAGAAAGAGTAAGTAAGAGTAAGTTAGTTCAAGCACGTGAGATTTATGTTATATTGCTTTTTTAAATCCTCATGCAAACTTACTAAGCTATATGTTTACCTCTCTCCTTTCCTAATTCCATGTAGGTTCACCAAGTTAGCTTAGGGATCACAGACGTCGGAGTTCATATCACACTATCATCCACTAATTGGGTATAGTAAAGTTAAATAAATTTTGAGTATGGCATGTATATGAGTTTGATCATTTTGGTCATCACATATTATGAGCTAAAGGCTTGGTTATTAAGATTATATATTCTTTTGTATATGGCCATTAGAAATTGGTCAATATTTGTTAAGTTATATGCCCTTTCATAATGATAAGTTTATGCATTTAAGTTTATGCAATGGATGGAATAATTGAGTTGTTTAAGATAGTATAAGTGTGTTTATGTTTCAGGGTGGAAATTGGCTTGGAAAATAGCCCTATAATTGTCCACACGGATAGACACATGAGCGTGTGTTTAGGCCGTGTGTGACACACGGTCAACCCCATGGGTGTGTTGATAAGTCGTGTGTCCCCTGCATTAATTTACGAAAATACGATTCGTCATACGGGCTAGCACATAAGCATGTGCCATGGCCATATGCTATTAAAAGTATGATGACATCATAAATAGAGAGCTCCACGGGTAGAGGACACGGCGTGCCAAGGCCATGTGAAGGACACGAGTTATAGACACGGGTGTGTGCTCAGCCGTGTGAACTAAGTCAGTGTCGACCACGAGTGTCAAACACGGGCATGTCTTAGGGGCACACGGGTGTGTCCCTTAGACAACATGGACGTGTGGCCCCTGTTTAGGCAAAAATTTTCAAGGGGTGCCAAAGTTTCTGGATGAATCCCGAAACCTTCCGGATGTACGTTTAAGGCCTCGAAGGCCTATGAAAAGTATGTTATTAGTAAGAAAGAAAAGTTTTAAGATGGAAAGAAATTTTATAGCCCTATAATACATGTTTAAGTAAAGTCAAGTACGGTAGTGCCTCGTATCCTATCTTGGCGTCGGACACGGGTAAGGGGTGTTATACACACGTCCGTGTGCTCAACCGTGTGGGCAAATATAGGCCATTTACAAGGCCAATTTGCCATCCATTTAGGGTCAAATCTACAAGCACAAATAAACACATTTCATACCCTAAAAATGCAACTAAACCATACCAATAATGTCCATATTTTCTAACCATTCAATGCATATCAAACTTACCAACTTATGAACTATTTATCTCATTCTAATCACAAGCATTTCTAAGCAAAATCTATCCACATAACTTACCAATTCAATATACTAATAATTCATCAAAGCATACTAACTTTGCATCACAGAACATAATTGACATTTATCATATTCACATCCCATTTACAAGCCATATCACATAGCTTATATATACAACTCAAAACATCATCTAATTCAACTAGACTATACATGCCATACTTAGCTATAAACATATTCAAAAGGTACCAAAATATGATTTGATAGTGTGATGACGATCCTCGACAATCCCGAGCTTTCCATAGCTTTAACGATCTATAAAATAATGTAAACACACACAAAGTAAGCTTTCAAAAGCTTAGTAATTCATATACAAATAAACTTAACATATAAAATTAATAAACATATCAAATAAAGATCATTAATATTTCTAAATTTCAAATTCACAATTCTTCTTTGGCTCATTTGTTTAGCCATTTCTTACCAATAATTCATACCTCAAAGTATCTCTTTTGCTCATATCACAAACATACATATATCACATTTTGTCTTATTGAATTTATGCACATATCTCACTTATACACAATCACATATACATACCTTTCATACTCAATCGTAGTATGCATTCCAAATGTACCTGAATTGATTACATATTTCACATAGTCTATCATTTCTCAGAATTTCCCATTAAACCATTCGGAAACAAATAGGATACTCGGATAACTTGAAATACTCGTACAATGCTAACGTCCCAGACGTGGTCTTACATGTAATCCAATATTGATGCTACTGTCCCAGTCAGGGTCTTATACAAATCAAATACGATGCAAATGTCCCAAACATGGTTTTACACATAAATCTCAAATCAATGCCAACGTCCCAAACGTGGTCTTACATGATATCACATATCGGAATCTCTATGTCATGACATATGAATCTTATCTATTCCTAAGGTTCATACTGGACTTTTCGGACTTTGACACATTGTCGATACTTTCTCAGATTTCACATGTATATCATCCAAAGCCATTCATCACAATACAATATCAAATAAACATGAATAATTCAACTTAAATATATTTATTCATATGTGGACTTACCTCGTACAGATATAGACAGACAGATTCGACTATTCGATCACTTTCGACTTTCCTTGAGCTAAATTCGTTTTCTTTGGTTCTTGATCTATACATATTCAAATTCAACCCTTTTATTCACCAAATCATTCAATTCAATCCAAAGACACACATTTAGGGCAATTTACAAATTAGCCCTCATATTTTCACTTTTTGACATTTAATTTATTATTTCAAAAAATCACAAAAAACACAAAATTTCACTAATCCCATGCTTGGCCGAATATTCATATACTTCATAAAAGTCCACATATTTCATTTATTTCACATTTTAATCCCTCTAAATATTATTTTCACAAATTAGTCCAAATTACTCAAATTCATCAAAAATCTAAAGACAAAACATGTTAATCTAACACATTTATTCCATATTTCATCATCAACTATCACAAAGCTTAAATTTTCATCAATAGAATATCTCATAATCTTCATCAAATTCCAAAATTAAAGCATGGGTTTTGTAGTACTCAAAGCAACAATCACAAAAACGTAGAAATTATCAAAAACCGAGCAAAATACTTACCTCAATCAAGATATGCAAATGTTGAATATCAAACCTTATTTTAAGCTTTCTTATTTAGCCATGAAAGATGATAATAATTGCCATCTTTTATTTTATTTTATTTAACTTAACTTTTATATAATTTACCTAATTAACCTTTGATAAAAACATATAATAATTCATAATGGTTGGTCATAAATGTCTATTAACCATACTAATGGTTTATTCACATAACAAGGACTTCATAGTTAATAAGCCATATCAATTTAACACATTATTAATTAAAAGGCCACTTTTACCTTTTATGCGATTTAGTCTTTTTCTCTAATTAAGCACACAAACTATAAAATTAATTTACAAAACTTTCACACATGCTTATTCACATATGGTAAACAGAGAAAATAATATTAAAATATTTTTATGACTCTTATTTGTGGTCCCAAAACCACTATTCCAACTAGGGTCTAAATCGGACTATTACATATCGACAACAACCCAAACGTCATCTTTCTTTTTCGGAGTCAAAGGCAAACCCGTTACGAAATCCATCTTAATTTTGTCCCATTTCCACTCGGGTACCATAACTGGTTGAAGTAAGCCCGAAGGTACTTGGTGTTCGGCCTTTACTTGTTGACAAACTAAACATCTCAAAAAAAAACTCTGAAATATCCCGTTTCATACCTAACCACCAATACCATTTCTTCAAATCATTATACATTTTCGTACTACCCCGATGAATTGATAAGCAACCATTGTGTGCCTCGTGTAAAATTTTCTGAATAAGTTCATCATTTTTTGGTACATATATTCTATCTTGGAATATCAAACAATCATTAGAACCGATCCGAAAGTCTGAATCATTACCAGATTCACACTGAGCTCTTTTAGCTTGCAATTCACTATCGCTTTTTTGAGCTTCATAAATTTGCTGGAGAAATACCGGTCTAGCTCTCAACTCAGCTAGAACCAAACTTTCATCGTATAAAGTCAACCTCGTATTCATAGCTCTCAAGGCAAACAAGGACTTTCTACTCAAAGAATCTGCGACTACGTTCGCCTTTCCAAGGTGGCAGTCGTTTACCAACTCATAATCTTTTAGTAACTCGAGCCATCTCTGTTGTCGCAAGTTCAAATCCTTTTGAGTCATCAAATACTTCAAACTCTTGTGGTCGGTATAGATGTGACACTTCTTACCGTACAAATGATGACGCTAAATTTTCAAAGAAAATAATGGTGGCCAATTCCAAATCGTGCGTCGGGTAATTCTTTTCGTGCAGTTTCAACTGTCTCGAGGCATAAGTTATCACTTTGCCCTCTTGCATCAACACACATCCTAATCCATTCAGTGACACTTCACTATAAATTATGAACTCTTTTCCTGGTTCAGGTCGCACTAAAATCGGCACCTCAGTCAATAATATTTTCAACTTCTAAAAGCTTTGCTGACATTTTTCTGACCATTCGAACTTAACATCCTTTTCCAACAGCTTAGTCATAGGAGTAGCAATCATTGAAAATCCTTTGACAAAATGTCGGTAATAACTAGCTAAACCCAAAAGCTTCGAACCTCTGATGCTGTTTCCAATCAACAATAGCTGAAATCTTACTCGGATAAACCCAAATACCTTCTTTAAAAACAATGTGTCCCAAAAATCTAACTTCTCGGAGCCAAAACTCACTTTTGCTGAACTTAGCAAACAATTTCTTAACTCTCAAGGTCTATAACATGATTCTTAAATGTTCGGCATGCTCAGACTCATCCAGAGAATAAATCAAAATGTCATCGATGAACACAACCACAAAATTATCTAAGTACGGTCGGAAAATTTGATTCACCAAGTCCATAAAAATAGCAGGAGCATTAGTTAGTTCGAAGGCATGACAAGAAATTCATAGTGCCCATACCTTGTTCTGAAAGCGGTTTTTGGCACGTTTGACTCTTTAACTCTCAACTGGAAGCAGCCATGCCTCAAATCAATCTTCAAAAATATTGTTGCCTCTTTCAACTGATCAAACAAGTCATTAATTCTTAGCAAAGGATACTTGTGTCGATAATCGATGCAAAGTCTCATGGATCCATCTTTCTTCTTGACAAATAACACGGTGCACCCCATGGTGAGAAACTCGGTCTCGCAAAACCCTTATCCGTTAATTCTCAAAAATATAAAAATCATTAAAAACGGGGACAGAACGGACTTACAATTGAGCTTGGAAGCTTGAAAAACCCTAGCTATGACTTCCTCTTGTAAATTTCAGCCAAGGGGTAGAAGATGAGCAAAATTTGGCTTTTAATTTGACTTTTAATTCATTTAATTAGCCAAATGACCAAAATGCCCCTAACTTAAAAAAAAAAATTCTCTTCATGTCCATTTTTGTCCACTAATTTAACCAATGGTCTAATTATCATATAAGGACCTTCAATTTAAATTTTCATAGCAATTAGACACCTCTAGCTTCTAGAACACACATTTTACATTTTTTTGCAATTTAATCCTTTTAACTAATTTAAGTGCCCAAACGTCAAAATTTTTGAACGAAATTTTCACGAAATTTTCACGAAATCATTCCATAAAATTGTAGACCATAAAAATATAATAAAAACAATTTTACAGCGCCAGATTTGTGATCCCGAAACAACTGTTCCGACTAGACCTAAAATTAGGCTGTTACGTATTCTGCTTCCTATGTTGCGACATCGAGCTTCTCGTGTTGCACATACTGACCAACTTTCAGTTACTATGCCTTTGAATATAAAAACTTAAACTTTCAGTTACAACATTGTGTCTTATCAATTTAATTGTCAAGAAACAACTTAAATTTTTTAGTTAGCATTCAATTATAATCTTGAAAAGAACATAAAAACTAATAAGCCCATGCTAAGTCAAATTTCTTAGATTAGTGATTTTAGGGATCAGGACTATATGAGTAGGAGTAATGAGTATACTTTTTCCTTTTGGAGATAGTAATGAGAATATCATTCAGATACAAAGTGCGTTCCCTTTGCAAATGTAACTATACCTATATATCAAAAAAGTATAACCTAACTAACAGAAATGCGGAAATGTAGGATTTTAAACATTTATGTCACTTTTCTGATACTAAATGACCTACTTTCGTTCAAGTAATGGAATTATTTAATTTTAATACATATTAATATTTAAAGTAATAATTAATAATTAGTTTGATGGCTATAAAATTTTAAGAATTCTATTGAATTATAGATAAAAGTGATAAACAAAATTAAGAGTCAAGACATAAAACTTAAATATATGAATAATTTCTATCTCTGCTCTTATCAAGAAAATTTCTTCAAATATGAAATAAAACATTAATTAAATATTTAAATCAATTCAACTTTTTACGGGTTGCTTGCATAAGAGATAATTTTTTAAAATGTTCATATAATAATCTTTATAAAAATGTTAAAATAAAAATTTTTCACACACTTCAATTAAATTTAAGTAAAATTAAATGAATTCTAATATATTTAAATGAAAATCCAACGTTGGTTAAATTAGATATTACTTAAAAATAAAAGAAAATAATAAAAATATAATTTGAGACTTAATATACTATATTTAAGTACTTTCAAAAGATTTTGTTCTTATTTGAACACTTTCAAAAATTTTAACCATTATTTGAGCATTTTAAAAAAAATCTGAGAGCACTATGAGCACATTTACAGAGGTTAAGCCTTTATATGAGGTTTTTTTTTTTTTTTTTTTTTTTTAATTTTAACTTTTATATGAGCAACTCTTAAAACTTGGGGTCCTAATTTAAGCATTTACCCTAAAAAACTGAATATGAACGGAAAGTTACAAGTTGGACATTAGCAGACGCGCCCTCTATCTACCCCCTACTCCCAACCATACTAGCCATTAATTCCTGAAAGCAATACAGCTGTGCCCAGATCGAACCAGAGAAATGAGAACACGTTAAGGTGTTGGACTTAGAGGATCATGATTGACGACCGCCCCTATCCTTGGTGCCAACTGCCATTCAAAAACTTCGTCCGAGATTTCAACTTGATTAAGAGACTTAACTGTATTTTTTGTTTTATCAGCAAACCCTTTGTTGGGGGGTCTTTTCTCTTCGGGCTATAAGTAGGGCGGCATTCCAAGCACCTCATTTGCAAGAGGTCTTTACTCTTTAGCTGTTTTTCAGTCCCCAATAGAAAAGCTTAAAACAGAACTCAGCATTTGTTTGTCTGCTATTTCCCTCCATATTGCTAGCATTTGTTTTAGCTGAGAGGCAAAACTTCGGAACAGCAAAAGAATACTGTTTGTTTCTAAAAAATTCCCAAGGACAGAGAAAGCAGAGGGAAAGAAAAGATGGTTGCACCTCTGTCAGCTTGGCCCTGGGAGAACTTGGGAGTTTTCAAGGTGCCAAGAAGTGTAACCTCGTTGTATTTGTTTAACTTTGATCGATTCATATTAGTTTTTAATTTTGTTTCCAGATGTAATGTCTGAATCCACTTGTTTTTTTTTTCTCCTCGTAGTATCTGCTATACGGTCCTTTAGCTGCAAAAGTATTGTATTCATGGATCTATGAGGATTCCATTAAGGATCTGTGGTGTCTTCATATACTCGTTATTTGTGCTTTGAGAGGATTAATTCATCAGCTATGGAGCTCTTACAGTACCACGCTTTTCCTAACTCGAAATCGCCGGATTAAGCAGGAAGGAGTTGATTTCAAGCAGATTGACAGAGAATGGGACTGGTAATATAATATATAATATATATTTATGACTTATCTGTTCTTGTTCCTCCGAAATTATATGATTTCATGAACACTTGTTATTGATGTGATCTTTCAGGGATAATTTCCTAATCCTTCACGCACTGTTGGCTTACATGGCCTGCTTGATCTTTCCATCCTTGGATGATCTTCCTCTCTGGAACCCAAAAGGATTTATTACTTTACTGTTTCTACATGTCACCGTTTCGGAGCCCTTATATTACTGGGCGCATAGGTATTTCCATGAAGGCTACCTTTTCACCCATTATCATTCACTTCACCATTCATCTCCTGTAACCCATCCCTATACAGGTAAAAAAATCACTGATCCAGACCCCATTTTCCTTCTTCGTTTCAATCCAGATTAACTTCTCTGCTTATGATAAATTTCTTTCTGCTGCAGCTGGGCATGCAACTTTTCTAGAGCACCTTATATTATGTGTAGTGATTGGAATTCCGATGGCGGGTTCTATTATGATGGGGTATGGATCAACAAGCATGGTTTATGGTTATGTTTCGGCCTTTGATTTTCTCAGATGCTTGGGGCATTCCAATGTTGAGGTTGTTCCCCATGAAGTTTTCATCAAGCTACCTTTCCTCAAATATTTCCTCCATACCCCCACGTAAGCAATACCCCTTCTCTCATGCTCATGCAATTAATGTGTATCAAAATTTTATTTCCCGAGATTTGAAAATAAAAACCGGTTAATAATTGTTTGTAATTTATATACGCGTTAACCACCTGTACTTTATTTTTAAAATATAATTATATATTATTTTGGTTAATGACATATTAATAGGAATATGATAAGTTTTAAAGAAAAAATAACACATCAAATATGAAATGATAAAATAATCATATAAATTTGCTTAATAAGTTTATTTTTCTTATTAACTTCATTAGCACTAAAATTGTGGAATACTTTTTTTTAAATTAAAATTAGGTAGTTGTATAAATCACAATTAATACCATCAACCATCAACCAATGAATTAATGAGTGAGCAATGTAATTAGCCAAACACATCTACAGAATAACACCTTCAACAGTTTCTTTCCTTTAGCTTCTTCGCTTTTAGACGGTACCGAAATCTATTTCCAGACTTGGAAAATAGGTATTAATTTGAGTGCCATATTTATCACTCATTAGAACCCCTTCCACGAAACAGGAATTTATGGCAGACAGATAGATATGATGTTTGTCGAGAAACTTGCAAGCTCCAATTACTTGAGAAGGAATGCTCATTTGGAGGTTTCCTTCAGGAAGTTAGTTTACTTTATTGAGAAACAAGGCAATGGGTTTACTTTTGAGAAACAAGGCAATGGAGTTAGTTAGATGTTAGAAGTACTATGACAAGTTAGTTCATATTGAATAAGGTGTTGTTATTACTTAATCTAAAACGTTTGCTCCAAAATAGCAGCTAATGAGGTACGTGAACATTAATTTTGTGTTAGATAAAACAGGGAAATTTCTTATTGACGAGGTAGCTAGCATAATAATCGAGAGTTTTAACAGCAAAACATGCGACTTGCAATGCATTCTTTCTTTAACGAAACGAAATGCATGAATTGATTGTTGGCTAATTTTGTTAATGGATTTTAAAAATTTGTCAGGTACCATAGCCTGCACCACACAGAGATGGGGACCAACTTCTGTCTCTTCCTGCCGCTGTTTGACGCTATGGGGAATACGCTTAACCGCAACTCGTGGCAGCTACACAAGAAAATTAGTTCAGATTCAGGTAGTTGCACTTGGTTTTCTGGGGTTTACCATCCAATATATTAGAAATTCTTCTGCTGAACCGTTGGATTAGAACCTATAATGATTCAAGTACATGACACTGAAAACGACTCTTTATCTGCACGGTTATTGCATGACCTAACTTGTACGTTACAGAGTCTAATATGAAATTAACTTTGAATTTTTGTGAATGCAGCAAAGAATGGGAGGGTGCCAGATTTTGTGTTCCTAGCACATGGGGTGGACTTAACCTCATCGATGCATGCCCCATTCGTTTTCAGATCATTCGCATCCGTACCATTCTCCACCAGGATCTTTCTTCTGCCTTTGTTGCCTGTGGCGTTTTTGGTTATGTTAATAATGTGGGCTTGGTCTAAGACCTTCCTCGTCAGTTTCTACAATCTTAGAGGCCATTTGCACCAGACATGGGTTGTTCCTAGATTCGGCTTTCAGGTTCGCTTTTGATTTTAAATTAAACAAGTTTGGCCACACTCATTATTGCAAGCCGATTAATCATCTAGAGCATCACGATCTTTTGCAGTATTTCTTACCATTTGCAATGGAGGGCATCAATAAGCGCATAGAGGAGGCAATTCTAAGGGCTGATAGGATAGGGGTGAAGGTCATCAGCCTTGCTGCATTAAATAAGGTCGGTCTTTAGTTTATTTATTTTATTGTTAAACTTGTCTTCCACTTCATTTTTTTTTTTTTTTAAGTTCTTTAATTGGCCCTTGAGTTATCTGATGATGGTAGTTGGGAGGAATAAATATGAGACATGAATCAACCTCATCTCCTTCATTTAAAACCATTGTGGACCTTTCACTTCACAGTTTAATTTCTTGGCACCATTTCTGGCAATTTAGCATCTGTCAAAAGCATCTCACTATCATTTACGTCTCAGTTGGACTGGAAATATCCAAGTTCATAGATCGAAAACTTGTTTGTATGTATTTCAGAAATGCTACACCACAAGTTCTCTGCTTCCTGCAATCATGAACCCACCTCCGTATTTGCTCAGTCTTTTACTCCTTTCTTTTAACGGAAAAACATCCTTTTCTTGAACCTGTACTCCAATCAGAACTCAGTATATCATCTATTCCTAACAGGACCCATTTTAACCTTACAAACTTCTCAACCATGCCTCTCTCTCTCTCTCTCTCCATATAAATTTGGTGAAAGAAGGGTTTAATGTCTCCCATATGCTATGGTTAAAAGTTAAAACAAGTCAGTGGTATCTGTCCATACCATTTCCATAGCAGGGCTAAATGTTAACCATTATTAGGTTTAACTATCCCAGCAGTGTTGCTAATAATAATCAATTCAAAAAAGGGGTTTAATTGGGCAATGCTTGCAGAACGAGGCTCTGAATGGAGGAGGAACACTGTTTGTTGAAAAGCATCCGGACCTAAAAGTCAGAGTTGTCCATGGTAACACCTTGACGGCGGCTGTTATTCTAAACGAAATTCCCAAGGACGTGGAAGAAGTGTTTTTAACAGGAGCTACTTCCAAGCTCGGCAGAGCTATTGCCCTTTACCTTTGTCGAAGGAGAGTACGCGTTCTTGTAAGTCTATACTCCAAATCTTTTCATTTATTTATTCACTGTTTTGATTAGCATATAGCACGTGATCAGTGGCAAAGCAATGCCCAAGGGGGGACACCCTTGGTTTGTACAAACTGATTGGGCTTCTGCGCGTGGTTCACTGTATCTTTGCAATTTAATTTTGTAGGGAACGCACGCAATTAACTATTTGCTGCCTAGGGTCTCCTTTTAGTTGCCATCTATAGATTGGTTAAATAATATTGATGGTTGTACCATTACCATAGTTCCATTTTTGCAAGCTAGTGTACTGAAATAGAGTTCGGAAACAAAGATGAAATTCATTTTATTTAATAGATAATAAAGCAAATATCGGGAGAAATTTATTTTGACGAATTGTAGATTATATATTAGTAGCATTATTTTTAATCCGACAAATGCATGCGGACCATAGGAGTATATGGTTGGACCTAATAATATTGTGTCCTTTATTTCGGTAAGGCTGGGGTTTAGTGCCAATTGAAATCGATTGCTTATGGGTTTGGACATAATGTACCAGATGTTGACTTTATCAACCGAGAGGTTTCAAAAAATACAAAGGGAAGCCCCTGCGGATTGCCAGAATTACCTCGTCCAGGTCACCAAGTACCAGGCTGCTCAAAATTGTAAGGTACGAGATGCAAATCCCGGTCTCATCGGCATGTTTTTTTTAGCTCATTGAAACACCTAAATTGCAGCTCAATAACATAAACTGACTTGAAGCAGTAACTTAAAGAATATATAAAACATGAATGAAATGTTGTTGTTATGAAATAGACATGGATCGTGGGTAAGTGGATAACACCAAGGCAGCAAAGTTGGGCTCCATCGGGGACACACTTTCATCAATTTGTGGTGCCACCTATCTTAGCCTTCAGAAGAGACTGCACTTACGGTGATCTGGCTGCCATGAGATTGCCTGATGATGTTGAAGGCCTTGGAAGTTGTGAGGTAACCAATCTTTTCTTTAGTCATCCATTTTTTCTTAGTACCATCATTAATATTATAATCACGTGCATGCTTTCTCACAAGTTCAGTTTTCTAACTATAAGTATTGGTGGATGTTGGGCAGTACACCATGGAAAGAGGAGTAGTGCACGCATGCCATGCAGGGGGCGTGGTTCATCAGCTAGAAGGCTGGACCCATCACGAAGTTGGGGCAATTGATGTCGATAGAATCGATATTGTCTGGAAAGCTGCTCTCAAGCATGGTTTAAGGCCAGTGTCAAGCATGTAAACCAGCAATGTTCCTTGTCGTAAATTGTCATGAAACAAACAAGGAGCAAACAAAACAAAGCAAAGAAAATGAATTTCGAATTTTAAACCTTAATGTTAATGCCATTTTTTTACGATTATCAAGATACTATATATTGCTACGAAGCGAACTGATTGTATTACCCTTTGGGTTTGGTAACACTTCTATGTATATTTTGATTTGAAAATCATTTGAAATTGAACTACCGTCTTTCTTAGACAACGGGGATTAAAATTTTAGATAAAAACTGGAATTGCATCGTTTGTCAAGCGGGTATTTACTGTTGATTAAACGATACCATTAGATTGTGTAGCTTACCGCTACCTCTTGTTTATTTGTTCGTTATTTCGCGTGCTATGGAATTTCTAGCATAACCATCCACGGATGTTGTTTTACAAGTGGCATTTTTCCTAAAACATTAATATCAGTCCATTTAAGTATGCTTAAATGAAATATGACCGTGGATATAAACTGATAGAATGGTGGTTTTATGTCTGCATTCCTTAGTTCAAGGATGTTCGGTTTCATATTCAACTTAAGTACTGTAACCTTTTAAACAACTTTTATATGGTTCCTAGCCCCTTCGCAACTCTTGCAGCTTAGAAAATTATATAATGATTTTTTTAATATATAGACATATACCTAATGAAAAAAATTATTTAGAAATCTAAGTCACCATTTAGATTATTTAAAAGAATAGGACTTTCCCTACCAGGTTAGATGGCAGTTAACTGTGCAAAAAACCACATATCACTATATTGAATAAAAAAATTGGACTTGATGCTGTGTATCAGCATACTACCAAACCAATTTTAATCGATTTTTATCCATGTCATAAAATTTGATTTTGAGTCAGATTTTTTAAATTGAGTCATTCAGAAAAGTTAACCGAAACGTTTTCAAAACTGGATATGGTAGTGAATTAGTCTCATTAATTTGTATTTTGGCATTAAATAGGGGTTTATTTGGACAATATAAAGTAATTGAATGAAAGTGTAATTACTAGAGTAGTAATGATAATGACAACAAATCAAGATCGCATTCAAGTTGTTCGACTCGAAAACAGATCAGATTTGATTTGAATGAAGAACCAAAATGTAACACCCCTTACCTGTATTCGACGCTGGAACAGTACGAGGCATTACCTATCTTAAACACAAGCATACCCACAATTCCGAATCATAAAAATCTGTTCAAATTTAAAACTTTTCAAACTTCCTCTTAACATCCTTAATATGGGCCTACAAAGCCCAAAACACACCTTAGAAATATTTCGGGATTAAATCAAGTTCTTTGGAAAACTTTGGAAAATGTCACTTAAGACAGGGGCACACGCCCGTGTGGATATGGTGACACGCCCATGTGACTTGATAGCATGGTCATGTTGACAGATCGTGTGATTTACACGGCCTAAGCATATAGGGACACACCCGTGTCCCACGCCCGTGTGGATTTATTTCTCAATTGAACCTCTGAGGGGTTTTCACACACGACACACGCCTGTGTATGCGTAATAAACCGAATTTGACCCTAATCGAATGGTAGTTTGGGACCACGAATCCGAGTCAGAAATATTTTAATATTTTATTTTGTGTTTATTATGTGTGAATTAAAAGGTGTGAGAGTTTAGAGAAAGATTTTATTGTTTAGGTGCTTGATTTGATAAAAGGACTTGATCGCATAAAGAGTAAAAGTGGCATATTAAAGTGAAATGTACCTTTTGATTGTGGCTTTTAAAGTGGATGTCCTAAAAGGACAATTAGCCCATTTCTTTAGATAGTGGATGGCATATATGAGAAATAAGATAAAAAATCTTGTTTTATAATCATATGTTTTTATTTTAGGTAATGAATAAACAATATTACCTTTAATTTTAAGGCATAAAATAATGAAACAAAGTGGGAAGAAAGAGAACATACCTTGTTCTTTTTCTTGGCCGAATGTGGAGGAAGAAAAACTCCATTGTTGGAGCTTAAATTTCAGCAACTTGGGGCTTCAATTAGGGTATGTATTTTGCTTAGTATTTTATAATTCTTACATTTTTGGAATTGTTACTTTGAATGCTATACAACCCATGTATCAATTTTTGAGATTTTGGCACATTAAGATTCGGCTAAGGTTGTATAAGCATGGCATGTAATGTTTGATAGTAGATTAGGAATGGTATGTGTGTAATCATCATTTTTAGAATTAGAAGTTTTGGTGAAATTAAATGTTAGGGACTAATTTGGAAAAAATAAATTCTTAAAGGATTAAAACATGAAATAAATGAAAAATATAGACTTGTATAATCCCTATGAACATTCGGCCCTTGAGTGTTGTAGGGAAATTTTGTGTATTTTGTGTTTTGTGCAATTTGGACAAAATTGTAAAAGGGTGAAACCCTAGGGTAAAATGGTAATTTGCCTATTTATGTGCTTAGGGACCAAATTGAGATGAAATATACTTGAATGAGCTAAATTTTAATGTGTTTAGATCAAGAGCAAAGAAAAGCAGTTTAGATCGGGGAAAGACGAAGGTTCTCGAATAGCCGATTTGCACGGTCTATCGACAACCAAGGTAAGTCCTTAAGAAAATATATGTCGAAAATTATTTATGTGACTTAATGGATGATGAAATTTAAATGTTTTGAGGATATATATATAAGATAGCCGAATATGGATAAATATTTTAGCATGAAGTGTTGTAAAATTTTAATTGAATTGATAAGTTCATGTGATATGAATTAAGTATGGTTTGTATAATTCGGTTAGCTTGTAATGTGAATGAGATGGAAGTAATATTGTATTTTGGGCTTGAGCCTAGCGGCCTTGTCTTGGTGATGTATTTCAGCTTTAAGCCTAGCAGTGCCTAGTCTTAGGTTATATGACCGATTTTAGCCACGATCGAAATGTGGTTTCGGGACCACAAATTCGAGTCAAAAATATTTTAATATTATTTTTCGTGTTAAATATATATGATTGAGCATGTGTTAAAATTTCGTGAATTTATTTATTTGTTTGTATGTTTAATTTAAGAAAAGGATCAAATTACATAAGTGGTAAAAAGTAGCCTTTTATTAATTGAGTGGTTTAATTGTTTTGATCTCTTTTATATGTGGACTTAAGTGGTAAATTTACCATCTATTATGTAGTGGACTGACATGTGGTTCTTAATTTCATGATAACATGTTTTATATATTATATAATTAAGTTAAAAAAAACATGTTATATTATAATATATGTGATATAATAATAAAATAAAGAAAACATGTTATTTTATCCCATTATCTTCTTCATCGTCAATAACAAAAGAAAAATAGAGAGGGGATTCATTTCTTCTATTTTTCTTCCCTTGGTGTTTTCGAAGGGAGGGAGAGACCTCAAAACCGATTGCATGTGGAGATAAATTTTAATTTTAGCTCGTCTAAGAGCATATTCTTCAAATGATCCGGTAATTTCTCAAAGCTCTTCTCGGATCATGGTTGCTTTTCAAGGAAATTTTGATGGATGATGGACGGTAAAGCTTGGTGAAAATGTTAAATTGCTTAGATGCATGGATTATTAGTGCATGAATTTCTTAAATGTGGTAGCAAGAGCCTTGATATTATTTTTTTGATAATGTTTTTTTTTTTTTACTTTCTTTTGTGGTTCAACTGGTATGGATGGAAATGAATAAATAGTGATGTATTTATTATGTGCGAAACCTGTGAATGGGAGTGTTTAATGCTACCATTAATGCAGCCGGGATGATAATAGAAGACTAATTCAATGTTGTAGATGTATGACCGAATGCCATTTGATGTGCCAAATTAATGATGTTTATTTAGTTGCAATTTATGGTGTCTAAACCGATTGTTAAAGGGTTAAAGCGACCATTTATGAAGTTGTTGGATGAGAATAAAAGCAAAGTAAATGTTGCATAATTTATGTCTAAGTGTCGATTAATGTCTTTGGTTAAATGGTGTTCAATAGCTATATATTTATGTTGGTTGAATGCTATTGGACAATTAATTACAACAGGAGAAATGGTTACAATAATGTTAATTAATGATGTCCGAATTGATGCCAAATTAAGTTCTTGATGTAATTGGTAATTAATATATCTTGCATTAATAAGTTAATTGAATGTAAATAATGTTGTCTAAATGAATGAAAATGTTCTTTGTTAGAAAATGCCATTTAAAATGTTTACATGTGAAAATTTAAAGAGTTTATGAGGGTTAAATGTTACAAGTAATGGTGTATGATGGTTGGAGTTTATTGTGTCCAAATTACCCCAATCTAAGTTTGAGTAATTGTGTGCGAACTTAATCTAATGCCTTTATCGCTTATGTTGTTTAAGAGCCTTATCTATGATGTATTGTTAATGTGTTTATCTTTGTACAAATCGGGACATATTGATTATGTTTCTTGCTATTGTTGATTAAATCTTGTGTGTTAATGTTGTATTTTCTTTGTCCAATTAATTTAGACAAATCAAAGATAAATTGTAAATTGCTCAATTATATGTTTTTGGATTAAATTGAATGAGAAAAGTGATGAATGAGCTTAATTTGAATTTATTTAGATCAAGAACTAAAGAAAAACAAATTTGGATCGGGAAAGCGAAAGTTGTCGACTAATGGGTTAACATTGTCCGTCGATAGTCGAGGTAAGTCCTTAATTTGAAATATGTCAAAGAATTATTTATGAACACATTAAATGATAATGTTCGATAAATTTGAGTGTATATTATTGTAATAGTGAATGTATATGGGTTAAATTGGCTTGAATGCATAAATTGACAATATGATATGAATGTGTATCTTTGATATATTATTTGGGAAAAATGTGAAGTATGTGATTGGTTTATGAATTATTTGGGCTTATTGCCTAGCGAGCTTAGTCTTAGGTGACATATTCGGGCTTCGTGCCTAGTGAGCTTAGTGTCGGTGACATATTAGGCTTCGTGCCTAGCGGACTTAATCTGGGTGACATATTGGGCCGTGCCTAACGAGCTTAGTCTTAGGTGATTTGATTCGAGCTTCGTGCCTAGCGAGCTTAATGCGGTGATACTTTAAAACGAAGAAACCATAAATTGTTCGAGTGTAACATAGTGAATCTATTGAGTTAAAAACTCGGGTAAGCTTAAATCTCATTGAATCCATCGAGTAAGGTAAATTGTGATTAATGTTACTTGAGTTGAAATATTATGTTAAGAATGGTGTTATGTGTGATTGAGCTTATTGATCGATGTGTATGAATGGTATAAGATAGAATTTGAGCTTAAACGGATTGAGCTTATTGATCGATGTGTATGAATGGTATAAGACAGAATTTGAGCTTAAACGTACTATTTTTAGGAGGTTCGGTTACTAGTAGAAATGCTTATAGTGAAAAGACTTTGAATATGATAATATAGTTGATATCAATGTTGTACCTATGTGACATGGAGCATGTGATTCATGTAATATATGTTTATACTATGGCTCGATGAATTATAGAATTATGGTAATGAAGTGTAAATGCTATGGTTAATAAAATATTAATATTATTGCATAAATATATTTATGGAAATATTTATATTCAATGTTATAAGTTTAAAGAAATAAAATGTTTAAGTGTTTGAATGTTACATTAAAGTTGCTTAAGACTTACTAAGCTAGTGAGCTTACTCTGTATGTGTTTGTATTTCTATTTTATAGATCGTTGATTCAACTACGGGCTCAGGGGATCATCAAGAAAGTCGACCACACTATCACTCTCTTTGGTATATATATGTTTTGTATACTTTTTGAATCAAAGGCATGTATAGGCTTTATTTTGATAAGTAATGAATGATGTTCGGATTTGTAAATGTATATATATGGCCTTGCGAATAAAGGCATTACTTTTGGGTTGAAGTATTGTTTATATGTTTGATATAATAGTCCGTTTTAATCTTTGGTATAAGGCGTATGCTTATAATGCTTGGAAGTTAAAAGTAGTTGTATAGAAATGATTATATATATGTATAAGTTAACTTGTTGGATTAGTTGTAAATAATAAGTATAAGTAGTTACAAATTATGGAAAAGTGGTAATGAATGTTAGGTCAAGGCATAGTTTATATGCTTGTGTTTTTAGGTTAAGTTGGCTTTGAGACCTATGTTTATGTATGGTCAATTGTAGTACAAATAAGTAAGCGTAAATTTTGCATAAATGATGAAAATTTAGTTATCACATTCGAGTTTTTGATCTATGTATATAACATGCAAAGTTATATTGAGATTATGCATATTACGATATAGGTATATATATATATATATATATATATGAAGTGTATTGTCTCTTAGTCTATAGGTGTAATGTCAAGTGATGTATGCATGTAGTCGTAATGATGCTTATTAGTAGTTCCAATGATAGGGTTCGGATGTGCTTTGGTTTAAGCGAAATGGTACGTAAGGCATGTTGGCATGAAATGTATACAAAGGGTGGTACTAATTAGGTGTTTATATCATAGATTAAAATAGATAAATATGCTAATAATGAGGATATGAATTAAACAATTGAAAAGATTTGGCTATTAGTAGCACTGTAACCTAATTCGATGACGGATACGGGTTAAGGGTGTTACATTTATTAGTATCGAGCTACGATTTAGTCGATTCTAGGACTACCGTAGTGCGTAAGTCTAGCTATACATGCCTTTGAATTGTATATATGATAGTGTGGTGACTTGACAATTTCAATTGTATTTTATATAGTAAATGGATTAGATCCCGATAGAGCCGTAGTTGATGATGTGGAGAGCGTTGCGCCTGGTCTCGCACGTGGATCAACGCCATTAGACTCTCGACCGATTCACGGGTAGCCACGAGGGGAGGCTAAACAAGCCTTCTACTAAATGATGAATGAATGGTTTACCAGTTTGTTCGAATAATCGGTTGTACAACAACCTCCACCTGAATAATCCAACTCCGGTACCTTGACACCACGATGATAGATCCAACGAGATCTAGCAGGCCTCCGTAGATAAAATCAGGAAATATGGGGCCGAGGAATTCAAGGCCAATGATGATGATGACGCAGAGCGAGCCAAGATGTGGCTTGATAACACTATTCGGGTACTCGATGAGTTATCTTGTACTCCAGATGAATGCCTAAAGTGTGCTATATCTCTACTTCGGGACACTGCCTATCCTTTGGTGGAACACCTTTGGTATCCGTAGTTTGAAATAAAAAGTAACTTGGGACTTCTTCCAAATTGAGTTAAGTAAGAAATATATCGATCGAGATTCATCGATCGAAATGGAAAGAATTTACGGAATTAAAACACGATCGCATGGTGTGGCGAATATGAACGGAAGTTTGTCGATTATGCCGTTACGCTCGGGAGTGTATTTCTACCGAAGCCATTATGTGTAAGAGATTTGAAGACGGCCTGAATGAAGACATAAAGTTACTTGTGGGCATTCTTGAAATCAAAGAGTTTGTGATTCGGGTTTTGAACCCCCTAGGTCGATATGTACTAGTCGATAAAGTGTATGAGAACTACCCTTTGGTGATTTGAGACATGTGTTTTCCAGTGGATCTGATGCTATTACCTTTTGATGAGTTTAACATTATTCTCGGTATGGATTAGTTGACCGTTCACGATGTGGTAGTGAATTGCAGACGAAAGACTATTGATTTGAAATGCCAAAATAACGAGATAGTTCGAATAGAGTCTGCGGATTTGAATGGACTACCTATTGTGATATCTTCTATGTTGGCTTGGTAGTATTTGAGAAAGGGTTGCGAAGCTTATCTTGCGTATGTGATTGATAGCAAGGTAACCAACAAGAATATTAAATCTGTACCGGTTGTTAGTGAATACCCAAATGTGTTCGTGGAGGAATTACCAGGATTGCCACCTATTCGTGAAGTAGAGTTTGGTATAGAGCTAGTGCCAAGGGCCACTCCGATTTTGATATCTCCGTATAGAATGGCACCGACTGAATTAAAAGAATTGAAGGCTCAGTTGCAAGTATTGTCAGATAAAGGTTTACGCCGTCGAGTTTCTCTCTCCAGAGTCGCTTGCGCCCGTTTTATTCGTGAAAAAGAAGGACGAAACCTTGAGAATATGCATTGATTATCGACAACTAAATAAAGTGACCGTAAAGAACAAATACCCGCTGCCTCGTATCGATGATTTATTCGATCAACTTAAAGGAGCTTCGGTGTTTTCAAAAATTGATCTGAGGTCAGGATATTATCAGTTGCGAGTTGAGAGTCGGACGTACCAAAAACTACTTTTCGGACGAGATACAGTCATTATGAGTTCTTGGTGATGCCGTTTGGACTCACTAATGCTCTGGCAGTTTTCATGGATTTGATGAATCGAGTATTCAGACCGTATCTAGATCAGTTTGTGGTTGTATTCATAGATGACATACGGATCTATTCGCGTGATGAAACCAAGCACGATGAACATTTGAGGCTAGTGCTATAGATTTTGTGTGACAAGTAATTGTATGCAAAATTCAGTAAATGTGAGTTTTAGTTGAAAGAAGTCAATTTTTTGGGGCATTTCATTTCAGCATCAGGTATTCGGGTTGACCCGAGTAAAATTTCAGCTATACTTGATTGGAAACCTCCGCGGAATGTTTCTACGGTTCACCGGATATTATAGACGCTTTGTGAAAAGATTCTCTATGATAGTAACCCCGATGAAAAAGCTATTACAAAAGGACGTGAAATTTGAGTGGTCAGAAAGGTGTCAGAAGAGTTTGGATCAACTGAAGACCTTGTTAATGGAAGCTCCAGTGCTTGTTTAGTTAGAGTCGGGTAAAGAGTTTGTTATTTTTAGCGATGCGTCTTTAAATGGGCTGGGTTGTGTATTGATACAGGAGGGTAAAGTTGTAGCCTACGCTTCGAGACAGATGAAACCACACGAGAGGAATTATCCGACACACGACCTTGAGTTGGCCGCTATAGTTTTTGCTTTAAAAATATGGCGTCACTATCTATTCGGTGAGAGATGCCACGTTTATTCGGATCACAAGAGTCTAAAGTATTTAATAACTCAGAAGGATCTGAATTTGAGACAACGACGATGATTGGAACTGTTAAAAAACTATGAGCTTGTGATTGACTATCACCCAGGGAAGGCTAATGTGGTTGCTGATGCACTTAGTCAAAAGTCACTATTTTCTTTACGCATAATGAATGCGAATATAGCTATGACCGATGATGGTGTGATCATTACAGAATTGAAGACGAGACCACTTTTTGTACAATAGATTCATAATGTCTTTCATGTATCGATGCTTCGACGATACCGATCTGATACTTCTCATGTGATCAGTCCATCAGAGACTGAAATTCAACCCACTTATGAGGAAGAACCGATTCGCATATTAGCTAGTGAAATGAAAGAGTTACGAAATAAGAAAATCTTGTTGGTTAAATTTATGTGGCATAAGCACGGGGTTGAGGAAGCAACTTGGGAAGCGAGGAACCAATGAAAGAACGTTACCCACATTTATTCATTGGTAAGATTTTGGGACGAAAATCCCTTAAGGGAGAGAGTTATAATGACCGATTTTAGCCCTACGATCGAAATGTGGTTTGAGACCACAAATTGAGTCAAAAAATATTTTAATATTATTTTTCGTGTTAAATATATATGATTGAGCATGTGTTAAAATTTCGTGAATTTATTTGATTGTTTGTATGTTTAATTTAAGAAAAGGATCAAATTACATAAGTGGTAAAAAGTAGCCTTTTATTAATTGAGTGGTTTAATTGTTTTGATCTCTTTTATATGTGGACTTAAGTGGTAAATTTACCATCTATTATGTAGTGGATGACATGTGGTTCTTAATTTCATGATAACATGTTTTATATATTATATAATTAAGTTAAAAAAAACATGTTATATTATAATATATGTGATATAATAATAAAATAAAGAAAACATGTTATTTTATCCCATTATCTTCTTCATCGTCAATAACAAAAGAAAAATAGAGAGGGATTCATTTCTTCTATTTTTCTTCCTTGGTGTTTTCGAAGGAGGAGAGACCTCAAAACCGATTGCATGTGGAGATAAATTTTAATTTTAGCTCGTCTAAGAGCATATTCTTCAAATGATCCGGTAATTTCTCAAAGCTCTTCTACGGATCATGGTTGCTTTTCAAGGAAATTTTGATGGATGATGGATGGTAAAGCTTGGTGAAAATGTTAAATTGCTTAGATGCATGGATTATTAGTGCATGAATTTCTTAAATGTGGTAGCAAGAGCCTTGATATTATTTTTCTTGATAATGTTTTTTTTTTTACTTTCTTTTGTGGTTCAACTGGTATGGATGGAAATGAATAAATAGTGATGTATTTATTATGTACGAAACACAGTGAATGGGAGTGTTTAATGCTACCATTAATGCATCGGGATGATAATAGATGACTAATTCAATGTTGTAGATGTATGACCGAATGCCATTTGATGTGCCAAATTAATGATGTTTATTTAGTTGCAATTTATGGTGTCTAAACCGATTGTTAAAGGGTTAAAGCGACCATTTATGAAGTCATTGGATGAGAATAAAAGCAAAGTAAATGTTGCATAATTTATGTCTAAGTGTCGATTAATGTCTTTGGTTAAATGGTGTTCAATAGCTATATATTTATGTTGTTTGGAATGCTATTGGACAATTAATTACAACAGAGAAATGGTTACAATAATGTTAATTAATGATGTACGAATTGATGCCAAATTAAGTTCTTTGGGGAATGTAATTGGTAATTAATATATCTTGCATTAATAAGTTAATTGAATGTAAATAATGTTGTCCAAATGAATGAAAATGTTGTTGTTCGAAAATGCCATTTAAAATGTTTACATGTGAAAATTTATAGAGTTTATGAGGGTTAAATGTTACAAGTAATGGTGTATGATGGTTGGAGTTTATTGTGTCCAAATTACCCCAATCTAAATTTGAGTAATTGTGTGCGAACTTAATCTAATGCACTGTCGTTTATGTTGTTTAAGAGCCTTATCTATGATGTATTGTTAATGTGTTTATGCTGTACAAATCAGGACATATTGATTATGTTTCTTGCTATTGTTGATTAAATACTGTGTGTTAATGTTGTATTTTGCTGTCCAATTAATTTAGACAAATCAAAGATAAATTGTAAATTGCTCAATTATATGTTTTTGGATTAAATTGAATGAGAAAAGTGATGAATGAGCTTAATTTGAATTTATTTAGATCAAGAACTAAAGAAAAACAAATTTGGATCGGGGAAAGGCGAAAGTTGTCGACTAGCCGGTTAACGTTGTCCGTCGATAGTCGAGGTAAGTCCTTAAGCTGAAATATGTCAAAGAATTATTTATGAACCTGTTAAATGATAATGTTCGATAAATTTGAGTGTATATTATTGTAATAGCTGAATGTATATGGGTTAAATTGGCTTGAATGCATAAATTGACAATATGATATGAATGTGTATCTTTGATATATTATTTGGGAAAAATGTGAAGTATGTGATTGGTTTATGAATTATTTCGGGCTTATTGCCTAGCAGGCTTAGTGCCGGTGACATATTCGGGCTTCGTGCCTAGCAGGCTTAGTGCCGGTGACATATTCGGGCTTCGTGCCTAGCGAACTTAGAGTGGTGACATATTCGGGCCGTGCCTAGCGAGGCTTAGTCTTGGGTGACATATTCGGGCCGTGCATAACGGGCTTAGTCTTGGTGATTTGATTCGAGACCCGTGCCTAGCGAGCTTAATCTGGGTGATACTTTAAAACGAAGAAACCATAAATTGTTCGAGTGTAACATAGTGAATCTATTGAGTTAAAAACTCGGGTAAGCTTAAATCTCATTGAATCCATCAGGAGTAAGGTAAATTGTGATTAATGTTACTTGAGTTGAAATATTATGTTAAGAATGGTGTTATGTGTGATTGAGCTTATTGATCGATGTGTATGAATGGTATAAGATAGAATTTGAGCTTAAACGGATTGAGCTTATTGATCGATGTGTATGAATGGTATAAGATAGAATTTGAGCTTAAACGTACTATTTTTAGGAGGTTCGGTTACTAGTAGAAATGCTAATAGTGAAAAGACTTTGAATATGATAATATAGTTGATATCAATGTTGTACCTATGTGACATGGAGCATGTGATTCATGTAATATATGTTTATACTATGGCTCGATGAATTATAGAATTATGGTAATGAAGTGTAAATGCTATGGTTAATGAACTATTAATATTATACTGCATAAATATATTTATGGAAATATTTATATTCAATGTTATAAGTTTAAAGAAATAAAATGTTTAAGTGTTTGAATGTTACATTAAAGTTGCTTAAGACTTACTAAGCTAGTGAGCTTACTCTGTATGTGTTTGTATTTCTGTTTTATAGATCGTTGATTCAACTACGGGCTCAGGGGATCATCAAGAAAGTCGACCACACTATCACTCTCTTTGGTATATATATGTTTTGTATACTTTTTGAATCAAAGGCATGTATAGGCTTTATTTTGATAAGTAATGAATGATGTTCGGATTTGTAAATGTATATATATGGCCTTGCGAATAAGGCTGTTACTTTTGGGTTGAAGTATTGTTTATATGTTTGATATAATAGTCCGTTTTAATCTTTGGTATAAGACGTATGCTTATAATGCTTGGAAGTTAAAAGTAGTTGTATAGAAATGATTATATATATGTATAAGTTAACTTGTTGGATTCGTTGTAAATAATAAGTATAAGTAGTTACAAATTATGGAAAAGTGGTAATGAATGTTCGGTCAAGGCATAGTTTATATGCTTGTGTTTTTAGGTTAAGTTGGCTTTGAGACCTATGTTTATGTATGGTCAATTGTAGTACAAATAAGTAACGTAAATTTTGCATAAATGATGAAAGTTTAGTTATCACATTCAGTTTTTGATCTATGTATATAACATGCAAAGTTATATTGAGATTATGCATATTCTGATATAGGTATATATATATATATATATATATATATGAAGTGTATTGTCTCTTAGTCTATAGGTGTAATGTCAAGTGATGTATGCATGTAGTCGTAATGATGCTTATTAGTAGTTCCAATGATAGGGTTCAGTGTGCTTTGGTTTAAACGAAATGGTACGTAAGGCATGTTGGCATGAAATGTATACAAAGGAGTGGTACTAATTAGGTGTTTATATCATAGATTAAAATAGATAAATATGCTAATAATGAGGATATGAATTAAACAATTGAAAAATATTTGGCTATTGGTAACGCCTGTAACCCTAATTCGGCGACGGATATGGGTTAAGGGGTGTTACACCGGTGACTTATTTCAGGCTTTAAGCCTAGCAGGCCTAGCGCCGGTGATTTATTTCAGGCTTTAAGCCTAGCAGGCCTAGTGCCGGTGACTTATTACGGGCTCTGAGCCTAGTAGGCCTTGTGCCGGTGTTACTTATCGGGCTTTGACGCCTAGCCGGCTTGATGTCGGGGATGTGTTTTACAAAGGAGAAACCGAATTTTGTTCAAGGCAAACCGTAGCTAATGTATCTAGTTAAAGGCTCAGGTAAGCAAGAAAGGTAGGTTATGATTAATGATACTTGAGTCGAGTTAATACTATGAGAACAGTGTTATGTACATTTGAGATTACGATTGATGTGCATGAGTATTATATGATTGAATTTGAGCTTGAATGTACTATTATGGAGATTCGGTTTCAAATAGAAATGCTAAGATTGAAAGAAATTTTAATACGATAACATGGTTGATATGAATCTTTGTACTTATCGATTTGGAGCATGTGACTCTTGTAATATACTTACTTTGTGCTTCGAAGAGATACAGGTTTATGGAAATGAAGTACAATTACTTAGGTTAATGAACTATTAGTATTCGGCCCTGTATAAATCAATATATTTAAATGTATATGTGCAATGTCATAAGTTGAATGATTTAAATGTTTAAGTGTTTGAATGTCATATTATCATGAGCTTAGGACTTACTAAGATAGTAAGCTTATTTGTGTGAAATGTTCTCCTCTATTTTATAGATTAGGTTCAGGCTACAAGCTCATCGGGATCGTCAAGAAAGTCGACCACACTATCAATCTAATTTGGTACTCTTTCATTTTGGTTTTCGGATAGAGGCATGTATAGGAAAGACTTTGACTTTGTTTTGATGAAAACTTTTTGTTCATGTATATAATAGCCATGCGAATATGGCTAAAATTTCAGTTAAGTACGTTTTTGATGCTTTTGATATAATTGTCAGTTTATATCGTTAATGTTTGTGCAAATGCAATCAAGGTTTAAATCGAATATGGTAAGGAAAAATATATTTGTGAAGTGAACATTTGAGTTGGGAAATGTGGTATGAATAATCATTTGTATACTCAATTATATTGAACCATAGTTGTGTTTCATTCATAGGTTAATAATGTTAGGATTTCATGTGAGTGTTCAAGTATAAGTTAAATTTATATAAATTATTATGATGCATGGATATTATGAATTGTATGTGGGTATATTAGGTTATAGTCTAGGTACATATCGTATACATATATATGGATATATATATATATAGGTTAGTCATGACATATAGGCGTGATGTGTTTAGTTGTGAAATATCCATTATTAAATATGCATGTTTTGTTTAAATATGAAAGGAAAAAAAAATAAATCTCATGAGTTATGTATTCGGTAATACATGGTATTGAGAAAATATATTTGGTTTTGGATTTCATTTGTACATGGCTAATAAACATCATATGCTTGGTTTGAATGCGTCATTATAATGATAAGCTCATGATTTATGTAAGTATTTTAAGGCAAATTTTGTGACTTTAAGATATGTATATTGGCTTGAATAAATGATATATAATTGAAATGAATTCGATTGAACTGTGAGACATGATTTGTATATCAGGTATGACTAATCATTTAAGACTAATATTTAATTAATAAAATGTTATATACATGTATATATATATATATATGCATTTATGGATAAGTTCTATGTGATTATGTGAATGTATGAAAGCTGTATTTCTTTGAAAATGCCTCGTAACCCTAATTCGGCGATGGATATGGGTTAGGGGTGTTACATTTTAATTGGTATCAGAGCTTACGGTTTAGTCAATTCTAGGACTACCGTAGTATGTAAGAGTCTAGCTATACATGCCTTTGAATTGTAAATATGATAGTGTGGTGACTTCTGACGGTTTCAATTGTATTTTATATAGTAAGTGGATTCCGATCTCGAGAGTAGTAGGCGATGGCGTGGAGAGTGTTGCGCTGGTCTCGCACATGGATCGGCGCCATTAGACTCTCAACCGATTCACGGGTAACCACGAGGAGAGGCTAAACAAGCCTTCTACCAAATGATGAATGAATGGTTTACCCAGTTTGTTCAAAATAATCCATTGTACAACAACCTCTACCCCGAATAATCCAACTCGGTACCTTCACCACCAGATGATAGATCCAATGAGATCTAGTAGGCCTCCTGTCGATAAAATCAGAAATTTAGGTAGAGGAATTCAAGGCTAATGATGATGATGATGCGAGCGAGCTAAAATGTGGCTTGATAACACTATTAGGTACTTGATGAGCTATCCTGCACTCCAGATGAATGTTTGAAATGTGCTATATCTTTACTTCGGGACACTGCCTATCACTGGTGGAATACACTAGTATCAGTGGTTCCAAAAGAAAAAGTGACATGGGATTTCTTCCAGAATGAATTCCACAAGAAATATATCAGCCAGAGGTTCATCGACCGAAGCGTAAAGAATTTCTTGAACTAAAAGCAGGGCAAATGACCGTGGCTGAATATGAGCAAAAATTTGTCAGATTGAGCCGATATGCTAGGGAGTGTGTATCAACTGAAGCCATTATGTGCAAAAGGTTTGAAGATGGTTTGAATGAAGATTTAAAGTTGCTTGTTGGCATTCTTGAAATCAAAGAGTTTGTGACACTAGTCGAACGAGCTTGCAAAGCTGAAGAGCTTGGGAAGGAGAAAAGAAAGGCTGAGACAGAAGCTAGAGACACTCGTAAAAGACCATCGGGTAAGAATTTCCATTCCACATCTAAGAAGTTTAGAGATGACTTCATAGTCATAAAGCTACTTGATTCACATAGGCGTGATCGACCTCCGGTGAGCTCCCGAGCTACCTCGATGGCGATGTTGATAACGTTCCACGAATTGAGTTGAATGCAAACATTGTGGAAAATGGCATTACGGGAGTTGTAGAGTTCGTGATCGGTCTGCTTTAAATGTGGATCCTCGGACCATTTTATTCGAGAGTGCCCGATGTTAGTGAGCATGTCGACACAGAACTCTAGAACCAAGCGATTGCATCGACATAGGGCGAGACCACCCGGGCATTTTGGCAATGTAGGTGGTAGTCGAGAGGGACAAAGAACACGGCGATTCGATGCGAGGCTAGAGCTCCGGCTAGAGCTTATGTTACTCGAGCTAGAGAGGATCTTGCTTCTCCGGATGTCATTACGGTACTTTCACCCTTTATGATACTCTGTAATTACATTGATTGATCTGGTTCGACCTATTCATATGTATGTGAAACTACGGTATTGATGAAGACTCTGTCGATTGAGTCTCTTGAGTTTGTGATTCAGCGTATCCAACCCTTTGGGTAGATGTGTGTTTGTCAATAAAGTGTGTAAAGGTTGCCCATTGATGATTTGGGATTTTTGTTTCCCGATCGATTTAATCTTTGTTGCCCTTGATAAGTTTGATATAATTTTGGGAATGGGTGGTTAACTTCACATGACGCGATGGTGAATTGCAAAAGAAAGCTTATTGATTTGAGGCATCGAGCGGTGAGATCATTAGAATTGAATCCGATGATTTAAGTGGGTTTCCTCTGATTATATCCTCGATGTTAGCGGAAGTATGTGAGAAAAGGGTGCAAAGCTTATTTGGCTTATGTCTTGGATAATAAATTATCGAGAAAGCAGATTGAATCTGTCTGGGATTGTATGTGAATACCGGATGTGTTCCTAAAGAACTACCGGGTTTACCCCATCTGAGAGATTGAGTTTGGCATTGAATTAGCAAGAAGCGACTCGATCTCAATAGCTCCATATTGGATGGCACCTCTTGAGCTAAAGAGTTGAAAGCACGGTTGCAAGAGTTAACAGATAGGGGCTTTGCGACCAAGTTTCTCTCCTTGGGTGCACGGTTCTTTTGTGAGAAAGAAAGATGGAGCGATGCGAATGTGTATTGATTATCGATGGCGAATAAGGTAACTATAAAGAATAAGTACCGTTACCTCGAATTGATGATTTGTTTGATCGGTTTTAAGGGCTTGATATTTTGAAGATAGATCGAGATCGGGTTATTATCGATTCTTGAGTCGGAGATCTGAGATGTGCCAAAGGCGCATTAGGACGAGGTACGGACATTTTGAGTTTTGGTTATGCCTTTTGGGCTTACTAATGCACCAACTATTTTTATGGATTTGATGAATCGGGTTTTAGATAGTTTTGGATCGATTTGTGGTAGTGTTTATTGATGATATATTGATCTACTCCAAAGATGAAATCGAGCATCTTTGAGTATTTGAGATTAGTGCTACAAACTTTCTGAAATCGCAGTTGTATGCAAAGTTTAGTAAGTGTGAGTTCGGATGAAAGAGGTGACTTTTGGGACATGTTGTTTGACATCGGGCATTGAGTTGATCCAAACAAAATCTCACTATACTTGATTGGAAGCCACCAAAAATGTTTACGAGATTGAAGTTTTACGGGACTTGTGGGTTACTATCGACGATTTGTGAAAGATTTTTCTATGATAGCTACCCGTTGACAAAGTTGTTGCGAGAAAGATGTCGAGTTGAATGGTCGGAAAAGTGTCGAAAAGTTTTGATCGGTGAAAGCCCTTTTGATGAAGCTCGGTGTTAGTTCAAACTGAATCGGGTAAAGAATTTGTTGTTTATTCGATGCTTCTTTGAAAGGTTTGGGCTGCGTTTTGATTCGGGAAGGCAAAGTTGTAGCCTACGCTTCAAGACAACTGAAGCTGCATGAAAGAAATTACCCGACGCATGATTTAGAACTTGCAGCTATTGTGTTCGCACTGAAAATTTGGCGTCATTATTTATTTGGCAAGAAATGTCATGTTTACTCGGATCACAAAAGTCTTAAACATTTGATGACTCAAAAAGAGTTGAACTTGAGACAACGTAGATGGTTAGAACTGTTGAAAGACTATGAGTTAGTGATTGACTACCATCTGGGGAAAGCTAACGTTGTTGCAGATGCATTAAGTCAAAAATCATTGCTTGCTTTTCGTGCATTGAACACACGATGGTTATATCGGTGATAGTTCGATCATAGCGAGTTAAAAGCAAGACCGATGTTTATTCAGCAAATTTGTGATGCACAAAAAGCGACAAAGATATATTATCAAAGCGGGCTCGATGTGGAAATAATGCGAGTCAAAATTTGAATTGATGATAATGATTTGCTTGAAATACAAAGGCGAATGTGTGTCTTGAGGGGCGTGGATTTGATTCGGATGTTATTGAAAGAAGCTCATAATAGTCGGATGTCGATACATCCGGTAGCACGAGAATGTATAATGACTTGAAGCGTTCTCTTGGTGGCACGATATGAAACGAGATATATCGAAATTTGTTTCAAAGTGTTTAATTTGTCGATAAGTAAAAGCCAAGCATCAAGTGCCTACGGGTTGCTTGATAGATCATGATACTGAATGGAAATGGGATAGAATTACAATGGATTTTGTATCTGGTCTTCCTATGACACCGAGTAAGAAAGATGCCGTCGGGTTATAGTTGATAGGTGACTAAATCACTCATTTTGTGTCGGTTCGTCAGGACTTTTCACTTGATAAACTTGCTGAATTGTATGTATCACGCATTGTGAGATTGCATGGTGTCCGAGTTCCATTATTTGAGATGAGACCCGAGATTTACATCGCGATTTTGGAAGAAGTTGCAAGATGCTTTAGGTACTAAACTACATTTAGTATAGCCTTTCATCCATGAGACAGAGCGGTCGATCTGGCGAACTATTCGAGATACACGAGGACATGTTGAGATGTTGCGTTCTCGAGTTTGAAGGTGGGAACAATACCTACCTTTGATTGAATTTGCTTATAATAATAGCTTTCAATCTAGTATCAAAATGGCGCCCTATGAAGCCTTGTACGGGCGAAGGTGTCGAATGCCATTATACTGGACCGAGCTCAGTGAGAATAAGATACACGGGGTTGATTTGATTAAAGAAACCGAACAGAAAGTAGCTATTATTAGAGATAATTTGAAAGCTGCCTCGGATCGTCAAAAATCCTATGCTGACTTGAAACGTAAAGACATTGAATTTCAAGTTGGAGATCGAGTATTCTTGAAAGTTTCTCCGTGGAAAAAGGTACTCCGATTTGGTTGGAAAGGCAAACTTAGTCCGAGATTTATCGGTCCTTACGAAATTACTGAACGTATTGGGCCTGTTGCTTATAGGTTGAAATTGCCTTCGAGTTAGAAAAGATACATGATGTATTTCATGTTTGATGCTTAAATAATCTGAATCGATCCGTCTCATGTGATCACACCATCGAGATTGAAATCACCTTCGATATGACGTATGAGGAAGAACCGATCTATATTTTAGCTCGGAAAAGAAAGAGTTAAGAAACAAGAAAATTCCATTAGTGAAAGTACTATGGAAAAGGCACGGAGTTGAAGAGGCTACGTGGGAGCACTGAAGATTCAATGAGGCAACAATATCCGAAGCGTTGTTTAACGGTAAGATTTTCGGGACGAAAATCCTTAAGGGAGAGTTGTATGATGAATTTGACCCTAATCGAGCGGTGGTTTGGGACCACGAATCGAGTCGAGAAATATTTTAATATTTTATTTTGTGTTTATTATGTGTGAATTAAAAGGTGTGAGAGTTTCAGAGAAAGATTTTATTGTTTAAATGCTTGATTTGATAAAAGGACTTGATCGCATAAAGAGTAAAAGTGGCATATTAAAGTGAAATATACCTTTTGATTGTGGCATTTAAAGTGGATGTCCTAAAAGGAAAATTAGCCCATTTCTTTAGATAGTGGGCGGCATATATGAGAAATAAGATAAAAAATCTTGTTTTATAATCATATGTTTTATTTTAGGTAATGAATAAACAATATTACCTTTAATTTTAGGGCATAAAATAATGAAACAAAGTGGGAAGAAAGAGAACATACCTTGTTCTTCTTCTTGGCGAATGTGGAGGAAGAAAAACTCCATTGTTGGAGCTTAAATTTGACAACTTGGGGCTTCAATTAGGGTATGTATTTTGCTTAGTATTTTATAATTCTTACATTTTGGAATTGTTACTTTGAATGCTATACAACCCATGTATCAATTTTTGAGATTTTGGCACATTAAGATTCAGCTAAGGTTGTATAAGCATGGCATGTAATGTTTGATAGTAGATTAGGAATGGTATGTGTGTAATCATCATTTTTAGATTTAGAAGTTTTGGTGAAATTAAATGTTAGGGACTAATTTGAAAAAAATAAATTCTTAAAGGATTAAAACATGAAATAAATGAAAAATATAGACTTGCATAATCCCTATGAACATTCGGCCCTTGAGTGTTGTAGGGAAATTTTGTGTATTTTGTGTTTTGTGCAATTTGGACTAAATTGTAAAAGGGTGAAACCCTAGGGGTAAAATGGTAATTTGCCTATTTATGTGCTTAGGACCAAATTGAGATGAAATGTACTTGAATGAGCTAAATTTTAATGTGTTTAGATCAAGAGCAAAGAAAAACAGATTTAGATCGGGGAAAGACGAAGGTTCTCGAATAGCCGATTTGCATTGTCTATCGACAACCGAGGTAAGTCCTTAAGCAAATATATGTTGAAAATTATTTATGTGACTTAATGGATGATGAAATTTAAATGTTTTGAGGATATATATAAAAGATAGCCGAATGTGGATAAATATTTTAGCATGAAGTGTTGTAAAATTTTAATTGAATTGATAAGTTCATGTGATATGAATTAAGTATGGTTTGTATAATTCTGGTTAGCTTGTAATGTGAATGAGATGGAAGTAATATTGTATTTGGGCTTGAGCCTAGCGAGCCTTGTCTTGGTGATGTATTTCGGGCTTTAAGCCTAGTAGGCCTAGTGCCGGTGACTTATTTCAGGCTTTAAGCCTAGCAGGCCTAGCGCCGGTGATTTATTTCAGGCTTTAAGCCTAGCAGGCCTAGTGTCGGTGACTTATTACGGGCTCTGAGCCTAGCAGGCCTTGTGCTGGTGTTACTTATCGGGCTTTGACGCCTAGCAGGCTTGATGCCGGTGATGTGTTTTACAAAGGAGAAATCGAATTTTGTTCAAGGCAAACCGTAGCTAATGTATCTAGTTAAAGGCTCAGGTAAGCAAGTAAGGTAGGTTATGGTTAATGATACTTGAGTCGAGTAAATACTATGAGAATAGTGTTATGTACATTTGAGATTACGATTGATGTGCATGAGTATTATATGATTGAATTTGAGCTTGAATGTACTATTATGGAGATTCGGTTTTCAAATAGAAATGCTAAGATTGAAAGAAATTTTAGTACGATAACATGGTTGATATGAATGCTGTACTTATACAATTTGGAGCATGTGACTCTTGTAATATACTTACTTTGTGCTTCGAAGAGATACAGGTTTATGGAAATGAAGTACAATTACTTAGGTTAATGAACTATTAGTATTTGGCCCTGTATAAATCAATATATTTAAATGTATATGTGCAATGTCATAAGTTGAATGATTTAAATGTTTAAGTGTTTGAATGTCATATTATCATGAGCTTAGGACTTACTAAGCTAGTAAGCTTATTTGTGTGAAATGTTCTCCTCTGTTTTATAGATTAGGTTCAGGCTACAAGCTCAGCGGGATCGTCAAGAAAGTCGACCACACTATCAATCTAATTTGGTACTCTTTCATTTTGGTTTTCGAATAGAGGCATGTATAGGAAAGACTTTGACTTTGTTTTGATGAAAACTTTTTGTTCATGTATATAATAGCCATGCGAATATGGCTAAAATTTTGGTTAAGTACGTTTTTCATGCTTTTGATATAATTGTCAGTTTATATCGTTAATGTTTGTGCAAATTCAATCAAGGTTTAAATAGAATATGGTAAGGAAAAATATATTTGTGAAGTGAACATTTGAGTTGGGAAATGTGGTATGAATAATCATTTGTATACTCGATTATATTGAACCATAGTTGTGTTTCATTCATAGGTTAATAATGTTAGGATTTCATGTGAGTGTTCGAAGTATAAGTTAAATTTATATAAATTATTATGATGCATGGATATTATGAATTGTATGTGGGTCTATTCGGTTATAGTCTAGGTACATATCGTATACATATATATGGATATATATATATATATATATATAGGTTAGTCATGACATATAGGCGTGATGTGTTTAGTTGTGAAATATCCATTATTAAATATGCATGTTTTGTTTAAATATGAAAGGAAAAAAATAAATCTCATGAGTTATGTATTCGGTAATACATGGTATTGAGTAGAAAATATATTTGGTTTTGGATTTCATTTGTACATGGCTAATAAACATCATATGCTTGGTTTGAATGCGTCATTATAATGGTAAGCTCATGATTTATGTAAGTATTTTAAGGCAAATTGTGTGACTTTAAGATATGTATATTGGCTTGAATAAATGATATATAATTGAAATGAATTCGATTGAACTGTGAGACATGATTTGTATATCAGGTATGACTAATCATTTAAGACTAATATTTAATTAATAAAATGTTATATACATGTATATATATATATATATATGCATTTATGGATAAGTTCTATGTGATTATGTGAATGTATGAAAGCTGTATTTCTTTGAAAATGCCTCGTAACCCTAATTCGGCGACGGATATGGGTTATGGGTGTTACAGTGTCCATGGCTCGTGTCCCTCACACGACTATGACATGCCCGTGTGCAAAAACTTTGAAATTATGTTTCTAACGTCATCAACCTAATAAGGTCACACGGCCAAGGCACAAGCCCATGTCCTTAGACCGTGTGGCGAATTAAATTCCTAAATTTAGGTGCAAACTTCACACGGCCTGGGCACACGCCCATGTCCTATGACCGTGTCTTCCATACGGTTGAGACACATGGTCGTGTCTCAGCCCGTGTGGTTACTACTGGGCATTCTGTTTTGCCAACTTAGAATGCAAGGGGACACACGACCAAACTATAACAGCTCGTTTTAGGCTCTAGTCAGAACAGTGGTTTCGGGACCACAAATCGAGGTCAAAAAAATATTTTAATATTATTTTTGGTGTTCATAATATGTTATTGAGCATGTGTGAAAGTTCTGTGTGAAAATTTTATTGATTGTGTGCCGAATTAAGAAAAAGGACTTAATCGCATAAAATGTAAAAGCTGTGTGCTGGTTGTTAAAGTGATTAATTGTCATGGCTTTTTAAATGAGAGGTCCTTATGTTGTAAATGTACCATTAATGTTTTGAATGGACATAAATGGGTATATATTAGGTGAATTTATAATGTTTTAATCAAGGGTAAAATGGTAAAACAAGCATAAATGTATAAAAAAAATAAAAGCATTATCATATTTAATTTCTCTTCATCTCAACCGAATAACAAAAGAAAATAAAGACAAGGGAGAGCTTTAGGTTTCGGTACACTTGAGATCTTGATTGAGACCAAGAAATGAGAGATTCGGATCGAGATCGAGGAAAGACAAAGTACTCGATTGATCTACTAGTTTCGGTATTTTAACGTCCAAGGTAAGTTTGGATATAATACAAGTTGTTAAATTTATATCTATGTGGTGAGAATTGAATGAATGTATATTTAATGAAATAGAAATGTATTACATATGAAATCGAGTAATGAGGCACTAAGTGCGCGAAATTAGAAATGGGACAAAGATGATTGGCACTATGTGTGGGAAACAATAGAAGTTTTGGCTTATTAATTTGGCACTGTGTGTGCGATACTGAGATAAGTTCGGTTTAAAGTATAGGCACTAAGTGTGCAATGATATTAATGATTCGGCAACGAAATTGGCACTAAGTGTGCAATAAACCAAATGAATAACAAAGGTTGATCGAAATGTAATATCGAGCATGAATTAGCATGGATGGTGAATAACTATGTGTTGGCTAAGGTATGTATTGAACCTTTGTGGTTGATAAAATTATGTATGGATTTATGAATGGATGAGTGAGTATAATAGTTATGGATGGTATGGTGTGTGTAACAGCCCGGTTTAGACCCTAGACGGAACAGTGATTTTGAGACCACAAATCCAAGGTTAGAAAAATATTTTAATATTATTTTTGGTGTTTGCAGTATGAGATTAAGTTTATGTGAAATTTCTGTGTGAAAATTTTATTGTTTGAGTGCTTAAATAGCAAAAAAGACTTAATCGCATAAAGTGTAAAATCCTATGTGCTGATTTTTAAGTGCTTAATTGTTGTTGTCTTTATAATGTGGAGGCCTTATGAGGCAATTAGCCCATTATTTAGATAGTGGATGGTAGATGGACATTTATAACCAACCATTATAAGCTTAAATGTTTATTTCATTAAGGGTAAGATTGGAAATCAATTATAAATGTTATAATAATCAAAATGAAGTCAAAATTCTCATCTTTTTCATGTATCTTCCTACAAAAATTGACCAAGGAAATAGGACTTGAGGCTTTCATGGTTTCGATACACTCATAGCTAAATTAAGGTAAGAGTTTTGTTCGATTTTTGATAAATTCTACATTTTCATGATCGTTGCTTTGTGCTCTAGCCAACCCATGCTTAAATTTTAGAAATTGATAGTGATTTTGAGATATGCCATTGATGAATGTTTTAGCTATGTGTTAGTTGATGATGAAGTAGGAAAGATAGGTGAAAGATAAACATATTTTGTTTTTTCCTTCATCTTTTGACCGAATATTTGAGAAATAAAGAAGGGTTTAGTTCTTTTGATATTCGGCCATTACAAGCTTTGATTCAAGGTATGTTTTTAATTGGTTTTCGATAATTTTTATGTTTTTGCAATCGTTGCTTCGTCTACTTCAAAACCCATGTCTTAATTTTGAGTATTGATGAAGTTTATGAGATGAGCCTTTGATGAACTCATGTGATTTGTAATGCATTATAGTGAAATGTGAAAGATATGTATATGATTATCATAGTTTATTTTTGGAGTTTTGTTGAATTTGAGTATATTAGACTCAATTAAGAAAAATGATTATTTGAGGGATTAAATTGTGAATTTGAAACACCCCAAACCCGGCCCAAAAAGCCTAACCGGATTTGTTATGTTCCTCGAGTAAAACTTTAGCGGAATTCCATTGTAAAGAAATTTTGTCTTTTAAAACATTATTTTTAGGAGGAATTAATAAAATCAAAAGGAAACCAAACTTAAGAAAATTTACTTGAAAACATTTATATATTAGAGACAAAAACCTTTTTAAATAATTATCGATAACCAATTTAGTTATTTAATAGATATTTGTTCATGTCAAAATAAAAGTAAATCCAAACACGAAATGAAAGATAGTTTATAGTGGCCTTATTACATAAAATTGGCAAATCCATAATAAAGTCTAAGTAATAAAATTTAACTTAAAGAGTTTAAGTTGGAAAATCTCCACAATACTTGATCGAGCACCTGCCACCTCGAAATCCTTCTTTAGATCCATCGCACTCTGAGTTATCGAAAAGTTATCCCATAAAATGGGTGAGTCATAAACTCAATGTATAACACATACACTAAAAAGCCCATTTTATCATATGCTTTAAAGCCCAAAATTTCACATATGGCCATAGGCCCATTTAATCAAATATTTAGCCCAAAGGCCCATTTAGCTCATATTTAGCCCAAAGGCCCATTTAATTCATATTTAGCCCAAAGGCCCATTTCATAACAGATCAAGTAATAATCATACAATATTACATAGTTATGTATATGAAATGAAATGCAAGCCCAACCAACCTAAATATCCATCCGCTACACACCCCGTACCAACCAACACACAGTAGGGATTACTAAATCGACCCTCCATCCGCTACACACCATCGAAGGCGATTCTTTGCGGTCAACATGCACATCGCCCTTAATGTGGCAAAGCCACCAAAACAGAATGTGACCGAAGTCACTGGCAAGTCCAAATTTCAAATACGTGACCAAAGTCACCGGAGCGAAATATGTGACCAAGTCACCGGAGCCAAATATGTGGCGAAGTCACCGGAGCCAAATATGTGACCGAAGCCACCGAGTCAAATATGTGACCAAAGCCGAGTCAAATATGTGGCCAAAAGCCACCGAGTCAAATATGTGACCAAGTCACCAATTTCACATATGTGACCGAAGTCACGGAATTGTGGTAAAACCACGAATACTTCCTCCTTTATTAAACATACCCATATGCCCATGCACATACATATCAAATCGATTTTCATGCTATTTACCCACAAATCATAATATAGTCATGCTTATTTCATATTGATGCATATAGCAAAAATAAGCGAAATATTGGGTAACATACACGAATTTTGTATACCAATGATTGGTATCCACAAACAAAACATACTATCATATAATCACTTTTAACAATATAAATCTATGGAAATTTTTAATGTATGGTTACACACCTAGTAACAGTGAGAACAATACCCTCTTGCTCGTCCACACCTAATTGATTAATACACTCGGTTAGTATAAACTATTGTTAACAAAACTATACTTATAGGCGATGGATCTAAATCCTTACCCTCGGATTCATGAATGACGAGTTATTTGTGGTTTTCTCCACTAGATGGATCAAAACCACCGATATTCCACCAATGTAAAGTGGTTGGTTTGTACGCACTACTTGAATAATCGATCCTCGTTAGCGGAGGGTCCACAACCGGTGGAAAGTCTCTAACCCCGTCTTGCTCTTCGTTTGCGTTCAATGGTAAAGAATACCTCCTCTCTTCCAAACACTTCATACGACCCTTTTCTTACCTATCTTGTTGATCTTAGATCGCCTTAAAATAACGTAGATTAGTGATCCATCTAAAGAAATTGATATTATCTAAAATAGTAATCTTACCTTGATGATTGAATGGTCACTTAAAGGTTGTCTTCAACAAAGATCTTTGAAAAATCTTTTCAAAAGATTGACCTAGGAGAAAATAAAAGATTATAGTTCTAAATTTACTAGAGTGAAAGGAAATGATAAAATAATTGATAGAATTCTTACTTGAGTCCTTCAAGATTCGGCTTTAACAAAAAGAGAAGAGAAATGGTGGTTTCGGTTTGAGGAAAAAGAAGAAAAGGAAAAGAAAAGAGAAGGAAAAGGAGAAGGAAGAAAAGAGAAAGAGGAGAAGAAGATGAAAATGGTGATTTCTCAAAAGAAAAGAGATGATTAGGAACTTTTGCACATTCGGCCAAGGAGGAAATTCTTGATCCTATGTGGTTTTGGCAATGAGAGGAAAAGAAAAGAGAAATAAAGTGAAAAGAAAAAGAAAGGGAGAATTGATCAAAGAGAAAGGAGATTGATTTTGGAGCTTAGATGCATTCGGCAAAAAGGAGAGAAAAATGAAGAAGAAAATGGTGCTTAATCTTTGTAGTTTTGGTTTTAAAAGAAAATGGGAGAAAGAAAGTAGTATTTGGTTCAATCAATTGAGGCTAAATCAAAAGCACAATTGTACCAAAGTGCCTAAGGTACATTCGGCCAAGGTAGGGGTTTTGGAGAAAAATTGATCAAAAGAAAGTTGAAACAAAGAGAAGATCTTTACCTAAATTCAATGACAATTTCGGCTATGAGAGAACTTTTGGAGAAATTGAGAAAAGATAGACAAAAGAATGTGTAAGACTTTTGGCTAACTCCCCTAATGGCAAAGCACAAATTGGCCAAATCAATGCCAACATTATCCCTTTTTTCTCCTTGTTTCTTCCCTATCCACTCTTGATTTGCTATCAAAAAATAAACCACTCCTTTAGCCTCCATCTGTGTCTAGGTTCATGGTCAAATGACCATGAACACATCCCAAAACATAGCCAAATATCATGCCTTTGTCCCTTCATCTTATCACCAACTTATGATCCCATGCCATAAGTTCCTAACTTCCTTTTCACATGGTCAAATAGCCAAAATTAAATGAATTCTCATCCACTCTAGAATATTCTTGGCCGACACTTATAAGGAAGAAAGCAAAATTTAAAATCCTCCCTAATGCTTGCTAGGAGATTGAACCTTACACCTCAAGCACACATCCATACATCTTAACCACTTTGCCAATTACTTAACTTATGCTTGAAACTCCTTGTCATTAATTCTTAAGGCCTAATTTGTTTAGCTCTCTCTTCATTAATAAAAATTAAAAGTTTTACTAAGCCTTCACTTAATTAATGAAGCTCAAATAACTTCCAAAATTGCACTTAATAAATAAGCATGCAACATCATTCAATTAAGAAAAATGCATAACCCCTAATTATCAGGATGTTACAGTTCTACCCCCCTTAAAAATAATTTCGTCCTCAAAATTACACATTTGGAATAAGTGAGGGTATTGTTGTCGCATCGCTTCCTCCGGTTCCCATGAAGATTCTTGATCCATGATTACGCCATAATACCTTGACGAGAGGCTGATTTTCTCAAGTAAAACCTTTACATCTCGTTCTAAAATTTGAATTGGTTCCTCTTCGTATGACAAATCGATCTTAATTCCACCTTCTTTGCCTCAAATTCAGTTCTTTACGAGTCGGTAGATATTTCAGGACTTTTGTGGTCCGTGTATATCACTTGACTTTTCCCGTATAAGTAATGTCTCCAAACTTTAAGAGCAAAGACTACGATTGCCAACTCCAAGTCATGCGTAGGGTAGTTAACTTCATGCGGCCTCAAGCTGTTGAGACGCATATGCAACTACCTTCCGCCTTGCATCGAACACATCCTAAACCCGTGTGAGAAGCGTCACAATACACAACAAAATCCTTTCACACCTCGGGTTGGATCAAAAGCAGAGCTTAGTCAAAACTTTCTTGAGCTTCTCAAAACTCTCTTCTCGCTTATCACCCACACGAAAGGTACTTCCTTCCTCGGCAATTTAGTTAAAGGTGCATTATCGATGAAAATCCTTCGACAAATCTTCGATAATATCCGGCTAAACCCAAGCGCAAACCTCGATTCACGGACTTAGGTGGTTTCCAATCTAGCACACCTTAATCTTCCGAGGATCCACCCTTATTCCTTCCGCAGATACCACATGGCCTAAAAATGCAACTTCTTTCAGCCAAAATTCACACTTGTTGAATTTGGCATACAGTTTCTTTTCTCTTAAGACTTGCAACACAATTCGGAGATGCTCATCATGCTCCATTTAGGACTTAGAATATACTAGGATGTCGATCATGAAAACCACGACGAACCGATCCAAGTAGGTTGGAAAATCCGGTTCATCATATCCATAAGCGCGGTGGGGCATTCGTCAATCCGAATGGCATTACCAAAAATTCATAATGCCCATATCTAGTTCGGAAAGCCGTCTTATGGATATCCGCTTTTTCACTTTAAGCGATGATACCCGATCTTAGATCAATCTTAGAGAATACTGCAGCTCCTTTGGTGATCAAACAAGTCGTCGATCCTTGGCAAAGGATACTTGTTCTTGATGGTCAGCTTATTCAACTGCCGGTAGTCTATACACATCTTTATCGATCCGTCCTTTTTTTTTACGAATAGGACCGGTGCTCCCCATGGAGACACACTAGGTCGAATGAATCCACGCTCAAGCAACTCCTGAATCTGAGCCTTCAATTCAACCAACTCTTTCGGTGCCATTCTATGTGGAGCAATAGAAACTGGCACCGTTCCAGATAATAAATCAATTCCAAACTCTACTTCACGATCCGGAGGCAAACCTGGAAGTTCTTCTGGAAAAACATCTACAAATTCCTTCACAGTCCTGACTTCATTAATAGTTTCTTCCTTAGCCTCCAAAGCATTCACCAACATCAGAAAAGCTTCACATCCCTTTCTAACCATCTTTTACGCCTTAGGCGGATACTACATTAGATAAGTAGTTAGTCTCTCGCCCATCACTACAACTTCCTTGTCATCAAAAGTTCTTAATGACATCCGTTTAGAAGCACAATCCACATTTGCACGGTACTTCACAAGCCGTCCATGCCTAAGATAAGGTCGAATTCTCGACGGCAACTCCATTAAATCATTTGAAACCTGTATCCTTGGACTTCAGAGGCACTTCCTTAAAAAGTTTGTCTATTTCTCTTTATCATCCTAGAGGACTAAGTCGATCATCTTCCTAAATGCGATTTGAAGTCACATGCAAAGTCCCGGATACTTCACTAGCGATATAGGAATGAGTTGACCCTATATCTATCAAAGCAATAAAGGCAACCGAAATCAAAAAGCGTGCAGTGAAAACATCGGTGCATCATCTTCTTCTTCTGCTGATTTAACCGCATACACGGACACGGTTGTCTCGCCTCGAGCTACCATCGCCTCTCGCACGAAGTTCGCGACCTCTACCGAACCATTGCCCTTCCATTTGGACCACGACCTCTTATCGGTTCTTTGTCCATACATCGACTGATTAGCACCACGACTTCTTTGGGCGGTTCTTCTCCGAGTTCATCGGACAATCCTTGATCATGTGATCCTTGAGCGCACTTGAAACATCCACCGGTCTTCTTCCGACATTCTCCGAGTGCATTTTCCACATTGAGAACAAATACGATTTTGTACACGATGGCGATCTGTTGACCTCGCGGTCCATCATTCCTTGATTTCTTCTGAAAGTTTCCGGACGACCCCGAAGACCCAAAGCTTCTCTTATTTTTACTTTGGCCTCTGTCCCGGTTCTGTCTCTCAGTCTGTTTAGCCTATTCGGCAATTCTTGCCCTTTCTACTAAGATTGCAAAATCTCTTTCACGGTGTGGAGCAATCATCACTCTTAGCTCATCTCTAGGTCCATCTTCAAATCTGATACATCGTTCATATTCTGTAGCCACTATCCCTCCGGCATAACGGCTAAGTCGCAAAAATTCGCTTCATATTCACTATCGACTTGTTTCCTTGAACAGATTCGAAATGTCTTCCTCTCGAGTCGATATAGCTAGCTCCAACATATTTTCCTTGAATTTCACTTTAAAATACCCCAATCCGACGATCCACGGGGTACTCTCCTTGATAGTGAGCCACCACCGGTAGGCTTCATCACGAAGAAGTGAAATAGCACCTTTCAATTTCTCTTCATCGGTCACGGTCTATATCGTCCATGATTCTCTCATTGCTTCCAACCAATATTCAGCTACATTAGGAGCTACTCCAGATACTCCTCGAAAACCTCGGCTCCATTCGATCTAAGTCTCCGACTCTTGACTTTCGAGACCCATTTTGAACTAGCTTCCGCTACTCATTCTAAAACTTCATGACACTGACTTGTGATCTGCGTCACCACCTTCATTTTGTTCTTGAAAGTCCGCCCCAACAATGGGTGGCGGAGCTTCATTCTCGGAACCTTGACCAGATCGAGCTGGTTTCAAAGCAGATCATCCTTCCTCTTCCATGTCCACGACGACCTCGTCCCCTGAGCTCATGTCTACCACGTATTTTATCATTTTACTGAAAAGTCTTATGTATTAGAGTCTTTTCACTTCTTATTAAAAGAAAGTTTTATGTAATAGATATTCAAATGGTTTTCGTAGTAGTACACATACACCTAAGGTCCATGTCTCTAAAGTTTCCTTAGGCTTATCATACATTCATATCACTTATCAAATAAAGGTACATACCGATGGATGCGGCCGAGAACTCGAGTGCCATGCTCTTATAAAATCATTTAACTTAAGAAAATTTTCAAAAGTCTTTTGGGCCAACTTTTGAAAGCGTTGTGGACTTCAAAACCCAAGGTAGAGAGTTTAAAAGCGGGCTCGATACCAAGTTGAAACACCCCAAATCCGCCCAAAAAGCCTAACCGGATTTGGTATGTTCCTTGAGTAAAACTTTAGCGAATTCCATTGTAAAGAAATTTTGTCTTTTAAAACATTATTTTAGGAGGAATTAATAAAATCAAAAGGAAACCAAACTTAAGAAAATTTCCTTGAAAACATTTATATATTAGAGACAAAAACCTTTTAAATAATTATCGAAAACCAATTTAGTTATTTAATAGATATTTGTTCATGTCAAAATAAAAGTAAATCCAAACACGAAATGAAAGATAGTTTATAGTGGCCTTATTACATAAAATTGGCAAATCCATAATAAAGTCTAAGTAATAAAATTTAACTTAAAGAGTTTAAGTTGGAAAATCTCCACAATACTTGATACGAGCACCTTGCCACCTCAAAATCCTTGCCCAGATCCATCGCACTACGAGTTATCTGAAAAGTTATCCCATAAAAATGGGTGAGTCATAAACTCAATGTATAACACATACACTAAAAAGCCCATTTTACCATATGCTTTAAAGCCCAAAAATTTCACATATGGCCATAGGCCCATTTAATCAAATATTTAGCCCAAAGGCCCATTTAGCTCATATTTAGCCCAAAGGCCCATTTAATTCATATTTAGCCTAAAGGCCCATTTCATATGAGATCAAGTAATAATCATACAATATTACATAGTTATGTATATGAAATGAAATGCAAGCCCAAATTTCAACCTAAATATCCATCCGCTACACACCCCGTACCAACCAACACAAGTGGGATTACTAAATCGACCCTCCATCCGCTACACACCATCGAAGGCGATTCTTTGCGATCAACATGCACATCGCCCTTAATGTGGCAAAGCCACCAAAAGCAGATGTGAGAAGTCACTGGCAAGTCCAAATTTCAAATACGTGACCAAGTCACGGAGCGAAATATGTGACCAAGTCACCGGAGCCAAATATGTGACCAAGTCACGGAGCCAAATATGTGACCGAAGCCACCGGAGTCAAATATGTGACCAAAACCACCGAGTCAAATATGTGACAAAAGCCACCGAGTCAAATATGTGACCAAGTCACCAATTTCACATATGTGACCGAAGTCACGAATTGTGGTAAAACCACCAGAATACTTCCTCCTTTATTAAACATACCCATATGCCCATGCACATACATATCAAATCAGATTTTCATGCTATTTACCCACAAATCATAATATAGTCATGCTTATTTCATATTGATGCATATAGCAAAAATAAACAAAATATTGGGTAACATACCTGAATTTTGTATACCAATGATTGGTATCCACAAACAAAACATACTATCATATAATCACTTTTTAACAATATAAATCTATGGAAATTTTTAATGTATGGTTACACACCTAGTAACAGTGAGAACAATACCCTCTTGCTCGTCCACACCTAATTGATTAATACACTCGGTTAGTATAAACTATTGTTAACAAAACTATACTTATAGACGATGGATCTAAATCCTTACCCTCGGATTCACGAATGACAGTTATTTGTGGTTTTTCTCCACTAGATGGATCAAAACCCGCCGATATTCCACCAACGTAAAGTGGTTCGATTGTACGCACTACTTCGAATAATCGATCCTCGTTAGCAGAGGGTCTACAACCGGGTGGAAAGTCTCTAACCCCCGATACTGCTCTTCGTTTGTAGTTCGATGGTAAAGGAATACCTCCTCTCTTCCAAACACTTCGACGACCCTTTTCTTACCTATCTTGTTGATCTTAGATCGCCCTAAAATAACGTAGATTAGTGATCAATCTAAAGAAATTGATATTATCTAAAATAGTAATCTTACCTTGATGATTGAATGGTCACTTAAAGGTTGTCTTCAACAAAGATCTTTGAAAAATCTTTTCAAAAGATTCGACCTAGGAGAGAAAATAAAAGATTATAGTTCTAAATTGACTAGAGTGAAAGGAAATGATAAAATAATTGATAGAATTCTTACTTGAGTCCTTCAAGATTGGCTTTAACAAAAGAGAAGAGAAATGGTGGTTTTGGTTTGAGGAAAAGAAGAAGGAAAAGAAAAGAGAAGGAAAAGGAGAAGGAAGAAAGAGAAAGAGGAGAAGAAGATGATAATGGTGATTTCTCAAAAGAAAAGAGATGATTAGGAACTTTTACACATTCGACCAAGGAGGAAATTCTTGATCCTATGTGGTTTGACAATGAGAGGAAAAGAAGAGAGAAATAAAGTGAAAAGAAAAAGAAAGGAGAATTGATCAAGAGAAAGGAGATTGATTTTGGAGCTTAGATGCATTGACAAAAGGGAGAGAAAAATGAAGAGGAAAATGGTGCTTAATCTTTGTAGTTTTGGTTTCAAAAGAAAATGGGAGAAAGAAAGTAGTATTTGGTTCAATCAATTGAGGGCTAAAACAAAAGCACAATTGTACCAAAGTGCCTAAGGTACATTCGGCCAAGGTAGGGGTTTTTGGAGAAAAATTGATCAAGAAGAAAGTTAAAACAAAGAGAAGATCTTTACCTAAATTCAATGACAATTTCAGCTATGAGAGAACTTTTGGAGAAATTGAGAAAAGATGGACAAAAGAATGTGTAAGACTTTTGGCTAACTCCCCCCTAATGGCAAAGCACAAATTCAGCCAAATCAATGCCAACATTATCCCTTTTTTTCTCCTTGTTTCTTCCCTATCCACTCTTGATTTGCTATCAAAAAATAAACCACTCCCTTTAGCCTCCATGTAGTCTAGGTTCATGGTCAAATGACCATGAACACATCCCCAAAACATAGCCAAATATCATGCCTTTGTCCCCTTCATCTTATCACCAACTTATGATCCCATGCCATAAGTTCCTAACTTCCTTTTTCACATGGTCAAATAGCCAAAATTAAATGAATTCTCATCCACTCTAGAATATTCTTGGCCGACACTTATAAGGAAGAAAACAAAAATTTAAAATCCTCCCCTAATGCTAGCTAGGAGATTGAACCTTACACCTCAAGCACACATCCATACATCTTAACCACTTTGCCAATTACTTAACTTATGCTTGAAACTCCTTGTCATTAATTTTTAAGGCCTAATTTGTTTAGCTCTCTCTTCATTAATAAAAATTAAAAGTTTTACTAAGCCTTCACTTAATTAATGAAGCTCAAATAACTTCCAAAATTGCACTTAATAAATAAGCATGCAACATCATTCAATTAAGAAAAATGCATAACCCCTAATTATCAGGATGTTACAGAATTTGATGAAATGTTTAGACTTGTATGAGATACATGGGTGTTTAGCTAAGCATCGATATATGGCGATTTTGTATATTTGATGTTTTGTGAAAAATGGACTACATTGATAAAATGTGCAAGTGTGAGGGTGAAGATGCAAATAGCCCTAAATGTATGTTTTGGGATTGAATTGAATAAGTTGATGAAAGAAAGGGTTAAATTTGAATATGTATAGATCAAGAACTGAAGAAAACGAACTTAGATCGCAGGAAAGTGAAAGTAGTCAAATAATAGTCAAATAACTGAGTCCAAACGAATATCCGAATTCGAGGTAAGTCAATATACAAATAAATGTATTTGTATTGAATTACGTATGTTCTTATGACTATTGCTAATGATGAATGTATATGAGATGATGTATACATGAATCCTGAGATAGAATCGACATAGTGACAATGTCTGAGAAGTCCCGTTTGAACCTAGGAATAGATAGTGTAGTCTATGTCATGACATAGGTGTCTGTTATGTGATATCATGTAAGACCACGTTTGGGACGTTGGCATTGATTTGAGATTCATGTAAGACCACGTCTGGGACGTTGGCATCGATATGAGAATTTACGTGTAAGACCATGTCTGAGACATTGGCATCTTAATGATTCATGTAAGACCCTATCTGGGACAGTGGCATCGATATCTGATTACATGTAAGACCACGTTTGGGACGTTGGCATTGTACGACTATTCCGAGCACTCTAAGTATCCTATTAGATTTGAATGGTTCAACGGGCAAATCTGAGATACGATCGACCGTGTGATTTGTATAACTGCTTCAGGTACGTTTTGATATGTACACTAAAAGTGTATGAAAGGTAAGTATCTATATGAACTTACTAAGATGAATATGTGAAATGAAATGATAGAATAATATGTGAAGATATGCTTAAAAAAGCTGTGTGTATATGTGACATTTGAGTTGAAGAATGTGGTAAGATATGGCTAAGGAAATGAGTCAAAGAAACATATGTGATAAAATTTGATATGAGAACCATTAATGTTATTGTATCAATATGGTTATGTGCATTTTATGCTAAATTTATTTGTATATGACTTACTAAGCTTTTAAAAGCTTACTCTATGTGTGTTTGCTCTGTTTATAGATTGTCAAAGCTACTGAAAGCTCGGGGGCCGTCGAGGATAGTCATCACACAACTCAAACTTATTTTGGTACCTTTGAAATGTGTATATAGCTAGATATTGCATGTATATGCTAGTGATTTTGGATTATGTTTGAAGTGTGTATAAATAGTCATGAGATTTGGCTACATAAACGTTGGTAATATGCATGAGTGAATATGTTATATGATGTATGATTTGGTATGGCTTGGTAGCTAACGAAATGGTCAAGCTATGGTAAGCATATGAATGCATTATGAGTTAGTAAGTTTGATCAAAGAAATGGTTATATGAAAGGTAAATGTGAATGAATCATGTTTGGTTTTATATGAGAATTGATTGTGCAAATTTGTAACGCCTCGAATTTGGGCCTAGAAGAATTGGGCCTATTGGGCTTTGGGCTTTGGATCTCAAAAATTTTTTTAGCGAGAAAATTAAAATTGGTATGTGGGCTTTGAGGGTTAATGAATTTGGAATGTTTAGGGGTGTTGGAGAAGTCCTGGGATCAAGTAAGTGTACAAGAAAAATTTTGGTTTTAGCCCCAAGGGAGGAGTGACTCCAGTCAGTAGGCCTCTCAAGTAGATTAAGAGAAAGTAGGACACAAATAGGCTTGTGGTCCAATAGAAAGTGGCGTCACTTGGGAGGTATGAGGTGGCGTGTGTGAAAGCTGAAAAGGTCCAAGAATCGAGTAGGAGGAGTGCATTTTGGAGTGTTTTATTTTTCATAGGTGGACGACAAGAGTTGTGTTGGTTTTGTACTCTTGCCGTGGAGAGTTTGTAGTAAGTAGGACAGATGGATGTGGAGGAGATTTCGAATAAGATTAAGGTATTATCAGAGAGAAAAGATAGGAGATGAGGAGGGTGAAGTGTTGCGGCCGGATAGGATTGTGGGGTGAACGTAGTTTGGCTTTGGCTATAAAAGGGGGGTGCTGAAATCCTTAGAAGGGGTTCTTGGAGTTTCCATCTTTCTTTCTTTTTCTTTTTTCCCCTCATCCTTATTTCCTTCCATTACCGAATACCACCATCGTTGTTTGCCGAAATCCCTATTTATCGAAATCCTTGTTTGCTGAAATCCCTATTTGTCAAAACCCTTGTTTATACTGATTTTTTGTTGTTTGTTCCTCAACCTCAATCCATTATTATCTACTCTTAGTCACGTTTGGAAGCTAAGTCATGTTCAAGTAGATATCTAAGCCACAGGATCAAAGGAGAATTTCGGTAAGTGCTTAGCTAAACTTTTTAGTGTGTTTTGTTAAAACCCGAAGGGCTACCTAACCCCTCCTTGTCATTAACTTGGATTAACAAGGGTAAGGCTCAACAATTGCAAGAGTGGTATGTAAGGATTGCTAACAAGGTGGTAAGTGTTCTCGACTCAGTCATGGTATAGTAAATGGCTGAATCTATGTGGCTCATAGGGGTGACTTATGATCAATATGGGTCACTTGGTTTTGACGATATAGGTGTTTGGGTGCAAACCTAGAGGATAATCGCAAACAGTAGCAAAAGAAGGGCTAGTAGAACATGAGGCACACGCTAAGGGTACGGTGAGGTTTCGATTTTTGGTAAGTATGTGTTAAAGCTTTGCTTAATCGCTAGTAATGTCGATTGTAGGTTCGTGACTAAGGGTTTGCAGCACGCGAGGTTATTAGGTGTGTACAACCACTACACACACGATATCGGCAATACCAAAAAGCAAAAAAGTCAAAAGTGGCTAAATGGGCCCGGTGGGCCCTAAGGCTAGGTTTGATGAGTTCGTTTGGTTTGGTGTGTGAATTGAGTCAGTTAAGCATAATTCATAATATGGAATTATTTTGGGCTTCACAGGCCATAAGGATGTGATTTCGAGGCTAATGGGTCGTAGGGATGAAATTTGGGTTTGATGGGCTTTGTGGGGCCGTAGACAAGTATGTTAGGGTTTATAGACTTTAGGCCTACTTTGAACAACTCTTAAATTTCATAAGACTTAATCTAATTAAACATGTCCGTGAACAAGTCGCTGGGTTAGGGTGTGGCAACGAGAATACGCATGTCTAGGATTGGATTTAGGAAGAGCTTGGTACTTAAGCGGTCCTAGTGGCCCACCTCCTCTTCTCTGGAATCCTACCTGGTGCTTAGTGTCTGTACTTTAGCCACGAGGACTTGTTGATGGGCCAAAGTTCATAACTAAAACCCGTGAGGACTAAAATACCCTTATGTTTATAAAATTACTAGAATACCCTAATATTTATAAAAAAAACTAAAATACCCTTATATTTGTAAAATTACTAAAATACCCATATATTTGTAAAATAACTAAAATACCCTTATATTTGTAAAATTGCTAAAATACCCCTAAGTTTGGAAAATTACCAAAATACCCTTATTTTGTAAAAATACCTAAATACCCTTATTTTGCAAAAGTACCAAAATACCCCTATTTTGGAAAAGTACCAAAATACCCCTATTTTATAAAATTACCAAGATACCCTTAATTTTCCAAATTACCAAAATACCCATGTAGGGTAGAATTATGAAAATGCCCCTGGGTAGTGAAACGACGAAAATACCCCTATGTAACGAAGATGAGTTTGTGGATGTTACTCGTGTGTTTGATGCATTCATATGATATTCTGCTTAGGATGTATATGAGTGGGAATTATAGTACGGAGGAAGATTTTAGGATCGCATAGTCGTATGGCCATGGATCCATCGGTGGCTTTAAGCCCATTATATGATTAGCAGCTTTGCTGCAACGTTAGGTAGTACCGCAACCGGGCTACCTTTGGTGTGTAGAGGATGGGTGGGTTTATTTAGAAATCCCCACAGGTGTGTAATGGTTGGAAGGGAAATGCTATGTGTAGTGGATGGATTATTGAGATGGGTTTTGCATTATCTTGTTTGTATATGATACGATATGATATGATATGAGGTCATTGTGGGCTAAGGCCCAAGACCACCGATTTTTGATAAGCCTTAGGCCCAATATGAATATTTGCATGTGATTTGATTGGCAAGGGTTTACACACTGAGTTTCAAAACTCACACCCTTTTATTTAATGTTTCAGGTGATTCTGAATAGACGGCTCGATGTGGGAGAGGACTCGAAGATGGCCACACTACAAGCTGATCAAATGTTTTAATTTGTTCAAACAAATTTATTTTAAATACTTTATTTTTTGTTGGATTGTAATAAGGCCGCGTATCTCCTAATTGACTTTAGATTTTGGGTTTTATTATTATTGTTTCAACTATTCAACTAATAAACTTATATAAATTTTCTAAAGTTAACATGGTTTTCGAAATAACTTAACATATGAATGATTTCCTAAAATATGGGTTTTCATCTTAACTTAACAAGATGCAAGGGTTTTGGGCTTTTGGGCCTTAAATGGTTAATTAGTAAAATTGTTTTGAAGTGTGCCTTTAATGTGACATTCTGAATTCGAGCATAACTTCTAGGCCGGGTTTAGGGTGTTACATTTAGTGGTATCAGAGCCAAGTTGCAAAGCTCAAGCTGTGAAATGGGCCTTAGATTTTGGGTCTTTTTAAAACAAGTAGATTAGAAAGTTTGGCAGGATTCTTGCAGTGTGGTTCACCAAGTCCTTGACGTCGAGCCAAGTAAGTTTTTTCTGTTCTTTTACTGTTTAAATTACTGAACTATATTTAGATATTGGGCTACTTTAAATAATAGGTCTTTAGAGACTAAAGTCCATAGGAAACTTAAGCCTGTAGTGGATATACAACCGCGAAATAACTTTTAAATTGTTACTTACATAAGACATGTGCCTTAAACAAGTGGAATCATGTACTAATTTCATAAAATTTTTAATTTAGAAGTACACAATGATGAGTGCTAGAAGAGGTGCAAGAGGCCGCTGCAGAGGCCGTGGAAGTATTAGGGCAGGGTCGTCCGAGTCAGGCCAGATGCCCAATGTGGAAGTAGGGGAGGCTCTGGCCTCACCAGTAGCTGAAAGGGGACCAAATGTACAGGCTACCACTATGGAAGATGCCATATCGTGGGCCATTTTAAGGATCTTAGAAAGGGTCGTTGGGCCTAATAATGGTTCATAGAGTCGTGGGTCGATCGTGGAGTGACTCGAGCTTATGTTTTGGATTAGAGTGCGCAGCAGAAATGCGGTTGTGTAGTTTGGGTTGTGTGACTGTTCTAAGAGTTGGAAATTTTGAGGACGAAATTTCTTTAAGGAGGGTAGAATTGTAACGCCCCAAATTTGGGCCTAGAAGAATTGGGCCTATTAGGCTTTGGGCTTTGGATCTTAGAATTTTTTTGAGCGAGAAAATAAATTTTGGTATGTGGGCTTTGAGGGTTAAAGGATTTAGAATGTTTAGATGTGTTGGAGAAGTCCTAGGATCAAGTAAGGGTACAGGAAAAAATTTGGTTTTTGCCCCAAGGGAACTGTGACTTCAGTCAATAGGCCTTTTAAGTAGATTATGAGAAAATAGGACACAAATAGGCTTGTGGTCTAGTAGAAAGTCGCATCACTTGAGAGCTATGAGGTGGCGTGTGTGAAAGATGAAGAGGTCCAAGGTTCGAGCGGGAGGAGTGCATTTTGGAGTGTTTTATTTTGCATAGGTGGACAACAAGAGTTGTGTTGGTTTTGTATTCTTGCCGTGGAGAGTTTGTAGTAAGCAGGACTGATGGATGTGGAGATTTCAGATAAGATTAAGTTATTATCAGAAAGAAAAGATAGGAGATGAGGTGGGTGAAGTGTTGGGGTCGAATAGGACTGTGGGGGGAAGGTAGTTCAGCTTTGGCTATAAAAGGGGGGTGCCAAAATCCTTAGAAGGGGTTATTAGAGTTTCCACCTTTCTTTCTTTTTCTTTTTTCCCCCTTATCCTTATTTCCTTCCATTGCTGAATACCACCATCGCTGTTTGCCAAAATCCCTATTTGTCGAAATCCCTATTTACCGAACCCCTATTTATGCTGATTCTTTGTTGTTTGTTCCTCCACCTCAATCCACTATTATCTACTCTTAGTGACATTGGAAGCCGAGTCTTGTTCAAGTAGATATCTAAGCCGCAAGATCAAAGGATAATTTTGGTAAGTGCTTAGTTGAACTTTTTAGTGTGTTTTGTTAACAGCGAAGGGCTATCTAACCCCTCCTTGTCATTAACTTGTATTAACAAGGGTAAGGCTCAACAATCACAAGCGTGGTAAGTAAGGATTGCTAACATGGTGGTAAGTGTTCTCGACTCAGTCTTGGTTTAGTAAATGGCCGAATCTAATGTGGCTCATAGGGGTGACTTATGATCAATATGGGTCACTTGGTTTTGACGATATAGGTGTTTGGGTGTAGACCTAGAGGATAATCGCAAACAGTAGCAAAGGAAGGACTACTACAACGTGAGGCAAATGGTAAGGGTACGGTGAGGTTTTGATTTTTGATAAGTATGTGTTAAAGATTTGGTTAATCACTAGTAATGTCAATTGTAGGTTCGTGACTAAGGGTTTTGCAGCATGCAAGGTTATCGTGCATGTACAAACACTACACACACGATATCGGCAATATTGAAAAGCTGAAAAGCTGAAAGTGGCTAAATAGGCCCTGTGGGCCCTCAGGGTAGGTTTGATGAGTTCATTTGGTTTGGTGTATGAATTGAGTTAGTTATGCATAATTCATAATCTGGAATTGTTTTGGGCTTAACAGGCTATAAGGAAGTGATTTGGGCCTAATGGGCTATAGGGATGAAATTTTGGTTTGATGGGCTTTATGGGGCCGTAGACAAGTATGCTAGGGTTTATGGACTTTAGGCCTAGTTTGAACAACTATTAAATTTCATAAGACTTAATCTAATTAAACATGTCCGTGAACAAGTCACTAGGTTAGGGAGTGGCAACGGGCATACGCATGTCTAGGATTGGATCTAGGGAGAGCATGGTACTTAAGCGGTCCTAGTGGCCCACATCCTCTTCTTTGGAATCCTACCTAGTGCGTAGTGTCTATTCACTTTAGCCGCGAGGACTTGTTGATGGGCCAAAGTTCATAACTAAAACCCAAGAGGGACTAAAATACCTTTATATTTGTAAAATTACTAGAATACCTTTATATTTGTAAAAGTACTAAAATACCCTTATATTTGTAAAATTACTAAAATACTCTTATATTTGTAAAATTGCTAAAATACCCCTAGGTCTGGAAAATTACCAAAATTCCCCTGTTTTGCAAAAGTACCAAAATACCCATATTTTCCAAAAGTACCGAAATACCTCTCTTTTGCAAAAGTACCAAAATACCCTTGTTTTGTAAAATTACCAAGATATCCCTAATTTTCCAAATTACCAAAATACCCCTGTAGGGTAAAATCATAAAAATACCCCTGGGTAGTGAAATGTCAGAAATACCCTTATGTGACGAAGATGAGTTTATGGATGTTACTCGTGTGTTTGATGCATTCATATGATATTCTGCTTAGGATGCATATGGGTGGGAATTATGGTATGGAGGAAGATTTTAGGATCGCATAGTCGTGTGGCCATGGATCCACCAATGGCTTTAAGCCCATTATATGATTAGCATCTTTGTTGCAACGTTAGGTAGTACCGTAATCGGGCTACCTTTGGTGCGTAGAGGATGGGTCGGTTGATTTAGAAATCCCCACAGGTGTGTAATGGTTGGAAGGGAAATGCTGGGTGTAGTGGATGGATTATTGGGATGGGTTTTGCATTATCTTGTTTGTATATGATATGATATGAGGTCATTGTGGGCTAAGGCCCAAGACCACCAATTTTTGATAAGGCTTAGGCCCAATATGAATATTTGCATGTGATTTGATTTCCAAGGGTTATACACACTGAGTTTCAAAACTCACACCCTTTTATTTAATGTTTCAGGTGATCTTGAATAGACGGCTCGATGTGGGAGAGGACTCGGAGATGGCCACACTACAAGCTGATCAAATGTTTTAATTTGTTCAAACGATTTTATTTTAAATACTTTGTTTTTCGTTGGATTGTAATAAGGCCATGTATTTCCTAATTGACTTTAGATTTTGGGATTTATTATTATTGTATCAACTATCCAGTTAATAAACTTAGATAAAATTTCTAAAGTTAACATGGTTTTCGAAATAACTTAACATATGAATGTTTTCCTAAAATATGGGCTTTTCATCTTAACTTAACAAGATGCAAGGGTTTTGGGCTTTTGGGCGTTAAATGGTTAATTAGTAAAATTGTTTTGAAGTGTTCCTTTAATGTGACATTCCGAATTTGGGCCTAACTTCTAGGCCGGGTTTGGGATGTTACAAAATTAGTATGCAAAATGGTATGATTAGAAAGGAGATTGGATGTGATTATTGGTTGTTTAGTTTGACTTACCTTTGGATGTTAATTGTGCATGAAATGAATGGGTGTGTAGCTAGGAGAGATGACCCTAGTGTGGGTGGCATTTTGACCTTGCAAATGGTTTGTTTTGCCTATACAGCTGTGGCACACGGACGTGCCTAGTGGCCGTGGGTATAAGTTAGTAGCTAGCCTAAGCGAACACGGCCATGGCATACAAGTGTTCTTGGTAGCCGTGTGAGTAAGTCAATAGCTAGCCTATGTGTACACGGCCATTGCACATGGGCGTGTCTGGTGGCCGTGTGGATAAGTTACTATACAAACTCTATTTTGACACGACCAAGACACATGGGTGTGCCTAGTAGCCGTGGAAGGCACACGGCCTGCCCACACGGGCGTGTGGCCTCTGTAACTTAGGAAAGTTTTAAATTTCCAAGAATTTTAATATGTATTCAGTTTAGTCTTGACCCTATTCTAAAGCATGATTAAGGTCTCGTTGACCTATAAAAGGGACACTTTGATTGAGATTGATGAATGGTTGTATGAAATGTATATAAAAGTTTTGATCTGTCTAGTAATGCCTTTAACCCTAATTTGGCGACGGTTACGGGTTAGGGTGGAACACACACGGCCTAGCAACACGCCCTCAGAGCTGACTGTGTGCCACACACGGCTTAGACACACGCCCGTGTGTCTATCCGTGTGGACAATTATAAGGCTATTTACCAAGCCGTTTTCCACTCTGAAAAGCAACTACACTTATACCTTTTCAAGCAACACATAGCATTCCAAAAATGCACTACCAATATTCACTATCAATACATCCACACCTTAAATTTTCACTTCTTCATCATCCATCTACTTCACACATTACTCATTCAATTGCATAAGCTTGCTCTTCATGAATTTCATCATCATTGAATAGATATAACTTAACTACTATTGGCCAATTCTAATGGCCATTTACAAAATGAATTGAGTAACATTAAGAGCCAACACCTTGGCTAACCAATATGACATATAACAAAATGACCAAGTTCCTATACATGCCATACCCAAAATAATAAAACTTTACTATACCAAAAGAATAGCTTGATAGTGTGAATCGAACTCTGACGTCCTTTGATCCCCGAGCTAGCTTGGCAATACTACAAGGAAATGGAAAAGAGATGGGGTAAGCATAAAGCTTAGTAAGTTTGCATGCAATATATAGCAACATAAAGTCTTATGATAATATCCCCACATTCATCATGAAATAACACAAGATTCTCAAGTAACATTGACATGGCTTACTCATGATCACTTTTACCAACCACATAACACATACCAGACTCATTTCTCATGAGTTTCTCATATATATACCTGTATCACTCATCACATAATTTTAGCACTTCTTCCATCTTTAACATAAACTTAGCTCTTTATCCCATTGAACCCTTAGAATATCGAAGGATACTTGGAATTCGTCATACACGTAGTAAGATGCCAATGCCATATCCTTGATATGGTCTTACATGGGATCACATGTCGATGCTGATGCCATATCCCAGATATGGTATTATACAAGATCGTATATCGATGACATGTCCCTGACATGGTCTTACACAAAATCTGTAGCACCCCTTACCTGAGTCCAATGCTGGAACTGGATACGACGCATTACCGTACTTATCCTTACTTAATCATACATTCACGAGACATAAATTTTCGTTCCATTTTAAAACCTTTCCTTATTTAATCATATAATATATATAATGGGCCTACTAGGCCTCAATCATAAGTCTGGAGAGTTTTGAAGTTCATCCCGATACACTATCACTCTTAAAAACTTTTTGCCTAAACAGGGGCCCCATGCCCGTGTCCCTTGAGACATGTCGGTGTTCGACAGCCATGGTCAAACTGACTTATTTGACACGATTGAGCGCACTCCCATGCCTATAACCCGTGTCCTTCACACGGCCTAGACATGCCCGTGTTCTACGTCCGTGGAGCTCTTTGTTTATGATGTCATCAAACCCTTAATAGTACACGGCCAGGGCACATGCCCGTGTGATGGCCCGTGTGATGAATCATATTCTTCAAGGTTTGATGTAGGGGACACATGACCTATTGACACACCAATGGGGCTGACCATGTGTCACACACGGCCTAGACACATGCCCATGTGTCTACCCGTGTGGACAATTATAAGGCTATTTTCCAAGCCAATTGCCACCCTGAAACATAAACACACTTATACATTCTCAACCAACTCAATTATCCCATTCATTACATCAATTTATATGCATAAACTTATCATCTTGAAAGATATATTACTTAGCAAATATTGACCAATTTCTATTGGCCATATATAAAAAGAATGCATAAACTTAATAACCGAGCCTTTAGCTCACAATATGACATAATTCAAAATGATTAAACTACTATACATGCCATACTCAAAATAATCAATTTTGCTATACCAAAGAAGGGTTTGATATTGTAATCTGAGCACCGACGTTCTTTGATTCCCGAACTATCTTGGCTAAACTACAAGGAAAAAGGGAAAAGAGAAGGGTAAGCATATAGCTTAGTAAGCTTGCATGAAATCTTAAGTAACAACATAATTGCTTTAAATAAACTCATTCATCATGAAATAAGTACACATAAAACTCATGTACTAAGGCTTACTTACTCATACTTACTCTTGCTCATACTTACCCGTCACCTTAGGGTTACCTTATCTTGTATTTATTCATAGTACCTGTATCACTCATTACATGGTTTAGTATTTAAACTATCATGGTCAAAATTTGAATCTTGATCCTTTTTAGCTTACATGGACTTTTAATCATTCTCATACAACTTATCTCATCATCAATGTTACTTACTCATCTTATGTATTACCTTTCCCATACTTAATTCTTTTACCCGTTGAATTTCCCAAAATAACAAAGGATACTTAACTTTGTCAAACATATGTCTTGATGCCAATGCCATTTCCCAGTATGGTCTTACATTGGATCGCCTCATATTCTGAAGCCATATCCCAAATATGGTCTTACACGGGATTCCTTAGCTTAATATCAATGCCATGTCCTAGACATGGTCTTACCCAAAATCTTATTTTGGTGTCGAAGCCATGTCCCATACATGGTTTTATACGGGACCTGCCTCATATGGTGTCGATGCCATGTCCCAGACATGGTCTTACACGAGACCTTCCTTATGTTGTGTCAATGCCATGTCCCAAACATGGTCTTACATGAGACCTTCCCTATTCGATGTTGATGCCATGTCCCAGACATTGGTCTTACACAAGATCTATGTTTGGTACCGATGCCATGTCCCAGTCATGGTCTTACATGGGACCTACATTCCTTGATGCTGATGCCATGTCCCAGATATGGTCTTACACGGGCTTTCCTTGGCTCATGTTATGACATAGGTATCCTCGCTATTCGAGACTTCGATTGGGACTTTTACTTGCTTACTTATTCTCCTTCATTTTATCATCATAGTGTCAATGATCATTTCATGTAAAGAATATACATTTCACAAAAATAATAATTAATTTTAAACATAACAACAAATGTAACCTTAATTTCATACAAACTTACCTCATTATTCAAAATGTGTATAATTGTGCAATTTAGTCCTCGAATTTGTTTTTACCTCGGTTTCGATCCGGGCTTCACGTTTCTTGACCTATAAGGACAATTTAACTTGTTTAATACTCACATTGACTAAATTGACTCACCATTCATACTTTGGAAAATTTTAAATTTTGCCCCTAAACTTTCTCATAGTTACACTTTTGCCCCTAGGCTCGTAAAATGATTTTCATTCAACTTCCTTATATTTCAAGCCTATCCGATTCATATTCATAACTATAGAAACCTTAAATTTCTACTATTTCACTCATGTATGACCATTTTCATAACTTTTACAATTTGGTCCTTTTATGGATTTTTCATGAAAATCACCTAGGAAAAGATGTTTATCCTACATCAGACTTTCATAATCTTCCATAAATAATCAAAATACATGCATTTCATACATGGTAAATTTTTAACTAGAAACAGCTAAATCGAGCAACGAGGATTTTAAAAATACGAAGAACATTAAAAACGGGGCTAGGATGCACTTACTATTAAGCTTGGAAGTTGAACAAAACCCTAGCTATGGCTCCTTGAAATTTCGGGACTTAGAGGAAGAAGATGGAGAAGATTTTGACTCGTTTTTCCCTTTTAATTATTTAATTTACCAAATGAAAAAACTTCCTTAATGATTATTTCTTAAGATTTTTCCTTCCTATGTCCATTTTTGTCCATCAGAACAAATAATAGTCTAATTGCTAAATAAGGACTTCTAGTAATTTTTATGATACTATTTCATACTTAAATCTTCTAGAATCTCATATTTCCTAATTCTTGCAATTTAGTCCTAATAGACAATTTATTCACTAATGAATAAAATTCCTTCATGAAACTTTCGCACAATTATGCAAACACCTCATAAGCATTGTAAAATCATTTAAACGCATATTTTCACTTTAGATTTGTGGTCTTGCATCATTACTCTGACTAGGCCCTAAGTCGGGCTATTATAATTCTCCCCTTAGGGATTTTCGTCCCCCAAAATCTTACCAGTGAAAAGGTTCGGATACCGATTCCTCATAGTCTCCTCGGGCTCCCAAGTAGCCTCTTCTACCCCATGTCTCTGCCATAATACTTTCACAAGAGCTATACTTTTATTCCTTAATTACTTGACTTTCTGGGCTATAATCTTAACTGGTTCTCCACCATAGGTCATATCAGGCTGTGTCTCAACTTCTGTCGGTGTAATTACATGCGAAGGGTCTGATCGGTAGCGTCGTAACATAGACACATGAAATACATCGTGAATCTTTTTCTAACTTAGGTGGCAAGGCCAACCGATAGGCTACTGGCCTTATCCTCTCAGAGATCTCGTATGGTCCGATAAAATGCGGACTCAATTTACTTTTCCAGCCAAATCTAAGAACTTTTCTCCATGGCGACACTTTCAGGAATACTTTATCACCGACTTAATATTCAATCTCTTTCCTTTTCAAATTCGAATAGGATTTTTGTCGATTAGAGGCAGCTTTTAAGCAATCTCGAATCACCTTTACTTTCTCTTCGGTTTCTCTAACCAAATCAACTCTGTGAATTTGGTTTTCCTTAAGCTCAGTCCAATATAAAGGCATTCGGCACTTACGCCCATATAAAGCATCATACAGCGCCATTTTCAAGCTTGACTGAAAACTATTATTGTAGGCAAATTCTACCAACGATAGGTATTTTTCCCAACTGCCTTGGAACTCAAGAACACAACATCTGAGCATATCTTCAAGTACTTGTATCAACGTCTCTGACTGATCGTCGATTTTGGGGTGAAAGGCCCTACTAAAACTCAACTTTGTACCCAAGGCCTCTTGCAACTTTTCTAGAATCTGGATGTGAATCTCGAATCTCTATCCGAAATGATCGATAACGGTACTCAATGAAGCCTTAATATATCTGAGACATACAAGTTTGCCAACTTATCAAGTGAGTAGTCAACTCGAACAAGTATAAAATGGGTTGACTTCGTAAGCCTATCGACTACGACCCATATAGCATCTTTCTTACTTGGTGTCAACGGTAAACCCTTTACAAAATTCATGGTAAGTTGGTCCCATTTCCATTCGGGTACCATTATAGGTTAAAGCAGACATGAAGGTACTTGGTGCTCAGCTTTCACTTGCTGATAGATTAAGCATTTAGACACAAATTTTGAAATATCTTTATTCATACTCGACCATTGATACCTTTGCTTCAAGTCATTATACATCTTGGTTCTACTCGGATTTACAGATAAACATCCACTATGTGCCTCATGCAAAACTTTATGAATAAGTTCCTCATTCCTCAGTACACAAACTCTGTCTCTAAACATTAAGCATCCAACTAAATTGATTGGAAAGCCGATCTCAACACCCAACTCACACTAAACTCTTTTGGCTTGTAGCTCACTGTCATCTCGCTGAGCTTCATAAATATCTTGAAGCAACTTTGGTCTAGCCTTCAACTCAGTTAGAATGGAACCATCATCGGACAAGGTCATCTGTGTGTTCATAGCTCTCAAAGCAAATAGAGACTTTATACTTAAAGCATCGGTGACTACATTCGCCTTTCTCAGGTGATAATCAATAATTAACTCATAATCTTTTATCAGCTCCAACCATCTTCGTTGCATTAAGTTCAATTCCTTATGAGGCATTAAATACTTTAGACTTTTGTGATCAGTGAATATCCGACACTTTTTACCATACAAATGGTGTCTCCAAATCTTCAATGCAAAAACTATGGTAGCCAACTCTAAGTCGTGTGTCGGGTTGTTCTTCTCATGTGGCTTTAGCTATCTAGATACATACGCTACTACTTTGCCTTCTTGCATTAGTACACAGCCTAATCCATTTAAGGATGCATCGCTATAGATCACAACTTCCTTTCCTGACTCGGGTTGTACTGGAACTAGAGCCTCTGTCAACATTGCCTTTAGTCTCTCAAAACTCTATTGGCACTTCTCCGTCCACTCAAACTTTACATTTTTCTGTAGCAATTTCATCATTAGAATCGCTATCATGGAAAACCCTTTGACGAATTGCCTATAGTAGCCAGCTTTGTCCCAAAAACTTCTAACCTCAGATACATTTTTAGGTTGTTTCCAATCAACAATAGCTAAAATTTTACTTGGGTTTGCTCGAACTCCCTTTCCCGAGACAATGTGTCCTAGAAATCTGACTTCCTTGAGCCAAAATTCACTTTTGGTGAACTTGGCATATAACTGATTATCTCGTAGAATCTGTAGAACGGTCCTCAAGTGCTCAGCATGCTTGGATTCATCTCAGGAATATACCAATATATCATCAATAAAAACAACCACAAACTTATCTAGATATGGCCGAAAGATGCGGTTCATTATTTCCATAAACACTGCCGGGGCATTAGTTAAACCAAAAGGCATGACTAAAAATTCATGTGCCAATACCTCATCCGGAAAGTCGTCTTCGGCACATATGAGTCTTTTACTCTCAACTGGTAATACCCTGACCTTAAGTCTATCTTGGAGAACATAGTGGCTCCCTTCAATTGGTTAAAAAAAGGTCAATCCTTGGCAATGGGTACTTGTTCTTCACTGTTACCTTATTAAGCTGTCGGTAATCTATGCACAATCTCATAAAGCCATCCTTCTTTTTCACAAATAATACCGGAGCACCCCATGGAAAGCAACTTGGCCTAGCAAAACCTTTGTCTGTCAATTCTTGCAACTGCACCTTCAATTCCTTCAACTCAGTTGGAGCCATTATGTAAGGAGCAATCGATATTAGTATAGTACTAGGAGATAACTCGATGCCAAAATCGACCTCTCTAACTGGTGGTAATCCTAGCAATTCCTCAGGAAAAACATTTGGGTATTCACATACTATTGGGACTGATTCAATCTTCAACTCAATTTCCTTGGCATTCATCACAAAAGCAAGATATGCCTCATACCCTTTTTTATGTACCTTTGAGCTGACATGTGAGAGATTACTACCGGCGGTCTATCTTGTTCATCTGATTCAACACGAAGAGTGTACCTATTTTAACATCTCAACTCAATATAGTTTTTTCCACAATTTACTGTCACATCATGAGTGGTTAACCAGTTCATACCAAGAATAATATCAAATTCATCAAATGGCAATACCATGAGATTTGCCTTAAAATAATGACCTCTAATCATTAATGGGCAATCTTTGCATACTTCATTCACTAAAACACTTTTGCCTAGAGGATTAGACACTTTTATCACAAACTCCAGTAGACTCAATAGGTATACTCATGCTAGATGCTAATTTATGCAAATGTATGAATGGGTAGACCCCGAATCAATTAAGACAACTACATTAGTGTCATGAAGAGAAAATGTATTCGTAATTGCATCAGAAGATGATGCCTCTTCTCGAGCGTGAATGGCATAAGTCATTACAGGTGCTCTACCCTCGGGTCTTGCAGTCTGCTTTCGGGGTGTACCCTTACTGCTCGCCCTACTTCCTGGGTTCTTTGTGGTCTTCCCCTAATAGTGCTTCCAAAATTTTCACTTTGAGTTTTCTCTTCTTTAATCATTTCAGAGAATTCTCTAATAAAATGATTTTGGGAACCACACTTGAAACAAGCATTCTCGTGTGCTTGGCACTCACCAGGATGTCATCTACCACACTGTGGGCATTTCGGTCTATTAGATCGAACGTTCCCAACACTAGCGACTGAGGTAGTCTAAGCCTTATTCCTGGAATACTGTTTACTCCTGCCTCTGCTTGAAATCCTGGCAGAAGTAGCTAATTGGGTAAAGAAATCTCTTAACATCTTGGATGAAGACTGGAATGACTTACTCCATTGTCTCTTCCTTGAGTCACGAGACTCCATTTCAATTTTTCTGTTCTCTTTTACTAATTCCTCAGCTTTACAAGCCAGATCCACCAGCACAACAAACTCTTTCAACTTTAGGACAACTATAAATAATTTAATATATTCATTTAATCCATCTTCAAATCTCTTTCACATGATGGCTTCAGTGGATACACACTCTCAAGCGTATTTACTGAGCCTCACAAACTCACTCTCATTCTCTGTTACTGACATTTTACCTTGTTTTAATTCCAAGAATTTCTTCCTCTTTTGGTCGATGAACCTCTGACTAATATACTTTTTCCTGAATTCCTCTTGGAAAAACTCCCATGTGATCTTTTCCCTTGGTACCACCGACACAAGGGTGTTCCACCACTTATATAAGAAATCTCTTAAAAGAGAAAATGCATACTTCATGCACTCATCAGGTGTGCATGACAACTCATTAAATACCCTGATGGTATTCTCTAGCCAAAACTCTGCCCTTTTGGATCATCATCTTTACTAGCCCAGAATTCCTCTGCTCCATATTTTTGGATCCTATCAACCGGAGGTTTATCCCTTCTTACCACTTCTACTACTTGAGGGGCTATAGGGGTAGGTTGAGGAATAGGCGGGGGTGGAGCGGATGGCGCATTCTAGTTTGTACGAACAAACTCCGTGTACCAAGCATTCATCATGTGGAGAAAGGCTTCTCTAGCCTCTTCTCCTCCTCTCTGGATTACTGTTGTGGGTCTATTCTCATTTTCATTCGGGAGCATCCCTTCAGTAGGAGTCGGCGTGTTACTTTCTACATCATCAGCCTCCACTCTTTCGGGATCCATTTACTATAAAAAATACAATTTAAGTCGTCATGAGTCGTCACACTATCATTACATAATACTCATAGGTATGGCATGTATAGCTAGACTCATGCTTACGTTACGCTAGTCCTAGAATCGACTAAACTGCAGCTCTGATACTACTAAATGTAATACCCCTTACCCGAGTCCAACATGGAACCGGATGCGAGGCATTACCAAACATATCCTTACTTAATCATATATTCATGAGACATAAAATTTCGTTCCATTTTAAAACCTTTCTTCTTTAATCATATATATATATAATGGGCCTACTAGGCCTCAATCATAAGTGTGGGAGTTTCGAAGTTCATCCCGATACTCTATCACTCATAAAAATTTTTTGCCTAAATAAGGGCCACACGCCTGTGTGGTCCAAGAGAAACGCCCGTGTGCCCTTGAGACATGCCCGTGTTCGACACCCGTGGTCGAAACTGACTTATTTCACACCGCTGAGCGCACGCCCATGCCTATAACTCGTGTCTTTCACACATCCTAGACACGCCGTGTCCTCCGCCTATAGAGCTCTCTGTTTATGACGATATCAAACCCTTAATGGCACATGGCTTATCCCATTCTCAAGCCCTAAAACATAAACACACTTATACATTCTCAACCAACTCAATTATCCCATTCATTACATCAACTTATATCCATAAACTTATCATCTTGAAAGATATATTACTTAGCAAATATTGACCAATTTCTATTGGCCATATACAAAAAGAATTCATAAACTTAATAACCGAGCCTTTAGCTCACAATATGACATAATTCCTATACATGCCATACTCAAAATAATCGACTTTGCTATACCAAAATAGGGGTTGATAGTGAAATCTGAGCTCCAACATTCTTCGTTTCCTGAACTAGCTTGGCGAAACTACAAGGAAAGAAGAAAAAGAGAAGGGTAAGCTTATAGCTTAGTAAGCTTGCATGAAATCTTAAGTAACAACATAATTGCTTTAAATAAACTCATTCATCATGAAGTAAGTACACATAAAACTCACGTACTAAGGCTTACTTACTCACTTTTACTTTTGCTCATACTTACCCATCACCTTAGGGTTACCTTATCTTGTATTTATTCATAGTACGTGTATCACTCATTACATAGTTTAGTATTTAAACTATTATGGTCAAAATTTGAATCTTGATCCTTTTTAACTTACATGGACTTTTAATCATTCTCATACAACTTATCTCATCATCAATGTTACTTACTCATCTTATGTATTACCTTTCCCATACTTAATTCTTTTGCCCATTGAATTTACCGGATTAACAAAGGATACTCAACTTTGTCAAACATATGTCATGATGCCAATGCCATATCCCAAATATGGTCTTACATGGGATCGCCTCATATTTCAAAGCCATATCCCAGATATAGTCTTACATGGGATTGCTAAGTTTAATATCGAGGCCATTTCCTAGACATGGTCTTACACAAAATCTTCCTTTAGTGTCGAAGCCATGCCCCAGACATGGTCTTACACGGGACCTGCCTCATATGGTGTCAATGCCATGTCCTGACATGGTCTTACACGAGACCTTACTTATGTGGTGTCAATCCCATGTCCCAGACATGGTCTTACATGAGACCTTCCTTATTCGGTGCTGATGCCATGTCCTAGACATGGTTTTACACAGGATTTACGTTCGATGCCGATGCCATGTCCTAGTCATGGTCTTACACGGGACCTACATTCCTTGATGCTGATGCCATGTCCCAGACATGGTCTTACACGGGCTTTCCTTTGCCCATGTTATGACATAGGTATCCTCGCTATTTCGAGACTTCAATTTGTACTTTTACTTGCATACTTATGCTCCCTCACTTTATCATCTTAGTGTCAATGATCATTTCATGTAAAGAATATACATTTCACAAAAATAATAATTAATTTTAAACATAAAAACAAATGTAACCTTAATTTCATACAAACCTACGCTCGGTATTCAAAATGTGTAGAATTGTGCAATTTAGTCCTTGACTTTATTTTTACCTCGGTTTTGATCTGGGCTTCACGTTTCTTGATTTATAATGACAATTTAACTTGATTAATACTCACATTGACTAAATTGACTCATAATTCATACTTTGGCAAAATTTCAATTTTGCCCCTAAACTTTCTCATAATTACACTTTTGCCCCTAAGCTCGTAAAATGATTTTCATTCAACTTCCTTGTATTTCAAGCCTAGCTGATTCATATTCATAACTATAGAAACCTTAAATTTCTACTATTTCACTAATGTATGACCATTTATATAACTTTTACAATTTGATCCTTTTATGGATTTTTCATGAAAATCACTTAGGAAAAGATGTTTATCCTGCATGAAACTTTCATAATCTTCCATAAATCATCAAAATAAATGCATGTCATACATGGGTAAATTTTTAAACATAAACACTAGGACAAAATATAGCTAGAAACAGCTAAACTGAGCTACGAGGATTTCAAAAATACGAAAAACATTAAAAACAGGGCTAGGATGCACTTACTATTGAGCTTGGAAGTTGAACAAAACCCTAGCTATGTCTCCTTGAAATTTTGACACTTAGAGGAAGAAGATGGATAAGATTTTGACTTTTTTCCCTTTTAATTCGTTAATTTACCAAATGGCAAAAAAGCTCTTAATGATTATTTCTAAAGAGTTTTCCTTCCTATGTCCATTTTTGTCCATCACAACAAATAATGGTCTAATTGCTAAATAAGGACCTCTAGTAATTTTTATGATACTATTTCATACTTAAATCTTCTAGAATATCATATTTCCTAATTCTTTCAATTTAGTCCTAATAGATAATTTATTCACTAACGAATAAAATTCTTTCATGAAAATTTCACACAATTATGCAAACACCTCATAAGCTTTGTAAAATCATTTAAACACATATTTTCGCTTTGGATTTGTGGTCTTGCACCACTATTTTGGCAAGGACCTAAGTCGGGCTGTTACAAAATCTCTATTCGATGCCGATGCCATATCCCAGATATGGTCTTATACGGGATCTCAATTCGGTGCCGAGGCCATATACCAGATATGTTCTTGTATGGGACCTTATAAATCTCATGTCTTGACAACGGTATCCCCTCATTTCCTCAGGTTCTACCAGGACTTCAACATCATAAATCTTTATCATATTCTCATCGAAACATCATTGATCAATTTCACAGAAATAATATACATCTTCACAAAATGTTGAAGCATTTTAGATCATAATATTATGATGTTGAATTATTACACACAAACTTACCTCGGTACCACAATATGTATAATTGTTCAATTTAGTCCACATTATTCTTTCCTCAGTTTAGGTCCAGACTTCGTGTTTCTTGATCTATAATGACAATTTCACTTATTTTATGATCACATTGACTAAAACAGCCCATATATCATATTGATGAAAACTCTTTCTTTGTGTTAGTAAAAAAAATCTTGGGTATGATTGTTTAAAACCGATAGTGAATTTTGATAACCCTAAGTTTTGAAAACTTAGTTGAATCTAATAGTAAAACCAATTTATATCATTTGGAAATTCGAGTTATTCCTTTGTAGTTGCTTAAAAACATTTTGAACCTAGTTTAAGTTTGGAAAACATTTGAGTTGCATTCATTTTAAATTACAGCGTGATACCCGATGGTAAAGTTTAAAACATATCGCTTTGTAGTTTTGAAAACCTTATCTTTCCAAGTTTTATCCAATATTAACCTAATAATTTGTTAAGGCATATTTGAAATCAAGTCTAAGCATATATATAACCAAAACATAATTTTAAAAAGGCCTTTTACAATCCCAACAAACCAAATAAAAAAAAATATGGAATATTGTACCAAGTTTTTAAATTAGTGCAACTCCGAGTTTATTCATGGCATGGACACCTCGAGTCCACCCGGCTTTATGTCCGCGATCTAAGTGTCACCTGGAATGATAAGGGAGAAGGTGAGTTGCAAGACTCAGTGCATAAATCCCCCCGATGAATGCAACATACTAACACACATCATAACAAAGCAATACAATTAATGCACCGATCCTAACCATCCATAACACCTTTCCTACCCCGTGGTACCAAACCATCAAGCGGTGTTAAACCACTTGGTGACCCAAAGTCACGATATCCATCAATGTGGTGCCAAACCACCGTGACCCAAAGTCACGAATAATCCATCTGTGGGGCCAACCCACGTGTGATACCAAATCATTGGCGATGATCCCAGATCTCAATAGTGGGGCCAACCCACGGTGGCGTTAAACCACGTGGACAAGTCGCTATGAGGTGCCAAACCTCCGTGTCCCAAAGACACAAATGTGATACTAAATCACCGTGACCAAGTCACGAATAGTCAAGTTGTGGGGCCAACCCACGGTGATACCAAATCATGGCGACGATCCCGTAATATCAACTGTGGGGCCAACCCATCGTGGTACTAAGCCACTCGACAAGTCGCTATGAGGTGCCAAACCTCTCGTGTCCCAAAGACACGGATATCATATTCCCCCTCCTCTCATATCACCCATAGACATATCATACCGACTCATGTAATGCATGCCAATCATGCAAATCATGCTAACATGTTAATATTGCATCTAACAACACATACATCATAGATCATGATATCATATATCAATAATGTAACTCAGAATGAAACAGACTTACCCGGATCGCGCATACCCCATAGGTATCATATCACTCAACCATACCATTTTGGCTTTGTTAAACAATCAGGTTATTAAGCATATTACTAAGCAAAGAGTGTGTTAGTTTACACACCTGTTAACACGCAAGCCTTAATCCCAACGAACCAATCTAAGACTCTCAATTACCCTGCTCCTATAATCGGCCAAACATGAACATCAGAACTAAGGCCATTCGGCCAAACCAAATAACTCAAGAGGGTTAATGCTCAAACCCTTACCTTACGAATGATTTGGTTTCCTACCAAATCCCGAACCAACCGATGGTTCCTCTGACAATCGGCCACACCCTATTGAGAAGAACGATTAATCCATAATAGACTTTAGCTTAACGAAAACTAAAAGAATAAACCACTAATTCACTTTTTACCCCCACTTACCAACCGATTACCCAAAGATGGAGGCTTCGCTTGACTGCTTCGAAATCTCGGATGTCCTTTTCCAACGATTGAAAATAAGAAAACAAGCTCAACACCTCCCTAATATCCGGCCAACGCACCACCCAAAAAGAAGAGGGGAGATTCGGCTATAGATGCACAACACCACTTATGTTCGGCTTGAGTGCTAAGAGAGGAAAAGAAGATGTGAAATGAAGATAAAGTTTCGGCAAAGGGTTTTGAGAAAAAGACAGAAAATGGAGAGGAGGAAAGTATTTTCGATTTTGAAAAGAAAAAGAAATGAAGGAGGTATTTTGGAGAATAACTTTCGGCTATCAAGGTTTCAAGAGAAGAAAGGAAGTGTGAGAAGAAGAGGGTACTAGTTTCGGCTTAACACAAATGAAAAAGAAAAAAAATGGAAGAGAGCATTTGGCCACACATAAAATTTAGGAGACACAAGTGCAAATTTTGGTAAAACAAAGAAGAACTTTGGCTTTGACACAAAATGACCGAAAATGCACCAAAATGCAAAGTGAATTTCGGCACTCCCCATTCCCACACCTACCAAATCGGCCACTCCCCCCCCCAAAATCTCTCCAACAATCGGCCACTACCAACAAACACTCCAAGCCACTAATTCAAATAGCTTTGAACTAGTCAACCTCCTAGATTAACTCTCCACCCACCATTCAAGATGTTTGACTTGGTCTATGGCAGAGTTTGAACTGCACACTACTTCTCCTCCTCCATGTCGTCAAAATGGAAGCAAAATGTGAGGCTTTCGCAGCTCGAACATGGGACCTCCTTCCCTTGCAAGTGACGCCAAATTCAAGCTCTAAGTGGCGTCCTTTTGCCACCTTGCCGACCCTCTTTTTTGTGCTAAAATCCACCTAAAAAATACCTATAATCCCTTAGCTCCTTTAGCTCCATTCACTTAAAGCTTAAAAACTAAAATTTTCCCTACCACTCAGGCTTACACCAGGCTTACAACTAAGCCCCAAAACATCAAAAACAACCACACCGCAGATCAAAGACATGCAAACAATGCAATAACAAAGTAGCCCCTATTCCAGGATATTACAGTTCTACCCCTCTTAAAAATAATTTCGACCTCGAAATTACCTGATCAAAAGAGTTGAGGGTATTGCTGCCTTATCGCATCCTCTGGTTCCCACGTAGCTTCTTCCACACCATGATTTTGCCATAACACTTTTACCAAAGGAATTGACTTCCTACGCAGGACTTTCACATCTCGATCTAGAATCTGCACTGGTTCCTCCTCCATGGTCAAATCCGAATTCACCTCGATATCTTCCACTGCTACGATATGCGATGGATCTGAACGATATCCCCTAAGCATCGAAACGTGGAATACATCGTGAATCTGACTTAGCTCTGCTGGCAACTCAAGCTGATAAGCTACCGGTCACACTCGTCTCAGTACCTTATACGGCCCAATAAACCTCGGACTTAACTTGCCTTTTCTCCTGAACCTCAACACTTTCTTCCATGGCGAGACCTTCGAAAGACCTTATCACCCACGGCAAACTCTATATCTCACGCTTGAGATCGGCAGAAGACTTCGTCGTCTCAAGCTTCCTTCAATCGAGCTGAATCAACTTAACCTTATCTTCGTCTTTGCAACCAACTCGGTCCCAACATCTAACGTTCACCCAACTCCGTCCAACATGTAGGTGAGCGACACTTCCTACCATACAATGCCTCATATGGTGCCATCTTGATGCTAGTTTGGTAATAGTTGTTGTAGGCGAACTCAGCTAATGGTAGAAACTCTTCCCAACTACCTCTGAAGTCTAGCACACAACCTCGTAGCATATCCTCTAAGATCTCAGATAACCCTTTCCGATCGCTCGTCGATCATGGGTGAAATACCGGTTGAAATCCAAACGTGTACCCGAGCCCGATGCAACACTTTCCGTAACCTTGACGTAAATCTAGGATCCCTATCCGAGATGATCGACATCGCACACGTGCAAACCTCACTATCTCGACACATACCGCTAACCTCTCAAGTGAGTAATCCACCTCATCGGAATAAAGTGAGCCGATTTAGTCGATGATCCACAATTACCAAATCGAGTCTTTCTTGCTAGCGCAAGAGGTAATCCACCGACGAAATCCATAGTTATCCTTTCCCACTTCCATCGTGGAATCTTCATCGGCTAAAGCAACCCGACGGCAATCGATGTTCACCTTGACTGCTGACATGTTAGACACTTCCCTACAAACTCGCTACTTCCTTTTCGCATCCGGCCACCAAAGCGCGCTTTTAGATCCCGATACATCTTACTACCTCCAGGATGCATAGTGTAGGGGCTATGCAAATCTCCAAGAATCTTCTACCTTAACTCAATATCCTCAAAGATACAAGCTCTCCCTTGAAAACACAGACTCCATCACTAGCCAAATCAGAACCCTCCAAACCACCATTCGCACTTGCGACCTCCGCGCATTCGTAACCTCATCCTCTAACTGCTTTCTCCTTAATCGCTCAACCCACGTAGCTTAACTCGTAATTACGCTGAATACTTCGTCGTCATACAAACTCAAATGGGAAAACATCGCCTTAAGTTCGCTACAACCTTACGGCTCAACGCGTGCGCCACTTACGTTAGCCTTGCCGGATGATACTCAATCGAACAATCGTAATCCTTTAGCAACTCAATCCATCTCACGCCTCAAATTCAAATCCTTCGAGTCAAAAGGTACTTGAGACTCTTGTGATCTGTAGACTACCGATCTCTCTCCGCATAAGTAGTGCCTCCAAATTTTCAAGGCGAAGACTATCGCCGCTAACTCCAAGTCATGCATCGGATAATTGACTCCATGTGGCCTCAGCTGCCGAGATGCATAAGCCACAACCTTCCCTTCTTGCATCAAGACACAACCCAAACTCAGATGTGATACATCGCAATATATCGTGGAATTCCTTTCACGCCTCAGTTGAATTAGAACCGAGCTTCACCAAAATCTTCTTCAACTTGTCGAAACTCTCCTGCCGCTTCTCACCCAAATGAACGGAACTCCTTTTCTTAACAACTTGGTCATCAGGCCTGCGATCAATGAAAATCCTTCTACAAATCTTGGTAGTATCGCCAAGCCCGAAAACTCGAATCTCACCACCGACTTAGGCGGCTTCCAATCCAAAACGCCTCAATCTTCGAGGATCCACTTAATCCCTCACCGACACCACATGACCCAAGAAGGTTACCTCCTCACCGAACTCGCACTTACTAAACTTAGCATAAAGCTGCTTCTCCCTCAGAATCTGCAACACAACTCACAAATGCGCATCATGCTCCTCCTCAGCCCTTGAATACACTAAGATGTCGTCTATGAATACCACGACAAACTGATCCAAATACTACTGGAACACCCTATTCATCATATCCATGAATGCTGCCGGCGCGTTAGTCAACCCAAACGGCATTACCAGAAACTCATAGTGCCCATACCGAGTACGAAATGCTGCCTTACAGATATCCGCCTCCTTCACCTTTAACTGGTGATACCCAAACCTTAAATCGATCTTTGAAAATACCGATGCACCCTTCAGCTGATCAAATAAGTCATCTATTCGTGGCAACGGATACTTGTTTTTGATCGTCAGCTTATTCAACTAGCGGTAGTCTATACACATCCGCATAGTACCGCTCTTTCTTCTTGATAAAGAGTACCAAGCGCTCCCCAAGGTGAAACACTTGGCTCGATAAAGCCCAGATCCAACAACTCTCGGATCCGAGCCTTAAGCTCTACTAACTCTTTTGGCGCCATCCTATACGGAGCAATAGACACCGGCTAGCTGCAATGATCTATTCCAAACTCCACCTCACGATCCGGTGGCAATCCCTAAGCTCCTCCGAAACACATCAACAAATTCCTTAACTGCTCGAACCTTCCCTACACGAGACTCCTTAGCCTCCAAGGCATAACATGAACCACATATGCTTCACAAATTCTTCCCGACCATCTTCTCAGCTTTCAAAGCAGACACCATGTTGGATAAGTAATCTCTTCTATTACCTATCATGACCACCTCATCACCCTTAGCCGTCCTTAGAACCATGCGCTTAGTCGCGCAATCCAACCTCGCTTGGTACTTAACCAACCAGTCCATCCCAAGAATCAGATCGAACTCTCCAAACGGCAGTTCCATCAGATCAGCCTCAAACACTACCCCTTGAAGTTCTAGGGGTACATCTCTATACAGCTTATCTACAATTACAGAGTGACCTAGAGGGCTAATTACTGTCATCTGCCTAGAAGATATCTCAGAGTCTAAATCCATGGTCTCCACTATGCTACTCGCAACGTATGAATGCGTTGAACCCACATCAATCAAAGCAGTAAATGGAGAACCAAAGATCAAGAACATACTGGTTATGACGTCCGCAAGGCCGCCCTCCTCTGAGCCTTCTCAGCATACACTAATCCAGGCTGTCTTGCCTCAAAATTACCCGCACCTCTGCCCGGTGCTCCGCGGCCCCGACCAGAACCATTACCTCTTCTACCATTACCATGACCCCTCTGCGGTGGCGGTCCATTATTCTGAAACTGAGTACGGCCCTGACCCTCAAACTGAATCCTAGCCAACTTACGCGGACAGTCCTTCACACGGTGGTCCAGCGAACCACACTCAAAACATCCTCTTCCACTAGTCCAACATCCTCCCCAATGAGCTTTCCCACAACGGTTACACTGTGGCGGTCCCTGATTAGTAGCAACGAACCTACCAGACTGATTCGGCCCACTCTATCTAGCCCTTTTCTGAGGATTACCTGACGACCCAGAAGATCCAAAACTCCTCTTATGCCTGTTCCTATCCAAGTTCTGCCTCACAGACTCTTTAACCCTTCGGCTACCTTAGCCTTTTCTACCAAGACAGCAAACTCACGCTCCTCTTGTGGAGCAATCAAGAACCTTAATTCATCTCTCGACCATCCTCGAATCGAACACACCTCTCGTGTTCAGAGCCACAATGCCCCTAGCATACCGACTCGACCTCAAGAACTCGCCTCAGACTCGACTACGGACTTACTCCCCGCACCACCTCAAAAATGCCTTCCGCTGATCATTAATGTAGCTAGATCCAATGTACTTTTTCTCGATATGCACCTTAAATAATCCCAAGTAAGATCTTCCATTGCAAAGATCGTCCAACCGTGAGCCACCACCGGTATGACTCATCTCAAGAAGCGATACTATCCCTTTAGCTTCTCTTCGGTGATCAGTCCAAATCGTCCATGATCCGCTCCGTCGCCTCCAGCCAATACTCGGTAGTCTGGAGCCACACTGACACACCTCGGAATACCTCGGCCCCATTTGCTCGGAGTCGTTTAGGCATGATTTTTGGGCTCCTGCGCCTCCACCTACTCTAGCTACCCTTTCCAGAACTCGCAGATCGCTCGTGACACGCTGCGTCATCCCCAGTCTATTCCTGAAACTCACCACCTCCAACTGGTGGTGGTACCGATATCTCATTCTCGGACCCCTGACCAGAGCCTACTGGTTCAGAAACTTTCATCCTACCCCGACCACATCCACGACCACGTCCACCTCGAGCGCTCATGACTAAAATCTCGTCTTGTCTGATTAGAAGTTTATGCATTAGTAAATATTCCACTGTCTTTAAAGGCAAGAGTCTTATAAATATCTCTTATTAAAGAAGTTTTGTTTTCGCGAGTCCACAGAGTCCTATCGATTTTAGTTTCTAAAGTAATCTACTACCGCTAGTCATTCAGTCACATCACATCAAAAATCTCAAGCGATAGTAAGGGGTACTTACCTGGGCGGATTGGTGCCAGAGTCTCGGTGCCATGCCTTTCAAACCATTTATTTTAAAACAACATCACTTAAACCAATCTTTAAAATATTTTGGGCCCCAGGCCTACAGCCGACCCTTTGAACTTAGGCTCTGATACCACAATTGAAACACCCCAAACCCGGCCAATACACCATGACCGAATCGGTATGTTACGAGGAAATTCAGATTGCATCTAACATGTCATATCGACTCATGTAATGTATGCCAATCATGCAAATCATGCTAACATGTTAATATTGCATCTAACAACACATACATCATAGATCATGATATCATATATCAATAATGTAACTCGTAATGAAACGGACTTACCGAATCAAATGCAAGATACCCCATAGGGTATCATATCACTCAACCATACCGTTTTGGCTTTGTTAAATAATCAGGTTATTAAGCATATTACTAAGCAAAGAGTGTGTTAGTTTACACACCTGTTAACACGCAAGCCTTAATCCCAACGAACCGATCTAAGACTCTCAATTACCCTGCTCCTATAATCGGCCAAACATGAACATCGAACTAAGGCCATTCGCCAAACCAAATAACTCAAGAGGGTTAACGCCAAACCCTTACCTTATGAATAATTTGGTTTCCTACCAAATCCGAACCAACCGATGGTTCCTCTGACAATCGGCCACACCCTATTAAGAAGAACGATTAATCCATAATAGACTTTAGCTTAACGAAAACTAAAAGAATAAACCACTAATTCACTTTTTACCCCACTTACCAACCGACACCCAAAGATGGAGGCTTCGCTGATCGCTTGAAATCCGGATGTCCTTTTCCAATGATTGAAAATAAGAAAACAAGCTCAACACCTCCCTAATATCCGGCCAACGCACCACCCAAAAAGAAGAGGGGAGATTCGGCTATAGATGCACAACACCACTTATGTTCGGCTTGAGTGCTAAGAGAGGAAAAGAAGATGTGAAATGAAGATAAAGTTTCGGCAAAGGGTTTTGAGAAAAAGACTGAAAATGGACAGGAGGAAAGTACTTTCGATTTTGAAAAGAAAAAGAAATGAAGGAGGTATTTTGGAGAATAACTTTCGGCTATCAAGGTTTCAAGAGAAGAAAGGAAGTGTGAGAAGAAGAGGGTACTAGTTTCGACTTAACACAAATGAAAAAGAAAAAAAATGGAAGAGAGCATTCGGCTACACACAAAATTTAGGAGACACAAGTGCAAATTTTGGCAAAACAAAGAACTTTGGCTTTGACACGAAATGACCAAAAATGCACCAAAATGCAAAGTGAATTTCGGTACTCCCCATTCCCACACCTATCAAACTGGCCGCTCCCCCCCCAAAATCTCTCCAACAATCGGCCACTACCAACAAACACTCCAAGCCACTAATTCAAACAGCTTTGAACTAGTCAACCTCCTAGATTAACTCTCCACCCACCATTCAAGATGTTTGACTTGGTCTATGGTAGAGTTTGAACTGCACACTACTTCTCCTCCTTCATGATGTCAAAATGGAAGCAAAATGTGAGGCTTTCGCAGCTCGAACATGGGACCTCCTTCCCTTGCAAGTGACGCCAAATTCAAGCTCTAAGTGGCGTCCTTCTGCCACCTGGTTGACCTCTTTTTGTGCTAAAATCCACCTAAAAATACCTATAACCCTTAGCTCCTTCACTCCATTCACTTAAAGCTTAAAACTAAAATTTTCCCTACCACTCAAAGCTTACACTAGCTTACAACTAAGCCCCAAAACATCAAAAACAACCACACCACAGATCAAACACATGCAAACAATGCAATAACAAAATAGCCCCTATTCCAGGATATTACATCATACTTTGGAAAAAGTTATAATTTTGTCCCTAAACTTTCATATATTTGCAAAATGGTCCTTAGGTTCGTATAATGAAATATACTATTTCCTTGGTTACCCAAGCCTAGCCAAACCTATCTTAAGCTTATAATAGCTCACACTTTCCTTCAAAACTAATCTTTACTACATATTTTATTACTTTTACAATTAGGTCCTTTTTATGTATTTCCATGAAAAATCACTTAGAGAAAGATGTTTTACACATCAAACTTCCATATTCCTCCATTAATCATCAAAATACATGCATGTCATACATGGGTAAATTTTTGAACATGAACTCTAGTTCAAAATAGTGGTAGAAATAGCTAAATCGAGCTACGAGGATCTAAAAAATCTGAAGAACATCAAAATAGGGCTAGGAGGTACTTACAATCAAGCTTGAAAGTAAAGCAAAACCCTAGCTATGGCCTCTTGAAATTTTCAGCTATGGAGGATGAAGATGGACACAAATTTTGGCTTCTTTTTCCCTTTTTATTAACTTATTAACTTAATGACCAAAATGCCCTTAAGGCCCCTTTCTTTAGATTTTTCCTTCCCATGTCCATTTTTGTCCATCATAAGATATAATGGTCTAATTGCTATATAAGGACCTCTAATAAATTTTCTAATGCTTTCTCATACTTGGAACTTCTAGAATCTCATATTTTTCAATCTTTGCAATTTAGTCCTAAAGGATAAATTGACCATTAATTTATAAAATTTCTTCATGAAATTTTCACACAATCATGCAAGCATGTCATAGATCTCATAAAAGCCATAAAATATATATTTCTACTTTGGATTTGTGGTCTTGTAACCACGATTCTGACTAGGCCCTAAATCGGGCTATTACAACTCGAAAGCTCATGGAGGTTAGAGATCATTGGAGCATCGTCACATTATCAACTAGCTTATTTTGGGTATACTTATGAAAATCATTTGGTATAATGGCATGTATAGGACAACTTGACCATTAGTGGCTCGATAATGATGCTTGTAATCTAGCCATTGGAATGGCTAGTAATGGTTGTTTAGATATACTTGTAATGTCATGCTATGGTAGCTAAATATATGTTAAGTAGTTGATCAATTTATATCTAATATAGGGAATGAACCAAGGTAAGAATGTATTCATGTAATGGTATTCCATGATGAATGATGAAATTTGTTTAATTTGAATGCTTAGAATGGTTGGTATTGGGTGTGTGTTTCAAGTGCAGGTCATGGGTATGATTTTGGGTGAGAAATGAAGCTAGAAATGGCTTTATTTTGTCCACATGGGCGTGTTTCTAGACCGTGTGTGACACACACGGGTACATGGACGTGTAGTTAGGCCATGTGTCCCTTGCACCCTAAATTTTGAGAAACAAAATGCTCAGAATTGAGCACACGGGTAGTGACACGAGTGTATGTCTCAGCTATTTGTGCCACACGGCCTAAAACATGGGTGTGTGTCTTGGCCGTGTGAAACCTACACCTAATTTCAAAAGAATTTAATTAACCACACGCCCTAGCACATGGGCGTGTGGTATGGAAGTGTGCACAAGTTAGAGAGTTACACGGGGTCGAATGCGACCTGTAGCAGGGAGTGTCCCCTGGACCACACGGGAGTGTCCCCTAGACCACACGGGCGTGTCCCTTGGACCACACGAGTGTGTCCCCTGGACCACATAGGCGTGTGAGACCTACATATTGGAAAAAATTTTAATTTTGTGAAAAATTCTTAGAGGTTTCGATTAAGTCCTGACTTTATTCTAATGCTTGAATTGGGCCTCAAGTTAAGGAACGTTACGATTGATTTTGGAATTTGAATAGTAACTTGCATGAATTATCTATAAATGTTTATGAATCTTTCGGTAATGCTCCGTAACCCTGTTCCGGCGATGGATATGAGTTAGGGGTGTTACATTGACTCTATGACGAGAATAAAACACCTATACATGTGCATATTTAACCATTTTTTGATTAAATTTTTCTATATTGAACATATCAAAATGGGACTACTTCTCACATCAATCGCAACCAACTAAATGTCACCATTCTAACCAATTCCAAATGGTTCCAATAACCAACATAAATACATATCAAATTATGTCCAAATGGTCATAATTCAAACAAACAGACTTGACTAAATTTCATATCAAAACATGCCCTAAATGATCACTTTGAAAACATGCCAATGCTTACCACTTTGGCCATAAAACCATGCATCAATTTGATATTATAAACACCAATCTTTAAATATCAAAAATCCAAAAGCACACCAATCATCAAGGCATCAAATATTATAAGTTTCACGAATTCAAAGCAATATTACATGCCAATATCATTAACTAAACATTAGACATACATCCATTTATACATGCCATTATAACCATGACCAAAGCATCAAAATCTACTAATGAAATCGATGGATAGTGTGATGGATCCCCGACTAGCTTCCAACCCGATCGAGCTTCCGATAATCTGTAAAGTAAGAGAAAGATAACTACATAAGTAATGAATGCTTACAAAGCTCTTATAAACTATAAGCATAATATTACATTTCAATAATGAAATTTGTAGGTTAAAACTAAACCTATACTAATGTCTCAAGATTTATCAAACAATAATCATCAACTCACAAATGAGTAAATGATGGTCACTAAACTAACTATAAATACGACTATGGCAAGCGCACCTATCAAACAATAGTATAGTTATGGTGAGTAGGGAATATCGCATCCACGAGGACTAAAAGTACTAGTAATTACTGTTTTTCTATTATTTAGCCAACAAATTGGAGTGATTGTTTTTAATCTAAAATTACTAAACTAATCTAAATAAGAACGCAACAGAGTAATGAAATAGGAAAATAATCAAGGATAACCAATGAGATAGACAATACCTAGGAATTAATCCACCTAGACTTCACCTATTATTATGAATTTGAATTAAACGATTTATTCACTTGTGTTTTGATCCGTAGAAACCCCTAAATTATGTCAATATGTCTTTTGAGACTAAGAACAATTAACTCTAGGTTGATTAATTGAAATCTCTTTCTAATTAAAACCCCTATCGTCACATTAACTCGATCTATGGATTCTCATATTAGATTTTACTCTAATCTAGTAGATTTATGTCGCCTTATTTCTAGGATTACATGCAACTTCACTCAATTATCTTAGATCTACTCTTAAATATGGACTTTTGTTCCACTGAAATAAGCACATTAAACATGAATTAATATCCAAAAAATATTAAAAAATGAAATAAGTATACATAATTGAGAACAAGAATCAAGTATTTATCGCGTAAAAATAGAAATTAAATAATAGGATTCATCATAAGTTTCATCATCCCTAGGTATCTAAGGAATTTAGTTCATAATCCTGAATAGAAATATCTCAAAGTTAGGATAACAACAAGATATAAAGAAACTCAATAAATTTAACACCCTTAACCCGTATCCGTCGCCGGACTAAGGTTAAGAGGCATTACCGGACATATTGGAACATTTTACGCTTATTTCACAACATCAATTATACAACATCATTTCATAATGAATCACACACATATAGTCATAACCATGCTTTAGAGAAGGTTCGGGACTAAACCGATTTCATACGGAACTTTGAGGAACATAGAAAATTTTTCTTTCAAAACAGGGCACACGCCCATTTGGCTAGGCCGTGTGCTTTAGACGGCCGTGCCTTGGACCATGTCTCAGCCCATGTGCAGAACTGACTTGAATCACACGGCTTGTCACATGCCTGTGTGTTTGGCTTGTGTGCGGGTCTGACTTGTTTTGAATTGGGACAGTGAAGGACACGGTCAAGACACACGCCCATGTGCTTAACCGTGTGGGAAATTATAGGCCATTTACAAGGCCAAATTGACACCCATTTTGTGTCATACCTACAACCATCAAACAAGCATCAATTCATGTCCCAAAGGTAGATAAAACATACCAAATTATACACCATTTGACCCATAACAACATCATTTATTTCTATATTCAAATCCAACTCAAGCATACCAATTCAAAATACCAATCTCACATCAAAAACATGTGATTCATACATCATATAAAACCATTTCAATTTATAACATTTCTCGTCATTTCAATTCCCAAAATCAACCATGAATCTTACCAAGGTTGACCATCTCTTTTAGCCATTCATGAGCACATCAAAACATATCAACTTTTGCATCACATAACATGGACTAAATTCACTCCATAGTCACATTCATTATCAAGCCATATCACATGGCTATAATTACACATTTCAAAACATAATCAAAGTTCTTTAGCCTATACATGCCATATTTCTATCTGTACATTTTCAAAAGGTACCAAAGTATAGTTTGATAGTGTGGTGATGATCCTCGACGATCCCCAAGCTTCTAATAGCTTCGATAATCTATAAAACAATTAAAACACACACAAAGTAAGCTTATAAAAGCTTAGTAAGCCATATACAAATAAACTTATCACATAATAAATTTCAAACTATTTCTTTCATATAAACTATGGCAATCACAATAGGAAATTCATATTTCTCATCTAGCTCAATTGTTCATACACACTTGCTCATAAACATATCACGATTTCATGTAGCTCACATATCAAATGAACATAATCATACTTAACTTCCATTGCCAAACTTTATATATATTTCATACGTACCTAAAATGAATACATATTCACATATTCAATCATATCTTGAAATGCCCGTTGAACCATTCAGAATCAATAAGGATACTCAGATAACTCGAAAAGTTCGTACAATGCCAACGTCCTAGACATGGTCTTACATGTAATCAATATCGATGCCACTGTCCCAGACAGGGTCTTTCACGAACCAAATACGATGCCGATGTCCGAGACATTGTCTTACATGTAAATAAAAAATCGATGCCAATGTCCCAGACATGGTCTTACATGATAACACATATCGAAATCCTATGTGATGACATACATATCCTAACTACTTCCTAAGGTTTATACGGGACTTTTCAAACGTCGGCATATTATCAGAACTTTATCGAATTTCACATATTCAGCTCAAATAGCCATATATCACGAATCATTCACATATAAGCAATATTAATTCAGTCTAAACACATTTATTTGTATATTGCCTTACCTCGTATAGATTCAGATGGAAATAAACGATTACTTGACCACTTTAGATTTCCCCGATCTAATTTCGTTTTCTTTGGTTCTTGATCTATACACATTCAAATTTAACTCTTTTATTCACCAAATAATTTAATTCTATCCATATACACATATTTAGGGCATTTTACAAATTAGCCTTCACATTTTCACATTTTGACATTTAAGTCCTTATTTCATAAAATCACCAAACACATAAAATTTCATTTCACCCAAGTATGGCCGAATATCATTATAGTCCCTAGCAGATCATATCTTTCATTTATTTCACTTTTTAGTTTCTCAATTTCTCATTTTCACAATTTAGTCCAAAATAGTCAAATTCATCAAAAATTCAAAGACAAAACATATTAATCTACCACATATCCCTTCATATTTCATCAAATATCATCACAAAACTTACAAAATCATTAATGGCATAACTCACAATCTTCATCAAATTCAGAAATTGATACTTGGGCTAGGTAAAAGACAAAGGAACAATCTCAAAAACATAAAAATTATCAAGAACCGAGAAAAATACATACCTAATTCAAGCTTTCAAAGGTGCCAAATATTCTAAGATCAACTATGATTTCTTTCTTCTCACTTTCAGCCATAAAAATTTGAACAAAACATGTGTTTTTACTTTATGTTTTATTTTATTATCATATATTAACATAATTACCATATTAGCCTTTTTAATTTCATTTAAAATCCACTAACCTTAGGTTTTTATGCCCACCCATAATTTCAATGGTATATTATCAACATAAGGACCACATATTAAAAGAACACATTAATTCAGCATATAATCAATTAAACCATAGCTTTTACATTTTATGTAATTTAGTCCTTTTATCAAATCGGATACTCAAACGATAAAATTAAACCACAAAAATTGCACACATATTAATCAACATGCTGTAAGCACCAAAAAAAATAATATTAAAATATTTTTCTGACTCAGACTTATGGTTCAAAACCATTGTTCCGACTAGGGTCCAAACCGGCTTTTATAATAAAACATTGAAGGAAATTAAATAAGGATCTTCTGTAAAGCCTAATTTATCTTTAATTTTAGCTTTTGTAAATTTTGTGGCACAAATATCTGTCTGCTTCAATGGTTAAGTGTTCTGGGAGAGTCTGAGAAGGTTTGGGTTCAAGCCTTTGCTTGGGAAAATTTTGGGTTTTTTATGGAATAAAGCCTTACATTTGGTTAGTAGGCTTATAAGTATTTATTTGTAAGAACATGATAGAATGAGCTTGTTGGTCTAGTGGTTAGGTGGAGTTTAAATAAGCTGGAGGTCTGGAGTTCGAGTCTCTATGCAAACAACAGATTTATTTTGCTACTTATGCCATTGGAGAGCTTGAGATGGAGTAGGATTCTGAGTGGTGGATTTAGTGGGGAGTTTGATAGAGAGAATCAAGGGATTCGATTCATTCCCAAAATTGTAATCTTCCTGATGCCTTCTCTCTACTTTTTTTTGCCATTTTTCTTTTTGCTAAAGCCAAATTCCCTTCCTGCCATTTTCTTCACTATTTCTTTGTTCTTCAAACTCTAATTTTGCCTATTTCCCATCGATATTGCTCGTCTCTACATTTAGTGTGTATTCGGTAAGTCTAGAGGTACGTTTTGTTTTATTCTGGATGAGGTAATAGGGTATTAAGAGGCTATTTTTGATTAGGGGATAATCGATGAGATGTGGGCTACTTTTCGGGTTTTTAGTAGCGTAAATTAGTGTTGCTCGTTAAGGGAAGGTTGTTGGTAAGTTTTAGGAATTTCCTATTCATAACAACTTGGATTAAGTGACTGAAATTGGGCTTTCAATTGTTGAATAAAGGTTTTGGAGTGCTCGAGAGTGCTTACGTGTTAAAATCAAACCAGGTGTATACCCAAAAACACAGAAAATGAGGTTTCAATGAAAGCCAAAATCCTTTCTATCGACGCCACATGGGCGTGTGGTCGCCGTATGGTAGGCTGTGTGTAAGACTATAGGTTACCACACGGCCGTATGATCAACGAGCCAAGCCTTGCGCGAGTGACATGGCCGTGTAACGGCTAAGCAAGGTCGTGTGTGGTATACGGGCTCGACCAATTGGGTCGTATGGGCCCACATGGGTGAACCACATGGGTGTGTGGGATTCTGGGCTAGGCCATGTGATCCACACGACCAAGGCCAATTTAGGGCCATGTGGGCCATACGAGCTTGTGGGCCCACATGAGCAAGCCATATGGGCGTGTGAGCCCATTTTAATGAAATATTCTAAAAGGTTGCACGGTCACCGAAGTTGACTGTGAGCCTAATGAAGGGTCGGTAAGTATTTCTTAGGCATGTAGCTCTGTGATTTGATTATGTGAAATCTGTACTGAACATGTATACTGATTTGAATGTATGGACTACTATTTTCATAAAAGCATGTTATATTATGTATGTTGCATTACATCGGGGTTGGTTGATGATATTTGGAGGAAGTATCTGAAAGGCTCTTAAGCCTGTTATCTAGTAGCTCAGCTGTAACTTTCTGATTATGTGTCGCTTTCGGTACAGCATGGTGTGTAGGGATGGATGGTTTGATTTTATCCCCACATGGAGTGTAGGGTTGGACGGAGTTGGTGTGTAGAGGTTTGTGGGTAGGACTCTGCTATTTTATTTTGATCTACATATCATGTCTAAAATGGGCTAAGGCCCTAAAACATATTTGATTCTGTATCTGAGTGGGCTAAGGTTCACACTGCATCTGTAATGGGCTCGGACGAACTATGAATTTATGACTGTCTTCTAACAATATGCCAAGTGTATGTTTTCTGTATGGATTACACACTGAGTTTGCAAAAACTCACCCTTTTCTATTTATTCTGTTCAGGTAATCCCAGCAGTAGACGGGCCGGTACAACGGAAGACTCGGTAGTGACCACGATTCTGAACCTTCATGGTATTATTTTATTTATTTCATTTACCATTTTGATTATATCTGGGTATTCCTTATGTAATATGGCCATTATGAATTTTTGTTTAATTTGGGATTTGTGACGTTTATGGTATCATGGTTAGAAGTAGGAAAACTCGAGTTTTCAAAATTAAACAAATGTTTTATCAAATATACACGAATTCACAAATTATTCTTAAAAGCTTCCGCAACGTATAATGATTTGAAAATGGATAATGAATAAATAAACAACACGTTTTGACAGTAACCTAGGATATCAAAAATGGCTTTATTGTAAGTAAATTTTCTAAAACACTATCATGTGACATTGCCAGATTCGACCATAACGTCTAGGCCGGGTTTAAGGTGTTACATTAAGTGGTATCAGAGCCACGTTACAAAACTCAACTGTGGATTTGGGTTTTTAAAAATTAGGTTTTTCGAAATGATTTTTTTATGATTTAAAATATTTTTGACTGAGTATGTGGTACACCAAGTCTCCGACGTCGATTCCATACATGTTCTAAATTATGTTTAAATTTGTCTGAAAGTACTACTTGTATGCTTGAAACAGCCTTAGGTAGTATACTGCACTAAAAACACTTTAGGTAGTGTAAAATGGAAGCTGTAGCGAAACTGAAAATCGTAGTAAAACTGCGATTTGCGATAACGAACTCTGAACTTCTGATACTATTTTGCATAAAACATCTATTAAAAAATATTGGAACTGTAACTAATGTATAAAATAGTTAAATCCAGATAAACTCCAAATTTACAATAAGCGTACGAGGTATTCGCGAAAAGGGTACTAGAGGCTATGGTAGAGGCCGTAGGGGATTCGAGCTGTGTAACGTCCTAGAATTTGGGCTTAGAAGTATTAGGCCTTGGGTAAGGGAATGGTTAGGAAACTGTGCATAAAAGTTTATGTGAGCTAGGAAATGACACAATTAAATGTCTACTCAAGTGGTTAAGGGTCCTGAGAGGAGTTGGAAAAGTCCTAGGTTCAAATCTGAGCTTTAGCAAAAATTTTGGTTTTAAGTGGATGAAACCTTGGAAGCTTGGATGTAGGCCTTTTAAATTATTGTGTTAAAAAAATGACACAAGGAAGCATGTGGTCTAGTGGTTGTGGCACCATTAAGGTTGCAAGGGAGCCTTAGTTCAAATATTGGCTTTTGCAATTTATTTTGGTTTTTCTTTTAAAGGAGCCTGTACTTTGGCCTTTAGACCTTTTAATTAAGTAAGGATAAAATGTTAGACAAAGAGAGGGGATGGTCTAGTGACAAAGAGGCATGCTATTCTGCTAGGGGATTGGAGTTCAAGTCTCACTGCATGCAAATGGGATTATATATTTTGTTCATGAGGAGGCAAGAGTTGGTGTTGGATTTGAACTCTGTTGTTGGAGAGTTTGAATTGGTCTTATGAGTTGGTTGTGGAGGATATCAAGGAGGGATAAAGGAGAAAATCAAGGAGAAAGGGGTCGAGATTTTCAAGGAGTTTGAAGGCTTGAGAAGTTGTGCGGAAATATGTTTCTTGCTCTTGGAAATTCAGCTAAGGGCTTTTGTTAGGTAGATCCTAAATGCCATAGTTGTTTTCTTTGCTTGCTCTTTTGTATGTTGCCGATTGGTCTCTCATTTTTAGTTTCAGTTTTGCTTCTTTTCTCCAAAAGAAACCGAATACTGTTCTTTCTCTGGTTGAAACTTCCTACTCATCTCTTCTTTAATCATTTTCTACTATAGCTGACCCTCTCTTTTACTTTAATCTCTACATCTTTCCAATTTCTTTTTTCCTTTCTCTGTTATGCCAAATTCTCATGCCCTCTCCCTCTCAAATCTCTTTGTTCTTGTTTCGGGTCGAATCTTCTTGACTGACTATTACCGAAATACATTTGTTTTACTGGTAAGGGGGTGTTACAACCACTTTATTATTTCATTCTTATTCAAATTTCTTTTGGCTCTATTAACAAGCTTCATTTTCCTTTTCTTTCTCTTGGGGACCGAATCTATGGTTGTCTTCTAACAACTTTTGATCTGCTGAATCATGTTAGGAGGGGGAATCGCCCATGATCAACAGTAAGGTGCTAGTATCTATTAGTTCTAGCAAGGTGAGTGTTTGTGGTTTAATGAATAAAGTTTATGGATTAAGAGTATGCATTAATCTTGTGTTGTGTTGGTTATAGGTTTTGTGCTCTAAATTATTCATACACTTTGTTGTTGCAATCAGGTGTGTATTTGTATGTTGTATTCGATGATCGGTTGAAAAGACAAAAGTATGTGTTGTTTACACAGCTGTGACTATAGATCGGTAAAATGCCGAAAAGCTAAAAATATGACGTATGATGCCACACGAGCGTGCGATCGTGCGTATGGTGAACTAAGCCTACGAACATGGGCGTTAATTTGTAGAGGCCACCATGAGCACTCTAGTGGTCTTGGGCTATTCTGGGCCTAGTTTGGCCGAAATGGGCTGTGTGGGTCTAGTGGGCTTGTGGGCCACACGAATAAAATGTATGTGATGTGATAAGTGTTGTTTGGACTGTGACGTTGGCATAGCTAGGGCCTTTATTGGACTCGATGGGTCAAAATGGGCCGTATAGGCCCAATGGGCTTCTAGGCCCACACGGGTAAATTCCTCGATAAGTGACCATTGGTAGGTTGGTTTATGAGGCTCGTGATGCCGTCTCTAAATTTGGGCTAAATGGGCTACACGAGCGTGTGGGACCCACTTGGGCCCATATATGCTATTCTGGTCGTGTAGGTTATTTGAGTTGTTCGAAGCAACGATAGACCTTCTAGGAGGTCGTAATAAGTACCAAGACCCTAATATTTGTAAAATTATCGAAATACCCTTATAGGGAAAAATAACGGTTTTGCCCTTGTGGGTAAATGACTGACTTAGACTATGAATTTGACTAATTTTACTGTGATCGTATAACTGTATTTTAACTGACTTGACTGTGGTCGTGTGACTGATATGCTTTTAATATATGTTTAAATGACTGTTACTGAGCAAGGCCATTCTGTATACACCTGTGATGATTGAGCATGACATACACGACATTTTGCAAAGGGTTGGGACATTGTTACAGAGGAAGTGTACGGCCTGTTGCCATTCTGTACAAGGATTTTAGGCTTTCTGCTATATTTATGGCTTTTAGTCGTTCTATTAACCGGTAGCGGTGCTATGATATTAATGGCTTTTAGCCATTCTGTCTACGGCGCTGATTCATTCTGTTTACTTAGTGCCGTAACCGGTGCTACATAAGGAGTGTAGGGATGGGTGGATCGATTTAATCCCCACAGGAGTGTAAGGTTGGACAGGAGATGGAGTGCAGGGTTGGTATGGGTATTTATGCATTGCATATACTGATTCTGATATTGAGATAGGCTTAGGCCCAACCAAGGCTGATGGGGGCTAAGGACCATTTTCCACCATTATTGTAATGGGCTAAGGCCCACACTGTACTATTACTGTTAAAGGGCTCAGGCCCATGCTGATTTTATTTTTGTATACTGACTATTTCTTTAATAAGGGGATTACACACTGAGTTTTTGTAAACTAACCCCATTTTTAACCTTTCAGGTAATCCCCAGCATTAGACGATTCAGAGCCGCGAGAGATTCGAAGGTGGCCACATGACCGCTGATGGTCTACTGTAGACATTTTATTTGAATTTTATATTTTGGGTTTTAATTCTATTATAAGGCCTTTCAGGGATTAAGTTTTTAAATGGGCTTTAGATTTTCTTATTTAAAATTGCAAAACACGAATTTTCAAAATTAACAACTATTTTCAAAAATACTTAAATAAAAAAATAAACGTTTTCATATTTCAAAATTTAGTAGATTTTACGATTGGAATAACCTAAAGTATCAATGCCAGACATTAAGTAAATGTTTTTGATGAGATGATTTGCTAAACTCTAGCAAAAAGATTTAAACATAGAAATGAACTTTTAATGACAAACTCAGTTTTTGAACAATGCTTTGATGTGACACGCTGGATTCGGCCATAATGTCTAGGTCGAGTTTGAGGTGTTACAAGCTGGGTCCTCAGAATCTGAGAATCTGCCTAATCTCGATACAAGGGAGACGCCGATATCACTTGCTACAGAGACTAGGTCTCAAGATCGTGAGGCTGGGTATGACACACTATCCCGAGCCATGCTACATATTTTAGAGAGGGTCACTTTGTGAACACCGGATCTGGAGGCCGCGATCGGTTACGAAACGAATCCGATCAAATAGGGCTAAATTATTCAGGGGTGTCACTGAAGTTGCCACTAGCATGGCCGAGTACTGGATAGAGGCCACGGAAAGAATCATGGACTATCTGGATCTTACCGCGGAGTAGAAACTTAAGGGGGCTATTTTTCTACTTCGCGACGAAGCGTACCAGTGGTGGCTGAGAGTTAAAGAGGGCACTCAGCTCGACCGTTTGACTTGGGACTATTTTAAGATGGCGTTCTAGAGTAAATATGTTGGAGCCAGTTACATCGATACTATGAGGCGTGAGTTTTTTAATCTTACATAGGGGGACCGTTCAGTGGCCGAGTATGAGGCCTAGTTCCTGAGATTAAGCCGTTATGCCCGGGCATGGTGGCGATCAAGTATGAGCATTGCGTCTATTTTGAGGATGGACTCAGGGACAATTTATGGGTTCTGATAGCACTACAGAAGGAGCGTGAGTTTGCTACACTGGTTGAGAAAGCGAAGATCGCCGAGGAGGTTAAGCACACTGAGTGCCAAAATCACGATAAAGGAAAGAATAAGAGGGAATCGGAGCCCTCGAACTCTATGATGAGGCCTAAGAAAAAGGGCAGATCTGATGGGCCAGTGAGAGTTGGGCCTCCTATTGCACCTACTATGGTGGACCTTTGTGGGCACTGTGGTAGACCCCATCCGGGAGAGTGTTGGATGACGATTGGGGCATGTTTGAGATGTGGGTTGACTAAACACCGTGTTTGGGATTGTCCATTGAGAAAGGATCAGGTGCAAGCTACGATTACTGGTGTTGCGCGGCCACTGAGAGTAGTTCAGTTGCCACTTAGGGGCCGAGGCAGGCCAGGGGTGGAAATGGCATGGACCGACGGCAGAGAGTTCTAGGAAGAGGTGCTGGACCGACTGAGGCGAGGCAGTCGGCTCTAGTTTATGTTGCCCATCACCGTGGGGATCGGGATACTTCATACGTCATCACGAGTATTTTTTCATTTACAATGTACCTTATTTGGCATTGATAGAATAGGCTCTACACACTCATATGTAGCTAGTGCTGTGTTTGAAACTTTGGGGATTCCGGTTGGGAGTTCTTCGAGCAAGTTAACTGTTGTGAGTTGGATGGGCTAGTCTATCCGAGTTAGTAAATTGATACGTGCCGCTAAAGGTTCAAGGGATTGTATTTCTAGCTAATCTAATGGAGCTTCTATTTGGGGAGTTCAATTTGATTCTGGGAATGGACTGGCTGGTCAAGCACCGAGTAAGTCTAGACTGTGGAACAAAAAAGGGTTATTTTGAGAACTGAAGAGGACAGTGAGGTAGTAGTGATTGGGGAACGTCGAGACTACGAATAATGTTATTTCTACATTGGTGGCAAAGAAATTGGTACGAAAAGGATGTGAGGCATTCCTGTCCTACATCAGTGTTTCTGATTCTAGGGACTCTTTGGTTAAGGACATCAGAACTGTAAGGGATTTTACGGATGTTTTTCCTGAAGAACTATCAGGTCGACCTCCGAGTCGAGAGGTGGAATTTGGGATTGAGCTCATTCGGGTACAGCTCCGGCACTGAAGGAGATTAAGGAGCTTAAGGCTCAAATTCAAGAACTGTTAGATCGTGGATTCATTCGTCCTAGTCTGTCTCCGTAGAGAGCACCGATGTTTTTTATGAAGAAGAAAGATTGGACAATGAGGATGTGTATCGACTACCAGAAGCTGAATAAGCTAACAATCAAGAACAAGTACCTACTACCGAGGATTAATGATTTGTTTGACTAGTTCAGAGGGGCTTCTGTGTTCTCCAAGATTGATCTACGATCAGGGTATCACCAGTTAAAAGTTAAAGAGGCTGATGTCTGTGAGATGGCATTTAAGACTCGTTATGGACATTACGAGTTCCTAGTGATGCCATTTGGACTGATGAATGCACCCACAACTTTTATGGATCTGATGAACCGAGTGTTCTAGCCCTATTTGGATCGATTCGGGGTAGTATTCATTGATGACATTCTAGTGCATTCGAAGACTATGGATGAGCACGATGAGCATCTCCGAGTCGTATTTCAAACTCTACGTGAGAAACAGTTGTATACGAAGTTCAGTAAGTGTGAGTTCTAGCTCCTAAAAGTAACCTTTTTGGGGTATGTGGTTTCTATAGAGGGGATTTGTGTCGATCCTCGTAAGATTGAGGCTGTGTTGGACTAGAAATAGCCAAAGAATATGCTCAAAATTTGTAGCTTTCTAGGGCTGGCAGGTTATTATCGACGCTTGTAGAAGGGTTCTCTTTGTTTGTGGCACTTTAACCAAGCTTCTGCATAAGGGAGTTCCCTTTGTCTGGGATAATAAGCAACAAGAGAGCTTCGAGAAGCACAAACCTATTCTAACTTAGGCTCTTGTTCTGATACAGCCAGAGCCTAGTAGAGACTTTATGGTATACAGTGACGCATCGTATGTGGGTCTGGGTTGCATACTGATGTAGGATGGTAAGGTGGTAGCTTATGCGTCATGTCAGCTTAAGACGCATGAGGCTAACTACCCAACGCATGATTTGGAACTGGCTACTGTAGTCTTCGCTCTGAAAATCTAGAGGCATTAGATGTATGGTAAGAAGTGTACCATTTACATTGATCACAAAAGCCTCAAGTATCTCCTCACTCAGGAGGAGTTAAACCTTAGGTAGCGTAGATGGGTTGAATTGCTTAAGGATTATGACTACACCATCGAGTACCATCATGGTAAGGCTAATGTGGTGGTAGATTCTTTGAGCCATAGGGCTATGACCGATCTGAGAGCAATGTTCGCTCGACTCAGCTTATTCAACGCTAGGAGTCTGCTAACGTAACTTCAGGTTAAGCTCGATATTGATTGATCAGATTAGAGGTAAACAGACGAAGGATAAGTCGCTTGAGTTATGGTTCTGTCTTGTTCAGAATAGGGATACTACTAATTTTGAGATTAACAGTGATAGGGTACTTTGTTTCCATGGTCGAATCTGTGTCGAATGAAGAGGATTTAACACAGTCGATTCTGAGGGAAGTGCATAGTAGCCCTTATGCTATGCATCCCGATGGGAATAAAATGTACTAAGATCTGCGAGAGTTGTACTAGTGGCCAGGGTTGAAGCGTGAGGTTACTGACTTTGTTGCTCGTTGTCTGACTTGTCAACAGGTTAAGGCTGAGCATTAGTTACCTTCAGGGTTGCTGCAGCTAGTAAAGATTCTGATGTGGAAATGGGAATGGGTAACGATGGGCTTCATTAGTAGGTTACCTTTAACACCTACTAAGACAGATTCTATCTGGGTCATCGTGGATCGATTGACCAAGTCCGCTCATTTCATTCCAGTTAGACGAACTTTTCTCTCTAGAAACTGGCTAAACTATACATATCTAAAATAGTGAGATTACATGGGGTTCCTGTCTCGATCATCTCCTATAGGGATCCTCGCTTCATGTCTCGATTCTGGAAGAAATTGCACGAGGCTCTAGGTTCAAGGTTGGACTTCAGTACTACTTTCCATACTCAGACAGATGGTCAGCCGGATAGGGTGATTCAAGTATTGGATGATATGTTGAGGAGTTGTGTTATAGATTTTTGAAGAAGTTGAGAGGAGTATTTGCCTACAATAATAGCTACCAGTCTGGCATCTAGATGGTGCCTTACGAGGCCCTGTACGATCGTAAGTGTTGCACTCTATTATGCTAGGGGTGAGTGATGGGTTCTGGGTCTAAAATTGGTTTCTGAAACTGAAGAGAAGGTCCGATTGATTAGGATCGACTTAAAGCAGCATCTGATAGGCAAAAATCCTATGCTGACCCAAAAAGAAAGGATATCGAATACTCTATGGGAGACTTAGTTTGTCTCAAGGTCTCGCCATGGAAGAAGGTTCTGAGGTTCAGTCGCAAGGGTAAGCCCAGCCCTAGGTTTATTGGGTCATACCATATTCTGAAGTGAGTGGGGCAGTTGCATATCATCTGGATCTTCCTTCAGAGTCGGATCGCATTCATGATGTGTTCCACATATCAATGTTGAGACGCTACCGCTCTAATCCCATGCATGTTTTTCTTGTTGAGGAGATAGCGATTAGACGAGATCTGACATTTTAGAAGGAGCCGGTCAAAATCCTAGATCGTGACATTAAAGTTCTGTGAATGAAGTCTATCCCTTGGTGAAAGTTCTGTGGCAGAATCATAGCACTGAGGAGGCCACTTGGGAGCCGGAGGATTCAATGCATTAGTAGTATCCTCACCTTTTCTAACCAGGTAAAATTTTGAGGACAAAATTTTCTTTTAGGGAGTAGATTTGTAACATCTCAATTTTTCTTTAATTTCAGCTTTTGTAATTTTTTTGACACAAATATCTGTCTGCTTCAGTGGTTAAGTGTTCTGAGAGAGTCTGAGAAGTCTTAGGTTCAAGCCTTTGCTTGGGCAAATTTTGGGTTTTTATGGAATAAAGCCTTACCTTTGGTTAGTAGGCTTATAAGTATTTATTTGTAAGAACATGACAGAATGGGCCTGCTGGTCTGGTGGTTAAGTGGAGTGTAAATAAGCTGGAGGTCTAGAGTTTGAGTCTCTATCCAAACAAGGGATTTATTTTACTATTTATGCCATGGGAGAGTTTGAGATGGAGTAGGATTCTAAATGGTGGATTTAGTGGGGAGTTTGATGGAGAGAATTAAGGGATTCGATTCTTTCCCAAAACTGTCATCTTCCTGATGCCTCCTCTCCACTTTTTCTGCCATTTTTCTTTTTTCTGTAGCAAAATTCCTTTGCTACCATTTTCTTCATTATTTTCTTGTTCTCCAAACCTCAATTTTGCCTCTTTCCCATCGATATTGCTCGTCTCTATGTTTAGTGTGTATTCGGTAAGTCTAGAGGTACATTTTATTTCATTTTAGATGAGGTAATGGGGTATTAAGAGGTTGTTTTCTGATTAGGGGATAATCAAGGAGCTATAGGTTGCTTTTTGAGTTTTTACCAATGAGAAATCAGTGTTGCTTATTAAGGTAAGGTTGTTGGTAAGTTTTGGGAATTTACTGTTCATAAGAACTTGGATTAAGTGACTGAAATTAGGCTTTCAATTATCGAATATAGGTTTCAGAGTGCTCGAGAGTGCTTATGCATTGAAATTGAACCAAGTGTGTATCCAAAAATGCAGAAAACGAGGTTTTGACGAAAGCCAAAAACCTCTCTATCGACGCCACATGGGCGTGTGGTCACCCTTGTGGTAGGCCGTGTGCAAGACTGTGAGTCACCACACGGCTCGTGTGATTGATGACCCAAGCCGTGTACGAGTGACACGACTGTGTGGAATTTTGGGCTAGGCCATGTGATCCACATGGCCAAGGCCAATTTAGGGCCTTGTGGGCCACACAGGCGTGTGGGCCCATACGGGCAGGCCACATGGGCGTGTGAGCCCAATTTAATGAAATGTTCTAAAAGGTTGCACGGGTCACCCAAGTCGATTGCGAACCTATTGAAGGGTCGATAAGTAGTTCTTAGACCCGTAGCTCTGTGATTTGATAATGTGAAATTTGTACTGAACATGTATACTGATTTGAATGTATGTACTGTTATTTGTATAAAATCATGTCATATTATGTATGTTGCATTGCATCAGGATGGGTTAATGATATTTGGAGGAAGTATCTGAAAGGCTCTTAAGCTTGTTATCTGGTAGCTTAGCTACAACTTTCTGATTATGTGCCGTATTTGGTACGGCATGGTGTGTAGGGATGGGTGGGTTGATTTTATCTCCACATAGTATGTAGGGTTGGACGGAGTTGGTGTGTAGAGGCTGGTGGGTAGGACTCTGCTATTCTATTTTGATCTGCATATCATGTCTGAAATAGGCTAAGGACCTATAACATATCTGATTCTATATCTGAATGGGTTAAGGTCCACACTGTATCTATAATGGGATTGGACCCGGACTATGAATTTATGACTATCTTCTGACATTATGCCATGTGTTTGTTTTCTTTGTGGATTACACATTGAGTTTGCGAAAACTCACCCTTTTCTCGCTTAACTGCTCGTAATCCCCAACAAGAAAAAGGCCAGGCAAATGAAGACTTGGCAAAGGACCATGGTTCTGAACCTTCATGGTTTTATTTTATTTATTTCAGTTATGGTTTTGATTATATCTGGGTATTCCTTATGTAATATGGCCATTATAGATTTTTGTTTAATTTGGGATTTTTGATGTTTACGGTATCACGGTAATAAGTAGGAACACTCAAAATTAAACAAATGTTTTATCAAATATACATGAATTCACAAATTATTCTTAAAAGCTTCTGCAACGTATAATATTTTGAAAATGGATAATGAATGAACAAACGAAACGTTTTGACGATAACTTAAGATATCAAAAATGGCTTTATGGTAAGTACGTTTTCTAAAACACTATCATGTGACATCGCCAGATTTGGCCATACTGTCTAGGCCGAGTTTAGGGTGTTACATCTTCAATCTTGAAGTAGATCCGCTTCTGAGTTGATTCTGATGGCGTTCTTCAGGTCATTTCTTCGATCATCTTTGAGTGCCCCCTTAGGTCTTCTTCTAATTGGTAATTATACAATTTAGAATGCTTAGAAAGCCTAAAAATTAGGTTTTTCCCGTATTTGGGAAGTAGGGTGCGATATCAATACGAGCTAGCACATGGGCATGTGGCCAGCCCGTGTGTCTCACGGGCGTGTGGCTAGCCGTGTGGATCCTAGAAACACCTCTATTTGTTCGATTTTAGGTCTTTTTTTCACTTCTTTTCTCCCAAATGCTCTACTAAGTATAGAAACATGAATTTAAAGGATTAGGAGCATCAAATTCACTAATTTACATAATTAATCATCCAAAAAGCATTAAGAATTAGATTAAAATATTTTACTTTTGAAGCTCATCAGTAAGTTCATTAATGTCGTATATTTATCGACCATTCATAACATGATAGGATTTCATGAGACATAATATATAATCACCAATCTTTTTATAAGATATATCTTTATATTTACTTACTTTCCTTTTCATTACCAAATGCTTATGATAAGCCAAAACAACATTATTAATTCTCAATTCAACGTATTTATCCATGACATAGATAGATTCATTCAAAGCATAAGCAATTTACTAACATATGAATACATCATTTATCTCATTAAACCTTTTTATAACATCATAATACATCCCAATTATGTACTTACCGTATCATTCCCTTTTCTTACCCATTTCATATGCATAGTAGAAGCATAATCATAAAAATCAATCATATCCACAAGCTTGGCAGAAGCCTAAGCACATCAACAACACATGTTAGTTCATTTAAATATGATTCATATGAATTTGACATGGATAACCATTATACTTGAGCGTAATTCAATTGGATTTATCATCCATCTCATAACATATCATGTTTTTTAGGTATCACCATTTCAAAAGTTTCATGCTTACATATCTTAATTCATATTGAACACTTAACTTTTCATTTCCATAACACATAAGACATAAACATAGCATTAACCATAGTCACAAGTTAGTGATTAAACTCATAACTTAGCAAAAATCACCACATGATAAAATAAATTTCATGAATATAGCATGTAAGTATTCATACTTTTCATGAACATGGCTATACACACTTTAATCATCAACAACTCATACCTTTCCATACTTTCATGAAATTACCAATCGGAACACTTACAGTTCATTCCTTTTATATGCTCGTTGAACCATTTAGAATAATACTAGATATGTGGGAATCTTACGCATTGTGTGCTAACATGTGGTCAAAACCATTTCTTTCCTTTTCCTTTACATAGATGCTCTCTCTTAAGCCATAAATGGGTCTACTCACACAAGCTGTTGGTCGGAACATAGCTACATGATGCTACTCACACAAGCTATCAAGTATCCGCAACACATGCCGAAACTCAGCCACTGGTGCGACGTTCAGGACCAGCACCCGAAACATGGTAACCCTAATGACATGTCATTTGTATCCTATATATTCTTAAGGTTCAAACGGGGCACAATAGTCGTCGTACGTCATTGAATTTTTCATCATTTCTTTACTCAATAAATTGTATAGTTAACATATATATAATGATTCATTTTCAATAAAATCATATAATAACATTAAATTTAATCAATATTATACATAGTACAGTTCATATGAACTTACCTCTCTAAATTGCATAAATGTCAAATTATAGGGGTATTTTGGTAATTTTCTATTCTCCTCGATTTTCCACTCGATCTTAATCTAGATTAATAATTCATTCAATTTATTAATTTAGGTAGTAAAAAACTTATTTTATGCAATTTAGTTTGACATTTTTTACAAAATTGCCCTAACATTTTACTTTTATTCAATTTAGTCCCTAAGCTTAAAACATGCAAATTAGCCATTTTTACCCAAAAGTGAGCCTAGATGAATACTTATGGCATCCAATACAGCCCATTGTTGGAACAATTGCACATCAAATCCTTGTATTTTTACTATTTCAATAATTTAGTCCCTAATCGATAAATTCATTAAAAATCACTTAATAAAATACTTTTAAATAACAACTAATATCTCAAATTCATCAATTAACATCTAAAATCACAAGGTTCATCAATGGAAACATTCAAAATCTTTAACAATTTCAAAATCAAAGGTACAGGCTAGTTAGACGTAGTTGTAGCGATCTCAAAAACATAAAAATTATTAAAAACGGGGCCAAAATCACATACCATGCATGAAATTTCACCATGGTCGAAACTTAGCTTCATGCTTCCATGGACATTTGGTTGTTGAAGAAGAAAACCAAAAAGATGATAAGAATTTAGCTTTTTGTTTTTATTTATTTTAATTTAATTTATCAAATTACCATTTTAACCTTGGTTAATAATTAAATAAAACACCAAATTCATGCCCATAATTGTCCACTAACTCCTTGAATGGTTTAATTACCATTCAAGTCCCTTAACCTTTATTCAATAAGCCATTTAATTACTTAAATCAAATAGTGGTCAAATTTTACATCATTTACCATTTAGTTCTTTTTAATTAACTAACTATCGAAATGTTAAAATTTCTTAACATAACTTTAATACCACCTTAATGACACTCTGTAAATATTTATAAAAATATTCACGACTCAGTTTATAGAAACGAGGTCTCGATACCTCATTTTTAAACCACTTGACCTTTGGGCCTTACCACTTGAACTTAATTAATCATTAATATCATTATATCAAAAACCTTTTTAAAACCATATTTGACTTGTAAATATTAAATAATAACATTTACGAACTTACTCGTTGAACTTGGTGGCCCCGAAACCACTTTTTTTGACACCGTTAAAAAACGGGCTGTTACATCGCCTCCCTAGGGTATGATCCTCGGAGTACTCACCTACTTCATTGTAAAATCTATATTACAACTCGACTTGTGTACTTGCGGATATGGTCTCGTAATTCTTCATTCTATTATTCCAACTCTGGACGTTAGTACGTCCAGAGGCGGACAACTTGCAGGGCAAGATTACTATAATTTCTTAGATGGATATTTGGGGTACAATTAGATAATTGTAGCTCCGGAGGATTAGCACAAAACGACATTCACTTTGTAACAGTCCAGTTTTAGCTAAATCAGAACAGTGGTTTTAGAACCACAAATCCTAGCTCAAAAAATTATTTTAATATTATTTATGGCGTTTATAGCATGTGATTATATATGTGTGAAAGTTTCGTGATTTAATTTTATCGATTGGATGTCTAATTTGATAAAAAGACTAAATCACGTAAACTGTAAAAGTTGCATTGTACTTGTTAAAAGTGTTTAATTGCTATGATATATTAAATGTGAAGTCCTTATGTTGTAAATAGACCATTTGATAGCGGGAATGGACATAAATGGGCATATATTAGGTGATTTTATAATGGTTTCATCAAAGATAATGTTGTAATTTGTAAATAATTGATATTAAATTAAAGAAAACAAAGCAAAAACCATAGTCTTCACCATTTTTAATCGAATATGAAAAGAAGAAGAAACCATTTTTAGGGTTTTAAGTTCAGCTACTTCATTTCTCAATTGTGAGTCCATTTTGACTCGGTTTTTGATCTTTTTTTTTATATTTTTGTGATCGTTGCAAGAGTACTAGCTAGCCCCTGTCTACGATTTCAAAATTGTTAAAGATTTTGGTAGTTGCCATTGATGAGCTTATGTGTTCTTTGATGTTTAATGGTGAAATATGAATATTTGATGTTAAATTTTCATATTTTATAAAGTGATTTTTGATGAAAATGCAAATTAGGGATTAAATTGTGAAATATTAAAATTATGTGGTTAAAAGTGTGATTATTTGGAAAATGTGGGCTGCTAAGGAAATAAGAAGAATTTGGCTAAGCATGGGTAGGATGAAATTGCATGAAATTTTTATTTTATGTAATAAGGAATAAATTGTAAAAGTGTGAAAGTTTAGGGGAAAATATGTAAAATTGCCTTAATGAGTAAATTGTGCTAAATTGAATGAATTACTGATTAAATAAGTAATTTTTTGATATTATATAGATTGAGGAAAACAAGATTTTGATCTAGAATGAGAGAAAAACAAAGTATCAGATTAGTTGATTTAATTCGTCGTTTCAACGTACGAGGTAAGTTCGAATGTTAGATAACGTTCTTAAATTGTGTTATAAATGTTTATTTATCATTGAATTGAATTGAATATTGAATGGATGAGTACGAGCATGAATCAATAGAGTTACGACGTCCGAAAGTCCTGTACAAACCTTAGGAATAGCTCAGGATATAAATGTTATGACATTAGGATTACCGAGATATGAGATTTGTGTAAGACTATGTCTAGGACATTAGCATCGATATGAGATTCATGTAAGACCATAGCTAGGCTATTTGCATCGATATATGATAACATGTAAGACATATCAAGGATATGGCATTGTACAATTTATACGAGATTTTCGAGTATCCTTAGCAATTTTGAATGGTTCAACGGGCATAGTCAAGACGATAATGATATTAAGTATTACAGGTATGCATAGAAACTATATGATAATTGAATAAAGGTAATTTGGTGACTTTATAATGTATCATGTATCTGAAATGAGAAAGATCTATGCATAAGTATGTTTCATGCCAAAATGTGTTTTTTAGCTATAATGAGGTATGAATTGAATGATATGTGAGATATGAGTTATAGTTTTGTTAATTAAATATAGATATGGCACATATTGTGCGTAAATACCGTTATTTGATGATATTTAACATGATTCATATTTACTAAATAAGATTTGTTGGATATTGGATTGAATCAAGTTATTTATATATATATATATATATATATTTGTTCATGTACATGTAAATGTGAATGAATTGGTGATGTGATAGATCTATCGAACAATGATATGAGCAAACATGTGAAACTCTTGGTTAAGTATGTAAATGAATTCATGATATAAAGGTGAAATCATATGAGGACATTATAATTTATGTAAATGTTTAATATGTGTTTATTTAATAAGTTGAGTTTAATACCTTACGAACTTACTAAGCTTTATAGCTTACTTTGTTTTCTTTCCTATGTTTATAGAGTTTCAAAGGCTTGCTCGGGTTGGAAGTCGTTGGAGATCTCATCACACTATCTAGCTATGGTTTGGTATTTATAAGCTTTGTGATATTGGTTATATGGCATGTATAGGCTATGGTCATTTTGGTATGGTTATTAGATATGTATATGGTCATTTAAAATGGCTTAATAATGATTTTGATTGATGGATAATATGTGGCCTTATGTTTTGGCATGGTTGGTATAAAATGTGTATTTGGCTTATGTTATGTATTTGTGGTTTGGCTTGGAATGCAAATGTTGCAACAATGTGGTTTAAGAAATGGCATGTATTGGTTTGAAATTGAGTTGTTGAATTGGTATGATCTTGAGGCTTGATTTTATGGTGTGTATTGGTAAAAAGGTACATGTTTGAAATAGATTAAACTTGTTGGTAATGGCATATTATTTTAGTAAGTTTTGGATTATGATATGAGTAGTGAAATAGATGGATTTTAAATGGCATGATTTGTATATGAAATAGCATGTTTTGGTTGCCTATAAATGTGATGAAATAGTATTAGTTTGGTTGTTTAGGTGAGCATGAAAAGGGATGGAAAATTGGCCTTACAAATGGCCTATTCTTGTCCACACGGGCAGAGACACGGGCGTGTGTTTCAACCATGTGCGACACACGGTCATGATACACGGCCTTGTGTCCCATAGTGTTGATATTGAATTGAAGTCAGTATGCTCCACACGGCCTCACATACGGGCATGTGACCGGTCGTGTCGCACAAGTCAATATACCCCTAAAATGGAACACGGGCTTGTGACTTGGCCGTGTTGCTTAAGTCAGTATACCCTACAGGATTGGCATGGCCTAGCACACGGCCTGGGACACGGGCGTGTTTGGCCATTTCGAAGGGCACCTGCTAGACACATGGACGTGTGGTCAGCTGTATGACTCAATTCAGTTTATATGCCCTATTTTCACACAGCATGGGACATGGGCGTGTCTGGAGCCGTGTGAGGTACATGGGTGTGTGACCCTTGTATGTTTGAAAAATTTTAAGTTATCAAGAATTTTCATATGTTATCGATTTAGTCCCAAACATTTCTAAAGCATGTTTAAGGCCTTGTAGGCTTTTATAAATTAACAATGTGATTATGATTAAATGGTGTTTTAGAATGGATGCACAAATGTATGTTGTATTTTTTGATTTGACAGGTAATGCCTCATAACCCTATTCGACAGTGGATATAGGTTAAGGGTGTTTCACACTTTCCCGTACGATATATTTGCTTTTAATGAAATTCCTTTCGATTTGTGCAATGCACCTAAGACTTTTCAAAGGTGTATGATGACTATTTTTATTGACATTGTTGAAAAAATTTTGGAAGTATTTATGGATGACTTTTAGTGTTAAGAAACTCTTATGATGAATGCTTAGATAATTTGGCAGAGGTACAAAGAAAATGTGAAGAAATGACCCTTGTCCTTAACTAGGAGAGTGCCATTTCATGGTAAGGAAATGTACTATTTTGGGGCATCGAATAACAAGACAAGAAGGCAAAATAGATATTATTGAGAAGCTTTCACCGCTGATGTCTATTAAAGGCATTAATAATTTTTTGGGACGTGTTGGGTTCTATCAGAGGTTCATCAAGGAGTTCTTCGAAATCTCCAAATCACTCTGCAGATTATTGGAGAAAGACATGACATTCAACTTTGATGAGGAGTTCTTGAAAGCTTTTAACGAGTTGAAAAATTTTCTAGTCTCAGCACCAATTATTATCACAATAGATTAGCGATCTCCTTTTGAGTTAATATGTGACGTAAGCGACTTCGCAGTAGGAGCTATAATGGGACAACAGAGGAATAAAATTTTTATCCTATATACTATGCAAGTCAAACTTTGACAGTAGCACAATTGAATTATATGGTAATAGTAAAATAATTACTTACTATTGTTTTCACTTTTCAAAAATTCTGCTCCTATCTTGTATGTACTAAAGTAACGATTTATATGGATCACTCGAAGATCTAGGATTTGCTCACTAAGAAAGATGGTAAGCCAAAATTGATTCGATGGGTACTTTTACGGTCTATTTGTTTACCTGTAAAAGGTTTTACAAAAAATATTTTCATTATTTTCCCATGTTTGTTTGGTATAAAATAAAATCCCACTATAAATCATTCTCCAAAACACGAGAAAATGAGGCTTTCTTTTGGGGAAATGTCTTACCCCTTTTTTATTCCGTAAGACATTTTCAAAACTTTATCCTCTTCACATCCCCAACATTAGTTCAATGATCTTCTTCAAATTTCTTCCTTGCTAGCGAAATTACTACAATTTATCTCAAGTTCTTTCACTTATCCATACCATTCCAATTTTGCTATAGCCAAATAAAAACTATGGAACAACCTCTTCTCTTAGGTACCTCATTTCTTACTTCCCCTTTATTTCCATTTTCATATTTTTAGATAATTTCAATGATGATCGTAATCGAGTCATCTTGCATTAATCTTGGGTTTTAGAAGAGAAAAGTGAAATTGATGATAACGTAAGGCTCAGCTCGTATAAGTTTGTTGGCAAAACAAGGTCAGTGATTCCAACTGCTTCGTTGATTGGTAAGGATATTAACATTGAAGAGATTTGATCAATCTCTTCTTTTTCTACTCCTTACCCACCATCCATTCATGCTCCTTTGATCTACTCCCCTAAGCCCCTTCTTAATGGTATCTCTAATACAAGCCACTTCTTTTAGTAATTGGTTATTTTTAGTATTTTAGTCTCTTTCGTTAAATGGTTTTATAACTTTTTTGGTTTATAGTTGGGAATTTTTTGAGTGGTTTTAAATTATCAATTTTGATTTTTTAGTGGATGAAAAAAATTGATTCCATAACTAAGAATTGTGTAACACCCTTAACCCGTATCCATCGTTGGACTAGGGTTATGAGGTATTACTGGTCGAATCATAACATTTACACCACCAAGGCTCACTCATCAACAAATCATAGTTAATTAATAACACAAGTCCCTTTGGAAGGTCTACGAGACCATAAACATGCTTTCAAGAAGAGTTGGGACTAAACTGATCTCATACGAAAACTTGGCGACACTTAGAAAATTTTTCATCTAAAATAGGGCACACGCCCTTGTGGCTGGACCATGTGCCTCACAGGCCATGCCTTAGACCATGTCTTACCCCATGCGCAACTCTAACTATAGTTACATGGCCTGTCACTCGCCTGTGTGTCTGGCCTGTGTGCAACACTGACTTGAGTCACACAGCCTGCCACACGACCGTGTGTTTGGCCCATCTGCAAGTCTGGCATACTTCGAAAATGGACAGTAAAGGACACGGTTGAAACACACACCGTGTGCTCACCCGTGTAGGCAATTATACATCATTTACAAGGCCAACTTGCCACCCAATTTGGGTCATCCCTACATACTCAAATCCAACAATAAATAACATACAATTCATTCACCATTCTCAACTACTAATCAAGTATGAAATATACCATTTCAATATCACCAAAGCATAACTTAATGTCCATTCACACAAGACCATATTTACACATTACTTATACCATTTTCACATAACAAAACATGTACCGAAATCATTCCACAACATAACTAGCCAATACATGCCATATACCATAAAAACAACTTCCAAAAAGGTACCAAAATAGATGTCCGATAGTGTGATTGAGTCACTGACGATCCCCGGATCCGAGCTAGCTTTAATGACACTATAAAACAGGAAAAGACTTCACATAGTAAGCTTTAAAGCTTAGCAAGTTCATAATATAACACAATTAACTCAATAATTAAAATTCAATATACAAAATTAACTATCACTTGGTTTAATTCACATCACTACTCAATCTCTCCCATAGCTAATACTCACTTTCATACCACATCTATAGGTTCATGTACAAGCATTTATAATACTACTCAATCCAATCCTTTTTATCATTCATTCACATAATCTTCCATCTATCTCATACACAATATCATCAACCACATAGGTTCTATACATACCTGTACAATCACATAATTATCTATCATATTTACCACGCAATGCTCGATGCCATAATTCATTCGATCTTTTTAAACGTTCAGGTGAACTCGCACACTTAGTGCCAATTACTTAGCCGAAGTTATAATATTATCGCACACTTAGTGCCATTACATTAAACTGATTTTTTCTCGGTATCGCACACATAGTGCCAAATAATACAACCTATGCTTTCTTTATTTCGCATACTTAGTGCCATTCATCACAGTAACTATTCTATTTATGCACAATTAGTGCCACATATCTTTGAACTCACATTTCGCATTTTCAAACTCCACAATCACATTTCCATTCATTTCATCACATATGAACATTATTTAATCAATACGTATTATATATGAACTTACCTCGGACGTAGAAACAACGACATTAGTCGATCAATCGAGCACTTTGTTTTTGTCTCGATCTCAGTCTGAATCTCTCTTTTCTTGATCTATATAATATTAAATTAAACTCATTCAATCACATTTTCATCAAAAACTATTCACAAACACATAGTTTGTGCATTTTACACTTTACCCCTCATAATTTCACATTTTGACATTTTAATCCCTATTTCATAATTACACAAAATACACAAAATTTTCTCACACCCAAGCTTGGCCAAATTTCATACTAGTCCCTAGCAAACCATAACTTTCATTTATTTCACATTTTAGCCACTCAATTTCACATTTTCATAATTTAGTCCATAATACTCAAATTCATCAAAAATCTGAATACAAAACATGATAACCCAACAAATATCTTTCATTTTTCATCAACTAACATCACAAAGCTCACAATTTCATCAATGGCATATGATCGTGTCAAACAGTTGAGTTTTAATATTTATAAAGAATGATCGAACCTGTAGACTAACTATGACAACGATTGAGCCATGTGCACCTATCGAACAATAGTATAGTTTAGGCAAGATTATTTTATCGAACCCAAAAAACCTAAAAGTACTACTACTCACTTTCTTTCTATTATTTAGCCTAAAATATGGAGTGATTGGTTCATTAATCTAAAAAAAACTAAACTATATGCAAAGACAAAAGAATGAAACTTTGGGAGAAGATTGTGGAAAAACTCAGTTGATTTTAGATGATACCTTCAAGAAGAATCCACCTATGACTTCTCTTGTTATCTAACTTTTAATTCATAGGACTTCTTTACTTAGCTTGATCTGTGAGACTCCCTAACCTATATTAAACCCTCTCTCGAGGCGAATAACGTCTAACCTTAGGTTAATTAGTGGAACTCTCATTCTCTTATAATAACCCCCTAAGGAAGCAGTAAATCGATCAATGGAATCCTATATTAGGTTTCACCATAATCCGGCAAAATCTCGTCACCCTATCTCTAGGTGTGCGATCAACTCTTCTTAATTATGCTAGATCTACTCTTAGCAGGGTTTATTCCTCTTCCACCTAAGCACATCAGATTAAATTAAGCAACATAATTAAGAACAAACTAAGTACTTATCATATAATTTAGAAATCAAAAACAAAATCCATCATAGGTTTCATCCCCTCTGTATCTCAAGGGTTTAGTTCATAACAAAATAAGAAAACATCTCAAGAGAAAAGATAAAACAAAACATAAGAAATCCCTAAAACCCCTAAAGGAATTGAAGAGGAGATCCTCTGTCTTGAGTAGAACTCGCTTCTTGAGATGGATCAACTGGCTATCTTCGAGTAATTCCCTGAATAAAAGCTCTAGTAGAAAACTTCTGCCTAAAACTTCGACTCCTGTTTTAGCTTTTGCCAAACTCCTTTTTAGTTGCTACCTTAGGTGTTTATATAGCCTTTGAGATGCTTTACTTGGCTCCTAAGTATCCTAATTCAAGTAGAATTCCTCCTAGGATGTTTAAGTAGACTTAGAAATGTGTTTCTTTGCCTCCAAGCATCCAAATCCAAGTGAAATTGGTTATTCTCGTGGCAAGGGCACGCCCATGGCACACGCCCGTGTAAGTCGTGGCCAGATCGTGTTGGACTTTTGTCGACGAGGCACGGCCGTGTAAATCAGGGTGAGGCTGTGTTCTAAATAAATAGCAGGGCACGGCCGTGTCGCTTGAAGTCTAGGCCGTGGTGATTTCTTGGGTTGGCCCAATTTGGTCCATTTTAAGCCCATTTTACATTCTTTTTATCCTTAGGTGCTTCCTTGAGTATAAGACATGAAAAGAAATGATTAATAGCACCTTTTTACATAAATCAAGGATAAATCATCCAAAAGCATACTAAATGTGGGATTAAAATATGTTACTTTTATGGTTTATCAAATACCCCCAAACTTAAGCTTTTGATTGTCCTCAAGCAAAATTCTCAACTTACAATTAAAACAAACTTTCCATAATTCATAATTCCTATCGACAATATCTTATCATAATTCATAGATAATTTATACATGGATAATTCAACTCAAAGAGTCCTAAAGATTCAATCACGATAAGTCATACCTTTGTAGTATGAAAACATAGGTGTCTCCCCTTATCTGAATAATTACCTTTAATTCAAAATCGACAAGGATTGATATCCTCAATAAAGGTTCACTCAAATCACTCAAAGTGTTTAAGTTTTAAGAATAAGCATTCATAAGTCGAACCTGAAAAGTTAATCCATAAGCTTGGTTGAAAATCAAATCTCCACCACTGTATATGAGATAATACACAGATCAAAAGGTCTTTATCAAGGTTGTAACGGGGCTAAGGTTAAGGGTGTGGATATAGGCTGAATTAGAGGGTTAGAATCGAGACTGACTTGACAAATTACCTAACTAGAAACAATAAACTAAATATGAATATTTACATCGAATGAAAACTAATAATACCACTATTGATAATTACTCTATAATAAAGAGTATTTTCATCACTTAAAATTTGATAATACTTTAATATGAGCTTTTTCTTCAACAATTGGAATTTAAATGCTCTAAGCTTTTTTTTATATACTACTAATATTGAATATACTTGGGTTTTTCTTTTTTTTAAGAACAAACTAAAATATTACATCATAAATGATAAATGTAACTACTGAACTAATATAATTCGGTACCTTAATCAAATCAAACCTCGATTAAAGGTAGTCAAAAGAAAGGGTGATAACAAATACAAAAGGGTTTTGGGTTAATATTAGTGGGTGAGTCAATAAAAAGGTTGTTAGGATCCAATGGGGTTCACTAGGGGTTAATTTGTGAAGGTAGGCTTTTTATGGAGTAAGTGGGTTAAATCCTAGGTGCCTTTATCATCTTTGTATATCAAATAAAAAGTGTGGTCTTGACATGTATAAACGAGGCAAGTTCTAGAATAGCAGTTCAAAGTTGACACACTCATAATCAATAAAGTGAGCATGAAAAAGAATATATGCTCTATAAGGCTCAAATTTCACAAAAATTATGGGTAGTTGACATCAATCCTTATAAATTCCAAATTTCAAGGTAATACTCAAATTTAGTTCAATGACCCATCAATTTCAATTTTTAGAAAGTAGACTTACGATGCCTGATTCTCTAGTATTCTTCAAATTTAATCATCAATGCACAATTATCTATGACTTAATCTAAAACATATCAATAAAAATCATAAATCATTAGAAATTTCATCCTAGTTAGTAATATGAGAAAAATACTTTTGAATCAAGAATAAATTTAGGATTTTGAGAATAATGCAAAAAATTTGACACTTTTACCCCCTACACTTAAGATGTACATTGCCCTCAATGTACAAAGATGAATAATGACAGTTATGGGATAAAAAAAAGATAAAGGGTAAAGTGACTTCCTGATTTTTGGATGGCTCCGGGAGTTGGCAGTGGTCGTGGTGGAAGGTAGTTGGAGGAGGCGGTGGTGGCATTTTCTATGGTCCTGGTGGGGTGGCTACCAACGATCACTGCGCTAGATGAAGAAATTAGGGAGCTTGTAGAGAATTAGCCAGGGATTATTAAGACATTTTTAAAATAAATTAAGTATATATATGAAGATAAGAAAGAAGACGTGAATTAAAATAGAAAACAATCTAAAGTGAAAATAAAAAATAAATGGACTGTTAAGTCCTTATTGAAGGATGGTTCGTAAGGTAGGTGTGGCTTCTTGGGCGATGGAGGTACTGGTGGTGGTCGTGATGGCGTGATTCCCAAGCAGCCTTTAGAATCTAATACTAAGAAACTAAACTAAGCATAAGATTGTTAAAGAGAAGGAAATTGAAGCAAAATAGAAAAGAAAATAAAAACTATATGGTCTCAAAGACCCTTGGCTTGTTGCTTGAATGAAGCGGCCGGCATGAACTTATGTAGATCGGTCTCCCATAGGAAGATTATGCTTGCCTTCTTTCACTTTCTTCGGCATGGTTTTGGTGTTGCTCAAGAGTCTTGACACTTTTTTTAAAGGAAGAAATAAAATTATGAAGGAAAAAGAAAGGAGAAAGAAGAAATAGAATGGGATGAAGAGAAAGGGCTGTGGGGTTTAAATAGTATTTCAAATTTGGCAAGTTCTCACACTCGTGGTTCAAGGGCGTGTCGATTCACACGGTCACCTCGCATGGCCGTGGTGTGGAGCGTGTTGCATTGCCCACGCCGTTCTTGATGTGCCATGCCCGTGTCTGAGTAGTTAGTGTCGACCACGGCCGCATCGCACGACCGCAGGTATAGGCGTCTTGAGTCTCCCACGCCTGCTTCTCACTGGCCACGCCCATTGGGAGATAGTCGCGAAATTGAGGATTTTGGAATAAACACGGAGGTGTGTTGTGCTTTCGAGGAAGAGTATGCATGCCTAAGTTTAGATCTGAGGCAACTGATTCTCTGGAGGCGCATAGTAGCCTTACGCTTATGCATCCGGAGGAAATAAGATGTATCGAGATCTCCGTGAAACGATATTGGTGGCGGGGTTGAAGCGTGAGATTACGAGTTCGTGGGAAAATGTTTGACTTGTCGGCAAGTGAAGCGTAACACCAATTACCGTCTGGATTGTTACAACCGATAAAGATTCCTCTTTGGAAATGGGAGAGGATAACTATGGATTTTGTTAGTGGGTTACCGTTAACACCTACTAAGAAAAATTCCGTTTGGGTAATTGTTGATCGGTACCGACGAAGACCGCTCATTTCTTGCCGTTAAATGCGGATTATTCTTTGCGAATTGGCGAAACTTTACGATCCGAAATTGTGAGGTTACATGGAATTTTGTATCTATTATATCGGATAGGGACCTAGGTTTACATCACGATTCGGAAAGCTCGCATGAAGCCTTGGGAACAAAGTTGAATTTCAAGACGGCTTTTCATCCTCGGTCGATGGTCGATCGGAGAGAGTAATTGAGATATTGGAAGATATGTTAAGAGGATGTGTAATCGACTTGAGGGTAGTTGGGAGGATTATCTACCACTGGCGAAATTTGATAATAACAACATTATCGATCTAGCATTCGATGGCACCTTACGAGGCATTGTATGGTCGTAAGTGTCGCTCTCCTATTGTTGGTGAGTTGAATGAAAGCGATGTTAGGTCCGAGATGATATCCGAGACCGAGGATAAGGTAAAAGTTATTCGAACACGGTTGAAAGAAGCCTCGGATATGCGAAGTAATGACGCAGATCGAAGCGGAGGGACATCGAGTATAGTGTGGGAGATCGGTTTTCTTGAAGGTATCTCCTTGGAAAAGATCTTGATTAGGAAGGAAGGGCAAGCTAAGTCCTAGATATATTGGACCTTATCGTGTCTTTGAGCGTGTTGGTCCGATGGCATATCAGTTGAGTTACCTCCGGAGTTAGATCAAATTCATAATGTCTTTCATGTTTCCATGTTGAGCGTTTTACATGGTTTAGGCACTACCGGTTGAAGAATTGAGCTGAATCCAGTTGTCCTTTGAAGAAGAACCGGTGGAAATCCTAGACCGAGATGTCAAGGTATTAAGGAAGAAAACTGCACTGTTGGTCAAAGTTCTATAGGCGTAACCACGAGTGGAAGAAGCTACGTGGGAGCAGGAGGATGCAATTAGGGCACTACCGGCTGACCTTTTTCAACTGTGTAAATTTCGAGGGCGAAATTTTCTTTAAGGAGGGTAGAGTTGTAACACCCTAAAATTTGAGTATTTAAATTTGCATAATTTTGGTGTTTAGATTTTAAAGGAAAAATCTTTTATTTTAATTTGGTGTTTATTGAAATCTTGAGAGGGTAAAGCATAATTTGGAGAAGAAATAAAAGTAAATACTCTAGTTCGATAAATTGGGCCATAAATACTCTAGTTCGTTAAAATTTAGCCAAAACGCTCTAGTTTGGTAAATGGGCCAAAGCCCACTAAATTGCTAAATGGATAAATTGCTATAATTATGGGCCAAATGAAATGTCATTGATAAACCCACCATGTTATGTATTGATAATAAATTTTATATTTTTAAAGTACATGTATAATTGCATGGGTGGGATTTATGAAGAGAAGAATGGCGATTGCCACAATATCGGCTTATTGCCTCTAGTTGGTGGTTTCGCCACAATATCGCTTATTGCCTCTAGTTCGGTGGCTCGCCACAATATCGACTTATTGCCTCTAGTTAGGGTGGCTACATACGATTATAAAAGGCTTAATGCCTACGATTGGTGTGATGGCGGGGTGGGTTGACTTGATCCCACAGGTGTGATGGTTGGTACGGGTGTTAGCGGATGGATATTAGGTTTGGGTTGGGAATTACATTTTTTTATGCATTATTAATTATTTTAAATTCATGATATATTATTGAATTACGAATTGGGCTCAAGCCCAAACATAATATCTTGACAACTCGCCCAATAATGGTGGTAAGTGAGTTACACATCGAGTTCTAAGTAACTCACCCTTTAATTTCTTTCCATCTCGTAATGGAAACTGATGTGGACTTAAATGAGGATGACTTCGTGGAGGCCATCGCTAAATAAGGGTTATTTAAATTCGAACTTTTTTTACTATTTTGGGATGTTGTAATAAATGGCCTCTATAAATAACTTATGGATTTTATGTGTGTTGAATTTAAACTTTATTTGGGCTTTTAAATCATGGGTGTGATTTATGATGGGGAACTTGGGTGGTTGGAATTCTTTTATAAATAATTCTTTTTTTGTTAACCTTTGACAAATTTTGACGGTTTTAGATAACACAATGTTTTCAACTAAATGTTTTAAATATTATCAAAATCTAACCTCTACTTTGTCAATATTGTAGTTTTCAACGATGGTTAAGAATAGTTCGAATCATGTCAAATCTAGTCTCACATAGACCACAAGGGTGACATATCCGGTGGTGAATTACACGGCCTCTACTTTGGGCGATGGTTGTGGCCTAGAAATCAGTGTGGCCTAGAAACTTTTGTGTTAGTTTAAAAATAAATATTTAGAAAAGAAAGATGAAAAGAAAAGACTGAAAATAAATTTGAAAATAAATTAAGTTAGTGCTCAGGTTGCCTCCCGAGAAGCACTCGTTTAATGTATTGAGCTAGACCTTACCTGTTATTTTTATGGTCATGGTGGTTTGAGGAGGTGAAAATTCTTTCTCATGCGATCAACTCAGTTTTTGATATAAAGTTTAAATCGAGGATTGTTTACCTCAAAAGTGCAAAATTTAGGATTGCTTACCTTGACTGTTTCGTATAGGAAGACATTAAGTACCTCAAAAGTGATTTCTTCGTTTGTCTTGAGGTCTGGATTGGCGATTCAAGGGTCTTCCTTATTTAACAATACTTGATCCTCTATTTTTATGTGATTTATTGTTCCTATCAGCTCGTCTGAGGTTTCCTTCGGGTTGACTTCATGTGGTTCTGGTTCCTCATGTAATTCTTCTTTATTGGCACGAGGTCTATAATCTGGCTCATGTTCGTATCCTTGTGGTATTTCTTGCAATGAAGGTTGAACAAGTTGGTTATCAACTGAATTTACTTTCTCACCTTTATCACTTGATGTTCTGGCCGAGTCAAGAGCTTGAAGAGTGACTATCTCATCACCTACACGAAGTATTAGTTCTCCTGCATAGATATCAATTTTAGCTCTGGCAGTTGCTAAAAAGGGTTTTCCTGAAATTAAGGGGATCGTGTTGTCCTCGTCCATGTCTAAAATAACAAAGTCTACTGGGAATACGAATTTATCAATTTTGATTAGAATATTTTCTATTGTACCCCTAGGAATTCTTCTAATTTTATCAGTTAATTGAATGCTCATCCTAGTTTGTCTGGGTTTCCCTAGACCTAGTTGTTTAAACATTTTGTAAGGCATAACATTGATGCTTGCCCCAAATTCGCTAATGCATTATCAATAGATAAACTACCAATTAAACATGGAATTGTAAAACTCCCTGGATCTTTTAATTTCCGTGGCAGTTTATTTTGTAGAATTGCTGAGCATATTGCGTTTAGCTCCATGTAACAGCCCGCACCCAAGACCGATATTAGGTCTGGATATGAGACATTACTATGCTTGAACTCACAGAAACATGTACTTACGGGCTATAAAATTTCGTTTCAACTTAAAAACTTCATTTTCTTAGTCAACATATATAACAAGGGCCTACGAGGCCTTTAACTAATATCAGAAGACTTTTGGAATTAAATAACTCATTTTTAAAGCAGGGTTCACACGCCCGTGTGACTTGGAACACGCCTGTACCATTAAGCACGCCCATGCCCTCAAACTGTTTAGAACTACTGACTATTTCCACACGGCTTAGACACGCCCCTGTCTACCAACCGTGGGAGGTTACTGACTAATTTCACACGGCCATGACACGCCCGTGGGCTTAGACCGTGTGCTAATCCTTGATATCTTGACTAAATTAACATGGTCAGGCACACGCCCATGTCCAAAGCGTGTGTCTTACGGCATACACACACGGCATAGGATCCGCCGTGGCCTATTCTCGATTAATAATACTAACGTGCGAGGTTAACACGGTCTTGACACATGCCCGTGTGTCCAACCGTGTGGGCACTTTGAGCTATTTACCATGCTGTTAGCCACCATGAAATGAAGATCATATCCATACACAATTCAACGATGCAATAACAACCCAATTTTATGAATAATACTACATGCTTCATTGATCTCATTAAACATACATGCTTAGTCCAATTTGGCCAATCACTTAGCCATATACAAAAGAATAATAAACTTGATAGCCTTTACAAAGGCCCTTCTTAAAACATGTTCACAAAATGAATGTTTCCTATACATGCCATACTTAGTAAAGTAACTTGGCTATACCGAAATAAGAGTTGATAGTGTGTTGCGAGCTCTGACTTTAATGATCCACGAGTTAGCTTGGTGGGACTGCATAGAAAGAAAGAATCATAACGTGAGCATATAGCTTAGTAAGTTTGCATGTAACAACTCATAGCATCATCATTGCTTAATATAAACCATTTCATATAAATAATGGTATCATGAATTTCAACTAAAGAGCTTACTTACTCATATAGATTCTTACATGTCTCATGACACTTACTATTATCATACTTGTAAGGTAACCATGATACCTGTATCACTTGGTCACATTGATCAGTATATTATAATAACAATAATCATGATATCTACTTTCTTAGTCACAACATGAATAATACTCAACTTCATCTAACTTCATCTTGATACTAACTTTACTTTCTTAGCTTTCTTGCTATCTTTTTTTAGCTTACTCATTTGCCCAATGAATTTCTGTGAATAACCGAGGATACTAAATCTCTTCCCACATAATATGATACCAAAGCCATATCCTAGACATGGTCTTACATGGGTTATCTCATCTTGGTTTCACGTCCATGTCTTAACATGGACTTATATGAAGTCTTGCTCTTGATAACATACTCAATGCCAAGCTTGAGTCCTTGGATTTACATGATAACTTGCTTGCTAATTTGATCAATGCCAAGCTTGCCTTAGACTTACATGATATCTTGATCAATGCCAAGCTTGCCTTGGACTTACATGATAACTTGCTTGATAACTTGATCAATGCCAAGCTTGCCTTGGACTTACATGATATCTTGATCAATTCCAAGCTTGCCTTGGACTTACATGATAACTTGCGTGGTAGATCGAGTATCTTGGGAAATTCATCTCCCATCGGGACTTGCTTGTACTTATCACCATGATTTCTTACTTGAACATAACATGATCATTTCATACAATTATTGCACATTATATTAAGAAATTTAATGATAATAATCATAAAGCTTAGAAATCATACAAACTTACCTCAATATACAAAATGTATGTAGATGTGCAATTTCAGTCCTCGACTTTGTTCTTGCCTCGGTTTCAATCCAGGCTTTATTTTTCTTGATCTATACTCATAAATAGATCATTTAATAACCATATTGACTAAATTGTCTCATAACTCATACTTTGGCAAAATTACTATTTTGCCTCTATACTTTTTAATATTTGCACTTTTGCCCCAATTCTCTCAAAATGATTTTCATGCAACTTTCTTAAACTTCATACTCAACTGAATCATTTTCTCTTCTATAACAATCATCAATTCTCACTATTTCTAGTAGGTATGACCAATTTTATAACTATTACAAAATGGTCCCTACTACATTTTTCATGAAATTCATTAAGGAAAAGATGTTTATCTAACATCAAACTCTCTTAAACTTCCATAAAACATTATTTAACAAGCATTTCATTCAAGGGTAGATTTTTGAACATGCATCTTAGCTCATTTTATAGCTAAAATTAGCTAATTCATAATACGATAACTTTAAAAATATGAAGAATATTAAAAACGGGGCTAAGATGAACTTACTATGAGCTTGAAAAAAATGAAGAACCCTAGCTATGGTGTCTCCTAATTTTTGGCAGCAACAAGGAAGAAGATGAGTGAATTTTTCTCATCTTTATCCTATTTTAATCACTAATGAGGCCAAATGACCAAAATGCCCTTCCTCTTAAAAATTTCCATAATTGTCTCTTAATGCCAATTTTGTCCAAAAATTAAATTTTGGGCAAATTTCTATTTAAGGGCTCATAATTATTATTCTAAAGCTATTTCATGCAAAAAGCTTCTAGAAACTCATATATTGCAGCTTTTGCAATTTAGTCCTTTTTGGACCAATTGACCTCAACTTAATAAAATTGCTTTACAAAACTTTCATACTAACGTGCAAACATGACATAAACTTGAAAAACTCATAATTTCACCTCGGGTTTGTGGCCTCACACCACTATCCTGACTAGGCCCTAAATTGGGCTGTTACATTCCACATGGTGCTCTTCGTCTAATTTGCATTTGTTGGTCAAGAGCTGTCTTAAAAATTTCTTCGAGTCTGGTATCTGAAAAAGAGCTTCAAGAAGAGGTAAGTTAATATGTAATTTCTTTAAGAGTTTAAGAAACTTACCGAGCGGTTCCTCTGAATCGTTTCTTTTCATTTTTTGAGATAAAGTATGCGTGGTTGGTACTCCTTGATTACGGGTTTGACTTTTCTTATGTTACCTCTACCTTACCTTCGTCTACCTTGGCTTTTTGTATTGGATTAGGTTCATCTAACCCCTTACTGGTATGGGCTGAGATGGCTTGAATTTACTCCTTCGATTTAATCTCGGTATTACTTGGTAGACGTCCTTGCGGTCGTTCTGACATTAGCTTTGTGAGTTGTTCGACTGCATTAGTGGCTGCCTTGACTGACTTAGTAAGTTCCCCGAATTGGTTCTCATTGCTTTTAAGTGCCTTCTCAGTTTCTTGGAAACGATTTTCTGTGTTTGCTATGAATTTTGTCAGCATCTCTTCAAGATTTGGCTCCTCTTATAACACCCCGCACCCAAGACTGATACTGGGCCTGGATACGAGACATTACTATGCTTGAACTCACTTAAACATGTACTTACGTGCTATAAAATTTCGTTCCAACTTAAAAAAATCACTTTCTTAGTCAACACATACATTACAAGGGCCTATGAGGCCTTAAACTCATGTCTGAAAACTTTCAGAACTAAATCAAATAATTCATTCTTGAAGCAGGGTTCACACGCCCGTGTGACTTGGAACACGCCCGTGTACCCTTAAGCACGCCCATACCCTCAAACCTTGGGATGCTACCGAATATTTTCGCACGGCTTAGACACACCGTGTCTTCCAATCGTGGAGGCTCTTGACTAATTTCACACGGCCATGACACGCTGTGAGGCTTAGACCGTGTGCTAATCCTTGATATACTGGCTAAATCAGCACGGTCTGGGCACACGCCCATGTCCAACCCGTGTGTATAACACGGCCTATACACACGACCATGGAATTTACCCGTGGCCCATTCTGATTAATAAAACTAAGGTGCAGGGTTAACACGGCCTTGACACACACCCGTGTGTCCAACCGTGTGGGCATTTATAGGCTATTTACCAAGCCGTTAGCCACCCTAAAATGAAGATCATATCCATACACAATTCAACGATGCAATAACAACCCAATTTTATGAATAATACTACATGCTTCATTGATCTCAATAAACAAAAATACTTAGTCAAATTTGGCCAATCACTAGCCATATACAAAAGAATAATAAACTTGATAGCCTTTACAAAGGCCCTTCTAAAAACATGTCCACAAAATGAATGTTTCCTATACATGCCATACTTAGTAAAGTAACTTGGCTATACCAAAATAAGAGTTGATAATGTGCAATGAGCTCCGACTCGATGATCCACAAATTAGCTTGGTGTGACTACATAGAAAGAAATAATCAAATACGTGAGCATTTAGCTTAGTAAGTTTGCACGTAAAACACATGTCAATAAGCTTGCTTAATAAAAACCATTTAGCATAACAATAGTATCGTAATTTTAGCTCTAAAGCTTACTTACTCATACTTGGTTCTTACATGTCTCATGATGTTCATTGTACTCATTTTTGTATAGTAAACATGATACCTGTGTCACTTGATCACATTGATCAGCGTACTTAAACAATAATCATCATGATCTCTAATTCTTCATTCATAACATGAGTAATATTTAATTCATTTTGATGCTAGCTTTGCTTTGTTAGTCCTCTTGTTACCTCATTATTAATCTTACTTGTTTGCCTGATGAACTTCTACAAATACCCAAGGATACTAGATCTCTTCCCACTTAACATGCCACCAAAGCCATATCTCAGGCATGGTCTTACATGGAATTTCTCATCTTGGTTTCAAGGCCATGTCTTGACATGGACTTACATGAAGTTTTGCCCCTGATAACTTACTCAATGCCAAGCTTGCCTTGGACTTATATGATATCTTGATCAATGCCAAGCTTGCCTTGGACTTACATGATATCTTGATCAATGCCAAGCTTGCTTTGGACTTACATGATATCTTGATCAATACCAAGCTTGCCTTGGACTTACATGATATCTTGATCAATACCAAGCTTGCCTTGGACTTACATGATATCTTGATCAATGCCAAGCTTGCCTTTGACTTACATGATATCTTGATCAATGCCAAGCTTTCCTTGGACTTATATGATATCTTGATCAATGCCAAGCTTGGCTTGGACTTACATGATATCTTGTGTGGTATATCGGGTATCTTGGGGAATTCATATTCAATCGGGGCTTGCTCACGTTTAATCTCTTTGTTCACAAAAATGATAGGCATTGAAAAATAGCATTGTATATTATGCTAAGCAATTCAATGATAGTAATCATAAAGCTTAGATATCATACAAACTTACCTCAATATACAAAATGTAGGGAGATATGCAATTTAGTCCTCGACCTTGTTCTTGCCTCGGTTTCGATCCGATCGGGGCTTCGTTTTTCTTGATCTATAATCATGAAATTCATTCATTTAGATTTCCTATGATCATAATACATCAATTTCTACACTTGGGCAAAAATGACCATTTTGCCCTTGTACATTAGAAAAATTATGATTTTGCCCCTAGGCTCGTAATTTATTTTTCAACACATTTTCTCATTAAACAAGCCTAGCTAAACATTTATTTCTCTTACAACTACTCAAAATTCCAACTATTTCATGCATTTATGACACAATCTCACTCTTTGCATTTAAGTCCTACTTAGGTGTTTTCATGCAAACATCTTTCACAAAAGTTGTTTCTCATCTCCCTAACTTTCATTTTCTCCCATAAAAATGCAGCAAATAACAATGATTGCTTTCATGGGAAAACTCTAAGCTGTACACAATATTGCACAATAGTCCCCTCATTTGAAAGCTTAAGCTTTAGGGGTTTCAAAAGTACAACTATTACTAAGAAAATCATCAAATTCACCTACTAAAATTGGAGGAGAGCTTGCTGAAATTTTTTGAGCTTTCAACCCTCTATTTTCTTGCAAAAATCGGTGGGGAAAGATGAAGAGAAAGATGATATTTTTCTCTTTCTTTATTCTAATATTAAACTAGTTAGTTTAACCACCAACTCCTATTAACTTTGACTAAATTTTGTCCATCTTTGTCTCCCACATAGCCCATGACCGCCAAGAAATTAAAATGGATAAATTGCCCTTTAAAATACCTCAATTTAACAATCTATGGCTATTTGGTACCCTTCCTTAAAAATAGAACTTTTGCATCTCATGCGATTTAGTCATTTTTCTCAATTGGTCATGCTATTAGTAAAATTAAGGCACCAAAATTTCTATATAAACATATAGTGACACCATAACACATAAAATAGTACTAAAATGATTCTCCTCAACCTCGGATTAGTGGTCTCGAGACCACTATTCTGACTAGCCCCAAATTCGGGCTGTTACAACTCTCCCCCTTAGGGATTTTTCATCCTCGAAAATCTTACCAGTAAAAAGGTTTGATATTGGTTTCTCATACTCTCTTCTCGTTCCCATGTAGCTTCTTCTATTCCGTGCCTTTGCCACAAAACTTTCACTAAGGCAATACTTTTATTTCTCAGTTTCTTGACTTCGAGCCAAGATCTTGACTGGTTCTTCACCATAAGTCATGTTAGGGTGGATCTCTATTTTTGATGGAGTAATTATATGTAAAGGGTTTGATCTGTAGCGTCGCAGCATTGATACATGAAAAACTACATGTATCCTCTCTAATTCTTATGGCAACACCAAACGGTAAGCTATCGGCCCAACTCTCTCAGTAATCTCGTAAGGTCCAATAAAACATGGACTTAATTTGCCTTTACAGCCAAATCTGAGAACTTTTCTCCATGATGATACTTTCAAAAAGACTTTATCCCCAACTTGGTACTCGATCTCTTTTCTCCTTAAATCTGAATAGGATTTCTATCTGCCTGAGGTAGCTTTTAAACATTCTCGAATTACTTTCACTTTCTCTTCAGCTTCTTTAACCAAATCAACCCTGTGAATTTGGTTCTCCTTGAGTTCAGTCCAAAATAAGGGAGTTCGGCACTTACGCACATATAGGGCCTCATAAGGCACCATCTTTAAGCTCGACTAAAAGCTATTATTATAGGTGAATTCTACGAATGGGAGAAACTTTTCCCAATTGCCTTGGAATTCCAAAACACAACATCTGAGCATGTCCTCGAGTACTTGAATTAACCTTTCTGACTGACAGTCAGTCTGAGGGTGAAAAGCTATGCTAAAACTCAATTTTGTACCCAAAGCTTCTTGCTGCTCCTTCCAAAATCTAGACGTGAATCTTGAATCTCTATCCGATATGATCGATAAGGAAACTCCGTGAAGTCTTACTATTTCTAAAACATACAAGTTTGCCAACTTGTCTAAAGAGTAATCCACTCGTATAGGTATAAAGTGGACTAACTTCGTGAGTCTATCAACCACTACCCAAACAATATCTTTCTTACTCGGAGACAATGGTAAACCCGTTACGAAATCCATGGTGATACGGTCCCATTTTCATTCGGGGACTAAGATAGGCTGAAGTAGACCCGAAGGCACTTGGTGTTCAGCCTTTACTTGCTGACAAATAAGACATCTTGAAACAAACTCTGAAATATCTTTCTTCATTTTCGGCCACCAATACTATTGCTTCAAGTCACTATACATCTTTGTACTTCCGGATGTATAGACAAACATCTGTTATGTGCTTCATACAAAATTCTCTGAATAAGCCCCTCTTTCCTTGGTACATAAACTCTATCTCTAAACATCAAGTATCCATCAGAATTAATCCGAAAGTTAGATTCAGCATCTAACTCGCATTGAGCTCTCTTGACTTGCAACTCACTATCTTTTTTCTGAGCCTCAAAGATCTCATGAAGAAACATTAGTCTAGCTCTTGACTCAACAAAAAGGGAGCCATTGTCGGATAAGGATATCCTTGAATTCAATGCTCTTAAAGTAAATAGAGACTTCCTGCTCAAAGCATCGATGACTACATTCACCTTTCTTGAATGGTAGTCGATGACCAACTCATAGTCTTTTATCAACTCTAACCATCTTCTTTGTCTTAAGTTCAATTCTTTCTGCGTTATCAAGTACTTCAGACTTTTGTGATCGGTAAAAATCTGACATTTTTCACCATAAAAATGGTTTCTCCAAATCTTCAAAGTGAAGACTATGGCGGCCAATTCTAGATCATGTGCCAGATAATTCTTCTCATGAGGCTTCAACTATCTGGAGGCATAAGCAATCACCTTGCCTCCTTGCATGAGTACACAGCCCAATCCATTTAAGGATGCATCGCTGTAGACTATAAATTCTTTCCCTGATTCGGGTTGTACTAAGATTAGAGCTTCTGTTAACACTGCTTTCAACTTCTCAAAACTTTGTTGGCATCATTCTGTCTACTCAAACTTCAGATTTTTCTGCAACAGTTTAGTCATCGGGGTTACGATCATGGAAAACCCCTTGACAAATCGTCTGTAGTAGTCGGCTAGGCCCAGAAAACTTCTAATCTCAGTAATGTTCTTAGGTGGCTTCCAGTCCATTATGGCTGAGATTTTACTGGGATCGACTCAGACTCTATCCCTCGAGACAATATGACCCAAGAATCCTACTTCCTTGAGCCAAAATTCACTTTTACTGGGCTTGGCATATAGCTGATTCTCTTGCAGGATCTATAAAACTGTCTGTAGGTGTTCAGCATGCTCTTTCTCATCTTCAGAATAAATCAGTATGTCGTCAATAAAAATGACTACAAACTTGTCGAGGTATGGTCTAAAGATACAGTTCATTAAATCCATGAATACCGCAGGAGCATTGGTCAACCCAAAGGGCATGACTAAAAATTCATAATGCCCATACCTCATTCGAAAGGCTGTCTTGGATACATCTGAGTCTTTCACTCTTAACTGGTAGTACCCTGATCTCAAGTCTATTTTGGAGAACACAATCGCTCCTTTCAATTGATCGAACAGATCATCGATCCTAGGCAATGGGTACTTATTCTTTACTGTTACTTTATTAAGCTGACGATAATCTATGCGCAATCTCATGGTACCATCTTTCTTTTTCACAAATAAAATCGGGGCACCCCATGGTGAACAACTTGATCTTGCAAAGCCCTTATCTGTCAACTCTTGCAACTGTAACTTCAACTCTTTCAGTTCTGTTGGAGCCATTCTGTAAGGAGTAATGGATATCGGTACAGTATCGGGAGCTAGTTCAATGCTGAACTCAATCTCTCTAACTGGCGGTAGTCCAGGTAATTCTTTGGGAAATACATCTACGTATTCACATACTACCGGTACTGACTCAATTTTTAGCTCTGTCTCCTTATCTTTCAACACGAAGGCCAAATATGATTCATACCCTTTTCTTAAACATCTCTGTGCCATAATATGGGAGATTATCACTGGTGATTTATCTTGTTCATCTGATTCAACATGAAGAGTATCCCCATTCTTACATATTATCTCAATGCATTTCTTCCCACAATTAACAATTACATTATGAGTAGTCAACCAGTCCATTCCAAGAATGAGGTCAAATTCATCAAATGGTAATAACATAAGATTTGCTTTAAAGCAATGACCTCTAATCATCAATGGACAATCTTTACAAACTTTATTAACTAACACACTCTTGCCTAATGGATTAGACACCTTAATTACAAATTCAGGGGTATCTATAGGCACTCTCAAACTGGATGCTAATTTCATGCAAATGTAAGAGTACGTGGATCTGGGATCTATTAAAGCAATAACTTTAGTATTGTAAAGAGAAAAGGTACCCGTAATAACATCAGGAGAAGATGCCTCTTCGCGAGCATGAATGACATATGTCCTTGCAGGCGCTTTACCCTTGGGCCTCACAGCATGGTCTCTCGAGTTACCTCTTCCACTTGCCCCACATCCTGGGTTTCTTTACGGTCTCCCCCTGACCATACTCCCGAATTTTGGGTCCTGAGCTCTTCCTTCTTTCGTCATCTTGAGATAATCTTTTATATAGTGGTCTTGCAAACCACATCTAAAACATGCATTTTTATGTGCCCCGACATTCTCCCAGATGGCGTTTGCCACATTGTAGGCATTCAGATTTGTCGGGTCTAAAATTTTCGACACTTGCAATTGAAGTCGTCTGTGCTTTGTTCCTTGAATACTGTTTACTTTTGTCCTTCTTGGAAAACCCAGTGGAAGTAGCCGATCGGGTAGGGAAATCTTTTGACTTGGTAAAGATTGGAATGACTTATTCCACGGTCTCTTTCTAGAGTCACGAGACTCTATTTCAGACATCTTCTTCTCTTTTATTAGCTCTTCGGCTTTACAAGCTCTTTCCACTAACATGAAAAATTCTTTTAATTCTAGAACAGCAACAACCAGTTTGATGTCCTCATTCAACCCGTCTTCAAACCTTTTACTCATAATAGCCTCTGTGGATATACATTCACGAGCGTACTTGCTGAGTCATACAAACTCACACTCATAATCTATCATTGACATCTTGCCTTGCTTCAGCTCTAGGAATTCCTTTTTCTTCTGGTCTACAAACCTTTGGCTGATATACTTTTTTTTAAACTCTTCTTGGAAGAATTCCCATGTAACCCTTTCCCTCGGTACAACCGACACAAGGGTGTTCCACCAGTGGTAAGCAGAATCTCTTAAGAGTGAGATTACGCACTTCATGCATTCTTTTGAGGTGCATGACAACTCATTAAATACCCTGATGGTATTTTTTAACCATAATTCAGCCCTTTCTAGATCATCCTCTTTTTTTGGCTCGGAATTCTTCTGCCCCATGCATCCTAATCCTATCAATTGGGGGTTTACCTCCTCTTACCACCTCTACTACTTGAGGGGCCACCGGAGTAGCTTGTGGAACAAGTGGGGGTGGAGGGGGTTGTGCGTTCGGTTCGCCAAATGAACTCAGATACCATGTGTTCATCATATGGAGGAAGGCTTCTCTAGCCTCTTCTCCTCCCCTTTGACTCACCGTAGTGGGTCTATTCTTATTTTCGCTCGTCCTGTCCCTTCAACGGGAGCCAGCGCATTACTTTCTACATCATCCACCACATTCCCTTTGGAATCCATTCCTATACATACAAACATAATTTAAAATCATTAGGAGTCGTCACACTATCAATATAGAAACGTTTTTACCTATGGCATGTATAGCTAGACTCATGCTCATGCTACGTTAGTTCTAGAATCGACTAAATCGTAGCTTTGATACCATTAAATGTAACACCCCGCACCCAAGACCGATATTAGGTCTGGATACGAGACATTACTATGCTTGAACTCACTTAAACATGTACTTACGAGGTATAAAACTTTGTTCCAACTTAAAAAAAATTTCACTTTCTTAGTCAACACATACATTACAAGGGCCTATGAGGCCTTAAAGTCGTGTCTAAAAACTTTCAGAACTAAATCAAATAATTCATTTTTGAAGCAGGGTTCGCATGCCCGTGTGACTTGGAACACGCTCGTGTACCCTTAAGTAGGCCCATACCCTCAAACCGTGGATGCTACTGACTATTTTCGCACGGCTGAGACACACCCGTGTCTTCCAATTGTGGGAGGCTACTGACTAATTTCACACGGCCATGATAGGCCCGTGGGCTTAGACCATGTGCTAATCCTTGACATACTGGCTAAATCAGCATGGTCTGGGCACACGGCCGTTCTGATTAATAATGCTAAGGTGTAGGGTTAACAAGGCCTTAACACATGCCCGTGTGTCCAACCGTGTGGGCACTTATAGGCTATTTATCAAGCTGTTAGCCACCCTGAAATGAAGATCATATCCATACAAAATTCAACGATGCAATAACAACCCAATTTTATGAATAATACTACATGCTTCATTGATCTCAATAAATAGAAATACTTAATCAAATTTGGCCAATCACTAGCCATTTACAAAAGAATAATAAACTTGATAGCCTTTACAAAGGCCCTTCTAAAAACATGTCCACAAAATGAATGTTTCCTATACATGCCATACTTAGTAAAGTAACTTGGCTATACCAAACTAAGAGTTGATAGTGTGCTATGAGCTCCGACTCCAATGATCCACAAATTAGCTTGGCGAGACTACATAGAAAGAAACAATCAAATACGTAATCATTTAGCTTAGTAAGTTTGCACATAAAACACAGGTCAATAAGCTTGCTAATAAAACCATTTAGCATAACAATATTATCGTAATTTTAGCTCTAAAGCTCACTTACTCATACTTGGTTCTTACATGTCTTATGATGTTCACTATAATCATTTTTGTATAGTAAGCATGATACCTGTGTCACTTGATCACATTGATCAGAGTACTTAAAAAATAATCATTATGATCTCTAATTCTTCATTCATAACATGAGTAATATTTAATTCATTTTGATGCTAGCTTTGCTTTCTTAGTCCTCTTGTTACCTCATTATTAATCTTACTTATTTGCTTGATGAACTTCTACGAATACCCGAAGATACTAGATCTCTTCCCACTTAACATGCCACCAAAGCCATATCTCAAGCATGGTCTTACATGGAATTTTTCATCTTGGTTTCAAGGCCATGTCTTGACATGGACTTACATGAAGTTTTTCCCTTGATAACTTACTCAATGCCAAGCTTGCCTTGGACTTATATGATATCTTGATCAATGCCAAGCTTGCCTTGGACTTACATGATATCTTGATCAATGCCAAGCTTGCCTTGGACTTACATGATATCTTGATCAATGCCAAGCTTGCCTTGTACTTACATGATATCTTGATCAATGCCAAGCTTGCCTTGCACTTACATGATATCTTGATCTATGCCAAGCTTGCCTTGGACTTACATGATATCTTGGTCAATGCCAAGCTTGCCTTGGACTTACATGATATCTTGATCAATGCCAAGCTTGCCTTGGTCTTACATGATATATTGTGTGGTATATTTAGTATCTTGGGGAATTCATATTCACTCGGGGCTTGCTCATGTTTAATCTCTTTGTTCATAAAAATGATAGGCATTGCAAAATAGTAATGCATATTACACTAAGAAATTCAATGATAGTAATCATAAAGCTTAGAAATCATACAAACTTACCTCAATATACAAAATGTAAGGAGATGTGCAATTTAGTCCTCGACCTTGTTCTTGCCTCGATTTCGATCGGGGCTTCGCTTTTCTTGATCTATAATCATGAAATTCATTCATTTAGATTTCCTATGATAATAATACATAAATTTCTACACTTGGGCAAAAATAACCATTTTGCCCTTATACATTGGCAAAATTATGATTTTGCCCTCAGGCTCATAATTTATTTTTCAACACATTTTCTCATTAAACAAGCCTAGCTAAACATTTATTTCTCTTACAACTACTCAAAATTCCAACTATTTCATGCATTTATGACACAATCTCACTCTTTGCATTTAAGTCCTACTTAGGTGTTTTCATGCAAACATCTTTCACAAAAGTTGTTTCTCATCTCCCTAAATTTCATTTTCTTCCATAAAAATGCAGCAAATAACAATGATTGCTCTCATGGGAAAACTCTAAGCTTTACACAATATTACACAATAGTCCCCTCATTTGAAAGCTTAAGCTTTAGAGGTTTCAAAAGTACAACTATTACTAAGAAAATCATCAAAATCACTTACTAAAATTGGAGGAGAGCTTGCTGAAAATTTTTTAGATTTCAACCCTTTATTTTCTTGCAAAAATCAGTGGAGAAAGATGAAAAGAAAGATAAAATTTTCCTCTTTCTTTATTCTAATATTAAACTAGTCATTTTAACCACCAACTCCTACTAACTTTGACTAAATTTTGTCCATCTTTGTCTCCCACATAGCACATGATTGGCCAAGCAATTAAAAGGGATAAATTGCCCTTTAAAATACCTCAATTTAACAATCTATGGCTATTTGGTACCTCTACCTTAAAAATAGAACTTTTGCATCTCATGCGATTTAGTCCTTTTTTCTCAATTGGTCATGCTATTAGTAAAATTAAGGCACCAAAATTTCCATATAATCATATAGTGACACCACAACACATAAAATAGTACTAAAATGATTCTGCTCAACCTCTAATTAATGGTCCCGAGACCACTGTTCTGACTAGCCCAAAGTTTGGGCTGTTACACCTCTTCTTATTGGTGAGGTGGTTGCTAAAAATCTGGAGGAAGTTTCGATCTTTGGCTAATTTGATCATCCCACGAGAAATTGGGATGGTTCTTCCAACTGCATTATAAGTGTCACTATAAAAATTATTTTGATATCTAGAATAGTTACCTGTATAGTGAGCTTGCTCGTTTTCCATGCCATATCTGTAGGGTGGGTACTTAGGATTCGCCACGCCTCCTAGATTCAAATCATATTGTATTTCTAGATGTACCTGTGAGGGACAATACCAATCGTCAATCTTTTTATTCATCATCTCTAACTGATTAGATAACCTGGTGACCACGTCGAGGTTGAAGACACTGGCTATTTTAGTAGGAATTATCCTCATGACTTGCCACTGATAATTATTCAGTGCCATCTTTTCCATAGACTAAAATTTTCTACCAAAAGCAAAATAGAGGAAAAATTAGCAAAGTAAAAAAATAATAATAAAAAATAAAAATTAATAAAAATAAATTGTAATAAATAAAAAATAGCTTAAGTAATAGAAATAGATCTTTCTTAATATTTTAGTATTCTCCAGCAACTTCGCCAAAAACTTGATCGTGTCAAACAGTCGAGTTTTAATATTTATAAAGAATGATCAAACCTGTAGACTAACTATGACAACGATTGAGGCAAGTGCACCCATCGAACAATAGTATAGTTTAGGCAAGATTATTTTATCAAACCCAAAAGAACCTAAAAGTACTACTAGTCACTTTCTTTCTATTATTTAGCCTAAAATATGGAGTGATTGGTTTATTAATCTAAAAAAAAAAATAAACTAGATGCAAAGACAAAAGAATTAAACTTTGGGAGAAGACTGTGGAAAAACTCAGTTGATTTTAGACGATACCCTCAGGAAGAGTCCACCTATGACTTCTCTTGCTATCTAACTTTTAATTCATATGACTTCTTTACTTAGCTTGATCCGTGAGACTCCCTAACCTATATTAAACCCTCTCTCGAGGTGAATAAAGTCTAACCTTGGGTTAATTAGTTGAACTCTCTTTCTCTTATAATAACCCCCTAAGGAAGTAGTAAATCGATTAACGAATCCTATATTAGGTTTCACCCTAATCCGGTAAAATCTCGTCACCCTATCTCTAGTCATGCGATCAACTCCGCTTTATTATGCTAGATCTACTCTTAGGCAGGGCCTATTCCTCCTCCACCTAAGCACATCAGATTAAATTAAGCAACATAATTAAGAACAAACTAAGTAATTATCATATAATTTAGAAATCAAAGAACAAAATCCATCATAGGTTTCATCCCCTCAGGTATCTGAAGGGTTTAGCTCATAACAAAATAAGAAAACATCTCAAGAAAAAAGATAAAACAAAACATAAGAAATCCCTAAATCCCCTGAAGGAATTGAAGAGGAGATCCTCTGTCTTAAGTAGAACTCTAACTGCTTGAGATGGATCAATTGGCTATCTTCGATTAATTCCCTCAATAAAACCTCTAGTAGAAAACTTTTGCCTAAAACTTTGACTCCTATTTCCTCTTCTGCCGAACTCCCCTTTTAGTTGCTACCTTAGGTGTTTATATAGGCTTTGAGATGCTTTACTTGGCTCCTAAGTATCCTAATTCAAGTATAATTCCTCCTAGGATGTTTAAGTAGACTTAGGAATGTGTTTCTTTGCCTCCAAGGATCCAAATATAAGTGACATTGCTCATTTTCATGACAGAGGGCACGCCCATGGCACACGCCCGTGTAAGCCGTGGCCAGACCGTGTTGGATTTTTGTCGACGAGGCACGACCGTGTAAATTGGGGTAAGGCCGTGTTCTAAATAAATGGCAAGCCACGGCCGTGTGACTTGAAATCCAGGCCATGTCAATTTCTTGGGTTGGCCCAATTTGGCCCATTTTAAGCCCGTTTTACATTCTTTTTATCCTTAACTGCTTCCCTGAGTATAAGACATGAAAAGAAAGGATTAAGAGCACCTTTTACATAAATCAGGGATAAATCATCTAAAAGCATACTAAATGTCGGATTAAAATATGTTACTTTTATAGTTTATCAGCATAACTCTAAATTTTCATCAAATTTAGAAATTAAGACATGGGCTTGATAGAACACAAAGCAACGATCACAAAAACATAAAAATTATAAAAAAAAAGGATCAAAACACATACCTTAATCAAGCCAAATTCTAGCTGAAACTTCTAAAGCTTTAAACCTTATCTATTCTTTCTATTTTCGGTGGAAAAAGGATGAATTAAATAAAATCTTGGCTTTGTTTTTATTTAATGCACCTATAATTAACTAATTACTATTATAACCTTTATGATTTCATTTAAAATGCCACTAACTTAAACCTATTTTTGTCCATCAAATCTAGTAATTGTCTAATAACAACATAAGGACCCCACGTTTAATAAAACATAGCATTTAAGCACTTTTAACATCTAGAACACAACTTTTACATTTTATGCGATTACGTCCTTTTTCACAATTCGGTACACAAATGATAAAATTTTCACACAAAACTTTCACACATACTTTATCACGTTCCATAAACATCAATAACAATAATAATTTATTTCTTCAACCTCAAATTTGTGGTCCCAAAATCACTGTTCTGACTAGGGTCTAAATCGGGCTGTTACAACTCTCCTCCTTAGGGATGTTCGTCCTCGAAAATCTTACCAGTGAATAGATTTGGGTATTGCTCCTTCCTAGCATCTTTAGGATCCCACGTAGCCTCTTCAACCCTAATTTTGTGCCACAAGACTTTCACTAAAGCAATTTTCTTATTTCTCAACTCTTTAACCTCACGAGCTAAGATACGGATCGGTTCTTCTTCATAAGTCATATCATACTGAATCTCTATTTCAGATGGAAAAATTATATGCGAAGGATCTAATCTATATCATCGAGGCATCGATACATGAAACACATTATGAATCTTTTCCAGCTCAGGTGGTAGTAACAATTTGTACACAATAGGTCTAATACGCTTAATAATCTCATATGGCCCAATGAATCTCAGACTCAATTTTCCCTTTTTGCCGAATCGGAGTATTTTCTTCCACGAAGACACTTTCAAAAATACTTTATCACCGATCTCAAATTCAATATCTTTACATTTCAAATATGCAAATGATTTTTGTTGATCGGATGCTGCTTTCAAACTATCACAAATTACTTTCACTTTCTGGTCGATCTCTTTTATCAAGTAAACCCCGTGAATCTTATTCTTATTGAGCTTTGACCATTTCAATGCTCGATTGAAAACTATTATTATACGCGAATTCAATCAATGACAAATACTATTCCCACGTACCTTCAAATTCAAGAATGCAACATCTCAACATATCCTCGAGTACCTGAATAATCCGTTCGGATTGACCATCCGTCTGCGGATGAAAAGTAGTACTGAAGTGAAATTTCGTACCTAAACCTCTTACTATTTCTTTCAAAATTGCGAAGTAAACCTCAAATCTCTGTCAGACACAATAGGTAGTGGCACCCCATGCAATCTCACAATATTAGAAATATATAACTCAGCTAACTTATCAGGAGTGTAACAGCCCAGTTTAGACCTAGTCGGAACAGTGGTTCGAGACCACAGATTTGAGGTCATAAAAAATATTTTAATGATATTTTCTATGTGAATGATATGTGACTTAGTTTGTGTGAAAATTTTGTGTGATAATTTGATCATTGTGTATCGAATTAAGAGAAATGACTTAATTGCATAGAGAGTAAAAATACTGTGTGCTGATTTGTGAGTACTTAAATGTTGTTGGGTTTTTAAGGAGGAGGCCTTATGTTCTTAATAAACAATTTTCAAGTTAGTGGATGGTTAAATGACTCATAAACAATAATGTTAATTTGTCTTATATGATAATAAAAAGGGTAGATATGCCATTCATGTGTTAAAATGTTATAATATGATAAAACATGAAAGAAAAATGGTCATTTTTACTCACCTTTTGATTGAAAATAAGCATAAGAAGAAAGGGTTTTATTCTTTTGATTTCTGTCACTTGCAAGTCAAATTCAAGGTATGTTTTTAGTCGGTTTTGATAATTTTTACGTTTTTATAATCGTTGCTTTATGCTCTACAAAACCCATGCTTAAATTTTGTAAAGTGATGATGTTTGTGTAATATGCCATTGATGACATGTTGAGCTTTGTGATGGTTTTAGGTGTTAAAAGAAAGATTTGAGCTAGATGAACATATGTTGTTCTTGAATTTTTTATGAATTTAGCTAATTAGGGCTAAATTGAGAAAATGAGAAATTAAAGGGTTAAATTGTAAAATAAATGAATTGTGTGGACTTGTATGAGATTAGTAAGAATTTGGCTAGGCTAGAGTACAAGAAAATTTTGTGTATTTGATGATTTGATGAATTAAGGACTAAAGTGTCGAAATGTGAAAATGTGAGGGCTATTTTGTAAAATGCTCTAAATATGTGTGTTTGGACTAAAATGAATGAATTGATGATTGAACAAATTGAAGTTGAATGTGTATAAACCAAGAGAGGAGAGGTTCGGATCGAGATCGAGGAAAATATAAAGCGCTCGATTAATCGACCGTATCGATAGTTCGACGTCCGAGGTAAGTTTGGATATAATACATGTATTTGAGATGTGTTTTAACAATATGAAATGAATATGTATATGTATATGAAAGTGAGCTACTATGTGCACGATTTTAGTTGATGACACTAAGTGTGCGAAATTGAAATCAAAATAGAAATGAATAGCACTATGTGTACAACACAACGACGAGTCGGTTAAAAGAATAGGCACTAAATGTGTGATAACAATTATGCTTCAAATATATATATGGCACTAAGTGTGCGGTTAAATTGAACGAATATCAAAGGATGATCGAAATGTAATATCGAGCATTGAATAGCTTAGAGGTTGGATAACTAAGTGTTAGCTAAGGTATGTGTTGAACCTTTGTGGTTGATGAGTTATAGACAAGCCATGATTGAATGAATGAGTATTTTAGCTATAGATGAGATGATATGAATATAAGATAAGTGATCTAAGTGATTGTTTATTATGTACATTAGTTAGGTTACTGAGATAACTGTATTGTATATTGAACTTACTAAGCTTTGGAAAGCTTACTGTGTGAATTGTTTCTCTGCCTTGCAGTGTCAGTAAAGCTAGCTCGGATCTGGGATCATCAGCTTCTCAATCACACTATTGACATTCTATTTTGGTACTTTTGAAAGGATGTATATAGTTGAAATATGGCATGTATAGGCTAGTTATGTGTATATGTTTATGAAGTGAACTTAGCCATATGTTTTGATAAGTTTTGAATTGATAAATGCTTGAATAAATGAACTATATGATACAAATTTTGGTATGGTGTGAAGCATATGAAATGGTTAAGTTTTGGCTAAACAAAATAGATGATTAACGCTTGTGATGATATGAATTTTAGTTTGTATTTTGGCATGAATGGGAATGGCATTGAATGTATAGATTGAATGGTCAATGTGGTATATGTTTGGTTGTTAAATAGGTATGATATGTCTTGGTGGTTGGCTTGTACAGATGACCCTAAGTGGGTGGCATTTTGGTCTTGTAAATGACCTATAATGTCACATGGATGTGCCTAGCAACCATGGGGTAATGTCGTAGCTAGCTTAAGAAGTACACGGTCATGGAACGGGCGTGCCTAAAGGTCGTGTGAAAAATGGTAGTATATGACTTAGTAGGACACGACCTTAGCACACGGGCGTGCTTGGTAGCCGTGTTGATTTTGGCAGTATATGGCTACGGGGAGGACACACGGGTGTGTCGAGTAACCGTGGGTAAGGCACGACCTATTCCCACGGGTGTGTGTCCCCTATATTTTTGGTTAAGTTGTATGTTTCTGAGAACTTCTGTATGTGTTTTGATTTAGTCCCGGTCCTTCTCTAGCAGTATTTGAGGTCTTATATACTTTAATAAGGGACTATATGTTATGTATTTGATGAGCTATGCTGATGATTGACTTTGTGTTGTACTTTAGATGTTAAATGTTTTGATTGTTTGGTGATACCTTTTAACCCTATTTGGTGATGGTCTCGGGTTAGGGGTGTTACATTTTAATTGGTGTTGAGCTACGGTTTATTCGATTCTTGGACTAACGTAGCGTGTGCGAGTCTAGCTATACATGCCATATTATGAGGTTGCGATAGTGTGATGAATTCTAACAGTTGAAATGTGTTTTAATATAGTAATGGATAACGATCGAGCAGTTACTGATGACGTAGAGAGTAATGCACTGCTCCCGCTCAAGGGATAGCGTCGGCCGCATCTAGGCCGAATGAAAGTAATGAGGGAGGAGAGGCTAAGCAAGCCTTCTTCCGTATGATGAGTGAATGGTTTTAGAATTTGCTAGAACTAATCTGACTGCTCCACAACCTCCACCCCACAAGTACCTATTGTGCCGGAAGTTGTAGATCTGAACAGAGTGAATAAACCACCTGTAGACAAGATTCAGAAGTACAGGGCTGAAGAGTTTAGGGCCACAGCGGAGGATGATGCTGAGTATGCTGAGTTTTGGCTCGAGAATACTCTTTGAGTATTTGATGAGATGTCGTTGACTCTGGACGAATGCATTAAATGTGCTATTTCTTTGTTTGAGGGATTCGACTTATAGTTGGTGGAAGACATTGACATCTATAGTTTCGAGAGAGAGAATCTCCTGGGATTTCTTTCAAGTCGAGTTTAAAAAGAAGTACATCAATTAACTCTTCAATGATCAGAAATGTAAAGAGTTTCTAGAACTGAAATAGGGTTGTTGGTCTATTACTGACTACGAACGGGAATTCGTACGGTTGAGTGAATATGCTAGAGAGTGTGTTTCTACTGAAGCTACTATGTGCAAACGTTTCATAGAGGGATTGAATGAAGACATTAAGTTATTGGTTGGGATACTGGATATAAATGAATTTGTTGTACTAGTGGAAAGAGCATGCAAGGTTGAGGAACTCAACAAAGAAAAGAAGAAAGCCGATTTTGAGGCTCAAGATGAAAGAAAGAGATCGATGAATAATTTTTCTCAACCTTCTACAAAGAGATATAGAGATGCAAGCAATCGTTCAAATGCTTCATTTGGACATCCAAATAGAGATCGTTCGAGACAAAGTACTGGTTTACGAATTCAAGCTCCGAATGAATCAAGTGTTGGAAGTGTTAAGAGTAACAAGCCCGAGTGTAGACAATATATGGAGATGGCATATGGGAGAGTGTTGGGGCAAGTACAACAATAGAGTTTGTTATAAATGCGGATCCGAGATCATTTTATTCGAGATTGCCCAAAGATGGCTGAGGAAGAAAATGTTTAGAATGAAAGATCGAGTAATGTGACAGCTAGGGGTAGACCACCCATAAACATCAAAATATAAGTGAAAGTCAACAAGGGACAACTGATATAGCTGTAAGATCAAAAGCAAGAGCACCTGTCCGAGCCTATGCTATATGCGCACGAGAGGAAGCATCATATCCAGACGTCATCACCGATATTTTAACTTTATTTGATACTGATGTCATTGCATTGGTAGATCTAGGATCAACCTATTCCTATGTGTGTATGAATATAGTATCGAGTAAAACTCTACCTGTTGAGTCTACTAAATTTGTGGTTAGAGTGTCAAACCCCTTAGGCAAGTGTGTTTTGGTGGATAAGGTGTGCAAGAATTGCCCATTGATGTTTCGTGATTTATGTTTTCCGATTAATTTGATGTTGTTACCATTTGATGAGTTTGACATAATTCTGGGTATGGATTGGCTTACTTTGCATAATGCCATCGTGAATTGTAAGAGAAAGAGTATTGAATTGAAGAGTTAGAATGGTGAGATAGTTCGAATTGAGTCCAGTGATATGAAAAGATTACCAGCTATTGTATCTGCGATGAAAGCTATGAACTATGTGAGAAAGGGTTGCGAAGCTTATTTGGCGACGTGATTGATACAAAAGCGTCGGAAAAGAAAGTTGAATCTGTGCGTGTGGTATGTGAGTTTCCAGTTCCAGAAGAGTTACCAAGAGTACCTCCGATTAGGGAAGTTGAATTTTGTATTGAGTTAGTGTAGGGAACTGCTCCTATTTCGATAGCTTCCTACATAATGGAAACAACAAAATTGAAAGAGTTGAGATCTCAGTTGCAAGAATTGACCGACAGAGGATTTGCACGATCGAGTTTTTCACCCTGGGGAGCTCCTGTATTATTTGTGAAAAAGAAAGATGGAACTATGAGAATGTGTATTGATTATCGACAATTGAACAAAGTGACAATAAAGAACAAATATCCATTACCCCGGATCGATGATTTGTTTGATCAGCTGAGAGGAGCTACTGTGTTTTCTAAGATAGATTTGAGATCGGGCTACTATCAGTTGAGAGTTAAAGCATTTGATGTACCAAAAACTACTTTCAGAATGAGGTATGGACACTACGAATTCTTAGTGATGCCTTTTGAACTAACCAATGCTCATGCAGTGTTTATTGATCTGATGAATCAAATATTCAGACCGTATTTGGATCATTTTGTTGTAGTGTTCATTGGCGACATTTTGATCTATTCGAATGATGAGATGCAGCATGCCGAGCATTTTAGAATCGTGCTACAAATTTTGCGTGAGAGGCAGTTGTATGCAAAGTTTAGCAAGTATGAGTTTTGGTTGCATGAGGTCAGTTTTCTAGGGCATATTGTATCAGCTGCTGGGATACGAGTTGATCTGAGTAAAATCTCTGCTATTTTGGAATGGAAGCCTCCGAGAAACGTGTCTAAAGTCCGTAGTGTTCTGGGACTAGCAGGATATTATAGACGATTTGTGAAAGGCTTCTCGATTATTGTGACCCCATTAACAAAGTTGTTATAGAAGGATCAGAAAAGTGCCAACAGAGTTTTAAACAGTTGAAAATGTTAACGGAAGCACCAGTGTTGGTTCAACCTGAATCAGGCAAAGAATTCATAGTTTACAGTGATGCATCGTTGAATGGTTTAGGCTGTGTGCTATACAAGAAGGGAAAGTCATTGCCTAAGCTTCGAGATAGTTAAAACTACATGAAAACACATGATCTTGAATTGGCTGCGATTGTGTTTGCATTGAAGATTTGGCGTCACTATCTGTTTGGAGATAAATGTCACATCTATACTGATCATAAGAGTTTAAAGTATCTAATGACTTAGAGGGTTTTGAACTTGCGTTAGAGAAGATGGTTAGAATTGTTGAAAGATTATGAACTTGTGATAGATTACCAACCGGGTAAAGCAAATGTTGTAACGGATGCCTTGAGTCGTAAATCATTATATGCTTTGCGAGCTTTGAGTAATCAAATAGATTTGTGTGATGATGATGTGGTTGTAGCTGAATTTAAAGTAAAATTGTTGTTTTTACAACAGTTATGTGAGGCTCAGAAGATTGATAATAGTTGTTAGCAAAAAGAGTTCAATGTAATTCGAATGCTAAATCAGAATTCGAGTTGATAGTGATGATTGTTTGAGATTAAGAGATCGGATTTGTGTTAAGAGAAATTTAGAGCTGATTCAAATGATTTTGAATGAAGCTCACAATAGTCATTTGACTGTACATCCAGGGAGTACGAAAATGTATAATGATCTGAAAGCAGTTCTATTGGTGGCATGGTATGAAAAGAGACATTTCTAACTACGTGTCGAAGTGTTTAGTTTGTCCGCAAGTTAAGGCTGAACATCAAGTTCCGTCCAGTTTATTACAACCAATTTTGATTCCTAAGTGGAAATGGGAGAGAATTACGATGGACTATATGTCGGGGTTGCCCTTATCTCTGAGCAAGAAAGATGCAATCTGGGTGATAGTGGACAGATTGACGAAAGTAGCTCATTTTGTTCCAATGAGAACAGATTATTCTTTAGATAAGTTAGCTGAATTGTATATCGATGAGATTGTAAGATTGCACGGAGTACCGTTATCTATAGTGTCCGACAGAGATCTGAGGTTTACCTCTCGATTTTGGAAGAAATTACAAGAGGCTTTAGGCAAAAATTGCATTTCAGTACTGCATTTCATCTGCAAATGGATGGTCAGTCTGAGCGAATCATTCAGATCCTCGAAGACATGTTGAAATGTTGTATACTCGAATTTGAAAGCATGTGGAAAAAGCATTTATCGTTGATTGAATTTGCTTATCAAAATGGCACCATATGAGGCTCTTTACAGTCGAAAGTGTCGAACTCCATTATATTGGACCGAACTAAGTGAGAACAAGATTCACGAGGTTGATTTTATAAAAGAGACTGAGCAGAAAATGAAAGTAATTCGCGATAGTTTGAAAGCAGCTTCAGATCATCAGAAGTCTTATGCAGATTTGAAACGAAAAGATATCAAATTTGAGGTTCGTGACAAAGCGTTTTTGAAAGTATCTCCTTGGAAGAAAATACTTCAATTTGGCGGAAGGGCAAACTGAGGCCGAGGTTCATCGGACTGTCTAAAATTATTGAACGAGTTAGGTCGGTTGCTGATAGATTGAAATTGCCATTTGAATTAGAGAAGATTGAGAACGTGTTTCATGTGTCAATGCTTCGATGGTACAGATCAGATCCGTCTCATGTGATTGCTCCTACTGAGGTTGAGATTCAGTTAGACTTGTCATATAGTGAAGAATCGATCCGAATTTTGGCACGAGAGTCCAAAGAGTTGAGAAATAAGAAAATATCTATAGTAAAAGTATTATGGCACAAACACGAAATTGAAGATGCTACGTGGGAGTCAGAGAACGTTATGAGAGAGCAACATCCACAACTATTAACTGGTAAGATTTTCGGGGACAAAATTCCCTAAGGGGGGAGAGTTGTAATAGTCTCGATTTAGACCTAGTTGGAATAGTGGTTCGAGACAACAAATTCGAGGTTAAAAAAAATATTTTAAAGATATTTTCTGTGTGAATGATATGTGACTTAGTCTGTGTGAAAATTTTGTATGATAATTTGATCGTTGTGTATCGAATTATGAGAAAGAACTTAATTGCATAGAGAGTAAAAATGATGTGTGCTGATTTGTGAGTACTTAAATGTTGTTGGCTTTTTAAGGAGGAGGCCTTATGTTGATAATAAACCATTTTCAAGTTAGTGGATGGTTAAATGACTCATAAACCATAATGTTAATTTTTCCTATATGATAATAAAAAGGGTAGATATGTCATTCATGTGTTAAAATGTTATAATATGATAAAACATGAAATAAAAATGGTCAATTTTACTCATCTTTTGATCGAAAATAAGATGAAGAAGAAAGGGTTTTATTCTTTTGATTTTTGGCACTTGCAAGTCAAATTCAAGGTATGTTTTTAGTTGATTTTGATAATTTCTACGTTTTTGTAATCGTTACTTTGTGCTCTACAAAACCCATGCTTAAATTTAGTAAAGTGATGATGTTTGTGTGATATGCCATTGATGACATGTTGTGCTTTGTGATGGTTTTAGGTGTTAAAAGAAAGATTTGAGCTAGATGAACATATTTTGTTCTTGAATTTTTGATGAATTTAGCTAATTAGGGCTAAATTGAGAAAATGAGAAATTGAAGGGTTAAATTGTGAAATAAATGAAATGTGTGGACTTGTATGAGCTTAGTAAGAATTTGGCTAGGCTAGAGTACAAGCAAATTTTGTGTATTTGATGATTTGATGAATTAAGGACTAAAGTGTCGAAATGTGAAAATGTGAGGGCTATTTTGTAAAATGCCCTAAATATGTGCGTTTGGACGAAAATGAATGAGTTGATGATTGAATGAATTGAATTTGAATGTGTATAGACCAAGAGAGGTGAGGTTCGGATTGAGATCGAGGAAAAGATAAAGTGCTCGATTAATCGACCATATCGATAGTTTGACGTCCGAGGTAAGTTCGGATATAATACATGTATTTGAGATGTGTTTTAACAATATGAAATGAATATGTATATGTATATGAAAGTGAGTTGCTATGTGCATGATTTTAGTTGATGGCACTAAGTGTGTGAAATTGAAATCGAAATAGAAATGAATAGCACTATGTGTGCGATGATATGAAAGCTTTAGCTTATTGAATTGGCAATGTGTGTGCAACACCGAGACGAGTCGGTTAAAAGAATAGGCACTAAGTGTGCGATAACAATTATGCTTTGAGAATATATATGGCACTGAGTGTGGGGTTAAATTAAACGAATATCAAAGGATGAACGAAATGTAATATTGAGCATTGAGTAGCTTGGAGGTTGGATAACTAAGTGTTAGCTAAGCTATGTGTTGAACCTTTGTGGTTGATGAGTTATAGACAAGCCATGATTGAATGAATGAGTATTTTACCTATAGATGAGATGATATGAATATGAGATAAGTGATCTAAGTGATTTTTATTATGTACATTAGTTAGATTGCTGAGATAATTGTATTGTATATTGAACATACTAAGCTTTGGAAAGCTTACTGTGTGAATTGTTTCTCTGCCTTGCAGTGTCAATAAAGCTAGCTTGGATCTGGGATCTTCAGCTTCTCAATCACACTATCGGCACTCTATTTTGGTACTTTTGAAAGGATGTATATAGTTGAAATATGGCATGTATAGGCTAGTTATGTGTATATTTTTATGAAGTGAACTTAGCCATATGTTTTGGTAAGTTTTGAGTTGATAAATGCTTGAATAAATGAGTTATATGATACAAATTTTGGTATGGTGTGAAGCATATGAAATGGTTAAGTTTTGGCTAAACAAAATGGATGATTAACACTTGTAATGATATGAATTTTAGTTTGTATTTTGGCATGAATAGGAATGGCATTGAATGTATAGATTGAATGGTCAATTTGGTATATGTTTGGTTGTTAAATAGGTATGATATGTCTTGATGGTTGGCTTGTAGAAATGACCCTAAGTGGGTGGCATTTTGGTCTTGCAAATGACCTATAATGTCACACGGCCATGGCACATATGCATGCCTAGTAACCGTGGGGTAATGTCAGTAGCTAGTTTAAGAAGTACACGGTCATGGCACGGACGTGCATAAAGGTCGTGTAAGAAATGGAAGTATATGACTTAGTAGGACATGGCCTTAGCACACGGGTGTGTCAAGTAGCCGTGGGTGAGGTACGGCCTACCCCCACGGGCGTGTGTCCCCTGTATTTTTGGTTAAGTTGTATATTTTCGGGAACTTCTGTATGTGTTTTGATTTAGTCCTGATCCTTCTCTAGCATGTATTTGAGGTCTAATATACTTCAATAAGGGACTATATGTTATGTATTTGATGAGCTATACTAATGATTGACTTTGTGTTGTACTTTAGATGTTAAATGTTTCGATTGTTCAGTGATACCTCTTAACCCTATTCCGGCGATGGTCTCGGGTTAGGGGTGTTACAAAGAGAATAATTTGTTCTCATCGAAATAAAATGAGCTGATTTTGTCAATCTATCAACTATAACCCAGATTGCATTTTTCTTTCTTGGAGTTAAAGGTAAACCTGAAATAAAATCCATCGTCACTCTATCCCATTTCCACTCGGGAATCATAATCGGTTGTAACAAACCAGATGGAACCTGATGTTCAGCTTTAACTTGTTAACAGATCAAACATTTCGAAACAAAATCAGAGATATCTCTTTTCATTCCAGGACACTAATAAAGTTGTTTCAAATTATTATACATCTTTGTATTTCTTGGATGAATAGATATGTTACTGCTATGTGCTTTTATCAAGATCAACTGAATCAACTCTAGATTTCTCAATACACAAGTCCATCTTGGAATCTTAGAAATCATCAAAATCAATTTGAAATTCAAAATTTGAGTTCAAATTACACTGAGCTCATTTCGCTATCATTTCATTGTTAACTTTTTGGACATCCCAAATCTGCTGTAAAAACAACGGTCTTGCTTTCAATTCAGCTAAAATCGAACCATCATCAGATAGAACTAAATAAGAGTTCATTGCACATAGCACAAACAGTGATTTTCGACTGAAAGCATCAGCAACAACATTTGCTTTTCCCAGATGGTAATCAATCACAAGCTCGTAGTCTTTTAATAGTTCTAACCATCTTCTCTGTTTCAAATTCAAATCTTTCTAAGTCATTAAATATCTCAAACTTTTATGATATGAAAACACATGACATTTTCACCAAATAAATAATGACGCTAAATCTTCAAAGCAAACACAATCGCAGCCAGCTCGAGGTCATGCGTCGGATAATTCTTTTCATGTAGTTTCAATTATCTCGAGGCATAAGCTATAACTTTGCCTTCCTACATCAAAACAGATCCCAGACCATTCAACAAAGCATTACTATATATTACAAATTCTTTACCGGATTCTGGTTGTATTAGTACTAAAGCTTCAGTCAATAGGGCTTTCAACTAATCAAAACTTTTTTGGCACTTTTCAAATCATTCAAATTTCACATCTTTCTGAAGTAATCTCGTCAACGGAGTTGCAATTATCAAAAAGCCTTTTACAAACCATCGGTAATAACTTGCAAGTTCTAGAAAATTGCAGACTTCAGTCACATTTTTCTGAGGCTTCCACTTTAAATTAGCTGAAATCTTGCTCGGATCAACTCGTATGCCGGATGCTGACACAATATACCCCAAAAAGCCAACTTCACGTAACCAAAACTCACATTTACTAAATTTTACATACAATTGCTTATCACGCAGAGTTTGTAGCACAATTCTCAAATGTTCGGCATGCTCAATCTCATCACAAGAATAAATCAAAATATCATCAATAAACACAGTGACAAATCGATCCAAATACAACCTAAATATTCGGTTTATCAAGTCCATAAATACTATAGGGCATTTGTTAGTTTGAAAGGCATAACCAAAAATTCATAATGTCCGTACCTCATTCGAAAAGTAGTTTTCAGCACTTATGATTCTTTTAATCGTAACTGATAGTATCTCGTTATCAAGTCTATCTTTGAAAACAGAGTAGCTCCTTTTAGCTAATAGAACAAATCATCATTATGGGTAGAGGATATTTGTTCTTAATAGTCACTTTGTTTAACTAACGGTAATCAATGCACATTCTCATCATGCCATCTTTCTTTTTCACAAAAAGAGTGGGAGCTCCCTAAGGTGAGAAATTTGGTTGTGCAAATCCTCTATCGTCAACTCCTGCAACTAAGACTTCAATTCTCTCAATTTTGTCGGAGCCATTCTATACGAAGCTAATGAGATAGGAGTCGTCCCTGGCACTAAGTCAATACCAAACTCAACTTCTCGTATCGGAGGTAATCCCAGTAATTCTTTAGGAAACACATCAGGGAACTCACAAACCACAGGCACAGATTCGACTTTCTTTTCTATCACTTTTGTATCTATCACATATGCAAGATAAGCTTCACATCCCTTTTTCATATAATTCAAAACTTTCATCGAAGATATTACAGCTGGTAGCCCATTCAAATCACTAGATTTAATTTGAACTATCTCACCATTCTGACTTCTCAAATCAATACTCTTCTGTTTGCAATTCACAATAGCATTAACAAATTTAGCCAATTCATACCCAAAATTATATCAAATTCATCAAAGGGTAGTAGCACCAGATTAGTTGGAAAAAAATATCTCGAAACATTAACGGACAATTCTTGCTCAATTTGTCAATCAGAACACACTTGCCTAAGGGGTTCGATACTCTAATTACAAATTTAGTAGACTCAACAGGTAGAGTCTTAATAGATACTAAGTTCACACACACATATGAATGAGTAGATCCTGAATCTATCAATGCAATCACATTAGTATCAAAAAGAGTGAAAGTACTAGTAATGACATCTGGAGATGAAAATTCTTCGCGAGCGCGAATAGCATAGGCTCTAGCAGGTGCTCTCACCTCAATTCTCACAACTGTATCCGTTTTTCCTCTTTGACTACCACTCACATTTCCTATGTTTCTGAGTGGTCTACCTCTAGCTACCGTCTTACTGGGTCTCACACTCTGAGCATTATCTTTTTCAGCCAACTCTGGGCAATCCTGAATGAAGCGATCTCGTGATCCACATTTATAACAAACTCTATTATTATACTTGCCCTAGCATTTACCAATATGACATCCCCACACTGTCTACACTCAGGCTTATTACTTCTGACACTGCCAACACTTGATTCCATTGGAATTTGAGCTTTAGAACTCATATATTGTTTCACACGATCTTTACTCGAATGTCCAAATGAAGCATTTGAGCTATTGGTTGCATCTCTGAATCTCTTTGACGAAGAGTGATACGACTTACTCATCAACCTTTTTCTTTCATCTCTAGTTTCTGAGTCTGCTTTCTTCTTTTCTTTAATAAGCTCCTCGACTTTACAAGCTCTTTCAACCAATACCACAGATTCATTTAAGTCAAGAATTTCAACCAGAAGATTAATATCTTCATTCAACCTTTCAATGAATCATTTACACATAATAGTTTCTATCGAAACACATTCTAGTGCATACTGACTCAATCTTACAAATTCTAGCTCGTATTCTGTAATAGACATACGACCCTATTTCAGCTCAAGGAACTCTTTGCATTTCTGATATTTAAACAGTTGACTGATATATTTCTTTCAAAATTCATTTTGGAAGAAATCCTAGTTGATTCGTTCTCTCGAAACCACGGATATCAATATTTTCCACAAATGATATGCCATATCTCTCAACAATGAAACAACACACTTAAGACATTTATCGGGAGTACAGGATAGTTCATCAAACACTCTAATGGTATTCTCAAGGCAGAATTCTGCTTGATTGGTATCATCATCAACTGTGGATCTAAACTTTTCGTACCCACACTTACGAATCTTATCAACTAGAGGTTTACTTAATTGAATTGGGTCTATAACTTGTGGCGCTACAGAGAACTTGCTGGGGTGAAGGTTGTTGAGCAGCCAAATTCATTCGAACGAACTCTATGAACCACTCAGTCATCATTTGGAAGAAGGCTTGCTTTGCCTCTCCTCATGACTACTAGCAATCGGCCTAGATTTAGCTGGCGCTGTCCCTTAAGCGGGAGCAGGCGTATTACTCTCAACATCATCAATAACTGCTCGATTTGGATCCATTTACTATACGAAAAACACATTTTTAACTATTAAGAATCATCACACTATCGCATATATATATATGGCATGTATAGCTAGACTCTCATAAACTACGTTAGTCTTAGAATCAACTAAACCGTAGCTTTGGTACCAATAAAATGTAACACCCTTAACACGTATCCATCGCCAGAGTAGGGTTATGAGGTATTATCAGTCGAATCATAAAATTTACGCCACCAAGGCTCACTCATTAACAAATCATAGTTAATTAATAACACAAAGTCGCTTTGGAAAATCTACGAGACCATAAACATGCTTTCACGAAGACTTGAGACTAAATTAATCTCATACAAAAACTTGGCCACACTTAGAAAATTTTTCATCTAAAACAGGGCACACACCCGTGTGGCTAGACTGTGTGCCTCACATGGCCATACCTCTGACCATGTCTTACCCCGTGCACAACTCTGACTATAGTCACACGGCCTATCACACGCCCATGAGTCTGGCCTATGTGCAAGTCTGGCATACTTAAAAAATGGATAGTAAAGGACACGGTTGAGACACACACCCGTGTGCTCACCCGTGTAGGCAATTATAGGTCATTTATAAGGCCAACTTGCCACCCAATTTGGGTCATCCCTAATACTCAAATTCAACAATAAATAACATGCAATTCATTTACCATTCTCAACTACTAATCAAGTATGAAATATACCATTTCAATATCACGAGAGCATACCCTAATGGCCATTCACACAATACCATATTTACATATTACTTACACCATTTTCACATAGCAAAACATGTACCAAAATCATTCCACAACCTCACTAGCCTATACATGCCATATACCATAAATACAACTTCCAAAAAGGTACCAAAATAGATGTTCGATAGTATGATTGAGTCATTGACGATCCCCGGATCTGAGCTAGCTTTAATGACACTGTAAAACAAGGAAAGACTTCACACAGTAAGCTTTAAAGGTTAGTAAGTTCGTAATATAACACAATTAACTCAATAATTAAAATTTAATATATAAAATTAACTATCACTTGGTTCAATTCACATCACTTGTAACACCCCTTACCCGTATTCAGTGCCGGAATTGGGTACTATGCATTACTGGGCTTAACTCGCTTGAACATACAGAGTTGGACTATCAAATTTGATTCCAATTTAAAACTTTTCCCTCACATTCATAACATTATTATTATTATTATGGGCCTACGAGGCCTTAAATATACAATCGAAGGGCCTCAAAATCAAACCGAAAACTTTTGTAAACTTAGAAAAATTTTGCCTTAATAGGTTCACACACCCGTGTGAAATGGGACATGCCTGTGTGGGCAAGCTGTGTGGTCACACTGGCCTATGTCCCTAGCTCATGTAGGACTTATTTTCATTTCAAACCTACAGGGGTTTTCACACAGCCAGACACACACCTATTTTCTTGGCCCGTATGCTCCACACGACCTAGACATGCTCGTGTGTAAAAACCTTGGTATTCTATTTTTAACGTTAGCAACCTCATAAGGGTCACACGGTCTAGGCACACGCCCAAGTGGCTTTCTTGTAGTCAACACTGACTTGCAACATTAACATGCAGAGGACACACGGTCTAGTCACACGCCTATGGGACAGACCATGTGTCACACACGGCTTAGACACGCATCCGTGTGCCTACCCGTGTGTACAAGAACAAGGCTATTTGCCAAGCTATTTTTATTACCCTAATTCACACCACATAACTCCCATTCAACCATTTACCAAGCAATCAATTCATGAAACATACACTTTCATGAATAACTTTATTCTTTCATATATTAGTAATAATGAGCCATCAAATATGGATATATACAAAAGAGTTCATTTTTAAAGGAGCCAACACACTTGGCCAAAACAACAAAAAAAATTCACTAAGTCTAGCCCCTATACATGCCATACTCAAAATGCTAAGTCTAGATATACCGAGATGAGGTGATAGTGTGGGTGATCTTCCAATTAACTTCGTATCCCGAATCGGCTCCTTGACACTATAAAATAAGGGAAAAGAAAAGGAGTAAGCTTTAAGCTTAGTAAGTTTACATGTAAATAATAAGCTTCATAACATATATAAATCAATCAATACTTTTCATACTAAGCCAAAACTATCCACATTTCATAATCATGCCTACTTATTTCATCTCTTACCATATTCCATCCATATAACATTTATAATGCTCTCATTTATTAGCACACATTCCCTGCACTCATCACCACAACATCACATGAAACATATACTTAACTAATTTCTCAATAAACCATTTGGAATACTACCAAACACTCGGTGGTTTTGCACACAGCCCACCATTAATCTAAAATAGGGTGGTATCACACATAGCCCACGAAGCAAGAATATTTATGGTGGTATCATACTTAGCCCTCCAAATGATTATATAAATGATGGTATCGCTGTAACAACCCGATTTAGACCCTAGTCGGAACAGTGGTTTTGAGACCACAAATCTGAGGTCAGAATAATAATTTAATATTATTTTCTATGTGAATAGTATGCGAAATGGTCTGTGTGGAAAATTCTGTGTGATGATTTGATCATTTTAATGCTGAATTAAGAGAAGGGACTTAATCGTGTATAGAGTAAAAGCTATGTGCTGAATTATAAGTGCTTATGTGTTGTGGCTCTATAAAAGGGAGGTCTTAAGAAGCAAATGAACCAATAATTAATTAGTGGATGACTAAAAGTCATTAATAGCCTTGTGAATATAGGTTATAAATATTTTATAATAAGGATAATATGGTAAATTAGTATTAATATCAATAATAATAAAAGAAACAAAGGAAAGATGATAGTTATCCTCTTTTTATGAGTGTTGAATATGAAGAAAGGAAAAAGAAGAAGCTGAGCTAGGTTTCGACAATTGTAAGCTTGAATTTGAGGTTAGTTTTTGATCCGTTTTTGATAATTTCTACATTTTTGTGATCGTTGCTTTGTGCTCTAGCTAACCCATGTTGTAATTTCATGAATTGATGATGTTTTTGAGATATGCCATTGATGGATGTTTGAGCTATGTGTTAGTTGATATTGAAATGTGAGAGCTTAGTGTTGGGTTAGCATAGTTTATATTTGAATTTTTGGTAAAATTGAGTATATTAGGCTAAATTGAGAAAAATGGAAATTTGAGGGAATAAATAGCAAATTTAATGAAATAATTGGACTTATATAATCCCTAGAGAGGTTCGGCCAAGCATGTGAATTTGTGGAATTTGTGAATTTGATGATTTTATGATATAGGGACTAAAATGTCGAAATGTGAAAATGTGAGGCTATTTTGTAAAATGCCTAAATATGTGTGTTTGGATTAAAATGAATGATTTGGTGATTAAATGGATATAGACCAAGAACGGAGAGGTTCGGATCGAGATCGAGGCAAAGACAAAGTGCTCGATTAATCGACCGTTTTGGTATTTTGACATCCGAGGTAAGTTCGAATATAATCCTAGTTGTAAACTTTATCTATGTGATATAAATTGAGTGGATGTATATGTATCTATTAGATTTGAAATTCTATGTACGGAATTGAGATAAAGGGGCACTTAGTGTGCGAAATTTGAAACGAGAAAGAGATGATTGGCACTGTGTGTGTGAAAAGATAGAAGCTTCGGTTTATCGACTTGGCACTGTATGTGCGATACCGATATAAGTTCGGTTTAATGTATTGGCACTAAGTGTGCGGTGATGATTATATTTTAGTTATGAAATTGGCACTAAGTGTGTGAATAAACCAATGGAATAGCAACGGTTGAACTAGAGGTAATATCAAACAATTGAGTAGCATAAATGGTAAGTAACTATGTGTTGATCAAGGTACATTTGAACCTATGTGGTTGATGATAGATTTAAGAGTTGAATGAATAGATAATTGGGTATGTGGTTGAGATTGATAATGTGCCTAGTTGTGCCTTTATCTATGTGATGGTACATATATATATACATATTGATGTTGTAGTATTGAGTAACATGTATTATATTATTTAACTTACTAAGCTTTGGAAAGCTTCTTATGTGATTTGTTTCTCTGCCTTGCGGTGTTAGTAAAGCTAGCCCAGATTTGGGATTGTCAGCTTCTCAATCACACTATCGGCATTCTATTTTGTTACTTTTGAAAAGATGTACATAGCTGGAATATCGCATGTATAGGCTAGTTAATTGAATCAAGTTTGAGGTTTGTAAGTAGCCATCAGATGTGGCTAGATATGTGATAGGTTTGGCATGAATGAATATGGTATATATATGATACATCTTTTGGCATGATTTGTAGATTGACAACCATGGCATGTGCATGCCTGCTTGTGTCGTATTGGTAGATATGGTAGAGTTGGTATATGTCATTATAGGACACGACTTTAGGTTTGACCTAAGTGGGTGGACGTGCTTTGCCTTAGCCGTGTTGATTTTGGTAGTATGTAACGTGCCTACGGGAGGTCATATGGGTGTGTCATGTAGTGTGTTGGTAGTATGTAACCACGGGAGAGTCATGTAGGTGTGGGAGAGGCCTACCCCCCGGGCATGTCTCCCTGTATTCTAGAAAAGCTTCAAATTTTCATGAAATTTTATATGTGTTTCGGGTTAGTCCCGACTCAGTTTATAAGTATGCTTAGGGTCTTGATTACTCGTTTAGGGGACACTATGATTGTATATAAATGTGTTTGATGATGTTTGATTTTGTGTCGACATTTAGAGGTTAAATGCTCTGATTGATTGGTAATACCCCTTAACCCTATTCCGGTGACAGTTTTGGGTTAGGGGTGTTACAATTTTATTAGTATCAGAGCTACGGTTTATTCGATTCTCAGACTAACGTAGCGCGTGTGAGTCTAGCTATACATGCCATATTGTGAAATTACGATAGTGTGATGAAATCTAACAGTTCAAATGTGTTTTAATATAGTAATTGATCCCGATCGAGTAGTTGCTAGTGACGTAGAGAGTAATGCGCCTGCTCCCGCTCAAGGGATAGCGCCGGCCACATCAAGGCCAAATGATAGTGGTGAGAAAGGTGAGGCTAAGCAAGCCTTCTTCCGTATGATGAGTGAATGGTTTTCAAAATTTGTTAGAACAAATCCAACTGCACCATAACCTCCATCCCCGCAAGTACATGTTGTGCCACAAGTGGTAGATCAGATCAGATTAAATAAACCACCTGTAGACAAGATTCGCAAGTATGGGGCTGAAGAGTTTAGGGCCATAGCTGATGATGATGCTGAGCGAGTTGAGTTTTGGCTCGAGAATACCCTTCGAGTATTTGATGAAATGTCGCTGAACCCTGATGAGTGTATTAAGTGTGCAGTTTCCTTGTTGGTGGAAAATATTGATATCTGTGGTTTCGAGAGGGAGAATCACCTGGGATTTCTTTCAAGTCGAGTTTAGAAAGAAGTGTATTAGCCAACGCTTCATTGATCAGAAACGTAAGGAGTTTTTAGAGTTGAAACAAGGCTGTTTATCTGTTGTTGAGTATGAATGAGAATTCATGCGATTGAGTCAATATGCTAGAGAGTGTGTTTCTACTGAAGCTACTATGTGCAAACATTTCGTAGAGCGATTGAATGAAGACATAAAGTTGTTAGTTGGGATACTGGATATAAATGAATTTGTTGTACTTGTGGAGAGAGCATGCAAAGCTGAGGAACTCAGTAAAGAAAAGAAGAAAGCTGATTCTGAGGCTCGAGATGAAAGAAAGAGATCGATGCATAAATTTTCTCAGTCTTCTTCAAAGAGATATAGAGATGCTAGCAATCGTTCAAATGCTTTGTTTGGTCATCCTAATAGAGATCGTTCGAGACAGAGTACTGGTTTACGAATTCAAGCTCCAAATGAGTCATGTGTGGGTAGTGTTAAGAACAACAAGCTCGAATGTAAACAATATGGTAGATGAAATGTGGGAGAATGCTGGGGCAGGTATAACAATAGAACATGCTATAAGTGTGGATCCCGAGATCATTTTATTCGAGATTGCCCAAAGATTATTGAAGAAGAAAATGTTCAGAATGAAAGACCAAGTAATGTGACGGCCAGAAGTAGACCACCCAGGAGCATCTAAAATGTGAATGAAAGCCAGAGAGGAACGGCTGATACAGCTGTAAGGTCAGAAGCAAGAGCACCTGCCCGAGCCTATGCTATACGTTCGCAGTAGGAAGCATCATCTCGGGATGTCCTCACCGGTACTTTCACTTTATTTGATACTGATGTCATTGCATTGATAGATCCAGGATCGACTCATTCTTATGTGTGTATGAATTTAGTATCGAATAAGACTCTACCTGTTGAGTCTACTGAATTTGTGATTAGAGTATCGAACCCCTTAGGCAAGTCTGTTTTGGTAGATAAGGTGTGCAAGAATTGCCCGTTGATGTTTCGTGATTTATGTTTTTCTGTCAATTTGATGTTGCTACCATTTGATAAATTTGACATAATTCTGGAAATGGACTGGCTTACTTTGCGTAATGCCATTGTGAATTGTAAGAGAAAGAATGTTGAATTGAAGAGTCAGAATGGTGAGATAGTTCGAATTGAGTCTAGTGATATGAAAGGATTACCAGCTGTTGTATCTGTGATGAAAGCTATGAACTATGTGAGAAAGGGCTGCAAAGCTTATTTGGCGTACGTGACTGATACAAAAATGTCAGAAAGAAAAGTTGAATCTGTGCCTGTGATGTGTGAGTTTCCAAATATGTTTCCAGAAGAGTTGCCAGGGTTACCTCCGATTAGAGAAGTTGAATTTGGTATTTAGTTAGTGCCGGGAACTATTCCTATTTCGATAGCTCCATACAGAATGGCACCAACAAAATTGAAAGAGCTGAAATCTCAGTTGCAAGAATTGACCAATAGAGGATTTGCACGACCTAGTTTTTCACCCTGGGAGCTCCTGTATTATTTGGGAAAAAGAAATATGGAACTATGAGAATGTGTATTTATTATCGACAATTGAACAAAGTGACGATAAAGAACAAATATCTGTTACCTCAGATCAATGATATGTTTGATCAGCTGAGAGGAGCTATAATATTTTCTAAGATAGATTTGAGATCGGGCTACTATCAGTTGAGAGTTAAAGAATTGATGTGCCAAAAGCGCATTCGAATGAGGTATGGACATTATGAATTCTTAGTGATGCCTTTGGACTAACAAATGCCCTACGGTGTTTATGAATTTGATGAATCGGATATTCGCACCGTATTTGGATCGCTGTGGTGGTGTTCATTGATGATATTTTGATTTATTCGAGTGATGAGATGCAACATGCCGAGCATTTGAGAGTCGTGCTACAAACTCTGCGTGAGAAACAGTTGTATGCAAAGTTTAGCAAGTGTGAATTTTTGTTACCTGAGGTCAGTTTTCCGAGGCATATTGTATCCATTCTTTGGGAGACGAGTCGATCCGCATAAAATCTCTACTATTTTGTAATGGAAGCCTCCGAGAAATGTGTCTGAAGTTTGTAGTTTTCTGGGACTAGCGGGATATTATAGATGATTTGTGAAAGGCTTCTCGATGATTATGACTCCTTTGACAAAGTTGTTACAAAAGGATGTTAGATTCGAGTGGTTAGAAAAGTGTCAACAGAGTTATGAACAATTGAAGGTGTTGTTAACAGAAGCACTAGTGTTGATTCAACCTGAATCAGGCAAACAATTCATAGTTTACAGTGATGCATCGTTGAATGGTTTGGGCTGTGTCCTGATACAAGAAGGAAAAATCATTGCTTATGCTTCAAGACAGCTAAAATCGCATGAAAGGAATTATCCAACGCATGATCTTGAATTGGCTGCGATTGTATTTGCATTGAAGATTTGGCGTCACTATTTATTCGGTGAAAAATGTCATATTTATATTGATCATAAGAGTTTAAATTATTTGATGACTCAGAAAGATTTGAACTTACGACAGAGAAAATGGTTAGAGTTATTGAAAGATTATGAACTTGTGATAGATTACCACCTGGGTAAAGCTAATGTTGTAGCTGATGCTCTGAGTCAAAAACCTTTATATACCTTGCAAGCTATGAGTAATCAGATGGATCTGTGTGATGATGATGCAGTTGTAGCTGAATTGAAAGTAAAACCGTAGTTTTTACAGCGGATATGTGAGACTCAGAAGATTGATAATGAGTTGTTAGCAAAAAGAGTTCAATGTAATTCGAATGCGAAATCAGAATTTCGAGTTCATAGTAATGATTGTTTGAGATTCAGAGATCAGATTTGCGTTTTGAGAAATTTAGAGCTGATTCAAATGATTTTGACCGAAGCTCACAATAGTCACTTGACTGTACATTCGGGGAGTACGAAAATGTATAATGATTTGAAACAATTCTACTAGTGGCATGGTATGAAGAGAGATATTTCTAACTTTGTGTCGAAATGTTTAGTTTGTAAGCAAGTTAAGGTTGAACCTCAATTTTCGTCCGGTTTATTGCAACCAATTATGATTCCTAAGTGGAAAAAAGAGAGAATTACCATGGACATTGCGTCGGGTTTGCCCTTATCTCCGAGCAAGAAAGATGCGATCTGGGTGATAGTTGATAGATTGACGAAATTAGCTCATTTCATTCCGGTGAGAACCGATTATTCTTTAGATAAGTTGGTTGAATTGTATATCGATGAGATTGTGAGATTGCACGGAGTACCGTTATCTATAGTATCTGACAAAGATCTGAGATTTACCTCACGATTTTGGAAGAAATTACAAGATGCTTTAGGCACGAGATTACATTTCAGTACTGCTTTTCATCCGCAAATGGATGGCTAATCTGAGCAAATCATTCAGATTCTCGAAGACATGCTGAGATGTTGTATACTTGAATTTAAAAGTACATGGGAAAAGCATTTATCATTGATTGAGTTTGCGTATAACAACAATTTTCAATCTAGCATTAAAATGGCACCATGTGAGGCTCTTTACGGTCAAAAGTGTCAAACTCCATTGTATTGGACTGAGATGAGTGAGAACAAGATTCACGGGGTTGATCTTATAAAAGAGACTGAGCAGAAAGTGAAAGTAATTAGTGACAGTTTGAAAGCAGCCTCAGATCATCAGAAGTCTTATGCAGATTTGAAACGAAAGGATATTGAATTTGAGGATGGTGATAAAGTGTTCCTGAAAGTATCTCCGTGGAAGAAAATACTTCGATTTGGAAAAAAGGGAAAGTTGAGTCCGAGGTTCATTGGACCGTATGAGATCGTTGAACGAGTTGGACCGGTTGCTTATAGATTGAGACTGCCATCTGAGTTAGAAAAGATCCATAATGTGTTTCATGTGTCAATGCTTCGACGGTACAGATCATATCCGTCTCATGTGATTGCTCCTCCTAAGGTTGAGATTCAGCCAGATTTGTCATATAGTGAATAAGCGATCCGAATTTTGGCACGAGAGACCCAAGAGTTGAGAAACAAAAGAATTTCCTTAGTGAAGGTATTGTGGCACAAACACGAAATTAAAGAGGCTACGTGGGAGCCTGAGAACGTTATAAGAGAGCAACATCCACAACTATTCACTGGAAAGATTTTTAGGGACGAAAATCCCTAAGGGGGGAGAGTTGTAACAACCCAGTTTAGACCCTAATCGGAACAGTGGTTTCAAGACCACAAATTCGAGGTCAAAATAATAATTTAATATTATTTTTTGTGTGAATAGTATGCGACATGGTCTGTGTGGAAAATTCTGTGTGATGATTTGATCATTTTAACGCCGAATTAAGAGAAGGGACTTAATCGCGTATAGAGTAAAAGCTATGTGCTGAATTATTAGTGCTTATGTGTTGTGGCTCTATAAAAGGGAGGCCTTATGATGCAAATGAACCAATAATTAATTAGTGGATGACTAAAAGTCATTAATAACCTTGTGACTATAGGTTATAAATATTTTATAATCAGGATAATATGGTAAATTAGTGTTAATATCAATAATAATAAAAGAAATAAAGGAAAGATGATAGTTATCATCTTTTTATGAGTGTCGAATATTGAAGAAAGGAAAAAGAAGAAGTTGAGCTAGGTTTCGACAATTGTAAGCTTGAATTTGATGTTAGTTTTTGATCCGTTTTTGATAATTTCTATATTTTTGTTATCGTTGCTTTGTGCTCTAGCTAACCCATGTTGTAATTTCATGAATTGATGATGTTTTTGTGATATGCCATTGATGGATGTTTGAGCTATGTGTTAGTCGATATTGAAATATGAGAGCTTAGTGTTGGGTTAGCATAGTTTGTATTTGGATTTTTGGTGAAATTGAGTATATTGAGCTAAATTGAGAAAAATGGAAAGTCGAGGGAATAAATAGCAAATTTAATGAAATAATTGGACTTATATAATCCCTAGAGAGGTTCGGCCAAGCATGTGAATGTGTGGAATTTGTGAATTTAATGATTTTGTGAGATAGGGACTAAAGTGTCGAAATGTGAAAATATGAGGGCTATTTTATAAAAAAAGCCCTAAATATGTGTGTTTGGATTAAAATGAATAATTTGGTGATTAAATGGATTGAATTTAAATGTGTATAGACCAAGAACGGAGAGGTTCAGATCAAGATCGAGGTAAAGACAAAGTGCTCGATTAATCGATCGTTTCGGTATTTTGACATCCGAGGTAAGTTCGAATATAATACTGGTTGTAAAATTTATCTATGTGATATAAATTGAGCGGATGTATATGTATATATTAGATTTGAAATGGTATGTGCGGAATTGAGATAAAAGGGCACTAAGTGTGCAAAATTTGAAACGGGAAAGAGATGATTGGCACTGTGTGTGCGAAAAGATAGAAGCTTCAGCTTATCGACTTGGCACTGTATGTGCGATACCGATATAAGTTTGGTTTAATGTATTGGCACTAAGTGTGCGGTGATGATTATGTTTTAGTTATGAAATTGGTACTAAGTGTGCAAATAAACCAATGGAATAGCAAGGTTGAACGAGAGGTAATATCGAACAATTTAGTAGCAAAAATGGTAAGTAACTATTTGTTGATCAAGGTACGTTTGAACCTATGTGGTTGATGATAGATTTAAGAGTTGAATAAATAGATAATTGGGTATGTGGTTGAGATTGATAATGTGCCTAGTTGTGCCTTTATCTATGTGATGGTACATATATATATACATATTGATGTTGTAGTATTGAGTAACATGTATTATATTACGAATTTACTAAGCTTTGGAAAGCTTACTGTGTGATTTGTTTCTCTGCCTTGCAGTGTCACTAAAGCTAGCTCGAATTTGGGTTCGTCAGCTTCTCAATCACACTATCGGCATTCTATTTTGGTACTTTTGAAAAGATGTACATAGCTGGAATATCGCATGTATAGGCTAGTTAATTGAATCAAGTTTGAGGTTTGTAAGTAGCCATGAGATGTGGCTAGATATGTGATATGTTTGGCATGAATGAATGTGGTATATATATGATACATCTTTTGGCATGATTTGTAGATTGATAAATTTGCTATTGAGTGGTAACTTTGTGTTGATAAATGCTAGTAGGGGTAGTGAGATTGGGAATGAATTTTGCTTGTGATATAATAAGTATTGGTATTGAATTGGGTATGAGTAGAGTTGGTATTGGTTGCATGTTTTAAATTGCTAAATTGGTATGCTTTTAGATGGCCATATGAGCATGAGATGTTTGGTTGATTGGCATGTAGGTTTGACCCTAAGTGGGTGGCATGTTGGCCTTGCAAAAATGGCCTATAATGTCACATGGTTGGGGCACACGGGCGTGCCTCGGACCGTGGGTAAATTGGCAGAATATGGCTTAAATTGCACACAGCCATGGCACAGGCGTTTGCCTGTGTCGTCTGAGAAATGGCAGTATATGACCTTATAGGACACGGCCTTAGCACACGGGTGTGCTTGTTAGCCGTGTTGATTTTGGTAGTATGTAACCACGGGGAGGTCACACGGGTGTGTCATGTAGCTGTGGGAGAGGCACGGCCTACCCCCACGGGCATGTCTCCCCTGTATTCTAGAAAAGTTTCAAATTTTCATGAAATTTTACATGTGTTTCGATTTAGTCTTGACTCGGTTTATAAGCATGCTTAGGGTCTTGATGACTCGTTTAAGGGACACTATGATTGTATATGAATGTGTTTGATGATGTTTGACTTTGTCTCAACATTTAGAGGTTAAATGCTCTGATTGATCGGTAATACCCTTAACCCTATTTCGACGACTATTTCGGGTTAGGGGTGTTACAATCGCACACAACCCACCAAAAGAATAGTCACGATGGTATCGCACACAACCCACCAATGATTAATACGATTTTTTCATATTTACATATCCATTTCAAGGTTCATACGGGAATTACTTATTATCTATCGAATTTAATCCATCTCAATCATAATTGATCATACTCATACAATGCACCAATAATTAGCAACATATGTATTATGGATGTATCGTTTACACATAAACTTACCTCGGTGCAAAATGTGTTAATTTGCGGTGTAATCCGAAACCTTCCGTTTTCCCCAGTCAAGGTTGATTCCGCGTTCTTCTTGATCTATAATAATAAAATTCACTCATTCAATCACTTTATAAATCATAATACATCAAAATTTATACTTAGGCAAAAATGACCATTTTGCCCTTATACTTTGGCAAAAATTATGATTTTCCCCTAGGCTCGTTAATCATTTTTCATCATATTTTCTCATTAAACAAGCCTAGCTGAACATTTATTTCTCTTACAACAACTCACAAATCCATTTATTTCATGCATTTACTACACATTTTCAACCTTTACAAATAGGTCCTATTTAGGTGTTTTCATGATCATACCTTCACAAAAGTTGTTTCTCATCTCACTAACATTCATTTTCTTCCATAAAAACTCAGAAAACAACATAAACACTCTCATGGTAGGTCCCTAAACTTGGAACCATATTGCAAATTAGTCCCCTCATTAGCTAGCTCAAGCTTTGAGGGTTCCAAAAGTACAAAAATTATCAAATAAAACCACCCAAATCAGTTACTTGCAAGAGATTTGTTTTGCTCAAAATTTGAATTTGAAGAACCTTTATTTCCTCTCAATTTTCGGTGGTAGAAGAAGCATGAATAGTAAAAGATGATATATCTTCTTTTTCATATTCATTTTTATCACCTAATTTCACCAAATTTGACAAAAAATTTATTATCCTTGTCTCCTTGTCTCTATGGCCATCCAACACACTTCAAATGGCCTAATTGCACTTTAAAGACCTCTAATTTACTATTCTATGGTTATTATACACCTCTACCCTACATGATAGAACATTCGCACATTATGTGATTTAGTTCTTTTTCACAATTAAGCATATAATAACTACAATTAAAGCACCAAACTTTTCATACATCCATATAATAATGCCATAACACATAATATAATATCAAAATAATTTTCTTCAACCACAGATTAGCAGTCTCGAAACCACTGTGCTTCGACTAGCCATAAAATTGGGCTGTTACATCACTACTCAATCTCACCCATACCTATTACTCACTTTCATACCACATCTATAGGTTCATGTACAAGCATTTATAATACTACTCAATCCATTCCTTTTTCACATTCATTTACATAATCATCCATCTATCTCATATACAATACCATCAACCACATAGGTTCTGTACATACTTGTACCATCAAATATTTATCTATCACATTTACCACGTAATGTTCGATGCAATAATTCGTTCGATCTTCTTTAAACGTTCGGTGAACTTGCACACTTAGTGCCAATTAATTAGCCGAAGCTATAATATAATCGCACATTTAGTGCCATTACATTAAACCAAATTTGTCTCGATATCGCACACATAGTGCCAAATAATACAACCGATGCTTTCTTTACTTTTCATGCTTAGTGCAATTCATCACAGTAACTATTCTATTTACGTACACTTAGTGCCACATATCTTCGAACTCACATTTTGCATTTCCAAACTCCACAATCACATTTCCATTCATTTCATCACATATGAACATTGTTTAATCAATACGTATTATACACGAACTTACCTCGGATGTAGAAATAACGACACTAGTCGATCAATTGAGCACTTTATTTTTGTCTCAATCTCGGTCTGAATCTCTCTTTTTTTGATCTATATAATATCAAATTAAACTTATTCAATCACAATTTCAACCAAAACTATTCAGAAACACATAGTGCATTTTACACTTTAGCCCTCATAATTTCACATTTTGACATTTTAATCCTTATTTCATAATTACACAAAATACACATAATTTTCTCACACCCAAGCTTGGCCGGGTTTCATACTAGTCCCTAGCAACCCATAACTTTCATTTATTTCATATTTTAGCCCCTCAATTTCACATTTTCATAATTTAGTCCATAATACTCAAATTCATCAAAAAACCAAATACAAAACATGATAACCCAACATGTATCTTTCATTTTTCATCAAATAACATCACAAAGCTCACAATTTCATCAATGGGATAGATCCAAATTTTCATCAAATTCAGAAATTGAGACACAGGCTTGATAGAACACAAAGCAACGATAAAAAAAACGTAAAAATTATAAAAAAACGAATCAAAACACATACCTTAATCAAGCCAAATTCTAGCCAAAATTCCAAAGCTTTAAACCCTATCTATTCTTTCTATTTTCTGTGGAAAAAGGATGAATTAAATAAAATTTTTTCTTTGTTTTTACTTAATGCACATACAATTAACAAATTACCATTATAACCTTTATGATTTCATTTAAAATTCCACTAACTTAAACCCATTTTTATCCATTCAATCTATTAATGGTCTAATAACAACATAAGGACCCCACATTTAATAAAACATAGCATTTAAGCACTTTTAACAACTAGCACACAACTTTTGCATTTTATGCGATTAGATCTTTTTTCACAATTCAGTACACAAACGATAAAACTTTCACACAGAACTTTCACACATATTTTATCACGTGCCATAAACATAAAAAATAATAATAATTTATTTCTTTGACCTTGGATTTGTGGTCCCGAATCACTGTTCTGACTAGGGTCTAAATCGGGTTGTTACAACTCTCTCTCCTTTAGGGATAATCGTCCTAAAAAATCTTAATAGTGAATAGATTCGGGTATTGCTCTTTCACAGCATCTTCAGGCTCCCACGTAGCCTCTTCAACCCCATGTCTATGCCACAACAATTTCACTAAAGGAATTTTCTTATTTCTCAACTATTTAACCTCACGAGATAAGATGCGGATTGGTTCTTCTTCATAAGTCATGCCAGACTGAATCTCTATTTCAGACGGAGAAATTACATGCGAAGGATCAGATCTTTCTCGTCGAAGCATCGATACATGAAACACATTATGAATCTTTTCCAGCTCAAGTGGTAGTGACAATCTATATGCAACAGGTCCAATACACTCGATAATCTTATACGGCTCGATGAATCTAGGACTTAATTTTCCCTTTTTACCGAGTCAGAGTATTTTCTTCCATGAAGACACTTTCAAAAATACTTTATCACCGATCTCAAATTCAAAATCTTTACGTTTCAAATCTGCGTATGATTTATATTGATCAGATGCTGCTTTCAAACTATCACGAATTACTTTCACTTTTTGCCCAGTCTCTTTTATTAAGTCAACCCTGTGAATCTTATTCTCACTGAGCTCTAACCAGTATAATGTTGTTCGACACTTACGACCATATAAGGCTTCGAACGATGCCATTTTAATGCTTGATTGAAAACTATTATTATACGCAAATTCAATCAATGGAAAAATACTATTCCACGTACCTTCAAACTCAAGAATGCAACATCTCAACATATCCTCGAGTACCTGAATAATCCATTTGGATTGATCATCAATCTGCGGATGAAAAGCAGTACTGAAGTGCAATTTCTTACCAAAAGCCTCTTGTAGTTTCTTCCAAAATCGAAAAGTAAACCTAGGATCTCTTTCAGACACAATAGATAGTGGCACCCCATGCAATCTTACAATATCAGAAATATATAACTCAGCTAACTTATCAAGCAAATAATCTGTTCTCACCGAAATAAAATGAGCTGATTTTGTCAATCTATCAACTATAACCCTATAACAGCCCAGTTTAGACCCTAGTCAAAATAGTGGTTTCGAGACTACAAATTTGAGTTTGGAAAATTATTTTAAAAATATTTTTGATGTTTATAATTTATGATTGAGCCTGTGTGAAAGTTTCGTGTGAAAATTTTATCGATTGTGTGTAGAATTGTGAGAAAGGACTTAATCGCATAAAGTGTAAAATGTTTTGTACTGATTGTTAAGTGCTTAATTGTTGTTGTCTTTGTAATTTGGAGGATTTATGTTGCTATCATTAATAAAGAAAGTGGGTGGAAATGGTCAAGAATAACCTTATATGATATGTTATATGCATTTTATGTGAAAGGTTAGTTTTGTAATTTAATAATTATGTTTATTATAACAAAATAAAGCATGAAATAGCTATCATCTTCTTCATGTTCAACCAAATTTTGAAACAAAAGTAAAGGGTTTAAGCTTCCATGATTTCAACACTTACTTAGCTTAATTCAAGGTAAGTTTTGCCTCGGTTTTTGATAATTTCTACGTTTCTGTAATCGTTGCTTTGTCTACTTCAAAACCCACGCTTCAATTTTGTGAATAGATGATGTTTTTGAAATGTTCCATTGATGAACTGATAAACCAAAATGGTAAAATATTATAATCCCACATTTAGCATGTTTTTGGATGATTTTCCCTTTAATTATGGAAATAGGTGCTTCTAATCCTTTGTTTTCATGTTTTATACTTAGTAGAGCACCGGAGGAAAAAAGAACGAGAAACGGGTCAAAAACGGGAAAATGGGTCAAGGCATGAAATCCACACGTCTTGGGCACAAGACCACATGGCCGTACCTCATAAGAAAAGTAGACCACAACCTGGCCATGATTTATACGGGTGTGTGCCATGGGCGTATCTCTGTCATAGGAAATAAGAATTCTATTCAGATTAGGGTACTTAGAGGCAAAGAAAAATATTCCAAAAGCCTATAGAAAGACCCTAGAGGCCAACCTTTAAGGGGGCATTCAGCTAGGCCAAAGAGCCAAGCCAGAGCAGTTAAATTCAGGGATTTACTCGAAGAAAGCCAGTTGATCTATCTCAAGAAGCCAGAATCATACTCAAGCTAGTTAATATTATTACTTTTGGTTCCTTTGGGTTCGACAATCCAGTCTTGCCGCTAGTTATACTATTGTTCGAAGGTGCGCTTACCTCCATCGTTGTCTTAGTTAGTTCCCAGGTTTGATCATTCTTTTTATAAAATTTTAAGACTCGACAGACACGATCAAGTTTTTCGCGCCATTGCTGGGGAACAAAAATATTAAGAACGCTCAATTTTTATTACTTTAACCATATTACATTTCATTATTTTTTTGCAATGAAATTTTATTTTTATTTTTCTAACTTTTTTTTCTCTTTTCCTAGTAGGTACCTCTAGTTTAGGACTAGAAGGAATCCGACAGGACCACTAATTTACGACAGTGATAATGAAGGAATCATACGTAGAAGTCGTAGAAAAGCAACGCGAGGAGTAAATTACATACAAGGAGAGAAAGAGGACGAAACCAATACCACCGAAAGGATGGCTAAGAACAATTCGCCACATCAAGATATGGCCGATCATCATGCTCCCCGAACTATGTATATTATGCTAAACCTAATTTAATAGGAGATGAATCGAGTATTGTTAGGCCTGCTATAGCCGCTAATAATTTTGAATTAAAACCTAACACTATACAAATGATTCAACAGTGTTAAATTTGATGGTTTGCAGGGCGAAGACCCAAATACTCATTTAGCTAATTTTCTAGAATTTTGTGATACCTTCAAAATAAATGGCATTTCTGATGATGCCATTCGTCTTCGGTTATTTCCTTTTGTTTGAGAAATAAAGCCAAACAGTGGTTACATTCTCTTCCACGAGGATCAATCACTACATGGGACCAAATGACCGAAAAAAATTTACTAAAATATTTTCCACCTGCCAAAACGACCAAATTAAGGAATGATATCTCTTCTTTTGTACATATGGATTTAGAACATTATACGGTGATTGGGAGAGATACAAGGATTTGTTGAGAAAGTGCCCACACCATGGGTTACCCTTGTGGTTACAAGTCCAAACTTTTTACAACGGTGTGGACCTCTCAACTCAGCAGTTAATTAACTCAGCATCCAGCGGAACCCTTAATAACAAAACTCCGAAGCACCTTATGAATTCATAGAGGAGATGTCATTGAATAACTATCAATGATAAGTTACAAGGATAAAACCAACTATAGCAGCTGGAGTTTTCAATCTCGACGCAGTCACCATGCTATCAAATTAGGTAGAGATGATGAATAAAAAGATTGATGGTTTGTGTGGTCCTTTGCAGGAACATCTAGTTATGTAATGTGATTCAAACCTAGGAGGTGTGGCGAATCCTGAGTACCCACCCTACAATCCGGGCATGGAAAGCGAACAATTAAACTATACGGGTAACAATTTTAGACCTCAAAATAACCCCTATAGTAATACTTATAATCCAGGTTGGAGGAACCACCCCAATTTCTCGTGGGGTGGGAAATCGAGACCACAACCTCCTCCTCCAAACTTCTAACAACAACCCTACCCACAGGAAAAGAAGTCGAACCTTGAAGAGATGCTGACAAAATTTATAGCGGTATCTAAAACTCGATTTCAAAACACCGAGACAACACTTAAAAATAAACAAGCATCAGTTAAAGGAATCGAGAACCAGTTAGGGCAACTCGCAAAGATGATCTCAAAACGACCACTAGGTAGCTAGCCAAGTAACACTGAGACTAATCCCAATGAGCAAATTCAAGCCATAACAGCTCATGATAGTGAAAGGTTAGTAGAATCTGAATCAGGACCAAGGTAAGAACATGTGGTAAGTGAAGGTAAAATTGAGGTAAGCCAAGAAAAGCCAAAATTGGTAATTAAAGAATATAGACCTCATATACCTTACCCCAATGCGATGAAGGAAGACGACACAGAAGAACAGTTCAGTAAGTTTCTTAAACTCTTAAAGAAATTACATATTAACTTACCATTTCTTGAAGCTCTTCGCAGATGCCAAATTCAAGGAAATTTTTAAAAGAGCTCTTAACGAATAAGCAAAAATTAGACGAGGAGTCGCATGTGGAATTAAACGCAGTTTGCTCGACAATGTTACAGAACAGACTACCATGAAAATTAAAAGATCCAGCGAGTTTTACAATTCCATGTCCAATCGGTAGTTTATCTGTTGATAATGCTTTAGCTAATTTAGGGGCAAGCATTAATGTTATAACATCTAAAATGTTTAAATAACTAGGTCTAGGGAAACCCAAGCAAACTAGGATGAGTATTCAAATAGCTGATAAGACTATTAACATCCCCAAGGGTAAAATTGAAGATGTACTAGTTAAAGTCCCATAGACTTCGTTGCTTTGGATATGGATGAAGACAATAGTATCCCCTTAATCTTAGGATGACCCTTTCTAGCAACTGCTAGATCTAAAATTGATGTTAGCATAGGTGAGCTCATACTTTGTATAGGTGACGAATCAATCAGTCTTCAAGCTCTTGACTCAACTAGGACATCGAGTGAGAAAGAGCCAGACCCTATAGCTCATACCAACAAGGAAATATATCATGAGGAATGACGGCTTCAGACCGATAAGCTAGATGAACGGGAGACACATTTCAAGGAGGAATCAAACCCACACGAAGTGAAACCAAAGAAGCCCAGAAGAACTTAAGGGAACATCTAATCACTTCAAAATAGGAGATCAGGTACTATTAGATAGCACAAACCCGCGAATCGCCACATCAAACCTAAAGATAACCGAAGAGATCCCCTTTTACGATACATCATGTTTTTCCTTACGGAATAGTTGAGGTAAGTAATTCTACTTTCGGTACTTTTAAAGTAAACTCTACTCGACTCAAATTATATGATGATAGCATGAAAAAGTATTTTTCACTCCTTAAACCACCGTGAAGGTACGAATGAAAGAGTAAGTCTAGCTTAAGACTTTAAACAAGCGCTTCTCGGGAGGCAACCCAAGCACTAACCACTTTTTTTCATTTCTTTTTATTTTGGCACCTAACTATAGATTAACAAAGTTAATGAAGCATAGATTTTCACATCACACAAGCTTACACACGGTCATGGCCGTGGCCGTGTGGATGCCACGAATTTCTATACTGACATGGCAGAGATAGTACGAGACAAGATGAGAAAAATATCTCTGAATCACGGACTCACCTAACACCATAGCCGTGAGACAAAGTCGTGGCCGATACTGTTGAACCAACACAGGTGTGGCAACTTAAATATCTGGAGTGGGAGAAGCGATTGAGCCACCACACGACCGTGTGACACAACACTCTCACGATACCAAAGCTGAAAATTTCTATTTAAGCCACCCCTCTCCCCTTTTCACCCATTCCCTATCCACTCCCCACTTCCATCCATCTTCGTTCTCTTCCTTCTTCACTCCATAAAAGTTTCAATCTACGCTTCAAAAATGTCAAAGAAACTTGAAGATCCAAGTCCTATCTCCCTGTCCGAGACCAGTCAACATAAGTTTATGCTGGCTGTTTCATTAACTTGACAAGCCAAGGGTCTTTGAAACCATTTAACTTCTATTTTACTTTTCTCGTCTCTTTTAATTTCCTTATCTTTAATTTTCTTTTACTGAATTTGGTTTTTTTCAGTTTAGTTTATTGGTTTTAGGTTCTAAAGACTGTTAGGGAATCACACACCATGGCCTTTGAAATCACACCCACCTCGCGAACCATCTACCAATAAGGACTTTCTAGTCCATTCATCTTCTCTTTTGGTTTTATTTTAATTCATATTTTCTTTATTGTTATCTTTATTTACTTTAATTATATAATTAGTATAATTTAAATTATTATTATTTCATGGCTAATTCTTCACGAGTTACCCAATTTCTTCATCTAGCACAAGAATTAGAGGCGCTCCCTCCAACTTATCTTTAACCTCTGAATAAAGTTTCCACACTTCCAATCCAATGATCTCATCCAAAAATTCAGGAAGTTTCACCTCTCTCCCTCTATTTTGATTTTCTTATTTTATGATTGTTATCTATCTTTGTACATTAAAGGAAATGTACATCTTAAGTGTGTGGGGGTGAAAGTTTAGTAGAAAAAGTGCCCAACTTTTTGCATTATTCTCAAATCCCTGAATGATATTCTATCTTAAAGTAATTTTTTCATAACACTAATTAAGAATTAAATTCTTATTGATTCATGATTTTTATTGATATGTTTTAGATTAAGTCATCGATAATTGTGCAATGATAATTTAAACTTTAATATATTAGAGAATCAAGCATGAAGAGTCTATTTTTAAAAATTAAAATTCTGTTAGGTTGTCTACCGGAATCTAAATTGTTACCTTGAAGTTTGAAATTTACGAGGTTGATATCAAAATACACATAATTTTTGTGAGATTTTGAGCCTTTAGAGCATACATTCTTTTCGTGCTCACTTTATTGATTATGAGTGTGTCAACATTGATTTGATATTCTAGAACTTGCTTCGATTATACATGTCGAGACCACACTATTGAGTTGATATACAGAGATGATTAAGGCACCTAGGATTCAACCCACTTACTCCACTAAAAGCCTACCCTTATAATTGATCCCTAGTGAACCCCTTTGATCCTAACAACCCTCTTTATTGACTCAACCCACTAATATTAAATTGAAACCCATCTCGTTTTTGTTATCACCATTCCTTTTGATTACCCTTCTATCGAGATTTGTTTTGATTAGTTGCCTAATTAGATTATTTCAGTTGTTAAAGTTTTATTAAATATTTGATTTGTTCTTAAAAAAATTCAAAATTAATCAAAAATTCAAAGTATATTCATTATTAGTTATGTGATTAAGTGAAGCTATATGTTTAATTTCAACATCTTGAAGAAGAAGCTCGTATTATTAGTACTACAAGTTTTCAATTGATGTAATTATTTAGGTTATTAGTCATTTTTTCTAGTTAGGCGATTGTTAATTCAATCTCGATTCTAACTCCTCTAATTCAGCCTTTATCCACTCCTTTAACCTAAGCCCCGTTACAACCTTTTTTAAAGACCTTTTGATTTGTGTATCATCTCATTTTACAGTGGTGGAGATTTAATTTTCAAGAAAGCCTATGGTAATAACTTTTCATGTTCAACTTTTGAGAGCTTAATTTTTGAACCTTAAATACATTGAGTGATTTGAGTGAATCTTTTGTGAGGTTGTCAACTTTTGTCGATTTTGAATTAAAGGTGATTGTTTAGGTAAGGGGAAAAAACCTATGTTTTTATGCTAACAATTCATGACATTGATTGTTTGAATCTTTAGGACTCTTTGAGTTGAATTGCCCATGTATAAATTATCTATGAATTATGATAAGGCATTGTTGATGAATATTATAAATTGAGGAAGTTTGTTTTAATTATGAGTTGAGAATTTTGCTTGAGCATAAGCAAAAGCTTAAGTGTGGGGGTATTTGATAAACCAAAATAGTAACATATTTTAATCCTACATTTAGCAGTTTTTTGATGATTTTTCCCTTTAATTATGGAAATAGGTGCTCCTAATCCTTTGTTTTCATGTTTTATACTTAGTAGAGCACCAGATGATAAAAAGAATGGGAAATGGGCTGAAAACGGGAAAATGGGGCAAGGCATGAAATCTACACGGCCTAGGCACAAGACCACACGGTCGTGCCTCGTGAGAAAAGTCGACCACGGCCTGGACCCCAAAATACATGGACGTCCCTCATCAACAGGATCAACCACGGCCTGGCCACGATTTACATGGGCATGTGCCATGAGCGTGTCTCTGTCGTAGGAAATAAGAATTCTATTCGGATTAGGGTACTTAAAGGCAAAGAAACATATTCCAAAAGCCTATATAAAGACCCTAGAGGCCGACCTTTAAGGGGCATTCAGCTAGGCCAAAGAGCCAAGCCAGAGTAGTTAAATTCAGGAATTTACTCGAAGAAAGCCAATTGATCTATCTCGAGAAGCAAGAATCATACTCAAGACGGAGGAACTCTCCTTCAATTCTTTCAGGGGGTTTTAGGATTTTTATGTTTTGTTTTATCTTTTCTTCTGAGATGTTTTCTTCTACAATTATGAACTAAACCCTCAAATACTTAAGGGGATGAAACCTAAGACAAATCTTTTTATTGTTATCTAAACTAAATGATAAATATTTGATTTGTTCTTAACTATGTGTTGTTAATTCTTGTTTTGGTATTTCCAGGATATTGATTCAAGTGTGATGTGCTTAGGCAGAGGAGGAAGAGACCCTATCTAAGAGTAGACCTAGTATAGTTAAGCGGAGTTGCTTGCGTGCCTAGAGATAGGGTGACAAAAATTTGTCGGATTAGGGTCAAGCCTAAAATAGGAGTCAATATATCAAGTTAATGCAATTCTATGGTTTTTAATTAGAAAGATATTTTAATTAATCAACTTAGGGTTAGAAGTTAGTAGCCTTGAAGAGAGGGATTAATATAAATGAGGGAATCCTACGGATCAAGTCAAATGAATAAATCGTCCGGCCAAAGTTAGATAACAAGTGAAGTTTAGGTGGATTCTTCCTTAGGTGTTGTCTAAATTAATCGATTTTCCCTCAAGTCATTCCCCAATTTCTTCTTTGTCTTAGCACCTTTAGCTTAGTTAATTAGTTAATTTTATATTAGATAAAAATTTTCTTAATTCTTAGGCTAAATAATAGAAAGAGAGTTAATATTAGTACTTTTGGTTCCTTTGGGTTCGACAGTCCGATCTTGCTGCTAGCTATACTACTGTTCGATAGGTGCGCTTGCCTCCATCGTTGTCTTAGTTAGTTCCCAGGTTTGATCATTCTTTTTATAAATTTTTAAGACTCTACAGACATAATCATGAACACATGAGTTTTGTGATGTTTGATAGTGAAATATGAAAGATATGTGTTTGATTATCATAATTTGGAGTAAATTGAAAGAATATTATTTTGGGGGACTAAATTGTGAAATAAATGAAATGTGTGTGCTTGTATTAGCATGGGGAGAATTTGGCTAAGCTTGTGTGAGTAGAAATTTGTTGTATTTTGTGATTTTGTGAATTTGGGACTAAAGTGTCGAAATGTGAAAATGTGAGGGTTATTTTCCAAAATGCCTTAAAAATGTGTGTGTGGACTAAATTGAATGAATTGGTGATTGAATGAACTGAATTTGAATGTGTATAGATCAAGAAAGGAGAGGCTTGGATCGAGATCAAGGCAAAGACAAAGTGATCGGTTAATCGACCGTTTCGATATTTCGATGTCCGAGGTAAGTTCAGATATAATACGTGTATTTAACTATGTTTAATGTTATGAAATGAATGGTATGATATTATTGAATAGGGAATGCTATGTGAAGGCTCGAGTTATGCGGCACTAAGTATGCGTATTCAGAAATGTGACCGAGATGATTAGCACTGTGTGTGAGAAATAATATAAGCTTCGGCTTTGTGGTTGGCACTGTGTGTGCGATATTGATTTAAGATCGGCTTGATATAGATGCACTAAGTGTGAGATGTTAATTAATCTTCGGCTAATGATTTGGGCACTAAGTGTGCGATTGAACCAAAGAAGTGACGAAAGTTGATCAAAATGAAATATTGAGTATTGACTAGCATGTGTAATCGATAACTAAGTGTTGGCTAAGGTACGTTCGGAACCTATGTGGTTGATGAATTTATAAATGAGTTCATGGAAGGTTAATTGAACATTTTAGCTTTGGATGGTATGCTATATGTGATTGTGAATTAATCTATGTAATGATTTGTTTTTTGTATAATGTATTGGTTTTAATAAGCAATATGTATTATGTTACGAACTTACTAAGCTTTTGAAAGCTTACTGTGTGATTTGTTTCTCTATTTTATAGTGTCAGTAAAGCTAGCTCAGATTTGGATATCGTCATCATCTCTATAACACTATCAGCAATCTATTTTGGTACTTTTGGAAAGATTTATATAGTTGAAATATGGCATGTATAGGCTAGAAGTTATGGCATGTTTTGAAATGTTTAATCCTTGGCATGTGATTTTGCTTGGAAGTTGAATGATGTTGAATTTATGAATGAGCTATGAATTTGGTATATTTCATGATTTTGTGGTTGATGAAAGATGTTGTTTGAAGATGAATTATGGCATGGATTACATAATGCTTGATATATATATGTTTTGAGATGTACAATTGTTACTTTGAATAGACTCATTTCTAATGATATTAGGTATGGAAGTAGATGGTATTGTTGGTGATTAATTGGTGAATGAAATGGCATGTTTGAATGCATTTAGAAACATGAATTGTTATTGCTGGTTGACCCTTGTATGGGTGGCAAATTGGCCTTGCAAATGGCCTATTTTGCATACATGGCCAAGAGACACGGGCGTCTGTCTCTGCCATGTGGTTTATAGCCATGGCCTACGAGCGTGCATGGTGACCGTGTGACCAAGTCAATAGCTAGCTTAATTTCACATGGGCGTGTCTGGTGGCTGTGCGAACATGTCAGTATGTATGCTCTGTTTTGGCATGACCTGGACACATGGGCATGTCTGGTAGTCGTGTGACGCACACGACCGGCCCACACGGACTTGTGACTTTTGCAGTGTTGAACAATGTCTAAATTTTTGAAAAATTTCATAAGTGTTCGATTTAGTCTCGACCTCTTTCTAACATGTGTTTAAGGTCTCGTAGACCTTAATAAGGGATTATATGCTCGCATCTGCATATGTTTGATTGACGATTGACTTTGTCTCATGAAATGGATGTGAAATGTTTCGATTGTTCAGTAATGCCTCTTAACCCTATTGCGGCGATAGTTTTGGGTTAGGGGTGTTACATTTTAATTGGTATCAGAGCTACGATTTAGTCGATTCTTAGACTAACTAGCGTGTGTGAGTCTAGCTATACATGCCATATATATAAAATTACGATAGTGTGATGAATTCTGACAATTGAAAATGTGTTTTCATATAGTAATGGATCCCGATCGAGCAGTTGCTGATGATGTAAATAGTAACGCGCCTGCCCCCGCTCAAGGGATAGCACTAGCCACATCTAGCCCGAATGATAGTAGTGAGGGAGGAGAGGCTAAGCAAGCCTTCTTCCCAATGATGAGTGAGTGGTTTTCGAAATTCGTTCGAATGAATCTGACTGCTCCACAACGTCCACCCCCATAGGTACCTGTTGTGCCACAAATGATAGATCCGATCTGATTGAATAAACCTCCTGTGGATAAGATTCGTAAGTACGGGGCCTAAGAGTTTAGGGCCACAGCTGATGACGATGCTAAGTGAGCTGAGTTTTGGCTTGAGAATACAAATTGAGTATTCGATGAGATGCCATTGATGATGAATGCATTAAATGTGCAATTTCATTGTTGAGAGATACGGCTGTAACACCCCTTACCCGTAATTCCCGCCGAAACCTGGCCTGAGGCATTACTGGATAAAAAACACATGATTGCCACTTAGGCTAATCGTGACTACTCTCTTTAAGTCACCTCATCAACCTCATTCTTGACTTACGAGGCCTCACTCATACACACCAGGCTCTCGAGACTATATCGAACTTTTAGAATCTTAAAATTTTCTCCATCTAAACAAGGACTACACGCTTGTGTTAGATGGCACACGTCGTATGTAGACACACACACCCATGTCCACCAACAGTGCATGAAAACTCAAGAATTCTGCCAATGCCCCATGGCTAGAGCACACGCCGTGCCCACCACCCATGGTGAACACTGACTACTTCACACGGCCTTGAGTGTAGGCACACGCCCGTGTGGCTAGCCTGTGACCTATACTATTCAATTATGCTAAAGTGACACGGCCAAGGCACAAGCCCGTGGACTGACCGTGTGTCACACATGGCCTAGACACATGCCTTTATATCTATCCACATGAACAAGAACTAAGCTATTTCCAAAGTTCTTTTCACTCCTCAATCATATACAACATGCACTCATCCAACCCATCTATAATCAACTCATATTGAAGTACAATCTCACATGGATAACTACATCTTTTCATATAATAAAATAGCCAACAACTATGGCATTATACAAAATACATTACCCATCTAAAGGCCAACACATCTGAGCCATTTAAAACAGAATTCACTAACTTGTCTAGCCTCTACACATGCCATATACAAAACATTGAGTCTCATGTGCCAGAGTGTGCTGATAGTGTGGGCGATGCTCCAATTGATTCACGTATCTCAATTCAACTCTTTTACTCTATAAGACAAGGGAAAAGAAAAGGAGTAAACTTTGAGCTTTGTAAGTTTACACATAAACAATTTAAGCATACTAGTATAAGCTAAACAATAATTAGCATTACACTACCAAATAAATTGACATCCACAACTATGCTTACTCTTCCTATTCCTTACCACATTTCCAACACATCATAGTCAAATACTCATAATCATCGACATCCACCCCTGCACTCAATACCACATTTAGTCAAAAGTACAATACATCATTTTCTCACACTAATACATCCACACATCTAAATTACTCGATTGTTTCGCACTCAGCCCACCACAATCAGATAATAAGGTAGTATCGCACATAGCCTACCAAGAGGAAATCATAGTGGTTTCACACATAGCCCACTAAATAATATACTTAACTATGGAATCACATACAGCCCATGTTGTTAAGTATTAAGGTGGTATCGCACTTAGCCCACCATCAAATATTATCACTACACATCCATATATCTACTTACTCATTCATTCATTCATTCATGATATCTACCACATTCATTCCACTTGAACCACATAGGAACTCAATCATTCTCAATCATTCTCATTCATCCTACACACTAGCTAGCAATGAGAATGTATAAGTATAATCGCATTGATTACACATAAACTTACCTCGACACTCAAAAGTATAGAGACGTGCAATTTAGTCCACCACCTTTCTCTTGCCTCAATTTTGATCTGGGCTTCGTCTTTCTTGATCTATAATGATAAATCAACTCATTCAATACACAAATTGACTAAATTGATCCTTATCTCCTACTTTAGCAAAATTACTATTTTGCCCCTAATCTTTCTCATATTTACACTTTTGCCCCAAGGCTCGTAAAGTGATTTTCATTCAACTTTCTAGCCTTTCATGCTTAGCCAAACCGTTTACTCAACTAAAGCAATCATCAATTCTCACTAAATCACACATGTATGACCAAACTTGAGACTTTTACCAACAAGTCCCTATATGCATTTTTCATGGAAATCACTTAGCAAAAGATGTTTCTACTACGTCAAGATTTCATATTCTTCCATAAAATATCAAAATACATGCATGTCATACACGAGTAAATTTTTGAACATCCATCTTAGCTCAAAATATAGCTAAAAATAGATTTCTCGTGTTACTAGGACTTTAAAAATACGAAAAATATCAAAAAACGAGGCTTGGATGCACTTACTAGCAAGCTTGAAAAGTTGAAGAGCCCTAACAATGGCTTCATGAAAATTTCAGCAGCCTTGGAGAAGAAGATGAATGAAATTCTATCATCTTTTCCCATTTTAATCATTTAATTGCTAAATGACCAAAATGCCCTTTTGACAAACTTTCTATTTTAACTCATCCATGCCAAATTTTGTCCAAAAATTAAAAATTGGGAAATTTCTCTTTAAGGACCTCTAATTGATATTCTAAAGCTATTTAATACAAATATCTTCTAGAATCTCACATTTTGAAACTTTTTCAATTTAGTCCTTTTGGACAATTCAACCGCAATTTCACAAAATTGCTTCATGAAACTTTCACACAAACATACAAACATGGCATAAACCTCAAAAACTCATACATATAACTTGAATTTGTGGTCTCGCACCACTATTCTATCTAGGCCCTAAATCGGGATGTTACAACTCTCCCCCTTTAGAGATTTTCGCCCTCGAAAATCTTACCAGTAAAGAGGTTTGGTTGTTGCTCTCTCATAGCTTGTTCTGGTTCCCACGTAACCTCTTCCACAATGTTTTTGCCACAAAACTTTCACTAGGGCTATGTTCTTATTCCTCAACTGTTTCACTTCTCGAGCCAAAATCTTAATCGGCTCTTTTTATAAGACATGTTCGGTCTTATCTCAATTTATGTTGAAGAAATCACATGTAAAGAATAGGAGAGATACCAACGCAACATTGACACATGGAACACATTATGTATCTTTTCCAACTCTACCAGCAAAGCAAACCGGTAAGCTACTGGTCCAACTCTGTCTGTAATCTAATACGGTCCTATGAATCTTGGACCCAATTTCCCCTTTTTATCCACATCTCATGATCTTCTTCCATAGGGACAATTTCAAAAACACTTTGTCACCCACCTTAAACTCAATTTATTTTCTTTTCAAATCCACGACGGCTTCTGTCGGTCCGAAGTAACTTTCAGACCATCACGGATCACTTTCACTTTCTCTTCAGTTTCTTTCACTAGATTGACCCTATGGATTCGCTTCTCACCAAGCTCGGTCCATTACAAAGGAGTCCGACACTTACGACCATACAAGGCCTCATACAGAGCTATCCGTATATTCGACTAATAACTGTTATTGTTGGCAAACTTAACCAAAGGTAGATATCTCTCCCAACTACCTTTGAATTCTAACACACAACATCGAAACAGATCTTCAAGAACTTGAATCACGCTTTCAGACTGACCATCAGTTTGCGGATGGAACGCAGTACTGAAATTTAATCTTCTACCCATGGCTTCTTACAACTTCTTTCACAACCTAAAAGTAAACCTTGGATCTCTATCCGATATTATAGACACAAGCATACCATGTAATCTCACTATCTCTGCCACAACCAATCTGGCTATCTTATCCAATGAGTAATCAACACGTACTAGAATAAAATGAGCCGACTTCATCAATTTGTCCACAACAACCCACACAACATCTTTCTTTTTTGAGTCAAAGGTAACCCGTCACAAAATCCATGGTAACCCAATCCATTTCCATTTAGGTTCCATCACTGGCTGAAGCAATCTCGAAGGTACTTCATGCTCAGCTTTCACCTGATGACAAATCAGATATTCTGCCACAGACTCTGAAATGTCTCTTTTCATACCCAGCCACCAATAAAACTTTCTCAAGCCATTGTACAATTTCTTACTGCTTGGGTGTACAAACAAATAACCACTATGTGCTTCAAGCAAAACCTTTCGGATTAACTATTCATCTCTTGGTACACAAATTCTATCATGGTACAACAAACAATCATTCAAGCCCACTGAAAAATTAGAATCACTTTCTGATCTGCACTTAACTCTCTTAGCTTGCATCTCACTATAATTTCTCAGAGGCTCACATAACTGTTGAACAAATAGTAGCTCAGCTCTCAGCTCTTCCAAAATAGCACCATCATCAGACAATGCTAAACTCGTGCTCATAACTCTTAGAGCACACAAGGATTTCCTACTCAAGGCCTTCACAACCACATTTGTTAAGCCTAACAAACTCGCGCTCATATTTTGCTACTAACATTCTTCCTTGCTTCAACTCAAGGAATTTTTCTTTTTTAATCAGTAAATCACTAGCTTATATACTTCTTTCGGGACTCTTCTAGAAAGAAGTCCCACGTCACCCGCTCTCTCGGGACCACTGATGTCAATGTCTTCCACCAATGGTATGCTGAATCCCTTAGCAAAGATACGACACACTTCATGTTCCCTTCGGGTGTACATGAGAGTTCATCGAATACTCTCATTGAGTTCTCCAAATAGAACTCTGCTCTCTCAGAGTCATCATCTACCTTAGCTTTAAACTTCTCAACCCCGTGTTTCCTAATCTTATCCACTGGGGTTTCGATATCCTCACTATATGTATACCTTAAGGATCCACTAGAATTGGTTGAGGCAAAGGAAGAGGTAGAGGACGTTGAGCATTAGGGTTCACTCGAACATAGTTTGAGTACCAAGCACTCATCATCTAGAGAAAGGCTTCTTGAGCCTCTTCTCATTGACCCCTAGTCTTAGGTCCACTCTGCATAGGCGTGGTCCCATGCGCAGGAGCCGACGCATTACTAACTACTTCATCAGCATTCGATGGATCATAATCCATATACTATATCAAACGAAATTTAAAGTCATTAGAATCCACTAGACTATCCTTGTACACTTATGGCATGTATAGCTAGACTATTACACCTGCTACGGTAGTCCTAGAATTGAGTAAGCCATAGCTCTGAAACCACTAAATGTAACACCCCTTACCCGTAATTCTCGTTGAAATCGGCTTGAGGCATTACTGGATAAAAACACATGATCGCCACTTAGGCTCATGGTGACTACTCTCTCTTAAGTCACCTCATCAACCTCATTCTCGGCTTACGAGGCCTCACTCATACACACCAGGCTCTCGAGACTATATTGAAACTTTTTCGAACCTTAAAATTTTCTCCATCTAAATAGGGACTACACGCCCGTGTTAGATGGCACACGCCCATGTGTAGTCACTCACGTCCATGTCTACCAACAGTGCATGAAAACTTAAGCATTCTGCCAATGCCCTACGGCTAGAGCACACGCCCGTGTCCACCACCCGTGGTGAACATTGACTGCTTCACACGGCCTTGAGTCTAGGCACACACCCGTGTGGCTAGCCCGTGGCCTACACTACTCAATTCTGCCAAAGTGACACGGCCAAGGCACACACCCGTGGACTGGCTATGTGTCTCACATGGCCTAGACACATGCCCGTATGTCTATCCACATCAGTAAGAACTAAGCTATTTCCCAAGTTCTTTTCACTACCCAATCATACAGAACATGCACTCACCCAATCCATCTATAATCAACTCATATTGAACTACAATCTCACAAGGATAACTACATCTTTTCATATAATGTAATAGCCAATGTAACATCCTAAAAATGTGAGTATCGATATGTTGTATATTTTTGGTGTTTAGCTTGTGAATAATTTTATTTGTGTGTTTAATATAGTCTTGAGAAGGCTCGAGTTTATTTGAAGTTAGAATAAATTTTAGTAAAGAGTACTTTACTGTAGAGGAATCATGTAACTATGAAGTTTAAGTTAATTAAAGTGGTAAAAGATAGCATAAGTTGAGTTATTTGTTAATGGATAAGCGCTACATATATGGTATTGAGGGGAGAGGTTCAAATCTCCTAGCATGCAAATTGTGAGCATTTATTTTTGCTCTTTCCTAGCAAGTGTCGGCCAAGCTTCATTCATGGATAAGATGGACAAATTATTTTATGGTAAGGAGGCTAAAGGTTATAGAAAGCATGAATTTAGGGATAGAATCAACTTGATTTTAGGGATAGAATTTTAATCTTTCGAAAGTGAAGGATCTAGAAGGCATGATACATGGATGATGTCTTGGAAACTTTTGAATGGACATTTTATCCATGAATTTGGATGGCATTGTGGAATGAAGGGGAGCCGAATTTTGGGTGGCAAATTTTGGTGATAGGTTTAGTTTGATTGGTAGCTATTGGGTATCATTTGGTCACTTTTGTTTTGCTAGACATTTCTCCTTTCATCTTTCCCTCTCTTGGTCGAATGTGTTTGTGTTAGGAGGAAGCAACTTTTGTTTTGTTTCTTTTGGTCATTTTTTTGACCATTTCGGTCATTTATTTTGCAAAACCTCTCAAGTGCTTCATCTTGTATTCTCTCCTAGTGCCAAAATTATCAACACAAATAGTCATTTCTTTTTCCTTCTTTTCCCTCATTGCTGAATGCATTTTGTTCCTAAACTCATCACTTTTGTCTTTCTCTTTTCTTCTCTTTGAAAATCGAATCATAAACACCTACTCCCCATTCTCTTTTCCTCTCCATTTTATTTATCATTCAAACACCTTCTCCATCCTTTCCTCCCCATGGCCGAATGGTACTAATACCATTTCCTTCAATTTTCCTTCAATGTAACATCTTTAATTAGGGGCTATTATGTTTGCATTAACTACATGTGAATGGCTTGATTTTGTTGTTAATCAAGGTGTCTTGGGGTCTTGGTATGAGCCAAGGGTAGGCCCGAACTATAAGGAAAATTTTATTTTCAAGCATTGGTTCAAGGGAGCTGAAGGAGCTAGGGGTTAAGTATATTTTGTGGTAAATTGTAGCATAAGAAAAGCCATGGTAAAGTGGCAAGGAGGCACCACTTAGGGCCATGGGAAGTGACGTCACATGCAGGGAAGGAAAGCTTGGGTTCGAGCGGCAGAAATCCCTTGTTGCTAACTCTTTTTGACGCCAGAGAGGGGAGGAGTTGTGCTCAGCTCAAACTCTGATGGATAACTGTTGAACAAGTCAACAGGTTTAAACGGGTGGAGAAGAGAGAATTTAGGAGTTTGATCAATTCAAACTCATTTGAATGGTTGGCCAGGAGAAGTTTGAAGAGTTTTCCAGAATTTGAACTCTAGTGTGAGGAAGAGTAATCGGTTGGAAGACTAGGGGGAGTGCCGAAATTCCTTAATGACATTTTCGGGTAGTCAATGCCTTGGTGCATTCGGTTATGAGCTAAATCCAAAACCCCCTTAGCCTTGTCGATTTCTTCCCTTAATGCACCATTTGAATCAAAAGCTGAAGGTTTTTAGGCTATTGTAGATTTCCCTCTAAAGCATCTAACCGAATCCCTAGAGGAACCATTTGAGCTTTTCTTCATTTGAAACCGAAACCACTTTGGCCGAATCTCCTTCTCCCCTATTTCTTTCTTTTCTTTCTCTCATATTTGTTTCAAAACCCCATCAACATCTATTCTTTTCAAATCGACAACTTTCTTTTTCTTTTCATCTTCTCTTGTGCCGAAAGTTCATCAATCTTTTCTTGATTCCTTGCAAACCCGAATCTCTTTTACTCTTCTTTCAAAAGCCATAGCCGAAACTCCTTTGATTGTTCCACCACCATTGTCGAAATCTCTCTCAACCATTGAAGATCTCTTCTTTTCTCTCGTTGTGTTGTATATCTCGCATTTTTCGCTCTAGTTGATTTTGGAGTGGGTAAGTGTTCTTGGCCAAATCTCTATCATCTTCTTCTTTTCTCTATGTCGACATATATAGAACAAAAGTTGAATTTTGACATTTACCATGATTCTTAATCATCTATGAGATCGAATTCTCTTAGGTTCTTTGAGATTTTGAAGCTAGTGGATCGTGATCATTTTATCTCTATCAATTAATTTCGTTAAAGGCTGTGGTAAGGTTTCATGCCGACTCAATCTTTCTCTTAGTTATTTGACAAGCTGAAGACTATTAAGATTAAGTGTTTAGTGTTGGTCGATTGTAGGGGAAGGCTCTATCTCGTATATCTCGGGCTGTGACTGGTGATTAAAAAGCATTAAGGTAAGGATGGTTATTAGATGCGTTAACTTTTCAGGATTTACAAGTGTAGCCGAATGGCTTTTTGCTAATAGTTGTCATTGGCTGAATGTAGAAAAGGGGGGATCTAGTGCGTTAGATCTTAATCTTTGAGATTCAGTAGTCGTGTTAGTAACCAGGTGTGTAACTTACACACTTCATAATCGTTGTAAACTTGCTAATAACCTAAACATGTTAAAAGTTGAAAACTGTGTAGATTTTGATATGGTACCTTTATGGGTATGAGCAAGGATTTCGAGTAAGTCCGTTTTGGTTGAGATTATGGCACATGATTTCTGATGATATTATCTATGTTATGTTTGATATATGTTTAACGATTAAACATGATGGCATGATTTGTATGTGCATGAGCATTAATGTGGGTGACATGAGAGGATGGGGAAGATTGATATCTATAACTTTGGGTCACCAGTGGTTTGGCACCATGAGTGGTTTGGTACCACAGTTGATATTCGTGACTTTGGGTCACGGAGGTTTGGCACCTCATAGCGACTCGTCCCAAAGGGCTTGCACCACGGTGGGTTGGCCTCACATTTGATAAAAAGAGATTGTCGCCAGTGATTTGGTATCAGAACGTGGGTTGGCCCCATATATGGATTATTCGTGACTTTGGGTCACCAGTGGTTTGGCACCACATTATATTGATATCTGTGACTTTGGGTCACTAGTGGTTTGGCACCACCAGTGGTTTGGTACCAGACGGGGTAGAAAAAAGAGTTATGGGTGGCTAGGTTTGGGTGCATGATGTATTTACTTGGTTATGAATATGTGTAAGCATGTTGCTATAATCGAGAGGGGGATTATGCACTAAGTCTTGGTGACTCACCTTTTCCCTTATCTTTTCAGGTGGTTCATAAATCGCGGATGAAGAGCCGGGTGGACTCGAGGTGGCCATGCGATGTTTGCTTTCAGTTTTACATGGACTTTTGGGTTGGGTACTTTACTTTAAATTTCGATTTTTTTTTATTTGGGTGTAATAAGGCCATTAGTATTTTTATTTTGGGTTTTATTTTCGTTTGCTTAAGATTTGATTTCAAATATTGCTAAGTAAATTACTTGACTTGTTTTAATAATCTGAAACACAATGTTTTCTAAACTATAATACGCAATGGGTTTCTAAACTTTACCATCGGGTAGTATAATTCATATGTTAACAAGCCAACTTGAATGATTTACAAATCTAAGTTTTCCCAAGCTCAAAATCAAACGGTTTTAAATTAACTAAGTAAAAATTTACTCGGGTTTCAATAGACTTTAACGTTTTTCTTAAGTAATGAATGGAAAATGAGTTTTAAAAAGCCTTTTGGGATTTCAAAGCAAGTAAACGTTTTCAACTATACATACACCAGATTTTCCAAACACGTGGCAATCAGAGTATCTTCACAAAGAAGGAAAAAATAAAATAAAATAAAATAAACCAGGTAACTTGTTTTCTTCAAAACATTTTACCCTGTGACATACCAGATTCGGTCGTGGTGTTTTGACCGGGTTGGGGTGTTACAATTTTGGTATCAGAGCCAAGTTTAAAGGCTCAGCTATGGGCTCGAGGCCCAAAATGATTAAAAGTAGGTTTTTAAAAAAATGTTTTGTGGGAAATATATGGTTTGGGAAGCATGGTATCAAGTCTCCAGCACCAATTCGCCCAGGTACCCCTAATCGTTGCTTATGATTGTGATATGATATTATATGAATAGTATTAGTGGACTACCCTAGAGACGAAAACCTATAGGATTCTATGAACTCGTGGAAAACAAAACTCTTTAAAGAACTATTTATACGACTATGCCTTAATAACAGTGGAATAAAGACTAACGCATAAAATTTTTAAACCAGATAAGTCGAGATATTAGACATGAGCACTCGAGGTCGAGGTCGTAATATACGTGGGACGCAATGGGTAGGATGATCGTGTTCGAACGGTGGGGGTCCGGTCGGGGTCGAAAATGAGATACCACCACCACCAGCTACAGGTGTTGAGTTTCAGGATTAGACGGGGGATGATGCAGTATTGCAGGTGATGCTGCGAGTTCTTGAGAGGGTGGCTGGAGCAGGTGGAGGTATGGGAGCTCAAAAATCTATATTCGAGCGAATCCGAGCCAATAGAGCTGAGGTATTCGAGGTGTTTCTGGTGTGGTGCCCAATACGGCTGAGTATTGGTTGGAGGCGACGGACGAATCATGGATGATTTGGATTTGAATGCGGAGGAGAAACTGAAAAGGATAATGTCGCTTCTTCGGGATGAGTCATACCAGTGGTGGCTCACGGTTCGGGATAGTGCTGCAACGGATGATCTCACTTGGGATTATTTCAAGGCAGCTTATCAGAAGAAGTATATTGGGTGTAGTTATGTTGATGCACAGAGGAAGGCATTTCTGAGGCTGGTTCAGGGGAGTAAGTCCGTATTGGAGTACGAGGCATAATTCTTAAGTTTGAGCCAGTATGCTCGAGGTATCGTGGCTACGGAGAATGAGCAATGTGTCATGTTCGAGGATGGACTGAGGGATGAGCTGAGATTGCTGATTGTTCCACAGTAGGAGCGAGAGTTTGCCGTGCTAGTAGAGAAGGCTAAGATAGCTGAAGGGGTCAAGGAATCTGTGAGACAGAATTCAGATAGGAATAGACAAAAGAGAGGTTTTGGATCATCTAAATCAACCGAAAATTCTCAGAAAAGGGCTAGGCATGGTGGGTCAATCACTGCAGGAGGCCTACTCACGCCAATCGAGGACCAATAGCAGATGTAATCGATGTAGAAAATCCCATTGGGGAGAATGTTGGACCGGTGGCAAATGATGCTTTGAGTGTGGGTCACTGGATCATCGTGTGAGGGACTGTCCACGTAAGCTAGCCAGGATTCAGTCTGAGGGTCAGGGCCGTGCTCAGTTCAGGAATGAGGGATTGCAACCACAGAGGGGTCGTGGTTCTGGTAGAGGAGGTAATAGTTCTGGTCGGGGTCATGAGCACCGGTGAGGTGCTGCAACATCAAGCAAGACAGCCTGGATTGGTATAGTAGCAAGGCATCGGGAGGAAGGCGACGCACCGAATGTCATAACTGGTACGTTCTTAATCTTTGGATTACCATATACTACTTTGATAGATGTGGGTTCGACGCATTCGTATGTTGCTAGTAGCATAGTGGAAACCATGAACCTAGACTTTGAGACTACTTCTAGGAGATGACGATGAATTAGCCCCTAGGTCACGTTGTAGAAGTAAATAAGTCAGATAGGGATGTACCTCTAGAACTCCAAGGGTAGAATTTGTGGTCGATCCGATGGAACCGCCGTGCTGGGAGTTCGATCCGATTCTTGGGATGGACTGGCTGGTGAAGTACCAAGCGAGTTTGGATTGCGTGGCTAAGCGCATGGTTTTGAAAATGATTGAGGGGAAAGAAGTGGCGATGATAGGTAATAGAAGAGATTATCTATTCAATGCGGTGTTTGCTTTGAAAGCTGGGAAGATGGTTAAGAAGGGCTGTGAAGCGTTCATGGTTCATGTGTGCGCTTTGGAGGCTAAGGAGTCAGCCGTAGAGAATGTCCGAACAGTGAAGGAATTTGTCGACGTATTTCCAGAAGAACTTCTGGGTCTGCCTCCGGATTGTGAAGTTGAATTTGGCATAAATTTGTTACCCAGAACTGCGCCAGTGTCTATTGCCCTGTACTCAGGATGGCGCCAAAGGAATTGGTGGAGCTGAAGGCTCAGATTCAAGAGTTGTTGGACCGGGGCTTTATCCGGCCAAGTGTTTCACCTTGGGGAGCGCCAGTGCTCTTTGTTAAGAAGAAGGATGGTACAATGCGGATGTGTATAGACTACCGTCAGTTGAATAAGCTGACGATCAAGAACAAGTATCCGTTGCCGAGGATAGACGACTTGTTTGATCAGCTTAAGGGGGCATCAATTTGCCCGAAGATCGATCTAAGGTCAGGGTATCATCAACTTAAGGTGAAAGAGGCTGATATCCACAAGACGGTGTTTCACACTCGGTATAGGCACTACGAGTTTCTGGTAATGCCATTTGGATTGACTAACGCGCCGACAGCATTCATGGATATGATAAATCGGGTGTTTCAGCAGTACTTGGACCAGTTTGTCGTGGTATTTATAGATGACATATTGGTGTACTCAAGGTCTGAGGAGGATCATGATACGCACTTATGGGTAGTTTTGCAGATTCTGAAGGAAAAGCAGTTATTTTCCAAGTTCAGTAAGTGCGAGTTCTGGCTTAGGGAGGTGACTTTCTTAAGTCACGTAGTATCAGATGAAGGGATTAGAGTGGACCCTCGCAAGATTGAGGCAGTGTTGGACTGGAAACTGCCTAAGTCAGTTGCATAGATTTAGAGTTTTCTAGGTCTGGCAGGGTATTACCGAAGATTTGTAAAAGGATTTTCTCTGATCGCAGTGCCGTTTACCAAGTTATTGAGGAAAGGAGTTCCATTTGTGTGATCTGCGAAACAACAGGAAAGTTTCGATAAGTTGAGGAAGATTCTGATGGAAGCTCTGGTTTTGGTTCAGCCTGAGGCAGGAAAGGAATTCACGGTCTACTATGATGCATCACATACTGGCTTGGGATGTGTGCTGATGCAGGAAGGGAAAGTAGTGGCTTATGTATCTCGACAGCTGATACCGCATGAGGGTAACTACCCGACACATGACTTGGAGTTGGTTGCAGTGGTTTTTGCCCTGAATATATGGAGACACTATTTGTACGGAGAGAAGTCGATAGTCTACGCAGACCACAATAGTCTGAAGTATCTCTTGACTCAGAAGGACTTGAATTTGAGACATCGGATATGGATTGAGCTGTTGAAGGACTACGATCGCTCAATTGAGTATCATCCCGCAAGGCTAACGTGATGGCGGGCGTATTAAGCCGTAAGGTAGTGTCGACACGAGAGCGATGTTTGCTCGACTTAGCTTGTATGACGATGTGAGTCTTTTGGCGTAATTTGTGTTAAACCGACTTGGGCAGAGCACATTAAAGAGAAAGCAGTTAGTGGATGAGGGTTTGAATGCTCGTAGGTTACGAGTGCAGAGTGATGGTTTGGAGGGTTACTGACTTGACCAAATGATGGAGTGTTGTCTTTTTAAGGGAGAGCTTGTATGCCGAAAGACGTCGAGTTAAGCGGAGGATACTTCAGACGCCTTATAATGTACCCATACGCTATGCATCCTGGAGGTAGCAAGATGTACCAGGGTTTGTGAGAGCAGTTTTGGTGGCTAAGTCTGAAGCGGGAAGTGACTGAGTTTGTGGGTAAGTGTCTGACGTGTCAGCAGGTCAAAGCTAAACATCAGTTGCCGTCGGGTTTACTTCAGTCGATAAAGATTCCTCAGTGGAAGTGGGAAATGATCACTATGGACTTTGTCAGTGGGCTACCCCTTACGCCTAGTAAGAAGGACTCATTCTGGGTGGTTGTGGACCGTTTGACTAAATCAGCTCATTTCATACCGGTAAAGGTTGATTACTCGCTTTAGAAGTTAGCTAAGCTATATGTGGCAGAGATAGTGAGGTTGCACGGTGTGCCAGTATCAATCATCTCGGTTAGGGATCCCAGATTCACGTCGAGGTTCTGGAAAGCATTGCATCAGGCATTGGGTACGCGGTTGGATTTTAGTACGGCATTTCATCCACAGACAGACGGACAGTCAGAAAGGGTGATACAAATCTTGGAAGATATGCTGAGGGGCTGTGTTTTGGATTTCAGCGGTAGCTGGGAAGAGTTTCTACCATTAGTGGAGTTCGCATACAACAATAGTTACCAGGCAAGCATTAAGATGGCACCATATGAGGCGTTGTATTGTAGGAATTGTTGTACACCTACGTGCTGGACAGAGTTGGGTGAGCGTAAGATGTTGGGACCAAAGTTGGTTGCTAAGACTAAGGATAGGGTCAAGTTGATCCGAGCTCGTCTGAAGAAAGCTTCGGACAGGCAGAAGTCCTATGCTGATCTTAAGCGAAGAGACATAGGATTTGCAGTGGGTGAAAGGGTTTTCCTGAAGGTCTCGCCATGGAAGAAAGTGCTGAGGTTTGGAAGGAAAGGCAAGCTAAGCCCAAGGTTTATTGGCCAGGTAATACCCTCAACTCTTTTGACCAGGTAATTTCGAGGTCGAAATTATTTTTAAGGGGAGTAGAACTGTAACATCCTTAATTAGGGGCTATTATGTTTGCATTAATTGCTTGTAAATGGCTTGATTTTGTTATTAATCAAGGTGTCTTGGGGTCTGGGTATGAGCCAAGGGTAGGCCCGAACTATAAGGAAAATTTTATTTTCAAGCATTGGTTCAAGAGAGCTGAAGGAGCTAGGGGTTAAGAATATTTTGTGGTAAACTGTAACACAAGCAAAGCCATGGTAAAGTGACAAGGAGGCGACACTTAGGGCCTTGGGAAGTGACATTACATACAGGGAAGGAGAGCTTGGGTTCGAGAGACAGAAATCCCTTGCTGCTAAATCTTTTTGACGCCAAAGATAGGAGGAGTTGTGCTCAGCTCAAACTCTGATGGATAACTGTTGAACAAGTCAACAGATTTAAACGGGTGGAGAAGAGAGAATTTAGGAGTTTGATCAATTCAAACTCATTTGAATGGTTGGCCAGGAGAAGTTTGAGGAGTTAGCCAAAATTTGAACTCCAGTGTGAGGAAGAGTAATCGGTTGGAAGACTAGGGGGAGTGCCGAAATTCCTTAATGACATTTTCGGCTAGTTAATGCCTTGGTGCATTCGGTTGTGAGCTAAAGCCGAAACCCCCTTAGCCTTGTCGATTTCGTCCCTTAATGCACCATTTGAATCAAAAGCCGAAGGTTTTCAGGCTATTGTCGATTTCCCTCTAAAGCATCTAGCCGAATCCCTAGAGGAACCATTTGAGCTTTTCTTCATTTGAAACTGAAACCACTTTGGCCGAATCTCCTTTTCCCCCATTTCTTTCTTTTCTTTCTCTCATATTTGTTTCAAAACCCCATCAAATCTCTTCTTCTCAAATCGACAACTTCCTTTTTCTCCTCATCTTCTCTTGTGCCGAAAGTTCATCAATCTTTTCTTGATTCCTTGCAAAGCCGAATCTCTTTTGCTCTTCTTTCAAAAGCCATAGCCGAAACTCCTTTGATTGTTCCACCACCATTGCTGAAATCTCTCTCAACCATTGAAGATCTCTTCTTTTCTCTCATTGCGTTGTAGATCTCTCGTGTTTTCTGCTCTAGTCAATTTTGGAGTGGGTAAGTGTTCTTGGCCGAATCTCTATGATCTTCTTCTTTACTCTCTGTCGACATATATAGAACAAAAGCCGAATTTCGGTATTTGCCATGATTCTTAATCATCTATGAGATCGGATTCTCTTAGGTTCTTCGGGATTTTGAAGCAGTGGATCGTGATCATCTATTCTCTATCAATCGGTTTCGTTAAAGACTGTGGTAAGGTTTCATGTTGACTTAATCTTTCTCTTAGTTATTTGAAAAGCCGAAGGCTCTTAAGATTAAGTGTTTAGTGTTGGTCGATTGTAGGGGAAGGCTCTATCTCGTTAAGGTAAGGTGATCAGAAAGCGTTAAGGTAAGGATGGTTATTAGATGCGTTAACTTTTTGGGATTTACAAGTGTAGCGGAATGGCTTTTTACTAATAGTTATCATTGACCGAATGTAAGAAAGGGGGGATCTAGTGCGTTAGATCTTGATCTTCAGGATTCAGTAGTCGTGTTAGTAACCAGGTGTGTAACTTAAACACTTCATAATCATTGTAAACTTGCTAATAACCTAAACATGTTAAAAGTCGAAAACTGTGTAGATTTCGATATGGTACCTTTATGGGTATGAGCAAGGATTTCGGGTAAGTCCGTTTTGGTTGAGATTATGGCACATGATTTCTGATGATATTATCTATGTTATGTTTGATATATGTTTAACGATTAAGCATGATTGTAACACCCCTAACCCATATCCATCACTGAATTAGGGTTACGAGGTATTACCAGTCATATAATAGTTCATATAGATATTCATTACATTTCACAACTCAAAATTTAATCACATCAATGCTCATACCTTAATCAAATATCGAGTCTTAAAACCATAGCATTCTTAACATTTCATAATTAAAACATAATCCAAAGATCTATTAAAACATATCATATATAGAATGTATAACAAAACAACTATTCCATTAGTCGAATATCAAACCTATTATTATTTATATCTTTTGTACATATAAAATTTAAACATCAACCGAACCATACTTTACTACTATTTTTTTTTCATTTATACGGCAATGGTGATATAAAAACATAACCAATCATACTTTAGTTACTATTATACCATGCGCATATTCACTAATGTCAAAGGCATATCTATGCAAAATTTCCGAATCAATATTAACTTATTCGATTAATTAATTCATGACTATACCAATTCACATGTTATGCACATTAATCTAAGTTAAAATAACCACACAGCAAACTAGCCATACATACACATATACTCATTTAAATAATTATCATTTCAAGACCAAATATACTTCTTCTCTTGACAAAGTTCATAAGCATATGTCCATATTGATTTTAACCATTTTGTGCACAAGTAACATTAAAAGTACCCCAATTCGCATTCTTAAAATACATACACAAAATCAATCACTTAACTACATATTCGGTCATCCAAGATAACTTCAATACATAACAAAAACTATACCACATACTCAATAATAAGAGTCTAATACTTTGTCAATCATAAATCCAAACATTATCAATGTATATACCATATATTAAGCTCATCAACATGAACCAATTAATAAGTCTTTCTTATCATAATCTAACATGCACAAATAATAATACCACTCTCACACATGATTAAACCATAATCAAGCATAAATAATAGTTCATGGCATGAGCAAACAATATCATCAAAACACGAAACAAATTATTCCAAAATAGATAGCCATTTTCGCATGGCTAGCATATTTACACTATTACAAAACATTAGTTATATGGTTCAATCTAGCCTATACATGCCCTTTTAAATAACAAACTAAGTTTTCAATACCAAAAGAAAGTCGATAGTGTGGTTGACTTCACGGATGATCCTTCGAGCCCGTAGTTCAAATTAAAATCTATAAAACAGAGATTAACAAAGACACACACACAGTAAGCTTACTAGCTTAGTAAGTCTCAAGCAAATATAGATATAATGAGCATATAGCATAAAACATAATTATTTCATTATGTAAAATATAGATCGTTGAATAATAGTAATACTCTTTACTTAAATATCATTGCTATAACATTGAAAACCAATCTAGGCATCGATCTTCTATTTCTACTTATTCACAAGAACAAGCGCTTTTGTCACACTCATCACCGATCTTTAACTATACATTAAGAATTTTTGTTCACTTCATTCCTTACTAAAATGGTAGGTTAGTTTTACCGAACCTTTTCACATAACACTATATAAACATCTCACTGCTTGATGTTCAAAACCTCCACTTATAGCATATCAAGCATAAAGCCCGCTAGGCATTTAAAGCCCAAATAAATCATCGACACTAAGCTCGCTAGGCACTAAGCCCGAATATATCATCAAGCACGAAGCTCGCTAGGCACTAAGCCCGAATATATCACCAAGACGAAGCTCGCTAGGCACTAAGCCCGAATATATCATCCAGACGAAGCACGCTAGGCACTAAGCCGAATATATCACCGGCACGAAGCCTGCTAGGCACTAAGCCCGAATATATCACCGGCACCAGGCCTGCTAGGCATTAAGCCCGAATATATCAATGTGATCAATCATTCCACACACATTTCATATCTATATTACATATCCAATTCAACTAAACTTATTCACCTTAAACAAATAAATCATTATTTCATCGTATAATCCCACAATTCGCATTGATACACTTATTCATATCACATTATCAATTTATGAGATCAATCCAATACACATATATACATTCGGCTATAACATGATTATATACTAAAATTTATCAAACATTATCATTTAATAAGTTCATGAATAATTCTTTAACAAATTTCAGCTTAAGGACTTATCTCGGTTGTCGATAGGCCATGCGAATCGGCTATTCGAGAACCTTCGTCTTTCCCCGATCTAACTCCATTTTTCTTTGCTCTTGATCTAAAACACATTAAATTTAGCTTATTCAAGCACAATTCATCTCAATTTAGTCCCTAAGCACATAAATGGACAAATTACTATTTTACCCCTAATATTTCACAACGTTGTAATTTAGTCTTATTTGCATAAAACTCAAAATACATCAAATTTCCCCATCCTCCTTAAGGGCCGAATATATATGAGGACTATACAAGTCCATATCTTTCATTGATTTTTCAATTAAGCCCCTCTAAATTTTTATTTTTACAATTTGGCCCTAAAAACACAAATTCACCAAAACTTCCAACACATAATATACTAATCTTTAACCTATCTATCATCTAACATCATCAAGCATCATAAACCTCAAGAATTCATCAATGGCCGATTCATACATACACAATAATCTTAGAAATTCTAGCATGGGTCGGGTACGTTTCGAAGCAACGATCTCAAAAACATAAAAATAATCAAAAATCGAACTCAATTACATACCTAATCAAGCTTGCAAAGACCGAATATTTGAGAGCTTTGGTTTCTCTCTTCTTTTCTTTTGTTTCGGCAATTACAATGAAAAATAAAGATGAACATTCCACTTTCTTTTCTTTTATGTTTCCTTTATAATATGTTTATAATATAATAATATATTATAATATAACATATAATATAAACATATATTTTCTTTATAAAATTTGCATGTTGCCCTCCACTATCTCTAAAAAAAAAATGGGTTATTTACCCTTTTAATGCTTCATATTAAGAAGCCATGCTCAAATAGGCACTTTACACTCTAGTATGCCACTTTTACCTTTTACGCTATTAAGTCATTTTTGTCAAATTCGATGCTCAAACAATAAAATTTTTCTACGAAACTTTCACACACATAAATTCATATACAATAAACTCAAAATATAAAAATTAAATATTTATCAGACTCAGATTCGTGGCCCTGAAACCACCTTTTCGATTAGGGTCAGATTCGGTCTGTTACAACTCTCCCCCCTTAAGGATTTTCGTCCCCGAAAATCTTACCGTTAAACAACGTCGGATATTGTTGCCTCATTGAATCTTCAGCTCCACGTTGCCTCTTCAACTCCGTGTCGATTCCATAACACTTTCACTAAGGAAATCTTTTGTTTCTTAACTCTTTCATTTCCGAGCTAGAATACGGATCGGCTTTTCCTCATACGTCATATCGATTGCATCTCAATCTCGAATGAGCAATCACATGTGACGGATCCGATCAGATCTACGAGCATAGAAACATGAAATACATCGTGTATCTTTTCTAATTAGGAGGGTAGCTTCAATCTATAAGCAACAGCCCAATACGCTCAACGATTTCATACGGTCCGATGAACCTCGGATTCAACTTGCCTTTTCGACCAAATCGAGTACTTTCTTCCACGGGAAACTTTTAAGAATACATGATCTCCTACCGAAATTCAATGTCTTTACGCTTCAAATCAAGATAGGACTTTTGCCGATCCGATGCGACTTTAAAATTATCTTTGATTATGGCCACTTTCATCATCTTTTTAATCAAATCAACCCGTGTTTCTTATTTTCACCGAGCTCAATCCAGTATAATGGTGTTCGACATTTTCGACCGTATAAGGCTTCATAAGGTGCCATTTTGATACTTGATTGAAAGTTATTATTATAAGCAAATTCAATCAAAGTTAGGTATCGTTCTGATGTACCTTCAAACTTGAGAACGTAACATTTCAACATGTCCTCAAGTATTTGAATAGTTCGCTCGACCGACCGCCTATCCGCAGATGGAAGGTCAGACTAAAATGAAGTTTAGTGCCTAAAGCTTCTTGCAACTTCTTCCAAAATCGCGATGTGAATCTCGGGTCTCATTCGAAACAATGGAACTCGGACACCATGCGCCTCACAAATCGTGATACGCATAATTCAAACAAGTTTATCAAGTGAATAGTCCAGACGTCTTGGCACAAAATGAGCTGATTTAGTCACCTATCAACTATAACCCGATGGAATCTTTCCTACTCGATGTCATAGGAGACCGGATACAAAATCCATTGTGATTCTATCCCATTTCCATTCGTATCATGATTGGTCAAGTAGTCCGGATGGCACTTGATGTTCAAACTTTTACTTGCTAACAAATTAAACATTTAGAGACAAATTGAGATATATCCTGCTTCATGCCCGCCACCAATAGAACTATTTCAAATCATTATACATCTTTGTGCTACCCGGATGTAATGATAATCGACCACTATAGGCCTCAATCGTAATCATCTCAGATCAAATCGAGTTTTTTAAACACATTCTGCTTTTTAAAATTCAAGCAGTATTTGCATCAATCGAAAATCGATTCGCACTTTTCACAATCGAATTCGACTAGCAATCAAATCTTCATAAACTTTCTGTGCATCACAACTTTGCTGAATAAACATCGGTCTTGCTCATAACTCGGCTATGATCGAACCATCACTAGACATAGCCATCTGTGCATTCAATGCACGAAGAGCAAATAATAATTTTTGACTTAACGCATCCGCAACGACATTAGCTTTTCCTGGGTGATAGTCAATCACCAATTCGTAGTCTTTCAAAAGTTCTAGCCACCTGCGTTGTCTCAAATTCAGGTCTTTCTGAGTCATTAGATACTTTAGACTTTTATGATCTGAATAAATGTGACATTTCTAGCCAAATAAATAGTGACACCAAATTTTCAATGCGAAAACAATGGCTGCAAGCTCTAAGTCATGCGTCGGGTAATTTCTTTCGTGCGGCTTCATTTGTCTTGAAGCGTAGGCTATGACTTTGCCTTCCTGCATCAAAACGCAGCCCAAACCATTCAAAGAAGCATCAGAATAAACAACAAATTCTTTACCCGATTCAGGCTGCACTAACACTGGAGCTTCCGACAAAAGGGCTTTCAACTGATCAAAACTTTTCGACATTTTTCGACCACTCGAACAGGACATCTTTCTCATAAAGAACCTTGTCAACGGGTAGCTATCATAGAAAAATCTTTCACAAATCGTCGATAGTAACCCACAAGTCCCGTAAAACTTTGAATCTTGAAAACATTTTTGGTGGCTTCCAATCAAGTATAGCCGAGATTTTGTTCGGATCAACTCGAATGCCCGATTTGAAACCACATGTCCCAAAAAGTCACCTCTTTCATCCGAACTCACACTTACTAAACTTCGCATACAGCTGGTGATCTCGCAAAGTTTGTAGCACTAACCTCAAATGTTCAGCGTGTTCAATTTCATCTTTGGAGTAGATCAATATGTCATCAATAAACACCACCACAAATCGATCCAAAAGCGTCTAAAACCCGATTCATCAAATCCATAAAAACAGCAAGTGCATTAGTAAGCCCAAAAGGCATTACCAAAAACTCAAAATGTTCGTACCTCATCCGAAATGCAGTCTTTGGCACATCTCGTATCTCGACTCAAGAATCGATAATAACCCGATCTCAAGTCTATCTTCGAAAATACTAAAGCTCCTTTCAACTGATCAAATAAATCATCAATCCGAGGTAACTGGTACTTATTCTTTATAGTTACCTTATTCATTGCCGATAATCAATACACATTCGCATCGCTCCATCTTTCTTTCTCACAAAAAGAACTGGTGCACCCAAGGAGAGAAACTTGGTCGTGCAAAGCCCTATCTCGTTAACTCTTGCAATCTGTGCTTTCACTCTTTTAGCTCAAGAGGTGCCATCCGATATGGAGCTATTGAGATCGGAGTCATTCCTGAGCTAATTCAATGCCAAACTCAATCTCTCGATAGGGGTAAACCGGTAGTTCTTCAGAAACACATCCGAGTATTCACATACAATCGTCTGATTCAACTGCATTTTCGGACAATTTATTATCCAAGACATAAGCCAAATAAGCTTCACACCTTTTCTCACATACTTTTGGGCTAACATCGATGATATAATCGAGGAAACCCACCTGAATCACTGGATTCAATTCTAATGATCTCACCGTTCTAGTGTCTCAAATCAATAAGCTTTCTTTTGCAATTCACCACTGCATCATGCGAAGTTAACCAGTCCATTCCCAAAATTATATCAAACTCATCGAAAGGCAATAGCATTAAATCAACTGGGAAGCAAAAATCCCGAATCATCAATGGGCAACTTTTACACACTTTATTAACAAACACACATCCACCCAAAGGGTTGGATACGCGAATCACAGACTCGAGAGACTCAATCGGCGAGTCTTCATCAATACCGAGTTTCACATACATATGAATGGGTCGAACCAGATCAATCAATGCAATCACATGAGTATCATAAAGGGTGAAAGTACCGTAATGACATCCGGAGAAGCGAGATCCTCTCTAGCTCGAGTAACATAAGCTCTAGCTGGAGCTCTAGCCTCAGATCGATCTGTTGTGTTCTTTGTCCCTCTCTGACTACCACCAACATTGCGTAATGCCCGGGTGGTCCGCCTCGATCGATGCACTACTCGGTCTAGAGTTCTGTGCTGTATACGACTCGGCTAACATCGAGCACTCTCGAATAAAATGGTCTGAGGATCCACATTTAAAGTAAGACCGGTCACGAACTCTACAACTCCTGTGATGCCATTTTCCACAATGTTTGCATTCAACTCGATTTTATGGGACGTTACCAACACCGCCATCGAGGTAGCTCGGGAGCCCACCGGAGGTCGATCACGCCTAAATGAATCAAGTAGCTTTGTGTCGATCAAGTCATCTCTAAACTTTTTAGATGTGGAATGAAAATTCTTACCCGACGATCTTTTACGGTGTCTCTAGCTTCATCTCGACCTTTCTATTATCTTTCCCAAGCTCTTCAGCTTTGCAAGCTCGCTCAACTAGTGTCACAAATTCTTTGATCTCAAGAATGCCAACTAGTAACTTCAAATCTTCATTCAAACCGTCTTCAAACCTTTTGCACATAATGGCTTCAGTAGATACACACTCCCGAGCATATCGGCTCAATCTGACAAATTTTCACTCATATTCAGCCACGGTCATTTGCCCCTGTTTTAGTTCAAGAAATTCTTTATGTTTCGGTCGATGAACCTCTGGTCGATATATTTCTTATGGAATTCATTCGAAGAAATCCCACGCCACTTTTCTTTTGGAACCACCGATACTAGTGTATTCCACCGGTGATAGGCAAAGTGTCCCAAGCAAAGATATAGCACATTTTAAACATTCGTGCGAGTGCAAGATAGCTCATCAAGTACCGAATAGTGTTATCAAGCCACATTTCAGCTCACTGCATCATCATCATCATTAGCCTTGAATTCTTCGCCCCAAATTTCCTAATTTTATCAGTGAGGCCTACTAGATCTCATTGGATCTATCATCGAAGTCAAGGAACAGGAGTTGGATTATTCGGGGTGGAGGTTGTTGTACCGTTGGATTATTCTCAATAAACCGGGTAAACCATTCATTCATCATTTGGTAGAAGGCTTGTTTAGCCTCTCCTCGTGGTTACCCGAATCGGTTGAGAGTCTAGTGGCACCGATCCATGTGCGAGACCAGCGCGACACTCTCCACATCATCGCCACGGCTCTATCGTGATCGTAATCCATTTACTATATAAAATACAATCGAAATTGTCAAGTCACCACACTATCATATATACAATTTAAAGGCATGTATAGCTAGACTCTTTCATACTACGGTAGTCCTAGAATCGACTAAACCGTAGCTCGATACCAATAAATGTAACACCCTAACCCATATCCATCATGAATTAGGGTTACGAGGTATTACCATCATATAATAGTTCATATAGATATTCATTACATTTCACAACTCAAAATTTAATCACATCAATGCTCGTACCTTAATCAAATATCGAGTCATAAAACCATAGCATTCTTAACATTCCATAATTAAAACATAATCCAAAGATCTATTAAAACATATCATATATAGAATGAATAACAAAACAACTATTCCATTAGTCGAGTATCAAACCTATTATTATTTATATCTTTTGTACATATAAAATTTAAACATCAACCGAACCATACTTTACTACTATTTTTTTTTTCATTTATACGGCAATGGTGATATAAAAACATAACCAATCATACTTTAGTTACTATTATACCATGCGCATATTCACTAATGTCAAAGGCATATCTAAGCAAAATTTCCGAATCAATATTAACTTATTCGATTAATTAATTCATGACTATACCAATTCACATGTTATGCACATTAATCTAAGTTAAAATAACCACACAGCAAACTAGCCATACATACACATATACTCATTTAAATAATTATCATTTCAAGACCAAATATACTTCTTCTCTTGACAAAGTTCATGTGCATATGTCCATATTGATTTTAACCATTTTGTGCACAAGTAACATTAAAAGTACCCCCAATTCGCATTCTTAAAATACATACACAAAATCAATCACTTAACTACATATTCGGTCATCCAAGATAACTTCAATACATAACAAAAACTATACCACATACTCAATAATAAGAGTCTAATACTTTGCCGAATCATAAATCCAAACATTATCAATGTATATACCATATATTAAGCTCATCAACATGAACCAATTAATAAGTCTTTCTTATCATAATCTAACATGCACAAATAATAATACCACTCTCACACATGATTAAACCATAATCAAGCATAAATAATAGTTCATGGCATGAGCAAACAATATCATCAAAACAAGAAACAAATTATTCCAAAATAGATAGCCATTTTCGCATGGCTAGCATATTTACACTATTACAAAACATTAGTTGTATGGTTCAATCTAGCCTATACATGCCCTTTTAAATAACAAACTAAGTTTTCAATACCAAAAGAAAGTCGATAGTGTGGTTGACTTCACGGATGATCCTTCGAGCCCGTAGTTCAAATTAAAATCTATAAAATGAGATTAACAAAGACACACACACAAGTAAGTTTACTAGCTTAGTAAGTCTCAAGCAAATATAGATATAATGAGCATATAGCATAAAACATAATTATTTCATTATGTAAAATATAGATCGTTGAATAATAGTAATACTCTTTACTTAAATATCATTGCTATAACATTGAAAACCAATCTAGGCATCGATCTTCTATTTCTACTTATTCACAAGAAAAAGCACTTTTGTCACACTCATCACTGATCTTTAACTATACATTAAGAATTTTTGTTCACTTCATTCCTTACTAAAATGGTAGGTTAGTTTTTACCTGAACCTTTTTCACATAACACTATATAAACATCTCACCTGTTTGATGTTCAGAATCTCCACTTATAGCATATCACCAAGCATAAAGCCTGCTAGGCATTTAAAGCCGAAATAAATCATCAAGACTAAGCTCGCTAGGCACTAAGCCCGAATATATCACCGCACGAAGCTCGCTAGGCACTAAGCTGAATATATCATCGAGACGTAGCTTGCTAGGCACTAAGCCCGAATATATCATCAAGACGAAGCACGCTAGGCACTAAGTCGAATATATCACCTAAGACGAGGCCTGCTAGAGCACTAAGCGAATATATCACAGCACCAGCCTCGCTAGGCACTAAGCCCGAATATATCAATGTGATCAATCATTCCACACATTTCATATCTATATTACATATCCAATTCAACTAAACTTATTCACCTTAAACAAATAAATCATTATTTCATCGTATAATCCCATAATTCGCATTGATACACTTATTCGTATCACATTATCAATTTATGAGATCAATCCAATACACATATATACATTCGGCTATAACATGATTATATACTAAAATTTATCAAACATTATCATTTAATAAGTTCATGAATAATTCTTTAACAAATTTCAACAGGACTTACCTCGGTTGTCGATAGTCATGCGAATCCGCTTATTCGAGAACCTTCGTCTTTCCCCGATCTAACTCCGTTTTTCTTTGCTCTTGATCTAAAACACATTAAATTCAGCTTATTCAAGCACAATTCATCTCAATTTAGTCCCTAAGCACATAAATGGACAAATTACTATTTTACCCTAGTATTTCACAACGTTGTAATTTAGTCCTATTTGCATAAAACTCAAAATACATCAAATTTCCCCATCCTCCTTAAGGGCCGAATATATATGAGGACTATACAAGTCCATATCTTTCATTTATTTTTCAATTAAGACCTCTAAATTTTATTTTTACAATTTGGCCCTAAAACACAAATTCACCAAAACTTCCAACACATAATATACTAATCTTTAACCTATCTATCATCTAACATCATCAAGCATCATAAACCTCAAGAATTCATCAATGGCCGATTCATACATACACAATAATCTTAGAAATTCTAGCATGGGTAATGCGTTTCAAGCAACGATCTCAAAACGTAAAAATTATCAAAATCGAACTCAATTACATACCTAATCAAGCTTGCAAAGACCTAATATTTGAGAGCTTTGGTTTCTCTCTTCTTTTCTTTTGTTTCGCAATTACAATGAAAATAAAGATGAACATTCCACTTTCTTTTCTTTTATGTTTCCTTTATAATATGTTTATAATATAATAATATATTATAATATAACATATAATATAAACATATACTTTCTTTATAAAATTTGCATGTTGCCGTCCACTATCTCTAAAAAAATGGGTTATTTACCCTTTTAATGCTTCATATTAGAAGCCATGCTCAAATAGGCACTTTACACTCTAGTATGCCACTTTTACCTTTTACGCGATTAAGTCCTTTTTGTCAATTTCGATGCTCAAACAATAAAATTTTTCTACTTAAACTTTCACACACATAAATTCATATACAATAAACTCAAAATATAAATATTAAATATTTATCGGACTCAGATTCGTGGTCCTGAAACCACCTTTCGATTAGGGTCGATTCGATTCATTACAACTCTCCCCTTAAGGATTTTCGTCCCGAAAATCTTACCGTTAAACAACGTCGGATATTGTTGCCTCATTGAATCTTCAGCTCCACGTTGCCTCTTCAACTCCGTGTCGATTCCATAACACTTTCACTAAGGAAATCTTTTGTTTCTTAACTCTTTCATTTCCGAGCTAGAATACGGATCGGCTTTTCCTCATCGTCATATCGATTGTATCTCAATCTCGCATTTGAGCAATCACATGTGATGGATCCGATCCGTATTCACGAACATAGAAACATGAAATACATCGTGTATCTTTTCTAATTCAGAGGGTAGCTTCAATCTATAAGCAACAGGCCCAATACGTTCAACGATTTCATACGGTCCGATGAACCTCGGATTCAACTTGCCTTTTCGACCAAATCGGAGTACTTTCTTCCACGGGGAAACTTTTAAGAATACACGATCTCCTACGAAATTCAATGTCTTTACTTTTCAAATCAGCATAGGACTTTTGTCGATCCGATGCGACTTTCAAATTATCTTTGATTATGGCCACTTTGCTCAAATCTCTTTAATCAAATCAACCCGTGTATCTTATTTTCACCGAGCTCACCAAAGATAATGGTGTTCGACATTTTCACCAGTATAAGGCTTCATAAGGTGTAATTTTGATACTTGATTGAAAACTATTATTATAAGCAAATTCAATCAAAGGTAGGTATCGTTCCCACGTACCTTCAAACTCGAGAATGCAACATCTCAACATGTCCTCAAGTATTTGAATAGTTCGCTCGAACTGACCGTCTGTCTACGGATGGAAGGCTGTACTAAAATGAAGTTTAGTACCTAAAGCTTCTTGCAACTTCTTCCAAAACCATGATGTGAATCTCAGGTCTCTGTCTGAAACAATGGAACTCGACATACCATGCAGTCTCACAATCTGTGATACGTACAATTCAGCAAGTTTATCAAGTGAATAGTCCATGCGCATCGGCACAAAATGAGTGATTTAGTCATCCTATCAACTATAACCCGACGGTATCTTTCCTACTCGGTGTCATAGGAGACCGGATACAAAATCCATTGTGATTCTATCCCATTTCCATTCGTGTATCATGATTGGTCAAGTAGTCCGGATGGCACTTGATGTTCACTTTTACTTGTCGACAAAAAAACATTTAGAGACAAATTCAGATATATCCCGCTTCATGCCCGACCACTAATAGAATCTGTTTCAAATCATTATACATCTTTGTGCTACCCGGATGTAATGATAATCGACCACTATGGGCCTCACTCGTAATCATCTCAGATCAATCGAGTTTTTCGGAACACACATTCTGTTTTTAAAATTCAAACAGTCATTTGCATCAATCTGAAAATCTGATTCCGTACCCTTTTCACACTGAATTCGACTAGCAATCAAACCTTCATCAACTTTCTGTGCATCACAAATTTGCTGAATAAATATCGGTCTTGCTCATAACTCGGCTATGATCGAACCATCACTAGACATAGCCATCTGTGCATTCAATGCACGAAGAGCAAATAATAATTTCGACTTAACGCATCCGCAACGACATTAGCTTTTCTCGGGTGATAGTCAATCACCAATTCATAGTTTTTCAACAGTTCTAGCCACTGCGTTGTCTCAAATTCAGGTCTTTTCGAGTCATTAGATACTTTAGACTTTTATGATCTGAATAAATGTGACATTTCGCCAATAAATAGTGACGCCAAATTTTCAATGCGAAAACAATGGTCGCAAGCTCTAAGTCATCGTCGGGTAATTTCTTTTCGTGCGGCTTCAGCTTGTCTTGAAGCATAGGCTATGACTTTGCCTTCCCGCATCAAAACGTAGCCCAAACCATTCAAAGAAGCATCGAATAAACAACAAATTCTTTACCCGATTCAGTTGCACTAACATCAAGCTTCCGTCAAAAGGGCTTTCAACCGATCAAAACTTTTTCGACATTTTTCGACCACTCGAACCGGACATCTTTCTGCAAATAACCTTGTCAATGTGGTAGCTATCATAGAAAAATCTTTCACAAATCGTCGATAGTAACCCGCAAGTCGAAAACTTGAATCTTGGAAACATTTTTGGTGGCTTCCAATCAAGTATAGCAGAGATTTTGTTCGGATCAACTCGAATGCCCGATCTTTGGAACCACATGTCCCAAAAAGTGACCTCTTTCATCCGAACTCACACTTACTAAACTTCGCATACAAATTGATGATCTTGCAAAGTTTGTAGCACTAACCTCAAATGTTCGATGTGTTCAATGTCATCTTTGGAGTAGATCAATATGTCATCAATAAACACCACCACAAATCGATCCAAAACCGCCTAAAACCCGATTCATCAAATCCATAAAAATAGCAGTGCATTAGTAAGCCCAAAAGGTATTACCAAAACTCAAAATGTCCGTACCTCATCCAAATGCGTCTTTGGCACATCTCAGTATCTCGACTCAAGAATCGATAATAACCCGATCTCAAGTCTATCTTCAAAATATCAAGCTCCTTTCAATTGATCAAACAAATCATCAATCCGAGGTAACGGTACTTATTCTTTATAGTTACCTTATTAGATTGTTGATAATCAATACATATTCGCATCGCTCCATCTTTCTTTCTCACAAAAAATGGTGCACCCAAGGAGAGAAACTTGGTCATGCAAAGCCCCTATCTCGTTAACTCTTACAACTGTGCTTTCACTCTTTTAGCTCAAGAGGTGCCATCCGATATGGAGCTATTGAGATCGAGTCATTTCGAGCTAATTCAATGCCAAACTCAATCTCTCGATAGGGGTAAACCGGTAGTTCTTTAGGAAACACATCCGAGTATTCACATAGAATCGGTGCATGATTCAATCATTTCTCAAGCAATTTATTATCCAAAGACATAAGCCAAATAAGCTTCACACCCTTTCTCACATACTTTTGGGCTAACATCGATGATATAAGCGTAGGAAACCCACCGAATCCTTCGGATTCAATTCTAATGATCTCACCGTTCTAGTGTCTCAAATCAATATGCTTTCTTTTGCAATTCACCACCGCATCATGCGAAGTTCACGGTCCATTCCCAAAATTATATCAAACTCATCGAAGGCAACAAGATTAAATCAATCGGGAAGCAAAAATCCGAATCATCAATGGGCAACTTTTACACACTTTATTAATAAACACACATCTACCCAATGGGTTGGATACGCAAATCACAAACTCGATGAGACTCAATGGCGAGTCTTCTTAGAATACCGAGTTTCACATACATATGAATGGGTCGAACCAGATCAATCAATGCAATCACAGAGTATCATAAAGGGTGAAAGTATCGGTAATGACATCCGGAGAAGCAAGATCCTCGTAGCTCGAGTAACATAAGCTCTATTTGGAGCTCTAGCCTCGGATCGATCTGTTGTGTTCTTTGTCCCTCTCGACTACCACCTACATTGCGGAATGCGGGTGGTCGCCCGTCTTGATGCACTACTCGGTCTAGAGTTACAGGTCAGATTCGACTCACTAACATCGGGCACTCTCGAATAAAATGGTTTGAGGATCCACATTTAAAGCAAGACCGGTCACGAACTCTACAACTCCCAGGATGCCATTTTCCACAATGTTTGCATTCAACTCGATTTTGTGGGACGTTACCAACACTGGCCATCGAGGTAGCTCGGGAGCCCACTGGAGGTCGATCACGTCCAAATGAATCTGAAGTAGCTTTGTGTCGACTGAAGTCATCTCTAAACTTTTTAGATGTGGAATGAAAATTCTTACCCGACAATCTTTTACGGGTGTCTCTAGCTTCTGCCTTAGCCTTTCTTTTCTCTTTTCCAAGCTCTTCAGCTTTGCAAACTCGCTCAACTAGTGTCACAATTTCTTTGATCTCAAGAATGCCAACTAGAAACTTCAAATCTTCATTCAAACCATCTTCAAACCTTTTGCACATAATGGCTTCAGTAGATACACACTTCCGAGCATATCGGCTCAATCTGACAAATTTTCGCTCATATTCATCCACCGTCATTTGCCCTGTTTTAGTTCAAGAAATTCTTTACGTTTTCGGTCGATAAACCTCGGGTGATATATTTCTTGCGAAATTCATTTCGAAGAAATCCACGTCACTTTTCTTTTGGAACCACCGATACTAATGTATTCCACCGGTGATAGGCGGTGTCCCAAGCAAAGATATAGCACATTTTAAACATTAAATCGGAGGGCAAGATAGCTCATCAAGTACCGAATAGTGTTATCAAGCCACATTTCATTTCGCTCGCATCATCATCATCATTAGCCTTGAATTCTTCGCCCCAAATTTCCTAATTTTATCAATAGGAGGCCTACTAGATCTCATTGGATCTATCATCGAAGTCTTTGAAGGTACCGGAGTTGGATTATTCGGGGTGGAGGTTGTTGTACTGTTAGATTATTCGAATAAACCTGGGTAAACCATTCATTCATCATTTGGTAGAAGGCTTGTTTAGCCTCTCCTCGTGGTTACCCGTAATCGGTTGAGAGTCTAGTGGCAGCGATCCATGTGCGAGACAGGTAGCGGCACTCTCCACATCATCAAGAACGGCTCTATCGGGATCGTAATCCATTTACTATATAAAATACAATCGAAATTGTCAGAAGTCACCACACTATCATATATACAATTTAAAGGCATGTATAGCTAGACTCTTTCATACTACGGTAGTCCTAGAATCGACTAAACCATAGCTCTGATACCAATAAAATGTAACACCCCTAACCCATATCCATCACTGAATTAGGGTTACGAGGTATTACCAGTCATATAATAGTTCATATAGATATTCATTACATTTCACAACTCAAAATTTAATCACACCAATGCTCGTACCTTAATCAAATATCGAGTCTTAAAACCATAGCATTCTTAACATTTCATAATTAAAACATAATCCAGCATCTATTAAAACATATCATATACAGAATGTATAACAAAACAACTATTCCATTAGTCGAATATCAAACCTATTATTATTTATATCTTTTGTACATAAAAATTTAAACATCAACCGAACCATACTTTACTACTATTTTTTTTTCATTTATACAAGAATGGTGATATAAAAACATAACCAATCATACTTTAGTTACTATTATACCATGCACATATTCACTAATGTCAAAGGCATATCTAAGCAAAATTTCCGAATCAATATTAACTTATTCGATTAATTAATTCATGACTATACCAATTCACATATTATGCACATTAATCTAAGTTAAAATAACCACACGACAAACTAGCCATACATACACATATACTCATTTAAATAATTATCATTTCAAGACCAAATATACTTCTTCTCTTGACAAAGTTCATGCGCATATGTCCATATTGATTTTAACCATTTTGTGTACAAATAACATTAAAAGTACCCCCAATTCGCATTCTTAAAATACATACACAAAATCAATCACTTAACTACATATTCGATCATCCAAGATAACTTCAATACATAACAAAAACTATACCACATACTCAATAATAAGAGTCTAATACTTTGCCGAATCATAAATCCAAACATTATCAATGTATATACCATATATTAAGCTCATCAACATGAACCAATTAATAAGTCTTTCTTATCATAATCTAACATGCACAAATAATAATACCACTCTCAGACATGATTAAACCATAATCAAGCATAAATAATAGTTCATGGCATGAGCAAACAATATCATCAAAACACGAAACAAATTATTCCAAAATAGATAGCCATTTTCACATGGCTAGCATATTTACACTATTACAAAACATTAGTTATATGGTTCAATCTAGCCTATACATGCCCTTTTAAATAACAAACTAAGTTTTCAATACCAAAAGAAAGTCAATAGTGTGGTTGACTTCACGGATGATCCTTCGAGTTCGTAGTTCAATTAAAATCTATAAAAAGTAGATTAACAAAGACACACACACACGAAGCTTACTAGCTTAGTAAGTCTCAAGCAAATATAGATATTATGAGCATATAGCATAAAACATAATTATTCCATTATGTAAAATATAGATCGTTGAATAATAGTAATACTCTTTACTTAAATATCATTGCTATAACATTGAAAACCAATCTAGGCATCGATCTTGTATTTCTACTTATTCACAAGAACAAGCGCTTTTGTCACACTCATCACTGATCTTTAACTATACATTAAGAATTTTTGTTCACTTCATTCCTTACTAAAATGGTAGGTTAGTTTTTACCGAACCTTTTCACATAACACTATATAAACATCTCACCTGCTTGATGTTCGTAACATCCACTTATAGCATATCACCAAGATAAAGCACATTAGGCATTTAAAGCCCAAATAAATCACCAAAGACTAAGCACGCTAGGAAATAAGCGAATATATCACGCAAGACGAAGCACGCTAGGCACTAAGCCCGAATATATCATCAAGACGAAGCTCGCTAGGCACTAAGCCCGAATATATCACCCAAGACGAAGTTCGCTAGGCACTAAGGTCGAATATATCACCCAAGACGAGGCCTACTAGGCACTAAGCCGAATATATCAATGTGATCAATCATTCGCACACATTTCATATCTATATTACATATCCAATTCAACTAAACTTATTCACCTTAAACAAATAAATCGTTATTTCATCGTATAATCCCACAATTCGCATTGATACACTTATTCATATCACATTATCAATTTATGAGATCAATCCAATACACATATATACATTCGGCTATAACATGATTATATACTAAAATTTATCAAACATTATCATTTAATAAGTTCATGAATAATTCTTTAGCAAATTTATTAAGGACTTACCTCGGTTGTCGATAGGTCGCATGAATCGGCTTATTCGAGAACCTTCGTCTTTCCCGATCTAACTCGCTTTTCTTTGCTCTTGATCTAAAACACATTAAATTTAGCTTATTCAAGCACAATTCATCTCAATTTAGTCCCTAACACATAAATGGGAAAATTACTATTTTACCCCTAGTATTTCACAACTTTGTAATTTAGTCCTATTTGCATAAAACTCAAAATACATTAAATTTCCCCATCCTTCTTAAGGGGCGAATATATATGAGGACCATACAAGTCCATATCTTTCATTTATTTTACAATTAAGCCCCTCTAAATTTTTATTTTTACAATTTGTCCCTAAAAACACAAAATCACCAAAACTTCCAACACATAATATATTAATCTTTAACCTATCTATCATCTAACATCATCAAGCATCATAAACCTCAAGAATTCATCAATGGCCGATTCATATACACAATAATCTTAGAAATTCTAGCATGGGCTGCATGCGTTTCAAGCAACGATCTCAAAAACGTAAAAATAATCAAAACCGAACTCAATTACATACCTAATCAAGCTTGCAAAGACCGAATATTTGAGAGCTTTGGTTTTTCCCTTCTTTTCTTTTGTTTCGGAAATTACAATGAAAAATAAAGATGAACATTCCACTTTTTTTTCTTTTATGTTTCCTTTATAATATGTTTATAATATAATAATATATTATAATATAACATATAATATAAACATATATTTTCTTTATAAAATTTGCATGTTGCCGTCCACTATCTCTAAAAAATGGGTTATTTACCCTTTTAATGCTTCATATTAAGAAGCCATGCTCAAATAGGCACTTTACACTCTAGTATGCCACTTTTACCTTTTACGCGATTAAGTCCTCTTTGTCAAATTCGATGCTCAAACAATAAAATTTTCTCTGAAACTTTCACACACATAAATTCATATACAATAAACTCAAAATATAAATATTAAATATTTATCGGACTCAGATTTGTGGTCCGAAACCACCTTTTCGATTAGGGTCGATTTGATGCATTACAATGATAGCATGATTTGTATGTGCATGAGCATTAATGTGGGTGACATGAGAGGAGGGGGAAGATTGATATCTGTGACTTTGGGTCGCCAGTGGTTTGGCACCACCAGTAGTTTGGTACCACAGTTGATATTCGTGACTTTGGGTCACTAGAGGTTTGGCACCTCATAGCGACTCGTCCGAGTGGCTTCGCACCACAGTGGGTTGGCCCCATATTTGATAAAACGGGATTGTCGCCAGTGATTTGGTATCAGAACGTGGATTGGCCCCACATATGGATTATTCGTGACTTTGGGTCACCAGTGGTTTGGCACCACATTATATTGATATCTGTGACTTTGGGTCACCCATGGTTTGGTACCACACGGGGTAGAAAAAGGAGTTATGGGTGGCTAGGTTTGGGTGCATGATGTATTTACTTGGTTATGAATCTGTGTAAGCATGTTGCTATAATTGGGAGGGGGATTATGCACTGAGTCTTTGTGACTCACCTTTTCCCTTATCTTTTCAGGTGGTTTATAGAGCGTAGATGAGGAGCCGGGTAGACTCGAGGTGGCCTTGCGATGTTTGCTTTCGGTTTTACATGGACTTTTAACTTGGGTACTTTACTTTAAATTTCATTTTTTTATTATTTGGGTGTAATAAGGCCATTAGTATTTTTATTTTGGGTTTTATTTTCGTCTGCTTAAGATTTGATTTCAAATATTGCTAAGTAAATTACTTGACTTGTTTTAATAATCTGAAACACAATGGTTTCTAAACTATAATACGCAATGGGTTTCTAAACTTTACCATCGGGTAGTATAATTCATATGTTAACAAGCCAACTTGAATGATTTACAAATCTAAGTTTTCCCAAGCTCAAAATCAAACGGTTTTAAATTAACTAAGTAAAAATTTACTCGGGTTTCAATTGTAACATCCCAAAATAGGGGTTATTCGTGATTGAATTATTTTGCTTGTGCTTAAATTTATGTGATATTATTTGTGGTGTTATAAGACTCAATTAGGGGTCTTGAGTAGGCTCAGTTTAGTAGAATAATTGTTAGTTTCGTTTATTTAATGAAGTAGATTATGTGAGCTTAGTACTTAAGTTAATTTAAGTGTCAATAAGTGACACAAGTTGAGTGCATGGCAAGTTGGTAATGGCGCATGGATATTAGCTTGAGGGAGTGGTTCAATCCTTAAATAGCATTGGGACAACTTTTATTTTTGCTTTGGTATGGTAAGTGTCGCCAAGGATAATTAAGGTAAGGGTTGACCTTGTTATTTTTGGTTAGTAGACTATAGGTTTAAGGCAAGTGTTAACATATGGAAGGGAATCAAGTAATTAAGGAAAATATGGAGACATGGGGCTAGTATCAAGGATTATGTTTTGGAAACATAATCATGGCCTTTGACCATGCATAGGGACTGCAATTTGGACTAAAGGGGAGCAGAAATTTTATGTTAGTCCGGCAAGGATTGAAGTCTTTTCTTTTGGTCATTCCTTGCATTTGGTGCAAAGTTTGCAAAACATTTTCTCTCAAACTCTTTTCTTTTTGGCCGAATTTTACCTTTTGATAAGCCTAATGCTTTTTGACCATTTGGTCACTTTTGTTCAATATCTATGTTCTCCTTTTCATTCTCTCAAAACTGAAACCTTCATCAACATCTTGTTCTCCTATTTGTTTTGCTTAAACACCAAAAATCTCCTATACTCTCTTATTTTCCAAAACTCTATTCCCTTTCCTATTATTTTCTTTCTTCCACTACAACCGAATATACTTCTTTGGGTGTGCTGAATTCTTTTCTCCCTTCTTGGCTAGTGTTGGCCGAATCTCAAGCAAAGGTGTCTCTTCTATTTTTCTTCTCCAATCGGTTTTTAAGGTGAGTGTCCAAGGCCGAATATTTTTCTTTGTTCTTGTCAACTTCTAAAGGAGTAAAAAGGCCAATTTCGGCACTTGTAGCAAGGATGCTAATCCGATTTGTTTTAGGCCTTCGGATTTGGAAGCGAGCAATTGAATCCATCATCTTTGATCAATCGATTTTGGTAAGGTGGTAAGGGTTTATTTTAAAGGATTATTCTTTAAGTAATCGAAAGTCAAGGCTAATAACATTAATGATGATGGTTGATTGTAGGGAAGTGAGGCCGATTCACATTTAGGAGTGTGTTGGCTAGTGTTCGAAGGCATTTGGGTAAGGTTTCAGGGTTCACAAGGAACCCTTCTCAATTATTTTGGTTTGGCCGAATAGGCCATGACACTAACCTAGTGTTTGGCCGAATATAGGGGCAAGGAAAACTTGTGTGGCCGATTTGTCTATTCGGGATTTAGGACTCTTGTTAATATCAGGTGTGTACATACACATCTTGTAACTTTTTAATATGCTAAGTGTTATATTATGCCTAATCGATTTGTGTAGATATGGATGTAATACCATCATGGTATCAATAAGGACTCGGGTAAGTCTTTATTGCTTTGAGATTATTATTTGATGCTTTTGGGAAGCATGACACATTTGGTATGTGTATTAATTGTTATATGTCAAATGATAAATTTATTAATGTTGTTAAATAAACCTTTTAGTATGATTATTGTAAAAGCATGTATTTGCTTGATGTGGGTTGATGAGTGGAGGGGGCAGTGATATTCGTGTCGACGGACACCAGTGTTTTGGTAACACATTGTGACTACGGTCACTAGAGGTTTGGTACCTCCAGAGGTTTGGCACCTCATAGCGACTTGTCCCTGTGGTTGAAACCACCGTGGGTTGGCCCCACTTTGAGATATGGGATCGTCTGCCAGTGATTTGGTATCACACGATGGGTTGGCCCCATCATTCGATTTGTGTCTTTGGACACCAGAGATTTGGTATCTCCAGTGATTTGGCATCACATTTGTGACTATATGTCACCAGTGGTTTGGCACCACCAGTGGTTTGGTACCACACGGGGTAGAGAAAGGCGTTTGGATGGTTAGGATGGGTGCATCTTAAACTTATGCATATTAATTGGTTATGATTTGTGTATGTTGTTGCATTAAATCGGGAAAGGGTTACACATTGAGTCTTGGTGACTCACCTTCTCCTTTAATTTTTCAGGTGACTCGTAGATTGCGGATGAGGAACCGGATGGACTTGAGGTGGCCATGCAGTGGACATTTTGATATAAATGAACTTTAAATTTTAATTATTTTTCTGTTGGTTTGTTTTATTTAAGATGTAATAAGGCCTCCTAGAATTATTTTGTTATTGTTGCATGTTTTGAATGTTTGGTTTAAACTAATTGATGATGCTAAAACGGATGCACATGTTTTCTCAAATTAAACACAAAATGTTTTAAAGTGCCATCGGGTACATTTGAAGTCTGTAAACAATTCGACTCAATAAATATTTTTAAACAAATTAAGTATGGTTTTTAACAAAGAGAATTGAATAAGAAAGGCATTTCAACAAAATTTTGAATCGGTTTTAAAATGGTTTTCAAAATGTTTTCTCTGTAGCAAACCAAATTCGGTCGTAATGTTTGGCCGGGTTTGGGGTGTTACAAATTGGTATCAGAGCCCAGTTCAAAGCTCGGCTGTGGGGGCCCAAGGCCCAAAAATGCTTTTAGTAGGCCTATTTGAAATATTTTGGTTTTGAATAAGCATGGCACCGAGTCTCCGGCACCTATCCGCCCAGGCAAGTACCTCTAACTTTTGTATGAATTATTTACTATAGAAGGGTAGGAAGCATGGGACATAGATAGTGATAAGTATTTTAAACTTTAGGACTAGTTTACCTCAAACAATGACATAAGACTTTAAAAGCCTAATTAAACAAACCTAGGACCAAGTCGCCGAGTTAGGGTGTGGTAACCTTGGTGCGCATGTCTAGGATTGGATCCGGAAGAGCTTGGTATTTAAGCAGTCCTCATGACTCACCTCCTCTTCGTAGGATTCCTACCTGGTGCGTAGCTTCGGTTCACCCTAACCAAGAGGACTCGGTCATGGGCAAAACCCTAAATAAAACCCGAAAGGGATTAGCCATGTTTTAGGAAAACTTCTGTTTTAAAATCACTAAATTATCTCTTTTTGATAATAGGACAAATTTATCTTCGAAAATTTTCAAATAATCCCGGTTTACCAAAATTACCAAAATGCCCCTAGTGGCAAAATTACGAAAATGCCCTTGGTTCTAGAATTACTGAATTACCTCGATTTCAATAAAATCTTCTTACTTTCCAAAAGTAGCCGAAAATCTTGTATTTCAAAATATATACACTGACTTAGGAAATTTACAAAATTACCCCCGACTGACAAAATTACCAAAATACCCTTAGTTTTAAAATTTTGCCATACCTTTAAATTGAAGAATTTTTCAAAAATACTCTTCAATTTTTAAAATTAAAAAATGATTTGATTTATCAAAGTTTTCAAATTTCTTCGATTTATTACGAAAATACCCTTGTAAAAAATGACGAAAATACCCTCAGGTTAGAAGCAGACGTAAATGCCCAAGAGTGCATAGGTATGAAAGGTATTAGGAATGGATGTACTTTTTCGTGTAAACTTGATAGAAGACTTAAAACTCTATTTGATCGAAAGAATCTCTATTAAATTCTTATCATAAAATTTCTTCACGAATAACCAAGTGAAACATGTACTAATTCATAAAATTTCCTAATCGATTAATGTTCGATAGTTAGAATGAGCTTTAGAGGACGTGGCCATCGTGGGACTTGGAAGGGTAGGATGATGATGTCGTAACACCGTCAGTCAGTCGTGGATCCGAGAATGATATCGCCACCACCACCCCCAACTTTTGGAGCCAAGAGCGGGATCAGACGGTGATGACGCAGGTGTCTGGCGATCTTGCGGGTTACAGAAAGGGTAGTGGAATGGGTGGAGGTGGAGGAGCTCAAAATTGGTACCGAGAGACTTGAGCTAACTGGTGCTGAATTTTTTGAGGTGTATCTGGTGTAGCACCAAATACGGCTGAGTATTGGCTAGAATCGACTGAAAGAATCATGGATGAGATAGATTTGACAAATGAGGAGAAACTAAAAGGGGCGGTGTCACTTCTCAAGGATGAGTCATATCGATGGTGGCTCACGGTTCGGAATGGTGTTGTAGTAGAAGATCTCACTTGGGACTTCTTTAAGGCAGCATATCAAAAGAAATATATTGGGTCTAGTTACATTGATGCGCAGCGTAAGGCATTCCTGAGTTTGGTCCAAGGGAGTAAATTCGTATCAGAGTATGAGGCTGAGTTCTTAAGATTGAGCTAATATGCTAGAGGTATTATGGCTTCGAAGCACGAGCAATGTGTTCGATTCGAAGATGGTTTGAAGGACGAGCTGAGATTGTTGATTGCTCCACATCAGGAGCGAGAGTTTGCTACTTTAGTTGAAAAGGCTAAGATAGCCGAAAGAATAAACGAATCTGGAAAGCAGAACTATGATCGGAATAAGCATAAGAGAGGATATGGATCATCTGGGTCAGCTGGCAATGTTCAGAAGAGGGCTAGGCAAAATGAGCCGAATCAGTCTGGGAGGTCTGTTACTACTAATCAGGGACCAGCACGGTGTAACCGACGTGGGAAATTTCATTGGGGCGAATGTTGGATCGGAGGAAAAGGCTGTTTCAAGTGTGGTTCACTGGATCACTGTGTGAGGGATTGTCCACGTAAGCAAGCCAGGAATCAGTCTGAAGGTCAAGGTCGGGTTCAATTCAGAAAGGAGGGACCAACACCGCAGAGAGGTCGTGGTAATGGTAGAGGAGGTAATGGTTCTGGTCGAGGCTGCGGATCATCAGGCAGAGGTGCAAGCAACACGGAGGCTAGCGACTGGTTTGGTGTATCTTTGAGGCGTCGTGAGGAGGGAGATGCACCGGACGTCATAATCGGTATGTTTTTAATCTTTGGTGTCCCATATACCGCTTTGATAGATGTGGGTTCGACGCATTCTTACGTTGCTAGTGGCATAGTAAAGACCATGAGTTTAGTTTCGTGGATCGCTTCAGGAGGATGACCGTACTTAGTCCTTTAGGTTACTCTGTAGAAGTAGATAAGTTGTATAGAGATGTACCCCTAGAACTCCAAGGGGTAGTGTTTGTAGCCGATCTGATAGAACTGCCGTTTGAGGAGTTCGATCTGATTCTTGGGATGGATTGGTTGGTCAAGTACCAAGCAAGTTTGGATTGCGCTGCTAAACGCATGGTTTTGAAGACGGTTGAAGGTGAAGAAGTGGTCATGATAGGCAATAGGAGAGATTATCTATCCAATGTGATATCTATGTTGAAAGCTGTGAAGATGGTCAGGAAGGGCTGTGAGGCGTTCGTTGTTCATGTGTGTGCTTTGGAAGATAAAGAGTTTTCTGTGGGGAATGTTCGAACTGTAAAGGATTATGCTGACGTATTTCCTGAAGAACTTCCGGGTTTGCCTCCAGATCGGGAAGTTGAATTCGGTATAGACTTGCTACCTAGAACGGCACCTGTGTCTATAGCACTGCATCTCGAATGGCACCAAGGAATTGGTGGAACGAAGGCTCAAATTGTGGAGCTCTTAGACCAAGTATTTATCCGACCAAGTATATCTCCGTGGGAGCACTGTGCTGTTTGTCAAAAAGAAGGACGGTTCAATGCGGATGTGTATCGACTACCGCCAATTGAACAAGTTGACGATTAAGAACAGGTATCTGTTACCTCGAATTGATGACTTGTTTGACCAACCGAAGGGTGCATCGGTATTCTCAAAGATAGATCTTAGGTCGGGATATCATCAACTCAAGGTGAAGGAGGTTGATGTGCACAAGACGACATTTAAATGCAAGGTATGGGCATTACGAGTTTTGGTGATGCCATTTGGGTTGACCAATGCAACCGACAAAGATTCATGGACTTAATGAATAGGGTGTTTCAAAGAAGATTTGGATCAATTTGTCGTGGTGTTCGTAGGCGACATATTGGTTTACTCAAAGACGGAGGAGGAACATGACATGCATCTGCGTATAGTTCTACAAGTATTGAGGGAGAAGCAGTTATATGCCAAATTCAGTAAGTGCGAATTTTGGCTTAGAGAGGTGGCTTTCTTAGGTCACGTAGTGTCAGTAGAAGGGATTATAGTAGATCCTCGCAAGATCGAAGCGGTGTTGGACTGGAAACCACCTAGGTCGGTGGCAAAAATTCAAAGTTTTCTGGGTCTGGTAGGGTACTATCAGAGGTTTGTGGAAGGATTCTCTTTAATCGCTGCACCGTTAAGAAAAGGAATTCCATTTGTGTGGACGGAGAAGCAACAAGAAAGTTTTGACAAGCTAAGGAAGATTCTCGACTAAGCTCGGTGCTCGTATAGCCCGAGGCGGGGAAAGTTGTATACGTTTCTTGTGATCGCCCCATCTTGGTTTGGGATGTGTATTGATGCAAGAAGGGAAGGTAGTGGCCTATCGTCCGTCGCCTAAGACCGCATGAGGTTAACTATCCAACGCACGACTTGGAGTTAGCGGTTGTAGTCTTCGCTTTGAAGATATGGAGGCATTATTTGTGCGGGAGAAGTCGATAGTCTACACGGATCACAAGAGTCTTAAGTATCTTTTAACTCGGAAGGATTTGAATTTGAGGCGTTGGTGGATTGAACTGTTGAAGGACTACTACCGCTCGATCGAGTATCATCCGTAAGGCTAACGTTGTGGCGTACGCGTTGAGCCGTAAGGTTTATCGATTTAAGATCGATGTTTGCTCGACTTAACTGCTCGACGATGGGAGTCTTTTGGCGAATTGCAAGTCAAACCGACTTGGTTAGATCGATTAAGGAGAAGTAGTTAGAGGATGATGGTTTGAATGATCGGAGGTTGCAAGTTCAGAATGGTGGATTAGAAGATTTTAGTCTGTCCAGTGATGGAGTTTTGTGCTTTAAAGGGAGAGCTTGTATGCCGAAGGATGTGGAGTTGAGGCAAAGGATTCTTCGAGATGCGCATAGCAGCCCATATGTTATACATCCCGGAGGTAGCAAGATGTATCGGGATTTGAGAGAGCAGTTTTGGTGGCTGTGTGCAAGCGGAAGTAATCGAGTTCGTGGGTAAGTGTCTGACGTGTCAGCAAGTTAAAGCTGAACATCAGTTGCCATCTGGGTTACTTCAGTCGGTGAAAATTCCTCAGTGGAAGTGAGAGAGGATCACCATGGACTTTGTCAGTGGATTACCTCTTACGCCTAGTAAGAAGGATTCAGTTTGGGTGATTGTAGATCGTCTGACTAAGTCAGCGCATTTCATACCGGTAAGGGTAGATTATTCGCTTCAGAAGCTAGCAAAGTTATATGTAACCGAGATAGTGAGATTGCATGGTGTGCCAGTATCGATTATCTCGGATAGGGATCCGAGGTTTACGTCAAGGTTTTGGAGAGCTTTGCATCAAGCCTTGGGAACGAGATTGGACTTCAGCACAACCTTTCACCCGCAAACTGACGGACAATCAGAGAGAGTGATTCAGATCTTAGAAGATATGCTGAGAGGTTATGTTCTAGATTTTAGTGGTAGCTGGGAAGAGTATCTACTGTTGGCGGAATTCGCTTATAACAATAGTTATCAGCGAGCATTGAGATGGCTCCATATGAAGCCTCAGATGGATTTGAAATGCCGAACTCCTACTTGTTGGGCGGAGTTGGGTGAACGACAAGTTTTGGGTCCGGAGTTGGTGACTGAAACTAAGGACAAAGTTAAGGTAATTCGGGCTCGTCTCAAGGAAGCATCGGATAGGCAGAAGTCCTATGCCTATCTCAAGCGCAAGGAAATGGAATATGCTGTGGGAGATAAAGTTTTTCTGAAGGTGTCGCCTTAGAAGAAGGTGTTATGATTTGGGAAAAAAGGGAAGCTAAGCCCTAGGTTCATCGGGCCATATACAGTGTTAAAGCGAATGGGACCAGTAGCTTACCAGCTCAAACTGTCGGCGGAGTTGAATCAGATTCATAACGTCTTCCATGTGTCGATGCTTAGGCGATATCGGTCAGATCCATCACACATTGTGCCTGTGGCAGAGATTGAGGTAAACTCGGATTTATCTTTCGAGGAGGAACCAATCCAAATTTTAGATCGAGATATCAAGGTTTTGCGCAGGAAGTCAGTATTTTTGGTGAAAGTACTATGGCGAAACCATGGTGCTGAGGAAGCTACGTGGGAACCCGAGAGTGTGATGCGGCAGCAATACCCCCACCTTTTCTGATCAGGTAATTTCGAGGTCGAAATTATTTTTAAGGGGGTAGAACTGTAACATCCCAAAATAGGGGTTATTCGTGATTGAATTATTTTGCTTGTGTTTAAATTTATGTGATATTATTTGTGGTGTTATAAGACTCAATTAGGGGTCTTGAGTAGGCTCGGTTTAGTAGAATAATTGTTAGTTTCTGTTTATTTAATGAAGTAGATTATGTGAGCTTAGTACTTAAGTTAATTTAAGTGTCAATAAGTGACACAAGTTGAGTGCATGGCAAGTTGGTAATGGCGCATGGATATTAGCTTGAGGGGAGTGGTTGAATCCTTAAATAGCATTGGGACAACTTTTATTTTTGCTTTGGTATGGTAAGTGTCGGCCAAGGATAATTAAGGTAAGGGTTGACCTTGTTATTTTTGGTTAGTAGACTATAGGTTTAAGGCAAGTGTTAACATATGGAAGGGAATCAAGTAATTAAGGAAAATATGGAGACATGGGGCTAGTATCAAGGATTATGTTTTGGAAACATAATCATGGCATTTTGACCATGCATAGGGACGACAATTTGGACTAAAGGGGGAGCCAAAATTTTATGTTAGTTTGGCAAGGATTGAAGTCTTTTCTTTTTGGTCATTCCTTGCATTTGGTGCAAAAGTTTGCAAAACATTTTCTCTCAAACTCTTTTCTTTTTGGCCGAATTTTACCTTTTGATAAGCCTAATGCTTTTTGACCATTTGGTCACTTTTGTTCAATATCTATTTTCTCCTTTTCATTCTCTCAAAATCGAAACCTTCATCAATATCTTGTTTTCCTATTTGTTTTGCTTAAACACCAAAAATCTCCTATACTCTCTTCTTTGCCAAAACTCTATTCCCTTTCCTATTATTTTCTTTCTTCCACTACAACCGAATATACTTCTTTGGGTGTGCCGAATTCTTTTCTCCCTTCTTGGCTAGTGTTGGCTGAATCTCAAGCAAAGGTGTCTCTTCTATATTTCTTCTCCAATAAGTTTTTAAGGTGAGTGCCCAAGGCCGAATATTTTTTTTTGTTCTTGTCAACTTCTAAAGGAGTAAAAAGGCCAATTTCGACACTTGTAGCAAGGATGCTAATCCGATTTGTTTGAGGGCCTTCTGGATTTGGAAGCGAGCAATTGAATCCATCATCTTTGATCAATCGATTTTGGTAAGGTGGTAAGGGTTTATTTTAAAGGATTATTCTTTTAAGTAATCGAAAGCTGAAGGCTAATAACCTTAATGATGATGGTTGATTGTAGGGAAGTGAGGCCGATTCACATTTAGGAGTGTGTTGGCTAGTGTTCGAAGGCATTTGGGTAAGGTTTCAGGGTTCACAAGGAACCCTTCTCAATTATTTTGGTTTGGCCGAATAGGCCATGACACTAACCAGTGTTTGGTCGAATATAGGGCAAGGAAAACTTGTGTGGCGATTTGTCTATTCGGATTTAGGACTCTTGTTAATATCGGTGTGTACATACACATCTTGTAACTTTTAATATGCTAAGTGTTATATTATGCCTAATCGATTTGTGTAGATATGGATGTAATACCATCATGGTATTAATAAGGACTCGGGTAAGTCTTTATTGCTTTGAGATTATTATTTGATGCTTTTGGGAAGCATGACACATTTGGTATGTGTATTAATTGTTATATGGCAAATGATAAATTTATTAATGTTTTTAAATAAACCTTTTAGTATGATTATTGTAAAAGCATGTATTTGCTTGATGTGGGTTGATGAGTGGAGGGGCGGTGATATTCGTGTCGACGGACACGGTGTTTTGGTAACACATTGTGACTACGGTCACCAGAGGTTTGGTACCTCAGAGGTTTGGCACCTCATAGCGACTTGTCCTCGTGGTTGAAACCACCGTGGGTTGGCCCCACTTTGAGATATGGGATCGCCTCGCGCTGATTTGGTATCACACGATGGGTTGGCCCCATCATTCGATTTGTGTCTTGGACACCGAGATTTGGTATCTCCGGTGATTTGGCATCACATTTGTGACTATATGTCACCAGTGGTTTGGCACCACCAGTGGTTTGGTACCACACGGGGTAGAGAAAGGCGTTTGGATGGTTAGGATGGGTGCATCTTAAACTTATGCATATTAATTGGTTATGATTTGTGTATGTTGTTGCATTAAATCGGGAAGGGTTACACATTGAGTCTTGGTGACTCACCTTCTCCTTTAATTTTTCAGGTGACTCGTAGATTGCGGATGAGGAACAGGATGGACTCGAGGTGGCCATGCAAATGGACATTTGATATAAATGAACTTTAAATTTTAATTATTTTTCATTGGTTTGTTTTATTTAAGATGTAATAAGGCCTCCTAGAATTATTTTGTTATTGTTGCATGTTTTGAATGTTTAGTTTAAACTAATTGATGATGCTAAAACGGATGCACATGTTTTCTCAAATTAAACGCAAAATGTTTTAAAGTGCCATCGGGTACATTTGAAGTCTGTAAACAATTCGACTCAATAAATATTTTAAAACAAATTAAGTATGGTTTTTAACAAAGAGAATTGAATAAGAAAGGCATTTCAACAAAATTTTGAATCGGTTTTAAAATGGTTTTCAAAATGTTTTCCCTGTAGCAAACCAAATTCGGTCGCAATGTTTGGCCCGGGTTTGGGGTGTTACATCAATAGACTTTAACATTTTTCTTAAGTAATGAATGGCAAACGAGTTTTAAAAAGCCTTTCGGGATTTCAAAGCAACTAAACGTTTTCAACTATACATACACCAGATTTTCCAAACACATGGCAATCAGAGTATCTTCACAAAGAAGGAATAAAATAAAATAAAATAAACTAGGTAACTTGTTTTCTTCGAAACGTTTTACCCTGTGACACCCCAGATTCGGTCGTGGTGTGTTGACCGGGTTGGGATGTTACATTCAAAGCCGAATCTTCTCTTCATCTATATTGTTTTGTTGATTATTCCTTCAACCTTCGTTTAAGCAATCGGTAATAACTCTTTTCGAATCTCTTCTTTTCCCTTCTTTTCTTAGCAAAACATATATAAGTTTGGGAGGGTCTTATGATCGATAATAATGTTCTTTTCCCTTAGACAATCTTTCATTTTTATAGTGTGATAGTGGAGGGCCGAATCACCATCTCGTCAAAGTCATCTTGAGGTTGTTAAGTTCAGATCATATTTTTCAAGGTAAGGGTTCTTATCAAGGAGCTATATACTACTCGACATATTATTATAGACGGACTACTAATCGATTTCGTTTTAGGGGACGTTATCGCTCGATTTTTATCTTGTGGAACAAGGATATTTTGTGGTAAGCCGATTTCACCCTTAAAACCGTTAGTCACATTTTCTGATATACTATTTTGTAGGACTAACGATCTTTTGTCAATGGAGACAATCAAGATAGGGATGAAATAGGTTGTAAATAGTGTTCGAAAGAGGGGTGGTTCCACTATTCCCCTAAAATTGAAGCGAAGGGCTATTTCGGGAATCCGAGATTTTCCACCGGGTTGTGGACCCTCATCCGAGGAGAATCTATTATTTGAAGTCGTTCGTACTCCTGAACCTTTGTTTGTTCGTGGATATTCATTGGGAAACGAACCAACAATCGGGGAAAAACCGCATATAGAAGTTGTTCGAAATTCCAATGGTAAAGTCTAGATTGTTATTTATAAGAATAGATTTATAAATAGTATTAGTGTTCTAAATTATCGTGATGCGTGTTTAGGTATCAACGAGCTGGAAAGTCTAGTTCTCACTGTAACCAGGTGTGTAACTTCACACTTATCTCTCGGGTTAGATACTATACCGTAAGTATTGGGATAAAATCGTAAAGATGGCAAAATCAGAGAAATACGAAGTAAAATTGGAGAAATACGAAATAATTAACACTTTTGTGTAAATGCATGAAAACGGTTAAAGTCATGGAAATTACGAAAATGCCCTCAATGGGTTATTTGATAAATAGTAAAATTTTATGCCTCATGCAATATATGGGCCAACAACTGCTAGATCGATATATGGGCCAAGGTTTGCTAGGTCGTTAAATGGGCTAAAATGCTATTTTGCCTTATGGGCCAAAACGAAAATTTGAAATATGGACCCACTTGTATTATGGGCTTTTTGTTAAATTAATCATGTGAATGTATTATTATGTTTTATATATAAACATGATTGCATGGGTTGGGAAAATTGACGAAGAGAAGAAAGGTCTGTTGCCAAAAATCTAGTTCGGTGGTGCACCACAATATTATTTAAAATGGCTTTATGCCTGCGATTGGTGTGTTGGCGGGGTGGGTTGACTTGATCCCCACAGGTGTGTTGGTTGGTACGGATGGTTTGTAGCGGATGGAATATTTATGATTGGTTAGGAATTTCATTCTACATACATTATTATTATTATATTATTAAATCTGTAAATGGGCTTAAGCCCATTATAATGTCTTGATGATTTGGCCCAGTGGATATAGTAAGTGGGTTATACACTGAGTTCTGAGTAACTCACTCTGCTTTATTATCCTTCTCAGGTAATGGCAATTGATGGAGGCTTGGGCTGGGAATGACTTCGTGGAGGCCATACTTCGAACAAGGATTTTATAAACTATGAACTTCAATTAAGTATATTTATTTAATTACTATTTTGGGTATGATGTAATAAGGCCTCTATTATTATTATTTTATGGATTTTTATGTGTGGATGGATTAATTATGCTTTAGACACTTAATTTGGACTAACACTATTTTAATAATGTTTCTTGAAATATTTTGTTTTTAAACATATGAGATTCTTTAAATATTCTTGTTTTGATTCTTTTGAACTCTTTAAAAATTATTTTAAAGTCTTTAACAATTAAATATTAAATAATAAGATTTCAAACTAGTACTACTTTATTCATCAATTTTAAATCAAATTATTGGTTTTATTAAACTTCATTTTCAAAAGGTTTTGTAGAACTATTTTACCTAAATCATTAGATAATTAAATGGATGTTCGTTATGTGTGACAAACCAAATCTCGTCTTAATGCATAGACCTGGTTTGGGGTGTTACATTTAATGGTATCAAAGCTGTTTCAAAACTCAGTTGTGGTAGGGTTCAACAAATAACTTTCGTTTGAAATTATTTTAATTATTTTTTAAAGGTTGTATGGCACCACAAGCATCCAGCACCAAGTCAAGTAAGTATTCATTACTGAATGATTATTATGATGATATGATCATAGGAACACTCTAGAACTTCTAGTTTTAAGTGTTGAAAATTGTAGAGATCGAGACTATAGGATGTGTTTGCAAAAAAACAACTTTCTCTCATGAATCTCATAAAATATCGTTAATAAACACAAAAATAGTTTTCTAATTCATAAAATTTGTAATCAGATTAAAATAACTTAGTCAGTATAAGTGTCAGAGGACTCAGACATGGTAGACGTGGCCGTGGAAGAGGCTGAGGTGCTAGAGCTGTGTCTGAGGAATCGGGACATATCCCGAAAATAGATGCACCGGCATCACTTGCGTCAAAAAATGAATCACAGGACCATAGAAGAGAAGATAATGCTTTGACACGAGCAATGTTGTGAGTCCTTGAAAGGGTCGCTAGAACTAGAGCTAGGCCAATAGCTCGTGGGTCGATATCGGATCGACTGAAATCAAGTGATACTGAAGTTTTTAGAGGTGTTTCAGGTATGGCTCCGAATGTTGCTAAATATTGGCTTGAGGCTATAGAGCGAGTTATGGATGATTTAGAGTGCACTGTAGAGCAGAAACTAAGAGGAGCGGTGTCCTTGTTAAGGGACGAGGCATATCAATGGTGGCTTACTGTTCGAGAAGGCATCGAAGCTGCATTCGTTACTTGGGAATTCTTCAAAGCTGCCTTTCAAGGGAAATATGTAGGGACAAGTTATGTGGATGATCGGAGGAAGGAACTCTTGAATCTGGTTTAAGGAAATAAGACGGTGGCAGCTTATGAGGCAGAATTTTTACGCTTCAGTCGTTATGCTCGAACTATAGTACCAATGGATCATGAGTGCTGTGTACGCTTCGAGGATGGCCTGAATGATGAGTTGCGAGTACTGATAGCCCCACAACAAGTAATAATTTTTACCACGCTTGTGGAGAAAGCCAAGATAGCCGAAAAGGCTAAGAGCTCAGAACGTCAGAACCGGGAAAGAGTCAGAGGCAAGAGAGATAAAAAGTATTCGGGTTATTCAAAAAGGTTATAGAAGAGGCCTCGAAATGATAAGCCAGCTCAAGGTAGAGCACCTGTGGCTATTAATCAGAATCGAGACTGTGCCGAATGTGGAAAATGATACCCTGTAGAGTGCTGGAGGAAAACTGGTGCTTGTTATAAATGTGGTTCCAAGGATCATCAATATAAGAATTGCCCTCGACGGATGGATACGACTCAGGAAGCTTGTAACCCTGATGTTCGATTAGCGAGGCGCCGGCTGACCACCGAGAGGCCGTGGACCAGGTCGTGGTGGTAATGGGGTTGGACGCAAACAAGGTGCACCGGGTCGAGGCAATGGTTCCAGAGGTAATGTGGAGGTAAGACAACCAGGGTTGGTCTATGTGGTTAGACGCCGTAAGGATGGCAATGCAACTGATGTGATAACTGGTACGTTCTTCATCTTTTGATGCACTTGTTATTGCTTTGATAGATATCGGTTCTACCCTCTCGTATGTTGCTATTGCCATATCTAAAAACTGAATATAGAATCTATGATTATCGATAGTGAGATAACGATAATTAGTCCTTTAGGACAGTCGATATTTGTGAATAAACTATTTAGAGACGTGCCCTTAGAAATCCAAAGAGAAATATTTTTGGCGAATTTGATGGAACTGCCTTTCGAAGAATTCGATCTCATTTTGGGCTAGATTGGTTGGTGAAGCACGGATGCATTTGGATTGTGCTGTAAAGCGAATGTCAATAAGGACTTTGGATGTTAAGGAAGCAGTAATGATAGTGAACGAAGGAATTACTTGGCAAATGTGGCATCTGCATTAAAGGCAGAAAAGTTGGTGCGAAAAGGGTATGGCGCATTCCTAGCTTTTATTTGTGCTTTGGATGCCAAGGAGTTATTAGTGGAAGATGTGAGAACGGTGAAGGAATTTTTAGATGTCTTTCCCAAAGAACTTCCTAGTACACCTCCAGATCGAGAAGTAGAATTTGGTATTGAGCTTTTGCCCGGAACGGCTCCAGTGTCTATTGCACCTTATAGGATGGCACCGAAGGAGTTGGTAGAGCTTAAAGCTCAAATTCAAGAGTTTTTGGATCGGGGATTTATTCGACCGAGTGTGTCTCCGTTGGGAGCACCGGTTTTGTTCGTTAAGAAGGATGGGTCGATGCGTATGTGCATTGATTACAGGCAGTTGAATAAACTAACAATGAAGAATAGGTATCCCTTGCCGAGAATTGATGACCTGTTTGATCAATTGAAAGGAGCATAAGTTTTCTCCAAAATTGATTTGAGATTGGGTTATCATCAACTCAAAGTAAAAGAGGCAGATATTCATAAGACGGCATTCCAAACTCGTTATGGACATTATGAGTTCTTGGTGATGCCGTTTGGGTTGACCAATGCACCAGCTGCATTTATGGACATGTTGAATCGGGTCTTTCAACCTTATTTAGACCGATTTATGGTAGTGTTCATAGATGACATTTTGGTATATTCGAGAAATAAAGAGGAGCGTGACTCACATTTGTGTATAGTATTGCAGTTACTTCGTGATAAGCAACTCTATGCCAAATTAAGTAAATGTGAATTTTTGTTAAGGGAAGTGACTTTCTTGGGTCATGTGGTGTCAGCTGAAGGAATAAGGGTGGATCCTCGGAAGATTGAGGCTGTATTGGATTGTAAACCACCGAAGTCAGTAGCTGAGATTTGGAGTTTCTTAGGTTTGGCTGGATATTATAGACGCTTTGTTGTGGGGTTTTCGTTGATTGCTGCACCCCTAACTAAGCTATTGCGAAAGGGAGTACCGTATGTATGGACTGATAAACAATAAGAAAGTTTCGAGAAATTGAAGAAGATTTTGACGAAAGTACCAGTACTGATTCAACCTGAGGCTGGAAAAGAATTTATAGTCTACTGTGACGCGTCACACACGGGTTTAGGATGTGTGCTGATGCAAAATGGAAAAGTGGTGGTCTATACTTCTCGTCAGTTGAGACCGCACGAAGTAAACTACCCTACTCATGACTTGGAGTTGGATGCGGTAGTGTTTGCTTTAAAGATTTGGAGGCACTACCTCTACGGTGAGAAGTCTATCATCTATACGAATGATAAGAGTCTTAAGTATCTTCTTACCCAGAAGGAGTTAAACTTGAGACAAAGAAGGTGGGTGGAGTTGTTAAAGGATTATGATTTCTCAATCGAGTAACATCCTGGAAAGGCTAACGTGGTAGCAGCCGCATTAAGTCGTAAGGTGGTATCTGATTTAAGAGCAATGTTTGCTCATCTGAGTTTGTATGAGAATGGTAGTCTGTTACCGAAACTTCAGGTGAAGCCTCTATGGTTAGATCAGATCAGGGAAAAGCAGATATCAGATGAAAAGTTGGGATCCTTAATTCAGCAAGTTGAAAGTGGTGAAATAGAGGATTTTGGTATGAATAATGATGAAGTGTTGTGTTTTCATGGAAGAATTTGTATGCCCAAGGACTCAGATTTGAGACAAATGATTCTGCGGGAGGCGCATAGTAGCCATTATGCTATGTACCCCGGAGGAAATAAGATGTATAGAGATATCCGTGAACTGTATTGGTGGCCAGGGTTGAAGCGTGAGATTTTTGAGTTTGTAGGTAAATGTTTGACTTGTTAACAAATGAAGGAGGAGCATCAACTGCCGTTAGGCTTATTACAACCGGTAAAGATTCCCCTATGGAAATGGGAGCGGATATAAATGGATTTTGTTAGTGGGTTACTTTTAACATCTACTAAGAAAAATTTCGTTTGTGTAGTATTTGATCATTTGACGAAGATTGCTCATTTTCTTCCTGTTTGTACGAACTACTCATTACAGAAGTTGGCTAAGCTGTATGTATCTGAGATCGTGAGGTTGCATGGGGTACAAGTGTCTATCATATCGAACAGGGATCCCAGGTTTACATCACGGTTTTGGAAAGCTTTACATGAGGCTTTGGGAACAAAGTTAAACTTTAGTACGGTTTTCATCCTCAGTCAGATGGTCAGTCAGAAAGAGTAATTCAGATTTTGGAAGACATGTTACATGGTTGTATAATCGACTTCAGAGGTAGTTGGGAGGATTTCCTACGGTTGGTAGAGTTCACGTATAATAAAAGTTACCAATCCATTATCCAAATGGCGCCTTATGAAGCTTTATACGGTCGTAGGTGTCGTACCCCTACTTGTTAGACTTAATTGGGGGAACGATAGTCGTTGGGCCCTGAGTTGATATCTGAGACGGAAGAAAAGGTAAAGGTGATTCGAGCACAGTTAAAGGAAGCTTTGGACTGACAAAAATCGTATGCGAATCTGAAGAGTAAGGATATTGAGTTTGCAATGGGAGATTAGGTCTTTCTGAAAGTCTCACCTTGGAAGAAGATTTTTAGATTTGGAAGGAAGGGCAAGTTGAGCCCTAGGTTCATTGGTCCATATCATGTGATGAAGCGTGTTGGTCCAGTGGCCTATCATCTTGAATTACCTCCGGAGTTGAGTCAGATTCATAATATTTTCCATGTTTCTATGCTGAAGCACTATAGATCGGATCCGTCTCACATAGTACTGGTAGAAGAAGTGGAGTTGATATCAGACTTATCTTTTGAGGAGGAACCAGTGGAAATCTTAGTCCGAGATGTTAAGGTGCTAAGAAATAAGACCGTGCCGTTGGTCAAGGTTTTATGGCGTAATCACGGAGTGGAGGAAGCTACGTGGGAGCCTGAGGATGCAATTCGTCAACAATATCCTCACCTCTTTTAATCAGGTAAAATTTTGAGGATGAAATTTTCTTTAAGGGGGTAAAATTGTAACATCTTAAAAATGTGAGTATCGATATGTTACATGTTTTTGGTGTTTAGCTTGTGAATGATTTTATTTGTGTGTTTAATATAGTCTTTAGAAGGCTCAGGTTTATTCAGAGTTAGAATAAATTTAAGTAAATAGTACTTTACTGTAGAGGAATCAGGTGACTATGAAGTTTAAGTTAATTAAAGTGGTAAAAGATAGCATAAGTTGAGTTATTGGTTAAGTGGATATGCGCTACATGTATGGTATTGAGGGGAGAGGTTCGAATCTCCTAGCATGCAAATTGTGAGCATTTATTTTTGCTCTTTCCTAGCAAATGTCGGCCAAGCTTCATTCTTGGATAAGATGGACAAATTCTTTTATGGTAAGGAGGCTAAAGGTTATGGCAAGCATGAATTTAGGGATAGAATCAACTTGATTTTAGGGATAGAATTTTTAATCTTTTGGAAAGTGGAAGATCACAAGGCATGATACGACGATGATGTCTTGGAAACTTTTGAATGGACATTTTGTCCATGAATTTGGACGGCATTGTGGACTAAAGGGGGAGCCAAATTTTGAGTGGCAAATTTTGGTGATAGGTTTAGTTTGATTGGTAGCTTTGGGGTATCATTTGTCACTTTTGTTTTGCTAGACATTTCTCCTTTCATCTTTCCCTCTCTTAGCCGAATGTGTTTGTGTTATGAGGAAGCAACTTTTGTTTTGTTTCTTTTGGTCATTTTTTTGACCATTTGGGTCATTTATTTTGCAAAACCTCTTAAGTGCTTCATCTTGTATTCTCTCCTAGTGCTGAAATTATCAACACAAAAAGCCATTTCTTTTTCCTTCTCCTCCCCCATTGCCGAATGCATTTTGTTCCTAAACTCATCACCTTTCTCTTTCTCTTTTCTTCTCTTTGAAAACTGAATCATAAACACCTATCCCCAATTCTCTTTTCCTCTCTATTTTATTTATCATTCAAACACCTTCTCCATCCTTTTCTCCCCATGGCCGAATGGTACTAATACCATTTCCTTCAATTTTCCTTCAAAGCCGAATCTTCTCTTCATCTATGTTGTTTTGTTGATTATTCCTTCAACCTTCGTTTAAGCAATCGGTAATAACTCTTTTCGAATCTTTTCTTTTCCCTTCCTTTCTTAGCCGAATATATATAAGTTTGGGAGGGTCTTATGACCGATAATAACATTCTTTTCCCTTAGACAATCTTTCATTTTTATAGTATGATAGTGGAGGGCCGAATCACCATCTCGTCAAAGTCATCTTGAGGTTGTTAAGTTCGGATCATATTTTTCAAGGTAAGGGTTCTTATCAAGGAGCTATATACTAGACATATTGTTATAGACGGACTACTAATCGATTTCATTTTAGGGGACGTTATCACTCGATTTTTTATCTTGTGGAATAATGATATTTTGTGGTAAGCCGATTTCACCCTTAAAACCGTTAGTCACATTTTCCGATATACTTTTTAGTTGGACTAACGATCTTTTGTCAATGGAGACAATCAAGATAGGGACGAAAAAGGTTGTGAATAGTATTTGGAAGAGGGGTGGTTTCGCTATTCCCTCGAAATTTAAGCGAAGGGTTGTTTCGAGAATTCGAGATTTTCCACCAGGTTGTGGACTCTCATCCGAGGAGAATCTATTATTTGAAGTCATTCGTACTCCTGAACCTTTGTTTGTTCGTAGATATTCATCGGGAAACAAACCAATAATCGAGGAAAACCGCATATAGAAGTTGTTCGAAATTCCAAGGGTAAAGTCTAGATCGTTATTTATAAGAATAGATTTATAAATAGTATTAGTGTTCTAAATTATCGTGATGCGTGTTTAGGTATCGACGAGCAGGAAAGTCTAGTTCTCACTGTAACCAGGTGTGTAACTTCACACTTATCTCTCGGGTTAGATACTATAACGTAAGTATTGGGATAAAATCGTAAAGATGGCAAAACCAGAGAAATACGAAATAATTAACACTTTTGTGTAAATGCATGAAAACGGTTAAAGTCATGGAAATTACGAAAACGCCCTCAATGGGTTATTTGATAAATAGTAAAATTTTATGCCTTATGTGATATATGGGCCAACAACTGCTGGATCGATATATGGCCAAAAACTGCTTGATCAATATATGGGCCAAGGTTTGCTAGATCGTTAAATGGGCTAAAATGTTATTTTGCCTTATGGGCCAAAATGAAAATTTGAAATATGGACCCACTTGTATTATGGGCCTTTTGTTAAATTAATCATGTGAAAGTATTGTTATGTTTTATATATAAACATGATTGCATGGGTTGGGAAAATTGACGAAGAGAAGAAAGGCCTGTTGCTAAAAATCTAGTTCGAGTGGCTTTGCCACAATCTAGTTCGGTGGTGCACAATAATATTATTTAAAATGGCTTTATGCCTGCGATTGGTTTGTTGGCGGGGTGGTTTGACTTGATCCCCACAGGTGTGTTGGTTGGTACCGGTGGTGTGTAGCAGATGGAAAATTTAGTATTGGTTGGGAATTTCATTCTACATGCATTATTATTATTATAATATTAAATCCGTAAATGGGCTCATGCCCATTATAATGTCTTGATGATTTGGCCCAGTGGATATGGTAAGTGGGTTATACACTGAGTTTTGAGTAACTCACTCTGCTTTATTATCCTTCTCAGGTAATGGCAGTTGATGGAGGCTTGGGCTGGGGATGACTTCGTGGAGGCCATACTTCGAACAAGGATTTTATAAACTATGAACTTCAATTAAGTATATTTATTTAATTACTATTTTGGGTATGATGTAATAAGGCCTCTATTATTATTATTTTATGGATTTTTATGTGTTGATGGATTTAATTATGCTTTAGACACTTAATTTGGACTAATACAATTTTAATAATGTTTCCTTAAATATTTTGTTTTTAAACATATGAGATTCTTTAAATATTCTTGTTTTGATTCTTTTGAACTCTTTAAAATTATTTTAAAGTCTTTAACAATTAAATATTAAATAATAAGATTTCAAACTAGTACTACTTTATTCATCAATTTTAAATCAAATTCTTGGTTTTTACGAAACTTCATTTTCAAAAGGTTTTGTAGAACTGTTTTACCTAAATCATTATATAATTAAATGGATGTTCGTTATATGTGACAAACCAAATCTCGTCTTAATGCATAGACCTGGTTTTGAGTGTTACAGCCAACAACTATGGCATTATACAAAATAGATTATTCATCTAAAGGCCAACACATCTCCATTTACAACAAAATTCACTAACTTGTCTAGCCTCTATAAATGTCATATACAAAACATTGAGTCTCATACTCATAATCATCGACATGCACCCCTGCACTCAATACCACATTTACTCAAAAGTACAACACATCATTTTATCACACTAATACATCCACACAGCTAAATTACTAGGTGGTTTTGCACCCACCCACCACAATCAAATAATAAGGTAGTATCGCACATAGCCTACCAAGAGGAAATCATAGTGGTTTCGCACATAGCCCACTAAATAGTATACTTCACTAAGGTATCGCACACATCCCATCGTTGTTAAGTATTAAGGTGGTATCGCACTTAGCCCACCATCAAATATTATCACTATACATCAACATATATACTTACTCATTCATTCATTCATGATATATACCACATTCATTCCGCTTGAACCACATAGGTTCTCAATCATTCTCATTCATTCTCAGTCATGCTACACACTAGCTAGCATTAAGAATGTATAAGTATAATCGCATTGATAATGCATAAACTTACCTCGACACTCAAAAGTATAGAGACGTGCAATTTAGTCCACCACCTTTCTCTTGCCTCGGTTTTGATCTGGGCTTCGTCTTTCTTGATCTATAATGATAAATCAACTCATTCAATACACATATTTACACTTATCTCCTATTTTAGCAAAATTACTATTTTTTCCTAATCTTTCTCATATTTACACTTTTGCCCTAAGGCTCGTAAAGTGATTTTCATTCAACTTTCTAGCCTTTTATGCTTAGCTGAACCATTTACTTAACTAAAGAAATCATCAATTCTCACTAAATCACACATGTATGACCAAACTCGAGACTTTCACAAACAAGTCCTTACATGCATTTTTCATGGAAATCATTTAGCAAAAGATGTTTCTACTCCATCAAGCTTTCATATTCTTCCATAAAACATCGAAATACATGCATGTCATACATGGGTACATTTTTGAACATCCATCTTAGCTCAACATATAGCTAAAAATAGCTTTCTCATGTTACTAGGACTTTAAAAATACGAAAAATATCAAAAACGGGGCTTGGATGCACTTACTATCAAGCTTGAAAAGTTGAAGAGCCCTAACAATGGCTTCTTGAACATTTCGACAGGTTTGGAGAAGAAGATTAATGATATTCTATCATCTTTTCCTATTTTAGTCATTTAATTGCCAAATGACCAAAATGCCTTTTTGACAAACTTTCTATTTTAACTCATACATGCCCAATTTTGTCCAAAATTTTGAAATTGGGAAAATTGCTCTTTAAGGACATCTAATTGATATTCTAAAGATATTTCATACAATAAATTCTAAAATCTCACATTTTGCAACTTTTGCAATTTAGTCCTTTTGGACAATTCAACCGCAATTTCCCAAAATTGCTTCATGAAACTTTCACATTAACATGAAAACATGGAAAAACCTCAAAAGCTCATACATATAACTTGGATTTGTGGCCTCACACCACTATTCTAACTAGGCCCTAAATCGGGATGTTACATAATTGGTGGAAGACGTTGACATCCGTGTTTTTGAAAGAGAGAATGACCTGGGATTTCTTTCAAGTTGAATTCAGAAAGAAGTATATTAGTGAACGATTCATTGATTAGAAACGTAAAGAGATTCTTGAGCTTAAACAAGGTCGTTTATTAGTTACTGAGTATGAGCGGGAATTTGTAAGATTGAGCCAGTATGCACAAGAATGTGTTTCGACCGAAGCTACTATGTGTAAACGCTTTATAGAAGGGCTGAATTAAGATATTAAGTTGTTGGTTGGGATACATGACATAAATGAATTTGTTGTGTTAGTCGAAAGAGCCTGCAAAGCCGAGGAGCTCAGTAAAGAAAAGATGAAAGCCGATTTTGATGCTAGAGATGAAAGAAAAAGATCAATGAGTAAGTTGTCTCAACCTTCGACGAAAAGATTTAAAGATATAAGCAATCAATCAAATGATTTAGAGATATGAGACAGGTCTGATCGATATCGTCGAAGCATTGACACATGAAACACGTTATGGATCATTTCCAACTCTGATGGCAATCTCAATCTATAAGCAATTGGCCCAACTCGTTCAATAATATCATACGGTTCAATGAATCTCAGACTCAGCTTGCCCTTTCGGCCAAATCGAAGTATTTTCTTCCACGGAGACACTTTCAAAAACACTTTATCACCAACCTAGAATTCAATATCCTTTCGTTTCCAATCTGCATAAGACTTTTGGCGATCTAAGGCTGCTTTCAAACTGTCATGAATCACTTTTACTTTCTGTTTAGTCTCTTTTATAAGATCCACCCCGTGAATCTTGTTCTCACTTAGTTCGGTCCAATACAATGGAGTTCGACACTTTCGACCATAAAAAGCCTCATATGGTGCCATTTTGATACTTGACTAAAAACTATTGTTATACTCAAACTCAATCAATGATAGATGCTTTTCCCATGTGCTTTCAAATTCGAATATATAACATCTTAGCATATCTTCATGAATCTGAATAATTCGTTCGGATTGACCATCCGTTTGTGGATGAAAAGCAGTACTGAAATGCAATTTCGTGCCTAAAGCATCTACAATTTCTTCCAAAATCATGAGGTAAATCTCGGATCTCTATTAGACACAATAGGTAATAGTACTCAGTGTAATCTCACAATCTCATCGATATACAGTTCAGCCAACTTATCTAAAGAATAATCAGTTCTCACCGGAACAAAATAAGCTACTTTCGTCAATCTATCCACTATCACCTAGATCGCATCTTTCTTGTTCGGAGATAAGGGTAAACCTGACACAAAGTCCATCATGATCCTCTCCCATTTCTAGCCAAGAATCATAATCGGTTGCAATAAACCGGACGGAACTTGATGTTTAGCCTTAACTTGCTGACAAACTAAACATTTCAACACAAAGTCAGAAATATCTCTCTTCATACCATGCCACCAATAGAACTATTTCAAATCATTATACATTTTCATACTCCCGGATGTACAATCAAATGACTATTGTGAGCTTCAGTCAAAATCATTTGAATCAACTATGAATTTCTCAAAATGCAAATTCGACCTCTGGATCCCAAACAATCATTACTATCAACTCAAAATTCTGATTTTGCATTTGAATTACATTGAACCCTTTTTGCTAACAACTCATTATCAATCTTCTAAGTCTTACATATCTGCTCTATAAACAATGGTTTTACTTTCAATTTAGCTACAACTGCATCATCATCACTTAGATCCATCTAATTACGCATAGCTCATAAGGTATATAACGATTTTCGACACAAAGCATCGGCTACAACATTAGCTTTACCCGGGTGATAATCTATCACAAGTTCATAATCTTTCAACAACTCTAACCATCCTCACTGTGGCAAGTTGAAATCTTTCTGAGTCATCAAATACTTTAAACTCTTATGATAAGTATAAATATGACATTTTTCACCGAATAAATAATGACGCCAAATCTTCAATGCGAATACAATCGCAGCCAATTCAAGATCATGCATTGAATAATTCTTTTCATGAGGTTTAACTGTCTCGAAGCATAAACGATGACTTTTCCTTCTTACATCAGCACACGGCCCAAACCATTCAATGATGCATCACTATAAACTATAAACTCTTTACCCGATTCAGGTTGAACTAACACTGGTGCTTCTGTCAACAATACTTTCAACTGCTCAAAACTCTGATGACACTTTTATGACCACTCGAATTTAGTATCTTTTTGTAACAACTTTGTCAATGGAGTCGCAATCATCGAGAAGCCTTTCACAAATCGTCTATAATATCCCGATAGTCCCAGAAAACTACAGACTTCAGACACATTTCTCTGAGGCTTCCATTCCAAAATAGCAGAGATTTTATGCGATCGACTTGTATCCCAGCAGCGGATATAATATGCCCCAGAAAACTGACCTCCGGCAACCAAAATTCACACTTGCTAAACTTTGCATACAACTATTTCTCACATAGAGTTTGTAGCATGATTCTCAAATGCCCAGCATTTTGCGTCTCATCACTCGAATAAATCAAAATATCATCGATGAACACCACCACGAAGCGATCCAAATACGGTCTAAATATTCGATTCATCAAATCCATAAACATTGCAGGGGAATTTGTTAGTCCAAAAGGCATCACTAAAAATTCATAATGTATATACCTCGTTCTGAATGCAATTTTTGGCACATAGGATTCTTTAACTCTCAACTGGTAGTAGCCCGATCTCAAATCTATCTTAGAAAATATTGTAGCTCCTCTAAACTGATCAAATAAATCATCGATCTGAGGTAACAGATATTTGTTCTTTATCGTCACTTTGTTCAATTGTCGATAATCAATACACATTCTCATAGTTCCATCTTTCTTTGTGCAAATCCTCTGTCGGTCAGTTATTGTAACTGAGACTTCAACTCTTTCAATCTGTTTGTGCCATTCTGTATGAAGCTATCGAAATAGGAGCAGTTCCCGACACTAACTCAATTCCAAATTTGACTTCTCTAATAGGACGTAACCCCGGTAACTCTTCTGGAAATGCATCTAGAAACTCACATATCACAGGCACAGATTCAATTTTCTTTTCCGACACCTTTCTATCAATCACATACGCAAATAAGCTTCACAATCTTTTCTCACATAGTTCATAGCTCTCATCACTGATACAATAGTTGGTAGTCCTTTCATATCACTAGACTCAATTCGAACTATCTCACCATTCTAACTCTTCAATTCAACATTCTTTCTCTTACAATTCACGATGGCATTATGCAAAGTAAGCCAATCCATACCCAAAATTATGTCAAATTTATCAAATGATAGCAACATCAAATTGACCGGGAAACATAAATCACAAAACATCAACGGGCAATTCTTGCACACCTTATCCACCAAAACACACTTGCCTAAGGGGTTCGATACTCTAATCACAAATTCAGTAGACTCAATAGGTAGAGTCTTATTCGATACTAAATTCATACACTCATAGGAATGAGTTGATCCAGGATCTATCAATGCAATGACATCAGTATCAAATAAAGTGAAAGTACTAGTGATGACGTCTGGAGATAATGCTTCCTCTCGTGGACGTATGGCATAGGCTCGGACAGGTGCTCTTTCTTCTGACCGTACAGCTGTATCAGTTGTCCCTCCCTGGCTTTCACTCATAATTCTGGTGTTTCTGGGTGGTCTTCCCCTAGTTGCCATGTTACTCAGTCTTTCATTCTGAACATTTTCTTCTCCGACCATCTTTGGGCAATCTCGGATAAAATGGTCTCGGGATCCACATTTATAGCATGTTCCATTGTTGTACTTGCCCCATCACTCTCTCACATGTCGTCTCCCACATTGTCTACATTCGAGCTTGTTTTTCTTAACACTGCCAACACTTGTTTCATTTAGAGCTTTAATCCATGGATGTAGCATTTGAACTATTTCTTACATCTTTGCATTCGAACGATCTCTATTTGGATGTCCAAACGAGGCATTTGAATGATTTCTTGCATCTTTGCATCTCTTTGCTAAAGATTGAGGGAACTTATTCATCGATCTCTTTCTTTCATCACGAGCCTCAGAATCAGCTTTCTTCTTTTCATTACCGAGCTCATCAGCTTTGCATGCTCTTTCAACTAATACAACAAATTCATTTATATCTAGTATTCCAACCAACAACTTAATGTCTTCATTCAATCCCTCTATAAAACGTTTACACATAGTAGCTTCAGTCGAAACATATTCTCTTGCATATTGACTCAACCTTACGAATTCTTGCTCGTACTTAGTAAAAGAAAAACGGCTTTGTTTCTTCTCTAAAAACTCCTTACATTTATGATCAATAAAGTGTTGACAGATATACTTCTTTCTAAACTTGGATTGAAAGAAATCCCAAGTTATTCTCTCTCTCAAAACTACATATATCAACATTGTCCACCAATTGTAAGTCGTGTCTCTCAACAAGGAAACTGCACACCTAATGCACTCTTCAGGGTTCAATGATATCTCATCAAATACTCTGATTGTATTTTCAATCCAAAACTCGGCTTGCTCAGCATCGTCATCAGCTGTGGCCCTAAACTCTTCGGCCCTAAACTTGCAAACCTTATCCATAGGAGGTTTATTTAATTTGATCGGATCTACAACTTGTGGCACAACAGGTACTTGTGGGGGGTGGAGGTTGTGGAGCACTCGGATTTGTTCTAACAAATTCAGAAAACCATTCACTCATCATACGGAAGAAGGCTTGCTTAGTCTCACCTTTCTCACCACTATCATTTCGCCTTGATATGGCCGGTGCTGTCCTTTGAGCGGGAGCAGGAGCATTACTATCTACATCGTCAACAATTGCTCGATCGGGATCCATTACTATATTAAAACACATTTCAACTGTCAGATTTCTTCACACTATCAAAATTTTACAATATGGCATGTATAGCTAGACTCACACATGCTACGTTAGTCCAAGAATCGACTAACCCGTAGCTCTAATACCAATAAAATTGTAACACCCCAAACCCGAGACTGTCGCTAGAATAAGGTTTAGAGGCATTACCGAACAATAGGATCATTCCACATCACAATCACGACACAAAGTCAATCATCATCAAACACATTCATATACAATCATAGTGTCCCTTAAACAAGTCATCAAGACCCTAAGCATGCTTATAAACCGAGTCAGGACTAAATCGAAACACATAAAATTTCATGAAAAATTTGAGACTTTTCTAGAATACAGGGGAGACACGCCCGTGGGGGTAGGACGTGCCTCTCCCACAACTACAAGACACACCCGTGTGATCTCCCTGTGGTTACATACTGCCAAAATCAACACGACTAACAAGCACGCCAGTGTGATAAGGCCGTGTCCTATAAAGTCATATACTGCCATTTCTCAGACGACGAAGGCACGCCTGCGTGCTAAGATCGTACAATTTAAGCCATATTCGCCTTAATTTACCCATGGTGCGAGAGACGCTGCAGTGTGTTCCAACCGTGTGACATTATAGGCCTTTTTTCCAAGGCCAACATGCCACCCACTTAGGGTCAAACCTACAAGCAACATATACCAAAACACATCATGCACATAAGGCAACCAATAACATACCAATATGGCTATCCAATCTATATGTTCATTTCTCATTCCAACCATAACAAACTCAATACCAAAATATATTCTAACACAAGCATAATTCAATTAACTAGCATATACATTCCATATCCTAACTATACGCATCTTTCCAAAAGTACCAAAATAGAATGCCGATAGTGTGATTACGAAGCTGACGATCCCCGATCTGAGCTAGCTTTAATGACACTGAAAAGGCAGAGAACAAATCACACAGTAAGCTTTCCAAAGCTTAGTAAGTTTGTAATATTATACATATTACTCAATACTACAATGTTAATATGTATAAATATAATACCATCACATAGATAAAGGCACATCTAATCACATTATCAATCTCAACCACATACCCAATTAGCTATTCATTCAACTCTTGATTCCATCATCAACCACATAGGTTCAAACGTACCTTGATCAACACATAGTTGCTTACCATTTATGCTACTCAATTGTTCGATATTACCTCTCGTTCAACCTTGGCTAATCCTTTGATTTATTCGCACACTTAGTGCAAATTTTACAACTGAAACATAATCATCACCGCACACTTAGTGCCAATACATTAAACCGAACTTATATCGATATCGCACACACAGTGCCAATTCGATAAGCCGAAGCTTCTATCTTTTTGCACGCACAGTGCTAATCATCTCTTTTTCATTTCCAACTTCGCACATTTAGTGACCATTTATCTCAATTCAGCACATAGCATTTTCAAAACTCATTGATACATATGCATCCATTCAATTTATATCACATAGACATAGTTTGTAACTAGTATTATATCCAAACTTACCTTGGATGTCGAACTATCAATACGGTCGATTAATCAAGTACTTTATCTTTGCCTCGATCTCGATCCGAACCTCTCCTCTCTTTGTCTATACACATTTAAATTCAATCCATTCAATCATCAATTCATTCATTTTAATCCAAATGCACAAATTTAGGACATTTTACATAATAGCCCTCACATTTTCACATTTCGACATTTTAGTCCCTATCTCACAAAATCATCAAATACTCAAAATTTCATTACACTATGCTTAGGCCGAATTCTCCTTAGTCTCATAGGAGTCCATACATTTCATTTATTTCTCATTTTAGTCCCTTAAATTACACTTTTCACAATTAAGCCCAAAATACTCAGTTTCATCAAAAATCTCAATACAAACTATGATAATCCAACACCAAGTTTTCATATTTCAAAATCAACTAGCACATAGCTTAACATTCATCAATGGCTCATCACAACAACATCATCAATACATGGAATTTGAGCATGGGTTTTGTAAAGCACAAACCAACGATCACAAAAACGTAGAAATTATCAAAAACTAACCGAAAACATACCTTGAATTAAGCTAAGTAAGTGCCGAAAATCTCAAAGCTTCAATGGAAATTTCTTTTCTCTAATTTTGGTGGAAGAAAGATGAAATAAAAATGGCAATCAAATTGTTTTGTTTTTCATTAATAATAACTTATTAATCAAATCCCAATTTTACCCTTTATAAAGTATATAAAACAAATATATAAAACAAATACTTTTTAAGACTAATTTGTCATTTAACACTCCACTAACTTAAAAATGGTTCATTAGCAACATAAGACCTCCTCCTTAAGAAGCTAAATACATTTAAGTATTCATAAATCAGCACACAGCATTTTACTCTTTATGCAATTAAGTTCTTTCTCTTAATACGACACTAAACGATCAAATTATCACACAGAATTTTCACATAGGCTATGTCACATATCATTCACACAGAAAATATCATTAAAATATTTTTACCTCCTCGAATTTGTGGTCTCGAACCACTGTTCTAATTAGGGTCTAATCTTGGCTATTACAACTCTTCCCCTTATGGATTTTCGTCCCGAAAATCTTACCAGTGAATAGTTGTGGATGTTGCTCTCTCATAACGTTCTCAGGCTCCCATGTAGCCTCTTCAATTCCATGTTTGTGCCATAATACTTTCACTAGAGAAATTTTCTTATTTCTCAACTCTTTAGTCTCTCGTGCCAAAATTTGGATCAGTTCTTCACTATACGACAAATTTGACTGAATCTCAACCTCAGTAGGTGCAATTATATGAGACGGATCTGATCGATATCGTCAAAGCATTGACACATGAAACACGTTATGGATCCTTTCCAACTCTAATGGCAATCTCAATCTATAAGCAATCGGCCCAACTCTTTCAATAATCTCATATGGTCCGATGAATCTTGAACTCAGCTAGCCCTTTCGGCCAAATCGAAGTATTTTCTTCAACGGAGACACATTCAAAAACACTTTATCACCAACCTCAAATTCAAGATCCTTTCGTTTCAAATCTGCATAAGACTTTTGACGATCTGAGGCTGCTTGCAAACTGTCACAAATCACTTTTACTTTCTGCTCAGTCTCTTTTATAAGATCAACCCCGTGAATCTTGTTCTTACTTAGTTCGGTCCAATACAATGGAGTTAGACACTTTCGACCGTAAGGAGCCTCATATGGTGCCATTTTGATACTAGACTGAAAGCTATTGTTATACGCAAACTCAATCAATGATAAATGCTTTTCCCATGTGCTTTCAAATTCGAGTATACAACCTCTTAGCTTATCTTCAAGAATCTGAATAATTTGTTCGGATTGACCATCATTTTGTGGATGAAAAGTAGTACTGAAATGCAATTTTGTGCCTAAAGCATCTTGCAATTTCTTCCAAAATTGTGAGGTAAATCTCGGATATCTATTAGACACAATAGATAATGGTACTCCGTGTAATCTCACAATCTCATCAATATACAGTTCAGCCAATTCATCTAAAGAATAATAAGTTCTCACCGGAACAAAATGAGCTACTTTCTTCAATCTATCCACTATCACCCAGATCGCATCTTTCTTGTTCGGAGATAAGGGTAAACCCGACACAAAGTCCATCGTGATCCTCTCCCATTTCCAATCAGGAATCATAATCGATTGCAATAAACTGGACGGAACTTGATGTTCAGCCTTAACTTGCTGACAAACTAAACATTTCAACACAAAGTTAGAAATATCTCTCTTCATACCATGCCACAAATAGAATTGTTTCAAATCATTATACATTTTCGTACTCCCCGGATGTACATTCAAATGACTATTGTGAGCTTCAGTAAAAATCATTTGAATCAACTCTGAATTTCTCAGAACGCAAATCTGATCTCTGAATCTCAAACAATCATTACTATCAACTCGAAATTCTGATTCCGCATTCGAATTACATTGAACCCTTTTTGCTAACAACTCATTATCAATCATCTGAGTCTAACATATCAGCTATATAAACAACGATTTTACTTTCAATTCAGCTACAACCGCATCATCAACACTCGGATCCATCAGATAACGTATAGCTCGTAAGGTATATAACGATTTCTGACTCAAAGCATTGGCTACAACATTAGCTTTACGGGTGATAATCTATCACAAGTTCATAATTTTCAACAACTCTAACCATCTTCTCTGTCACAAGTTCAAATCTTTCTGAGTCATCAAATACTTTAAACTCTTATGATCAATATAAATATGACATTTTTCACCGAATAAATAATGAGGCCAAATCTTCAATGCGAATACAATTGCAACCAATTCAAGATCATGCGTTGGATAATTCTTTTCATGCGGTTTTAACTGTCTTGAAGCATAAGTGATGACTTTTCCTTCATGCATCGGCACACATCCCAACCCATTCAACGATGCATCACTATAGACTATAAACTCTTTGCCCGATTCAGGTTGAACTAACACCGGTGCTTTTGTCAACAACACTTTCAATTGCTCAAAACTCTGATGACACTTTTCTGACCACTCAAATTTAACATCTTTTTATAACAACTTTGTCAATGGAGTCACAATCATCAAGAAGCCTTTCACAAATCGTCTATAATATCCCCTAGTCCCAAAAACTACAGACTTCAGACATATTTCTCGGAGGCTTCCATTCCAAAATAGTAGAGATTTTATGCTGATCGATTCATATCCCAGCAGCGGATACAATATGCCCTAGAAAACTGACCTCAGGCAACCAAAATTCACACTTGCTAAACTTTGCATACAACTATTTCTCACGCAGAGTTTGTATCACGATTCTAAAATGCTTAGTATGTTGCATCTCATCACTCGAATAAATCAAAATATCATCGATGAACACCACCACGAAGCGATCCAAATACGGTCTAAATATTCGATTCATCAAATCCAGAAACATTGTAGGGGCATTTGTTAGTGCAAAAGGCATCACTAAGAATTCATAATGTCCATACCTCGTTTTGAATGCAGTTTTTGGCACATCAAATTCTTTAACTCTCAGTTGATAGTAGCCCGATCTCAAATCTATCTTAGAAAATACTGTAGCTCCTCTCAACTGATCAAACAAATCATCGATCTGAGGTAATGGATATTTGTTCTTTATCGTCACTTTGTTCAATTGTCGATGATCAATACACATTCTCATAGTTCCATCTTTCTTTTTCACAAATAATATAGGAGCTCCTTAGGGTAAAAAACTAGATCGTGTAAATCCTCTATCGGTCGGTTCTTGCAACTGAGATTTCAACTCTTTCAATTCAGTTTGTGCCATTCTGTATAGAGCTATTGAAATAGGAGCAGCTCCCGGCACTAACTCAATACCAAATTTGACTTCTCTAATCGAAGGTAACCCCGATAACTCTTTTGGAAACACATCTGGATCAATCACATATGCCAAATAAGCTTCACAACCTTTTCTCACATAGTTCATAGCTCTCATCACCGATACAACAGCTGGTAGTCCTTTCATATCACTAGACTCAATTTGAACTATTTCACCATTCTGACTCTTCAATTCAACATTTAGAATTATGTCAAATTCATCAAATGGTAGCAACATCAAATTGACCAGGAAACATAAATCACAAAACATCAACGAGCAATTCTTGCACACCTTATCCATCAAAACACATTTGCCTAAGGGGTTCGAAACTCTAATCACAAATTCTGTAGACTCAACGATAGAGTCTTATTCGATACTAAATTCATACACACATAGGAATGAGTTAATCCAGGATCTATCAATGCCATGACATCAGTATCAAATAAAGTGAAAGTACCAGTGATGACATCCGGAGATGATGCTTCCTCTCGTGCGCGTATGGGATAGGCTCAGACAAGTGCTTTTGCTTCCGACCGTACAGCTGTATCAGTTGTCCCTCTCTAACTTTCACTCATAATTTGGTGTTTTCGGGTGGTCTTCCCCTAGTTGCCACATTACTCGGTCTTTCATTTTGAACATTTTCTTCTCGACCATCTTTGGGAAATCTCAGATAAAATGGTCTCGGGATCCACATTTATAGCATGTTCTATTATTATACTTGCCCTAGCACTCTCCCACATTATCTACATTCGGTCTTGTTACTCTTAACACTGCCAACACTTGTTTCATTCAAAGCTTTAATCCGTAAACCAGTACTCTATCTCGAACGATCTCTATTTGGATGTCCAAACGAGGCATTTGAACAATTGCTTGCATCTTTATATCTCCTTGCTGAAGATTGAGAGAACTTATTCATCAATCTCTTTCTTTCATCACAAGCCTCAGAATTAACTTTCTTCTTTTCTTTACCGAGCTCCTCAGCTTTGCATGCTCTTTCAACTAATACAACAAGTTTATTTATATCTAGTACTCCAACAAACAACTTAATGTCATCATTCAATCCCTCTATAAAATGTTTACACATAGTAGCTTCAGTGGAAACACATTCTCTTGCATATTGACTCAATCTTACGAATTCCCGCTCGTACTCAATAACAGACAAATGGCCCTATTTTAGCTCTAAAAACTCCTTACATTTCTGATCAATAAAGCGTTAACTGATATATTTCTTTCTAAACTAGAATTGAAAGAAATCCCAAGTTATTCTCTTTCTTGGAACTATAGATATCAATGTTTTCCACCAATTGTAAGCCGTGTCTCTCAACAAGGAAACCGCACACTTAATGCACTCTTCAGGCTTCAATGACATCTCATCAAATACTATGATTGTATTTTCAATCCAAAACTCAGCTCGCTCAGCATCGTCATCAACTGTGGCCCTAAACTCTTCAGCACCATACTTGCGAACCTTATCCATAGGAGGTTTATTCAATCTAATCGGATCTACAACTTGTGGCGCAACAGGTACTTGTGGGGGTGAAGGTTGTGGAGTAGTCAGATTTGTTCTAACAAATTCAGAAAACCATTCACTCATCATATGGAAGAAGGCTTGCTTAGCCTCACGTTCCTCACCACTATCATTTGGCCTTGATGTGGCCGGCGTTGTCCCTTGAATGGGAGCATGCGAATTACTCTCTACATCATCAGCAATTGCTCGATCGGGATCCATTACTATATTAAAACACATTTCAACTGTCAGATTTCATCACACTATCAAAATTTTACAATATGGCATGTATAGCTAGACTACACATGCTACGTTAGTATAAGAATCGACTAAATCGTAGCTCTAATACCAATAATATTGTAACACCACTAACCCGAGACCGTCATGAATAGGGTTTAGAGGCATTGCCGAACAATAGGATCATTTCATATTACATTCATGACATAAAGTCAATCATCATTAAACACATTCATATACAATCATAGTGTCGCTTAAACTAGTCATCAAGACCCTAAGCATACTTATAAACTGAGTCGGGACTAAACCAAAACACATATAAAATTTCATGAAAAATTTGAGACTTTTCTAAAATACTGAGGTGACACGCCTGGTGAAGTAGTAGTGCCTCTCCCATGGCAACATGACACACCGTGTGATCTCCCCGTGGTTACATACTACCAAAATCAACACGACTAACAAGCATGCCCGTGTGATAAGGCCGTGTCCTATATGGTAATATACTACCATTTTTCGTACGACCTGAAGGCAAGCCCATGCCAAGACCATGTACAATTTAAGCCACATTCTGCCAATTTACCCACGGTCTGAGGCATGCCCGTGTGCCACAACCTTGTGACATTATAGGCCATTTTTGCAAGGCCAACATGCCACCCACTTAGGGTCAAACATACAAGCAACACATACCAAAACATTTCATGCACATAAGGCAACCAATAACTTACCAATATGGCTATCCAATCTATATGTTCATTTCTCATTCCAACCATAACAAATTCAATACCAAAACTTATTCAACCACAAGCATAATTCATTCCCAAATTCCATAACCCCTATTAGCATTTATCAACTCAAAGTTACCACTTAATAGCAAATTTATCAATCTACAAATCATGCCAAAAGATGCATCACACATATCACATTCATTCATACCAACCTATCACATATCTAGGCACATCTCATGGCTAATTACAATCAAAACATAATTCAATTAACTAGACTATTCATGCCATATCCTAGCTATATGCATCTTCCCAAAAGTACCAAAATAGAATGCCGATAGTGTGATTACGGTCGACGATCCCGATCCGAGCTAGCTTTCTTGACAACGCAAGGCGAGAATAAATCACACGATAAGCTTTCCAAAGCTTAGTAAGTTAAATAATATAATACATATTACTCAATACTTCAACGTCAATATGTATAAATATAATAACATCACATAGATAAAGGCACATCTAATCACATTATCAATCTCAACCACATACCCAATTAGCTATTCATTCAACTCTTGAATCTATCATCAACCACATGGGCTCAAATGTACCTTGATCAACATGTAGTTGCTTACCATTTATGCTACTCAATTGTTCAATATTACCTCTATTTCAACCTTGGTTAATCCTCTGATTTATTCTCACACTTAGTGCAAATTTTACAATTGAAACATAATCATCACTGCACACTTAGTGCCAATACATTAAACTGAACTTATATCGGTATCGCACACATAGTGCCAATTCGATAAGCCGAAGCTTCTATCTTTTCGCACACATAGTGCTAATCATCTCTTTTTCATTTCCAACTTTGTACACTTAGTGCCCGTTTATCTCAATTCAGCACATAGCATTTTCAAAACTCATAGATACATATACATCCATTCAATTTATATCACATAGACATAGTTTACAACTAGTATTATATTCGAACTTACCTTGGACGTCAAACTATCGATATGGTCGATTAATCAAGCACTTTATCTTTGCCTCAATATCGATCCGAACCTCTCCTCTCTTTGTCCATACACATTTAAAATTAATCCATTCAATCATCAATTCATTCATTTTAATCCAAATACACATATTTATGGCATTTTACATAATAGCCCTCGTATTTTCACATTTTGACACTTTAGTCCCAATCTCACAAAATCATCAAATACTCAAAATTTCATTACACTATGCTTAGGCTGAATTCTCCTTAGTCTCATAAGAGTCCATACATTTCATTTATTTCACATTTTAGTCCCTCAATTTACACTTTTCACAATTAAGCCCAAAATAATTAATTTCATCAAAAATCTCAATACAAACTATGATAATCCAACACCAAGTTTGCATATTTCAAAATTAACTAGCACATAGCTCAATATTCATCAATGGCTCATCATAACAACATCATCAATACATGGAATTTGAGCATGGGTTTAGTAAAGCACAAAGCAACGATCAAAAATGTAGAAATTATCAAAAAGTAATCGAAAACATACTTTGAATTAAGCTAAGTAAGTGCTGAAAATCTCAAAGCTTCAATGGCTATTTCTTTTCTCTAATTTTGGTGGAAGAAAGATGAAATAAAAATGTCCATCAAATTGTTTTGTTTTTCATTTATAATAACTTATTAATCAAATCCCAATTTTGCCCTTTATAAAGCGTATAAAACAAATACTTCTAAGACTAATTTATCATTTAACACTCCACTAACTTAAAAATGGTTCATTAGCAACATAAGGCCTCCTTCTTAAGAAGCCAACTACATTTAAGTACTCATGAATCATCACACAGTATTTTACTCTCTATGCAATTAAGTCCTTTCTTTTAATTCGACACTAAAACGATCAAATCATCACACAAAATTTTCACATAGGCTATGTCACTTATCATTCACAAAGAAAATATCATTAAAATATGTTTACGACCTTGGATTTGTGATCTTGAACCACTGTTTCAATTAGGATCTAATCCTGGCTGTTACAGTACATTAGATTGGTGATGCCCAAAAAATTGATAATTAGATGATAGAAAAATGAGCTCAATGTGATTTGAAATGTGATTTAGAATTTTGAATTGATAGTGATGATTGTTTGAGATTTAGAAATAGAATTTCTATTCCGAAGAATTCAAAGTTAATTCTGTTAATTTTGTATGAAGCTCATAATAGTCATTTGACTGTGCAACCGGGGAATACAAAAATGTAAAACGATCTAAAATAGTTTTATTGGTGGCATGGTATGAAAAGAGATATCTCTAATATTGTGTTGAAGTGTTTAGTTTGTTAGCAAGTTAAAGCTAAACATCAGGTTTCGTCCGGATTGTTACAACTGATTATGATTCCTAAGTGGAAATGGGAGAGAATTATGATGGACTTTGTGTCAGGATTGCCTTTATCTCTGGGAAAGAAAGATGCAATCTAGGTGATAGTTGACAGATTGATGAAATCAACTAATTTCGTTCCAGTGGGAACAGATTATTCACTCGATAGGTTGACTGAATTGTATATTGTTGAGATTGTGAGGTTGCACGGGGTGCCACTATCTATTGTATCTAATAGAGATCCGAGATTTACCTTGCGATTTTGGAAGAGATTGCAAGAGCCTTTAGGCATAAAATTTCATGTCAGTACTGCATTTCATCTGCAAATGAATGGTTAGTCCGAGCAGATTATTCAGATTCTCAAAGATATGTTGAGATGTTGTATACTTGAGTTTGAGAGTACGTGGGAAAAACATTTACCATTGATTGAATTCGCGTATTATAATAGTTTATAATCTAGCATTAAAATGTCACCATATGAGGCTCTTTGCGAAAATGGTGAACTCCATTGTATTGGACAAAGCCGAGTGAGGATAATATTCACGTAGTTGATCTAATAAAAGAGACTTAGCAGAAAGTGAAAGTGATTCATGATAATTTGAAAGTGGCCTCAGATCGTTAGAAGTCTTATATAGACTTGAAACGGAAGGATATCAAATTTGAAGTTAGTGACAAAGTATTTTTTAAAGCGTCTCCGTTGAAGAAAATACTTCGATTTGGCCGAAAAGGCAAGTTGAGTCCAAGGTTCATTGGACCATATGAGATCGTTGAACGAGTTGGGCTGGTTGTTTATAGATTGATGTTGCCACTTGAGTTAGAAAAGATCCATAATATGTTTCACATGTCGATGCTTCTATGGTACAAATCTAATCCATCTCATGTGATTGCTCCTAGTGAGGTTAAAATTTAGTCAGGTTTGTCATATAGTGAAGAACCGATTCAAATTTTTGCACGAGAGATTAAAGAGTTAAGAAACAAAAGAATTTCCATAGTGAAACTATTGTGGCACAAACATGAAGAGGCTACGTGGGAGTCTGAAAATGTTATAAGAGAACAATATCCACAACTTCTCAGTGGTAAGATTTTCGGGGAGAAAAATCCATAATGGGGGAGAGTTGTAATAGCCCAGTTTAGACACTATTCAAAATAGTGGTTTTGAGACCATAAATTTGATGTTAGAAAAATATTTTAAAATTATTTTTGATGTCTATAATGTATGATTGAGCCTATGTGAAAGTTTCGTATGAAAATGTTATCGATTGTGTGTCGAATTATGAGAAAGGACTTAATCGCATAAAGTGTAGAATGTTATGTGCTGATTGTTAAGTGCTTAATTATTTTTGTGTTTATAATTTGGAGGATTTATGTTGCAATTAGCCCATTAATAAAGAAAGTGGGTGGAAATGTTCAAGAATGACCATATATCATATGTTATATCCATTTTATGTTAAAGGTTAGTTTTGTAATTTAATAATTATGTTTATTATAACAAAATAAAGCATGAAATAGCTATCATTTTCTTCATGTTCAACCAAATTTAGAAAGAAAAAAGAAAGGGTTTTAGATTCAATGATATTCAACACTTACTTAGCTTAATTCAAGGTATGTTTTGCTTCAGTTTTTGATCATTTCTACGTTTTTATAATCGTTGCTTTTTCTACTTCAAAACCCACGCTTCAATTTTGTGAATAGATGATGTTTTTGAAATGTTCCATTGAGGAACACAGGAGTTTTGTGATGTTTGATAGTGAAATATGAAGATATGTGTTTGATTATCATAGTTTTTTTGGAGTTTTGTTGATTTGGGGTAATTTAGAGTAAATTGAAGGAATAGTATTTTGGGGACTAAATTGTGAAATAAATGTGTAACATTATGAAATTCAGAATTTCATGTTTTGTATTATAGCATGCAATAGGCTAGTGAAAAATGTTAATTGTATATGTTTAGGGGTCCTAAGAAGGCTTGGAGTTGAGTTGGGCCTTAGTAAAATTTTTGTGTTTATGCACTTTAAGGAGATAAGCTAAGTGGCATCAAGGCTTAAGGAAATAAGTGTGTATTTTGCTAGCAAAAGAGGATCTAGTAGTAGAGTGGTGTGGCGTCAAATGAAGGAGCTTAAGGGGTGGAGTTCGAATCCCACCTATTGCAAAATTTTTGGATTATTTTGTGCTTCTTTTCCAAAGTGTCGGCCATGGCTTTAAATAAGGTAAGGAAGACTTTTTATTAATGGAAAGAAGACTAAGAAAATAAGGAAAGGAGGAGAGTAAGGAAAGAAGTAAGAAGAGGGATATGTTGGCCAAATTTTTGGAAGGTTCTTGGGATAGAATTTTTGGTCAACCATGACCTTTTGGTGAATGAAGTATCACGGTTTTGGTAGGGGGAGTTAGTGAGCCGATTTTTTCTTTTGGTTTTTGTGCAAATTGGTGCATGAAAGGTTTTGGTTTCTTTTAGTATTTTGGGTACTTTTCTTTTCCAACTTCTTTTTCCCATTGTTTTGACCGAAACACTCTATCATATTTTCCATCTTTCTCTCTTGTTTTGCCGAAACCCTCAATCTATTCTTTCTCATTTTTCCTTTGTTAGCCAAAACTATCTAGCACTCTTTCTCCATCTTTTCTTTTCTTTTTCACTATTTCTTCAACCTTTCTTTCTTATTCTTTAATCAATATTTTGGTGGCCGAATCTTCTTATTCATTTCTCTCCATAGCCGAACCTTTTGAACCTTAATTTCTTCCTCATATTTCTTTCTCTTTCATGTTGGCACTCTCTTCTTTGATCGAATCGATAAGTGGTTTCTTTCTCTCTTTTCATTTTCTTTTCTCCCTAGCTGAATGTGTGTCAATCACTATTCGATTGTTCTATTTTGCTCTAAATCGAGATATCATTTTCTCCTACTCTCTCAGGTCCTGATCATCTCTTCTTTTTTGTAGTGTTTTAGTGGGTGGCCAAATACCACATCCTTGTTGATTCATCCATAGTCATAAGCCAATCGATGGAAGTTGGATCTACCAATGTCAAGATAAGAGATTTCTTCAAGGTTCATCTCGATATCTCTCAATACTTGGTTATTTCGCTAAAACGGATTGATGATTAAGTTTAAACGCTTATTCTAAGTACTAATCATTCGTTCTTATCTATTTGTTGATCCTTCAAAAGTAGTGGTAAGCCGAATCCTATCCCTAAACAACTATTTTCTCTTGTAGTAGTAATATTCTAACAGAGACTTTTCCAATGGAGGCAAGTGGTAACGATTTGAAAGGAAAATCGAGAGGAGAACACAAAAGGAGTGGATTTGTGATTCCTACTCCCAAGTTCAAATGAAAGGCGGTATCGGTAGTTCGAGATTTTTCACCGGGTTGTGGACCATTATCCGGTGAGAATAGACAAATTGTGGTCATTCACGATACTAAGGGTAAGTATGTTAGGTTTAGATATTTGGATTAAGAAAATCTTGTTTGTTGGTTAATCGAGTCTAATGATGATTTAGGTGTCGAAGATCAAGAAAGCTTAGTCCTTACTGTAATCAGGTGTGTAATCTCACACCGAAATTTCGTAAATCTGTGATTTATCATCATGTTAGAAAAATCAATAGATGTTGCTTAAGAACTTAATAATGGTAATATAGTATGAATCGAGTGGTTTGCTTAAAAATCGTTAATACTAAGATTTGTCAAAATCGGTGTTAATTTGTAAAATTATAAAAATGCCCTTATGGGCCGAATTATGAATATACCCTCAATGGGTCGTTTTTATCAAAATGCCTTAATGGCCCGAATTGTTTAAATGCCTTTAAAGTGTTGATCTACAAAAATGCCTTTAAGGGCCGATTTACCAAAATGCTCCTATGGGCCAAATTACCAAAATGCCCCTAATGGGACGATTTGTTGAAATGCCTTAGTGGGCCGAATTATTAAATTGCTTTAATGGGCCGATTCACTAAAATTAATTCATTAGATTACTGGTGGTTATTTATGTATGTGGATGTTTAATTATGAATGTTGCACTTTTACATATTGTATGGGATGGGAAAAATTGTATGGAGAGCAGTGTAGCCTAGTGGCATTGCCACAATTTGTTCATTAAAATGCTTAATTATGATTTTGGTGGCTTGACCACGAAAATATTATACTTTAGCAGGTTGGCTACATATTGGTGTGGGCAGCGGGGTGGGTTGACTTGGTCCCCACAAGTGTGATTGGCTGGTCGGGGGTGTGATGGATGGATGGGTTGGGTTGCATAGATTTACTTCATTTAAATATTGTTATGTAAATGGGCTTCGGCCCAAGATTATGCTATATGGGCTCAGGCCCAAGATGTTGCTTTATGGGTTCAGGCACAGTGGATGACGGTAAGGGGATTATATACTGAGTTCTAGTAACTCACCCATTCTTCTTAATCCTTGTAGGTAATACTCAGTGATGTGGACTTGGGCCATGGATAACTTGGTGGAGGCCATACTTTAGAAATTGTATTTTCGGACTTTAGTAAATTTCATTTTCCGCTTTATTACTTTTATTATTTTGAGTTCAAAGCTGTAATAATGCCTCTGGGATAAACTTTAATTTGCTTTATGTTTGGACGTATTTATTATTTTTCTTGAATTATTTTAAATAGAGATTTTCTAAAATCATAAATAAAGGTTTTCCCAAAAAGATTAACAAATGGATTTCATAATTAAATTTTACAAATAATTTAACCATGAAATTCTCTTTTGAATTATCAACAATATTTTTCAAAAGATTACTTGTTTAATTATTGATTCTTTAAACAACCTTTCAAGATTAGTAGTATTTTATTGAGTATTTCTTAATCAAATTTGTTTTCTTTAACAATAGCTTAATAACAACATCTTTAGTAAGAATCATAAGTTCTTTATTCATTTTCTTCATGTGACATGCTAGATCTGGTCATACCACATGGGTCGGGTTTGGGCTATTACATTTTATGGCATTAGAGACCGGTTGCAAAACTTGGTTGTATTTTGGGTTCAAAAGTGTTTTCCAAAGCTGCTTGAATTTTAAATTATAAATGCATATTTTAGAGGAAGTATGGCACCACGGGTATCTAACACCAAGTCAAGTAAGTTTATGTTTTCATTTTATGATTATTATGGTATGACTATGGTAAGAAAAACTCTACAAAATAGATATACTCTAGAACTTTTAGCTTTAGGAGCTGAAACTATAGGGATTGAGACTTTAAGATACATTACGAAAATGACTTTAATTCCTATACTCCATAAAACATTATTTTAATAAACATTGATTAGTATACTGATTCATAAGACTCTTAATTAGATTAAATCGACACTAGTGAACATGAGCACTAGAGGACGTGGATCGCGATAGATGTGACCATGGTAGAGGCCGAGGTGATAGAGTTGTTTCTGAGACATCGGGACATATTACGGAAATGGACGGACATACATCACTAGTAACTGAAGTTCGGTCACATGATCGATGAGAGAGGACGACGCTCTGTCTCAGCGATGTTGAGAGTTTTGGAAAGGGTTGCTGGAGCAAGAACTGGGTCGACAGCTCGTGGGTCGATATCAGAATGACTCAGACTGGATGGGGTCGAAGTTTTTAGGGGTATTTTGGGTGTAGCCTCTAGTGTAGTAGAGTACTAGCTTGAGGCGATGGAGCGGATTATGGATGACTTAGATTGCACCGCCGAGCAAAAATTGAAAGGGGTTGTGTCATTGTTGAGGACGAGGCGTACCAGTGGTGGCTCACTATTCAGGAAAGCACTCAGGTTGATCGTATTACCTGGGAATTCTTTAAGACAGCATTCTAGGGGAAATATGTTGGGGCTAGCTATGTGGATGCCGAAGGAAGGAATTCTGAATCTGGTCTAAGGAGGTAAATCTATGGCAGCATACGAGGTAGAGTTTCTGCATCTGAGTCATTATGCTCGGGGAATAGTACTGACTGATTATGAACGCTGTGTGCGTTTTGAGGATGGGTTGCATGATGAGTTACGGGTACTGATAGCCCCACAGAAGGAGAGGAATTTTGCTACACTTTTGGAAAAAGCTAAGATAGCTGAGGAGGTTAAACACTCGAAACGACAAAATTTAGACAATGATAGGGGCAGGAACAAGAGAGACTCTGGGTATTTAGGTCCTGCGAGAAGTTTTCAGAAAAGGCCTAGGAATGAGGGGTGAGTTCGAGTGGGTGCTCCAGCTGATACTAGTCAGTTGCAACCTCGCATGGATTATGGAAAACTTCACTCGGGTGAATGCTAAAAGAGAACTGGTGGTTGTTTCAGATGTGGATCCAAAGACCATCGGTATAAGGATTACCCTTGAGAGCCTTCTCAGACTCAAGTAGTTCGTAACAGATTCATGGAGCTAGTAGGAGGCGCCGGCAGCCTCAAAGAGGCCATGGGCCAGGTCGAAGTGGTAATGGCATAGGACGAGCTCAAGGTGCACCGGGTAGAGGTATTGGTAATAGGGGTAACACGGAGGAGAGATTGTAACATCCTAAAAATTTGAGTATCAATATGTTGCTTTGTGTTAGCTCGGGTATGATTTTATTATGTGCTAAATATAGTCTTAAGAAGGCTCGAGTTTACTTGGAATTAGAATAAATTTTAGTGAAGAGTACTTTAGTGTAAAAAAATTAGGTGACCTTGATGTTTAAGTTAATTAAGTGATAAAAGATGGCACAAGTGAGCAATTAGTAAAGAGCATATGGCGCCACATGAAGTACCTTGAGGGAAGAGGTTCAAATCTCCTAGCATGCAATTTGGGAGCTTTTATTTTTGCTTTATCCTAGCATGTGTCGGTCATGGATAAGGATTAGGATTAGTTGGATTAAGTTTTATGGTAAGAAGACTTAAGGTTATGGTAAGCATGAGTTAAGGGATGAAATTGCTTGACTTTGTGGATAAGATTTCTCAAACTTAAGGAAAATGGAGGATGGTAAGGCTTGAGACTAGGTTGATGTTTTGGTAACTCTTTTATGGCCATTTTGACCATGAATGGGGACGGTTTTGTGGACTAAAGGGGGGAGCCAAATTTGGGTGGTGAATTTTGGTGATAGGCTAGTTTAGTTGGTAGATTTTGGGGGTATTACCTTTTGGTCATTTTTGCTTTTGCAAAACAATTTCTCTCCATCTATTTTCTCCTTGGGCCGAACGTATTGATATAGAAGAAAAACAACTTTTGTTTCATTTCTTATGTCCATACTTTTGACCATTTGATCACCTTATTTTTTGCAAAACCTCTCCTAGTGCCAAAACTACCAATACAACAAGCCATAGTTTTCATTCCCTATTGCCGAATGCACCATTGTCTTAAACACACTCTCTCTTTGCTTTTCTTTTACCATTGATAAGAGAATTATTAACCTATCATCCTCTTTCTCTTTCTTTCTCTTTTCTCTCTTGAAAACTGAATCAACATCATCTCTTTCTTTCATCTTTGATTTTCTTTTCAACCATAATTTCTTCATTAATTTTCTCTCATGGCCGAATGTTAGATTACTCCATTGCCAAACCATTTTTCTTTTCTTTGTTTATTCATAGCCAAATCTTCCACTATACATAAGTATCCTTCTCGATCATTCTTCTTTCAAGCCTTGGACAATACGTAAGAGTTTCTTTTTGGTTTCTATGTTGGTTTAAGGGAAGTCTTGGCCGAATCTTAATGGTGGAAAGATGAATTCTCTTTGATCGAAATCATCATTCATTCTATTAAACGTTTTCTTTCGTTATATTATAGTGTGATAGTAGAGGGCCGAAACTCAATTGTTCGTGAGCGTCGTGAATCGTTGGAATCGGTTTAAGGTGTTAAAGAAAGGGATTATGAAGGACTATTATATTACTCGACATATTGGTATAGATGGATTAGTTTTAGGGGATGTTATCGCTCGATTGTCATCTTGTGGAACGAGGATATTTGTGGTAAGCCAATCTCACTCTTAAAATCGTTAGTCATAATTTCGATAATTATTTAGTCGGACTAATGATCTTTTGTCAATAGAGGCAATCAAGATAGGGACAAAAAGGGTGGTAAATAGTGTTCGGAAGAGGGGTGGCTCCGCTAATCCCCCTAAGTTTAAGTGAAGGACTATTTTGGGAATCCGAGATTTTCCACCGGGTTGTGGACACTCATCCGAGGAGAATTAGTTGTTTGAAGTTGTTCATACTCCCGAACCTTTGTTTGTTCGTGGATTTTCATCGGGTAATGGACCAACAATCGGGGAGAAACCACAAATAGAAGTGGTTCAAAATTTTGAGGGTAAAAGTCTAGATCGTTATTTCAAGATTCGATTTGTAAATAAATAATAGTATTCTAATTTATCGTGATGCGTTTAGGTATCGACGAGCGAGAAAGTCTAGTTCTCACAGTAACCAGGTGTGTAACTTCACACTTATCCCGGGTTCAATACTATAATGTAAGTATTGGGATAAAATAGTAAAGATGGCAAAATTGCAATATGCCTAATAATTAACACTTTTGTGAAATGCATGAAAACAGTTAAAGTCGTAAAATTTAGGAAAAATCTGCTAGATCTTTATAAGGGCCGAAAATTTGCTAGATCGTTAAATGGGTCGAAAATCTGCTAGATTGTTAAATGGGCCGAAAATCTGCTAGATCGTTAAATGGACTGAAAATATGCTATATCGTTAAATGGGCCAAAAATTTGATAGATCGTTAAATGGGCCGAAAATCTGATAGATCGTTAAATGGGCCAAAAATCTGCTAGATCGTTAAATGGGCCAAAAATCTACTAGATCGTTAAATAGGTCTAAAATATGATAGATCGTTAAATGGGCCAAAAATCTGCTAGATCGTTAAATGGGTCAAAAATTTGCTAGATCGTTAAATGGGCCGAAAATCTGCTAGTTCGATATATGGGCCAAAGTTTGCTAGATTGCCAAATGGCTATATGCTATTTTGTCTTATGGGCCAAAATGAAAATTTGAAATATAAACTCACATGTATTATGAGTTTTTGTTAAATTATCATATGAATATAGATTATTATGCATACATGATTGCATGGGTTGGGATAAATGATGAAGAGAAGAAAGGCCTGTTGCCAAAATCTAGTTCGGTGGCTTTGCCACAAATATTTTAATGGCTTAATGCCTCTAGTTCGGTGACTTTGTCACAATCTAGTTCGGTGGTGCACCACAACATTATTAAAAATGGCTTAATGCCTATGATTGGTATGTTGGCGGGGTGGGTTGACTTTGTAACACCCATAAACCCATACCTGCCGCCTGATTAGGGTTATGAGGCGTTACCGAACTAGACACAGTTTAACACAGTCTTATATGACATAAATCCATTTCGTATATTTAAATTTTCTATACTATCAAATGATGCCCAAGACTTACATTACAAATAACCATGTTTTAAATTGCAATACATTATAATTCATTATCTGTATAGATTTCAAATCAAACTTCCACATAACAACACCAAATTTCATATAAGAAACATATATATATATATATATATATATTTCATTAGTCGAAAATCAACATATCATTTTATACCTTCGACAAATATGCATATTAAAACAAATAGGCCCGTAATACTCTATTAGTTTTTCCCTCACATACATGACATTCGAACATTATAGCATAACCAAACATATACATGATATGTGACTAGTCCAAAATACTTAAATACAAGCAGCTCATTGACCATATATTCAGTCCTCAATTAAAACTCTAATAATCAACCCAAAACATGAGTATAAACTTTTTCATGATCAACTTTGATTTATAACCAAGCACATAATAATCTAAGTAGAAAAATTCACACGACCAAATAGGCATACTTATACATACATATATATATATATATATATAATACATATAAATGATTAATTCTATATAACCGCATTTAACTCCCAAGCATGATATGCACACATCTTATATCAAAGATTAAAACAAACCATTATATCAAACATATAAACCATACTTAACCGAAAATAATAGCCTTATTCGCAAGGCCATATATATATACATTTATACAACCGAACCTCATTCATTCAAGTCCTAATTCAGCCTATACATTCCTTTGATTCAAAAGGTAAACGTTTATACCAAAAAGAGCGATAGTGTGGTTGACTTTTTGACGATCCTCTAAGTCCTTAGCTGAGTCTACGATCTATAAAACAGAAAGACCAATATATACAAAGTAAGCACACTAGCTTAGTAAGTTTTAAGTTAATGGTAATACAATGTCCAAACACCAATACATATATAATAGTTACCATTAACAATGACAAATAAACATTTCAATACAACGAATTTATGTAAGGCGAATACCATAGTTCATTAACCTAATTGTTTCACTTGTTTACCTTAAACTTATATTATATCAAAACACAAGGTATATGCATTACATTAATCACATTATTTCGAATCATATACATCCACCATTCACGTCGTCTACGTTATCCCAATCAAAGTCATATTTCAATGAACATTTCTATTCATAACCAAGTCTACCAAAATATTGTATTCAATTTCAATTTCAATCACATACTACTCATACTTTTGATCATAAGTTCAATTTCACATTATACCATTTCTACCGCATCATTCAAATTTAGTTAATATTAGACATAACTTACCTTGCTTTCGGTGAATGAAAAAGGGACTTACGTTTACTCGAGCATTTACTTGATACATTAACTGTGTTTCACCTTGAATAATTTAAGGTTTCTTCATTTAAAACGCATCACCAGCATCAAGCCTGCTAGGCACGAATCCTGAATATATCACCGGCACTAAGCCTGCTAGGCATGAAGCCCGAATATGCCACCAACACTAAGCCTGCTAGGCACGAAGCCCGAATATGTCACCGGCACTAAGCCTGCTAGGCACGAAGCCCGAATATGTCACCGGTACTAAGCCTGCTAGGCTCGAAGCCCAAATATATTTATCAACTCAATTCATCAATTCACATTTCTCAACACATACATTACTATCCAGTCATTTTCACACAATCAATTCATCTGTCATATCAAGTATACTAACTCACTTTGTATTCAAAAACATATATTCATTCCAAAGTTAAACATTCACATTTAGCTATCGCATACTATTTACCCAGATTAATCACAAAATTTGATTTCATACATTTTAATTATCAACAACGAACTTTAACTTAAGAACTTACCTCATTGTCATTGATCACGTGGTAGGCTTATTCGATAATTTTTGACTTTCCCCGATCTAAATCCGTTTTTCTTTGTTTTTGATCTAAACACATAAAAATTTAGATCATTCAAGTACATTTCATCTCAATTTAGTCCATAAGCACATAAATAGGCAAATTACTATTTTACCCCTACTATTTCACATTTTTACAATTTAGTCCTATTTGCATAAAACACAAAAAACACAAAATTTCTCAATAATACTTAAGGGTCGAATATGTATAGGGACTATACAAGTCCATTTCTATCATTTATTTTACAAATAAACCCCTCTAAAATTTTATTTTTTTTCAATTTAGCCCAAATACTCAAATTTACCAAAAATTCAAAGACAAAACATATTAATCTTCTACATATCTATAATTCAAAATCATCAAACATCACAACCTACATGAATCCATGAATGGCCGAATGTCACATGTACATTAATCTCAAAAAATTTAGCATGGGTCGGATAATATACTAAGCAACGATCTCAAAAACGTAAAAATTAACAAAAACCAAAGTCAAACTAACCTTCAATTTGAGCTTCTAAATGCCAAAATTACAAAGAAACAAACCCTTTCTTCTTTTATTAACATTCAACCAAGGAGAAAGCAAAAAGATGATGACTTATTTTGTGATATTTTAGCATATATTAACTTATTAAACTAATTACTAATATAACCTTTTAATAATAATAAAACTAACTTATAAAATAAGGGTAATTTAGTCCTATGCCATCCACTATCTCATAAAATGGGTTATTTACCCTTTATATGCTTCATATTATAAATCCATGCTCAATTTAGCACATTTCACTTTAGTATGCCACTTTTACACTTTACGTGATTAAGTCCTTTTAATCAAATTAAGCACTTAAACGATAAAATTTTTCTACGAAACTTTCACACACATTAATTCACATATAATAAATTTAAAATATAATATTTAAATATTTATTGGACTCAGATTCGTGGCCCCGAAACCACCATTCTGATTAGGGTCAAATTCAGTTTGTTACAACTCTCCCCCTTAAGGATTTTCGTCCCCGAAAATCTTACCGTTAAATAACGTCGGATATTGTTGCCTCATTGAGTCCTCAGGCTCCCACGTAGCCTCTTCAACTCCATGCCAATTCCATAGTACTTTCACTAATGGAATCCTTTTGTTTCTTAACTCTTTCATTTCCCGAGCTAAGATATGGATCGGTTCTTCCTCATACTTCATATCGGGTCGGATTTCAATCTCAGATGGAGCAATCACATGTGACGGATCTGATCTGTATCTACGGAGCATAGAAACGTGAAATACATCATGTATCTTTTCTAATTCAGAGGGTAACTTCAACCTATAAGCAACAGGCCCAATGCGTTCGATGATTTCATACGGTCCGATAAATCTCGGACTCAGTTTGCCTTTCCGACCAAAACGAAGTAATTTCTTCCATGGAGATACTTTCTAGAATACCCGATCTTCGACTTGAAATTCTATATCTTTACGTTTCAAATCAACGTAAGACTTTTGACGATCGATGCGACTTTCAAACTATCTTTGATTATAGCCACTTTCATTCGGTCTCTTTAATCAAATCAACCCTTGTATCTTGTTCTCACCGAGTTCGGTCCGATACAATGGCGTCGACACTTGTAACACCCAAACCGGTCTATCGTTGAGACTAGATTTGGTTTGTTACGTGATTGAACTATTCTTAAATCTTTTAATGATAACAATACATAACATGGTGGGTTTATCATTAACATTTCATTTGGCCCATAATTATAGCAATTTGTCCATTTAGCAATTTAGTGGGCTTTGGCCCATTTACCGAACTAGAGTGTTTTGGCTCAATTTTAACGAACTAGAGTATTTTGGCACATTTTCACGAACTAGAGTATTTACGGCCTATTTTCACGAACTAGAGTATTTACGGCCCATTTTCACGAACTAGAGTATTTACGGCCCATTTTCACGAACTAGAGTATTTACGGCCCATTTTCACGAACTAGAGTATTTACGTAATAACAATTAATATCTCGAGGCGTTTTAAGTAATTTTCACGATTTTGTCGTTTTTTCGTATTTTCGTCAAAATATAATTTTTACGTTTTCCGATCAATCGTTTTTATGATTTACTTCCATACAGAAATTTGACATCCAGCGAGAAAATAATGAGTGTGAAAATTACACACCTCGATACAGTGAGTACTAACCCTTCTCGCTCCTCGGCACCTAAAATATATTTTGATTCGTTAGACAACTAATTCGTAAAAAAATAATCTTAATCGGTAATGGATCCAAAATCTTACCCTCTTGATTTTGAATCACTTGATTTTCGGTTTTGCCTCGCTTATCGATTCACTAGCCGAGAATCCACCAACGATATAACGGCTCGGAGGTTCGTACTACTTGAATAATGGACTTCTTTGGAAGATGGCCCACAACCAGTGGAAAATCCGGATGCGAAACCGCTCTTCGTTTGAATGGGGATTTACGGATCCACCCTCTTACGATAACTAAACACCGCCTTTTCTTCCTATTTTGACGATCTTCAAGATCCAAAGGAATTTAGTTAGATCTAAGATAATATCAATAATACTAGAGATTTTAAAGAGTAGGATTTCCTTACCAAAATGAAACGTTTCCAACGTTTCCACGATTCTTCCGATCACTTGAATTCCAATCTCGTTATTGCACTAAAAATAACGAAAGAAGCGTTATTAGTATGAATGCTATATCAATCCAAAAGACCCTCAATAATCCAATGATATTCGTCCATAATATCACTAATCAATAAATCGAAAATGGAGAAGAACCCTTACCTACTTCCACGGTGAAAAGAAAAGATTGAGAATGATGTTTAATTGATGGAAGATTGCTATATATGATTAAGAATGAAAAAATAATTTTTGGCTTATAGGCACACTAGCATTCGGCTAAGGGGTGTAGATGGAGAAAACTTGATTGAAAAGAAATAGAATACAAGAAAAGATGGTGATGATGTTGCTTTGATTTCAAGGAGATTAGTAGAAAAAGAAAAGAAAAGACAAGCTTTAGGAGGGATGTTTATTCGGCAATGGCAAAAGAAAAGAGAAGAGTTGGCTTTTGGCATAAGTGATTTTCGGCACAAGGAGAATACAAAGAAAATCAACAAGAGGAACTAAAGTGACCAAATGGTCAAAAGATTTTGGCTTTACCAAATGCAAAAATCGGCCAAGAAGAATGTTGAACTTGTAACACCCCAAACCCGGTCTATGCGTTGAGACTAGATTTGGTTTGTTACGTGATTTGAACTATTCTTAAATCTTTTAATGAGTTGAAAACTACAATATTGTTTAAAGAGTTTAAAATTTGAAGAGAATTAGATTTTGATCAATATTTAAAAACATAAGTTGGAAATCATTGTATTATTAAAAACCTTTGGGTAATTTGTTAAAGAGTTAACTATAATAAGATATTTATAAAAGATTTTCATAAACTTGAAAACTCAATTTTATTTTAATAAAACATCATAAAACTTTAGCTCATGATTAAAAGTCCAAAATATAAATTAAATTCCAAACACACATAAAATCCATAAGTTATTTATAGAGGCCATTTATTACAACATCCCAAAATAGTAAAAATAATTATTAAAAGTTCGAATTTAAATAACCCTTATTTAGCAAGATGGCCTCCACGAAGTCATCCTCACCCAAGTCCACATCAATTTCCATTACCCGAGATGGAAAAATAAAAAGGGTGAGTTACTTAGAACTCGGTGTGTAACTCACTTACCACCATTATTGGGCAGATTGTCAAGATATTATGTGGGCTTGAGCCCAATTCGAATTTAACAATATATCATGAATTTAAAATAATTAATAATGCATGAAAAATGTAATTCCCAACCCAAACCTAATATCCATCCGCTAACACCCCCGTACCAACCATCACACCTGTGGGGATCAAGTCAACCCACCCCGCCATCACACCAATCGTAGGCAATAAGCCTTTTTATAATTGTGGCATAGCCACCGAACTAGAGGCAATAAGCCGTTATTGTGGCAGAGCCACCGAACTAGAGGCAATAAGCCGATATTGTGGCAGAGCCACCGAACTAGAGGCAATAAGCCGATATTGTGGCAAAGCCACCGAACTAGAGGCAATAAGCCGATATTGTGGCAACTGGCCATTCTTCTCTTCATATATCCCACCCATGCAATTATACATGTAAATATAAAATTTATTAACAATACATAACATGGTGGGTTTATCATTAACATTTCATTTGGCCCATAATTATAGCAATTTGTCCATTTAGCAATTTAGTGGGCTTTGGCCCATTTACCGAACTAGAGTGTTTTGGCTCAATTTTAACGAACTAGAGTATTTTGGCACATTTTCACGAACTAGAGTATTTACGGCCTATTTTCACGAACTAGAGTATTTACGGCCCATTTTCACGAACTAGAGTATTTACGGCCCATTTTCACGAACTAGAGTATTTACGGCCCATTTTCACGAACTAGAGTATTTACGTAATAACAATTAATATCTCGAGGGCGTTTTCGTAATTTTCACGATTTTGTCGTTTTTACGTATTTTCGTCAAAATATAATTTTTTACGTTTTTACCGATCCAATCGTTTTTATGATTTACTTCCATACCGAAATTTGACATCCAACCGAGAAAATAATGAGTGTGAAAATTACACACCTCGATACCGTGAGTACTAACCCTTCTCGCTCCTCGGCACCTAAAATATATTTTGATTCGTTAGACAACTAATTCGTAAAAAAAATAATCTTAATCGATAATGGATCCAAAATCTTACCCTCTTGATTTTGAATCACTTGATTTTCGGTTTTGCCTCGCTTATCGATTCACTAGTCACGAGAATCCACCAACGATAACGGCTCGGAGGTTCGTACTACTTGAATAATGGACTTCTTTGGAAGATGGCCCACAACCCGTGGAAAATCCTGATTGCGAAACCGCTCTTCGTTTGAATGGGGATTTACGGATCCACCCTCTTACGATAACTAAACACCCCCTTTTCTTCCCTATTTTGACGATCTTCAAGATCCAAAGGAATTTAGTTAGATCTAAGATAATATCAATAATACTAGAGATTTTAAAGAGTAGGATTTCCTTACAAAATGAAACGCTTCCAACGTTTCCACGATTCTTCCGATCACTTGAATTCCAATCTCGTTATTGCACTAAAAAATAACGAAAGAAACGTTATTAGTATGAATGCTATATCAATCCAAAAGACCTCAATAATCCAATGATATTCGCCCATAATATCACTAATCAATAAATCGAAAATGGAGAAGAACCCTTACCTATTTTCCACGATTGAAAAGAAAAGATTGAGAATGATGTTTAATTGATGGAAGATTCGCTATATATGATTAAGAATGAAAAAATAATTTTTGGCTTATAGGCACACTAGCATTCGCTAAAGGAGTGTAGATGGAGAAAACTTGATTGAAAAGAAATAGAATACAAGAAAAGATGGTGATGATGTTGCTTTGATTTCAAGGAGATTAGTAGAAAAGAAAAGAAAAGACAAGCTTTAGGAGGGATGTTTATTAAGCAATGGCAAAAGAAAAGAGAAGAGTTGGCTTTTGGCATAAGTGATTTTCGGCACAAGGAGAATACAAAAGAAAATCAACAAGAGGAACTAAAGTGACCAAATGGTCAAAAGATTTTGGCTTTACCAAATGCAAAAATCGCCAAGAAGAATGTTGAAAGGAGAGGAAATAAAATTCTGCACAAAGTGCAAAGAACAACCAAAGAGAGAAAAGAATTTCTCAACCAAAACTAACTCAAAATTTAGGCTCCCTCCTATACCAAATTGCCGTCCAGCACATGGTCAATAGGCCATGATTTCTTTCCAAAATTTTCCCTTGATAAGTGCCTTATGTTCCCCCTATCTTTCCTTAAACCTTTGATTCCATGCCATAAGTTAGTTGTTACCTTAATCCATTGATACACTAACCAAAAATAACATGGTCAACACCTTCCTTATATGTCCCCTGCCGACACTTCCTAGTCATGAGCGGAAAATTAAAAGCAAAAATTCATTTAGGTGCCATACAAGGGATTGAACCTCTTCCCTCTTACTTGAACCCATGCGCCAACTCCACCATGCCATATGCTCATTTTATGACACTTTTAGCACATAATTTAGCTTAAGTCTTAATCACCTTTGTTTCACTTCAATAAATCTCAATTAATAAATTTTATTTCTTCTCCAAATTATGCTTTACCCTCTCAAAGACTTCAATAAGCACCAAATTAAAATAAAAGATTTTTCCTTTAAAATCTAAACACCAAAATCATGCAAATTTAAATACTCAGATTTTTTTTTAGGGTGTTACAACTCTACCCTCCTTAAAGAAAATTTCGTCCTCGAAATTTACCTGGTTGAAAAAGGTGAGGGTATTGTTGCCGAATTGCATCCTCTGGCTCCCACGTAGCTTCTTCCACTCCGTGGTTACGCCATAGAACTTTGACCAACAGACAGCTTTTCTTCCTTAGTACCTTGACATCTCGGTCTAGGATTTCCACCGGTTCTTCTTCAAAGGACAAATCAATTCACCCAATTCTTCTACCCAGTATAATGTGCAAAGGATCCGATCTATAACGCCTCAACATGGAAACATGAAAGACATTGTGAATTTGATCTAACTCCGGAGGTAACTCAATCGATATGCCATCGACCAACACGCTTCAACACACGATAAGGTCCAATATATCTAGGACTTAGCTTGCCCTTCCTTCCGAATCAAGATCTTTTTCCAAGGAGATACCTTCAAGAAAACCCGATCTCCCACACTATACTCGATGTCCCTTCGCTCAGATCTGCGTCGACTTCGCCTCATCTCGAGGCTTCTTTCAACCGTGCTCGAATAACTTTTACCTTATCCTCCATCCTCGGATATCATCTCAGACCTAATATCATTTTTCGCCCAACTCGGTCCAACAATAGGAGAGCGACACTTACGACCATACAATGCCTCGTAAGGTGCCATCCGAATGCTAGATCGATAGTTGTTATATACGAATTTCGCCGGTGGTAGATAATCCTCCCAACTACCCTCAAGTCGATTACACATCCTCTTAACATATCTTCCAATATTTGAATTACTCTCTCCGATCGACCATCAAATTGAGGATGAAAAGCCGATGAAATTCAACTTTGTCCCTAAGGCTTCATGCGAGCTTTCCGAATCGTGATGTAAACCTAGGGTCCCTATCCGATATAATAGATACAGTACCCCATGTAACCTCACAATTTCGGATACGTAAAGTTTCGCCAATTTTGCAATGAATAATCCGCATTTAATCGGCAAGAAATGAGCGGTCTTCACAACCGATCAACAATTACCCAAACGGAATTTTTCTTAGTAGGTGTTAACGGTAACCCACTAACAAAATCCATAGTTATCCTCTCCCATTTCCAAAGAGGAATCTTTATCGGTTGTAACAATCCAGACGGTAATTGGTGTTCGCCTTCACTTGTCGACAAGTCAAACATTTTCCCACGAACTCAGTAATCTCACGCTTCAACCTCGCCACCAATATCGTTTCACGGAGATCTCGATACATCTTATTTCCTCCGGATGCATAGCATAAGGGCTACTATCGCCTCCGTAAAATCAGTTGCCTCAAATCTAGATCCTTGGGCATGCATACTCTCCTCGAAAGCACAACACACCCTCCGTGTTTATTCCAAAATCCTCAATTTCACCATTTTCAACTTGTCGAAGTAAAGGTCCCAACTTCTCATCTGATGTCTATTTTTCCTTGATTTGTTCCAGCCACAGCGGCTTCACCTGAAGTTCTGCTAACAAAGTGCCATCCTCATACAGACTCAAATGGGCAAACAAAGCTCTTAATTCAGATACCGCTTAAAACTTAACGCGTCCTACCACGTTAGCCTTTCCAGATGGTATTCGATGGAGAAATCATAATCTTTTAACAATTCTACCCATCTTCTTTGTCTTAAATTCAACTCCTTCTGGGTAAGGAGGTATTTAAGACTCTTGTGATCCGTGTAGATTATGGACTTCTCACCATAGAGATAGTGCCTCCAAATCTTTAGAGCAAAGACAACGCACTAACTCCAAATCATGAGTAGGGTAGTTTACTTCGTGTGGTCTCAATTGACGAGAAGCATAGGCCACCACCTTTCCATTTTGCATCAACACACAACCCAGCCCGTGTGAGACGATCGAAATAAACAAGTGAATTCTTTTCCACCTCAGTTGAATTAAAGCGGAGCTTCATCGTAATCTTCTTCAATTTCTCAAAACTCTCTTCTTTGCTTGCCGGTCCAGATATACGAGCTCCCTTTCGCAGCAGCTTTAGTTAGTGCAAAGAATCAATGAAAACCCTCTACAAAACGCCTATAGTATCCACCAAGCCTAAGAAACTCAATTTCAGCCATCGATGTTGGTGGTTTCCAATCCGAATAGCCTCAATTTTCCGAGGATCCACCCTTATTCCTTCGGCTGATACTACATGACCAAGGAAAGTCACCTCCTTAAGCCAAAATTCGCATTTACCAAATTTGGCATACAATTGTTTATCATGAAGTAGTTGTAATACTATCCGCAAATGTTGGTCATGTTCCTCCTCATTTCTCGAATAAACCAATATATCATCTATGAACACTACCACAAACCGGTCTAAATATGGTTGAAAGACTCGGTTCATCATGTCCATAAATGCATTTGGTGCATTGGTTAATCCAAATGGCATCACTACAAACTCATAGTGTCCGTAACGTGTCCGAAAGGTTGTCTTATAAATGTCCGCTTTTCACCTTGAAATGGTGATAACCCGACCTTAAATCAATTTTGAGAAAATCAAGCTCCCTTCAATTGATCAAACAGTCGTCAATTTCTGCAGAGGATACCGATTCTTGATCGTCAATTTATTCAACTGTCGTAGCCAATGCACATACGTATCGATCCATCCTTCTTCTTGACGAACAAGACCGGTGCTCCCACGGAGACACACTTGGTCGAATGAATCCTCGATCCAGCAATTCTTGAATTTGAGCCTTGAGCTCACCAACTCCTTCGGTGCCATTCTATAGGGAGCAATGGACACCGGAGCCGCCCCTGCAAAAGCTCAATGCCAAATTCTACTTCCCGATCCGAGGTATACCGGAAGTTCTTCGAAATACATCGGAAATTCCTTCACCGTCCTCACATCATTCACGGATAATTCCTTGGCATCCAAAGCACGATAAAGGCTAGGAATGCCCGCACCCTTTCCGCACCAACTTCTCGACTTTTAATGCAGATACCACATTTGTCGATAGTTCTTTCGCTCACCAATCATTATGACTTCCTTATCATCCGAGGTCCCATCGACATTCGCTTTTCAGACAATCCAATTGCGCCCGATGGTTAACCAACCAATCCATGCCTGAATGAGATCGAACTCGCCAAAGGTAGTTCCATCAAATTTGCTAAGAATACTTCCTCTTGATTTTTAAGGGCACGCCTTTAAATATTTTATTAACGAGCATCGATTGTCCTAAAGGATCGACATCGTCATCTCATTTTCGGTAATTTCAGATTCTAAATTCAGATTTCCAGATATGGCACTAGATACATATGAATGGGTAGAGCCAATATCTATTAAGGCAATAACAGGTACATCAAAAATGAAGAACGTACCGGTTATCACATCTGGTGCATTGCCGTCCTCGCGGCGTCTAACTGCATAGACCAGTCCAGGCTGTCTAGCATCTGCATTTCCTCTATTACCATTTCCTCGACCCGGTGCACCTTGACCACGACCAGCCCCATTACCACCACGACCTGGTCCACGACCTCTCGGTGGCTGCTGATTACCCCTGACCGGCTGTGCATCATTATTACGGACTTCTTGAGTCGTATCCATTCGTCGAGGACAACTTTTGTACTGATGTTCCATTGAACCGCATTTGTAGCATGCACCCGTTTTCCTCCAACATTCCCCAAAATGTCTCTTCCCACACTCAGTGCAATCTCGACTTCGATTATTTGCTACCGGGGTTCTGCCTTGAACTGATTCATCATTCCGGGGTTTCTTCTGAAATCTCTTGGAAGAACCAGACTGTTGTGTTTCTCTCTTGTTTCGGGATCTTTCTTGCTCGCTGCTCGAGTTCTTAGCCTCTTGGCTATTTTGGCCTTCTCCACAAGAGTCGAAAAATTTCTAACTTGTCATGAGCAATCGTAACCCTCACTCATCATTAAGTCCATCCTCAAACGTACACAACGCTCATGATCCGTTGCTACAATTGTCCGCATAACGGCTCAGACGTAAAAACTCGACTTCATATGTCGCCACCGTCTTACTTCCTTGGTCAAGATTCGAAATTCCTTCCTTCGAAGGCCTACATAGCTCGTTCCGACCTATTTTCCTTGAAAGGCGCTTTAAAGAATTCCCGATTAATCGCTGCGGCTTGGTGCCTTCTCGAACAAGTGAGCCACCACCGACACGCCTCATCTCTCAATAAGGATACAGCCTCTCGGTTTTTGCTCACTGCATTCCATATCATCCATGATCCGTTCCACGACTTGAGCCAAGATTCGCCACATTCGAGCTACACCGAGACTCCTCGAAAACTTCGCATTATTTGCCTTAAGTCGCCTCAAATTGACCCACGAGTTGTTGGCCCAATTCTAGTTCGGTGACCCTTTCCAAGACTCGTAGCATTGCTTGAGTCAATGCATGATCTTCTTCCATGTGATCGCGTGATCCGGTCTCACTTTCAATTGACGCAGTGCGTCTACTGCATATGATTTGGTGCTTCACCAGTAGCACCTCGGCCTCTACCACGCCACGCCTACCGCGTCCACGACCACATCCTCTTGTACTCATGATTGCTTGTTCGTTTATCTGATTACAAGTTTTATGAATCAGAAATTTTGTTTCGGTGTTTATTAGCGATATTTTATGAGATTTGAGATATAAAGTTGTTTTTTTTTCGCAACATATCCTATAGTCTCAATCTCTACAGTTTTTCACGTCTAAAACTAGAAGTTCTAGAGTATTTCTATGATCATATCATAGTAATCATTTAAGCAATAAATACTTACTTGACTTGTTGCTTGGATGCTTGTGGTGCCATAACGATCTTTAAAATATCATCGAACGCTTTCATACGTAAATTATTTTGAACCCAAACCACGGTACCGAAGTTTTTGAAACTGGCTCGATACCACTAAATGTAACACCTCAAACCCGGTCTATGCGTTGAGACTAGATTTGGTTTGTTACGTGATTCGAACTATTCTTAAATCTTTTAATGAGTTGAAAACTACAATATTGTTTAAAGAGTTTAAAATTTGAAGAGAATTAGATTTTGATCAATATTTAAAAACATAAGTTGGAAATCATTGTATTATTAAAACCTTTGGGTAATTTGTTAAAGAGTTAACTATAATAAGATATTTATAAAAGATTTTCATAAACTTGAAAACTCAATTTTATTTTAATAAAACATCATAAAACTTTAGCTCATGATTAAAAGTCCAAAATATAAATTAAATTCCAAACACACATAAAATCCATAAGTTATTTATAGAGGCCATTTATTACAACATCCCAAAATAGTAAAAATAATTATTAAAAGTTCAGAATTTAAATAACCCTTATTTAGCAGTATGGCCTCCACGAAGTCATCCTCAGCCCAAGTCCACATCAGTTTCCATTACCTGAGATGGAAAGAAATTAAAGGGGTGAGTTACTTAGAACTCAGTGTGTAACTCACTTACCACCATTATTGGGCCAGATCGTCAAGATATTATGCTGGGCTTGAGCCCAACTCAGAATTTAACAATATATCATGAATTTAAAATAATTAATAATGCATGAAAAATGTAATTCCCAACCCAAACCTAATATCCATCCGCTAACACCCCCGTACCAACCATCACACCTGTGGGGATCAAGTCAACCCACCCCGCCATCACACCAATCGTAGGCAATAAGCCTTTTTATAATTGTGGCATAGCCACCGAACTAGAGGCAATAAGCCGTTATTGTGGCAGAGCCACCGAACTAGAGGCAATAAGCCGATATTGTGGCAGAGCCACCGAACTAGAGGCAATAAGCCGATATTGTGGCAAAGCCACCGAACTAGAGGCAATAAGCCGATATTGTGGCAATCGCCATTCTTCTTCATATATCCCACCCATGCAATTATACATGTAAATATAAAATTTATTAACAATACATAACATGGTGGGTTTATCATTAACATTTCATTTGGCCCATAATTATAGCAATTTGTCCATTTAGCAATTTAGTGGGCTTTGGCCCATTTAACGAACTAGAGTGTTTTGGCTCAATTTTAACGAACTAGAGTATTTTGGCACATTTTCACGAACTAGAGTATTTACGGCCTATTTTCACGAACTAGAGTATTTACGGCCCATTTTCACGAACTAGAGTATTTACGCCCATTTTCACGAACTAGAGTATTTACGCCCATTTTCACGAACTAGAGTATTTACGTAATAACAATTAATATCTCGAGGCATTTTCGTAATTTTCACGATTTTGTCGTTTTTACGTATTTTCGTCAAAATATAATTTTTACGCTTTTACCGATCCAATCGCTTTTATGATTTACTTCCATACCAAATTTGACATCCAACCGAGAAAATAATGAGTGTGAAAATTACACACCTCGATACCGTGAGTACTAACCCTTCTCGCTCCTCGGCACCTAAAATATATTTTGATTCGTTAGACAACTAATTCAGAAAAAATAATCTTAATCGATAATGGATCCAAAATCTTACCCTCTTGATTTTGAATCACTTGATTTTCGGCTTTGCCTCGCTTATCGATTCACTAGTCACGAGAATCCACCAACGATAACGGCTCGGAGGTTCGTACTACTTGAATAATGGACTTCTTTCGAAGATGGCCCACAACCCGTGGAAAATCCTGATGCGAAACCGCTCTTCGCTTGAATGGGGATTTACGGATCCACCCTCTTACGATAACTAAACACCGCCCTTTTCTTCCCTATTTTGACAGTCTTCAAGATCCAAAGGAATTTAGTTAGATCTAAAATAATATCAATAATACTAGAGATTTTAAAGAGTAGGATTTCTTACCAAAATGAAACGCTTCCAACGTTTCCACGATTCTTCCGATCACTTGAATTCCAATCTCCGTTATTGCACTAAAAATAACGAAAGAAACGTTATTAGTATGAATGCTATATCAATCCAAAAAGACCTCAATAATCCAATGATATTCGCCATAATATCACTAATCAATAAATCGAAAATGGAGAAGAACCCTTACCTACTTCCCACGATTGAAAAGAAAAGATTGAGAATGATGTTTAATTGATGGAAGATTCACTATATATGATTAAGAATGAAAAAATAATTTTTGGCTTATAGGCACACTAGCATTCGGCTAAAGGAGTGTAGATGGAGAAAACTTGATTGAAAAGAAATAGAATACAAGAAAAGATGGTGATGATGTTGCTTTGATTTCAAGGAGATTAGTAGAAAAGAAAAGAAAAGACAAGCTTTAGGAGGGATGTATATTCGCAATGGCAAAAAGAAAAGAGAAGAGTTGGCTTTTGGCATAAGTGATTTTCGCACAAGGAGAATACAAAAGAAAATCAACAAGAGGAACTAAAGTGACCAAATGGTCAAAAGATTTTGGCTTTACCAAATGCAAAAATCGCCAAGAAGAATGTTGAAAGGAGAGGAATAAAATTCGCACAAAGTGCAAAGAACAACCAAAGAGAGAAAAGAATTTCTCAACCAAAACTAACTCAAAATTTAGGCTCCTCCTATACCAAATTGCCGTCCAGCACATGGTCAATAGGCCATGATTTCTTTCCAAAATTTTCCCTTGATAAGTGCCTTATGTTCCCCTATCTTTCCTTAAACCTTTGATTCCATGCCATAAGTTAGTTGTTACCTTAATCCATTGATACACTAACCAAAAATAACATGGTCAACACCTTCCTTATATGTCCCTTGCCGACACTTCCTAGTCATGAGCAGAAAATTAAAAGCAAAATTCATTTAGGTGCCATACAAGGGATTCGAACCTCTTCCTCTTACTTGAACCCATGCGCCAACTCCACCATGCCATATGCTCATTTTATGACACTTTTAGCACATAATTTAGCTTAAGTCTTAATCACCTTTGTTTCACTTCAATAAATCTCAATTAATAAATTTTATTTCTTCTCCAAATTATGCTTTACCCTCTCAAAGACTTCAATAAGCACCAAATTAAAATAAAAGATTTTTCCTTTAAAATCTAAACACCAAAATCATGCAAATTTAAATACTCGATTTTTTTTTTTTAGGTGTTACAACACTTATGCCATATAGAGCTTCATAGGGTGCCATTTTGATACTTGATTGAAAACTGTTATTATAAGCAAATTCAATCAAAGGTAAGTACTTTTCCCACGCACCTTCAAAATCGAGAACGCAACATCTCAACATGTCCTCAAGTGTTTGAATGGCTCGCTTCAGATTGACCGTCTGTTCATGGGTGAAAGGCGATGCTAAAATGAAGTTTAGTACCTAAAGCATCCGGTGACTTCTTTCACAATCGCGATGTGAATCTCGGTCTCTCTCTCGAGATAATAGAACTCTAAGACACCATGTAATCTCACGATTTGAGATATATACAACTCAGCAAGTTTATCGAGTGAAAAGTCCATACGAACCTAAGACAAAATGAGCCGATTTGGTCAATCTATCTACTATAACCCTGCATCGCATCTTTCTTACTCGATGACATAGGCAAACTAGATATAAAATCCATAGTGATTTTATCCCATTTCCATTTAGGTATCATGATCGGCTAAAGCAACCCAGAAGGCACTTGATGCTCGACTTTTACTTGCTGACAAATTAAGCATTTTGACACAAATTCAGATATATCCCATTTCATGCCAGCCACCAATAAAATCATATAAATCATTTTACATTTTCGTATACCCGAATGTATCGATAATCGATCGCTATGAGCCTCACTCGTAATCATCTCGAATCAACTCTGAGTTCTTCGTAACACACATTCGGCTTTTAAAGTTCAAACATTTATTTGCATCAATTTGAAACTCTGATTCTATATCTTTTTCGCACTGAATTCGTCTAGCAATCAAATATTTGTGAACTTTTTGTGCATCACAAATTTGCTGAATAAACATCGGTCTTGCTTGTAACTCAACTATGATCGAACCATCACCAGACATAACCATCTGTGCATTCATCGCACGAAGAGCAAATAATGATTTTTGACTTAACGCATCTGCAACAACATTGGCTTTTCCCGGATGGTAGTCAATCACCAACTCATAGTCTTTCAACAATTCTAACCATTTGTGTTGTCTCAAATTCAGATCTTTTTGAGTCATCAAATATTTTAGACTTTTATGATCCGAATAAATGTGACATTTCTCGCCAAATAAGTAATGACGCCAAATCTTCAATGCGAAAAGAATGGCTGCTAATTCCAGATTGTGAGTAGGTTATGAAAGGCACTGAGTGTGCGAGCTTATAACCAAGCACTAAGTGTGCGAATTAGGCTACAAGGTACTATGTGTGCAAATTTTCAAAGTAACAGCACTAAGTGTGCGATACGTTACGGAATCTTGGCACTAAGTGTGCGGAACGTTAAAGTAACGACACTATGTGTGCAATACGATACTAAATTCTTGTAACAGATATACAGATTTTGATGCTTTGGTCATGGTTATAATGGCATGTATAGGTGGACTTATGTCTAATGTTTAGTTAATGATATTAGCATGTACTGTTGCTTTGAATTTGTGAAACTTATGATATTTGATGCCTTGATAGTTGGTGTGTTTTTGGCATTTTGATACTTAATGGTTGGTGTTTGTAAGATCAAATTGATGCATGGTTTATGGCTAAAGTGGTAAGTGTTGGCATGGTTGCAAATTGATCAGTAATACCTCATAACCTTATTTTGACTGTGAATACGAGTGAGGGGTGTTATATTTATTTATACCGAAGTGAGCAGATAGTGTGGGCGGTCTCCTAGTTATCGACGTATTCCGGCTCAGCTCTTGAACTCTATAAAATAAGGGAAAGAAATGGGAATAAGCTTAAAGCTTAGTAAGTTTACATGTAAACAATATAACATTCTCACGTGTATTAAACACTCTATTCGCATTATTTACTAAGCAATAAACAATTTACATTCAAGATCATGCTTACTCACTTGCTCATTCACACATTCCAACCAGATCACAAGCATAATGAATACTTTCATTACAAGTTTCCCTGCACTTAGCATCATAAGGTCACATAATACAACGCATCACTATATCATAATACATTACTCATAGTCACATTACTCGGTGGTTTCGCACTTAGCCCACCAAAAAATAAATAGACGATGGTATCGCACACAGCCCACCAAAGGATTAGCTACGATGGTATCGCACTCATCCCACCAAAAGATAAATAGACGATGGTATTGCACACAGCCCATCATAATTAAGCAACAAGGTGGTATAGCACTTAGCCCACCATCAAGGTTTGATATAACACACTTACATATCCATTCCATCATTCATACTAGAGTTATTCAATAACTACTGCTTTCTATCTACTTGAATCATACTTGTTCTCAATTGTGCTATGCGATAATTAACAACAATAATGTGCATATAAAATGCATCATTTACATGTAAACTTACATCGGTGCAAAACGTGTTGATTTGCGATTTACTCAGTAACCTTGCATTTTCCCCAGTTAAGGTTAATCGCACGTTCTTCTTGATCTATAACAATAAAATTCATTCATTTATAACATTTTACGATCATAATGCACCAAATTCTACACTTAGCCAAAATGATCATTTTGCCTTTATACCATGGCAAAATTACGATTTTACCCCTAAGCTCGTGAATCATTTTTCACCACATTTTCTAAATAAACATGCATAGATGAACATTTATTTCTCTTACAACTCCTCACCATTCCAACTATTTCATGCATTTATGACACAAATTGAATCTTTGCATTCATGCCCTATTTAGGTGTTTTCATGCTAAAACCATTCATAAAAGTTGTTTCTCACCTCCCTACCATTCATTTTATTCCATAAAAACTCAGCTAACAACATAAATACTCTTATGGCAAGTCCCTGGACTTTCAACCATATCTCAAATTAGTCCCCTCATTAGATAGCATAAGCTTTGGGGACTCTAAAACACAAAAATCACCAATTAAAACCACCTAAATCACTTACTAGCAAAGAGATGGCTTGGCTGAAAGTTTGAACTACCAAATTCCCTATTTCCTATTCAATTTTCAATAGAAAGAGATGAATGAATTGTAAAAGATGATAGTTTTTCTCTTACCTTTATTTTATTCATCTTTTCTCACCTAACTCATCCAATTTTGACCAAAAATTAAATGCTCTTGTCTCCTTATGCACATGGCCAGCCATCACTAGGTAAATGACCTAATTTCACTTTTAAATCCTCCAAATTAACTTCTATAGATATTAGGTACCTCTACCTTATAAAATAGAACTTTTACACTTTATGCGATTTAGTCCTTTTCACAATTAAGCATGCTATCACTCAAAATAAAACACCAAAATTTTCATGCATCCATATAATTGTGCTACAACACATAAAATAACATTAAAATAATTTTCTTCAACCTCGGTTTAGTGGTCTCGAACCCACTATTCTGCCTAGCCCCAAAATTGGACTGCTACACAAATAATAAGCATCATACGAACTTTAACATATCTTTAACATAAAGTAAATTAACATAAATGTCATTATGAATTCATAATCAAGCTTAGCATAGATGTTATTAAAATCTTAACATGATAACTTACTCAATCGAAATAATTCGAGTTTTCATTACATATCAAGCTCATTAAGCATGAGTTTTATGTACATACCTATACCAAATTGCAACTTACCATAATCATACACATCATACCCTAGTCTTTCACAACTTTCACGTTTCTTTTAAACTACACATTGAAGCACTTTGAATACTAAAGGATACTTGGGACATCTCATACTCACAGTATAATACCAATGCCATATCCTAGATATGGTCTTACATGGGACTCATATCGATGCCAATAGCCCAACTATGGTCTTACACAAAGTCTTATATCGATGCCATATCCCAGATATGGTCTTACACGAAATCGGAATAACCCTAATGTCATGACATTTGTATCCTAATTATTCCTAAGGCTCAACCGAGATTTTTCTCGCTTGTCGAACTTTGTAAATTACATTCAAAGAGTAAATTGCAATTCATATAATATTAACGCAATTAAAGCATAAACAATAATGCATTATTTACATACGAACTTACCTCGGTACAAAAATAGTAGGAAAGGATTTAATCGTCAAAAACCTTATTTTTCCCCGATCAAGGTCTAAACTTCGTTTTTCTTGATCTATAATAGCAAATTTAGCTTATTTAATATTCACATTACTCAAATCAGTCCAAACATCACATTATGTTTGCCCCTAAAGTTTCATATTTTTACAATTTAGTCCCTGGGCTCATAAATCAAAATGCATTCAATTTCTTTGTTACCCAAGCCTAGCCGAACCATATACATGCTGATATCCGCCTACATTTTTCATCAAATCAAATTTTTACTAACTATTTGCAACTTTTTACAAATAAGTCCTTTTTAAGTATTTTCATGAAAAAACACTTAGTAAAAGTTATTTATTGCATGTCAAACTTTCATTTTCTACCATAAAACATCAAAACACATGCATGTCATGTATGGGTCAAATTTCAAACATGAACCCTAATTCAAATTAATGGTAGAAATAGAAAGATCGAGTGAATACGACTTCAAAATTGTAAAGAGCATTAAAAATGGGGCTAGGATGTATTTACAATTAAGATTGAAAGTTGAAGAAAACCCTAGCTATGGTGTCTTGTAAAACTCAGCCAAGTTTAAAGAAGATGGAAAAAATTTTGGCTTTATTTTCCCTTTTTATTGTTTTATTAACCAAATGGCCAAAATGCCCTTCACTTAAAACTTTGAAATTTTATCTCACCATGTCCATTTTTGTCCAATATCTTAACAAATAGTCTAATTACCATCTAAGGATTTTCTATTTAAAATTTTATAGCAATTAGACACCTCTAGCATGTAGAACTCAACTTTTTACTTTTTCTAATTTAGCCCTTTTAACTAAATTGAGTGCCCAAACGTCCAAATTTTTTAATAAAATTTTCATGAAATCATCCCGTGAAACTGTAGACCATAAAAATAAAATAAAAACGAACTTTTCTGTGTCAAATTTATGATCCCAAAAGCACTGTTCAGGCTAGGCCCAAAATCGAACTGTTACAACACTCCCCCTTAAGGATTTTTGTCCCCAAAAATCTTACCAAAGAATAGGTTTGGGTATTATTTTCGCATAGCTTCCTTAGGTTCCCACGTAGCCTCTTTGACTCCGTGTCATTGCCATAAAACTTTCAATAGGGCTATACTCTTATTTCTTAACTGTTTAACATCCCGACCCAAAATCTTGATTGGTTCTTCACCATAAGTCATATCAAGTCAGATCTCAACCTCTGTCAGATAAATCACATATGAAAGGTTTGATCGATAATGTCGTAGCATAGACACATGAGATACATTATGGATTCTTTCCAACTCTGTCGACAAAGCTAACCGATATGCCACTGGCCCTATTCTTTCAATAGCTTCATACGGCCCAATGAAACGTGGACTCAACTTGCCTTGACGGCCAAATCTTAGAACCTTTTTCCACAGAGATACTTTCAGAAAGACTTTGTCACTGACCTAAAACTCAATCTCTTTTCTTTTCAAGTCTGCATATGACATTTGATGATCTAAAGCTGCTTTCAAACAATCTCAGATTAACTTTACTTTTTCTTTGATTTCCTTAACCAAGTCAACCTCGTGAATCTATTTCTAATTCAGCTCAATCCAATACAAAGGTATTTGACACTTGCGACCATACAATGCCCCATAAGATGCCATCTTTATACTCAACTGATGACTGTTGTTGTAGTCAAATTCGACCAATGGTAGATATTTTTCCTAACTACCCTCAAATTCTAGAACACAGCATCGAAGCATATCTTCAAGTATCTAAATCACCCTTTCGGATTGATCATCGATCTATGGATGAAATGTAGTACTAAAATTCAATTTCATACCCAAAGCCCTTGTAGCTTCTTCCAAAATCTCAAAGTGAACCTCGGATCTCTATCCGAAATAATCGAAGTAGGAACCCCTTGCAATCTTACAATCTCAAAATGTACAACTCGGCTAGCTTATCAAGTGAATAATTGGTACGTACCGGAATAAAATGAGCCGATTTCGTCAATCTATCAACAACAACCCAAAAAACATCTTTTTTTTTTGGAGTCAGAGGTAATCCAGTTATCAAATACATCGTAATTCTATCCCATTTCCATTTGGGTACCATCATTGGCTGAAGTAAACCCGAAGGTACTTGGTGTTCTTCTTTTACTTGTTGACAAATCAAACATTTCAAAAAAAACTCGGAGATATCTATTTTCATACCAGACTGCCAATATAATTTCTTCAAATCATTATACATTTTGTACTACCCGAATGTATAGATAAACAACCATTATGTGCCTTATGAAGAATTTTCTCAATAAGTTCATCATTTTTTGGTACACAAACTCTACCTCGAAACATCAAACAATCATCGGATCCGACATGAAAATCTAAATCACTAACCAATTCACAATGAGCTCTCTTGGCTTGTCAATCACGATCACATTTTTGAGCTTTACAAATCGTTCAAGGAACAAGGGTCTTGCTATCAACTCAGATAGAATCGACCCATTACAAAGTGAATTGTGTATTCATCACTCTCAAAGCAAACAAAGTTTTCCTACTCAAGGCGTCCGCTACCACGTTCACCTTACCCGGGTGATAGTTAATCACCAACTCATAGTATTTTAGTAACTCATGACATCTTTGTTGCTATAAGTTCAAATCTTTTTGAGTAATCAAGTACTTCAAGCTCTTATGATCAGTAAAAACATGACATTTCTCACCATACAGATGACATCTCCAAATTTTCAAGGCAAACACAATAACAGCTAGTTCTAAATCATGCATTGAATAATTCTTCTCGTGTGGTTTCAACTGTCTAGATGCATAGGCTATCGCTTTGCCCTCTTGCATCAACACACATCCCAATCCATTCAGTGATGCGTCGCTATAAATCACAAACTCTTTTCCCGATTCATGTTGCACTAAAACCAATGCCCTAGTCAATGAAGCCTTTAACTTCTCAAAACTTTGCTGACATTATTCGGACCATACAAATTTGACATCTTATAGCAACAACTTTGTCATAGGGGTAACAATCATCGAAAACCCTTTTGATGAACCGACGGTAGTAACCGGCTAAGTCCAAAAAGCTTTTAACTTCAGATACATTCCTTGCCAGTTTTCGATCAACAATTGCTGAAATTTTACTTGGATCAACCCGAATACAATCACTGAGAAAATATGTTCTAAAAATATGAATTCTCGGAGCCAAAACTCTCTTTTACTGAACTTAGCATACAACTTCTTATCTCTCAAAGTATGCAAAACAATTCTCAAGTGTTTGACATGCTCGGACTCATTACGAGAATAAATCAGAATGTCATCAACACAAACAACTACAAACTTGTCCAAGTATGGCCTAAAGATTCAATTCATTAGGTCCATAAGCCTGGCTGAATCAACCCACATTTTTCATCAAATCAGATTTTTACTACCCATTTTACAACTTTTTACAAATAAGTATTTTTTAGGTATTTTCATGAAAAAATCACTTAGTAAAAGTTGTTCATTACACATCAAAATTTCATTTTATACCATAAAACATTAAAGCACATGCATTTCATACATGGGTCAAATTTCAAACATGAACCTTAATTCAAATTAATGGAAGAAATACAAAGATCGAGTGAATACAACTTCAAAAACGTAAAGAGCATTAAAAACGGAGCTAGGATGTACTTACAATCAAGCTTGGAAGTTGAAGAAAACCCTAGCTTTGGTGTCTTGTAAAATTCAGCCAAGGTTGAAGAAGATGGAAAAAAATTTGGTTTTATTTACCCTTTTTATTATTTTCTTAACCAAATGACCAAAATGCCCTTCAATTAAAACTTTGAAATTTTATCTCATTATGTCCATTTTTTCCACTATATTAACAAATGGTCTAGTTACCATCTAAATACCTTCTATTTAAATTTTCATAGCAATTAGACACCTCTAGCATGTAGAACTCCACTTTTGTACTTTTTTACAATTTAGTCCTTTTGACTAAATTGAGTGCCCAAACGTCAAAAATTTCAAACGAATTTTTCATGAAATAATTTCATGAAATAGTAGACCATGAAATTAAAATAAAAATGAACTTTTCTATGTCATATTTGTGGTCCCGAAACCACTGTTCTGATTAGGCCTAAAATCGGGTCGTTACATAAAATGTGAAATTGAATATGAATTGATGAATTTAGTTGTAAGTATTAATTTATTATGATCAATTACTTCCTGAATTTGGAATTTAAGATGGAATTTTCTATTATATGAATTGAGCTATCAAATGTCATATGAAATGTAATTGCCATGTATTACAATTGATAAGACGTGTTGGTTGTGATCAAAGAATATATATGTTGGCATTATTAACTTGTTATGTTGCATAACATCACTTATTTTATGTTTTGCATCTTAATAATTTATGCTAAGTTTAATGTTCGGATTATAAAAAAGACACCAAGTTATACTTAACGTACATTTTTATTTTCCATGTACAGGTTAGGTACTTAACGATTTGATCATCGACTCATCATCCAGTTGTAATCCCAAACTCGAGTGTTGGTGATGTGTTCATTTTGTTATTGGAATGTACCTAGGAAGTCTTTTGGTTATAATGATCATTTTGTATTTTGTTGGCATTTTGGAGATTATGTATATAAATGAATATGTATGTGATGGAAATAGTTGCTCATTGCTTGTAGCACCTTGTTAGTTTAGACTTTGAATTATAATTTGTTTGTAATTATTTTGTATTTTTTTGTAGGGCCTTATTGCTTGGGTAGAGTGACCGGACATGGTAAGGGTGTTACATTTATTGGTAATAGAGCTATAGGTTTAGTCGATTCTTAGACTAAATCGAGATCAAAATTAAGTCTAGAGGTACATGTCAAAATTAAGTCAAGCCTGTGTCAAGATTTAGATGTTGATTATATTATTTCAGTTTTATAGTTGAATGATGTCAGGAGAATCTACAAATGAATTAAATCGGAGTATTTGTACTAGTGGTAACTCTGTTGTGAATGAAATGAGGATTGAATCTATGGCACCAAGCATTGATTCAGATGATACTCAACATAGCATAGGGTTAATACAGAAAGAAATAAGGGGCTAGGTGATTCAACTATACTTTGAGCTATTGTTGATGCTCTTTAGAGAGCATTAAGAGCTATTCTTGCGGTTGATCTATGCCTATTGTTCTACGGGCTCCAATTAAAGAATTACAGAGGCATGGTGCTATTCGAGTTTGTGGGATTGAAAGAGGTTGATCCTTCAACTACTGAAGTTTGGTTAGAATAAACTAATCAAATTTTACAACAACATGAATGCATCCTACGTACCTGCTGAGTGATCTGATTGGGAGTTTTTCCAAATTTAATTTCAGAAAGAATACAGTAGAGAATTGTACCTAGAGGATCTGAAACAATAATTTTTGTTGCTGAATTAGAACAAAATGTCAGTTGCTAATTACAAACGTGAGTTTCTACAACTCAGTAAATATGCCTCAAGGTTTATACTTACCGAAGATGAAAGTTGTAAACATTTCATGCATTGTTTTGCGCAACAAAATAAATATAGAACTTATATCTAACTAAATCTCAGAACTTGCCGATCTTGTTGAGCGAGCAAAAATGTTAGAGCAAGCTTTGGGCCTCAACAAAAAAAAAAAAAATAGATTCTACAAGAGTTACTGGAAAACGGACAGGGACTTCTAGTTCACATTCGCTATGAAAACAAACTTGTGATTTTCATGGTAATTGCAGATCGACTTTTAAGTCTGATAAAACTAACAGAAACCCAAGTTAACAACCATTTGTGTTAGTGGGTAGTGTGTGAGGTTCGACTTGAGATTTTGATATACCAAATTGCAGACACTGCAAGAAAAATCATCAAGGTGAATGCTGGAAGTTTTTGCGAGCCTATTTTCATTGTGGATCATTGGATCATTTTACTCCTGAGTGTCAGGGGAGTGACAATTCTACTCCTATTCCTACCAGAGGTCTATACCTACGGCTAGGGGTCGAGGGATTAGTTATGGTAGTTTTTTTTTCTACATGTGGTGCAACAAAGGGGAGCAAAATTGTTGCTCATAAGTTAGAGACCAAAGCACCGGCTCAAGCATAGGTTGTATGGTTTTACTAGGAGGGCAACACTACCGATAATGTATTGGGTAGTTTTCTACTTTTCTTTATGCATGTTTATGCTTTGATTGATCCTGAATCCTCACATTCTTATAACAATGTTGAATTTGTTAAATTAGGGATTCTTAAATCTGAGACATTGAAAGTAGCTATGGTTATATCGAGTCTTTTAGGGCAATTAGTGTTAGTTGATCAAGTGTGCAGCGGGTCTTTGTTAAAGATTGAGAATGCATTTTTCTTGTCGACTTGTTGATTATGCCATTCAATTTTTTTACCTGATTTTTGGGATAGATTGACTAATCGAGCATGGGGTGATTTTAGACTGCCATAAAAAGATTTTTTTGATTCTGAGTTTAGATGGTAACTTGACTGAGGTAAATACTATTAGAATGAATGGTTTAACGAGTATTATTTCAGTAGTTCGAGCTAATAAACTCCTAAATTAAGGCTACAAAGCTTTTCTGGCCTATGTTATTAACTTGAATGCTGATGATATTCAGATAAGTAGGATTTGAACTGTTTGTGAACTCTCTGATGTGTTTCCCAAGGAATTATAAGGATTACCACTAGATCAGGAAGTTGAATTCACAATTGAAGTATTCCTTGGTATGAATATGGTGTTAATTTCCCCTTATTATGTAACACAAATAGAGCTGAAGGAATTGAATGTTTAGTTACAAGATTTACTAGCCTACGACTTTATACGCCTCTAGTATATCTCCCCGGGGAGCTCCAGTATTGTTCGTTAAAAAGAAAGATGGTTCAATGTCGCTTTGTATAGACTATCAACAACTGAATAAGATGACGATTAATAATCGATACCCCTACCTTGTATTGATGATTTGTTTGATCAATTGAAAAAGTTCCAATATTTTCCAAGATTGATTTGAGATTGGGTCACTATCAGTTGAAAGTGAAAAATAGTGATGTATCGAAACATTCTGTACGTGTTATGGCCACTATGAATTTTTGGTGATGCCTTTAAATTTGACAAACACTCCAATAGCATTAATGAATCTCATGAATCATATTTTCCAACCCTATCTGGATCATTTTGTGATAGTTTTCATCGACGACATTTTGATTTATTCGAAATCTAAAGCTAAACAACATCTCGAAATCATTTTGAAAGTTTTACGAGAAAATAAATTATACGAAAATCTTAGGAAATATGAGTTTTGGTTTCTTGAAGTTGTGTTTCTAGGCTTCTTATTTAACACATGGGATTCAAGTTGATCCGAAAAAGATTGAGGCCATTTTATAGGGGAAATCATTGAGAAATGTGTCAAAAGTTCATATTTTTCTTGGATTGGCGGGTTACTACCGAATATCTGTAAATGGTTTTTTAAAAATAGGTATGCTGATGATAAAACTGTTGCAAAAGAATGTTCAATTTGTTTGGAATGAGCAGTTCCAGGAAAGTTTAGTGAAATTTAAATAGCTATTGACTAAAGCATCGGTTCTAACTTTACTATAATCGGGAAAGAGTTTGTGGTATATAATGATGATTCGTTGAGTGGTTTGGGTTGTGTTTTGACTCAAGACAGTGAAGTGGTTACTTGTAACACCCCAAACCCTACCACAAGCCCCGACTGGATCTCGTATGTCATCAAGGAAGAACGGTTGAAAATCTTTTGACTTTAGAATAAAACATGTAAATTTGTTAACTTTTGAAAACCATGTCCATTTAAAATTATAAGTAAAACTTTGTTATTATAAAATGTCCAAATTAAAACTTTTATGTATATACTTTGAATAAATAGGTGGTTAAAATAAAATCATCTTCACATAGTAATTTAATTAAATTAAGCCCATAATAAAATAATACCAAAAATAATAACAAGGCCCTTATTACAACCCAATATTTAAACAAAATACTTAATTTCAAAAATGCGTAAAATAATCAAAATCTCTTTTCAGATGGCCACCTCAGATCCACTCCAACCCTGGTCCAAGCTCATGAATCACCGAAATGGTTAAGAAAATTGGGTGAGTCCACAAACTCAAGGCATAATCATTACACATATTTCCACACGTATGGGCTTGACCCATATCCACACAAATTCATGCAACCACCATGCCAAATGTATCCCAAACCCAACCTAAGTCCATCCATTACACCAACCTTAGCAGCCTCCCCGCCAAGGTCGTATTAATCCAATCGATCACAACCGAAAGTGATCCCACATATCCTACCTCGCAGACCACAGACAAGGTCGTGGTGAGCCACCGATCACATCGTGATCTCAAATCCTACCTTGGCACTTGTCGCTCAAGGTCCGTGGCAGAGCCACCGATCACATAAGTGATCCCAACATTAATCCGCTCACGGTGATGCACTCACTATCAACCGCCGAGATGGGCACCTAGCTAACATCTCCCTTGATGAAGCACACACTAATCATCAAGCGCTAATGTAGCACGAGGCTAGCATTAGACCACGCATATAATATGTACACCCGCCCTTCCTTGATCAAACCAATCCCCATGCAAATATGCAAATGTATCATGTCAAATCATCATATCGAATGAGTATACCTCACATGCTCATTATTATATCACATGTGCACCATAAATAATTTAATATCACAATTTACTAACTGTTAACCGATTCCCCACACATGGGTATCCATCACTTTAGCCTTTATTGCCTGGCTATCACACATCATACTCAAGTATACACATTAATAAACAATTAACTGGAGAAACAAAGCGATGATTACGCACCGATTAGCATGCTTGACTAAACCTTGAAATTACACGGCTCCTAAAAGTCTCAAGTCTCCAAATCTCGTAGATCACTACCGCAAATGTCGACTATACGCCCTAAAAGGTTCTCGCCTTCCTACAATCTACCAAAACTAAACAACATAATCATGCTAATCAACCTCTAAGGGTATAACCATAATTTTACCTACCAAGGGTATTTTCGTAATTTACCCACCAAGGGTATTTTCATAAATTCACAATCGTAATGGCCTTTCCGAAGGCCTAATGTCGCCACTAATGACTCACTACCATTTCCTGGTCAGACGATGATTGGGCCTAAACCCACTTCGCCCATCCTGCCCCCATGCTCGTGGTGGCCCACCTAGCACAAATCTAGCCAATGATATAAGTTCCACCTAGTCTAGTTCAACATATACTAACCAATTATACAATTTACTCATACGGGCCCACGGCCCATTGGGCCCATTTTGGCCCATCGAGGCCCAAGCATTCCAACCCACGAGAATACTATTGATGGCCTCAACTATCGCTGCCGAAGCCCCACACACGCGCCCAAGACGCAGGTGGCTACTAATGTCGTAGAATCGACATTTCGCATTTTGCCGCTTACAACTAGAGTAGAGAGAGTTACCCACCGACAGACTCGGGCTAATCCGCGCCCGATCACTATTGTGCCCAAACGCCTCCAAGATGTGTTTACTCTCCTCCTAGGATGCTCTTTATATAGCTAGCTCTTCACCATCCTTCTTTGTATCTTTCCGATGTGGGATCCCTTCGTCAAGAGAGTTTAAACCAATCAAACTCTTGTCATTCAAACCGCAAAATAAACTCCCTTGCTTCTCATGAGATTCAACCTAGGCTCCCTTGCAACATAATCCATGCAATTAACCACTTGGCCACAAGCTCCTCTTGTGTCTTAAACCATGCAACTAAATATAAACTATGGGCCAAATTCTAAGGTCCAAGCAAAAGAAACCAAAATGCAAAAGCCAAGACTTGAACCTTGGACCTCCTTCCTTCCCTCGTATGCCACTCCTTGTCTCTATGTGGCGCCACTTTGCCACTACACCACACACTCTACTTGTGTCATTTTCCTCCATATTTTATTCTTAAGGCCTATCCGCCAACTTTCGTGGTTTTTTTCACCTAAAACCAAAATTTCCCCAAAGCCAATATTTGATCCTGTGACTTCATAGAGGCCTCTAACCTTCCAAAATCACTTATCCAATAGGCCTAACTTGCATTTAAGCCGATCTCTTATTCTCCAAAATTTAAACGCTACTACGCCTAAGGCCCATTGGGCTCAATTCTCCTAGGCCCAATTTTGGGATGTTACAAATCTACCTCCTTAAATAAATTTCGTCCTCAAGTTTCCAACTAACTACAGCTTGCACATCCTAACCTACCACACTACGCCTTGTCACAAGACTCGATTTTAATAAACTAACCACATTCTCTAGGCACGCTTAAGTCCACATTCAAGGTTCTAGATATCGCCATCCCCGCCTACCACGCCCACGAGTATTGCACCACGCCCCTAGAACTCATATCTAGCGCCACGACTTAATCTATTTAGAAAGTTTTATGCATTAGAAATTTTGTTCCTCTATTTATCCACGAGCAAATTTTATGAATAGAAGTTCCATAAGTGGTTCTTTCGATCACACAAAGTTTCATCTCAAGTTCTTTATTCTAATTCAAACATTCACATTCTTCACTAAAAACACATCCATTCAGTGGCATCTACCACACACATTCACTATTCGGACATAGGGGGGAATAGCAATTAAGCTCTTTCATTTTTGTCAAAAACAAGCTGATTTCTCTTTTAGTCAAAAGCTAGCACAAACCTCAAACTTCTTCTTCTCTTTTCTCCTTTAATCGAATGCTCAAGTAGCTTGTTGCCAAACCGAACCTAGCACTTTTCTTTCTCGCCTAGAACATTTTTCTTCTCTTGAACCGAAACCCAAACACTTGTGTGCCAAAACTTTGCCTTGTTTCTTTCTTCTTCTTTTCATTGTGCAAAGTCAACCTAGCATCTCATTTTCAACTCTTTTTCTTTTGAAACCTTGTTAGTTTAAAGTCTCCTCTCCATTTCCTTTTCTTTTCCAAGAAAGAACCAAGGTGCTTTCTACTTTCTTTTCTTTCCATTTCGATTCTTGGTCAATTCATCTATACTCTCTTTTCTTTTCACACAAAACCGAAAGTAACCCTCCATTCATCTTTTTATTTTCTTTCTTTCCAAAACCTTTTAGTCGAACCTTACTACAACCCTTGCCGATTTCTTCTTTGTTTTTTAAAAAAACTTTTCTTTTCTTGATCAAGGGTGTTAGCCGAACCTATTCCTCTTGTTGGAGTCTTGTACAATCGGTCTACTAAGAGGGTAAGTGTTGGCCGAATGGCCATTTCTTCTTTCTCTGGTACTTTGCCGATTTTTAGTATGTTAAAGGGCCGATTTCTAGATCTCATAAAAGGAGTAACGCTCAATTTTGGTAATCGATTTCATATAGGGCCTTTGGATTTTGAAGCAATGATTGGAGAAGCCAAGTGGTAAGTTGGGGTAAGAGATTATCTTGATAGTTTATTCTTTTGGAATTTTATAAGCCAAGTTTCAATGGATTAACGATTCTTTTTAGGGTATGCCGATTGCTCAAGAAGGAACCAGTGTTGGTTTGGGTTTGGTTGGAAACCGAACCATTTGCAAAGGTAAGGCTTAATGCAACCCCTTGGGTTACCTATTTTTGGCCGAATGATATAGTGACTAATCCATTGTTGGCCGATTGTAAGATCGGGGTTGTCGAGGTGATCAGGGGACTTAGATCGGTTCTTAGGATTTAACCTTCGCTATTTTAGGTGTGTAAACCAACACACTTTCTTAATCGAGTAATGTGATAACCTGCTTGTGTAAATGAAATGTTGTGGTTGACTATTTTGATACCCATTGAGGTATGGATACTGATTCGAGTAAGTCCGCTTCATTATGAAATATGTGATGATATATGATATCATGATTGAGGTGTATATTCGCTGAGATGCCATATTAAGCATGTGAGCATGATAGCATGATTGCACGATTTTGCATTTAGTATGATATGCTATTGGGTGATATGAGAGGAGGGGAGTATGATATCCGTGTCTTTGGGACACCGTGTCTTTGGGACACCGTGAGGTTTGGCACCTCCAAAGGGTTTGGTACCACAATGATATTTTGTGACTTTGGGTCACCAGAGGTTTGGCACCTCAAATTGCCTCGTCCCGTCTGGCTTAGTACCACGGTGGGTTGGCCCCACGCTTGATTATACGGATTGACGCCATGATTTGGTATCACATGATGGGTTGGCCCCATCATCGGATTTGTGACTACGGTTACCAATGATTTGGTATCACTTGTGTCTTTGGGACACCAGAGGTTTGGCACCTCATTGCGACTCGTCCCTGTGGTTTGACACCACTGTGGGTTGGCCCCACTTATGAGATACGGGATTGTCGCTAGTGATTTGGTATCACACGATGGGTTGGCCCCATCATTGGATTATTTGTGACTTCGGGTCACCAGTGGTTTGGCACCACATTATGGATATCGTGACTTTGGGTCACCAGTGGTTTGGCACCACCAGTGGTTTGGTACCACACGGGGTAGAAAAGGAGATATGGTTGGCTAGGATCAGTGCATTACTTGCATTATTTGTTATGATGTGTGTTGGCATGATATACCGGAGAGGGATTTATACACCGAGTCTCATGACTCACTCTCTCTCCTTTGACTTTTTAGGTGACACTTAGACGCGACATGGAGCCGGATGGACTCGAGGTGCTCATGCCATGCATAAATAAAGATTTGCTTTGACTTTTATAAAATTTGGTACACTAGCTGATTTATTTCTATTTTGTTATATTTGGGTTTGTAAATGGCCTTTAAAATTATGTTTTGCTATGTTTATGCTTAAAGTAGATTTTAATATGCCTTAACAAATTAATTGGGTTAAAATGTGCTAAAATTTGGAAAGACAACGATTTCAAAACTACAAAAGCGATATTTTTAAGCTAAACCATCGGGTAACACACTATAATCGGGATAAAAGAACTCAAATGTTTTTCTAACCTAAACTCGATTTTCTACTAAGTAAAAATGTGATAGTAATAATGAGAGACAACTTAAACTTCTTTACTGGATAAACCTGCTTTTACCTACCCATCTGAGTAAGTTTTAAAATTTCCGGTTTTCAAATACATCATCGATTTCACTCAAACCTACTCAAGTTTTTCTTCAAATACACAATTTAGCTAAGTGTTTTCCCAAACTTTTAAACTTAAACCTAAACCTCTCAAAACCCTTTTTTTTGAGTGAGTCTTTAGTGAGGATGTCAATCCTTGCGGTTTTGAATTAAAGGTAATTATTTAGATAAGGGGAGACACCTATGTTTTCATGCTACAAACTTATGAATTAGAATTGTTTGAATCTTTAAGAGTCTTTGAGCTAAATTATCCATATATAAATTATCTATGAATTATGATGAGGCATTATTGATAGGAATTGTGAATTATTGAAAGTTCGTTTTAATTGTACATTGAGAATTTTGCTTGAGGATAAGCAAAAGCATAAGTGTGGGGGGTATTTGATAAACCGTAAAAGTAACATATTTTAACCCCAAATTTAGCATGCTTTTGGATGATTTATCCCTTGATTTATGGAAAAAAGGTGCTCTTAATCCTTTCTTTTCATGTTTTATACTCAAAATGTAACACCCCGCACCCTCGGTCTGGATACGAGTCATTAATATGCTTGAACTCACTGAAATATGTACTTACGGGCTATAAAATTTTGTTCCAACTTAAAAACTTCACTTTCTTAGTCAACACATATAAAAAGGGCCTACGAGGCCTTTAACTCATGTTAGAAAACTTTCATAATTAAAATCAAATAACTCATTTTTGAAGCAGGGTTCACACGCCCGTGTGACTTGGAACACGCCTGTGTACCCTTAAGCACGCCCATGCCCTCAAACTGTGCAGAACTACTGACTATTTCCACACGGCTTAGACACGCCAATGTCTACCAATCGTGGGAGGTTACTGACTAATTTCACATAGCCATCACATGCCCGTGGGCTTAGACCATGTGCTAATCCTTGATATACTGACTAAATTAACATGGTCTGGGCATACGCCCATGTCCAAGCTGTGTGTCTTGGCATTGATCAAGATATCATGTAAGTCCAAGGCAAGCTTGACATTGAGCAAGTTAGCAAGCAAGTTATCATGTAAGTCCAAGGCAAGCTTGGCATTGATCAAGATATCATGTAAGTCCAAGGCAAGCTTGGCATTGATCAAGATATCATGTAAGTCCAAGGTAAGCTTGGCATTGATCAAGTTAGCAAGCAAGTTATCATGTAAGTCCAAGGACTCAAGCTTGGCATTGAGTATGTTATCAAGAGCAAGACTTCATATAAATCCATGTCAAGACATGGCCGTGAAACCAAGATGAGATAACCTATGTAAGACCATGTCTATGATATGGCTTTGGCATCATATTATGTGGGAAGAGATTTAGTATCCTCGGTTCCACAGTAATTCATCGGGTAAATTAGAAAGCTAAAAGAAGATAGCAAGAAAGCTAAGAAAGTAAAGTTAGTATCAAGATGAAGTTAGATGAAGTTGAGTATTATTCATCTTGTGAATGAGAAAGTAGATATTATGATTATTGTTATTATAGTATACTGATCAATGTGATCAAGTGATACAGGTATCATGGTTACCTTACAAGTATGATAATAGCAAGTGTCATGAGACATGTAAGAATCTATATGAGTAAGTAAGCTCTTTAGCTGAAATTCATGATACCATTGTTTATGTGAAATGGTTTATATTAAGCAATGATGATGCTATAAGTTGTCACAAGGAAAGCACCTGAGGACGAAAAGACCGAGAAACAGGCTTAAAATGTGCTAATTTGGGCCAAAGTGGAAATCGACACGGCCTGGACTTCAAGCCACACGACCGTACGGTAACAATTAACTAAGATATGGCCATGCCATGATTTACACAGTCGTGCCCCAATTGACAGAATCGAGACATGGCCTGAAGATGATTTACACGGGCATGTACCATGGTCATGCCCCTGTCGTGAAAAAGAGGAATTGTACTTGGATTTGGATACTTTGAAGAAAAGAAACACATTCCAAAGCCTATTCAAACACCGAGTAGGAAGTATACTTGAATTAGGGCACTTAGAGGCCAAGTAAAAGCATCACAAAAGCCTATATAAAGAACCTAGAGGCCAACCGTCAAAAGAAGGCCGAGATATTCGGAATTCGGTAGAAGCCGAAACTTTTGTGGGAATCACTCAAAGATAACCAGTTGATCCATCTCTAGAAGCCGAAATTCTACTCAAGACGGCGGATCTTTCTTTCAATTCCTTTAGGGGGTTTAGGGATTTCTTCTGTTTTTTTATCTTTTCTATTGAGATGTTTTCTTTATTTGTTATGAACTAAACCCTTCAGATACCTGAAGGGGATGAAACCTAGATGAATATTGTTATTGTCTTCTAAATAATTTTATAAATACTTGATTTGTTCTTAATTATGTGTGCTTAATTCTTGTGTTAATGTTTCCAGGATATTAATTCAAGTCAGATGTTCTTAGGTGGAGGAGTAATAGACCATTCCAAGGAATAGATCTCGCATAATTAAGCGGAGTCGTTCACGCACCTAGAGATAGGGTAACGAGATTTTGCCGGATTAGGGTGAAACCTAATATGGGAGTCCATAGTTCGATTTACTACTATTTTAGGGGGTTATTAAGTGAGAAAGAGATTTCTGTTAATTAACCTAGGGTTAGTTGTTATTCATCTCGAGGGAGGGTTTACTATATGTTAGGGACTCTTACGGATCAAGTCAAGTGAGTAAATCATATGGTTCAGTGTTAGATAATAAGTGAAGTCTAGGTGGATTCTTCCTGATGGTATCATCGTGATCAACTGAGTTTCTCTTCAAGTTATTTTCCATTTCATTCTTTTTGTCTTTGCATCTTAGTTTAGTAATTAACTAGTTAATTAACCAAATTATTTAATATTTAGGCTAAATAATAGAAAGAAAGTGAGTATTAGTACTTTTAGTTCCTTTGGGTTCGATAATCTGGTCTTGCCTAAGCTATGCTACTGTTCGATAGGTACACTTACCTTAAGTCGTTGTCAGAGTTAGTTTCTAGGTTTGATCATTCTCTTTATAAATTTTAGAACTCAACAATTTTAGATCGATCAAAAAACATCTCAAAAGAAAATATAAAACAACACATAAGAAAAACCCTAAAACCCCCTGAAGGAATTGAAGTAGAGATATAATCTCGGCTTCTTGAGATGAATCAACTGGCTTTCTTCTAGTTAATCCCAAAATTCTGGCCCCTTGGCTTGGCTCCTTGGACTAGCTGAACGCCCTAAAAGCCCTGACAGAAGGCTTCTACCGAACTCCCCCTTTAAGTTGCCTCCTAGGGTGTTTATATAGGCTTCGAGATGCCTCTCTTGGCCTGAAAGTATCCTAATCCAATGGAACTCTTCTTTGCTATGGCAGGGACACGCCCATGGCACGCGCCTGTGTGATTCGAGGCCAGGCCAAGGCCATGTCGATTTCGTGATTTGGCCCATTTACTCTATTTTTGGCTCGTTTCTTATTCTTTTCATCCTCTGGTGCTCTCCTGAGCACAAAACATGAAAACAAAGGATTAAGAGCTCCTATTTCCATATTTGAGGGATAAATCATCCAAAAACATGCTAAATGTGGGATTAAAATATGTTCATATTATGGTTTATCATGAACAGAGCAATTTCTCTCCACTAATGTAGCTAAATATGGAACTTTGAATCAATAGGTCTTTAACAGGGTTGTAACATGGCTAGGCTATGGGTAGGTAAAAGATAGATAAATTTTGGCTTTAAAACCTTAGACTCAGCGTAACTCGAACCTTCTAAATTTTTACCTTCGATAAACCAACTTATTATACTTTCAAATGCTCTTTTGTACATCTATTTTCTTTCGAGTACATTTTTTTAAATTCAAATTCGAGCACTTGCTTCATATACTACAATTTTCGAGCACTTGATACTTCTTTTCAACTCCCCCAAACTTATTTTCAAACGATATTCTGAATAGTATTGAGTCTAGTGTTTGGGACAATTTTAAAGATAATGAAGAAAAAAGTGATGGCCGAATATTGCAAAGGTCCAAATAAAAATAGGCCATATAATCTTAAAGGTGGGTTTCAAAGGATAATTTTTTCATGGTCGGCTTGAAAGGCTCAAACGGTCCAAACATGTAATATCCGGGGTTATGGGCTATTTTATTATTGGCTTGGTTGAATGTGCATGGTGTGCTATGTTGTTATTTTGATGTTATTGGGGCTTAGTTATAAGCTAGGTGTAAGCCCGAGTGGTAGGAAAAATTTTTGTTTTAGGCTTAGGTGAGAGGAGTGAAGGAGTGGGGTTTATAAATATTTTAGGTGAATTTTAGCACAAGAGGAGCCTTGGTGGAGTGGCAAGTAAGGCGCCACTAGGAGCTTGGCTTGGAGTCAATGGCAAGGGGGAGAGGTCCTGTTCAAGCCATGAATGCTCCATTTTGGCTTCCATTTTGACAAAGATGGAGGGAGGAGTTGTGGCGGTTCAAACTCGCCTTGGACCAAGTCAAAACTTCAAATGATGGGTGGAGAGTGAAGTTAGGAGGAGACTAGTTCAACTAGTTTGAATTGGTGGCTTGGGAGTGTTTGGGGAGTTTGGCCGGATTTTGGAGAGATTTTGGGGGGGAAGTGAGTGGCCATTTTGGTGTAGTAGGAGTGTGCCGAATTTGCATTTGGCAAATGTGCATTTTCGGTCACAAACTCTTTTGGTAAGCCAATTTTCTTTTAGTCAAAAGCTAGCAAAAACTTCAAGATCATTTCTTCTCTTGTTCTCTATAAACCGAAAGTCCAAGTATCGTTTTGCCAAAAATTACTTTGCATCTTTTATCTTGGTGTGTGTGTGGCCGAATATTGTTCTCATTTCTTCTCTTTTGCATCTTGTGTAAACCGAAACCTCAAGCACCTTTACTTGCCGAAACTACTACACTTTCTTCTCCACATTTTTTTCTCTTTCTCATTTGAAAACCTTGGTAGCCGAATGTTCATTTCTCTCCTTTCTTTTCAATTGTTGAAGCAGAAACTAGCTTTTCTCTCGCCCTTCTTGACCGAAACACATCCTTCCAAAAACTTCATCCTCCATCTCTTTTTCTTTGAACCGAAAGCACCCCTCCATTCATCATTTTATTTTCTTTTTTCCAAAACCCCCTTAGCCTTTTGTTCCCAATCGTTCTTCCCATTTCTCATAAGGCCGAATCTCCTTTTCTCCTTTGGTTAAGGGTGTTGGCCGAACCTTTTTTCTCTTGTTGGATTCTGGTTTCAATCGGCCTAGTAGGAGGTAAGTGTTTGGCCGAATGGACATTTCTCCTCTTTCTTGTACTTTGCCGATTTTTAGTGTGTTTAAGGGCCGATTTCGATATCTGTTAAAAGGAGTTAACGTTTGGTTTGGTAATTGTTTTCGTATAAGACCTTTGGAGTTCAAAAGCAAGCAAGGAGAGCCTTCCTTCTCTGATAATCGTTGGGTAAGTGGTGGTAAGAGGTTGCTTTAATGGTTTTCTTTAGAGGTGTTAAGCCAAAGATTGATGAGATTAACGGTTTGTGTTTTAGAGGGAGGCCGATTATCAGAAGGAACCATTGTTGCTTCGAGTTTGGTAGGAAACCAAACCATTTTGCGAGGTAAAGGTTTAACGAAACCTCGTTGGTTTATTGGTTTTGACCGAAAGTTATATGTGACTAACCTTGTGTTTGGCCAATCCTAGGAGCATGATAATCGAGGATTTAATCGATTCGTGGGGTTTGTACGACGTTCTAACAGTGTGTAAGCTAACACACCGATTACCTAGTAATATGTTAATAATATGTTGGTGTATTAAGTGAAACAAAGATAATGAGTGATATGGTACCCAATGGGGTATGAGCACGAAAGGTAAGTTCGTTCCATTGCGAGTTCTCTTAATGGTATATGCCAAGATGATTGTTGATGTATGTAATATGTGAGGTGATACTATATTAGCATGTTTGCATAATGGCATGATTTGCATCGAGATGATATGTATGGGTGATATGAGAGGAGGGGAAATATGATATCCTGTCTTTGGGACACCAGAGGTTTGGCACCTCCAAAGTGGTTTGGTACCACAGCTTGATTATTGTGACTTTGGGTCACGGAAGTTTGGCACCTCCGCCTCGCCCCGGTGGCTTAGTACCACAGTGGGTTGGCCCCACGGTTGATTATCTGGGATTGACGCTAGTGATTTGGTATCACACGATGGGTTGGCCCCATCATTTTAATTGTGACTACGGTCACCAAGTGATTTGGTATCACACTTGTGTCTTTGGGACACCGGAGGTTTGGCACCTCATAGCGACTCGTCCACGTGGTTAACGCCACCGTGGGTTGGCCCCACTTTTGAGATATGGGATCGCCGCCGGGTGATTTGGTATCACACGTCGGTTGGCCCCACAAATGGATCTTTCGTGACTTTGGGTCACCCGTGGTTTGGCACCACATCTATGGATATCGTGACTTTGGGTCACCATGGTTTGGCACCACCGGTGGTTTGGTACCACGGGGTAGAAAAGGTGATATGGATGGTTAGGATCGGGTGCATTACTTGCATTGCTTTGTTATGTTGTGTGTTAGCATGTTATACTGGGGAGGGATCTATGACCTGAGTCTTACGACTCACCTTCTCGCTTATCATTTCGGTGACACGCAGATCGCAGACACTTGATGGGGTGGACTCGAGGTTCCCATGCCAAAAATAAATTCAGACTTGCACTGATTTTCCAAACTTGGTACTTTAACTTATTTAATTTCATTTGGTTATGTTGGGTTTGTAAAAGGCCTCTTTAAAAATTTTAAACTTATCTTTTGTTATTTACTTGGTTAGATTGGATTTCAAATGTGCCTTAACAAATTACTGGGTAATATTCGATAAAACTTGGAAAGATAAGGTTTTCAAAACTACGAAGCGATATGTTTTAAACTCTACCATCGGGTATCACGCTGTAATTCAAATTAAATGAAACTCAACTGTCTTCCAAACTTGAGTGTGATTTCTTATTAACATAAGGAAAAAAAAGTGGTTAAGCAACAACTAGGATTACTTAAATTTCTACATGAGGTAAACTTGTTTTACTTGCATAACTGATTAAGTTTTTAAAATTTCCAGGATTTTCAAATACCCTATCGCTTTTAAACAATCATGCTCAAGTTTTCTACAAGAACAAAACATACGAAGAAGTTTTTCATCAAACTTTTAAACGGAAACCTAAACCTCTCAAATCCTTTTTCCTGTAACATACCAGATTCGGTCGTGGTGTATTGATCGGGTTTGGGGTGTTACAATTGTGGTATCAGAGCCAAGTTCAAAGGCTCGGCCGTGGGCCCGGGGTCTAAAATGTTTTAAATTCTGGTTTTAAGTGTTATGTTTTAAAAAGTATGGTTTGAAAGGCATGGCACCGAGTCTCCGGCACCAATCCGCCCAGGTAAGTACCCCTTACTATTGTTTGTGATAATGATATTGATGAGATGTGATTGGATGGATAGGGATAGTAAGACTACTTTAGAAATTGAAACTGATAGGACTCAGAGGACTCGCGAAAATAAAACTTCTTTAATATGCATAAGACTTTGCTTTTAAATGATTGGAATGATTACTGATGCATAAAATTCTTTAAATCAGACGAGATTTGAGTCATGAGTACGCGAGGTGGACGTGGTCGTGGACGTGGTCGAGGTAGGATGATAGTTTCTGAACCCGTAGGTTACGGTGAGGGTCGAGAACGAGATATCGGCATTCCCCACCACCGGAAGTGGTGAGTTTGAGAATGATCGGGACGACGCAGGTCTGAGCGATGTCGCGGAGTTGGAAAGGGTAGTTGGAGTAGGTGGAGGCGCAGGAGCTAGAAAATCAGACTGAACGACTTGAGCAAACGAGGTGAAGTTTTTGAGGTGTCTCGGTGTTGCTCCCAAACCTTCTTGAATATTGGCTGGAAGCTTACGAGCGGATCATGGATGATCTAGACCGATCGCTAAAGAAAGGTTAAAGGGATAGTATCACTTCTCGAGATGAGTCATACCGGTGGTGGCTCACGGTTCGGGACGGTATGGCAATGAAGATCGACTTGGGACTATTTTGGTCGCTATCGAAAAAGTACGTTGGAGCTAACTACATTAATGAGCAACTGAAAGCATTTCTGAGGTTAGTTCAGGGGAGTAAATCTGTGTCAGAGTACGAGGTAGAGTTTCTAAGGCTGAGTCGGTATGCCAAGGGTATGGTGGCTACTGAACACGAGAGGTGTGTTTGTTTCGAGGATGGTCTGCGAGATGAACTAAGGTTGTTGATTGCGCCCGTGAGAGCGTGAATTTGCTGCTCGTTGAAAAGGCGAAGGTAGCCGAGGGTATTAAGGAGTCGTGAGGCAAGGCATGGATAGGAACCGACACAAGAGGAGTTTTGGATCTTCCGGGTCGTCGTAATGTCTGAGAAAGGGCTAGACCGAGTGGGCGAATAAGCTCGGTAGGTTTGTTGCTACTAGTCGGGGACCGCCCAGTAACCGCTGTGGGAAAGCTCATTGGGGAGGATGTTGGACTGGTGGTAGAGGCTATTTTGAGTGTGGCTGTTGTACCACCAGTGTGAGGGACTGTCCGCATAAGTTGGCTAGGATTCATCCAGAGAGTCGGCCGTACTCGAAGACAGAATAATGGACCACCACCGTAGGGGCCGAGGTAATGGCGAGGAGGTAATGGTTCAGTGGTCAATGTGGAGCACCGCGGAGGTCTTGTAATATCGAGGCCGACGGTAGGGCTAGTGTATGCTGTGAGGCACCGAGGAGGGAGCGACGACCGGACGTCATAACCAGATGCGTTTTAATATTTGGTTCTCCATTTCTTGCTTTGATTGATGTGGGTTCGATGCATTCATATATTGCAAGTAGCATAGTGAAGACCATGAATTTAGACTCTGAGATATCTTCTAGGCAGATGACCGTAATAAGCCCTCTAGGTCACTCTGTAGTTGTAGATAAACTGTATAGAGATGTACCTCTAGAACTCCAATGGGTAGTGTTTGAGGCTGATCTGATGGAACTACCGTTTGGGGAGTTCGATCTGATCCTCGGGATGGACTGGCTGGTTAAGTACCAAGCGAAGTTGGATTGCGCAGCTAAGCGCATGGTTCTGAAAATAGCTAAGGGTGATGAGGTAGTCCTGATCGGTAATAGGAGAAATTATCTGTCTAATGTGATATCTCGCCTCGAAAGCCAGAAGATGGTCGAGAAAGAAATGTGAAGCATATGTGGTTCATGTGTATGCCTTGGAGGCTAAAGAGTCTGCTTGTGGAGCAGTTCGAGCACGATTAGGGAATTTGTTGATGTGTTTCCTAAGGAGCTTCCGGTTGCCACAAGATTGGGAGGTAGAGTTAGGGATAGATCATTGCTTTAATCTGCGCCAAGATCTATTACTCCGCATGTGATGGCGCCTAAAGAGTTAGTGGAGCTTAAAGCTCAGATCCAGGAGTTGTTGGACCGAGGCTTTATCAGGCCAAGTGTTTCACCTTGGGGAGCGCCAGTACTCTTTGTCAAGAAGAAAGACGATACTATGCGGATGTGTATAGACTACCGCCAATTGAATAAGCTGACGATCAAAACAAGTATCCGTCGCTTCGGATAGATGACTTGTTTGATCGGCTAAAAGTGCGCCGATTTTCTCAAGATTGACTTAAGGTCCGGTATCACCAGTTAAAGGTGAAGGAGGCAGATATATCGCAAGACGGCATTTCGTACTCGGTATGGGCACTTTGAGTTCTTAGTTATGCCGTTTGGGTTGACTAATGTGGCGACCTTCATGAATATGATGAATAGGGTGTTCAATGAGATTTAGATCGATTCATAGTGGTTTTATCGACGACATCTTGGTATATTCAAGGACCGAGGAGGAACATGATGCGATACGGGTGGTATTCTGATTTCGAGGAGAAACGACTTTATGCAAAGTTTAGTAAATGCGAGTTCTGGCTTAGAGAAGTGACGTTCTTGGGTCATGTAGTGTCGGCTGAGGGGATTAGAGTGGATCCTCGAAAGATAGAGGCAGTGTTGGATTGGAAATCGCCTAAGTCAGTAGCTGAGATTTGGAGTTTTCTGGGCTTGGCAGGATACTACCGAAGATTTGTAGAGGGATTTTCATTGATCGCAGCACTGATGACCAAATTGTTAAGAAAATGGGTTCCGTTCATCTGGACTGAGAAGTAGCAGGAGAGCTTCAACAAGTTGAAGAAGATTTTAACTGAAGCTCTGGTTCTAATTCAACCTGAGGCTGGAAAGAAATTCACAGTTTATTGCGATGCATCACATACAGGTTTGGGTTGTGTGCTGATGCAGGAAGGGAAGGTTGTGGCTTACGCTTCTCGGCAGCTGAGGCCACATGAGGTCAATTATCCAACACACGATCTGGAGTTAGCGGCTGTGGTCTTTGCCTTGAAAATATGGAGGCATTACTTGTACGGAGAGAAATCGATAGTCTATACAGATCATAAGAGTTTGAAGTACCTTCTGACTCAGAAAGATTTGAATCTGAGGCAGCGCAGATGGTTTGAGCTGCTGAAAGACTACGACTGCTCAATTGAGTATCATCCGGGCAAGGCTAACGTCGTGGCAGACGCGTTGAGCTGTAAGGTTGTTTCAGATCTAAGAGCGATGTTTGCCCACTTGAGTTTGTATGACGACGGAGTATTCTCAGCGGAGCTGCAGTGTTGCCTACTTGGGTTGAGCAGATTAGAGAAAAACAGTTGATGGATGAGGTTTTGAGCGCGCAGAGGACACAAGTGCAGAATGATGGTTTGGAGGGATACAATTTGTCTAGTGATGGAGTACTGTGTTTTCGGGGGAGAGCTTGCATGCCGAGGGATACTGAGCTAAGGCAAAAGATTCTTCAGGATGCACATAGCAGCCCCTACGCTATGCATCATGGAGGTAGCAAAATGTATAGGGATCTCGGAGAACGATTACGGTGGCGGTGCGAAAAAGGAAGTGACAGAGTTTGTAGGAAGTGTCGACATGTCGTAGTCAAGGCCGAGCATCGATTGCCGTCGGTTGCTTCACCGATGAAGATTTCACAAAGGAAGTGGGAAAGGATAACTATAGATTTCGTCAGAGGATTACCTCTTACGCCTAGGAAGAAGGATTCAGTTTGGGTAATTGTGGATCAACTGACTAAATCAGCTCACTTTATCCCGGTGAGGGTGGATTACTCACTTCAGAGGTTGGCGAAGCTGTATGTGTTAGAGATAGTGAGACTGCACGGGGTGCCAGTATCGATCATCTCGGATAGGGATCCCATATTTACGTCAAGTTTCTGGAAAGCGTTGCATCAGGCTCTGGGTACGCTGTTGGATTTCAGACGGCGTTTCATCCATGATCGACAGGCGATCGGAAAGGGTTATCTGAGATCTTGGAGGACATGTTGCGAGGTTGTGTTCTGGACTTCAGGGGTAGTTGGGAGGAGTATCTACCATTAGTTGAGTTTGCCTACAACAATAGTTACCAAGCCAGCATCAAGATGGCACCATATGAGGCATTGTACGGTAGGAAGTGTCGCTCACCTACTTGTTGGACAGAGTTAAGTGAACATTAGTTGTTGGGACCAGAGTTGGTTGTTGAGACCGAAGACAAGGTTAAGTTGATTCAGGCTCGGTTGAAAGAAGCTTCAGACCGGCAGAAGTCCTATGCCGATCTTAAGCGAAGAGATATTGAATTTGCTGTGGGAGATCAAGTTTTTCTAAAGGTCTCACCGTGGAAGAAAGTATTAAGGTTTGGAAGGAAAGGCAAGCTAAGTCCGAGGTTTATCAATGTATAAGGTATTGAGACGAGTGGGAAGAGCTTATCACCGAGTTGCCGCAGAGCTAAGTTAGATTCACGACGTGTTCCACGTTTCGATGCTTCGGCGTTATCGCTCAAATCCATCGCACGTGGTGGCAGTGGAAGAGATCGAGGTAAACCAGATTTGACCATGGAGGAAGAGTCTGCATGATTTTGGATCGGGATGTAAAGGTTACGCGAGGGAAGCCCGTGCCTTTGGTTAAGGTCTTGTGGCGGAATCATGGCGTGGAAGAAGCTACGTGGGAAACCGAGGATATGATGTGACAGCAGAATACCTCAACTCTTCCGACCGTAATTTTGAGGTCGAAATTATTTTTAAGGGGTAGAACTGTAATATCCCGGGTTATGGGCTATTTTATTTTTGGCTTGGTTGCATGTGCATGGTGTGCTATGTTGTTATTTTGATGTTGTTGGGGCTTAGTTATAAGCTAGGTGTAAGCCCGAGTGGTAGGAAAAATTTTTGTTTTAGGCTTAGGTGAGAGGAGCCAAGGAGTGGGTTTATAAATATTTTAGGTGAATTTTAGCACAAGAGGAGCCTTGGTGGAGTGGCAAGTAAGGCGCCACTAGGAGCTTGGCTTGGCCAATGGCAAGGGGGAGAGGTCCTGTTCAAGCTACGGAATGCTCCATTTTGGCTTCCATTTTGACGGCATGGAGAGGAGGAGTTGTAGGCGGCTCAAACTCGCTTGGACCAAGTCAAACTTCAAATGATGGGTGGAGAGTGAAGTTAGGAGGAGACTAGTTCAACTAGTTTGAATTGGTGGCTTGGGAGTGTTTGGGGGAGTTTGGCCGGATTTTGGAGAGATTTTGGGGGAAAGTGAGTGGCCGGTTTTGGTGTAGTAGGAGTGTGCCGAATTTGCATTTGGCAAATGTGCATTTTCGGTCACAAACTCTTTTGGTAAGCCAATTTTCTTTTAGTCAAAAGCTAGCAAAAACTTCAAGATCATTTCTTCTCTTATTCTCCATAAACCGAAAGTCCAAGTATCGTTTTGCCAAAAATTGCTTTGCATCTTTTAACTTGGTGTGTGTGTGTGGCCGAATATTGTTCTCATTTCTTCTCTTTTGCATCTTGTGTAAACCGAAACCTCAAGCACCTTTACTTGCCGAAACTACTACACTTCCTTCTCCACATTTTTTTTTCTCTTTTCTCATTTGAAAACCTTGGTAGCTGAATGTTCATTTCTCTCCCTTTCTTTTCCAATTGTTGAAGCTGAAACTAGCTTTTCTCTCTCCCTTCTTGACCGAAACACATCCTTCCAAAAACTTCATCCTCCATCTCTTTTTCTTTGAACCGAAAGCACCCCTCCATTCATCATTCTATTTTCTTTTTTCCAAAACCCCCTTAGCCTTTTGTTCCCAATCGTTCTTCCCATTTCTCATAAGGCCGAATCTCCTTTTCTCCTTTTGTTAAGGGTGTTGGCTAAACCTTTTTTCTCTTGTTGGATTCTGGTTTCGATCGGCCTAGTAGGAGGTAAGTGTTTGGCCAAATGGCCATTTCTCCTCTTTCTTGTACTTTGTCGATTTTTAGTGTGTTTAAGGGCCAATTTCGGTATCTGTTAAAAGGAGTTAACATTTGGTTTGGTAATCGTTTTCGTATAGGACCTTTGGAGTTCGAAAGCAAGCAAGGAGAGCCTTCCTTCTCTGATAATCGTTGGGTAAGTGGTGGTAAGAGGTTGCTTTAATGGTTTTCTTTAGAGTTGTTAAGCCAGAGATTGATGAGATTAACGGTTTGTGTTTTAGAGGGAGGCCGATTATCAGAAGGAACCATTGTTGCTTCGAGTTTGGTAGGAAACCAAACCATTTTGCGAGGTAAAGGTTTAACGCAAACCCTGTTGGTTTATTGGTTTTGACCGAAAGTTATATGTGACTAACCTTGTGTTTGGCCAATCCTAGGAGCACGATAATCGAGGGATTTAACCGATTCTGTGGGGTTTGTGCATCAGTATGATATGTATGGGTGATATGAGAGGAGGGGGAAATATGATATCCGTGTCTTTGGGACACCGTGAGGTTTGGCACCTCCGGTGGTTTGGTACCACAACTTGATTATTGTGACTTTGGGTCACGGAGGTTTGGCACCTCGCGCCTCGCCCCAGTGGCTTAGTAGCACGATTGGGTTGGCCCCACGGCTGATTATATGGGATTGACGCTAGTGATTTGGTATCACACGATGGGTTGGCCCCATCATTTTAATTGTGACTACGGTCACTAGTGATTTGGTATCACACTTGTGTCTTTGGGACACCGAGGTTTGGCACCTCATAGCGACTCGTCCCTGTGGTTAACGCCACCGTGGGTTGGCCCCACTTTTGAGATATGGGATCGTCGCCAGTGATTTGGTATCACACATGGGTTGGCCCCACAAATGGATCTTTCGTGACTTTGGGTCACCAAAGTGGTTTGGCACCACATCTATGGATATCGTGACTTTGGGTCACCAAGTGGTTTGGCACCACCAAAGTGGTTTGGTACCACACGGGTAGAAAAGGTGATATGGATGGTTAGGATCGGTGCATTACTTGCATTACTTTGTTATGATGTGTGTTAGCATGTTATACCGGGAGGGATCTATGCATCGAGTCTTGCGACTCACCTTCTCCCTTATCATTTCAGGTGACACGTAGATCGCGGACACGGAGCCGGGGTGGACTCGAGGTGCCCATGCCAAAAATAAATTCGGATTTGCACTGATTTTCCAAACTTGGTACTTTATCTTATTTAATTTCATTTGGTTATGTTGGGTTTGTAAAAGGCCACTTTAAAAATTTTAAACTTATCTTTTGTTATTTACTTGCATAGATTGGATTTCAAATGTGCCTTAACAAATTACTGGGTAATATTCGATAAAACATGGAAAGATAAGGTTTTCAAAACTACGAGGCGATATGTTTTAAACTCTACCATCGGGTATCACGCTGTAATTCAAATTAAATGAAACTCAACTGTCTTCCAAACTTGAGTGTGATTTCTTATTAACATAAGGAAAAAAAAAGTGGTTAAACAACAACTAGGATTACTTAAATTTCTACATGAGGAAAACTTGTTTTACTTGCATAACTGATTAAGTTTTTAAAATTTTCGGGATTTTCAAATACCCTATCGCTTTTAAACAATCATGCTCAGGTTTTCTACAAGAACAAAACATACGAAGAAGTTTTTCATCAAACTTTTAAACGGAAACCTAAACCTCTCAAATCCTTTTTCCTGTAACATACCAGATTCGGTCGTGGTGTATTGACCGGGTTTGGGGTGTTACAAAACAATAGTTGCCTAAATTATTTTCAACGTTCCATGCTTCCTAGGATTTCACCTCAAGAAATTAATAAGTCAATTCTAAAGACTTAAACTTTCATGCATGCCTAACTTTTTCGTAGGGAAGTTAAAATTTTATGGTACGAATTTGCATGCTTTATTAAAAATACATTCAAATCATTATTAAGCTAACATAATAACTTATTGAAATAATAAAACTTTATTAATACTGAAGTTTAGCATACTTAACAAAATTTCAACTTTTTGAACAAAATATATCCTAATCATAATTAAAAGAAAATTTTATTCTAAGTGGAATTAATTCAAATTTTGGTCCCCTTACTTAAAGTGAACAATGTCCTCATTGTTTAAAGTGAATAGATACTATAAACCAGGTAGGATTTTTAGAAAGGATGAGGTGAGCCAAATTGACTGCTTAAGTACCAAGCTCTCTTTTAAATCCAATCCTAGACATGTATATATCTATTGCAACACTTTAGCCTTTGTGTCTTGTTCAGATTTTATTCATGATTCCTATCTCTAGTTTTATTGTGCAAAAATAAAAATTCATATTTAACCTAATCCTAAAATGACTTAAGAATAAAAATAAACTAAAGTTGAAGTCCTCCTTTTTATTTGCTTGTGGATCCTTCCGAATTTGACTCATCTTTTGCTTCATCAATACTGCCTTTACATGAATCACCTTGCTCCCTCTTTGATAATGAAATCCATGGTTCAAATATGAAATTTGGAAACTCAGACACAAAAATAAATGGGTCATTATAAATTTTCTTAAGGGCACTCCTCATCGAGTCATCCCTTATTTTTTAGTATCTCTAGTAGGCTTGTTGCTACCATTGCATGTGTTGCATTAAGTCCATCAGCTTTAATATCTCATCACGAAGATCTGAGCTAGGTGGTTGAGCTCCAAACATTGAGGTTCCTATATCAGGTTCAGCTTTTGGTTCCATTGTTTTACCTTATTAGGGACTTCAGTTGATTGCTCTGGCGGGATCTCTGTGAGGTCATTTTCTTCTTCTTCGGGATCCTCACTCTCTTCATCTCGTTGCTGTAGAATAGAATCTCCAGCTACTCGATAAAGGTCCCAATCAGTGATTGTGCCTTGACTATACCCTGTCTTCTTTACTTTCGCAAGAATCTTTGCTTTTAAGCACAAAATTGTTATCATAAAGGGGAAATAGGCTGGGCCAGAATGTCTAACGGCACAATTTCGCATTTCTCTTAGGCTGATTTTTCCCACATCAATTGTCTTTCCAGTTAGAATTGAGTATAATAGGACTATTCTCTCTAATGAGATTCTAGTCCCATGCGAACTAGGCATAAGACTGAAACAGATGAAATAGAACCATACCTTCGCAAGTCAATTACTCTCTTCGACACGTATGGATTCCTTGCTTTGACAATGTCCACTTGGAACCTAGAACTGTAAGTTCCTCGAGAATTTATTGCAAATTTTCAGGCATAATGTTGCTCAACAGAGAAGAATATTCATCGTTTTCGAAATTAGTTAACTCAAAGAACTCATTAAGAGATTTTGAATTTATTGGGACCTTGATTCCGCAAACTGGAACTTCGGTCAATTTGCTTGAGGTTAAGTTCGCATAAAATTCACGAACTAGTTCCTCACCCACACTTGGTATCTTTTCGTCAAATAATTCTCAATTGAGGGTTTCAGCAACTTGATGAATACGTGTCATAAACTCTCTGTAGTTGCTTTCCTTCAATGTGAAGCCTTTCTCTGGATGCATCTGTTGATTTTTGAAGATACTTTCGTATCTTACTTTGGCTTCTTCACAGTAGAACTTATTTTGCGTTTAATCAATTTGAGCGGAAGCACGAGTTCTCTTGTGAGGCATGATTGACCACCTTCCTTGTAAAGATTAATAACTCCTAAACTAAAATATACTTATGATACAAAAGATGGAAATTTAAAAGGAAGGTTGAAGGCTTAAGGGCTTGATGTGTGGGTGGAAGAGATGTCTTTGCTTTCGGTGTTGGAAGGTCGCTAGGTGCAGGCGGATGGGTGCGGTTTAGCGTACAACACGTGGTAGTGGCTGCACGCAAGCAACAATATGCAAGGCCTTCTGGCAAGCAGGCCACCAGCGTATGTGTATGCGCGGTGCACAGGAGCAAGACATGGCCTGGGCAGCTGGGTTGGAGTAGCAAGTGTAGCGGCACAGGAGGCCAGCTGGCCTTTGTGTGTAAGCATTGGACACTTAAGGCTGCTAGGTGCTTCAGCTAGGAAGTTTCAGCACTTGGGTTTTGGGTTTTTGAGTGATGAATGAATGGGAAGAGGCATGGGTGGAATTTATAGTGAGAGTAATAGGAATTAGAGTAAAACTCTTAGAATAATTTAATAATTTAAAATATTCTAATTCTAATTCTACTCAGTGTTGACAACAATTTAATAATCAAATATATGCATATTAAATTATCAATTGCTATTAAATTATCAAGATTTGCATATAATATAATTAAATAAAATTAATCCTAATCCTAAGCTAGGTTGATAAAATTAATATATAAATTATAAGAGATATAATTATATAATAAAGTTTATCAATAATTTATAAATATATAATATTAAGTAAAATATTTATTCTAGATGCCTTTAAAAATATTTACAAAAAGAGGCACCTAGTTTATATTATTTACTAAATTAGCAACCAAATTTTAAAATAATTCAATTAAGTCCTAGACTTAATGAAAATTTGAAATTGAGTTACAATTTAAAACTTGGGTCAAAATTGACCTTTTTATTTGAAAAACCAAAAATTTATTTTATTATTCAGGGACTAATTTCTTAAAAATTTATGTAAAAATCAATTCCCAGGAAAGATTGGAGGGGTTACAAGCGGTCCCGCTTAAGTTCCAATCTCTTAGATAGAATTTATTTAAACATAATAAACCCGAAAATATACCCTAAATAATTTATTAAAAAAAAGAAAATTTAAATATTTGATAAACTGAACAAGATTTGATCCCGTTCAGGTCTTTCTCCGTAGTTATGTTTCAAACGTTGAGCATTGACTTGAAAATTACTTTCCTTACCTCAGAGTTCAACAACTCCATACGGATAGAGGCGATGAATCGTGAATGGACAGGACCAACGTGATTTTAACTTACCTAGGAAGAACTTCAATCTAGAATTAAATAATAAGACTTGCTGACCTGCTTCAAATCCTCTAACTAAAATATGTTTCTCATGCCATTTTTTGAGTCTTTCCTTGAGTAATTTGGCATTTTCGTATGAGAACATTTGGAATTCCTCTAGCTCGTTGAGTTGGAGCATCCGTTTCTCTATAGCAAGCTTAAGATCCAAGTTGAGTCGTTGAAGAGCTCAATAAGCTTTGTGCTCTAACTCCAGATGTAGATGACAGGCTTTCCCAAAGACCAACCTGTAGGGTGACATTCCTAAAGGTGTATGCTGTTCTGTCAGCCCATAAAGCATCATCTGGTCTCTTGGACTAATATCGTTGGTTCGGGCAAACTACCTTCTCAAGTATGCCTTTGATCTCCTTATTCACCAGCTCAGCTTTTCCATTAGTCTGTTGATGGAAAGCTGTAGCAACCTTATATTTCTGCAACATCCAAAACTCGGCCCATACGTCATTACCGAATCTGGTATGCTACAGGTTAAATCTTAAAAACTTTGCTTTGATCGGTTTTGAAAAGTCTCAGTTTTTTATTCATTAATCGTGATATTTGTGAAAAAGTTTGAAGAATTTATCATTTGCGTCAGTTGAATTTGAAAAGCCTATTTTTTATCATTTCATTTTATTAATAAGACTTTGGAAAAACATAGGTTTATAAGCATGTGACTTATTAAGGTGAAAATAAAATAAAGTGTGTAACACATAAATTGAAATATAAGTTATTGGGCCTTATTACAAAAACATTCCCAAAATTTATATTTTAAACGAAAAGTCAAAGATAGTCTATGAAAATAATAATAGTCTTGATGGCCCTCGAGTTTGCCTCGGCTCCCATGTCCACGGTCATCGCTCATCTCAGAGAGTGGGAAAACATAAATGGGTGAGTCACAAAGACTCAGTGCAAAACTTGAAAACACATAAAAGCCTAGGGCCCACAAACACATTCTGGGCCTTGCCCCGTATACAATGGTAACAAAATATGTCATGCAACATGGCCCATCCCAAAACCTAAGGGTCCATCCTCTACACACCCCCGTACCAACCATCACACCGTGGGGATTTCTATAATCAACCTACCATCCGCTACACACCACGTCAATAGTTGTGCTGCCTGTAATAAAGACCGATCGCTAATGCGAACCTCAGAAAATACATTTAGTATTTCGACAGCTATGCTAGCTATCATAAAGACTGATCGCTAATGTGAACCTTTGTGGCAAAGCCACCGATTGCCCCGCGACCTGCTCCCCTTCCATAAATCGATCAATCAATCCCATCCCATGCATACACACATACAAGAATCAAAACATCAAGCCATCTAACAGATCTCATACTTTCACATGCTTCGATACACATAGAAAAGTTTCTATGATTACGTACCTGGCATCCCTTACCTACCCTTTCTGGGTAACACGACTGTTCATGCAGCCTCTTTTTTCGATTTTTAGCCCATAGCATACATATAACATAACAAAGCTTATGTGTCAAGAATCCACACACCTTATTACGGTTAAGACGACACCCTTTATGTCGACACTGTCAGAAGCCAAAACGACTGCTATCTACCTAAGATGCTGTTTAGAAGCTGGTCCACAACCTGGCAGCCAATCTCGAAAAGTGAATACTGCTCGTTTCTTAAACTTAGGGATTAGGTTTACGGACCCAATCATCTCCTTTGCCTGATCTATATTTGATTCCATCCAAAAAGTCCTTGTCAGAATTACTATAGCGAAATAAGGTTGTTAACCCATATATGAGTTAAGATCTCAAATATGATAGCGAATCTAATAGGAATCTAAAGGAACCCCTTACCTTGAAATCCCAAAATCGATAGGATACTTAGAGATTAATTGCTTTCGGCTTTTTGAGATTTGGATGATTCGATCTACTATGATTTCCAAGTCGCCTAAAAGAACATATGATTACGTAAAAGTTAAACTAAAATGACCTATCAATCACCTAGCTATTCTGGCTATAGTCTCAAAACCGAAAGAGAAGGGAAAAGAATAGAAGAAAATTGGCACCTACCTTTACTGTGGAATTCGACAACTTCGTGAGATTTCGCTTTATGGAGAAATCGGTACAAGAGAAAAGAATGAAAAAGAAAGTGAAGTGAGAGGTTTCGCTTTTGAAGAAAGTGAAGATGAGAGAATGAATTGAGAGGTTTGCTTTTTGAAAAGAAGAGAGAATGAAATTGCAGAGAAAGACCGAGAATTTCAAAGACAGAGAATGAGGAAAAGAATAGGGTTCAAATGCCTAATTGAAGAGATACCACCCTATTTATAGAGAATTCCGGCACTTGCTTATCAAAACCCAAAAGTGCCCTTCTTGATAAGTAATAATTAATCAAATAATAGGGGAAATTTTGGCACCCCTTTAACATGAAGAAGCCGATTCCTTCCCCCCTCTAGGAGATAGAATTTTGGCCAACTCTGCTCTCAGCAGATAGCTCTTATCTTTTCTCCTTTATCCTGATCTATTCACCTTTTGAAGAGGCCTAAATAACACCACCTCTCCCTACTATTATCAGAACAATATCCACGTTATCCAACAGATAAATCTTCCTATTTTTAAGCATCCTAGCCGCCCCCATTATCCTCTCCTTTCAACGCCAAAAACGATTAAAATAAATAAGTGGGTAATGCGCCTCGAACCTTGGATCCCCTTACGGCTTTCAATGCCACTGTCTACTGGGCCACTAGCCCATTTTTGTGTTTTAATTCGTGAACAATATCTTTTAAGCCTGGACCTATCTAGCTTTCTACTAAAGTGCCCAAATACAATATTTGATTAAGGCCTCAGCCCAAACCTGAGCCCAATCTAAACCCCTTAAACACTCTAATTATCATGTTGAACATAACACGCATCAAATGCAAAGGCCCATTAATTCAGGATGTTACAGTTCTACCCCCTTAAAGGAATTTCGTCCTCGAAATTACCTGATCCGAATAGATGCAGGTATTGCTGTCATATCGCTTCCTCTGGTTCCCACGTAGCCTCTTCAGAGCTATGATTCTGCTATAGAACCTTAACCAACGGAACCTTTCTCCTTCGTAATACTTTGACATCACAATCCAAGATTTCCACTGGTTCCTCTTCAAAGGATAGGTCAGGTCTTACCTCGATTTCCTCCATAGGTACCACATGAGACGGATCCAAACGATAACGTCTTAACATAAAGACGTGAAATACATCGTGGATCTAATTCAATTTAGCAAGTAGCTCAAGCTGCTAGGCCAACTCATTTCAGCACCTGATAAGGTCCGATGAATCTGGGACTTAACTTACTCTTCCGTTCAAACCTTAATACTTTCTTCCATGGCAACACTTTCAAGAACACCTTGTCACCCACTGCAAACTCTATGTCCTTGTGCTTCAAATCAGCATAGGACTTCGCTCGTCTCGACGCTTCCTTTAGTCGAGCCTAATTAGCTCAACCTTCTTCTCCGCTCTCAGAACCAACTTCGGACCCAAAATCTGCCGTTCCCCTAATTTTTTCCAACAGGTAGGAGTACGACACTTTAGCCCATACAATGCTCCATAGGGCGCCATTTGAATACTGGACTGGTAGCTGTTGTTGTACGCAAACTCCGCCAATGGCAGAAACTCCTCCCAACTACCTCTTAAATCAATGGCACAACCCCTTAACATGTCATCCAAGATCTTAATCACCAGTTTAGGCTGTCCATCAGTCTGAGGATGAAACACTATATTGAAATCCAACTTCATACCCAATGCTTGATGCAATGCCTTCTAAAACCATGACGTAAACCTAAGTTCTCGGTCTGAGATAATCGACATAGGTACTCCATGCAACCTTACAATCTCCGCTATATATAGCTTAGCCAACTTTTGTAAGGAACAACTGACCCGAACCGGTACAAAATGAGCGAACTTCATCATTCGATCAACGATCACCCAAACTGAATCTTTCCTAGTAGGTGTGAGAGGTAGTCCACTAACAAAGTCCATTGTGATCCTCTCCCACTTCCATTGAGGAATCTTCACCGGTTGCAACAACCCTGATGGTAACTGATGCTCTGCCTTTACATGCTGACAGGTTAAACACTTCCCCACTAATTCGGTCACCTCTCATTTTAAGCCTGGCCACCAAAACTGTTCCCGTAAATCTCGATACATCTCACTCCCTCCAGCATGCATAGCGTATGGACTACCATGCGCTTCTTGCAGGATCCTATGCCTCAATTTAGGATCTTTCAGCATGCACAATATCCCTTGAAAACATAACAACCCTTCCTCATTCACACTAAATTCCGTTGATTCATCACTTGCTCCAATCGAAAACTTCTCCTTCAAAGAACTCATCACCTGCGCTTCCTTAACTCGATCGACCCATGAGGGTTTTACTTGAAGTTCGCCAATAAACTCCCATCATCGTGATCGACTAAGGTGAGCAAACATTGCTCTCAAGTCGAGATCACCTTACGGCTTAGAGCATCGCCACCACATTGGCCTTACGGATGATACTCGATCGAGCACTCATAATCCTTCAACAACTCGATCCACCTCCTTTGCCTTAGATTCAACTCCTTCTATGTCAAAAGGTACTTCAAACTCTTATGATCCGTAAATGATGATTTCTCCCGCATAAATAATGCCTTCAAATCTTCAAGGCAAACACCACCGCTAACTCCAAATCATAGATGGGATTGTTTGCTTCATGCGGTCTTAATCGCCGTGATGCATACGCAACCACCTTTTCCATCTTGCATCAACACGCATCCTAGTCCCGTGTGTGACGATCACAAGAAATCACGAATTCCTCCCAAATTTCTAGTTGAATCAACACCGAGCCTCCGTCAATATCCTTTTCAACTTTTCAAAACTCTCCTGCTGCTTATCAGACCAAACGAATGGAACTCCTTTCCATAGTAACTTAGTCAATGGTTTCGCAATCAGAGAAAATCCTTCAACAAACCATCAGTAATACCCAGCTAAACAAAGGAAACTCTGAATCTCTACCACTGACTTAGGCGGCTTCCAATCCAGCACCGCTTCAATTTTCTGAGGGTTAACCCTGATCCCCTATGTCGACACCACGTGACCTAGAAAAGTAACTCCTTTAGCCAAAATTTGCACTTGCTTGAATTTGGCATAAAGTCGCTTCTCCTCGTAATTTGCGTAACCACTTGCGATGTGAATCATTCTCCTCCTCCGATCTTGAATAAACCAAGATGTTATCAATAAAAACCACGACAAACTGATCCAAGTAGGGTTGGAACACTCAATTCATCATATCCATAAACCCTCTCGATGCGTTAGTCAACCCAAATGGCATCACCATGAACTCGTAGTGACGTAGCGAGTCCTAAAGGCCATCTTATGAATATCTGTCTCTTTGACCTTAAGCTAATGGTACCCTGACCTCAATCTATTTTCGAAAAGACTGAGGCCCCCTTCAATTGATCGAACAAGGCATCGATCCTTGGAAATGTGTATTTGTTCTTGATGGTTAACTTATTCAATTGACGATATTCAATGTACATACGCATTGAACCATCCTTCTTCTTTACAAATAGCACAAGCGCTCCCCCAGGCGACACACTTGGTCGAATAAACCCTCTATCCAACAACTCTTTGATTTGTGATTTCAATTCCACCAACTATTTCGGCACCATTCTATATGGAGCAATAGATATTAGTGTTGTTCCTGGAAGAAGATAAATTCGAAACTCTATTTCTCGATTCGTATGTAATCTCGGAAGCTCTTCTGGAAAACATCAGGAAATTCCTTCACCGTCCTAACATCCTCAACAGTTAGGTCCTTGGCTTCCAAATCCCGTACAAACATTAGAACTGCCTCGCACCCTTTTCACACCATTCTTTTCGCTCTTAGGGCAGTTACCACGTTTGACAGACAATTCCCCCTTTCTCCTATCACCAACACTTCACCTCTCTCGGGGGTTCTTAACACCATACGCTTGGTTGCACAATCTATATTGACCTGATACTTCACTAGCCAGTCCATGCCTAAAATTAAGTTAAATTCCCCGTACAGTAATTCCATTAGATCCGTCAGGAAAGCTACTCCCTAAACTTTTAAGGGTACCTCCCGATAAAGTTTATCTACCACCACATATTGTCCTAATGGGCTAATTACCGTCATCGCCCTAGGGGTAACTTCAGAATCTAAACTTAAAGTTTCAGACACACTATAAGCAACATATGAATGTGTCGACCCAATGTCAATCAATACAGTATAAGGCAATCCAAAAATTAAAAACGTACCGGTTATAACATCCGATGCGTCGGCCTCCTCTCAAAGTCTGACAGCGTAGACCAACCCCGACTGCCTTGCCTTAGTGTTTCCTGCCCCTCGGCCTGGTGCTCCATGACCCCGACCGAAACCATTACCACCTCTGGCCGGAACACGACCCTCGTGGTCCGACCTCCTACTACCGGCCGAGCATTTCCCTACCCTGCAGGTCCTACCTCATCCGGTGGTCGAGGACAATCTCTTATCCGATGGTCTAAAGAACCACACCCAAAGCAGTTCCCACTGCCTGCCCAACACTCACCTACATAAAGTTTGTCACATCGGCCACACCTTCGTGTTCGATTAGCAGTAGGTCTTTCAGCCCGTCTCGGTCCATCTGGCCTAGGTCTTTTCTGAGTACGCACTACTGTCCCTGCCGATCCAAAATTTCTCTTACCTCTGCCCCTAACTCTATCCCGATTCATCTTTTCTGTCCGTTTCACCTCCTCAGCTATTTTAGCCTTCTCTACAAGCACTGTAAATTCCCGCTCTCATTGTAGAGCTATCAATACATGTAGATCATCCTTCTGGCCAACCTCAAAATGAACACATCTCTCATGCTCTGTGGCCACTATCCCTCAAGCATAATGGCTAAGGCATAGGAATTCTTCTTCATACGCCGCTACCGACCTACTTCCTTGAGCCAAGTTTAGGAAAGCTCTGCGCTGCGCATCCACATAGCTCGTCCTAATGTACTTACTTTGGAATGCTGTCCTGAAGTGATTCGAGGTGATATGGTTAGCTACAGTACCCTCCTTAACTGTAAGCCACCATTGATATGCTTCGTCCCGGAGAAGAGACACCACTCCCTTCAGCTTCTCTTCATCCGTAAAGTCGAGATCATCTATTATCCACTCTATTGCTTCCAACCAGATCACAGCTGTACTAGGAGCTACACCAGAAATTCCCTTAAACACTTCCACCCCATTGGCTCTCGCCGCCCGCATGACTTCCTGCTCCTATGCCCATTCCTTCCCCAACAACCCTCTTTAAGATTCATAACATTGCTCGAGATACAAAGATCATCTCAGCCATTCGATCTTAAAATTTCGCCTCCACGCTTAGTGGCACTGGTACCTCATTTCACGACTCAGGACCCGATTCTACGGTTCTAACACAACAATCCTACCTCTACCTCGACCACGCACACCACATAGTCTAGTGCTCATTCTACCATTCGCGATTTATCTGATTAAAAATTTTATGAATTAATAATTCTTTCTTTCACTGATCAATGACGGATAGTCTTATGGAAAGTAGTTTTAACTGTAGTTCTTTCGAATTCGGATTCTATCTACAAGTTCAGTTCTCAAATCAGTACTTCCTAGTTCTAAAATACACATTCAATCAACATCCATCACACATCAATACACAAGCAGCATTATGAACTTACATTCATCACCTACGTGTATTTTCGTCATTTCACTACACAGGGGTATTTTCATAATTTTAACCTACAAGGGGTATTTTTGTAATTTTCCAAAATAAGGTATCTTGGTGATTTTAAAAAATAGTGGTATTTTGGTAATTTGCAATCCGGGGGATTTTGGTAATTTTGCAAATTTTGGTAATTTTCGTAAATCAGGGGTAATTTAGTAATTTCTCAAACAAGGGTTCTTTGGTAATTTTCAAACAATGGTATTTCAGTAAATTTCCTCAACCTAGGGTGTTTTGGATAATTTACAAAATCTGGGACATACTAGTAATTTTACAAAAATAAGGTACTGGTCCCTTTCGGGTTTTAGTTATGAATTTTGGCCTCTAAACAAGTCCGCGTGGCTAGGGCGAACAGTCACTACGTACCAAGTAGGATTCCAGAAAAGAAGAGGCGCTTAAATACCAAGCTCTTTTTGGATCCAATCCTAGACATGCGTATGCCTGTTTTCACACCGTAACCCTGTGACTTGTTCACAGACATGTTTAATTAAGAAAAATTAAGTCTTATGAGATTTGAAAAAGTGTTTATACTAAACCTAAAGTCCATCAACACTATCCTACTAGTCTACATCCATAAAGCCCATCAAGCCTATCATATATATCACATCAAAGGTTAGAGTACTTACCTGGATGGATTGGGTGTCGGTAGACTCGAAGGCATATCTTCTAAAACTTTTCTCAACTTACATTACTTTAATAAATTCCTATCGACCCATTTCACGTTCCATGTTTTGAATCGGGCTCGATACTAAAATGTAACACCTCAAACCTACCATACTTCATTATCGATCCGTTTGCTATAGGTTAAATCTTAAAACTTTGCTTGATGGGTTTTGAAAAGTATCGCTTTTTTTTCATTAATCGTGATATTTGTGAAAAAGTTTGAAGAACTTATCATTTATGTCTGCTGAGTTTGAAAAGCCCATTTATCATTTCATTTGATTAATAAGACTTTGGAAAAACATAGGTTTATAAGCATGTGACTTATTAAGGGTGAAAATAAAATAAAGCAAGTAACACATAAATTGGAAATCTAAGTTATGGGGCCTTATTACAAAAATATTCCCAAAATTTATATTTTAAATGAAAATTCAAAGATACTGTGAAAATAATAATAGTCTTGATGGCCCTCGAGTCCAAGATCGACTCCTATGTCCACGCCCATCGCTTATCTCAGAGAGTGGGAAAACATAAATGGGTGAGTCACAAAGACTCGGTGTGCAAAACTTGAAAACACATAAAAGCCTAGGGCCCATAAACACATTATGGGCCTTGGCCCATATACATCGGTAACAAAATATGTCATGCAACATGGCCCATCCCAAAACCTAAGAGTCCGTCCTCTACACACCCCCGTACTAACTATCACACCGTGGGGATTTCTACAATCAACCCTCCATCCGTTACACACCACGTCGATAGTCGGTCTTTCATTACATGCACCAATCGCTAATGGAAACCTCAGAAAATACATTTACTATTTTGACAGCTATGCTGCTTGTCATAAAGATCGATTGCTAATGCGAACCTTTGTGGCAAAGCCACCGATCGCCCCATGACCTACCCCCTTCTATAAATCAATCAATCAGTCCCATCCCATGCATACACACATACAAGAACCAAAACATCAAGCCGTCTAACAGATCTCATACTTTCACATGCTTTAATACACATAGAAAAGTTCCTATGATTACATACCTGGCATCCCTTGCCTACCCTTTCTGGGTAACACGATCGCTCATACAAACCTCTCTTTCGCTTTTAGCCCATAGCATACATATAACATAACTAAGCTTATGTGTTAAGAATCTACACACCTTATTACGGTTAAGATGACACCCTCTATGTTGACACTATCAGAAGCCGATACGACTGCTATCTGCCTAAGATGCTATTCAGAATCTGGTCTACAAGCCGGCGGCCAATCTCGAACAACGGACACTGCTCGTTTCTTAAACTTAGGGATTGGGTTTACGGACCCAATCCTCTCCTTTTCCTGATCCATATTTGATTCCATTCAAAAAGTCCTTGTTAGAATTACTATAGTGAAATAGGGTTGTTAAACCATATATGAGTTAAGATCTCCAATATGATAGCGATTCTAATAGGAATCTAAAGGAAACCCCTTCCCTTGAAATCCCAAAATAGATAGGATACTTAGAGATTAACGGCTTCTGGCTTTTTGAGATCTGGATAATTCGATCTACTATGATTTCAAATGCCGCCCAAAAGAACATGTGATTAGAGAAAAAGTTAAACTAAAGATGACCTATCAATCACCTAGCCATTTGGCTATAGTCTCAAAACTAAAAGAGAATGGAAAAAGAATAGAAGAAAATCGGTACCTACCTTTACAGGGAGTTCGGCAACTTCTAAGAGATTCTGGCTTTATGGAGAAATCGGCACAAGAGAAAAGAATGGAAAAGAAAGTGAAGTGAGAGGTTTCAGCTTTTGAAGAAAGTGAAGATGAGAGAAAGAATTGAGAGGTTTCGACTTTTTGAAAAGAAGAGAGAACAGAAATTATAAAGAAAGACTGAGAATTTCGGCACAGAGAATGAGGAAAAGAATAGGTTTCAAATGCAGGAATTGAAGAGATACCACCCCTATTTATAGAGAATTTCGGCACTTGCTTATCAAAACCTAAAAGTGCCCTTCTTGATAACTAATAATTAATCAAATAATAGGGGAAATTTTGGCACCCCTTTAACATGAAAAAAATCGATTCCTTCCCCCCTCTAGGAGATGGAATTTAGGCCAACTCTTCTCTCAGCAGATAGCTCCTATCTTTTCTCTTTATCTTGATCTATTCACCTTTAGGGGAGGCCTAAATAGCACCACCTCTTCCTACTATTATCAGCACAATATCCACATTATCCAACAGATAAATCTTCATATTTTTAAGCATCCTAGCCACCCCCATTCTCCTCTCCTTTTAACGCCAAAAATGATTAAAATAAATAAGTGGGTAATGCGACTCGAACCTTGGATCCCCTTACTTCTTTTCACGCCACTGTCCACTGGGCCACTTGCCCATTTTTGTGTTTTAATTCGTGAACAAAATCTTTTAAGCCCGGACCTATCTAGCTTCCCACTAAAGTGCCCAAACAAAAAAATTTGATTAAGGCCTCAGCCCAAACCTGAGCCCAATCTGAACCTCTTAAACACACTAATTATCATTTTGAACATAACACACATCAAATGCAAAGGCCAATTAATTCAGGGTGTTACAATTTCACTCTATGTTTATCTAACAACCATTTCAACCACTTGTTCACAAAATGGGTTCTTCCACCACTGATAATAGCTCTTGGGGTTCCAAACCTTGTGAACACGTGTTTCTGCAAGAACTTCATCACAACCTTAGCATCATTCGTCAGATAAGCCTTAGCTTTGACCCACTTGGATACATAGTCCACTGCTACCAATATGTACTTGTGACTAAAAGACAAAGGGAAAGGACCAAGAAAGTCAATACCCCAAACATCGAACAATTTTACCTCAATGATATTTATTCAAGGCGTCACATTTCTGTTGGTGACATTTCCAACCCTCTAACATCGATCACAACTCTTTACATATGCGTATGCATCCTTGAATAGTGTTGGCCAAAATAATCCTGCTTGCAATACTTTGGCAGCAGTGCGAGTACCTCTGATGTGTCCCCCACTCAGAGCTTAGTGACAATGGTATAAAATCTTTGGTATTTCATCTTCTGCCACACATCTCCTGATCATCTGATATGCACACTTTTTAAACAGGTATGGCTCTTCCAAGAAATAGTACTTCGCATCGTCAAGAAACTTTTTCCTTTGTTGATACATTTTATCAATCGGCATCAGACCATAGGCTAAATAGTTAGCAATATCAGCAAACCAAGGAATGTTATGGACATGATTTACATTCAATATGTGCTCATCTAGAAATGTATCCTGAATCGGTACAAGTGGAGAAATTTTCTCTTGCGGCTCCAATCTAGACAATTGATCTGCTACTTGGTTCTCTACTCCCTTTCAATTTTGAATTTCTAGATCGAAATCTTGATGTAGAAGTACCCACCGGATCAATCTCGGCTTAATGTCTTTCTTGGCCAGTAAGTACTTAATTACTGAGTGGTCCGTATAGACAATCACTTTGGTACCTACAAGGTAAGATCGAAACTTGTCAAAAGCAAACACAATAGCAAGTAACTATTTTTCTATTACCGTATAATTCAATTGAGCTCCAGTTAGAGTTTGACTTGCGTAGTAGATGGGATGAAAAGCTTTGTTCCTTTGCTGGCCTAAGACAGCTCTAATTGCGAAGTCACTTGTGTCACACATCAATACGATTGTTAATCCCATCCTAGTTTGATGATTATGAGTGCCATGACTAATCGACTTTTCAAATTGTTGAAGGATTTTAAGCATTCTTCATCAAATTGAATATCGAGTCCTCCAATAATTTGCACAAGGGTTTAGTAACTTTGGAGAAGTCCTTGATAAATCTTCAATAAAACCCGGCATGGACCAAAAAGCTCCCAACACCTTTTACAGATTTTTGAGGTGGGAGTTTCTCAATAACGTCTACCTTTGCTTTGTCTACCTCGATCGCATGTCTCGTTATCCGATAGCCTAAAACAATTCTTTCTCATACCATGAAATGGCACTTTTCCCAATTGAGTACGATATTCGTCTATTCGCATCGCCTTAGTACCTTAGCTAGATTGGCTAAGCAATCATCATAAGTATCTCTGAAAACTGAAAAATCGTCCATAAAAACTTCCAAATATTTCTTAACCATGTCAGTAAAAATGGACATCATACATCTTTGAAATGTAGTAGGTGCATTACATAAACCAAATGGCATGCGTCTAAATGCAAACGTATCGTATGGGCAGGTGAATGTCATTTTGTGTTGATCTTTCGTAGCTATTGTAATCTGATTATACCCTGAGTATCCATTGAGAAAATAGTAGTAATCTCATCCTGTGAGTCCATCTAACATTTGGTCCAAGAATGGGAAAGGAAAGTGATCTTTCCTAGTCACCTTGTTTAGCTTCCGGTAATCGATGCAGATTCTCCATCCCGTAACTGTTCTAGTCGGTATCAACTCATTGTTCTCTTTCTCTACAACCGTGATACCTTCTTTCTTTGGCACGCACTAGACCAGACTCACCTATGAACTATCTAAGATGGGGTGAATTATAACCACATCCAACCACTTGATAATTTCCTTTTCCACTACATCCTTCATGATGGGGTTCAGTCTCTGTTGTCCATCAACTGTTCCTCTCTCGCCATCATCTAATATGATCTTGTGCATGCATACAGATGGGCTAATACCGTGAATATCGGCTATGGTCCATCCAGTAGCCTTCTTGAATTGATTGAAAACTATGATAAGTTTCTCTTCTTGTTCAGTAGTTAATTCTGCTAAAACAATCATAGGCAGAGTAGAGGTGTTACCTAAATAAACATATTTTAAGTTTGTAGGTAATACATTGAGTTCTAACTTAGGTGGCCCCACAATTTATGCTTTTTGCTGGGTGTAATCCCTTTTCTCTAATTCAAAAAATGCAAAATGAGATTGCGGATTAAATCCCTTTTGATTAGCATCTAGCAGAGCTAAGTATTTAGCCTCCTCTTCATCATTTGGGGGATCCGATGTCAAAATTCTTTCTAATGGGTCCTCAACACAGTTGAGTTCCTTCTCCACTATTAAATCCTCTAAATCAGATACTGAAGAACAATCATCCATTGTATCAGGAAATCACATAGACCTAAAGACATTAAATATTACCTGATCATCCTGAACATGCATAATGAGCTCGCCCTTCTGCACATCAATAAGGGTACTTACAGTTGCTAGGAATGGTCTTCCTAAGATGATTGGTACTTCTTTGTCTGCTTAAAAATCTAGAATTACAAAGTCAGTATGAAAGATAAAGTTATCTACACGTGCCAATACGTCCTCGATTTTTCCTTCTAGATGTGCTAAGGATTGATCTGCTAGTTGAAGCGTAACTGTAGTTGGTCTAACTTCTCCTATCCCCAACTTCTTAAATATTGCACCTAACTCACATAATGCCTTACCCCAATATGTTGCTCCAATGTTGCACGGTATGGTTAAACATCCAAGATCCTTCAGTTTTGGGGGTAGTTTGTTTTGAAGATATGAATTGCATTCCTTTATCAGAGCTACCATCTCAAATCCTCCAAGTCTTCATTTCTTAGACAATATATGTTTCATGAACTTGATGTAGTTCGCCATTTGCTCAAGTGCTTCAACCAACGGGATGTTGATGTGAAGTTGCTTAAGTACGTCAAGAAACTTCTTGAATTGAATCTCCTTATTCTGCTTCTGAAGTCTTTGAAGGTAGGTGGTGGTGGTTTCATTACTGGAACTGATTTTGGTTGATTCATTTTTGGCTACAATTCTGCACCTAACAAAGTTGTTAGTTGATCAGAATTGGTTGTTCCTAAGGTTACTTTATTGGGTTTTGTAGATTCTGGTTCTGGTGAAATTGGTTTTCAACACTTGGTTGAACTTCTTCTAAGTCTTGAGCATTATTTTGCTCCTTTTTAGCTTCAATGGTATTGGGCTCTATCCTCTTTCCACTCCTTAGTGTCAACGCTTTGCAGTGCTCCTTCCCTGGATTTCTCAAATTTTATGTATCATTGGGTAAGGTACCCTGTGGTCGGTTCCTAAGTTCAGTTGCAAGCTGGCCCACTTGATTCTCCAGATTCTTCAATGTAGCTGCTTGGCTCTGGATTAATGCATCATTCTTTGCCATGTATGGCTTCAACAAATTATCCAAGCTATTGGATGCTTCAGCTTGAACTGGTTTCTAAACCTGTTGTGGGAAATTGGGCGGGTGGGTTGGTCTTGGTTGGGTGTAAGTGGTACTGGTTCTAGCCCTTTGGTTACTCTAGGAGAAATTTGGGTGGGTTTTCCCTGATGGGTTATAAAAATTGGACTGCAGCCCTTGCCTTCCTCGATTTTGGTTCTGATTACCCATGTAGTATACAGATTCTAGGTTTGACGAACATTCTTCAAACAAATGTCCCTCCCGACAATAGACACAGGCTATATTCTCAAATTGATTAGGCAGTTGTGCTGCAAAACTATTAGACCCATTAGTAGTAAGATTTTTAAGCATCGAGGATATGTATGATACCTGAGATGTGAGTGAAGTAAGAGCATCTACTTCGTGTATTCCATCGACTCTTCTTCCTCATGCTGCTCGACTGGTTGGCCATTGATAATTGTTGCTAGCAATCCTCTCAATAATTTCATAAGCCTCGTTATAAGACATAGAAAGGAGAGCACCATTAGCAGAGGCGTCCACTACCATCCTTGTGTGAGCATTGAGACCATTATAGTATGTCTCAAGTTGAATGCAATAGGAGATTCCATGATGAGGGCATTTTTGTAATAACTCTTTAAATCTTTCCCATTCCCCATACAAGGACTCATCATCCATTTGGTGGAAGGCAGTGATCTCGTTCCTCAGCTTAGCATTCTTGCTTGGCTGGAAATACTTCATGAGGAATATCTCGGCTAATTCTTGCCATGTAGAAATGGAGTTCAGTGGTAATGAGTTCAACCAGGCACGAGCTCTGTCCCTTAATGAATACGGGAACAGTTTCAGTCGTAATGCATCTTCGGGTACTCCTGGTAACTTGAAAGAATCGCTCACTTCCATAAATAGTCTTAAGTGAAGATGAGGATCTTCAATAGGCATTCCACTGAATTGGCCCACTGTCTGAAGCACTAGAACATGACTGGCTTCAGCTCAAATTGTTTTGCCTCGATTTTAGGTCTCCTAATACCCGGATTAAGATCGTTAAATTATGACACAGCATACTGTCATAAAGCTCTATCCCTATCATCAGCAATAAGGATAGGAATCTAAGCAGGTTTGGTCCGTTTCCTTGATTCATATTTTCGAAGTTCATCTCTTTGGACCTTCTCTGGTTCGCTTGTCTTCCTCGTTGTCAAAAGGTTTGTTCTATTTTAGGGTACATAAGGACTAAGTCAATAATCTGGTCAATATTCATAAACACCTAAAATAATCACTGAAAAATTACGTAAGTAAAGATTTAAATAGGGAAATAAATAAAACAAAATGTAAAAACAGATTCACAAATAATGGCTTTTGGAAAACAGTCCCCAGCAACGGAGCTAAAAACTTGGAACGGTGGAAATGTGCAAGTGTACACAATCGCAACAAGTAATAAAGTGAAAAGTAAATGTCAAGTTATCGTACCCACAGGGACTGTAAAATAATTATTTATGACAATGATTTTAAACACTTTGGTGAAGAGAAAAAAATATTTGGATTTAAGACATGATTAAAAACTAGAAAACAAAGTAAAATAAAATAAAGTTCTAATGCACGATTTCAAAAGGTGATTTTAATCAAGATGATATAATTGTGTTAGATTTATTACATTTCTTAACTTAGAGTTATTAAACTCATGCTTATACTTATTACTTAATAAATTCATGGCAACTCGGTAATTTGCTAACTTATGAACATATTTACAAATCAAAAATCCATTTATCTCGTGTACATATTCCTATGTCAATTCGACCAATAAAACAGATTTATAAAGGTAAACATGTTATTGCATTCACATACTTATTAAGTTAAACAATCTTTCGCATATTCCTGTGTTGATTCAAACGATTAATTCAACCTAATAAGCATATAAAAGACTAATTGAGGTAACAAAGTATCCTTACCTTGAAACAGTTTACTCACAATAATCTTGCAAGTTATGTAAGGCATATGTATCGCCAAATACAATGCTAATTTAATCTTCAGCTGCCTTAGAAGAATTAAACATGCACTGACTAAGTATTGTGTCCATTAATTACAATTTCAGTGCATTTAAATAATCAATTCTTTAGTTATCTAAACAATTATAATGCCAGAAAAACTTCAACATGATTTTACTTAATCAAGCATTTTATCGAGGCCTATAACAGCATAAACACAATTATAATAATTTAAAATGATGAAATTCAATCAACCCAACACGAATTAAATTCAAGCTAAGCTAATTAAATTAACCATTCCAATAGCATAAATATTCATAAACATGTTTGTAAAAAAAAAAAAAAACAACGAAATTTAAAGAGATAGGGAATAAGAAGCAAATCCGGTGTTTCTCTGTGGCTTGACTGATTGCTCCGTTCTTCATCATCCGTTGTCATTGGCTATCAAGGTGGATTATGGACACTCTAATTGCTGCTCAATTATGGTTGAAGAAGACCCCTTTCCCAAGGATGAAAAGTTAAGAGAAAGTGAGAGAGGAGAAAAGAGAATGAGATGTGAATGAGAGATGATGGATGAGGGATGAGGGATGCTTTGAATGATCAGCAAGGGGTGGATTTTATAGATGATTGTGGCTGCTAAAAATAGAAAATTCCATCAGCCAAAGAGACCCCCCTTGGCTGGCCATCTATGTGACAAAATTGATGGCATCAACTTTCCTAAATATGGCATGGGGCAAATCTACAAAGCCACTAATTGTAGAGGCAGTTGAATGCAACTTTGACAAGTCTTCAAGGGCCTCTTTGCAAGCTTAATTAATCATCTAATAAGCTTATTTGGGCCAACATAAATTCCATCAGCCAAAGATACCCCCTTTGGTCGGCCATCTATGTGGCAGAATTGATGGCATCAACTTTCCTAAATATGGCATGGGGCAAATCTACAAAGCCACTAATTGTAGAGGCGGTTGAATGCAACTTTGACAAGTCTTCAAGGGCCTCTTGGAAAGCTTAATTAATCAGCTAATAAGCTTATTTGGGCCAGCATATGGATGATTTGGGCTGCCCAATTCTTTGCTCTGTTCGATTCAATCAGTTTGGTTCAACTGGTACGGTTCAACTAGGCCCTTTTCCCATAATTAATTAAGATTAATTTATTTAGCCCAAATGAAATTGGGAATAAATTAAAATTAATTAATTTATGATTTAATACACATATTTAGACCGTCGTTGTAACATCCTAGAACCGGCTATTTGTGGTTAAACGATTTTTTTCTTGTGTTTGAATTGCTATAGTATTAATCGTGGAATAATACGCTTAATTAGAGGTCTTGAGAGGGCTTGGTTTAGTAGAAAATTTTAATGTGGAAGCTTTAAAGATAGGGAGCCTCGTAAGATAGGGGTTAAGTATAAATTTGGGTAATTATAGCACAAGGAATAGGCTTGGTGCAATTGGTTGGAGTGCGTCTAAGGGTGCCGCAAAGGCTTGGGTTCAAGGCACGGCAGCAAAGAAGGGCTTTTAAATTTTTGGTTGGCGTTACAAATGGAAGAAGGCTTTAAAAGGAGTTAAAGCGACTTTAAGACACAAAGAACTCATTGGCAAAGTGGTGCCGTAAGGCCACTTAGGAGTCGGAGGTGCAATGTGGTTGGTTCGAGGGGTCTGAGTAGCATCTTGCATGTTTTATTTTTGATATGCGGTTATGGGCTGGAGTAGGAAGGGTTTAAAAATAAATGTTGTGGTTAATTGACATGAAAGTCAATGTACGAGTGGCCCTCGGGCGTAAAGAATGCTTGCTGGGGTTCGTGTTCAATCCAAGCAAAGAAGAACATGGTTATTTTTTCCTCTTTTTCTTCCCCAACCGCTAACGTGGTGAAGGACTTTGGTTGCATTTTGGACTCCCAAAGTCACCGGAAGAGTTTGATATGCACATGGGTTCTTTTATTTTTAGTGTTTTATTTGTTGAGGGATTAAGGAATTAAAAGGATGATAAAATTAGATTTATCTTGGATAAATCAAGGCTGGGAATTATCATAAATTAAGAGAGTGTTTGCTGAAAATTGAGACCTTGGGGTCAGACATATCTGCTTTTGTACAAAGAAAGATGTACCAAAAGTTGAACCAAAATTCTTCTTTTCTCTCCAAATTTATCTTTGCTGAAATCTCCATTGTTTCATAGCCAAAACCATTCAAAATTCCAGCTTCTCTTCTCTTTTACAAGCCAAATATACTCCTCTTTAAGAGAAAATTTCAAGAAACTCCTTCTCTTCTTCCTCTCTTCTTGTCTGCTTAAATCTCCCTTAAACCATAGCCAAAATTGTTCAAAAATTTCCAGATTGTTGTTTACTCTTAGTCAATTCTCCTTAAGGAAAAAGGGTGCTATTTTCGGTTCTTTCCTCTTCTAAAGGGTAGCCGAACCCTCTCACAACATTAAGAGGTGCCGCCAATTTTCTATAAATGAGGGAAGCTTTAATTTATTTTCCAAGGTGAGTTGGTATACATTCTACCAAAGGCCTTTCAATTAAAAAGTCTATGATTAAATGCCTAAACTAACGATGCCATGGATTTAGGGACTGTTAGGCTTTGGATTTGATTGGAAATCAAATCCATTCAAGGGACAAAAATCTAGTGTTGTAGATCTGATCTTCTGGATCTAGGAATTCTAGAGAAACAGTGTGTAAACTCTTTACACACTTTATTATTAAACTTATATATTGTTGTCTTGTGTATAAATTTTGGTAGTGATCTATGATATGCTTGTGGCTTAAACATGGATTCCGTAAGTCCCCTAATTTGTGACTTTTGTTAAATAATTTGCATGTCATCACATGATATTAAATTCTATGCCATGATATATGAAAATTGATATAAAAGCATGTGATGGTGGGATTGATGAGAGGAGGGGATGAATTATGGATCTGTCGTTGGTTTTGACCACAAGATGGGTTGGCCCCATCAGATTATTTGTGACCTATGGTCATCGGTGGTTTTGACCACAACGATTGAATATTTGCGACTAAGTCCAAAGGGCTTGGTACCACCGTGGTTTTGACCACACTTGATATTTTGTGACCTATGGTCATCAGTGGTTTTGACCACACGATGGATTGGCCCCATCAATTAAATTGTGACTTTAAGTCATCAATGGTTTTGACCACAGGGGTAGAAAAGGAGTATGGATGGCTAGTTGGGTTGCATGTGCATGTTTAATTGATAAATTGTGTATGAGTTGTATTTTCCGGGGGATTTACACACCGAGTCTTGGTGACTCACCTTCCCTTAACATTTTGAGATGAGTAAATCATGGAGATGGAGCCGAGAGGACTCGAGCGCCATGCTTAATGTTGGAATTTAATTTTTTTGTTAAGTTTAATTATTTTATTTCCTAAGTATTTTATTTTGGGATTGTAATAAGGCCGCTATTTATTTTGTGGATGTTATTTTATTTATTTTGCTTATGTTATGTTACAAATGAAATTTTCAATTGATAAGTAACAGATTAAAATAATTTTTCAAACTTAGTAAATTTCTACTAAGTTTTTCAAAAGATGTTACCATCGGGTAACAAAAAAAAAAAACTAAGTCAACTATCACTTTGATGATTTTAAAATGATACATGATCAATGTTTTCAAAAGGGTTTATAAAGCCCAATCAGATTTATAAAAAGGCCCAACTGAAGTTTTCAAACCCCGTTTTAAATACCTTAGCCAAATTTAATCGAATTTTCACCCAACTATCAAATTGGCCCAAAATATTTTACCCAAAGGACATACCGATCCGGTCAGACTCATGGGCGGTTTGGGGTGTTACAAATTGGTATCGAGTCTGCTCAAAACTCTACTGGGGCCCAAGGCCCAAAATGTTTGGTTTTTGGATAGTAGGCCTTATTATAATGTTTGAGAAATTGTTTTTGGCTTGATCAAGATGGCACCGAGTCTCCAAGACCTATCCGCCTGTAAGTACCTCTATCAATTTCTCGTGAATTCTTTGGATGAGGGTAGAAGGGTAAAATGGGAACGAGACTACTAGAGTAGAAACTGTTGAACCCTTGGGCTAGCATACCCCAACAAAAAATTTCATAAAATTTAATAATTACCTAAACAAACCTCGTGAGTTGTCAATGAGCAAAGGATGTGGCAATCGTTATACTCATGTCTAGGATTGATTCTTGGGGTGCGGTATTTAAGCAGTCCTCGTGACTCACCTCCTACTCACTTGAATCTTACCCAGTGCGTAGTAATCTGCTCATCCTAATGAGACGACACACTCACAAAGCTAAATTCGATAACTAAAACCCGAAAGGGACTAGCCGCTTTGTTTTGGGAAATAATTAAAATTTTAGTTTTTTTAAAAAAGAGACCAAAATACCCTCAAGATGAAAAATGACCAAAATACCCGGTTTGTAAAATACCTCCATATGGAAAAAAATTTTCAAATAGAAATTTTCAAAACATCCTTCTTTGTGAATTCACTTAGAACCTAAATTTTGGAAATTATTTAGTGAAGATACCCGACTATGTAGAATTACTAAAATACCCTTGGGGTAGAACTTACAAAACGCCTTAGATTATGAAATTTCCAAAATACCCACGGTTTAAATAAAATTTTCATCACATGAAAAGTTCCCAAAAAAAACCTCACCTCGCAAAATATCGAAAACATCATAATTTTAGAAAACTACAAAATTGCCTCATCAATAAAATTACCAAAATGACCTTTGTTTTCAAAATTTTGCAACACCAAGAAATGGAAGATAAATTCTTAAAAAATAACTCCCAAAGTTTTATAACTTTGAAACATCCCCGATTTATCAAATTTTAGAAATTCACCCCGATTTGTGAAAAAATTACCAAAATGCCCTCGAGTTCCAAAATCACCGAAGACTTCAATTTCAAAATTTTTCAAAATACCCCAGAAATTAAGAGTTTTAGAATAATTTTGACCAATCATCCAAAAATTTTCATTTCAAAAATTACAAAATACCTCAGTAGGACAAACTACTTAAAATACCCCGGTAGTGGAAAACAATCACCATGAAATCAACAACGCCTCATTGAATGAATGAATGAAAGATCGTGTGTTTGTTTGATTACTAAAGAACCACTTCTAAAACTCCTATCATAAAATTTCTTGGCGGATAACCAAGTGAAACTAAGGTACTGATACATAAAATTCTTAAATGATAAACGCGATCGTTAGAATGAGTTCAAGAGGTCGTGGACGCCCGCCTCGTGGCCGTGGTAGAGGTAGGATGACCTCGCTTGAGCCCGCGAGGTCCGGCCATGGGTCCGTAAATGAGATGCCAGATCACCACACCGAAAATCGAAGTTTCAAGACCATACGGTGGTAATGACGTAGTATCTCAAAGTGGTTCGTGTTGGAACGAGTAATGAGGTCGGGCGCGGTGCAGGAACCCGTAAATGGTATCGAACGACTCGCCAACGGAGTAGAAGTATTCGAGGAGTTTCAAGTGGCACCTAGTCTGCGGAATATTGGTTAGAGTCCAGAAAGGATTATGGGTGACTTGGATTTCACCCCGAGGAGAAGTTCAAAGGCATCATCTCTCCGCCGGATGAGTCCTATCGGTGGTGGCTCACCGTAAGGGATGGAACGGTGGCGTAAAACCTTACTTGGGAATTTTTCAGGAAGCCTACCAAAAGAAGTATATTGGAACCAATATGTAGGACTCAGAGAAAGGCTTTCTTGAACTGGTTCAAGGAAAAAGTCATGGCGTAATATGAGGCCGAAGTTCCTCCGATTAAGTAGATATGCTCGTGGTATTGTGGGTACCGAGCATGAGCTACCGTGTCGTTTGAGGTTGGCCCGAGAGATGAGCCGAGAATGATGATAGCTCCACAACAGAACGAGAGTTCACCGTCCTTGTGGAGAAGTCTAAAGTTGCTTGAGGAGTAAGACATCAGTTAGACGGAACCGTGATAGAATTGAATAAGAGGAGCTCGGAACCATCGAGTTCCTCGTAATCGCAAAAAGAGGTCAAAGTTTGGTGGATCGATCAAACTGCTAGGCTCGCCGCCGCTAATCCTCAATGGCCGCCACGTGTGATAAGTGTGGCAAGTTTCACAAGGGGAGTGTTGGAATGGTAATCGTGGATGCTTTGAATGTGGGTCTATGGAGCATCGAGTTAGAGATCGCTCCTAAGAAGGCGCTTAGGCCGAGAACGGAAGGTCGTGACCATGCACCTCAGAAGGATAACCAACAACCACAGAGGGTCGAGGTGCGCTGGGGTAATGGAAATGGTAACGGGCGTGGTAGGTAATCAAGGTGCAGAGGCGAGGCAACCAAAGTTGGTTTATGCAATTGGCCATCGCGAGGAGGAAGATGTGCGACGTGACAACGGCACGCTCCTTAATTCTAGAATACCCTAATTGCTTTAATTATTGTAGAGTTTTCTTGTTTTACTAGGAAGTGCTTGAAACCTTGGTTGTGAACTTAGAGATTGTGTCTAGGAAGCATGATAATTATTTAAGATCGAGTGCACAAGAAGCATAAAGATAGTACGGTGAGTAAAGATGTACGGTTGTTCGTTAGTAAGTAATTTTGGGATGAAATTATTTTAAGGGGTAGAATCGTAACATCCTAGAACCCGGCTATTTGTGGTTAAACGATTTTTTTTCTTGTGTTTGAATTGCTATAGTATTAATCGTGGAATAATACGCTTAATTAGAGGTCATGAGTGGGCTTGGTTTAGTAGAAAATTTTAATGTGGAAGCTTTAAAGATAGGAGCCTTAGAAGATAGGGTTAAGTATAAATTTGGGCGAATTATAGCACAAGGAATAGGCTTGGTGCAATTGGTTGGAGTGCGTCTAAGGGTGCCGCAAAGGCTTGGGTTCAAGGCACGCAGCAGAAGGGCGTTTAAATTTTGGGTTGGCGTTACAAATGGAAGAAGGCTTTAAAAGGAGTTAGGGCGACTTTAAGACACAAAGAACTCATTGGCAAAGTGGTGCCGCAAGGTCACTTAGAGCTGGAGGTGTGCGTGGTATACTGGTTCGAGTAATGGAGCAAAGACCTTGCATGTTTTATTTTTGATATGCGTTATAGGTCGGAGTAGGAAGGGTTTAAAAATAAATGTTGTGGTTAATTGACATGAAAGTCAATGTGGCCGAGTGGCTCAGGGGCGTGTTAAGGGGGCCGCTTGGGTTCCGTGTTGAATCCAAGCAGCAACAACATGGTTATTTTTTCCTCTTTTTCTTCCCCACCGCTAACGTGGGTGAAGGACTATGGTTGCATTTTGACTCCCAAAGTCACCGAAGAGTTTGATATGCACATGGGTTCTTTTATTTTTAGTGTTTTATTTGTTGAGGGATTAAGGAATTAAAAGGATGATAAAATTAGATTTATCTTGGATAAATCAAGGCTGGGAATTATCATAAATTAAGAGAGTGTTTGCTGAAAATTGGAGACCTTGGGGTTGTACATATCTGCTTTGTACAAAGAAAGATGTACCAAAAGTTGAACCAAAATTCTTCTTTTCTCTCCAAATTTATCATTGCTGAAATCTCCATTGTTTCATAGCCAAACCATTCAAAATTCCAGCTTCTCTTCTCTTTACAAGCCAAATATACTCCCTCTTTAAGAGAAAATTTCCAACAAACTCCTTCTCTTCTTCCTCTCTTCTTGTTGCCTAAATCTCCTTAAACCATAGCCAAAATTGTTCAAAAATTTCCAGCATTGTTGTTTACTCTCAGTCAATTCTCCTTAAGGAAAAAGGTGCTGTTTTCGGTTCTTTCCTCTTCTAAAGGGTAGCCGAACCCTCTCACAACATTAAGAGGTGCTGCCAATTTTCTATAAATGAGGGAAGCTTTGGATTTATTTTCCAAGGTGAGTTGGTAATACATTCGCCAAAGGCCTTTCAATTAAAAAGTCTATGATTAAATGCCAAACTAACGATGCCATGGATTTAGGGACTGTTAGGCTTCGGACTTGATTGGAAATCAAATCCATTCAAGGGACAAAATATAGTGTTGTAGATCTGATCTTCTGGATCTAGGAATTCCTAGAGAAGCAGTGTGTAAACTCTTTACACACTTTATTATTAAACTTATGATATTGTTGTCTTGTGTATAAATTTTGGTAGTGATCTATGATATGCTTGTGGCTTAAACATGGATTCCGTAAGTCCCCTAATTTGTGACTTTTGTTAAATAATTTGCATGTCATCACATGATATTAAATTCTATGCCATGATATATGAAAAATTGATATAAAAGCATGTGATGGTGGGATTGATGAGAGGAGGGGGATGAATTATGGACTGTCGTCATTGGTTTTGACCACAAGATGGGTTGGCCCCATCAGATTTTTTGTGACCTATGGTCATCAGTGGTTTTGACCACAACGATTGAATATTTGCGACTAAGTCCCAGTGGTTTGGTACCACCAGTGGTTTTGACCACACTTGATATTTTGTGACCTATGGTCATCAGTGGTTTTGACCACACGATGGGTTGGCCCCATCAATTAAATTGTGACTTTAAGTCATCAGTGGTTTTGACCACACGGGGTAGAAAAGGAGTATGGATGGCTAGTTGGGTTGCATGTGCATGTTTAATTGATAAATTGTGTATGAGTTGTATTTTCGGGTAGGGATTTACACACTGAGTCTTGGTGACTCACCCTTCCTTAACATTTTGCGATGAGTAAATCATGAGATGGAGCCGGAGAGGACTCGAGGCGGCCATGCTTAATGTTGGAATTTAATTGCTCGTTAAGTTTAATTATTTTATTTCCTAAGTATTTTATTTTGGGATTGTAATAAGGCCGCTATTTATTTTGTGGATGTTATTTTATTTATTTTGCTTATGTTATGTTACAAATGAAATTTTCAATTGATAAGTAACAGTTAAAATAATTTTTCAAACTTAGTAAATTTCTACGGTTTTTCAAAAGATGTTACCATCTGCAACAAAAAAAAAAATAAACTAAGTCAACTATCACTTTGATGATTTTAAATGATACATGATCAATGTTTTCAAAAGGGTTTATAAAGCCCAACTCAGATTTATAAAAAGGCCCAATGAGTTTTCAAACCCCGCTTTAAATACCTTAGCCAAATTTAATCGAATTTTCACCCAACTATCAAATTGGCCCAAAATATTTTACCCAAAGGACATACCGATCCGTCAGACTCATGGGCCGGGTTTGGGGTGTTACAATGAGGTCGAATTTATTTCACCTTGTTACTTCAATTGCTTCTTGGTTTTGTTCTTCGACGCTTCACGAGCCAATTTTGCACTTTGTATTTAATCGTCGAAAATAGTCAAAATAAATAAAATTAACTATAAAATTAATTAAAATTCATGATTTTCATATTTTAACAAAATTTAATTATTTTATAATTTTAATTATTTTACTGAAAAGAATTTAACCTAAATAGCATGATTCTAAGTTAAAAGGGCATGTAAAAACATGTAAATTTTCGTGTTTCCATGTAACACCCCTTGCCCGTATTCAAATCAAAACAGGGTTTGAGGCATTACCTAGCTAATCTTTTTAAAAATCTAGAATAGGGTTATGAAATTTTGTTTAACCCTAACGTTCGCACATACTTGGCCTAGGAGGCCCAAAACATACTTCCGAGAAGTATCGAAATCCTTCCGGGAACTTCCATGAGTTCGAGAAACCTTTTAACAAAACAGGGGCCACATGCCCGTGTAGGCCTAGGGACACGCCCGTGTGCCTCTAAGGCATGGCCGTGTCTTCCACCCGTGGATGACACTAACTAATTTCACACGGCCTTGACATGCCCGTGTCACTAGTCTGTGTGCCAAACCTTGGCATTCTGACTTATCCACAAGGCCTATACACACGCCCATGTACTCCAGCCGTGTGGAGCTTTAAATCCCAAGTGCAAGGTGCAGACTTCACACGACCAGGGCACACACCGATGTGCTAGCCGCGCCTTCCACACGGTCTAGACACACGCCTGTGTGTCTACACATGTGTTCAATTAGCAAGCTATATACCAAGCCCTTGCCACCCTACGATGCACACATGCATACTTCCACTCAAAACAATACAACTCATATCCCATAAGCAAGTCTAAGAACTCATTCCAACATACAAGATAATTAAAGGGACATACACGTCATGAATTTTATCTTCACTAAGAAAAAGAGTTTGCCAAGTATTTGCCTAACTCATAAGGCCACTTACAAAATGAGTTTTACGAACTTACATAGCCAACACTTTGACTAACAATTACAACTTAACAAAATACTTGAGCCCTATACATGTCATAATCAAAATAAGTCTAAATGTTTATACCAAAGTGATGTCGATAGTGTGATTTTCGAACTCCTACATCCACGATGCTCGAGTTACCTTGGCAATACTACAAGAAATAAGGGCAATGAAAAAGGGGTAAGCATAAAGCTTAGTAAGTTTGCATGGAAATAAATTGCAATAATAAGCTCATAAAATAATCCATCCACGGTAGTAGCTAACCGTACACGAGTCAAAGCTTCTTGGCAATACTTACTTACAATTGCCCTTATCTAGCACATACCGTGCCACATATCGAAACCAATTCTTCGTGACTTATTCACAAGTACCTGTATTCACTCATTCACATGATTTAAATATCATTCACATTTCTACTTCTAAATTCATCTGCTTATCCCACTAATCACAAGGGATAGTCAAAGACGTGGGTTTATCATCATTACTGTAAGTATAAAGCCAGTGCCACATCCTCGAGGTGGTCTTACATGAGTCACCTCTAGATGCCAATGTCATATCTAGGATATGGTCTTATATGGGATTACCTCTAGATGCCAATGCCATATCCCGGATATGGTCTTATATAGAATTTCCTATCATGTATCGATGCCATATCTCGAATATGGTCTTATTCGATTTTCATATTCATTATCGAAGCCATATCCCGGATATGGTCTGATACGGGATCTCAACTCGGACCCGAGGCCATGTCATAAACATGGTCTTATATGGGATCTTATCTATTTCATATCTCAATGATAGCATTTTTATAATCAATATGACCCATTAGGACTTCATCATCTCACTCACATTAACTACTCAATTTAGTAGAGTATCATGCATTAATATAATGCCAAGCATTCTCAACATGCTAACATAAATGTTGCTTTAATCACATACAAACTTACCTCGATTTCAAAATGACCTAGCTTGTAGATATAGCCTGAGACTTTGTTCTTTTCCCAATCAAGGTGGATTATCGGTTCTTCTTGATCTATAATAGCAATTTAACTCATTTTAACCACTATATTAAAAAAAGTATTTCAAAAATCATGCTTAGGCAAAATTACTATTTTGTCCCTAGACTTTGGCAAAATGACCATTTTGCCTCTAGGCTCAGAAATAAATTCTAATAACATTTCTACCTTCAACAAGCCTAGGTGAACATTTAATGCTCTTTAAGCTATCACCAAAAATCAATATCTCACATATTAACCACAAACTTTATAACCTTTTCATCAAGGTCCTATTTGGTGTTTTCATGCTAACACCTTTCACAAAAGTTGTTCATCTAACAACTAAGACTCATTTTCTTCCATAAAAATGCATCAATAACAATGATAGCTCTTATGGTAAAACTCTAAACTTTTCACAATATTGTACAATAGTCCCCTCATTTGAAAGCTCAAGCCTTAGGGGTATCAAAAGTACAATAATTTTCAAGAAAAGATCACTAGATCACTTACTTGAATGGATGAGAGCTTGCTGAAATTTTGAGCTTTCAAAACCCTATTTCCTTACTATTTTGGTGCAAAAGGATGAGAAAAATATGGACATCATCTTTTCTTTATTCTAATATTAAACTCACAATTTAGTCCACCAACCACTACCAACTTTGACCAACTTGGTCAATCCTTGTCCCCATTTGAAGTCTATGGCCGGCCAAGCCAATTTTGGGGGGTATAATTGCCCCTTAAAGACCTGCAATCCATCTATGTTTATTTGGTTCCTTTAGCATATAGAATGGAACTTTCACATTTTATGCGGTTTAGTCCCTTTTCGCGATTAAACATGAAATCGCTAAAATTAAAGCACCAAATTTCTTATGCACATATGCTATCATGCTCTAACTCATAATATAACATCAAAATAAATTTCTTAAATCTTAGAATAGTGATCCTGAGATTACTATTCTGACTAGCCCCTAAATCGGGCTGTTACATTCCAGTTATAAATAACAAACTTATTTTGGACATAATGGCATGTATAGTTTAAAGTTCCCAATGGAGGCATGCATATGTTTGGTTGTAACTAGCCATTGAATGGCTAGTGTTATATGCATTTTGATGAAATTATATAATGCTATATCATGTTTGGAGTCTGTTGAAATGGTTGAAAAGTAGAAGATATATAAATCAAATGATGAATGGATTTGAATTACTATAATTGATAAATTTTGTTCATGAACACATACATGAATTTGGTAAGTTTAAAACACTTGAGTATAGATGTTAATATGACATGTAAAATATTTTTTTGGGCTTGGTTTATATATACTATATTGGGTTGAAAGTATGTCAAAGTGTTGATGTAGGTGCAATGTAAAATGGGCGAGAAATATGGCTTAGAAAATAGCCTTATTTTGTCAACACGGGTAGACACACGAGTGTGTGTCTCAACCTGTATGACACACGGTCATGCACATGGGCATGTGGTTTGGCCGTGTATCCCATTTATCCTTAAAATTTAAAAATAGACTGCTCAGAATTGGTCACACGGGCAAAGACATGAGCGTGTGTCTCAGCTGTGTGAGTCACACGGATTGGCATACGGGTGTGTGACATGGCCGTGTGAATCATTCAACTAATTTTTGAAAATTAAATTATCCACACGGCTAAACACGCGGACGTGTGGATGACCGTGTTACCCAAGTAAGAGTGTTATACGGGTAAGGACACGAGCTAGGACATGGCCATGTGCCTCACATTGAATGCCCACCTGGCCTAAAACATGGGCGTTTCACTTGTCTATGTGAGCCACAAGGGCGTGTCGCTCACATGGCTTGACCACACGAGTGTGTGTCTCTTTCACCTAATCAAGATTTTGAAATTTCACGAAAAATTTTCTAACTTCATGATTTAGTTCTGACTTGTTTCTAATGTATAAATAGGACTCTGAGAGTCCATTTAAGGGACAACACGTTTGAATTATTAATTGTTTTAGATATGAATAGTAAAAGACATCAATTAATTGTATTTATTCTGTAAACTCCGATAATGTAACACCCCAAACCCGGCCCACAAGTCCTGACCGGATCTGGTATGTCACTGCGGAAAATGTTTGAGAAACCTTTTTGACTTTAGAATAAAACTTGAAAATTTTGTTAACTTTTTGAAAACTAAGACCATTAAAATTATTGGATGGTATTTGAAAATTTCCGAATAAATAAAAAAAACATTATTATAAGTTGTTATAATATAAATCATTTGTGAAAATATTTCTAAGTATAATATAAAATTCAACAATCACAAATAGAGTACTTTAAATAAAAGTGGCCCTTATTACATTGAATAAAATTCCAAAATACTGATAATATAAAAATCATTAATAATCAACTAAAACTAGTAAAACATCTACTGCATGAAAACACGCTCGCATGGCCACCTTTGTATCCACTCCAACCCGGTCCATTAATCACGTAATCACCGCGAGGTTTAAAAGTTGGGTGAGTCACATGCACTCAAAGGTGTAATTAACCACTGAATTCCGTCCCCATGCTAACCACATAATAACCCATGCATCAGATATAATATATCATGTTCAGATCATATCACATTCGGGCTTGGCCCACACTCATAGCACTTATCAAATGATCGGGTAATTAGCCACATACCTCCACATCTTGGGCTTAGCCCATTTCTTGTACAAGTCCACAATCACATATTATCACATGCCACAATTTATGTAAAAATGAATCCCAAGCCAAGCCTAAGGTCCATCCTCTACACACCCCCTTATCCAGCCTACCACACACCAGAGGATTATTAAATCACCCTCTCCTTTTAACTCCACGTGCAATTAAGCATAAAATCCACAATGCGGCCTCAGTCAGTGCCAATCCACGATGTAGCCGTAGCTAACACCAAAATTACGATGGGACACACAGTCACTCATCAATCCACGATATGGCACATAGCCTATATCAATCTCGATGAGGCACATAGCCACTCATCAACCACGTACTCGAAGTACACCCGTACCTTCTTTCATAGCCCACCCATGCACATGCAACATAAAATATAGTCATGATAATGCATGCACATGTTTATGCATAATAAAGGCATACCCACACATATACAAATCAATAGTCACATCCCAACAGGTTCATTACTAACCTGACCATCGCTATACCCTTTAAGGGTATTTATGTCACATTCATCACTGCATTGTTAGTAAACACATTATACACATAAAACCCAAAAACAGTAGGCTAGCTACACACCTTATAACCTGAAGCTCTAGACCCTCAATCCCGACGCTATCGTTTAGCGAGACTACGGCTATTTGCCTAATCCACTGCTCAGACGCTGACCCACACCCCGGTGGCCAATCTCGAACCGCTGAGATAGCTCTTTTCTTAAACTTCGAAATAGAGACTTTCTCTTGTCCTCCTTGACTGGTATTGGCCTCCATCAAAACGCTTAATCTGAACACTTCGTTAATCGACAAGTACGAGATCTTAAACGAAAAAGAACCATAACTTAACGTCCTTACCGAAAGATCTTAAATCCCAAAGGCTTGTTTACATCTGTCGACTAGCCCCTAAACCTCCAAAATCACAATCGGTTAGCACCTAAAACCCATAAAATGGCCTATGGCTGAATACCACAAGTCCCTTACCTTACTTATCGAAATCCGAAAATCAGACTTGCCCTTAAACCGTCAGAATCCTCATTACACAACTGTTAGAATCGGCTACTAATAATAATCCATGAGTATGGCCCTTTGGCCGAATACTTACCACCACCTTACCTTAAGTTGCCAAATTTGAATAGCCCTTAATTGTTCCCTCACGCTGGTTATACACAAAAGAGACACGATATTTAAAGGCCTAAGAACATTCGGCCACTCCAAACACCAAGACCACCCTTTGATTAACCACTACTAAAAGAGATAGGTTAATAACATAAATCCTTACCTTCTCAATGACTAAAGAAACGACCCAACGCTCCAACCTTTTCCCAACCAAAAATCGGCTACCACAAGGAATAGGTTCTTGCTCAGGACTTGGAAACAAAGGAGAGAATGAGTGATCAAATGATTCGCAATAGCAAGCAAAGTGTGAAGGAAGGAGAGAAAATAAATACACAAAAGGCTATGGCTTCCAACAAGGAGTGAATATTCTGCATATACAAGGAGAAAGTATTGGAGGAAGAAAAGAAAAGATGGCTAAGGGTAGAAAGTAGAAGAATTCTAAGAAAGTGAACAAATGGTAAAAAGGGTGGCCAAAGGTGAGCATCCCCTATTTATAAAGTTCGCAACCCTCTTGAAGACTCCAAAATCCTGCCACCACACACTAATTCAAACTAATTTGAATTAGTCCACTTCTAATTTATCCCATATTTTATCTCCTTATCAAATTCAAATAAACCAATAACAACTCCTATTTACTAATTTAAACTAAATAAAATAATCCTACAATTATCTAAAATAAATAAAATAAAGTAAGCTTATCACTTACTTACCAATGAATTTAAAAGGAGTAAACAACAATGCAGCTTAATCCATTGCGGCCCCTTGTGCCTCCACCTTCACGCCACCTCTTCATGTCGAAAGAAAAGAAAACCCCAACCGCAGCCTCCATGGTTGAACGCAGGACACGGTGGCGGTGTAGCGCCTCAGTTATTCTGCCAAGGCGTTGTTTTGTGTCATAAACACGTAATATATTCTTTTAAGCCCTACTTCCTTAGTCCTTTCCTTTTAACGCCTCTAAAAACAAAATAAAATCATGCATCTTCTGCCACCGATTCGAACCTGTGTCCTTAATGGCGCCCTCCCAAGCTCTTAAGCAACAAGACGGAGCCACTTTGCCAACCGGTCTTTCATGTCCATTAACCTAGCCATTTATTTTAAGGAATATCCGCCCGATTCCTTATTGGCTAAAATAAAACCAAAATGTCGCCTTTGCTTTCGAACATAAGACCCTCCAAAGACCATGAGGCGCCACCTTCCCCAAAGCCCCAAGTAGTGCCCCATGCCACTCCACCCAAGCCATTCTTGCATCCTAACCTTCCAAATTTTTCTCTTAAGACCTCCAAAGCCAAGCTCCCTTCTTTACACTAAAATTCAAAAATTTCCTAAGTCATCCTTACCCTTTTGGGTTCTCCAAACCCTTAAAATCCATCCAACTTTACCATAAGCTCTCTAAACACTCGAAAGTTATGCTCCAAACGATAACCCCTAAACCAGATGTTACAATTCTACCCCTTAAAAATAATTTCATCCCCAAAATTACTTACTATTATAACTCGCTACTCTACGCTCTCTCACAAGACTGATCATAACAAATCTATCCTGCCTTCTAGACACAGTCTTAAGGTTCACATCCAAAGTTCCTATACCTCACTAGTAATACTAGAACGAACTAAACTTCAACAAAACCATAAAGGGCGTCAAAAGAATGTACCTGATATCAAGTCCTTGGCTGACTCGCATCCTATCCTCTAGCACCTCTGCCGGTACCATTTCCTCCATGGCTCGAACCTCGACCTCTCGTTGTCTGAGGACAATTCTTAACCAAATGGGTCTTCGACCCACACCGGAAACATTTCTTACTATTTCCCCAACATTCTCCTGCCACTCGTTCTAGCACTCGCAACATGGCCCGCGATACTGCGTCATCTTCACCTATCTGATCTTGCTCCTCCGCCTACCTTGGTGGCAGACTTCACTTTTGACCTATGGCCGGACCTCTACCGGCTCGATGTCGCCATTCTACCTCTACCGCCCCTAGAACTCATCTCTATCATCGCGATTTAACTGATTTAAGAAATTTTATGCATTAGAAATTTTGTTCCACTATTTATCCACAAGTAATTTTATGAGAAGAGATTCTAGAAGTGGTTCTTTCGATCACACAAGGTTCGGTTCAAGTTCACTACCTTAATACAAGGAGTCACATTCATGTTCATAAACAGAGACACACTCATTCAGTGGTATCCACCACACACATTCACTATTCGACATTTCACTGCTTTTACCCTGTGGGTATTTTGGTAATTTGTCAATCAGGGTAATTTTGTAAATTTCCAAAGTCAGGATATTATTCTAAAATACAAAAAATTGGATACTTTTGCAAAGTAAGAGAATTTTATTAAAATTAGGGTTAAACCAAAAATTTTGAAAGTCAAGGGCATTTTAGTAATTTTCAACACAGGGGTATTTTCGTAAATTTTTCCCCCAAATCAGAGTATCTTGATACTTTGAAAACTAAGGATTTTGGTATTTTGCAAAGTAAAATCATTTTAACAAAAGTTGAGGGTAATACGGTAATTTTACAACACAGGGGCATTTTTGTAATTTTGCAAGTAGGGGTATTTCAATAATTTTGTAAATCGAGAAAATGTCTTTCAAATTAAAATTTAGGGTTTACAAACCGAAGGGGTAAATTTGAAAATTTTAAAACTAAGGGTTTTTAAAACAGTAAAGCTAGTCCCTTTCGGGTTTCAATAATTGGTTTAGCTATGAACAAGCCCTCTTGGTTAAGGTGAACCGTAGCTACGCACTGTAGGTTTGAGTAAAGAGGAGGTGAGTTGCTAGGACCGCTTAAATACCAAGCTCTTCATGAATACCACTCCTAGACATGCGTACTGTGGTTGCCACCCTTAACTCTACGACTTGCTTCATGTGTTTGTTTAATGGTCCTTAAGTCTTATGCATGTGTTTGAGTAAACTAATCCTAGGTCCAATAATCATAATATTCTAATCTACGAGCCCAAACCAAGCCCATAATAATTCACATAAACAAATCAAGTCCAAGTACTTACCCGGTGGACTTGGTAGGAGGTACAGTGCCATGCCGAATAACCTAAAACTTTTTATAAAGCCCATATTTTCAAAAACCCATTTTGAAAATGTTTTGGGCCCAAACCTCAAAGTCGAAGTTTTGAACCTGCTCGATACCAATTTGTAACACCCCAAACATGGCCCATAAGTCCTGACTGGATCTGGTATGTCACTGTGGAAAATGTTTGAGAAACCTTTTGACTTTAGAATAAAACTTGAAAATTTTGTTAACTTTTTGAAAACTAAGACCATTAAAATTATTGGATGGTATTTGAAAATTTCCGAATAAATAAAAAAAACATTATTATAAGTTGTTATAATATAAATCATTTGTGAAAATATTTCTAAGTATAATATAAACTTCAACAATCACAAATAGAGTACTTTAAATAAAAGTGGCCCTTATTACATTGAATAAAATTCCAAAATATCGATAATATAAAAATTATTAATAATCAACTAAAACTAGTAAAACATCTATCGCATGAAAACTCGCTTCGCATGGCCACCTTTGTATCCACTCCAACCCGATCCATTAATCACGTAATCACCGCGAGGTTTAAAAGTTGGGTGAGTCACATGACAAAGTGTGTAATTAACCACCGAATTCGCCCCATGCTAACCACATAATAACCCATGCATCGATATAATATATCATGTTCAAATCATATCACATTTGGGCTTGGCCCACACTCATAGACTTATCAAATGATGGGTAATTAGCCACATACCCTCCACATACTGGGCTTAGCCCATTTCTTGTACAAGTCCACAATCACATATTATCACATGCCACAATTTATGCAAAAATGAATCCCAAGCCAAGCCTAAGGTCCATCCTCTACACACCCCCTTATCCAGCCTACCACACACTAGGGGATTATTAAATCACCCTGTCCTTTTAACTCCACGTGCAATTAAGCACAAAATCCACAACGCGACCTCAATCAGCGCCAATCCACGATGTAGCCGTAGCTAACACCAAAATTACGATGGGACACACAGTCACTCATCAATCCACGATATGGCACATAGCCTATATCAATCTCGATGAGGCACATAGCCACTCATCAACCATGTACTCGAAGTACACCCGTACCTTCTTTCATAGCCCACCCATGCACATGCAACATAAAATATAGTCATGATAATGCATGCACATGTTTATGCATAATAAAGGCATACCCACACATATACAAATCAATAGTCACATCCCAACAGGTTCATTACAAACCTGACCATCACTATACCCTTTAAGGGTATTTATGTCACATTCACCACTGCATTGTTAGTAAACACATTATACACATAAAACCTGGAAACAGTAGGCTAGCTACACACCTTATAACCTGAAGCTCTAGACCCTCGATCCCGACGCTATCGTTTAGCGAGACTACGGCTATTTGCCTAATCTGCTGCTCAGACGCTGGCCCACACCCCGGTGGCCAATCTCGAACCGCTGAGATAGCTCTTTTCTTAAACTTTAATAGAGACTTTCTCTTGTCCTCCTTGATCGGTATTGGCCTCCACCAAAACGCTTAATCAACACTTCGTTAATCGACAAGTACGAGATCTTAAACGAAAAAGAACCATAACTTAACATCCTTACCGAAGATCTTAAATCCCAAAGGCTTGTTTACTCATCGACTAGACCCTAAACCTCCAAAATCACAATCGGTTAGCACCTAAAACCCATAAAATGGCCTATGGTGAATACCACAAGTTCCTTACCTTACTTATCGAAATCTCAAAAACTGACTTGCCCTTAAACCTGTCAGAATCCCTCGTTACACAACTATTAGAATCGCTACTAATAATAATCCATGAGTATGGCCCTTTGGTCAATACTTACCACCACCTTACCTTGAGTTGCCGAATTTGAACATTTCTAATTGTTCCCTCATTTGGTTATACACAAAAGAAACACGATATTTAAAGGCCTAAGAACATTCGTCCACTCCAAACACCAAGACCACCCTTTGATTAACCACTACTAAAAGAGATAGGTTAATAACATAAATCCTTACCTTTCTCAATGACTAAAGAAATGACCCAACGCCCAACCTTTGCCCAACCAAAATTGGCCACCACAAGGAATAGGTTCGGCTTAGGGACTTGTAAACAAAGGAGAGAATGAGTGATCAAATGATTAACAATAGCAATCAAAGTGTGAAGGAAGGAGAGAAAATAAATACACAAAAGGCTATGGCTTCCAACAAGGAGTGAATATTCGCTATACAAGGAGAAAGTATTGAGGAAGAAAAGAAAAGATGGCTAAGGTAGAAAGTAGAAGAATTTAGCAAAGTGAACAAATGGTAAAAAGGGTGGCCAAAGGTGAGCATCCCCTATTTATAGAGTTCTGCACCTCCCTTGAAGACTCCAAAATCAAGTTACCACACACTAATTCAAACTAATTTGAATTAGTCCACTTTCTAATTTATCCCATATTTTATCTCCTTATCAAATTCAAATAAACCAATAACAACTCCTATTTACTAATTTAAACTAAATAAAATAATCCTACAATTATCTAAAATAAATAAAATAAAGTAAGCTTATCACTTACTTACCAGTCGAATTTAAAAAGGAGTAAACAACAGCAGCTTAATCCATTGCAGCTCCCTTGTGCTGTCCACCTTCACGCCACCTCTTCATGTCAGCAGCAAAAGAAAAACCCCAACTGCAGCCTCCATGGTTCGAACGCAGGACCTGGTGGCCAGGTAGCGCCTCAGGCCATTCGGCCAAGGCATTGTTTTGTGTCATAAACACGCAATATATTCTTTTAAGCCCTACTTCCTTAGTCCCTTCCTTTTAACGCCCTAAAAACAAAATAAAACTCTTTATCACGCCGCCGGATTCAACCTGTGTCCTTAATGGCGCCCTCCCAAGCTCTTAAGCAACAAGACGAGCCACTTTGCCAACCGGTCTTTCATGTCCATTAACTCGCCATTTATTTTAAGGAATATCCGCCCAGTTCCCTTATTGGCGCAAAATAAAACCAAAATGCCGCTTTGCAACTGAACATAAGACCTCCAAAGACCATGAGGCGTCACCTTCCCAAAGCCCCAAGTGGCGCCCATGCTACTCCACCCAAGCCATTCTTGGCCCTAACCTTCCAAATTTTTCTCTTAAGACCTCCAAAGCCAAGCTTCCTTCTTTACACTAAAATTCAAAAATTTCCTAAGTCATCTTACCCTTTTGGGTTCTCCAAACCCTTAAAATCCATCCAACTTTACCATAAGCTCGCTAAACACTCGAGTTATGCTCCAAATGCATAACCCCTAAACCAGATGTTACAAATAATGCTCTGCAACCCTGTTTTGACAACTGATATGTGTTAGGAGTGTTACATCAACAATGATGATTGTGGTTTTCATAATCAAATTTTTGTTCCATATGTTGCTAAATTGAAAGATTTAATACTTCCCGAAGTTCACGATAGACCTTTTGCGATGCACCATGGTGAAATGAAAATGTATCACAATTTATGGGAATTATATTGGTGGCCTGAAATGAAAAGAGAGATAGTTGAGTTCATTGTGAAATTTTTGACTTGTCAGTGAATTAAGGCTGAACATCAGGTTCCCACGGGACTTCTTTACCTTATATCGAATCGTAAATGAAAATAGGAGCGCATAACGATAAATTTTGAATGGGATTATCGTTGTCTCTGAGTAAAAGAAATGTTGTTTGGGTGTTAGATGATCGATTTACAAAGTCAACTCATTTTATTGCAGTTAGAACCGATTGGTCACTTCCAAAGCTAGTTGAGGCATACATTCAAGAAATTGTTAGACTGCACGACGTACATATGTCGATTATCTCTGATCAGGATCCCAATTTACTTTGAGATTCCAGAAATAGTTGCATAAATATTTAGGTACCAGATTAAACTCCCACAATGTCTTTCACCTGCACATAAATGGACAATCGAAGTGTGTTATTTAGATTTTAGAAGATATGATTCGATCCTGTGTAATTGGTTTTGATTTGGGTTGGGAATGTTATTTACTTTTGGCTAATTTTTTATACAATAACAGTTTCCTATTGAGCATTCAAATTGCTCCATATAAAGCATTATATGGTCATAGGTGTCAAACACCTATTTGCTGGTCAGGTTTGTGTGAAAGAAAAGATGTTGGGCCAAAATTGATTCAAAAAATAGAATATATAGTTAGTATGATCTTTAGACAGATTGAAAGCATTTTTAATAGGCAGATGTCATACACGGATCTAAATCATATAGATATTGAGTTTTCTATGGGTGATAAAGTGTTTTTAAAGGTGTCACTGTAAAAGAAAGTTCTAAGATTTAGTCGAAAGGGAAAGTAGAGCCCTCGATTTATCAGACAATATGAAATCACTAAAAGGGTTGGACCAATTGCATATCAGTTGGCATTACCAACAGATTTACATAAAATACATCATGTTTTTCATGTGCCCTTGCTCGGGAGATGCCAACCTGATCAGTTTCATATTATTTTGGTAGAAGAAATTGAAATTTAGCTTGACTTGTCATATAAGGAAGAACCGATCAAAATTCTAGCTCTCGAGGTGAAAGAATTAAGAAATAAACGTGTTCCACTTGTGAAAGTTTCTTGGTGTAGCTACAGTGTTTTGGAAGCAACTTGGGAGTCAAAAGAGACGCTGAGATCTCATTATCTCCATGTCCTTTCAGGTAAATTTTTGGGACAAAATTTCTTAAGGGGAGAATTGTAACAACCTAGAAGTTAGTGGTATCGGAAGGTGTGTTTTGGAACCATAATTTCATAGATCGACTCGTAAATATTTTTATTAAATATTTACGGGTTATTTTTAAAGTGAATTGAATTTTGATCAAGTAATTTTGGTGAATTATGGATTAATTTGAGTACAAGGACTAAATTGTAATAGTTAATTGCTATATATTTCCATTAATTAGAAATAGAATAGGATTAAAGAAGTAAATATACCCTAGCAACTTTAAATGGTTGACTAATTAAGGGAATATGTATGTTTATTTTATAAGACATTGATAATTAACAAATTATAAAATGAAAGTTTAATTAAATAAAACATAAGTGATAATGGGATTAGGTCGAAAACAAAAAAATTTCCATTATTTCTTTATGCAACCAAAGTGAAGAAGAAGAAAACATAGGGATGAATGGTCTTATGGATTTCAAAGTTTCAAGCTCAAATTGGTATGTTCAATTTAGTCATTTTCTTATAAATTCTATGTTTTTGGGATCCATGGAGCTTAAGCTAGATGACCCATGTCGTATTTTTTAATATTGTTAAAGTTTGCAGTGGGATTTAGAAATAGGAAGTCCTATAAGGACTCTAGTGAATTTGGCATAAGATTTGGGGGCTAAATGTGATAGTTATGTTAGTCTCGATTTTAGGGACTAAATGGAATAAAATGAAAAAGTTGCATAACTTAGTAATTGATTGTGAAAATCGTTGTGCATTGATACTTTTATTTTTTTTCAATTCGTAGCTAACGTCGACCCGAATTCCTCGGAGTTCACAGTTTGTGTTTCTATAATCTGAACTATTTGTAAATTGTTGCATATTGAACTGTTGTTGCATGGTATGAACTTAAGGCGATGCATTTTAATATGGTGAGATGTTTTAGGATTGATTTAAATTGATTTATGATTATGAGAACTAATTTAGGTATATTTAAAATGTGTGTATTTATAGAAATGTGAAAATTGAGTATACATTGGGATGCTTATGGCTGCAATATTTATGTTGGATAGATGCATTCATATTAAAAATAAATGTGAATTGAGATATTTTTTGACACTGAAAAAGAAATTGAATACCCTATTAACTGTTCGAGTATAGTCGGATATAGTTGGCACGCCATTGTATAGGAATAGTTTAGGGTCACTTCCACTATAAGTGAATTTATCTGACAAGACACTAGGCGTCAAGCTTTCTCATAATGCTAGATGCTACTATTTGTTTCAGATTTATCCGATGAGGCACTAGGTTCTAAACTGGTGTGTTGGTTGGATCCGTTTATCAGTTCGAGTTTGAGTCGTGTTAATAAGGAGCTAAATGGTAAAATCGAGATATTTGATATTAAAATGGAAAATGATGATAAATGGAATATGAAATGATGAATTGAGTTATGAATATTGGTTGATCCTGATCAATGAATTCATGAATTTGGAAATTGATATGGAATATGGTATTATATGAATTGAGCTATCAAATGATATATGAAATGTAATTTCCATGTATTAAAATTTATATGATGTGTTGGTTGTGATTAAGGAACATATAAGTTGTCATTATTAACTTGTTATGTTGCATAACTGATCTGACGTAATTCAGTGTAGTAGATTGAACTAGTTTTCGCACTTGAGGAGCTTGAATACAAGAAGTTTTTAATGTTTTAATTAAGTTTTCTTATTTTCATTTACGTTGAATGGAAAGTGTAATTTGAATATTTTATTGACCATAGGGGCCGAATGAATCCTAAGGGTGAGCTAATATACTTTGTGAGTGTGCAGGAGACCACTAGAGGGCGTACTGACTTAATATTTGTTGTTGTGTTGCTACACGGGGAGTTTGATGTCACGATATAGGGAGTAAAGAGAAAGAATTCCAAGACTTCGTTCAGTTTCGTGAGACAATGGCGACACACCCCTGAAGCTACCCTGAGTACGAGCATACTGGCTTCGATGTCGCGACATGGTTCTGTACGAGAAATACTTACAAGCCAAGGGCGTTTTGGCCAGCAGAATAAAATAATAAACACGAGAGCATTAGCTGACCTAATTTGAGGAAAACGAAAACCCTAACTCTATAAATAGGCTCATTTAATAATTGTTATGGATAGCTTTCCATATTATACAATTTTCTTCAAAGTTTTGATTTTTAGTTTTTCCCATTTCCTAGACTTTAAGTTCTTTCTACTTTTGCATTTGGTGGGAGATCTGATTTGTGGAACTCGATCAACTCTTTGTGGATTTTGTGCTTCAATTAAATACAATTTAGGCTTCTCTTAAGCCATCGTATCTTGATTAACTATTAATGTTCATCTTTTATATAAAGTTTATTATGATTTTGAGATCTATGAGGAAATAATCCTCTTATGGGGGATTAGTGAGTGGAGGTATGATTAATTGATTATTGTGCATGGTTCTATTAAGAGGATTATATGTTTTGGAAAGGAAGAATTTAAACCCTAGACTTGACAACCTTAGGAAGTCATTTAGGTGGGAATTAACCTAGGATTGGTATGGCCTATCTGTGAACACCTTAACCCTGAACCAATTTAGACTAAGAGTTCGAGAGATAAGAGTTCCTTCTAACTCATTATTCTAGTGGAGGATCGAGAGATCCTTCTAGGGCAATGACTAGTCGGTTGAATAGGAACCGAAGCAACAATTAGTTATGATTATCGGGCGAACTAGTCACCAATGCTCAGATCTGATTAAGTTTCCATAGCAAATTTCCTAAATTTTTTCTGTTTATATTGTTTTGTTCTTTATTTATTAAAATACCAAAAATATCTCTTTATGTTTAGACATAATATAATCTATTTGAAGTACTAATTAGCTCTATTTGTTCTTAGGTTAAGATTAATTTAGTGCTCGCCTCTCTTGGGTATGAACCTCGGAGTACTCACCTACTTTATTGTAATTGTATTACAACTTGCCCCATATACTTACAGATACCGCCTATTCAACATATTGTGTGCATGATTTCTACTCTGGGCGTTGGTAATTCGGAGGCGATTGAGTTGTTGGCGCCGTTGCCGGTGAGACAATGTCACTAGATGGATCTTAATTTTTTTAGTTGATAAAATAATTAGGAAGTGAGAAAAAAATGTAGATATGATCTTTATATTTTATTTTTATTAACACCCTATTTTTTCTTATAATTTCAGGTTATAAGAAGGCATTTGTAAGGATTATTACATATCTAAGATGATCAAATGACTAACCCTTCATAGTGATACCAAATATAAAGCATCAACAATATTTGATCTTTACAATCTAATAAGTAACTTTTAATAACATGAAGCAACCATTAGGTGTTTTTTTATCTACACTAGTTGCGTTCTAGCATTACCCTCCCAATTATATAATCCTCATTTTGAATTAAATCCTTCATTATTAACCTAAATTTCTAATAATGTTAAATTTAATGATTATAAAATAAAGGATCCTATAGCTTTCCTTCGATAGTTTGAACACATATGTAGCACTGTTACACATGCTTGTGTTCCAAAAAACACTATTAAATTATTAAGAATCCTATTCGCATTGGACGGGAAAGAAAAAGCTTGGTTAGATGCACTTCCACCTGACATTATCACTACATAGGTTATTTTTGTGCAATTATTTCTTCAAAGGCTCTTGCCTATGACTCAGGTACTAAGTATTTATGAAAAATTCTTTCAATTTAAAAGTTACATGACTGAAACATTGGTGCAAGTGTGGGAAAGATTTAAAACAATTCCCATGTTAGTGTTAGGAGGAGGTATACATTTTGCAATCCAAATCCATCATTTCTATGATAGATTAGAATGTAAAAATAGCGAAAATTTGACATCATAACTGGGGGGAAGTACCCAGAAGAATGAGAAAGGAAGTCATGGAAATATTAGAAAAGTTTAGCAAAAATAATTTTACTTGGGGGAAACACCAACAATTGGAACCTGGGGAATTAATAAAATCCAAACCAAAATTGCAAAAGTGCAACAAACAGGAATTGATCACAACAAATGGAGCTGAGAATGATGTATATGAATCATAAGAAGAAAAACGGGATGATACAAAGCAAGAAAATAACTAGATAGCTCATCAACTTGATTAGGAGCGATAGAGTAAAGGTCAACTAGAGCAAATCAATCCAAGCACAAAAAAATGGTATGTTCTATTATCAAACCACCTGAGTTTGAGTTAAAGCAATTACCAAAACACTTGAAGTATGAATATTTGGGGGAGAAAAATTTATTACGTACAATTATAGCTATGGGTTGAGGTCAAAGCATGAAGAAGCCTTGTTAAGTGTCCTAAAACACACAACAAGGCTATTGGATGGATGATTGCTGATATTAAAGGAATTAATCCTGCACTGTGTGAACATAATGTTAGATTATAAGAAGGGAAAAAGCCAGTGCTAGATGCAAAGCGTCAGCTATGAAAGAAGTGGTAAAACAATAACTCCTCAAATGGTTGGATGCAAGTATTGTTGATGTAATCTCTGACAGTGAATGGGTCAATCAAACAAAATGCGTCCCGAAGAAAGGGGATTAACGGTAGTTGAGAATGATAAGAACGAGTTGATACCAATAAGGAAAATAACTAGTTGGAGGGTATGTATAGACTATCAAAAATTAAATGATGCAACAAAAAAATATCATTTCCCACTCCATTTTATTGATCAAATGCTTGATAGATTAGTAGGAAAAGAGTATTATTGTTTCCTTGATGAATATTTTGGATATCATCAAATTCATATACATCCAAACGATCAAGAAAAAACCACCTTTACTTGTCCTTTTAGCACATATGGTTTTAGAAGAATGCCATTCATATTGTGTAATGCTTTAGCAATATTTATGATATGCATGATTGCTATTTTTGTTAATATACTGGAATAAGGCCGGGATGTGTTCATGAACGATTTCTTAGTATATGAAGATTCTTATCAAGAATGCTTTGATAACCTTAAGAAAGTTCTACAGCGGTGTGAAGAGACCAATCTAGTATTGAATTGGGAAAAATGTCACTTTATGGTAAAAGAATGACTAGTGATAGAAATCAAATATAACTTTATGGACAAATGTGTAGAGCCTTGTGGTTCAGTGGTAAGGTGGCGCCATTTGGGGAGTTATAAGGTGGCGTTATTATCAGGTGAAGAGGTCTAAGGTTCGAGGCTTAAGAGTGGTGAATTTAGGGGCTTTATTTTTTTTACACATGGAAGGAAGGTAGTGGCGCTAGAGTGGACTCTGGAAGGGAGTGTTCAAAAGAGAAATTTAAGGTAAAGATAATTGATAAAATATAGGGATTGAGGTGTGGATGTGTTGGTGCCGAATGGGATTCTAGGGAAGGTAGTTTTGGCTTTTGGCTATAAAAAGGGTGCCGAATTCATTTGAGAGGTTCCTTGGGTTTTCCATTACTTTTCTTTTCTCCCCCTCATTCTGTTTCTTCCATTGCCAAATTCTTCCATTACCGAAAAACCATCATTCCTTTTTGCCGAAATCCCTATTGGTGTTGTGTTCATCTTCTTTCTCTGAAAGCTGAATACTCCCTTATAATAGAATAGCCTTATCTTTTTGCCGATTCCTTATTTTTTTCCACCATCAGAAATCGGTTTCTGTACTCTTAATCAAGTTTTAAAAGTCGAATCTCGTTTAGTAGCTATTTAGGTCGCAGGATCAAAGGAAGGATTAGGGAAGTACTCAGCCAACCTCCTTAGTGTGTTTTGTTAACAGCCGAAGGGCTATCTAACTTCTCCTTATCGTTAACCTTGTATTAATAAGGGTAGGGTTCAAAGATTGCAAGTGTTGTAAGGATCGTTAGCAAGAGGTAAGTGTACTCGTCTCAATTGTGGTTAATGTAAGTGGTCGAACATAAGTATGATCTATAGGGGTGACTTTTGGGGAATACGAGTCACTCAATTTTTGATAATATATGCGTGGGTGCATATCTAGGTGATACTCATGAATAGTAGCTAATGAAGGTCTACTAGAACTAGTTACACACTGTAAGGTTATGGTAAGGCTTCGGCTTTTGGTAAATATATTGGCTAAGAGTGTATTGACGGGAGATTGGAATTGGTTGTAGGATCAAGGTTGAGGATAGTATAGTACGTCCCAAGAACCAAGTGTGTAACATCCCGGTTTAGACCCTAGTCAGAACAGTGGTTCGAGACCATAAATCGAGGTCATAAAAATATTTTAATGATATTTTCTTTGTGAATGATAGGTGTCATAGCCTGTGTGAAAATTTTGTATGATGATTTAATCGTTTTAGTGTCGAATTAAGAGAAAGGACTTAATTGCATAAAATGCAAAAATTGTGTGTTGATTGTGTAAGTGTTTATTTGTCATTACTTTCTAAATGAGAGGTCCTTAAAAGGTTATTAAACCATTTTATTATGAGTGGATGATAGTTAGACAATTATAACCAACTATCATGTGTTATGTTAAATTATTATTAAAGGTTAAAATTGTAAATTGATAATAATATATGTTATAATAAAACAAATGAAATAAATTAGTGGATTGTTCATCCACCATTGCCGAAATTTACAAGGAAAAGAAGAGAAAAGAGTCTAAGGGTCTCGGTTAGTTTTTAGCTCAATCAAGGTATGTTTTGAACTGGGTTTTTGATAATATCTACGTTTACGTAATCGTTGCTTCGTGCTCTAGCTAACCCATGTTGTAATTTTGTGAATTGATGATGTTTTTATGATGATCCATTGATGAATGTGTGAGCTATGTGCTAGATGATAGTGAAATATGAAGACTTAGTGTTGGATTAACATATTTATCTTTGGATTTTTTATGAAATTGAGCAATTTAGGCTAAATTGTGAAAAGTGTATATTGAGGGACTAAAATGTGAAATAAATGAAATGTGTGGGTTTGTATAGACATTAGTAAAATTCAGCTAAGCTTGTGTTGGGTGGAATTTGGTAAGTTTGGTGATTTTGTGAGATAGGGACTAAAGTGTCAAAATGTGAAAATGCAAGGGCTATTTTATAAAATGCCCTAAATATGTGTGTTTGGATTAAAATGAATGATTTGATGACTAAATGGATTGAATTTAAATGTGTATAGGCCAAGAACGGAGAGGTTCGGATCGAGATCGAGGCAAAGATAAAGTGCTCGATTAATCCACTATTTCGGTGTTTTGACACCTGAGGTAAGTTCAGATATAATACTAGTTGTAAACTTTATCTATATGATATAAATTGAATGGATGTATATGTATCTTTGAGATTCGAAATGCTATGTGCTGAATTGAGATAAAGGGGGTCTCAGTGTGCGAAATTTGGGAGGGTAACCGAGAAGGTTAGCACTTTGTGTGCAAAATAATAGAAGTTTCGGCTTTGTGATTGGCACTGTGTGTGCGATATTGAGTCAAGATTGGTTTTGTATAAAGGCATTGAGTGTGCGATTAAATGAAATGAATAGCACTGTGTGTACAATGATACGAAAGCATCGGCTTATTGAATTGGCACTATGTGTGCGACATCGAGGCAAGTCGAATGAAAGAATAGACGCTAAATGAAAGAATAGACGCTAAGTGTGCGATTATAATTAATGACTAGCACTTTGTGTGCGAAACAATAAAAGTTACGGCTTTAATGAATAGCACTATGTGTGTGAAATGATAGAAGTTTTGGCTCATCGAAATGGCACTATGTGTGTGTTACCGATATAAGTTCTGTTTAACATATCGGCACTAAGTGTGCGATGACAAATAGGCTTCGGTTGTGAAATTGGCACTAAGTTTGCAAATTCATTTGAGTAATAGCAAAGGTTGAAATAGAGATAAAATCGAGGAATTGAGTTGTTTGAATGGTGAGTAACTGCCGGTTGATCAAGGTATGTTTGAAACTATGTGGTTGATGATAGATTTAAGAGTTGAATGAATAGTTATTTAAGCGTGTGGTTGAAAGTGATATTGTGCTTAGTTGTGTCATTATCTATGTGATGGTTGGGTAGTGTTATTAGTGATTAACTAAGTCTTGGCAAGGTAAGTATGATACCTATGTGATTGGTGAAATTTGAAGTGAAAGAATGGAATGCTATGTGAGATAAAATACCTATGTGATGGTTAAATGTGCACATTGACTTGGTTCATTAAGTAAATTGTTTTATAATTCGAACTTACTAAGCTTTGGAAAGCTTACTGTGTGATTTGCTTCTCCTTTGTATAAAGCTAGAATATGGCATGTATAGGCTAGTTAGTTGAATTATGTTTGAAATTGTAAATAGCCATGAGATGTGGCTAGATATGTGATAGGTTTGGCATGAATGAATGTGATATGTGTGATGGCTCCTTTGGCATGATTTGTGGATTGATAAATTTTCTATCAAGTGGTAACTTTATGTTAATAAATGCTAATAGGGGTTAGTGAAATTGGGAATGAATTATGTTTGTGATAGAATAAGTATTGGTATTGAATTTAGTATAAATAGAGTTGAAGTTGGATGCATGAGTGGAATGACAATATTGGAATGTTTATGGTGATAATATGAGCATGAAATGTTTAGGTTGTATGGCTTGTAGATTGGACCCTTATAGGTATCATTTTGACCTTGCAAAGTGGCCTATAAAGTCACACGGTTGGGGCACACGGGAATGCCTCAAACCGTGGGTAAATTGGCAAAATGTGGCTTAAACTGCACACGGCCATGGCACGGGCATGCCTACAGGTCGTGCGAGAAATGGTAGAATATGACCTTATAGGACACGACCATAGCACAAGGGTGTGCTTGGTAGCTATGTTGATTTTGGCAGTATGTAACCACGGAGAGGTCACGGGTGTGTCATGTAGCCGTGGGAGAGGCACGGCCTACCCCCATGGGCGTGTCTCGCCCTGTATTTTAGAAAAGTCTCAAATTTTTCATGAAATTTTATTTGTGTTTCGGTCTACCCCGACTTGGTTTATAAGCATGCTTAGGGTCTTAATGACTCGTTTAAGGGACACTATTATTGTATATGAATGTGTTTGGTGATGATTGACTTTGTGTCGTGAATATGATGTGAAATGATCCTATTGTTCGGTAATGCCTCTAAACACCATTCTAACGACGGTCTCGGGTTAGGGGTGTTACAATTTTATTGGTATTAGAGCTATGGTTTGGTGATTCTCGGACTAACGTAGCGTGTGTGAGTCTAGCTATACATGCCATATTGTGAAATTATGATAGTGTCATGAAATCTGACAATTGAAATGTGTTTTAATATAGTAATGGATCCCGATCGAGCTGTTGCTGACGATGTAGAAAGTAATGTGCCTGCTCCCTCTCAAGGGACAGCGCCAGCCACATCTAGGCCGAATGATAATGGTGAGGGAGGTGAGGCTAATCAAGCCTTCTTCCGTATGATGAGTGAATGGCTTTTGGAATTTGTTAGAACAAATTCGACTGCTCCACAACCTACACCCCCGCAAATACCTGTTGTGCCACAAGTTGTAGATTCGATAAGATTGAATAAACCTCTTGTGGATAAGATTCGCAAGTATGGGGGCAAAGAGTTTAGGGCCACAGCTGATGATGATGATGAGCGAGCTGAGTTTTGGCTCGAAAATACAATCAGAGTATTTGATGAAATGACGCTGAACCCTGAAGAGTGCATTAAGTGTGCAGTTTCCTTGTTGAGAGACACGGCTTACACTTGGTGGAAAACATTGATATATGTGGTTTCGAGAAAGAGAATCACCTGAGATTTCTTTCAAGTCGAGTTTAGAAAGAAGTATATCAGCCAACGTTTCATTGATTAGAAACGTAAGGAGTTTTTAGAGCTCAAACAAGGCCATTTGTCTGTTGTTGAGTATGAACAAGAATTCGTGTGATTGAGTCAATATGCTAGAGAGTGTGTTTCTGCTGAAGCTACTATGTGCAAACATTTCGTAGAGGGATTGAATGAAGACATAAAGTTGTTGGTTGGGATACTAGATATAAATGAATTTGTTGCACTTGTGGAGAGAGCATGCAAAGCTGAGGAACTTAGTACAGAAAAGAAGAAAGCCGATTCTGAGGCTCGAGATGAAATAAAGAGATCGATGAATAAATTTTCTCAGACTTCTTCAAAGAGATATAGAGATGCCAGCAATCATTCAAATGCTTCATTTGGACACCCAAGTAAAGATCGTTCGAGACAAAGTACTGATTTACGAATTCAAGCCCCAAATAAATCTAATGTTGATAGTGCCAAAAGTAACAACCCTAAGTATAGACAGTGTGGAAGACAACATGTGGGAGAATGTTGGGGCAAATGAATCTAATGCTAGATGCTACTATTTGCTTCAGATTTATTCGATGAGGCACTAGGTTCTAAACCGGTGTGTTGGTTGGATCCGTGTATCAGGTCGAGTTCGAGTCGTGTTAATAGGGAGTTAAATGGTAAAATCAAGATATTTGATATTAAAATGGAAAATGATGATAAATGGAATATGAAATGATGAATTGAGTTGTGAATATTGGTTGATCCTGATCAATGAATTCATGAATTTGGAAATTGATATGGAATATGGTATTATATGAATTGAGCTATCAAATGCCATATGAAATGTAATTTCCATGTATTAAAATTTATATGATGTGTTGGTTGTGATTAAGGAACATATAAGTTGTCATTATTAACTTGTAATGTTACATAACTGATCTGACATAATTCAGTGTAGTAGATTGAACTAGTTTTTGCACTTGAGGAGCTTGAATACAAGAATTTTTTAATGTTTTAATTAAGTTTTCTTATTTTCATTTATGTTGAATAGAAAGTGCAATTTGAGTCTTTTATTGACCATAGGGGCCGAATGAATCCTAAGGGTGAGCTAATATACTTTGTGAGTGTGTAGGAGACCACTAGAGGGCGTACTGACTCAATATTTATTGTTGTGTTGCAACACGGGGAGTTTGATGTCACGATATAGGGAGTGAAGAGAAAGAATTCCAAGACTTCCTTCAGTGTCATGACATAATCAATGGATGTCGCGACATACCCCTGAAGCTACCCTGAGCACGAGCATACTGGCTTCGATGTCTCGACACGTTTCGTATGAGAAATACTTACAAGCTAAGGGCATTTTGGCCAGCAGAATAAAATAATAAACACGAGAGCATTACGACCTAGGTTGAGGAAAACGAAAATCCTAACTCTATAGGCTCATTTAACAATTGTTATCGATAGCTTTTCATATTATACAATTTTCTTCAAAGTTTCAATTTTTAGTTTTTCCCATTTCTTAGACTTTAAGTTCTTTCTACTTTTGCATTTGTTGGGAGATCTGATTTGTGGAACTCAATCAACTCTTTGTGGATTTTATGCTTCAATTAAATACAATTTAGGCTTCTCTTAAGCTGTATCTTGATTAACTATTAATGTTCATCTTGTATATGAAGTTTATTATGATTTTGAGATCTATGAGGAAATAATCCTCTTTTGGGGGATTAGTGAGTGGAGGTATGATTAATTGATTGTTTTGCAGGGTTCTATTAAGAGGATTAGTTGTTTTGGAAAGGAAGAATTTAAACCCTATACTTGACGACCTTAGGATGTCATTTAGGTGGGAATTAACCTAGGATTGGTATGACCTATCTATGAATACCTTAACCCTGAACCAATTTAGACTATGAGGTCGAGAGATAAGAGTTCCTTCTGACTCATTATTCTAGTGGAGGATCGAGAGATCCTTGTAGGGCAATGACTAGCTGGTTGAATAGGGAACTGGAAGCAACAATTAGTTATGATTATCGAAGCGCACTAGTCACCAATGCTCAGATCTAATTAAGTTTTCATAGCAAATTTCCTAAATTTTTCCATTTATATTGTTTTGTTCTTTATTTATTAAAATACAAAAATAATATAATTTTTTAAAGTACTATTTAGCTCTATTTGTTATTAGGTTAAGATTAATTTAGTGCTCGCCTCTCTTGGGTATGATCCTCGGAGTACTCACCTACTTTATTGTAAATGTATTACAACTTGCCCCATATACTTACAGATACCACGCCTATTCAACATATTGTGTGCATGATTTCTACTCTGGGCGTTGGTACATTCGGAGGCGTTCGAGTTGTTGGCGCCGTTGCCGGTGAGACAATGTTACTAGATGGATCTTAATTTTTTCAGTTGATAAAATAATTAGGATGTGAGAAAAAAATGCAGATACGATTTTTATATTTTATTTTTATTAACACCTTATTTTTTCTTATAATTTCAGGTTATAAGAAGGCATTTGTAAGGATTATTACATATCTAAGATGATCAAATGACTAACTCTTCATAGTGATACCAAATATAAAGCATCAACAATATTTGATCTTTACAATCTGATAAGTAACTTTTAATAACATGAAGCAACCATTAGGTGTTTTTTTATCTACACTAGTTGCATTCTAACATTACCCTCCCAATTGTATAATCCTCATGTTGAATTAAATCCTTCATTATTAACCTACATTTCTAATAATGTTAAATTTAATGATTATAAAATAGAGGACCCTATAGCTTTCCTTCGATAGTTTGAACACATATGTAGCACTGTTACACATGCTTGTGTTCCAAAAAACACTATTAAATTATTACGAATCCTATTTGCATTGGACGGGAAAGATAAAGATTGGTTAGATGCACTTCCACCTGACATTATCACTACATAGGTTATTTTTGTGCAATTTTTTCTTCAAAGGCTCTTTCCTATGACTCAAGTACTAAGCATTTATGAAAAATTCTTTCAATTTAAAAGTTACATGACTGAAACATTAGTGCAAGCGTGGGAAAGATTTAAAACAATTCTCAGGTTAGTGTTGGGAGGAGGAATACATTTTGCAATCCAAATCCAACATTTCTATGATAGATTAGAATGTAAAAATAGCGAAAATTTGACATCATAACTGGGGGAAGTACCCAGAGAAAATGAGAAAGGAAGTCATGGAAATATTAGAAAAGTTCAGCAAAAATGATTTTACTTGGGGGAAACACCAACAATTGGAACCTAGGGAATTAATAAAATCCAAGCCAAAATTACAAAAGTGCAACAAACAGGAATTGATCACAACAAATGGAGCTTAGAATGATGTATATGAATCATAAGAAGAAAAACAGGATTATACAAAGCTAGAAAATAACTAGGTAGCTCATCAACTTGATTAGGAGCGACAGAGTAAAGGTCAACTAGAACAAATCAATCCAAGCACAAAAAAATGGTACCTTCTATTATCAAACCGCCTGAGTTAGAGTTAAAGTAATTACCAAACCACTTGAAGTATGAATATTTGGGGGAGAAAAATTCATTACGTGCAATTATAGCTATGGGTTGAGGTCAAAGCATGAAGAAGCCTTGTTAAGTGTCCTAAAAACACAACAAAGCTATTGGATGGATGATTGCTGATATTAAAGGAATTAATCCTGCACTGTGTGAACATAATGTTAGATTATAATAAGGGAAAAAGCCAGTGGTAGATACAAAGCGTCAGCTACATCCAAATATGAAAGAAGTGGTAAAAGAGTGGTAAAAGAAGTGGTAAATGCTTGATAGATTAGTAGGAAAAGAGTATTATTATTTCCTTGATGGATATTTTGGATATCATCAAATTCCTATACATCCAAACGATCAAGAAAAAACCACCTTTACTTGTCCTTTTAGTACATATGGTTTTAGAAGAATGCCATTCATATTGTGTAAAGCTCTAGCAATATTTATGAGATGCATGACTGCTATTTTTGTTAATATGCTAGAAGAAGGCCGGGATGTGTTCATGGACGATTTCATAGTATATGAAGATTCTTATCAAGAATGCTTTGATAACCTTAAGAAAGTTCTACAACGGTGTGAAGAGACCAATCTAGTATTGAATTGGGAAAAATGTCACTTTATGGTAAAAGGTTGACTGGTGATAGAAATCAAATATCACTTTATCAAAAAATGTGAAGAGCCTTGTGGTCAGTGGTAAGCTGGCGCCACTTGGGGAGCTATAAGGTGGCGTTACTATCAGGTGAAGAGGTCTAAGGTTCGAGGCTTAAGAGTGGTGAATTTAGGGGCTTTATTTTTTTACACATGGAAGGAAGGTAGTGGCCCTAGAGTGGACTCTAGAAGGGAATGTTCAGGAGAGAAATTTAAGGTAAAGATAATAGATAAAAGATATGGATTAAGGTGTGGATGTGTTGGTGCCAAATGGGACTCGGGGAAGGTAGTTTTGGCTTTTGGCTATAAAAGGGGAGTGCCAAATTCCTTTGAGAGGTTCCTTGGGTTTTGCATTACTTTTCTTTTCTCCGCCTTCATTCTGTTTCTTCCGTTGCCAAACTCTTCCATTGCCAAAAAACCATCATTCCTTTTTGTCAAAATCCCTATTAGGGTTGCGTTCTTCTTCTTTCTCTGAAAGCCGAATGCTCCCTTATAATTGAATAGCCTCATATTTTTGCCGATTCTTTATTTTTTTCCTCCATCAGAAATTGGTTTCTGTTATCTACTCTTACTCAAGTTTTAAAAGTCAAATCTCATTCAGTAGCTATCTAGGTCGCAAGATCAAAGGGGGGATTCGGTAAGTACTCAGTCAAACTACTTTGTGTGTTTTGTTAAAAGCCGAAGGGCTATCTAACTTCTCATTATCGTTAGCCTTGTATTAACAAGGGTAGGGTTCAAAGATTGCAAGTGTTTTAAGGATCGTTAGCAAGTGGTAAGTGTACTCGTCTTAATTGTAGTTTAAGTAAGTGGCCGAACATAAGTATGATCTATAGAGGTGACTTTTGTGGCATACGAGTCACTCGATTCTTGATAATATATGTGGGTGCATATCTAGGTGATACTCGTGAATAGTAGCTAAGGAAGGTCTACTAGAACTAGTGACACACTATAAGGTTATGGTAAGGCTTCGGCTTTTGGTAAATATTTTGGTTAAGAGTATATTGATGGGAGATTGGTATTGGTTGTAGGTTCAAGGTTTAGGATAGTGTAGCGCGTCCCAACAACCAGGTGTGTAATAGCCAGTTTAGACCTTAGTCGGAACAGTGGTTCGAGACCACAAATCTGAGATGGTAAAAATATTTTAATGATATTTTCTGTGTGAATGATTGGTGTCATAGCCTGTGTGAAAATTTTGTATGATGATTTAATCATTTTAGTGTCGAATTAAGAGAAATGACTTAATCACATGAAATGCAAAAATTGTATGCTGATTGTGTAAGTGTCTATTTCTCATGACTTTTTAAATGAGAAGTCCTTATAAGGTTATTAAACCAATTTATTATGAGTGGATGATAGTTGGACAATTATAACCAACTATCATGTGTTCTGTTAAATTATTATTAAAGGTTAAAACTGTAAATTGATAATAATATATGTTATAATAAAACAAATGAAATAAATCAGTGGATTGTTCATCCACCATTGCCGAAATTTACAAGGAAAAGAAGAGAAAAGAGTCTAAGGGTTTCAGTTAGTTTTTAGCTCAATCAATGTATGTTTTGAACTAAGTTTTCGTTCTACATTTACGTAATCGTTGGTTCGTGCTCTAGCTAACCCATGTTGTAATTTTGTGAATTGATGATGTTTTTGTGATGAGCCATTGATGAATGTGTGAGCTATGTGCTAGATGATAGTAAAATATGAAGACTTAGTGTTGGATTAACATATTTTATCTTTGGATTTTTATGAAATTGTGCAATTTGGGCTAAATTGTGAAAAGTGTATATTGAGGGACTAAAATGTGAAATAAATGAAATGTGTGGGTTTGTATAGACATTAGTAAAATTTGGCTAAGCTTGTGCTGGGTAGAATTTGGTAAATTTGATGATTTTGTGAGATAGGGACTAAAGTGTCAAAATGTGAAAATATGAAGGCTATTTTATAAAATACCCTAAATATGTGTGTTTGGATTAGAATGAATGATTTGGTGATTAAATAGATTGAATTTAAATGTATATAAGCCAAGAACGGAGAGGTTCGGATCGAGATCGAGGCAAAGATAAAGTGCTCGATTAATCGACTATTTTGGTATCTTGACACCCGAGGTAAGTTCAGATATAATACTAGTTGTAAACTTTATCTATGTGATATAAATTGAATGGATGTATGTGTATCTTTGAGATTTGAAATGCTATGTGCTGAATTGAGATAAAGCGGGTCTAAGTGTGCGAAATTTGGGAGGGTAACCGAGAAGGTTAGCACTTTGTGTGCAAAATAATAAAAGTTTCGGCTTTGTGATTTGCACTGTGTGTGCGATATCGAATCAAGTTCTGTTTTGTATAAAGGCACTAAGTGTGCGATTAAATGAAATGAATAGTACTATGTGTGCAATGATACAAAAGCTTCTGCTTATTGAATTGGCACTGTGTGTGCGACATCGAGGCAAGTCGAATGAAAGAATAGACGCTAAATGAAAGAATAGACCCTAAGTGTGCGATTGTAATTAACGACTAGCACTTTGTGTGCGAAACAATAGAAGCTACGGCTTTAATGAATAGCACTGTATGTGCGAAACGATAGAAGTTTTGGCTCATCGAAACGGCACTGTGTATGCGTTACCTGTATAAGTTCTGTTTAACATATCGGCACTAAGTGTGTGATGAAAAATAGGCTTCGGTTGTGAAATTGGCACTAAGTTTGCAAATTCAATTGAGTAATAGCAAACGTTGAAATAGAGATAAAATCGAGGAATTGAGTTGTATGAATGGTGAGTAACTACGAGTTGATCAAGGTATGTTTGAATCTATGTGGTTGATGATAGATTTAAGAGTTGAATGAATAGTTATTTTAGCATGTGGTTGAGAGTGATATTGTGCTTAGTTGTGTCATTATCTATGTGATGGTTGGATAGTGTGATTAGTGATTAACTAAGTCTTGGCAAGGTAAGTATGATACCTATGTGATTGGTGAAATTTGAAGTCAAATAATGGAATGCTATGTGAGTATTAAATAAATTTGAACTTGTGTACCATTGATAAAAATACCTATGTGATGGTTAAATGTGTAAATTGACTTGGTTCATTGAGTAAATTGTTTTATAATTCGAACTTACTAAGCCTTGGAAAGCTTACTGTGTAATTTGCTTCTCCTTTGTATAAAGCTAGAATATGGCATGTATATAGGCTAGTTAATTGAATTATGTTTGAAATTGTAAATAGCCATGAGATGTGGCTAGATATGTCATAGGTTTGGCATGAATGAATGTGATATGTGTGATGCATCTTTTGGCATGATTTGTGGATTGATAAATTTGCTATCAAGTGGTAACTTTGTGTTGATAAATGCTAGTAGGGGTTAGTGAAATTGGGAATGAATTATGCTTGTGATAGAGTAAGTATTGGTATTGAATTTAGGATAAATAGAGTTGAAGTTGGATGCATGAGTGGAATGAAAATATTGGAATGTTTATGGTGATAATATGAGCATGAAATGTTTAGGTTGTATGGCTTGTAGATTGGACCCCTATGGGGGACATTTTGACCTTGCAAAGTGGCCTATAAAGTCACACGGTTAGGGCACACGGGCATGCCTCAGACCGTGGGTAAATTGGCAGAATGTGGCTTAAACTACACACGGCTATGGCACGGGCGTACCTACAGGTCGTGCGAGAAATGGCAGAATATGACCTTATAGGACACGACCATAGCACACGGGCGTGCTTGGTAGCCGTGTTGATTTTGGCAGTATGTAACCACGGGGAGGTCACACGGATGTGTCATGTGGCCATGGGAGAGGCACGGCCTACCCCCACGGGCGTGTCTCCCCTGTATTTTAGAAAAGTCTCAAATTTTTCATGAAATTTTATATGTGTTTCGGTTTAGCCCGACTTGGTTTATAGCATGCTTAGGGTCTTAATGACTCGTTTAAGGGACACTATGATTGTATATGAATGAGTTTGGTGATGATTTACTTTGTGTCGTGAATATGATGTGATATGATCCTATTGTTCGGTAATGCCTCTAAACCCTATTCCGGTGACGGTCTCGATTTAGGGGTGTTATAATTTTATTAGTATCAGAGCCATGGTTTAGCTCATTCTCGGACTAACGTAGCGTGTGTGAGTCCAGCTATACATGCCATATTGTGAAATTACGATAGTACGATGAAATTTGACAATTGAAATGTGTTTTAATATAGTAATAGATCCCGATCGAAAAGTTGCTGTCGATATAGAGAGTAATGCGCTTGCTGCCTCTCAAGGGATAGCGTCAGCCAGATCTAGGCCGAATGATAGTGGTGAGGGAGGTGAGGCTAAGCAAGTCCTCTTCCGTATGATGAGTGAATGGTTTTCAAAATTTGTTAGAATAAATTCGACCGCTCCACAACCTCCACCCCGTGAAACACCCCAAACCCGGCCCACGAGCCTTGACTGGATCTGGTATGTTCCCCGATGTAAACCGTTTCAAATTCTTTTGTTACTTAGGAAAAGCTTGTGTGTTTTGAAAGAAAGATTGTTTTGGGTTGGGCTTGAGTTGAAAACAAGTTTATTTCATTATTAAAATCCTTTACTTTAGGTGACAAAACATTTAGGGTTTATTTTTAAATGAAATAAACTTAGTCGTTAATTTAAGAGGAAGTTTGTATCATAATAAAATAATTTAATGTGAATGCATAAAATAAAAGTTCATACTATGGCCTTATTACATTAAAACAACCCAAAATAAATTAAAGTTCTTAAATAAAAATTAAAATATCTAAATAAATAATTTCCTTGATGTACATGGCCACCTTTAAGCTCCTGCCGACCCGGTCCATTATTGATCGTCACCTGAAAAAGGTTCCCACAACGGGGTGAGTCAAACAGACTCAATGTGTACACAAACACTAAGTCTTAACAAATTCAGGCATAACAAATCATATTCATACATATCATAATTCACATTTAATGATGCATTCCCGAACCCAAGCCTATATGCCATCCACTACACATCACCCGTACCATCCTGCACATCGTGGGGACTACTAAGTCAACCCTCCATCCGCTACACACCATTGAAGGCAGTTGCTGCAGTCGACGTGCTCATCGCCGTTATAAAATTTGTGGTCTTAGGTCACCACATTCAAATATCGTGGTCTTAGGTCACCACATTCAGATATCGTGGTCTTAGGTCACCACATTCAGATATCGTGGTCTTAAGTCACCACGTTCACTTCCCCTTTCTCATAATATCCCATATGCCCCATATCATACATATCATGCATATCATATTTTAATTCACATTCTCATCACTTTTCACATGTTAAAAATAACATATATTCATAATCCTAGTAGGAGTAGGAAACGTACCTAAGTACTTTTGTACCATAGCATGGTATCTTAGCCATATTCACATTCTTATAAACATGCACATATTAATTATTGCCATAAATCTTATTAAAAAGTAGTGTGGGGTACACACCTAATTCGCTTAACAAATTCGCTGAAATCCCGATCTAAGCTTTAGATCCTTAACTACCTATATTCGGCCAACACATGGTTAATTTACTAAGACCCATTCATCCATGAAACCAAATATCAGTAGGATTAGTACACTTAAATCCTTACCTTGCTACCGATTGATGTCTATTCAAATGCCGGAAACTTTGTATCCTCCTTTCTTGAAATCGACAATCACTAGATTACTTGAATAGATTAGTTTGACTTTTAAATATTAATGAAACACATCTATTTACTCAACATGGCCTTGGCGAATGCTATAGATACTTACCTTGTGGATTTTAAATCCCAAACTCACCGAATAACTAGGGAACACGTGGCCTATGGTGTACCTTCGGGAAAAGAATTTCTCCTTCCTTGTAGTCGACACTTAGTAAATCCCGAAAGATCTCTTCAAAGCTTCAGCAACAAGGTATTGATGAGGTTAGTCCTAGATTTTGGCAAATCTTAAAAGAAAAAGGATGAAACTAAATGAGATCTTACCATTACTTGAAGAAATCGACAACAACTATGTCAATCTCCACTAAGATATTCGCCTTTAAACTTGATGAAAATTCGATTAGAAGTACCCTATATATTCGGCTCTTGAAAGGAGTAATAAAGGTTATGGATTCGGCTTCCACAAGGGTCTCAAAAGAAAAGGGTATAGAGTATTAAGGGTAACGGCAATGGTGAAAATAGGGGAATGGGAAGTTCGACTAGAACTGATAAAAAGAAAAGAAGAAGAAGATGATAGCTTGGAGAAAAGAGTGCTTGAAAGAGAGGAAAAAGTATGAATGATATTCGGCTATCCTTCTTCTAGCTTAGCTAAAATTACTAAGCTTAGAGTCCTTTACTTGGCCATCACTCCTCCATTATTTTCCTCTTTATCTCTTTATTTAAATTACCAATATTCCATCAATTATCTCTTAAAATAAATCCATTATTTATCCCTTATTTATCCACCATTTATCTCTTAAAATAAAAGAATAAAAGCTACTAAATTATAGCCTTGTGCCAGTCCATTGCTGCTAATCTCTGTTGCAAAATAAAACTTTTATTTTGCTCCCCCTGCAGCTCGAACCTTGGCCCAATACCCCTGTATGTGGCGTCATTTCCAGAGGCATCTCCAGGCCACTTTTCCAAGCCCAATTTCATGTCATATGTCCTTCATAAATTTTCTTAAGACCACTTTGCCTTAGTTCCCTTCTTTTAACTTAACATTTCTAAAGCATTTCCTTACATTTCCTGGACATTTCCCTATATTTCCAAGACAAGACAATTCCTTACATTTTCAGGACATTTACATTTCCGGACATTTCCCTACATTTCCAAGACAAAACATTTCCTTAAATTTTCAGGACATTTCTTTACATTTCCAAGACAAGACATTTCCTTACATTTTCGGGACAAGACATTTCCTTACATTTTCGGACATTTCCTTACATTTCCAAGTTTCCAAAATGTTCACTTTCTCTTTTGAAACTTAACATTTCTAAATCATTTCTTACATTAACAAGTTTCAAAATGTTCATTTAAACTTAACATTTCCAAGTTTCCAAAAATGTTCACCATACATTCATAACACATAAAATATGCCATTTCATATAATTAAATCAAAAAATGCATAGGCCCATTTTCAGGATGTTACACCCCGCAAGTACCTGTTGTGCCACAAGTTGTAGACTCCGATAAGATTGAATAAACCTCCTGTGGATAAGATTCGTAAGTATGGGGGCAAATAGTTTAGGGCCACAGCTGATGACGATGCTGAGCTAGCTGAGTTTTGGCTCGAAAATACAATCAGAGTATTTGATAAAATGACACTGAACCCTGAAGAGTGCATTAAGTGTGCAGTTTCCATGTTGAGAGACACGCATACAATTGGTGGAAAACATTGATATCTGTGGTTCCGAGAGAGAGAATCACCTGGGATTTCTTTCAAGTTGAATTTAGAAAGAAGTATATCAGCCAACATTTCATTGATCAGAAATGTAAGGAGTTTTTAGAGCTGAAACAAAGCCATTTGACTGTTGTTGAGTATGAATGAGAATTCGTGTGATTGAGTCAATATGCTAGAGAGTGTGTTTCTAATGAAGCTACTATGTGCAAACATTTCATAGAGGGATTGAATGAAGACATAAAGTTGTTGGTTGGGATACTAGATATAAATTAATTTGTTACACTTGTAAAGAGAGCATGCAAAGCTGAGGAAGAAAGCCAATTCTGAGGCTCGAGATGAAAGAAAGAGATCGATGAATAAATTTTCTCAGCCTTCTTCAAAGAGATATAGAGATGCCAACAATCGTCCAAATGCTTCGTTTGGACACCCAAGTAGAGATCGTTTGAGACAAAGTACTGATTTATGAATTCAAGCCCCAAATGAATCTAATGTTGATAGTGCCAAAAGTAACAAACCTGAGTGTAGACAGTATGGAAGACGACATGTGGGAGAATGTTGGGGCAAATATAACAATAGAGTTTGATATAAATGTGGATCACGAGATCATTTTATTAGAGGCTGCCCAAAGATGACTGAGGAAGAAAATGTTCAGATTGTGAGATCGAGTAATGTGACGGCTAGAGGTAGACCAACTAGAAATGTCGGGAACATTAGTGGAAGTCAAAGAGGGACCATTGATACAGCTGTGAGATTAGAGGCGGGAGCATCTTTCCGAGCTTATGCTATACGAGCAAGAGAGGAAGAGTCATCTCCGGACGTCATGATCGATACTATAACTCTATTCGATACTGATGTGATTGCATAAATATATCAGGGATCAACCCATTCCTATGTGAGTTTAAATTTAGTATTGCATATGACTCTACCTGTTGAGTCTATTGAATTTGTGGTTAAAGTATCGAACCCCTTAGGCAAGTGTGTCTTAGTGGATAAAATATGCAAGAACTATCTGTTGATTTTCGGGATGTTTGCTTTCCGGCTAATTTGATATTGCTATCATTCAATGAAAGTTGAGTTATATAATAAAGGTTTACGAAGACTATTTAGCATGTGTGATTGATACAAAGGTATCAGAAAAGAAAGTTAAAGATTCTGATGTGTCAAAAATTATTTCCAGACGAGGTATATATATTATGAATTCTTAGTAATGTCTTTCGGACTAACGAATGATCCTGTAGTGCTTAAGGATTTGATGAATCAGATATTCAGACAGTATTTGGATCGCTTTGCTATAGCATTATGATAAGACACAATATTTTGAGCATTTGAGAATTTTGTTACAGACATTGCGTGAGAAGCATCGATATGCTATGTGTAGTATATGTGAGTTTTGCCTACGTGAGGTTGATTTCAGAGCATGTTGTATCAGCTGCGGGAATAAGAGTTGATCCCAGTAAAATCTCTGCTATTATAGGAATAAGAGCCTCCGAGAAACGTATTTGAAGTTCGTAGTTTTCTTGGACTAGCAAGATATTATTGACGATTTGTGAAAGGTTTCTCGATGATTGCGACTCCATTGATGAAGTTGTTACAGAAAGATGTTAGATTTGAGTGGTCAGGAAAGTGTCAGCAAAGTTTTAAGCCGTTAAGAGTGTTGTTGACGAAATCGCCAATGTTAGTTTAGCCTGAATCGAGTAAAGAAAAATTAAAGTTCACAGTGATGCATTGTTAAATGGTTTGGACTGTGGCCTGATGCATGTAGTCAAAATCATTATTATTGCTCGAGATAGCTAAAGACACATGAAAAGAACTGTCTGACACACGACCTTGAATTAGCTGCAATTGTGTTTGTGTCAAAAATTTGGCGTCGCTACTTAGCAAGAAATGTCGTGTTATACCAATCATAAGAGTTTGAAGTACTTGATGACTCAGAAAGATTTGAACTTGCGACAAAGAAGATGGTTAGAATTATTGAAAGATTATGAACTTGTGATAGATTATCACCCGGGTAAAGCTAATATTGTAGCTGATACTTTGAGTCAGAAATTGTTATATGCTTTACCAGTTATGAGTACTCAAAAAGATCTGTGTGATGATAGTGCAGTTATAGATGAATTGGAAGTAAAGTCGATGTTTGTACGTGAGATTAGTAATGCTCATAAAAGTGATGATGAAATGATAGCAAAACGAAATTAATACAATTTAAATTCGAATTCAGAGTTTGAGTTGATAGTGCTAATTGTTTGAGATTTAGAGACCAGATTTATGTTCCAATGACCAAAGGTTCATTATATCGACGGGGATCCTAGATTTACATCACGATTTTGGAAAGCTCGCATGAAGCCTTGGGGACAAAGTTGAATTTCAAGACGGCTTTTCATCCTCATCTAATGGTCGATCGGAAAAGTAATTCAGATATTGGAAGACATGTTAAGGGATGTGTGATCGACTTGAGAGGTAGTTGGGAGGATTTTCTACCATTGGTGAATTCGCGATAACAATAGCTATCGATCTAGCATTGAGATGGCACCCTATAAGGCATTGTATGGTCGTAGGTGTTGTACTCCTACTTGTTGGACTAAATTGAGTGAATGGCGGATGTTGGGTCCCTGAGATGATATCTCAAAACAGAGGAAAAGGTAAAAGTTATTCGAGCACGGTTAAAGGAGGCCTCGGATAGACTAAGTCGATGCGAGACATGAAGCGAAAGGATATCGAGTTTCCTGTGGGAGATCAAGTCTTTCTGAAGGTCTCACCTTGGAAGAAAATTTTTAGATTCGGAAAGAAGGGTAAGTTGAGCCCTAGGTACATCGGGCCATACTGTGTGATGAAGCGTGTTGGCCCAGTGGCTTATCAAATTGAATTACCTCCGGAGTTGGGTCAAATTCATAATGTTTTCCATGTTTCCATGCTGAGACACTATAGATCGGATCCATCTCATATAGTACCGGTTGAGGAAGTGGAATTAAATTCAGATTTGTCTTTTGAAGAAGAACCAGTGGAAATTTTAGACCGGGATGTTAAGGTGCTAAGAAAGAAGACTATGCCATTAGTTAAAGTTTTATGGTGCAATCACGGAGTGGAGGAAGCTACGTGGGAGCCTGAGGAAGCTATTCGGCAGCAATATCCTTACCTCTTTTAATCAAGTAAATTTCAAGGACGAAATTTTCTTTAAGGGGGTAGAATTGTAACATCCTAAATAATTGAGTATCATTATGTTGGTAAATGATAGTTCGGGTTACTTGGAGTTAGAATAAATATTATTATTTAAGTGTACTTTAGAGTAAAGGATTTTAAATGACTTTGAGACTTAAATTAATTAAAGTGCTAAAAGATGGCATAAATGAGTTAATAGTAAAGTGGAGTTGGCGCCATATGTATTACCATGAGGGAAGGAGTTCGAATCACCTAGCATGCAACTAGGAATTTTTTTATTTTTTGCTTTAGCTTGAGCATGTGTCGGCAAAGAGATAAACTAGGATGAGTTGGAATGCTTTATTTTTGGTAAGAACACTAAGTATTTGGAAAGCTAAGGATAAGGGCTTGAAATGGGGGATTGTGTTTCATCAACTTAAGGAAAAAGGAGGAAATAGGCTTATGTGTAGGAAGATGTTTTGAAACTTCCTAATGGCCATTTGACCCATGTATTTGGAACGAATGAGGCAAAAGGGGTGGCGGTTTTGGTTGAGAGTATGGTAGCTTGAATGTTAGAAGAAACTCTTTCATTTTGGTCATTTTCTTAACAAAGCATTTTTCCTCCACCCATATTCTCTCTAGCCGAAAATTTCCAACATATTTGAGTACACAATTCATTTTTCTTCTTCTTTGAGCCAATCTCTTGTGACCATTTCGGTTTGAAACCTTTTCTCTCCCAAATCCTTTTTCTCTTTGTGACCGAAAATACATAAACAAGCAAATATTTTTCTTCCTTTCATTTTCTCATTTTCTCCTCCTATGTCAATGCATTTTCTTCCAAACTAAGTATCTTTTTCTTCTCTTTTCTTTCTCCTTTGTTTTTCTTTCTTTCTCTCTTTCTCTTTTGAAACCGAACCATACCATCCTATCTTCTTTTTCTTCATTTTTCTTCTTCATTACAATTTTCCTCAATTTTATATCATCCATGGCCGAATGTAATTTGCTCTTGTGACAAAAATCTCTTCATTTTCTCTTACCACAATCGATTTCAAGAATCAAGGTAAGGAGTTTTCCCTTAAGGATTTATATTTATTATATTAGTATAGTATTAATCGATTTCGTTTTAGGGACTCTATCACTCGATCATTTCTCGAGGAACGAATACAAATAGTGGTAAGTCAAATCTCAAACCATACCAAACGTTAACCATATTTCAATATTGGTAGTCGGACTAATGATCGTATATCTTTAGAGACTTTCAAGATAGGACAGAAAAGGGCAGTCCATAGTCTTCGAAAGAGGGGCAGTTCCGCAAATCCCCCTAAATATAAACGAAGGGCTATTTCGGGAATCCGGGATTTTCCATTGGGTTGCGGACCATCAACCGAAGGAAATCAATTATTTGAAGTAGTTCGTACTCCCGAGCCTTTGTACATTAGTGGATTCTTAGCGAGCAACGAATCGATAAACGAGGAGAAACCAAAAATAGAAGTGATTTAAAATCAAAGGGGTAAGGATTTGGATCGAATACCAATAGTATATTTTTGATAAATGATAGTGTTCTAATAAATCGTATTATGTTTAGGTGTTGAAAAGCGGGAAGGTTTGGTACTCACAATATCAAGGTGTGTAACTTCACACTTTTCTCGGGTTGGATGTCATTCGTGGTATTGAGTAAAATCGTAAAGACGACTAAATCGGTATAATACGTATTAATTGGTATCTCGGTGAAAATACATGAAAACGATTAAAATTGTGAAAATTACGAAAATGCCATCGAGAAGTTAGTTGTTAATATGTAAATTTTATGTCTTGTAAAAATAGGCCGAAATCTCTGCTAGATCGATAAATGGGCCGAAATCTCAGCTAGATCGATAAGTGGGCCGAAATCTCTGCTAGATCGATAAATGGGCCGAAAAGCCTGATAAATTATTAAATGGGCCGAAAAGCCTGATAAATTGTTAAATGGGCCGAAAAGCCTGATAAATTGTTAAATGGGCTAAACTCTTAGCTAGATCGTAAATTGGGTTTAAGATGCTAGATTGTTAAATGGGCTAAATGCTATTTTGAAATTTTGGGCCTTAACAAAAACTAGAAATATTGACTCTTATGTTATTTAAGTCTTTTGATAAAATCATCATATGAACATAGACAAATTTTTGCTACATGTTGCATGGGTTGGGATTAATGATGAAGAGAAGAAAGGCCTATTGCCAAAATCTAGTTCGGTGGCTCTGCCACAAAATAATTAAATGGCTATTTGCCTCTAGTTCGGTGGCTCTGCCACAAATATTAATGGCTCAATGTCTCTAGTTCGGTGACTTTGTCACAATCTAGTTCGGTGGCTCTGCCACAAATATAAAATGGCTTAATGCCTACGATTGGTGTGATGGCGGGGTGGGTTGACTTGATCCCCACAGGTGTGATGGTTGGTGCGGGGTGTGTAGTGGATGGAAATTAGGTTTGGGGTGGGGAATTTCATTTTTGCATACATATTATTATTTATATTGTTAATCTTGCTAATGGGCTCAAGCCCAAAACTATGACTTGATGATTTGGCCCAGTGGATAAAGTAAGTGAGTTATACACAGAGTTTTGAGTAACTCACTCCCTCAAAATTTTCATCTCAGGTAATGGAAATTGACGTGGACTTGGGCCGAGGATGACTTTGTGGAGGCCATACTGCGAAACATGGGTTAAAAAAATTTCAAACTTTTTATTAAGTATTTTCTATAATTTACTATTTTTGGGTTTGATGTAATAAGGCCTCTATTAATATTTTATGAATTTTTATGTGTGGTTGGTTTAAAACTATATTTTGGATATTTTAATATGGGCTTATGATTAATACATGATGTTTTCTTAAAATAATTTGGGTTTTCAAATATATGAAATTCCTTTATCATTTTCCTAAATATTTTGAACTCTTATAAAAATTTACTCTAAGGATTTTAACAATACAATATCAATGATATTTTCAATTAATGTCTTCTCATATACATCAAATTTACAATACTCTTTTGGTTTTATTAAACCTTGTAATTAAAAATGATTTTTTTTTTTTGAAAATTCTGATTCACCATAATTTTTAAGATAGTTCAATTTATGTAACAAACCAAATCTAGTCTTAACGCATAGACTGGGTTTGGGGTGTTACTAATGAGGTGTGGATTCGTCATTGTTCGTTAAGGTAAGGGTTAGCGGTAAGATTTAGGAATTGTCTGTTCATACTAATTCTGTTTAGTATCAATTTATGTGACTGAAATTGGGCCTTAGAATGTTGATTTTAGGTTTAGCTGTGCTCCGGAGTGTTACGCGTCAAAATTAAACCACGTGTATACCCAAAAAGGCAAAAAATAGTATTTCAAAAAAACCCAAAAACCATTCTGTCGACATCACACAGGCTTGTGGTCGCCCGTGTGGTAGGTCGTGTGCAAGACTTTGACTCCAAACGGTCGTGTGATCAACAAGCCAGGCCGTACGCGAGCGATACGACCATGTGATGGCTGGGCAAGGCCGTGTGCGACACATAGGCTCAACCAATTAGGCTGTGTGGACCACACAGGGGTGTGGGATTCTGGGCCAGGTTGTGTGATCCACACGGCCAAGGCCAAATTGAGCTGTGTGGGCCACACGGGTGTGTGGGCCGACATGGGCAAGCCACATGGGTGTGTAAACCCATATTTCTAGAAAACTCTGTAAGGTTGCACGGGTCACCCAGGTCGACTGTAGACCTACCGTAGGGTCGGTAAGCAATGCTTAGACCCCTAAATAAATTATCTGACTGTTTGATTTCAGTACTAAGCATGTATGTTGATCTGAATGTATGAACTACTATCTGCATATTAGAATGGTATTTTATGTATGTTGCATTGCATCGGAGTGGGATTAATGATATTTGGAGGAAGTATCTGAAAGGCTTTTAAGCATGTTATCTGGCAGCTCAGCTACAAATTTCTGATTATGTGCCGCTTTCGGTACAACCTAGTGTGTAGGGTTGGGTGGGTCGATTTTATCCACACATGGTGTGCAAGGTTGGAGGGAGTAGGTGTGTAGAGGCTGGTGGGTAGGATTTTGTTATTCTGCTCTGATCTGCATTATTATGTCTGAAATGGGCTAAGGCCTGAGAGTATTTTTGATTCTGTATCTGAGTGGGCTAAGGTCCACACCGTTTCTGCAATGAGCTCAGACCTGAACTATGAATTGATTCCTGTTACTTGACATTTCTGTGTGTGTATGTTTTCTGTGGGGATTACATACTGAGTTTGTGAAAACTCACCCTTTTTTGTTTAATCTGTTTAAGTGATCACCAGCTGTAGATGGATCGGTGCGGCAGAGGACTCGACGGTGACCATGGTTCTAGACCTTTTTGGCTTTGATTTTATTTATGGTTTTGGTTATATTTGGGTAACTTTTATTTAACTTGGCATTTACGGATTTTTTATTAAAATTCGGGATTACTATTTTATTAACTTCTAGTAATAGGATAAGATGTAGATTTTCAAAATAAATAAATGTTTTATCAAAAACACACGAATGCACAAATTTCTTTTTAAAAAAGGCTTCCGCAATGAATAACGTTATGAAAATGGTTAATAACTAAATAAATGACGCGTTTTAGACAGTAATCTAAAATATCAGAAAGGGCACTCTTGTAATTACATTTTCTAATCATCTACAGATGGTTTTAGCGCAATCATGTTTTCCAAAGCACTATCATGTGACATCGCCAGATTCGGCCATAACGTCTAGGCTGGGTTTTAATGGTATCAGAGCCAAGTTGCAAAACTCAAATGTTGTTTTGATTTTTAAAATAGTTTTTATAAAATGATTTTAAAGGATTCAAAATATTCTAGACTGAGTATGTTGAACGCCGAGTCTCCGGTGTCGATCCTGTAAGTGTTCTGATCTTTACTTAAATTTGACTGAAATACTACTTGCATGCTAAAATAGCCCTAGGTAGTATATTGTATTGAAAACATTGTAGGTAGTGTAAACTGAAAGCTGTAGTGAAACTAAAAATCATAGTAAAACTGTGATTCGCGATAACGAACTCTAAACTTCTGATACCATTCTGCATAAAACATTTGTTAACAAATATTAGAGCTATAACTAATGCATAAAACTGTTAATACAAACAACTTTTGAAATTACGATAAGCACACGAGGTATCCAGAGGACGGGTATTAGAGGCCGTGGTAGAGGCCGTAGGGGGCTCAAGCTAGGTCTTCCTGCATCGAGAATCTGCCCCATCTGGATACGAGTGAGACGTTAATCTCACCCACTACAGAGACTGAATCTCGAGATCACATGGCTGGGGATGACGCATTATCCCAGGCCATGCTGAGGATATTAGAGAGGGTTGTTGGACCCAACACTAGATCTGAGGGCCGTGGGTCAGTTACAAAATGACTCCGGACTTATGGGGTTGAGTGTGTCACTAGAGTCACCCTTAACGTGGACCGAATACTGGATGGAGGCCACAAAAAGAATTATGGACAATTTGGACTTCACTTCTGAGCATAAGCATAAGGGGGCTGTTTCCCTACTTTGTGACAAAGTTTACCAGTGGTGGCTACCTGTTAAGGAGGGCACTCAGCTCGACCGTCTGACTTGGGACTACTTTAAGATGACTTTCTAGAGCAAGTATGTGTGAGCTAGCTACATTTATGCTAAGAGGTGCGAGTCCTTAATCTCACCCAGGGAGACTATTCTGTGGCCGAATATGAGGTCGAGTTTAAGATTGAGTCGATATGCCCGGGCATGGTGGCAATTGAATATGAGCCATGCGTCCATTTTGAGGATGGACTCAGGGATAGTCTTTGGGTTCTGATGCTTCATAGAGGGAGTGTGATCTTTCTACTCTGGTAGATAAGGTAAAGATCGCCGAGGAGGTTAAGTGCGCAGATCACCAGAACTGTGAGAAAGGAAAGAATAAGAGGGAATTGGAGCCCTCAAATTCTGGGATGAGGCCTAAGAAAAAGGTCAGATCTGATAGGGCAATGAGAGTTGGGCCTCCTGTTGCACCTGTTGGGGTGGCGCTATGTGGGCACTATGGTAGATGCCATTCGGGCAAGTGTTGGAGGATGACTGGGGCATGTTTGAGATGTGGGTCGACTAAGCATCATGTTAGGGATTGTCCTCTAAGGGCTAATCAGATGCAAGCAACGGGTACTGGTACTAGGCAGTCACTCAGAGTAGCTCAGCAGCCACCTAGGGACCGACGTCAGGCTAGGGGTGGTAATGGCATGGGCCGAGGACAGAGAGCTCTGGGCAGAGGTGCGAGACCGACTGAGGTGGGCGCTTTGCTCTGGTTTTTGATGCATCATGCCGAGAGGATGGTGATGCTCCAAACGTTATTATGGGTACATTCTTAATTTTTGATGTACCATACATTGCATTGATATACATAGGCTCTACACATTCTTACGTAGCTAGCTATGTGTCTAAAACCTTAGGGATTTTGGTTGAGAGTACTCCGAGCGAGATAACTATTGTGAGTCCGTTGGGGTAATCTATCCGGGTTAGTAAATTGTTTAGAGATTTTTCGCTAAAGGTTCAAGGGACGATATTTCTAACTGATCTGATAGAGCTTTGATTTGGGGAGTTCGATTTGATTCTAAGAATGGACTAGGTAGTCAAGCACCAAGTGAGCCTGAACTGTGCTACAAAAAGGGTTACTCTAATAATTGATGAGGATAACAAGGTAGTGGTGATTGGGGAACATTGGGATTATCTAGCGAATATGATTTTTGCGTTGATGGTAGAAAAGTTGGTACAAAAAGGATGTAAGGCATTATTGGCCTACATCAGTGTTTCAAATTCTAAGGACTCTTCGATCAAGGACATCAGAACCATTTGGGACTTTTCGAATGTTTTTCTCGAGGAATTACCAGGTCTACCTCCGAATCGAGAGGTAGAGTTTGGAATTGAGCTCTTTCATGGTATGGCTCCGTGTCTATCGCCCCTTATTGAATCGTACCAAAGGAGCTTGTGGAGCTTAAGGCTTAGATTCAAGAGTTATTGGATCGTGGGTTCATCTGCCTTAGTGTGTCTCCATAGGAAGCACATGTTCTGTTTGTGAAAGAAAAGGATGGATCCATGCGTATATGTATTGACTATCACCAATTAAATAAGCTAACCATTAAGAACAAGTACCCATTACCGAGAATAAATGATTTATTTGACCGGTTCAGAGAGGCTTTGTGTTCTCCAAGATTGATTTGCATTTGGGATATCTTTAATTGAGGGTTAAAGAGGCTTATGTGTATAAGACAACATTTAGGACTCGTTATGGGCATTATGAGTTCCTAGTGATGCCATTTGGATTACTGAATGCACAATAGCTTTTATGGATCTGATGAATCGAGTGTTCCACCCCTATCTGGATCGGTTTGTAGTAGTCTTCATTGACGACATTCTGGTGTATTCGACGACTGAGGACGAGCACGATGAACATCTCTGAGTGGTATTACAGACTTTGCGTGAGAGATAGTTGTACGCAAAGTTTAGTAAGTATGAATTCTGGCTCCAAGAAGTAACCTTTCTATAGCATGTAGTTTCTGCAGAGGGGATTCGGTTGATCCTTGTAAGATTGATCCTGTGTTGGAATGGATACAATCAAGAATGTGTCTAAAATCCGCAGCTTTTTAGGGTTAGTGGGTTATTATCGACGCTTCGTAGAAGGGTTCTCTTTGATACAGCACCATTGACCAAGCTTCTACGTAAGCTTTTTCTAGACTGATAAGCAATAAGAGAGCTTTAAGAGGTTTGAATTTATTTTGACATGAGCTCCGATTCTGATACAACTGAATCTGAGAAGGATTTCATAGTATACAATGATGCGTCTCATGTGGGTCTAGGTTGTGTTCTAATGCAGGATGGTAAGGCGATAGCTTATGCATCACGTCAGCTTATGACACATAAGGCTAACTATCCTACGCATGATTTGGAGTTGGCAGCAGCTTGTCTTCGCTCTAAAAAACTAGAGGCACTATCTGTATGGTGAGAAGTGTTCTATCTACATTGATCACAAAAGCCTCAAGTATCTTCTCACTCAAAGGAGTTAAACCTTAGGCAAAGTGATGGGTTGACCTACTTAAGGATTATGACTGCACCATTGAGTACCACCCTGGTAAGCCTAATGTGGTGGCAGATGCTTTGAGCCGTAAGGCAATGACCAATCTGAGAACGATGTTCGGTCGACTTAGTTTATTCGACAATGGAAGTTTGTTAGCAAAGCTTCAGGTTAAGCCTACGTGGATTGACCAGATTAGAGGTAAACAGATGGGGGATAAGTCTCTCGAGTTGAGGTTCCATCAGGTTGAGAATAGGGTACTACGAATTTTAGAATTAACAGTGATGGGGTACTTTGTTTCGTGGTTGGATCTGTGTGCAGAATATAAGGATTTGAGATAGTCGATTCTGAGGGAGGCACATAGTAGCCCTTATACTATGCATCCTGGCGGGAATAAAATGTACCAAGATCTCTGAAAATTATACTGGTGGTAAGGGTTGAAGCGCGAGGTTAAGGAATTTGTTGCTCGCTGTTTGACTTGTCAGCAGGTTAAGGCTAAGCATCAATTGCCTTCGGGGTTTCTACATCTGGTACAGATTTTGATGTGGAAATAGGAGCGAGTAACTATGGACTTCATTAGTGGGTTGCCTCTAACACCTACTAAAAAGGATTCTGTATGGGTCATCGTGGATCAACTGACCAAGTCCACTTACTTCATTCCAGTTAGGACGAACTTTTCTCTCCAAGAGTTAGCTAAGCTCTATGTATCAAAAATGTGAGACTGCATGGGGGTTCCTATCTCGGTCATTTTTTATAGGGATCCTCACTTCACGTCTCAATTTTGGAAGAAATTGCATGAAGGTCTAGGTTCGAGGTTAGACTTTAGTATTGCTTTCCATCCTCAAACAGATGGCCAGACGGAGAGGGTGATTCAAGTACTGGAGGATATGTTGAGGAGTTGCGTTATAGATTTTTGAGGCATTGGGGGAGTATTTTCTATTGACAGAGTTCGCCTATAACAACAGCTATCAGTCTAGCATCCAGATGTCATCGTAGGAGGCCCTATATGGTCGTAGGTGTTGTACTCCCTTATGTTGGACTGAGTTGGGTGCGTGACGTGTTCTGGGTTTGAAATTGGTTTTTGAAATGGAAGATAAGGTTTGGTTGATTTGGGATCGACTAAAAGTGGCATTTGATAGGCAGAAGTCCTACGCAGACCTGAAGAGAAAAGATATTGAGTATTCCGTAGGAAACTTAGTTTTTCTCAAGGTTTCACCATGGAAGAAGGTTCTGAGGTTCGGTCGCAAGGGTAAATTGAGCCCTTGGTTTATTAAGCCCTACCGTATTCTGAAGTGAGTAGGGCCAGTTGCATATCAGTTGGAGCTCTCTCCGGAGTTGGATTGCATTCGTGATGTGTTCCACGTCTCAAAGTTGAGACACTACCACTCTGACCCCACGCATATTGTATCTATTAAGGACATCGAGGTTAGACCAGATCTGACATTTGAGGAGGAGCCAGTTCAAATTTTGGAGTGCAATATTAAGGTTCTTCTAAGGAAATCTATCCTTTTAGTGAAGGTGCTATGGTGAAATCATAGTACTTGGGAGGCCAGTAGGGAGCCGGAGGATTTGATGCGTCAGCAGTATCCTCACCTTTTCTTATCAGGTAAAATTTCGGGGACAAAATTTTTTTTTGGGGGTAGAATTGTAATGCCCCAGTTTTCCATTATTTCGACTTCTGTAGTTTCATGACACAAAATGCTTGTTTGCTTTATTGGCTAAGTGATTTGGGGGTGTATGGGAGTGTCTAAGAGGTCATAAGTTCAAGTCTCAACTTGGGTGAATTATTGTATTTTTATGAATAAATCTCAAACTTTAGTTGGTAGGCTTATAAGTTAAAGTGTGTAAATAATTAGCATAATGGGCCTACTAGTCTGGTGGTTAAGTGGTTTGTTATTGTGGTGGAGGTATTGTTTTTGAATCTCTGTGCGAGCAAGGGAACTATTTTACTGCTAATGTTGTGTAAGAGTTGAGTTTTAGTTAAACACTGATTGTGGAGTTTTTGAAGGAGAGAACTAAGCAGTTGAGAGGGGGAAGTTATCAGAATCTGAACAGAGGTTCAATTAGGAAAAAATTGGCCCTCTCTCTCTTCTCTTTTCCCTAAATCCATTGCTGTCTTTTTCTTCCTTTTCCTCCCCTTTCTTTTCGATTTTTAATTTGCATAACACTTTCTTCGCGTATTCGGTAAGTGATGGTTTAAATCATTCTAATTGTTCCTCATGATTAATTAGTAAAGAATGGTTGTATGTGATGTTTAGGAAGTCCTTAAGCGGGTGTGGATTTCCAGTTGGTGCCGACGAGGTGCGAATTCATCGCTGTTCGCTAAGGTAAGGGTTAGCGATAAGATTTAGGAATTGCCTGTTCATATTGATTTAGTTTAGTATCGATTTAAGTGACTGAAATTAGGCCTAGGACTATTGATTTTAGGTTTGACTGTGCTCTGCAGTGATTATGCATCAAAATCAAACTAGAGGTGTACCCAAAAACACAGAAAATGAGGTTTCGATGAAAGCTGAAAACCATTCTGTCGACACCACACGGGCGTGTGGTCGCCAGTGTGATTGGCCGTGTGCAAGACTATTAGTCACCACACGGCCGTCTGATCAACAATCTAGGTCGTGTGCAAGAGTATTAGTCACCACACAGACATGTCGTCGACAATCTAGGCCGTGTGCGACACATGGGCTAGACCAATTGGGCCATGTGAGCCACATAGGCGTGTGGGCCCACACGGGTGAACCACACGGGCGTGTGGTCAACATGGAATGGCCTCATGGGCGTGTGAGCCCATTTTTAGAAAACTTTGTAAGGTTGCAAGGGTCGCCCAAGTCGACTGTGGACCTACCGTAGGGTCGGTAAGTAATGCTTAGACCCCTAAATAAATGATCTGACTGTTTGATTTCTATACTAAGCATGTATGCTGATCTGAATGTATGAACTACTATCTACATATTAGCATGACATTTTATGTATATTGCATTGCATCGGGGTGGGATTGATGATATTTGAAGGAAGTATCTGAAAGGCTTTTCAGCCTATTATCTGGCAGCTCAGCTGCAAATTTCTTATTATGTGCCGCTTTCGATACAACCTGATGTGTAGGGCTAGGTGGGCAATTTTATCCCCACATGGAGTGTAGGGTTGGAGGGAGTTGATGTGTAGAGACTAGTGGATTGGATTCTGCCATTCTATTCTGATTTGCATATGTCTGATTCTGTATCTGAGTGGGCTAAGGTCCACACCGTTTCTATAATGGGCTCAGACCCGAATTATGAATTGATGTCTATTACCTGACATTTCTCTGTGTGTATGTTTTCTGTGGGGATTACACATCAAGTTTGTGAAAACACACCCTTTTCTATTTAATCTGTTCAGGTAATCAATCACCAGCTGTAGATGGATCGGTGCGGTGGAGGACTCAAGGTGACCATAGTTCTGGACCTTTTTGGCTTTGATTTTATTTATGGTTTTGGTTATATTTGGGTAACTTTTATGTAACATGGCATTTACGGATTTTTGGTTAAAATTCGGTATTACTATTTTATAAACTACTAGTAGTAGGATGAGATGCGAATTTTCAAAATAAATCAATGTTTTATTAAAAACATACGAATGTGCAAATTACTTTTAAAAAAAAGGCTTCCGTAATGAATAACGTTTTGAAAATGGTCAATAACTGAATAAATGACGAGTTTTAGACAGTAACCTAAAATATCGAAAAGGGCACTACTAGGATTACTTTCTCTAATCATCTACAAATGATTTTAGCGCAATCATGTTTTCCAAAGCACTATCATGTAACGTCACCAAATCCGCCATAACGTCTAGGTCGGTTTGGGGTGTTACATTGAGGTTTAGGCTAAGAAATGCTTAGATGAATTGGTAGGAATTATGTTTGATTTGGTTTTTTTGGGTTGCCTATTATGCTTTGTTTTGGTACCATATATGTATGTGAAAATGTGCATCAAATGGGGTGGCAAAATGACTTGGTAAATAGCCTATTTTTTTCCACACGGGCAGAGACGCGGGCATGTATCTTAGCCGTGTGTGACACACGGTCATGTAACACGGTCGTGTGTCCTCTGGTATTGAAATTGAAATGAAGTCAGTATGCTCCACATGCTCTCATACATGGGTTTGTGATCGGTGGTGTGGCACAAGTTAGTATACACCCTAATTGGCACACGGCTTAGCACACCGGAATGTGACTTGGCCCTCTTGCATAAGTCAGTATACCCTACAGGTTTGGCACGGCCTAGCACATGGCTTAGCACACGAGCGTGTGTGGCCACTTTGAAGGGCACACGAGCTAGACACAAGGGCGTGTGGTTGATTGTGTGACCCAAGTTAGTAACCTCACTTGTTTGGACACAAGGTAGGACACGAGGTTGGGACACAATCATGTGCTCCAATTTCAAATGTCCATACGGCTTGTGACACAGGTGTGTCTGGTGGCCATGTGAGACACACGACTGATCATACGGGCGTGTGTCCCCTGTTTTGGAGAAAAATTTTATGAGTGTTGAAAATTTCTCGAGTTATCGGTTTAGTCCCAAACCACTCTCAATGCATGTTTAAGGCCTCGTAGGCTCGGTTAAGGGACACTATGATTGATTTTGATTGAATTGTATTTGAATTGATAAGTGAGGTATGAAATGTATGTTTAAAATTGTTGTAAGTTTGGTAATGCTCCGTAACCATATTCTGACATTGAATACGGGTGAGGGGTGTTACACCGGAAATGGTGCCAACAACTTGACCATCTTCAGACGTACTAATGTTGTAACCCCCTAAACCTGATCTAGACATTATGGCCGAATCTCGAATATCTCATTGGCCATATTGATGGCGTATAAAATCATTAGCTATTTTCTTTTAAAAATCGTCGTTGTTAAAAAACGTTCTTGTTGAGAAAGTCAAATTTTGTTTGAAATTTTTTATCTTTAGAAAACTCAAGTTTTGATTTTTTTTAGAAATTGTCGTATTTCATTTAAAGCATCGTAGGGGATAATTTGAATATCTAAAGCTCGTTTGTCATTTTCAAAATGCAGATTGAATAAATATCTCATAAAATATCAAATTTGGGAGTAGATGGTGTTAAGTTTTGAAAACATATTATTGAATTTTGAAAACGCCATTGTTGGGTCATGTTTTACTAAGTTATGAAAAATCAATCATAAATTTTCAATTTCACAATCTTTTAAATAATAATTATAAAACCTAAACCAAGCAAAAAAAAAATCCAAAATAAAAATAATCCAAAGTCCAAAAGAAAATCCCAAGCAAAAGTCCACAACAATAAAAAAACACATCCCCAAAATATCAAGTACCAAAATAATATTTTTTTCTGAAAATGTCTGAGAGCACCTTCATAAGCCGAGCCCGTCCTAACCTCGATTATTATCTAAAAAGTGAGATTTAAAAAGGGGTGAGATTTAAAAGCCCAGTGTGAGATCAATAAAAATATAAACACATACATATCAAAATATCAATCTCATCATATCAATCATCATAATAATCACAAGTTATAATATTGATACTTATGTACAATGCATACTTTAAAAAGGATGCACATTTTATAAAATTTCCTACCCATCTACCTGCACACCATATATCGAGGTCCCCAGAACTTGTCCATCCAAAACACCATTTGTAGACAAGCCACCACTGATTTTTTAGATAAACTACTACTAATAAAACTGATGTAGGCAAGCCACCACTGAATTACAAATATACTGCCCTTGCTTCCACCTTTCACAAAATCCCACCCCATGCATGTGATATGGCAATTTTCACTTATAACACATGTCGATCACTTATACACTTATGCATGTAAACATGCTCTCATAATCACTTAGCACATAATAATCACTTTGAGAATGTTTAACATGCTTTTCACATTAGATCATAGATCTTGATTTATCATACACATAGACATAAATCGCATATGTTGAAAGCATCACATATAACACATAAGCCATATATCACATATCATGAGCATGAGATCTACACATACATCATAATTACAAACACAAACATATCGATTGTCAAGTGTTTCACAAAACCACTTGGTTAGAATAACTTACTTTGTATCCATCTCGATAAGTTATACAACTCTTCACGAATATTTTGAGTATTCATATTTTTAATATAATTAAATTATTAATAATAAAATATCAATGTCACATAAATAAATGGTATATATCCCACACTTTAGACTATAGATTTGATTTGCCTCAACTCTTATTGATGATTTCATTCAATTTATCTCACAAGAATATCTATCTTATAAGTAACATGTATTAGTGTGGATCTTTGAAAATGTTTTGTCACTTAAGTATTCTATCACATATAGTCTCAACATCATTTATCCCATGATATAATACCCTCAAAAGGAGAATAATTTTTTATGTAAGTTAGGGGTCTCCCCTAGAGTTATTGTTTTGCCTTTCAAAGTGATACGGAGTAGTTTTAGTACCATAGTACATAAAGAAATAAAAAAATTTACTATGACTCATGGAACTATACCATCTTGCCATGTCAAGGAAACACTAGGAAAAGGGTTTTTACAACAAATAGAGATGGAGCATTATCAAAAAATCAAGCAATCTAGAAATTATCATTATAATGAATGAAATAATTTTATTAAATTAGAAAGAGAAATGGAATAATGACAGGGAAAGGAAAAGAAAGAAATTATTTTTGGTCACTGGCGGCAGCAGTGAAGATGGTTCGATGGTGGCTTGGCAATGGCCCGACGGTTGAACGATAGTGGAGTTATGTGGTTCAACTATGGAGAGGGGAAGAAAAGAGTAGGTGAGGAAAAATAGAATAAAAGTGGATGAACAAGAGGATTTACGATGATGATGATAGCATTCACAGCGACAATCAGAGGAGGAAATGAAAAGAATGGAAGAGTGATGGCCATGAGAGGTGGTGATCGATGAAAGGAAGTTTGGGTCACGGTGGAGGAAGAAAAAGATTAGGAAGGAGAGAGTATGGTGAGAAAGGAAAATTAAAAATGAAAGAAAGTGAGAGGGAGAGGGAGAGGGAGGGGTATGGATGGCAATGCAAGGAAGGATGGCTTGGTCAACCATGGCCAAGTTCAATGTATCATGCAACAAGGTAAGAGGAAAGGTTATCACATGGGAGAGGACATGGAGTAAAAACGAGATCATGTACCCCCTAATTATAGTAAGTTTGACCTTCAAATGGTAGAAATAAGTCCTCCTCATTATGGTGAAAATGGTGGATAGAAATGCTCATTAAACATGAGGGAAAATTGTCCAAAAAATGAATTGAAGAGTGTTTATAATGAGGCTTGAACCTTGGACCACTAGGATAGATAAGTAGCTGTTAAACCACTAGGCCATCGTTTCCCTTATTCTCAAACTTCTGCAAATAAAAATTAAAATATGGAATGACATTTGCTTAGGGTTTGAAACAAAATTGTACTAAATAGAAATTAACGAGGGAGAAGGGATTCAAATGCAAACCATGAAGGACAGCTCCACCACTACTCAATCAATTTAATTTATATTTATTTATTTTCAAGTGAGCAAAATATTATCTAAATAAAAATTCAGCCGTGACCACTCTCGATTTATTAACCCAACTTTTACTAACTCAATTTTTGGGATATGACAACTCTCTCATCGTTAAAAAGAATTTCATCCTCGAAACTCCTATTGCCAAGCCAATTCACTTATCCACAAATTTCCTAAATTTTCTTACTGAACCAACCACCACACTTTCGTTGCGCAACTCTAATTCCAATGTAGTTCCTATACTTCACCATAAATCTCCAATGGATTTCCTATTTACTTACATGGATTGTCTCAAGGGACTATCTATAGAAATATCACTAATGATTTTCTCCTTCTATAATGCCTCGAATTTATGTGTGCAAGAAAGTGACACAATTGACTGTCTGATTCATTGGTTAAGTGTTTTAGCAATGTTTGGGAGTGTTTGAGAAGTCTTGTATTCAAATCTAGGCTTTAGCAAAAAAATCAGTTTTTCCTTTAAGTGAACCTTGGCATTGGCTGAAAGGCCTTATAATTATTTATGGTTAAAATATGACAAAGGAAGCATATGGTCTAGTGGCAATATGCATGTGGTCAGAGGTTCAAGCCAGGGCATGTGAATTTTTGGTTGTTCCTTGAATTAACTTGGATATTGGCGTGAAGGCTTTATAAAATATTAAGGATAAGTTATGTCATAAAGAGCCTATTGGCTTGATGGTAAGTGGGGTGATAAAGCTTCAAATGGGGATGGTGTTCGAGTCACGCTTGGAACGAAGAAATATTTATTTTTCTAACATGGGACGACCAATGTTAGAAGTAGATTCAAACTCTGTTGAGTGAAAGTTTAAACTGGTCTTGGAGTTATTATGGAGGATATTAAGGAGTGAATCAAGGAGGGATTTGAATGAAGTTCAAATTGGATGGTTGAGTGATTTATGGAGAAATTTTAGGAGGAGAAAGGGGAGTTTGAGGGTGAGTGGGTTTTGTGCCTAATTTGCTAAGGGGAACTCATAGTTTCAACTTTGGGTAGGGCGTGTGTTTTCATTTCAATTATTGAGAGCATGTTGGGGTCTTTCATGATTTGTTTGTGTTTCCTCTCTAAAGTCGAGATAGAATTTTTTTTGGGGGTTTTTTAATGTTTCAGTTTTGGCATTTCCTCTTCACTGCTTAGCCGAATACATCTCTTCCTTCCTTCACCATTCTTTCATTCGATATTCTCTACAAAACTCCCTCTATCGGATTTTTTGTTAGTTTTCTCCCCCTATCAGTTTTGAACTGACATTATTTGCTCTTATGAAGTGGTCGAATACATCTATCTCTTCTGCTCACTTTATTTTCTTTCTTCTCGCTTTTCTTTTCCTAGGTCGAATACATTTCTATTGCCTCTTATTGCACCTTGATTTTGTGGAGCCGATTTTACTGCTCCTTTCTCAACTCTGTTGCGATGTGGTGAGTTCACACAATTATCTTCTAGTACTCTTGTTTATTTCTTGTTGTTTTCTTCATGGTTTAAGCCAAGTATCTTGGTCTTTTGTGACTGATTCTTTATTCCTTCTTTTTATGAATATGTTCTTTGGGTTTCAAAACTTGAGAGGAGTAAAGGATTTTATGAGTGTACAGTAAGCATAGATTATATGTTACTCCAAATGGAGGTTTCTGATAATATGTTGCATAAAAAGATATCAATGGTGGCGAGTATTAGCCATTCTGAGGGAGAATCAGGAATGGTGCCAGCTAAGAATGGGCACGTAGCCCTTGTCCCCAAATTTAAGTAGCATAAAGTGTTAGTTGTTTGGGATTTTTCGCCAGGGTATGGTAGGGTGGCTGCACCAATCTCAAGATCAAGTAGGCAAACTACAACCACTGATCTAGTTAATGGAGAGGTAATCTATTGGTTAAGTATTTTCGGTAGAGGCTGTTTTTGATAAGTTTATTGGGATTCAATTAACCCTATTGACAAGTGCTTAATGGATTGCCTTGTTTGAATGTAGGTTGGAGTTCTCGTGGGTCATTCACACATTTTGCAATCAGGTGTGTATCCACATTATCTTAAACCGTAAATCGTTGAAAGCTGATTAACTAGAAAATATGGCACTTGATGCTACAAGGGCGTGTGATCGCACATATGGTAATTCGAGCCCACGAAACATCGACGTTTGACTGTAAAGGCCACCATGAGCAATCTCATGGGTTTTGGGCCACGTTAGGCCAAAATGGGCCATGTGGGCCCAATGGGCTTATGGGCCCTACACGGGTAAATCTCAAGGACATGTGGAAATTATTGGACCCGACTGTGTCGTTCACATGGCTAAGCTCATTTCTGGGCTTCCTAAGCCACATGGACCGCATAATGGGCCTTGGGCCCATTCACACTGTAGATTGTTAAGGTAAGAATGACCATAATACCCCTATAAGGTAAAATGATTATAATACCCTTGTAGGGTAAAATGGCCGTAATGCCCTTGTAGGGTAAATTGACCGTAATGCCCCTGTAGGGTAATTTGATCGTAATGCCCTGTAGGGTAAAATGACTGTAATGCCCCTATAAGGTAAATTGACTTTAATGCCCCTGTAGGGTAAATTGACCGTAATGCGCTGTAGGGTAAAATGACTGTAATACCCTTGTAGGGTAAAATGACTATGATGCCCCTATAAGTAAAATGACTGTAATACCTCTATTAGGTGAATTGACCATAATACCCCTAAAGGGTAAAATAATTATTTTGCCCTCGAGGGTAAATGACTGATTTGTCTTCGATGTAAATGATTGATTTGCCTGTGACATAAATGACTGATTTTGAGTATGACATTTTGCATACACGACATACTGCATGTGTAACACCCCAAACTCGGCCTATAAGTTAGGCCCGAATCTGGCGTGTCACACTGAAGATTTTTCGAAAACCATGCTTTCATTAGAAACCCTTCTTAAAGAATTTAAAACTTTCTGCCATGTAAAACCATAGATTTCGTTTGCTTATCTTCAAAACGTAGTTTATTAAAAGTCATTCTCTTGCAAAAAACATTATTACTTCCAAAACCTTGTTTGTTGTGGAAGTTTGATTCAAACATTTTCGAATACGTGCTATTTTGAAAATAGTGGTTATAGTTTTCAAAACCCATGTCTAACAAGACCAGCAATTTGTAATTTAAAGAAATACCATATAAAAGTTAAAAAGAAAAACCCAATGGCCTTATTATAAAAATTATTAACACAATAATTTAAAATAACTAAATTAAACTAAGATAGCTAAGTTTAGTCCTTAAACAAAAACAAACGTGTGGCCACCTCCGAGTCCTCCGTAGCTCCAAATCCTCTAAGGCTGGGGATTACCTGCACGGTTAAAAGAAAGGGGTGAGTTACAAGAACTCAGTGTGTAATCCCCTGATACGGTCACAGTTTGGGCCTGAGCCCATACTATATCAGTCTGGGCCTAAGCCCTATTTGTACCAATCTAGGCCTAAGCCCTATTCGGTAACAATCTGGGCCTAAGACCCAAGTTATAATAATGCAATGGAGATGTACCCACCCCAATCCAACCAAACTCTCCATGTGGGGACCATGTCGACCCACCCATCCAAAACTCTGCAATAATGCAGCCAAGCTGCTAATAACAACGCAGGAAAGTTGCTAATATATATATATATAGCTCTAAGTCTTCAGTAGCGGTATTATATTTGGCACAAATCCATCAGTAACTGTATTATGTTTCACACATAGCCATCAGCAACAGTAATATAATTGGCACATAGCCTTGGGTAAATATGATTGATCAGCAATGGTAATATAATCGGCACATAGCCTTAGGTAAATATGATTGACATCGAGACATCGATATATATGTTAGGCAGATAGCCACGGGTAAGTATGATTAGCATAAAGCCATAATCAAGATGGCACAGAGCCATATTTTGGTTGGCAAAGAGCCATAACCAGATTACGTGGAGATGCTACTAGAACGGTATGTGGCGATGCCACTAAAACTGTACTTCCTCCAATCAGTAAACCCAACCGAATGCAATACGTTATGTATATCATGCTCAATCATTACACGTGTGTGCAAAATGGCCAAGCTTAGTAATAATCATTTACACACAGATTAAAAACATAACAGTTACACGATTACAGTCAAATCAGTTAAAATACGGTCATACATTCACAGTTAGAACAGTCATAGTCCTAATCAATCAGTTACCTACAAGGGCAAAATAGATATTTACCATGTAAGGGTATTTCGATAATCCTAACCTTCTGGGGTATTTCGGTAACTTAACCCATAGAGGGTATTTCAGTAATTTCATAAATCGGGGTAATTCGATAATTTTGGAAACTGGGGGTATTTCGATAATTTTACAAACTGGGGTATTTTGGTAATTTCACAACCCAGGGTATTTCAGTAATTTTGCAAATCGGGGGCACTACAATAATTTTATAAATCAGTGGTATTTTAAAAAGAGATAACAATGCGAATGAGCCTAGGGCCTATTCTCGATCCAAATGGGCCCGCATGCTCATGTGGCCCATTTAGCCCAAATCTAGCGACATATATGAGATTCACATAGACCAATCCAATATCTACTACACAACCATACAATTTATCTGATTGGGCCCACGGCCCATTGGCCCGACAAGGTCCCTTTCAAGCCATCGTGGCCCAAACATCCTGAACCCACAAGAACACTCATGATGGCCTCAACTATCGCATAGAAGCCCCCACACATGTGCTCGCACGCACGTGTGGCAACCATTGCTTTGTGACTAGCATTTTGGCATTTGCCGCTCTACAACTAGAGTAGTGAGAAATGCACACCTGATAGGAATCTGGAGTTAATCCGCGCTCCGAACACTCCTATGCCCAAACGTCAACCAAGGTATCCTTTCACTCCTCACAGATTGATCTATTTAAAGCCAGCTTCTCACCTTCCCTCATGCTAGCTTCCCAATGTGGGATTGCTCCTTCAGCAGAGTTTAAATCTATCACAACCACTTGCCATCCCAACTTTGTAAAATAAATATCCCTTTTTGCTTGCAATGGGATTTGAACCCTTGCCCTCTCCTATGCTACAGAAGCTACATGCCACCACAACACAATCTCCTTTTGTGCCTTAAAACATGCGCAACTAAATATAAACCTATGGGCCAAAGTCTAAATTTATTTAAAAAGAAATCAAAATTAATTGCAAGCATCAAGACTTGAACCTTGGACCCCTTGCTTCTTCTATGGTGTCATTTCCTTGTCTCCCATGTGGCGTTATTTACCACTAGACCACAACTCTTTTTTGTGTCATTTTTCTCCACATTTTATTCTTAAAGCCTACTTACTAACTCATAGGGTTTTATTCACCTAAAACCAATTTTTTTCCTAAAGAACTGGTTTGATCCCGGGACTTCATGGAAGCCCCTTAACCTTCCAAAATCACTCACCTAATAGGTCCAACTTGCATTAGTGTCATTCTCTTATTGTCAAAAATTTTAAACGCTCCCGTGCCCAAGGACCAATAGGCCTAATTCTACTAGGCCCAAATTTGGGCGTTACAAATCTACCCCCTTAAAGAAATTTCATCCTCAAAATTTCCAACTATAGAATAGTCACACATCCTAAACTAGAACAATATGCTCTTACTGCGCACTCTGATTCTAATATCCCTATCATATCTTAACTAGAACTTGGAACTCCCTACACCTACTCAAAACACCTAACCATCAAAGTAGACAGTTATCTCATACGCAACCAATTTCTATATCCACACATCACATCCAAACCAAACACACATAAAATAAATTAAAAAAATACAGTCCAAAGCCTAAAGAAATCACCGTATTTCAAACTCACTGTATTTAAATTTCTAAACAAACAAAAGTATTCAAAAAACTTACAGATTCAATGCCGGAGACTCAATGTACCACACTTTCAGAAAACGGTAAATACAACATTTCAGAACTTCAAAACTTGTCAAGGTTTTTTTTTTTGAAACAACACCTTCAGAAATTCAATTTTGAAAGCCCATTCTACAACCGAGTTTTACAACCTGGCTCTGACACCATAAATGTAACACCCAAAATCCAGCCTAGAAGTTAGGCTCGAATCTGGCGTGTCACATTGAAGAGTTTTTTGAAAACCATGCTTTCATTAGAAACCCTTCTTGAAGAATTTAAAACTTTCTGACATGTAAAACCTCAAATTTCGTTTGCTTATCTTCAAAACGTAGTTTATTAAAAGTCATTCTCTTGCAAAAAATATTATTACTTTCAAAACCTTGTTCATTGCGGAAGTTTGATTCAAACATTAGTGAATACGTGATATTTTGAAAATAGTGGTTATAGTTTTAAGAACCCGTGTTTAATAGACCAGCAGTTTGTAATTTAAAGAAATACCAAATAAAAGTTAAAAAAAAACCCAATGGCCTTATTACAAAAATTATTAACCCAATAATTTAAAATAACTAAATTAAACTAAATTCGTGATGTTTAGTCTTTAAACCAAAGCTGACGTGTAGCCACCTCCGAGTCCTCCGCAACTCCAAATCCTCTAAGGCTGGGGATTACCTGTACGGTTAAAAGAAAGGGGTGAGTTACGAGAACTCAGTGTGTAATCCCCTGATACGGTCATAGTCTAGGCCTGAGCGCATATAGTATCAGTCTGGGCCTAAGCCCTATTCGGTAACAATCTGGGCCTAAGCCCCAAGTGATAACAATCCAATGGATATGTACCCACCCTAATCCAACCAAACTCTCCACCCGTACCAACCAAACTCTCCATGTGGGGACCATGTCGACCCACCTAGCCAAAAAACTCCAATAATGCAGCCAAGCTGCTAATAACAATACAACAAAGCTGCTAATATATATACGACTATAAGCCTTCAGTAGCGGTATTATAATTGGCACAAAGCCATCAGTAACTGTATTATGTTCGACACATAGCCATCAGTAACGATAATATAATTGGCACACAGCCTTGGGTAAATATGATCGACACAGAGTCATCGATATATATGTTAGGCACATAGCCACGGGTAAGTATGATTATCTCAAAGCCATAATCAAGATGGCACAGAGCCATATTTAGGTTGGCATAGAGCCATAACTAGATTACGTGGCGATGCCACTATAACGGTATGTGGCGATGCCACTAGAGCGATTTGTGGCATTGCCACTAAAACAGTACTTCCTCCAATAATCAAACCCAACCCTATGTAATATGTTATGTATGTCATGCTCAATCATTACATGTGTATACAAAATGGCCATGCTTAGTAATAATCATTTACACACATATTAAAAACATAACAGTTACACAACCATATTCAAATCTGTTAAAACACAGTCATACATTAACAACTACAACAATCATAGTACTAATCAGTTAGTTACCTGCAAGGTAAAACATATATTTACCCTGTAAGGGTATTTCGATAATCCAACCCTTCAGGGGTATTTTGATATCTTTACCTATAGAGGGTATTTTGGTAATTTCATAAATCAAGGGTAATTCGATAATTTTGTAAAATAGGTGTATTTTGATAATTTTGCAAATCGAGGGTATTTCAGTAATTTTACAAATTAGTAGTATTTAAAATAGAGATAACGATGCGAATGGGCCTAGGGCCATTCTAAGCCCAAATGGGCCCACATGCTTGTGTGGCCCATTTAGCCCAAATCTAGCCATAGATATGAGATTCACTTAGGTCAGTCTAATATCTACTACACAATCATACACTTTAACCGATTGGGCCCACGGCTCATTGGCCCTACATGGCCCCTTTCAGGCCATCGTGGCCCAAATAGCCTAAACCTATAAGAACACTCATGATGGCCTCAACTATCATGTCGAAGCCCCCACACATGTGCTCGCACGCTCATGTGGCTACCACTTTCATGTGACCGGTATTTTGACATTTACCGCTCTACAACTAGAGTAGTTCGAAATACACACCTGATAGGAATCTGGTGTTAATCCACTCTCCGAACACTCCTATGCCCAAACACCAACCAAGGTATCCTTACTCTCCTCATAGATTACTCTATTTAAAGCCTGCTTCTCACCTTCCTCAAGCTAGCTTCCCGATGTGGGATCCCTCCTTCAGCAGAGTTTAAATCCATCACAACCACTTGTCGTCCCCACTTTGCAAAATAAATATCCCTTTTTGCTTGAAATGGGATTCGAACCCCTGCCCTCTCCTATGCTCAGACGCTATATGCCATCACAACACAAGCTTCTTTTATGATTTAAAACATGTGAAACTAAAGATAAACCTATAGGCAAAGTCTAAATTCATTTAAAAAGAAATCAAAATGAATTGCAAGCACCAAGACATCAACCTGGGGACCCTTGCTTCCTCTATGGCGTAACTTCCTTGTCCCCCATGTGGCGTCATTTGCCACTAGACAACAATTCCTTTTTGTGTCATTTTTCTCCACATTTTATTCTTAAAGCCTACTTACTGACTCCTAGGGTTTTATTCATATAAAACAAAAATTTTTCCTAAAGCCCAGGTTTCATCCTGGGACTTCATGGAAACTAACTAACCTTCCAAAATCACTCACCTAATAGGTCTAACTTGCATTAGTGCCATTCTCTTGTTGTCAAAAATTTGTAAACGCTCCCGTGCTCAAGGTGCAATGGACCCAATTCTACTAGGCACAAATTCAGGGCATTACAGCATGGGGTTGGGATACTGTTATGGAGGAAGGACTATACTGGTGGCTCTACCACAATCATTGTTATTGGTGGCTTTGCCACATATACTGTTATTGGTAGCTTTACTGTGATATTGTTACTGGCAGCTTTACTGCAATACCATTGCTGGTAGCTTTACTGCGATACTACTGATGGTTGTGTGCTGATCATATCACTACTACTGATGGCTTTGTGCCGATCATATTACCATTACTGATGGCTGTGTGCCGATCATATTACTACTATCGATGGTATTGTGCCAATCATATTATTGTACTCATGACATTATATCTATCTTGTTTACGGCTCTTAGCCATTCTGATTACTGGAAACTTTGCTACGATACTGATTAGTGCCACAACTAGTGCTGATATTGGTGTGTTGGCTTGGTGGGTTGATTTTATCCCCACATGGTGTGTTGGTTGGTACGGGTGGTGTGTTGGATGGATTGGAATAGGGTGCATGATTGCATTGTTACATTTCTGTTATGAATACTATCATTGTATTGGGCTTATGCCCACATGTATTCGATTTCTGATTCTGATATTGTATTGGGCTAAGGCCCCCACTACACTGTTACTATTTTGGGTTAAAGCCCACATACGGAAAAGTTGTTCTATTACGAAACAGAGGCTCAATCCCAACCTTAGACGATTGGAGCTACTTAGGACTCGGAGGCATATATGTTACGCTTAGACTTATTTACTTAAACGATAGGCCTATTAAACCTAAGATTACTTTATTTATTTGATACTTAATCGATAGTGATAAAACAGTTTTCATAAACTCACCCTTTTTTCATAAACTAGTTTTCACAAAGCACTCCAATATGACACCGCCAGATTCGGCCATAACGTCTAGGCCGGGTTTGGGGTGTTACACTTCCCAAATTCTCAATTTCACAAATACATAATTAACAACAAAATTTTAGGTAAAACCAATCATCAATCAGTGCAAGGCACAATTAGACTGGACGATAAAAGTACAATCATTGATGCCAGATGTGTCTTGATCCTCCCGACGCCTAGTACCATAAACCAATCTCTAATTTTAGTTTTTACTCAAAGCTTGTGTTTAACTTAAAGAATGACATGAGCGATCTTTAACACGATGCTCAATGGACCCACTTCTCAAGCATATTGCTAACTTTTCCAACACTCACTTAAATGGCACTTATTACAATACTTATAAATAAAAATTTCCCATTTATCCAATAGAACCTCTAATACTAGCTTTTAGAAAATTCTATGATGGTGTACCCTCTTTGGCCCACTTCAAATGTCATGAATTTGGGCCAGTAGAACTAGACTTCCACTTATTTTGTACTTTGTTATTTTCATTTTTCTCGCTTTCCAACCACTTAATCCTTTCTAATATCTTGTTCTTCTCAACTGTAGTCTTAAAACCCCCTTTCTATAACTCCCTACATTGTTTTGGATATTGTATCATCCCTAGTTTCATGATTTCCTTATTTAACAATAGACACATTTAACGATGTAACTTGTCATAGTGTTAGACACAGGTCCTTGAAAAGCTAACGACTAATCTTGGGTTACTTGACATTGTGCTCCTTGAAAATCACATACCACGAGTTTGCATACCTCAGGTTTTCATACCACTTTCTTGAGTCTAACATTTTATGTTAATCTATAATTTAAAAATAAAACATCTAACTATTTCCTGGTCAACCTTTGGCCCCAACATGCTAAAGCGCCCTAGCCATGGCATGCAACACTGCATTGTCAATAGGCTCCTGACGATCCTCCTCAATGGTATGAGTATTTTCAACTTGGTCAACCACTACCTAGGGTTCAGTCATGGGCTCAGGTCTACGTACTTCTGATACAAATGAATCTATTTGGGTTCCCAAACCCTACTCTCCACGAGCTCTCATACCCCCAATACGAACGCATTGTGTACTCATCCTTTCATCCAATTCTTATGTTTTATGGAGGTTTTTTCTAACAATTAGAAATGAGCTTTCATTTTCAATTCAACTTTTTTTTAACTTCTAAAAGTTTTGTCACTATAATATCTGTATTTATAGTTTTCAGAATCTAGAGTTTCATAGTCTATAGAATTCTATAGTTTCACCGTAAAAATTTAGTAACCCAGAAGTACTTATCTGGGCAAGCTTCGGAGTCTCAGATTTTCAAAATAGAATCAAAACTTCATTTAAAATGAGTTTTAACTATGGCTTGGATTTTTCCCAAAATACCCTTTTTTTCACAAATATGCATGCATTTTAGAAAAAATAAACCATAGTCTGATTTTTTTTAATCGGACTCTGATACCACTAAATGTAACCGCCTAAACCCGGTCTAAGCGTTATGGCAAAAAATCGAAGATCACATTAGCCATATTGGTGGCGTAGAAAATCATTTAGCTACTTTCCTTAAAAATCGTTGTTGCTAAAAATGTCTTTATTGAGAAAATTGAATTTTGTTTGAAAATGTTCATCTTTAGAAAACTCATGTCCTGATTTTTTTTAGAAAGTGTCGTACTTCAATTAAAACATCGCAACGAATAATTTTCTCATCTAAAACTCATTTTTTATTTTCAAAACATAGACTTAATATATAACTCATAAAATATCAATTTTCATATGGTGTTGAATTTCGAAAACAAAGTATTGAATTTTAAAAATTCCTTGGTTGGGCCTTGTTTGACTTAGTTATGAAAAATCCATCATAAATTGTCAATTTTACAATCTTTTAAATGATAATTTTAAAACCTAAATCATGCAAAATAATCAAAAATCAAAATAAATTAATGTCCAAAAGAAAATCCCAATCAAAAGTGCACAGAAATAAGAAAACACATCCCCAAAATATTGAGTACCTAAATAATATATTTTTCTAAAAATGACTGAGAGCACCTACATTATCTGAAAAGTCAAAATTAAAAAGGGGGGAGCTTTAAAAGCCTAGTAGGAGATCATCACACACGTATCAAAATATCAATATCATAAAATCAATCATCATAATAATCACAAGTTCTAATACTGATACTTATGCATGAACATGTCAATGCATACTTTAAAAACGATGCACATTTTATAAAATTTCCTACCCATCTTTGTCCCACACCTTAGACTACAGATCCGTTTTGCCTCAGCCTTTATAAACAATTTCATCTGATTTGCCTCAGCCCTTATAAACAATTTCACTCGATCTATCTCACAAGAGGATCTATAACATAAGTAACATATATTTGTGTGGATCTTTGAAATGTTTTGTCACTTAAGAGATCTATCACAAATAGTCTCAACATCACTAACCCCACAATCTAAGACACTCGAATGGGGAATAATTTTCGATGCGAAGTTAGCGGTCTCCCCTAATATTATTGTTTTGTCCTTCAAAGCGATAAGTAGTAGTATTAGGACCATAGTATATAAATAAATAATAGTAAAATATCATTATGACTCATGGAACTATACCATTTGGACATGCTAAGGAAAAACCAAGAAAAGGGTTTTATACGACCTAAAATGATCCTTACATACAATTGATTAATTCAAATCGATCAATGAATCGAGACGGAGTGTTATCAGAAAATTGGTTGATCTAGAAAGGGTCATTACAATTAAAGAAAGAGTTTGATTAAATTAAAAAGAGAACCGACACAAGGAGAGGAGAAAGAAAAGAAAAGAAAGGTTTGTTGTCACAGCCGGTGGTGATGACGGTCCGACGGTGGAGGAGCTATGTCCGATAGTGGATAAGTGGTGGTCCAACAGTAATGGAGTTATGTGGTTTTTCTAAAGAGAGGGGAAGAAAAAATAGGTGAAAAAGAAATAGAATAAAAGTGGTGGAGGAGGAGGAGGACTAGCTGTGGTGCACGATGGCGATCACAGTGATGCTCATAGCAGATATGGGAGTAGGGAGTTGAAAAGAGTAGAGGAGCAAAAGTAATGAGAGGTGGTGATTGGTGGAAGGAAGTTTGGGTCACGGTAGAGGAAGAAAATGATTAGGGTGATGGTAGTGGTTGTTTGCAAAAATGAGAGAAAATGGTGAGAAAAGAAAATGAAAAATAAAAGAAACTTAGAGGGAGAAGGGTTATGGATGGCAATACAAGGGAGGAAGGCTTGGGCAACCGTGGCCAGGTTCAATGTATCATGCAACAAGGAAAGAGGTGAGGTTATGGCAAGGGAAGGGGACATGGAGTAAAAAGTGAATCATATACCCCGTAACTATGGTAAGTTTGACCTTCTAATAGAGGAAACAAATCCACCTCAATTTGGTGAAAAAGGTGGATGGTAATGCTAATTAAACATGAGGAAAAATTGTCAAAAAAAATTAATAAAAGAATGTGAACAATGAGGCTTGAACCTTAGACCACTGGGATAGATAAGTAGCTACTAAACCACTAGACTAGTATTTCACTTGTTCTCAAACTTGCGCAAATAAAAGTAAATATATGTCATGACATTTGTTAAGGATTTGAAACAAATTTGCACCAAATAGAAATTAACGAAAGTGAAAGGATTCGAACTCAAATCATCACGGACAACTCCACCACTACTCAATCACTATCATTGATACTTATTTATTATCTAATAAGCCAAAGATTATCTAAATAAAAATTTAGTCGTGACAAGTCTTGGTTCAATAACCCAATTTCTATTAACCCGACTTTTTGGATGTGACAAACATCCAAAGTGTGAATACTGCAATAAAGTATAGAAACACAAGGCTATTTCCACAAGTATATGGGTTGAGTTGTAATATAAATTTACAATGAAGTAGGTGAGTACTTTGATGTTTGTACCCAAAGAAGGCAAGTGCCAGATCAATTCAAACCCCAACACTGAAAGATCTAATTAGTACTTTTAAATTAATTATAGTATGAAAATATGAAATAATAGATTTTTAGGGTTTTTATAATAATAAAGACAAAGTAACATAAAAGAAATAGACTTCAAGAGATAGAAAAGGGAGAATAAATCAAACCTTGATTATGTGTGATTATCTCACTTCGATAATCTACATCAACTGTCATTCCGGGTTCCTTGTCAATCAACTAGTCACTACACTAGCAGGATCTTCCAAGTTTCAACTAACATAATGAGTCAACAAGAACTACTTTTCTTCCAACCTCAAGGTCTAGACTGGATTGGGTTGAAGGCATTCATGGATGGGTCATACTAGTTCTGGGTTAATTCCAAACTTAATAACTTTCCAGGGTTGTCAAGCCTAGGGTTTGCTTCACGTTCTTCCTTTCCCGAATAGCTGATCCGTGAAGTAACCCTACAAAATAGTTAACATATCATACCTCCACTCACTAATCCCTATAAAGGGATTAGGTCCTCATGGCTTTCATAGACAATATAGAAACAAGATAAAGAGAAAGCATGCTAATTAAATTGACAAGATAGAGTAAACAGAAAAGCATGATTGTATTGAGATTAATCGTGAATCCACAACATTTTAATGCTTCCACAATTAAAATCTCTTGGAATCAATACAAGCAACTTAAATACATCTAAATCCTAAAATTTAAATAAAATATTAAACTAAATTTTACATGGAGAATGTACGCTAAAGAAATGGTGTCCACAACAAGTGACAAATGAGCCTATTTATAGTCTTCAGGTGGCCGTCATCCTTAACCTTAGGTCAGCTGACGCTCTCAAGCTTTAAAGTTGATTTTGTAGACCAAAACACCCCAGTTTCGTGTTTAATTTCTATCATAAAGTTGATGTCGCGAAAGATCAGGACATGTGTCGCAACAAAGTAATCAGTATACTCCTCTACAACCATCTTCAAGGGTATGTCGCAACACCTTTAGTTTATGTTGGGACATTAAAGGCAGTCTTGAACTTTCTCTATTGTGCTCCCTATGTTGCAACATCAAACATCCTGTGTTGCGACATGGAGACTAGTATCGGTTTAGTAGACGTTCTAAAAATCTCCTGCCTACTCTAAAAGTATGTAAGCTCTCTCCTAGGCCTCATTAGGCCCCTAAGGTCAATAAAAGACTCAATTTTCTCATTTTATTGAATATAAATAAAACTACAAAAAATTAACTAAATCATCACGAAAATGCTTGTATCCAAGCTCCTTAAATGTGGAAAATAGTTTAATCTGCTATATCGAATTACGATAGATCAATCTTCTACTCAAATAATGAGTCAACAAGGACTACTTATCTTTCGACCTCACGATCCAAACCGGTTTGGGATGAAGGTGTTCATAGATAAGCCATACCAATTTTGGGTTAATTCCTACCTTGATGACTTCCTAGGGTTCTCAAACAAAGGGTTTAGGTTATTCATTTCTTAAATAGTTGATCCATCGAGTAACCCTATAAAATAATTAACAATTTATACCTCTACCCGTTAATCCCTCATAGAGGGATTAGTTCCTCATGGTTTTCATAAACAATATGGAATTGATGTAAAGAGAGAACATGACAAATGAATTGAAGTGTAATGTAACATCCTTAAAGTGGGGTCTTTGCATTTTGTGTGTTTGCATGTGACAATATGTTTACTGTGCTAGTTTAGCATGTTTTGGGGCCTAAGCATGACCTCGGGTTAGGCCTGAGTCATGGATAAAATTTTTGTTTTGACACTTAGGAATAGGGAGTTAAGGAAGTTAGGGTTAAGAGATATTATTTGAAGGTTGTAACATGAATAATCTAGTGGCAAAGTGGCAAGGGAGGCGCCACTAAGGTGCTTGGTTGGTGACGCCATAGGCAGGGAAGGGGGGAGCTCAGGTTCGAGCTGTAGAAATCCCTTTTCTGCTTATTATTTTGACGCTAAGGTGGGAAGATGTGTGCTCAGGTAGGACTCTGTTGGAAGGATATGGATTAAGTTAACTTTAAGTACTAGGTGTAGGACTCATTCAAACTTGTTTGAATGAGTGGATGAGAGGAATCCAATGAGGGATGAGGGGGGACGATAAGTGTTTCAGTATGAGTGGGTTATGCTTGGCCGAATCTTTGGGTTGTGGTGTAAGTTTAGGAAGCAATAGGTTGGTACTTGGAACAGGGGTGAGCCGAATGTGCTTTGGGGAAAGGCTAAAATCGGCTAGCTTTAGGAGTCTTTCTTTTCTTTGTTTAGTGTCAAATCGAAACCCCTCTCATTTATCTTCTCTTTTTGTTTTTGTTCCTTTTTGCACAAGCCGAAATCCCTCTTGTTCTCCTTCTCATCTTTAGTTTCTCTTCTTTGCCAAATCTTGGGTCTATTTCCTTTCCACCTTTTCCATCTTCAAAACCAGAAGCCTTGTTGTTTCTCTTTTGCTTTCATCTAGTATTTTGGCCGAATACCCTTAGCCTCATTCCCTTCACTTCTCATGTGTTCTAATCCTCTTTGAAGAGCCGAATCTCTTGGTAAGTGGCTTCTTTTCTATTTGATCCTCTGTTAAAGATCTGTATTAAACTTCATTCTTGTTTCATGTGGGTAGCTAAAACCTCTGAGATCACTAGGGCGTGCCAAAACTTTTGTGATTTGGTGGCCGAATCTGTCAACTAAGGTAAGGATGTGTCAAACTCTTTTGGTTTCAGGATTCATGTTATGGCTGAATGGCCTTTAGATTCCTAATGATGTGTTAAAGCCGATTGTAGGGAGGAGAGTAGCCAAATACAGTGGATTTTTGAGGTTTGGTTGCCGATTAAGGAAAGGGTTCTTGGCGTTTCGGATTTGGTTCTTATTCTTTCAAAAGACGAAGACTGATTATCTTGGTGTGAGAGCTTGGCCGATTGTAAAGGGAGATCCTTTGAGTAGTTTTGGGATTTGGTTGGAAACCAAATCAGCATTAAGGTGATTGCCTTTGTGTGATACATCTTCGGGATTTTGGTGTTTAGCTGAATGGCTTTAATCTTAAAATTTTATGTTGGCCGATTGTAGGGCAGAGTGAGGGCTAACGTTTTGGGACTTCGTTTAGATCTACAAATAGTCAGGTGTGTAACGCTTACACACTTTGTTAGTTTGACATGTTTATTGTGTTTCTGTTATAGCCATTAAACCAGTAGCCATGCCTTGTGGGCATGAGCATGGACTCCGGGTAAGTCCCCTGACTATGAATCTCGGTATATGCTATCATGTCATTGTTAAATGTATGCCATGTGTTATTTGTATCACTATATGTTATTATGCCACGATTGATATGGACATGATGGTGTGATTGTTGAGTGGAGGGGAAGAATTATTTGGACTGTCACCAGTGGTTTTGACCACACGACGGTTTGCCCCCGTCTTTGATTTGATAAATTGTGACTAAGTCCTAGTGGTTTTGACCATATATGAATATAATGTCTCATCCCAGTGGTTTGGTACCACAGTGGGTTGGCCCTACATGTTAATTACGAGATTGTCATTAGTGGTTTTGACCACACGATGGGTTGGCCCATCACTTGATTTGTGACTACGGTCATCAGTGGTTTTGACCACACCGATATATATTTGTGACTACGGTCACCAGTGGTTTTGACCAACAGTGGTTTTGACCACCAGTGGTTTTGACCACACGGGGTAGATAAAGGAGATTGGATGGTTAGGTTATGGGGTTGCATGATTTGCATGTTTTCACTGATGATTTGTGTAAGTGCTTGCACTATCGGGTTGGGGATTTATACACTGAGTCTTGGTGACTCACCCCTTCCCTTATATTTTGCAGATGAGGCATAGATTACGGATATGGAGCCGGGGAGGACTCAAGGCGGCCATGCATGCTCGTTTAGGTTTTGATTTTCTTTTAGTTACTATTTCAAATTTTATTTATTTACTTATATTTGATGTTGGTTTGTAATAAGGACGCTAAGAATTAGTTTGGGTTTTTTTTAGATTTTATTTTAATTATCGTATGCATATGATTAATAAGCTGATTTGCTTTAGTAACTGAAATTAAATTGGGATTTACAAAACTACACTCTATATCGGGTTTTTAGAACGTTACCATTGGGTGACATTATTCACAAGGTAATGACAAAACTAATAAAGATGATTTCAAACCTAAATTTTCAACAACGTGTAATATCAAACGAATTTCTTAAGCATTTGTTTTTCTGGATTGTTAAGCAACACGAAAACGTTTTCAACAACACTTTATATAAGGTTTTCCAAACTTTAAGATCGATAACAGAGTTTTTAGTAAAATAAACCGGGGAACTTGTTTATTCAAACATTTTTACCCCGTAGCATGCCAGATTCAATCATGGTGTGTGTTGCCCGGTTTTGGGGTGTTACAATTTTGGTATCAGAGACAAGTTCAAGGGCTCGGCTATGGGCCCAAGGCCCAAAATGTTTAATGTAAGGTTTTGAAAGTTTTATGGAAAAGGTACATGGTTTGAACAGCATGGCACCGAGTCTCCGGCACCAATGCACCCAAGTAAGTATCCCTAACCATTGTGTGAATTTTATGTGGGGGAAATGGGTATTTTGGGATCGTAGATTAGAAGACTAAGAGTTATTGAACCTAAAAATAGCTTACTCCAACACAAATTACATAAGACTTAAAGATCCACTAAACAAACCTGTGAGTACGTCGCTAAGTTGAGAGTGTGGCAACTGTTGTGCGCATGTCTAGGAATGGATTCAGGGGAAGCTTGGTATTTAAGCAGTCCTAGTGACTCACCTCCTCTTCACTCGAATCCTACCTAGTGCGTAATGACGGTTCACCCCAACTGAGACAACTTATTCACAGGCTAAATTCAATAACTAAAACCCCAAAGGGACTAGCCACCTTGTTTTGTACAACCCTAAAATTAACCTATGGTTCTAAAATTACCAAAGTACCCTTGATTTGGAAGATGACCAAAATACCCTTGATTTGAAAAATGACCAAATTACCCCTAACTCGTAAAAATTACCAAAATACCCTTAATTTCTAGAATTTAAAATACCTATGATTTGTAAAGGTTTCTGAATTGACACTAAATTATTACTGAAATACCCCGATAGGTTAATTACGAAAATACCCCCGAGTAGTGAAATGACGAGAATACCCCTACACGTGGAATGTGGGTGGAGGAGTTTATTGATGAGTGAATGTGATTCATGATTTAGGGTAGAGGACTGTAAATGAAAACTTTGTGATGATCGAAAGAACCACTACCAAATTTCTTTACATAAAACTTACTCGTGGGTAATCAGTGGAACAGAAGCTAATTCAAAAAAAATTTTTTAAGCAGATAAATTACGATTATAGACATGAGTACTAGGGGACATGGTCGTAATGTGTGAGGGCGCAGTAGAGGCGAAATGACCGTATCAGAACCCGTTAGGTCTGGTCAAGGGTCTGAGAATGAGATACTACCACCACCACCGTGTAGAGTATCGTGATCAATCGGGGAAGATGCAAATGTTGCAGCGATGTTATGAAAAGTCTTTGGAGAGAGTGGCTGGAGCAGGTGGAGGTACGGGAGCTCGAAAATCCGTATCTGAGCAACTCCAAACCAATGGAGCTGAGGTATTCCGAGGTGTATCTTGTGGGGTGCCCAATATGGCTAAGTATTGGTTGGAAGCAACAGAATGAATCATGGACGATTTGGATCTGACGGCTGAGGAGAAACTAAAAGGAGTAGTGTCGCTTCTCTGAGATGAGTCATACCGATGGTGGCTCACGATTCGAGGATGGTCCGCAGCGGATGAGCTCACTTGGGATTATTTCAAGGCGACTTATCGTAAGAAGTATGTTGGGACCAGATTATATTGATGCGCAGAGAAAGGCGCTTCGAGGTCGGGTTCAAGGGAATAAGTCGACGTAGCACGAGGCTAAATTCTTAAGGTTGAGCCGATATGCTCGGGGCATTGTAGCTACGGAGCATGAGCGATGTGTCAGATTTGAGGACGGATTAAGGGATGATCTGAGGTTGCTGATAGCTCCACAGCAGGAGAGAGAGTTTGTGGTCTTAGTGGAAAAGGCCAAAGTTGCAGAGAAAGTGAAATAGTCGGTAAAACAGAATTAGGACAAGGGTTAGAATAAAAGGAATTCTAGACCGTCTGGGCCTCCTGGGAATCAACAGAAATAGGGTAGATATAGTGGGTCAATCAAGCTGCTAAGCCTACTGCTGATAATACTCAGTGGTCGCCACAATGTGCTCGATGTGGAAAATCTCACACGGGAGAATGTTAGACTAAAAATAGGGGATACTTTGAGTGTGGATCGATGGGGCACCGAGTGAGGATTGTCCATAGAGGTCAACTAGGTTGCAGTCTAGGGATCAGAATCGTACTCATTGCAGGAGGGATGGTCAACATCCACAGAGGGTCCGTGGTGCTGCTAGGAGAGGTAATGACTCTAGTAGAGGCCGTGGAGCACCGGGCAGAGGTACAGGTGGTACAGAGGCGAGACAGCCCGGATTAGTCTATGCAGTGAGGCATCGAGATGAGGGTGACACACCGGACGTCATAACCAGTACGTTTTTAATCCTTGGACTACCTTGTAATGCTTTGATAGATGTGGGTTCGACACACTCATATGTAGCCAGTAGCATAGTAGAAGCTATAAACTTAAACTCTGAGATTACTTCTAGGAAGATGACTGTGATAAGCCCTCTAGGTCACCTTGTAGAAGTAAGTAAACTATATAGGGATGTACCCCTAGAACTTCAAGGGGTGGTGTTTTTGGCTAATTTGATGGAACTGCCGTTTGGGAAGTTCGATCTGATTCTCGGGATGGATTGGCTGGTGAAGTACCAGGCCAGTTTGGATTGCATGGCCAAGCACATAGTGTTGAGGATGATGGAAGGTAGGGAGGTGGTGATGATAGGTAATAGAAGGGATTACTTATCCAATGTGGTCTCTACACTGAAGGGAGAGAAAATGGTAAGGAAGGGTTGTGAGGCATTCATGGTGCATGTTTGTGCTTTGAGAGCCAAGGATGCAGCTGTAGAGAGTGTCCAAACTGTAGGGAATTTATGGATGTATTCCCAGAAGAAATTCCGGGTCTGCCTCCGGATCGGGAAGTAAAATTCAGTATAGACCTGTTACCCGGAACCGCGCCAGTGTCTATAGCCCCGTATAGAATGGCGCCAAAGGAATTGGTGGAGTTGAAGGCTTAAATTCAGGAGTTGTTGGACCGAGGTTTCATTCAACCAAGTATATCTCCTTGGGGAGCACCTGTGCTCTTTGTTAAGAAAAAAGACGGTACAATGCAGATGTGTATAGTTTACCGCCAGCTGAACAAGTTGATGATTAAAAACTAGTATTCGTTGCCTAGGATTGACGGCTTGTTTGATCAACTTAATGGTGCATCAGTTTTCTCGAAGATAGATCTCAGGTCATGGTATCATCAACTCAAAGTGAAGGAGGCTGATGTTCATAAGACGGTATTTCGTACTCGGTATGGGCATTATCTGCTGATGCCATTCGGGTTAACTAATGCACCGACAGAATTCATGGACTTGATGAATCGGATGTTCTAGCAGTACTTGGACTAGTTTGTCGTAGTATTCATAGACGATATATTGGTGTACTCTAGGACTGAAGAGGATCATGATACGCACTTGCGGGTAGTTTTGCAAACTCCGAGGGAGAAGTGGTTATTTGCCAAGTTCAATAAGTGCGAGTTCTGGCTTAGGGAAGTGACTTTCTTAGGTCACGTAGTGTCCGCTGAAGGGATTAGAGTGGACCCTCGCAAGATTGAGGCGGTGTTGGATTAGAAATCGCCTAGGTCGGTTGTGGAAATTCAAAGTTTTCTAGGTCTGGCGGGGTATTACCAGAGATTTGTGGAAGGATTTTCTCTGATCGCGGTGCCGTTGACCAAATTATTGAGGAAAAGAGTTCCATTTGTGTGGTCGAAAAAATAATAGGAAAGTTTCAACAAGTTGAGGAAGATTCTGACGGAAGCTCCGATCTTGGTTCAGCCTGAGGCAGGAAAAGTATTCACGGTCTATTACGATGTATCACATACTGGCTTGGGATGTGTGCTAATGTAGGAAGGGAAAGTAGTGGCATATGCGTCTCCACAGCTGAGACCGCATGATGTTAACTATCTGACACATGATCTGGAGTTGGCTGCAGTGGTTTTTGCCCTGGAAATATGGAGACACTATTTGTACGGAGAGAAGTCGATAGTCTACACGGACCACAAGAGTCTGAAGTATCTTTTGACGCAGAAGGATTTAAATTTGAGATAGCAAATGTGGATTGAATTGTTGAAGGACTACGACTGCTCGATTGAGTACCATCCGGGTAAGGCTAACGTGGTGGCTGATGCGTTGAGCCGTACGGTGGTAGTAGACTTGCGAGCGATGTTTGCTCACCTTAGTCTGTATGACGATGGGAGTTTATTGGCGAAATTGCAAGTAAAGCCGACTTGGGTAGAGTAGATTAAAGAGAAATAGTTAGTGGATGAAGGTTTGAATGCTCGGAGGTTGCAAGTACAGAGTAATGGTTTGGAAGGTTATAGTTTGACTTACAATGGAATGTTGTGTTTTCAAAGGAGAGCTTGTATGCTGAAGGACATCGAGTTGAGGCAAAGGATTCTTCAGGATGCACGTAGTAGCCAATACGCTATGCATCCTAGAGGTGGCTAGATGTACTGGGATTTGTGAGAGCAGTTCTAGTGGTCAGGGTTGAAGCGAGAAGTGACTCAGTTTGTGGGTAAGTGTCTGACGTGTCATCAGGTCAAAGCTGAGCATCAAGTGCCGTCAAGTTTACTTCAAATAGTGAAGATTCCTCAATGAAAGTGGGAAAGGATCACTATGGACTTTGTCAGTGGGCTACCCTTACGCCTAGTAAGAAGGACTCAGTCTAGGTGATTGTGGACCGTTTGACTAAATCTACTCATTTCATACTGGTGAGGGTTGATTATTCGCTTCAGAAGTTAGCTAGTTGTATGTGGCCGAGATAGTAAGGTTGCATGGAGTACCAGTGTCAATTATCTCGGATAGAGATCCTAGGTTCACATCGAGGTTCTGGAGGGCTTTGCATCAGGCTTTGGGAATGAGGTTGGATTTTATCACAGCATTTCACTCGCAATCTGATGGACAGTATGAAAGAGTAATTTAGATTTTAGAAGATATGCTAAGAGGCTGTGTTCTGGATTTTAGTGGTAGTTGGGAGGAGTATCTACCATTGGCGGAGTTCGCCTATAATAATAGTTATCAAGCGAGTATCTAGATGGCACCATATGAGGCACTATATGGACGGAGATGTCGCACTCCTACGTGTTGGACAGAGTTGGGCGAACGACAAATATTGGGTCCGGAGTTGGTGGCAGAAACTGAGGATAAGGTTAAGGTGATTCGGGCTCGTCTTAAGGAAGCGTCAGACAGGCAGAAGTCTTATGCCTATCTTAAGCGCAGGGAGATAGAGTATGTAGTTGGCGATAAGGTTTTTCTAAAGGTATCGCCATGGAAGAAAGTGCTGATATTTGGGCGGAAAGGGAAGCTAAGTCCTAGGTTCATCGGGTCGTACGCAGTGTTGAAGCAAATAGGACCAGTAGCTTATCAACTTGAGTTGCCAGCAAAGTTAAGTCAGATTCACGACGTCTTTCATGTTTCGATGCTTAGGCACTATCGATCAGATCCATCACACGTTGTGCCAGTTGCGGATATTGAGGTGAGCTCAGACTTGTCTTTCGAGGAGGAACCTGTACAGATTTTGGACCGGGATGTCAAGGTCTTGCGTAGGAAGTCAGTCCCCTTGGTGAAAGTGTTATGGCGGAACCATGGTACGGAGGAGGCCACGTGGGAACTAGAGGATGTGATGCGGCAGCAATACCCTCAACTCTTCTGACTAGGTAATTTTGAGGCCGAAATTATTTTTAAGGGGGTAAAACTGTAACATCCTTAAAGTGGGGTCTCTATATTTTGTGTGTCTGCATGTGACAATATGTTTACTGTGCTAGTTTAGCATGTTTTGGGGCCTAGGCATGACCTCGGGTTAGGCCTGAGTCATGGCTAAAATTTTTGTTTTGACACTTAGGAATAGGGAGTTAAGGAAGTTAGGGGTTAAGAGATATTATTGGAGGGTTGTGACACGAACAATCTAGTGGCAAAGTGGCAAGGGAGGCGCCACTAAGGTGCTTGGTTGGTGACGCCATAGGCAGGGAAGGGGGAGCTCAGGTTTGAGCTGCAAAAATCCCTTTTTTGCTTATTATTTTGACACCAATGTGGGAAGAGGTGTGCTCAGGTAGGACTCTGTTGGAAGGATATGGATTAAGCTAACTTTAAGTGATAGGTGTAGGACTCATTCAAACTTGTTTGAATGAGTGGATGAGAGGAATTCAAGGAGGGATGAGGGGGACGGCAAGTGCTTGAGTATGAGTGGGTTATGCTTGGCCGAATCTTTGGGTTGTGGTGTGAGTTTGGGAAGCAATCGGTTGGTACTTGGAAAGGGGGGTGAGCCGAATGTGCTTTGTGGAAAGGCTAAAATCGGCTAGCTTTAGGAGCCTTTCTTTTCTTTGTTTAGTGTCAAATCGAAACCCCTCTCATTTATCTTCTCTTATTGTTTTTGTTCCTTTTTTCTCAAGCCGAAATCCCTCTTATTCTCCTTCTCATCTTTAATTTCTCTTCTTTGCCGAATCTTGGGTCTATTTCCTCTCCACCTCTTCCATCTTCAAAAGCTGGAAGCCTTGTTGTTTCTCTTTTACTTTCACCTAGTATCTTGGCCGAATACCCTTAGCCTCATTCCCTTCTCTTCTAACGTGTTCTAATCCTATTTGAAGAACCGAATGTCTTGGTAAGTGGCTTCTTTTCTATTTGATCCTCTATAAAAATCTATATTAAACTTCATTCTTGTTTCATGTGGGTAGCCGAAACCTCTAAGATCACTAGGGCGTGTCGAAACTTTGGTGATTTGGTGGCCGAATCTGTCGACTAAGGTAAGGATGTGTCAAACTCTTTTGGTTTCGGGATTCATGTTATGGCCGAATGGCCTTTAGATTCCTAATGATGTGTTAAAGCCGATTGTAGGGAGGAGAGTAGCCGAATACGGTGGATTTTTGAGGTTTGATTGACGAATAAGGTAAAGGTTCTCGGCGTTTCAGATTTGATTCTTATTCTTTCAAAAGCTGAAGACTGATTATCTTGGTGTTAGGGCTTAGCCAATTGTAAAGGGAGATCCTTTGGGTAGTTTTGGGATTTTATTGGAAACCAAATCGGCATTAAGGTGAGTGTGCCTTTGTGTGACACATCTTCGGGATTTTGGTGTTTAGTTGAACGGTTTTAATCTTAAAATTTTATGTTGGCCGATTGTAGGGCAGAGTGAGGGATAACGTTTTGGGACTTCGTTTAGATCTACAAATAGTCAGGTGTGTAACGCTTACACACTTTGTTAGTTTGACATGTTTATTGTGTTTCTATTATAGCCATTAAACCAGTAGTCATGCCTTGTCGGCATGAGCATGGACTCCGGGTAAGTCCCCTGACTATGAATCTCAGTATATGCTATCATGTCATTGTTAAATGTATGCCATGTGTTATTTGTATCACTATATGTTATTATGCCACGATTGATATGGACATGATGGTGGGATTGTTGAGTGGAGGGGGAGGAATTATTTGGACTGTCACCAGTGGTTTTGACCACACGACGGGTTAGCCCCATCTTTGATTTGATAAATTGTGACTAAGTCCTATGGTTTTAACCACATATGAATATTGTGACTCGTCCCAGTGGTTTGGTACCATAGTAGGTTGGCCCCACATGTTAATTACGGGATTGTCATTAGTGGTTTTGGCCACACAATGGGTTGGCCCCATCACTTGATTTGTGACTACGGTCATCAGTGGTTTTGACCACACCGATATATATTTATGACTACGGTCACCAGTGGTTTTGACCACTAGTGGTTTTGACCACACGGGGTTGATAAAGGAGATTGGATGGTTAGGTTATGGGGTTGCATGATTTGCATGTTTTTAGTGATGATTTGTGTAAGTGCTTGCACTATCGGGTTGGGGATTTATACACTGAGTCTTGGTGACTCCATTTTCCAGATGAGGCATAGATTGCGGATATGGAGCCGGGAAGGACTCGAGGAGGCCATGCATGATCGTTTGGGTTTTGATTTTCTTTTAGTAACTATTTCAAATTTTATTTATTTACTTAAATTTGGTGTTGGTTTGTAATAAGGCCGCTAAGAATTAGTTTGGGTTTTTTTTTTTTAGATTTTATTTTAATCATCATATGCATATGATTAATAACCTGATTTGCTTCAGTAACTGAAATTAAATTGGGATTTACAAAACTACACTCTATATCGGGTTTTTACAACGTTACCATCGGGTGACATTATTCACAAGGTAATGACAAAACTAATAAAGATGATTTCAAACCTAAATTTTCAACAACTAGTAATATCAAACGGATTTCTTAAGCATGCATTTTTCTGGATTGTTAAGCAACATGAAAACATTTTCAATAACACTTTATATAAGGTTTTCCAAACTTTAAGATCGATAACAGAGTTTTCAGGAAAATAAACTGGGGAACTTGTTTATTCGAACATTTTCACCCCGTAGCATGCCAGATTCGGTCGTGGTGTGTATTGACCGATTTTGGGGTGTTACATGTAAAGTTTAGGAAAATGCATGATTTGTATTGAAGATGAATATGGATCCACATTTGATTACCTTGACAAATCAAATCACTCGATAAAATAAGAACAACTTGAAAATAAATCTAAAGACATAAGAGAAGGAAAAATCTAAACTAGAATAAAATGTAGAAAACTAAACTAAGGAATTGTGTCACCATAACATGTGACAAAGGAGCCTATTTATAGGTTTTAGGTGGTCGTCATCCTTAACCTTAGGTTAACTAACGTTTCCTACCTTTAAGTGTGATTATATGGACCAAAACGCCCTTTGGCTTGTGTTTAATTCTTCACTAGAGTCGATGTCACAACACACTAGGACCTGTGTTGCAACACTGGAGTCAGTATACTCTTCCTGAGATATCTCTAGGGGTATGTTGTGACACCCTTAGGCTATTTCACGACATCGAAAGAAGTCTCATTAGTTCTCTATTTAACTCCATATGATGTGACATTGATCATTCTGTGTTTCGACATAGCAAAAAATATGTGTTTATTATGCCTTCTAATGGTCTTTTGGACACTTACAAAGTTCATTAGCTCACCTTTAGGCTTTATTCGACCCATAAGGTCAATAAAAAGACTCAATTTGCATATTTTATTAACTCAATGAAAACTTACGAAAACATAACTAAAACCTAATAGAAATGCTTGTTTTCAAGCTTCTAAAGTGTAGAAATTAGATTAATCTGCTAATTGAACTACAGTAGATCAAATTTATCAAAAATTTACAACGGATAAAATATTCATAATTTTGCCAAGAGTCAAATTAGGATGAGATAATTATTTAATATAAATATATTGAATTTTATTTTGGGAAATATAGAAAAATTGAATTGGATCAAATTACAAAGTATTAAGACAAAAAGTCTGTGAATTACTCGAAATTGGACCCGATATGAGAGAAGCCCAAAATCCCCTCATATAACATGTAGGGGGCAATCCTAAAAGAAATATTAGGTTGTGTTGTCCACCATACTTCCACTCCAAGTAGGAAGTTATTTCACTATTTGAAATAAACCACTATAATTTAACAAGGGTTCTACTTTCTCTTCTTATAAATAGATGGCATCTGTAGAGCTATGAACACGACTTTTAGATATTATTACTCTAACCAAAAAATAAAGAGAATTTATTTTCAAATATAAAATATTTTTTCAGAATAACAATTTAACGGGTTTCTATTAAAGAATATAGAATTTTCGTTTTCGACCCAAAAAGAAAAGAATTATTTTTCTAGTATTTTGTTTTGATGCAATTGATTTGAGTCCACACTCAAAGTAGTTCGTGGTATGAGAATAAAAAAAGAAGATCATTTGGTTCAAAGCTAGAAAACATGAAGAATTGGCTTATCGAAAAACATAGGTACGATTTTCGTATAAGGTTTATTGCTATAAATACCATATACTGGGATGATTTTCAAAATTTTAATTTTCCTCTATGTAGGAAAACCGTTTTGAAATAAAAAATTTTCCAACAATTGGTATCAGAGACAGATTATGCTATGTTTATAGCGTAAACTGAGATCGAATCTCTCTCTTCATCTTTGTTGATTAATATTTGATAAGATGTGACATTCTTGTAATTATTCTTGTAATTAATTTTGCCAAAATTTGTGATTCCTTAAAATTTATTTGTAATTTAATTTATTTTAGATCATGGACTATCATCTCCACGCAGGGTTTTATTTTATTATTTATTTATTTCGAATAAAATATATGAGCCAAAAATGAACATAGGTGTAACACCCCAAACCCGGCCTAGACGTTATGGCTGGATCTAGCATGTCACATCAAAAGGTTGTTTAAAAGCTACGCGTTCGTTAAAAACTTTCTATCCTTTTTGAAACTCAAATTTTCATTAATTACAAAAACAAGATTTGCTTAAAGTATATACTTGCAAAGGTGTTACTATTTTAGAAAACTTTGTTGGTTGTAGAGGTTTGACTTAAATAATTGCCAAAACATGATGTTTTGAAAAATAGTAGTCATTATTTTAAAAACAAGCGTTTAATAGTTTAACAACTCATAACTAGTAGAATTACCAAATGAAAGATTAAAAAGAATAATCCAAAGGCCTTATTACACAAAATATTAACCCAAAAATAATATAAAATAAATTAAATATGAATTTGCTAAGTATCGTTAAGAAGCAAAACCGACATATGGCCACCTCCGAGTCCTCCACAGCTCCAAATCCTCTAATGATGAGGATTACTTGCACAATTAAAAGAAAAGTGTGAGTTACAAGAACTCATTGTGCGATCCCCTATAATGGTCACTATCTGGGCCTAAGCCCATACGAAATCGGTCTGGGCCTAAGCCCTATTCGGTAACAAGCTGGGCCTAAGCCCCAAAATAATCTCAATGTATGTGAAAATGAGCCCACCCCAAACCTACCAGTCGACTAACTCTCCACCCATACCTACCAATCGCACCATGTGGGGACCATGTCAACCCACCCAGCCAATCCTCACCAATATTGCAGTCAAATTACTAATCATGATATATGTGGCTGAGCCACTAAAATGATAGGTGGGGATGCCACTCGAACGGTATGTGGCAGAGCCACTAAAACGGTATGTGGCAGAGCTACTAAAATGGTACTTCAATCATTAAACCCAACCCATGCAACATGATATGAATACAGTGTATTACAAGTATTAACAATACAAATAAAATCACATACACGATATTTAACTACCATTAAGGACATAATGGTCATTTTGTCACCTAAGTGTATAACGATAATTTTCACCCCTTGGGGGTATTTCGGTAATCTACCCATCAAGGGTATTTTAGTAATTTGCCCACTAAGGGTATTTCAGTAAATTACCCGTTAAGGGTAATTTAGTAATTTAGTCGTTAAGGGTATTTTGGTAATTTTAGTCATCTGACGGCCTTTTCTGAGGCATACTATTGCCTCAAGCGACACGGGACCCCTTTTGGGTCTCTACGGTGTAATTGGGCCTAAGATCCCATTTCGCCCAAATGGGCCCACACGCTTGTGTGGACCATTTAGCTCATTTTCGGTGTCAATTCTGCGGACTTTGTAGTTGCATCAGTTGTTCGGTCTATTTTCCATCGATTTTGTCCATGTGGGCCTATTAGTCTATTGGGCCCACTTAGCCCGTTTCGGCACAATAAGGCCCATTACAGCCTCAGAATCACATGAGTATTCGTGACCTGCTCAACGGTCTACCACCATCACTAGTGGATCAGTTTTTGACTACGATCGCAACACTCGCTCGAGTACCTCGGTTGCCGATACTCCGGCTTTTCAGCATTACGGCTTATGGCCAAATCACAAAACATCACATACTATCACAAAAAATGGTGTGAGATTACAGACCTAATTACGAGTTGTGTTTTCCAACGCTTCCAAAACACCTATAGTGATATTTAATCAAGTGGTTAGTCTCAACCTTAAAAACCTTGGCTTGAAGCTCCTACTAGACTAACTTTACTAACCACGAACACCGTCTCCTTCAGTGCACCAAAAATTGGCCTTATCTCTTAGCTATCTAGTCCCTAACAATAATCGGTGAACAAAAGAGTTATTAGCAATCATCCCCCTTTCAACCAAACCACGAAAATTATGGCAACATTCTTACCTCAATTGCTTGATGAGTTACATATAAAGATTTGAACCTTGTGCCTCTTCACCTTGTAGAAAAATCCTAAGCCCAATGATGGCCATAACACGAAAATGTATCTTAGAAACAATGACAGAGAAAGAAGAACACAACATAACAAAAACTGAATGAAACCAAGTTATAGACAAAGAGAGAATTCCCCCACTTACCGATTTCCCAACTCCTTATAGCGCCACTCCAACAGGACTATGATTCGACCAAGGATTAACTTACAAGATGACGAGGGTATACCCAACATAACAAGCGACAGAAGATATTCGACTAAGAGAATTAAATTGCAAAGAAAAAATCGAATGGTGCTGAAAGGAGAAAGAAGAAACAATTATAGATTAGAGATGAGAGAAGAGATTCAGCCTATGGAGAGGAAGGAGTAGAAGAGAAAAGGAGAAGAAGAGAGAGAGGGATAAAGAATTTGGCAAGAAAGAAAATGCAAAAGAGATGACCCAAAATGTTCAAGGAAAAAAGTGCCCAAAATGCAAAAACACCAAAGAGAACTCGAGTAATTCGGCACCCTTCCCATTCAAGGTCGAATATGCTACCTAAGACCCCTCTTTAGCCAAAATTCCCCCTTAGCTAGACTACCTTTTTCGACCAACTCTTGTCACATCCACCAGCTCCTTGATTTCCTCCCTAATTTCCTCCTACAATTCCTCTCCTTCACTCGTTTGAAAAGTTTGACTAAGTCCCCAACTCCCTTAGTAGAATTTAATTAAAACTCTATTTCTTGCTCATTTAAGACATAAAATAAAAGTCACCCCTTTTTGCTACTTGATAAATCGTAAAAGTAACATAGTTTAACCCTATATTTAGGATGCTTTTAGGATGATTTAGCCTGATTTATGTAAAAAGGTGCTTTTAATCCTTTCTTTTAATATTTATACTCAGGAAAGCACCCGAGGACGAAAAGAACAAGAAACAAGCCTAAAACGGGCCAATTTGGGCCAAAGAAAAAATTGACACGGCCTAGACTTTAAGCCACACGGTTGTGCCTTGATAATTTACTAAGACAAGACCATGCCACGATTTACATGGCCGTGCCCTAATCGACAGAATCGAGACACGACCCAACCACGATTTACATGGGCGTGTTCCATGGCTTTGCCCCTATTACGGGAGAGAGCAATTTCACTCGGATGTGGATACTTAGAGCCAAACAAACACTTTCCAAAGCTTATTCAATTACCGAGTAAGAGGCAGACTTAAATTAGGACACTTAGAGGCCAAGTAAAGCATTCCAAGAGCCTATATAAATATCCTAAGTGTATCCTGAAAAGGGGCAGTGAGCTGGGCCAATGAGCCGAGCCAAAAGGATCACATTTGTGGGAATCACTCGAAGATAGCCAATTGACCCATCTCAAGGAGTCAGAATTCTACTCAAGACAGCAGATCTCTTCTTCAATTCCTTCAGGGGTTTTAGGGATTTCTTATGTTTTGTTTTATCTTTTCTCTTGAGATGTTTTATTTTAAAGTTATGAACTAGATCCTTAAGATACCTGAAGGGGATGAAACCTAGATGAATTTTGTTATTATTTTCTGAATTATATGATAAATACTTAGTTTGTTCTTAATTATGTTGGTTAATCCAAATCTAAGGTGCTTACGTGGTGGAGGAATAGAGCCTGCTTAAGAGTAGATCTAGCATAATTAAGCGGAGTTGATCAAATGCCTATAAATAGGGTTACGAGATTTTGCTAGATTAGGGTAAAACCTAATATGGGAATCCATTGATCGATTTACTGCTATTCTAGGGGTTATTATAAGCGAACGAGAGTTCCACTAATTAACCTAGGGTTAGATGTTATTCATCTCGAGAGAGGGTTTAATATAGGTTAGGGAGTCCTACGGATCAAGCTAAGTAAAGAAATCATATGATTCCGTAATAAGAAATAAGTGAAGTCTAGGTGGATTCTTCCAAGGGTATCGTCTTAATCAATTGAGTTTCTTCAAGTTATTTCCTAATTCGTTCTTTTTGTCTTTGCATCTTTAGCTTAGTAGTCGTTAAACTAGATTAAATCAAACAATCGCTCCATATTTTAGGCTAAATAATAAAAAGAAAGTTAGTATTAGTACTTTTAGTTCCTTTGGGTTCGATAATCCGGTCTTGCCTAAGGTATACTACTGTTCAATAGGTACACTTGCCTTTAAGTCATTGTCAGAGTTAGTTTCCATGATTTATCATTTTATTTAAAAATTTTAAAGCTCTAATTTCAGCGATCAAATTTTTGGCGCTGTTGCCGGGGAACTAAAGTATTAAGAAAACTCTATTTTTATTACTTTAGCCATTATTTTATTTCGCAATTTATTCTATTCCATTATTTTTTCTAAATTTTTTTTCTTTTTCCTAGCAGGTACCTCTGGTTTATGACTAGACGGAACCCGACAGGACCTCTAGTATACGATAGTGAAATTGAAGCTACCACTCGAAGAAATCGCAGAGAAATTAGGCGAGTTCTAAATTACACAGAAGAAGAGCAAGAAGACAGATCCAATCCTACTGAAGGGATGGACGAGAATAATTCACCACGAGATGTGGCGGATGCTCCACTCACTATGTTTAATTATGCTAAACCCAATTTAATAGGAGTAGAATCTAGTATTGTTAGGCCTGTTATAGCTGCTAATAATTTTGAATTAAAGCCTAATACAATACAAATGATTCAACAATTTGTTCAATTTGATGGTTTGCGTGATCTAAGACCTAACACTCATATAGCAAATTTTTAGAGTTCTATGATACTTTCAAAATAAATGGCATTTCGATGATGCCATTCGCCTTGATTATTTCCCTTTTCATTATGAAAAAAAAGCCAGCGTTGGTTGAACTTCGTTACCACGAGTGTCAATCACTACATGGGAACAAATGACTGAAAAATTTTTATTAAAATATTTTTCGCCAGCCAAAATGGCTAAGTTACGGAATGATATTTCTTCTTTTGTGTAGATAGATTTAGAGACATTATATGATGCGTAGGAGAGATACAAAGATCTCTTGAGGAGATGTCCACACCACGGATTACCATTATGGCTTCAAGTTCAAACCTTCTCTAATGGTGTAAATCCCTCAACGAGACAACTAATAGATTCAGCTGCCGGTGGAACTTTGAATAATAAAACTCCTGAAGCAGCCAATGAATTCATTGAAGAGATGTCGTTGAATAATTATCAGTGGAAGGTTACAAGGATAAAACTGACAAAATCAGCCGGATTCTACAACATTGATGCAGTAACCATGCTATCAAATCATGTAGAGATGATGAATAAAAAGCTTGACAGTTTATGTTCTTCACAGGTACACCCAGTCATGCAATGCAACACTAGTGGAACCGTGGTGAATCCTAGGTACCCACCCTACCAACCGGAAGCAGAGAACGAACAAATGAACTATATAGGTAATAATTTTAGATCCACTAATAATCCTTCTAGTAATACTTATAATCTAGGTTGGGGAACCACCCAAATTTTTCATGGGGAGGCCAAGGAATTCAAGGAAATCAAAGACAACAACCTCCCCCAAATTTACAAAATCAGCCATATCCGCAAGAAAAAAACCCAACCCTCGAAGAGATGCTGACAAAATTTATGTCTGACACAGAAAAGCGCTTCCAAGAAACTGAGAAAACAATTAAGAGCAACGAGAATCGAATGAGGGAACTTGCAAAGTCAGTAAGGGAAGCCACGAATGCAGTCTAACAACTCAGACAGCTAGTGTCAAAATGACCACTAGGACGTCTACCAAGTAACAGATTAACCCAAAGGAGCAAATTCAAGCCATCTCAGCTCAAGACAGTAAGGAGTTAGATGAACCAAAATCAGTGCAAGAAAACAAGGTAGACAAAGGTAAGATAGAGGTAACACAAGAAAAGCCAAAATCGATAATAAAGAAGTTCCAATCTCACATACCTTATCCTGAAGTGAAAAAAAGAAACGATTCAGAGGAACATTTCGGTAAGTTTCTTAAACTCTTAAAGAAAATACATATTAACTTACCTCTTCTTGAAGCTCTTTTTCAGATGCCAGACGCGAGGAAATTCTTAAGACAACTCATGACTAACAAACGTAAATTAGATAAAGAGCACCACGTGGAATTAAATGTAGCATGCTCAGCAATGTTACAAAATAGACTACCACGAAAGTGAAAAGATCCAGGGAGTTTTATAGTTCCATGTTTAATTGGTAGTCTAACTATTAATAATGCGTTAGCTGGTTTAGGAGCAAGCATAAATGTCATGCTTTATTCATTGTTTAAACGACTAGGTCTAGGGAAGCCCAAACAAACTAGGATGAGTATACAATTAGCTGATATAACTGTTAGGATTCCTAGGGGCATTATTGAAGATGTTCTTGTTAAAATAGATAAATTTGTTTTCCCAGTAGATTTTGTTGTTTTAGATATGGATGAGGGTAATACTATCCCCTTAATTTTAGGAAGGCCTTTTCTAGCAACTGCCAAGACTAAAATTGATGTTGCCACAGGAGAACTCATACTTTGTGTAGGAGACGAACCAATCAGTCTTCAAGCTCTTGACCCGACCATAATAATAATCGATGAAGGTGAGAAAGTAAATACAGATGATAATCAAATTGTTCAACTTGCATCACAGGAAAAATCCTACAAGGGACAAGACCTTAGGATTAACAAGTTTGAAAAGCAAAAGACACACGTCAAAGAAGAACTGCACGAAGTAACAACAGAGGAATCACAAGAAGAGCTCGTATGAACATCAAACCACTATAAAATAGGAGATCAGGTACTGATAGACAAAGTAGATCCGCACAACACCACAACGGACCTGAAGACAAAGGGAGAAATACTTCTTAAGGTACATGATAACGTCCCCCATGGAACAGTCGAGGTAAGCAGTCCAACATTTGGCACCTTTAAGGTAAACATTTCTCGACTTGAACCTCATCAAGAAAATATAATTTTAAGCAAAAGGAAGATATTCAAACCTTTAAACCTCCCTAAATTTTCTAATCCGAGAAAAGTCTAGCATAAGACTATAAACGAGCGCTTTTTGGGAGGCAACCCGAATACTAACATTAATTTTTATTCTGTAGTCTTATTTTTATTTTTTATTTTCTCTTTTAGAATTTTTAATAAACTGAAAGTGCAGATTCCCAGACCACACGGCCTAGCACACGGCCGTGGCCGTGGCCGTGTGGGTACCCTGAATTAACGTACTGACATAGCAAAGGCCGTTCGAATCCTGCCCCAACCAATTGTAGAAGTCACGGGCTCACCTACCCCTGCCGGTCGTGGATCAACACTGCCATTAGAGAAATGGGCGTGGCATCAGAGGAATGGGCGTGGCGTACCAAACACACCTAGCACACGACCATGCGATGCGACCGTATGAAGAAACTGACTTATCGACCATGGGCATGGTAACCTGACCATGACCGTGTAAACAAACACGCCCTCCATACACGGACGTGGCATATCGATAGAGGGCAAAAACTCTATTTAAACCCCATAGCCCTTCACCTTACTCCCATCCTCTTACCTTATACTTTTTCCTTCTTCTCTCTATTTCTATTCTTAGAATAGGTAGTCAAACTCTTGAGCTATACTAAAACCATGACGCAGAAGCGTGAGAAGGCAAGCATTGTCTCCTCAAAGGAGACCTCAACAATAAGCTCATACCGACCGCTTCATCCAAACACCAAGCCAATGGTCTTTTAGACCATTTAAATTCTTCTTTATGTTTATTTTCCCCTTTATCCTACTTATCTATAATTCTCTTCTACTTAATATATTTTAAATTCTTTTAGTTTCTTGGTTTTAGGTTTTAAAGGTTGCTTGGGAATCACGCACCACAGCCTTAGAGGTCACACCCACCTCGCGAACCATCCAACAATAAGGACTCATTAGTCCATTAGTCTTTTCTTTCAATTTTAGTTTTCTTCTTAGTCTCCTTCTCTATATTTCTTTTGTCTTTAATTATAATATTAGTATATTATTAATGTTTCTTTAGATATCTTGGCTATATCTTTGCAGACTACCCAATTTCTTTATCTAGCACAATGATCATCGGCGGACACCCCACCAGGCCCATAGAAAATGCCACCACCTCCTCCACCTACTTTCTACCACCAGAGACGCCAACTCCCGGAATCATCCAAAATCCTGGAAGTGTTACTTCTCAACTTTTTTTTTATACACAATTGTTTATCTATCTTGGTAGATTGAGGGCAATATACAACTTAAGTGTGGGGGGTAAAAGTACCTAACCTTTTCCATTATTATCAAATCCTGAATTTTATTATTGTCTAACATCCTGATAATTAGGGGTTATGCATTTTACTTAATTGAATGATGTTGCATGCTTATTTATTAAGTGCAATTTTGGAAGTTATTTGAGCTTCATTAATTAAGTGAAGGCTTAGTAAAACTTTTAATTTTATTAATTAAGAGAGAGCTAAACAAATTAGGCCTTAAGAATTAATGAGAAGGAGTTTCAAGCATAAGTTAAGTAATTGGCAAAGTGGTGAAGATGTATGGATGTGTGCTTGAGGTGTAAGGTTCGAATCTCCTAGCTAGCATTAGGGGAGGATTTTAAATTTTTGTTTTCTTCCTTATAAGTCTCGACCAAGAATATTCTAGACTGGATGAGAATTCATTTAATTTTGGCTATTTGACCATGTGAAAAGGAAGTTAGGAACTTATGGCATGGGATCATAAGTTGGTGATAAGATGAAGGGACAAAGGCATGATATTTGGCTATGTTTGGGGATGTGTTCATGGTCATTTGACCATGAACCTAGATTGCATGGAGGCTAAGGAGAGTGGTTTATTTTTGGATAGCAAATCAAGAGTGGATAGGAAGAAACAAGGAGAAAAAAGGGATAATGTTGGCATTGATTTGGCCGAATTTGTGCTTTGCCATTAGGGAGTTAGCCAAAAGTCTTACACATTCTTTTGTCCATCTTTTCTCAATTTCTCCAAAAGTTCTCTCATAGCTGAAATTGTCATTGAATTTAGGTAAAGATCTTCTCTTTGTTTTAACTTTCTTTTGATCAATTTTCTCCAAAACCCCTACCTTGGCCGAATGTACCTTAGGCACTTTGGTACAATTGTGCTTTTGATTTAGCCCTTAATTGATTGAACCAAATACTACTTTCTTTCTCCCATTTTCTTTTGAAACCAAAACTACAAAGATTAAGCACCATTTTCTTCTTCATTTCTCTCTCCTTTTGCCGAATGCATCTAAGCTCCAAAATCAATCTCCTTTCTCTTTGATCAATTCTCCTTTCTTTTCTTTTCACTTTATTTCTCTCTTCTCTTCCTCTCATCGCCGAAACCACATAGGATCAAGAATTTCCTCCTTCACTTAATGTGCAAAAGTTCCTAATCATCTCTTTTCTTTTGAGAAATCACCATTATCATCTTCTTCTCCTCTTTTCTTTCTTCCTTCTTCCTTTCCTTCTCTTTTCTTTTCCCTTTCTTCTTGTCCCTCAAACCGAAACCACCATTTCTCTTCTCTTTTGTTAAAGTCGAATCTTGAAGGACTCAAGTAAGAATTCTATCAATTATTTTTATCATTTCCTTTCACTTTAGTAAATTTAGAACTATAATCTTTTATTTTCTCCTAGGTAGAATCTTTTGAAAAGATTTTTTCAAAGATCTTTGTTGAAGACAACCTTTAAGTGACCATTCGAATCATCAAGGTAAGATTACTATTTTAGATAATATCAATTTCTTTAGATGGATCACTAATCTCACGTTATTTTGGGCGATCTAAGATCAACAAGATAGGTAAAAAAAGTGTGTATGAAGTGTTTGAAGAGAGAGGTATTCTTTACCATCGAACTACAAACGAAGAGCAAGATTCGGGGTTAGAGACTTTCCACCGGGTTGTGGACCTTCGCTAACAAGGATCGGTTATTCAAGTAGTGCATAACCGAACCACTTTACGTTGGTGGAATATCGTGGTTTTGATCCATCTAGTGGAGAAAAACCACAAATAACTGTCATTCGTGAATCCGAGGGTAAGGATTTAGATCCATCGTCTATAAGTATAGTTTTGTTAACAATAGTTTATACTAACCGAGTGTATTAATCAATTAGGTGTGGACGAGCAAGAGGGTATTGTTCTCACTGTTACTAGGTGTGTAACCATACATTAAAAATTTCCATAGATTTATATTGTTAAAAAGTGATTATATGATAGTATGTTTTGTTTGTGGATACCAATCATTGGTATACAAAATTCAGGTATGTTACCCAATATTTCGTTTATTTTTGCTATATGCATCAATATGAAATAAGCATGACTATATTATGATTTGTGGGTAAATAGCATGAAAATCTGATTTGATATGTATGTGCATGGGCATATGGGTATGTTTAATAAAGGAGGAAGTATTCTGGTGGTTTTACCACAATTCTGGTGACTTCGGTCACATATGTGAAATTGGTGACTTCGGTCACATATTTGACTCCGGTGGCTTCGGTCACATATTTGACTCCGGTGGCTTCGGTCACATATTTGACTCCGGTGGCTTCGGTCACATATTTGACTCCGGTGGCTTCGGTCACATATTTGGCTCCGGTGACTTCGGTCACATATTTGGCTCCGGTGACTTCGGTCACGTATTTGAAATTTGGACTTCGGTCAGGTGACTTCGGTCACATCTGTTTTGGTGGCTTTGCCACAATAAGGGCGATGTGCATGTTGATCGCAAGAATCGCCTTCGATGGTGTGTAATGACGGAGGGTCGATTTAGTAATCCCCATGGTGTGTTGGTTGGTACGGGGGTGTGTAGCGGATGGATATTTAGGTTGGGCCGGGCTTGCATTTCATTTCATATACATAACTATGTAATATTGTATGATTATTACTTGATCTGTTATGAAATGGGCCTTTGGGCTAAATATGAATTAAATGGGCCTTTGGGCTAAATATGAGCTAAATGGGCCTTTGGGCTAAATATTTGATTAAATGGGCCTATGGCCATATGTGAAATTTTTGGGCTTTAAAGCATATGATAAAATGGGCTTTTTAGTGTATGTGTTATACATTGAGTTTATGACTCACCCATTTTATGGGATAACTTTTCGAGATAACTCGTAGAGCGATGGATCTAAGCGTTAAGGATTTCGAGGTGGCGGTGCTCGTATCAAGTATTGTGGAGATTTTCCAACTTAAACTCTTTAAGTTAAATTTTATTACATAGACTTTATTATGGATTTGCCAATTTTATGTAATAAGGCCACTATAAACTATCTTTCATTTCATGTTTGGATTTACTTTTATTTTGACATGAACAAATATCTATTAAATAACTAAATTGGTTTTCGATAATTATTTAAAAGGTTTTGTCTCTAATATATAAATGTTTTCAAGGAAATTTTCTTAAGTTTGGTTTCCCTTTTGATTTTATTAATACCTCCTAAAAATAATGTTTCAAAGGACAAATTTTACTTTACAATGTGATTCCGCTAAAGTTTTACTCGAGGAACATACCAAATCCGGCTAGGCTTTTTGGGCCGGGTTTGGGGTGTTTCATATTGTCTATAAGAGATTTTCTCATGTTATTAATTAGGGTGAAATTTCTAATAATTTATGATTGTTATTGACATGTTTTTGAGTAAGTCATTGATAATTGTGCATTGATGATTTATACGTAAAGAATGATGATTTATACGTAAAGAATACTAGAGAATCAAGCATGATAAGTCTATTTTTCAAGAATAAAAAATTTTCTAGGTTGTTGAACTGAATTTGAATATTACCTTGAAGCTTGAAATTTACAGGATTGATGTTAAATACCCATAATTTTTTGTGAGATTTGAGCCTTATAGAGCATATATTCTTTTTCATGCTCACTTTATTAATTATGAGTGTGTTAACAATGAATTGTTATTCTAGAACTTGCCTCAATTATACATGTTGAGACCACATCAATCATTTGATATACTGAGATGATAAAGGCACCTAGGTTTTAACCCATTCACTCTACTAAAAAGCTTACCTACATAATTAACCCTTAGTGAACCCCTTTGATCCTAATCCCTTTATATTGAATTACCTGCTTAATATTAACCCAAAACCCTTTGTATTTGTTATCACCATTCTTTTCACTACCCTTCTATTGAGAATTGATTTGATCAGTTGCCGATTTAGTTTATTTCAATTATTAAAGTTCTCTCTATTATGTTTCTAGCTTATTCTTAAAAGTAAATAAATAAAAACCAAAGTATATTCAAGTATTAGTATATGATTAAAGGGGCTTATGCATTTAAATTCCAATTGTTGAAGAAGAGGTCGTATCAAAAGTATTATAAATAGTAGTATTATTAGTTTCAAATTTTTAATTGATGTAATCATTTATTATTTTTAGTTAAGTAATTGGTCAGGTCAATCTCGATTATAAACCCTCCAATTCAGCATTTATCCACGCCTTTAACCCAAGTCCGTTACAACCCTGTCAAAGACCTTTTGATTTGTTTATCATCCCATATTACAGTGGTGGAGATTTGATTTTCAGGCAAGCCTATGGGATTAACTTTTCAAGTTTGACTTATGAGTGCTTTTTCTTGAAAATTCAAACACTTTGAGTGCTTTGAGTGAATCCTTAGTGAGGATGTCAATCCTTGTCGATTTCAAATTAAAGGTAATCATTTAGACAAGGGGAGACACTTATGTTTTCATACTACAAAATTCATGACTTATATTGTTCGGATCTTTAAGACTCTTTGAGTTAAATTATCCATGTATAAATTGTCTGTGAATTATGATGAAGCATTGTTGATAGGAATTTTGAATTACGGAAAGCTAGTTTTAATTGTAAATTGAGAATTTTGGTTGAGGACAAGCAAAAGCTTAAGTGTGGGGGTATTTGATAAACCGTAAAAGTAACATATTTTAACCCCATATTTAGTATCCTTTTAGGATAATTTAGCCTGTAAAAAGGTGCTTTTAATCCGTTCTTTTCATATTTACACTCAGGAAAGCACCCGAGGACGAAAAGAATAAGAAACGGGCTTAAAATGAGCCAATTTGGGCCAAAGAAAAAATTGACATGGCCTGGACTTCAAGCCACACGGCCGTGCCTCAACAATTAACTAAGACACGACCATGCCACAATTTACACGGCCGTGCCCCAATCGACAGAATCGAGACACGGCCCAACCACGATTTACACGGACGTGTTCCATGGCTGTGCCCTATTACGAGAGAGAGAAATTTCACTCAGATTTGGATACTTAGAGCCAAACAAACACTTTCCAAAGCTTATTCAAATACCGAGTAAGAAGCAGACTTAAATTAGGACACTTAGAGGCCAAGTAAAGCATTCCAAGAGCCTATATAAATATCCTAAGTGTATCCTGAAAATGGGCAGTGAGCTATGCCAATGAGACGAGCTAGAAGGATCACATTTGTGGGAATTACTCGAAGATATCCAATTGATCCATTTCAAGAAGTCAGTATTCTACTCAAGACGGCGGATCTCTTCTTCAATTCCTTCAGGGGGTTTTAGGGATTTCCTATGTTTTGTTTTATCTTTTCTCTTGAGATGTTTTATTTTAAAGTTATGAACTAAATCCTTCAGATACCTGAAGGGGATGAAACCTAGATAAATTTTGTTACTATTTTCTGAAATATATGATAAATACTTAGTTTGTTCTTAATTATGTTGCTTAATCCAAATCTAATGTGCTTAGGTGGAGGAGGAATAGACCCTGCTTAAGAGTAGATCTAGCATAATTAAGCGGAGTTGATCGAATGCCTAGAGATAGGGTTACGAGATTTTACCAGATTAGGGTGAAACCTAATATAGGAATCCATTGATCGATTTACTGCTATTCTAAGGGGTTATTATAATCGAATGAGAGTTCCACTAATTAACCTAGGGTTAGATGTTATTCGCCTCAAGAGAGGGTTTAATATAGGTTAGGGAGTCCTACGGATCAAGCTAAGTAAAGAAATCATATGATTCAGTAATAGGTAACAAGTGAAGTCTAGGTGGATTCTTTCTGAGGGTATCATCGTAATCAATTAAGGTTCTTCAAGTTATTTCTCAATTCGTTCTTTTTGTCTTTGCATCTTTAGCTTAGTAGTCTTTAAACTAGATTAAATCAACAAATTAGTCCATATTTTAGGCTAAATAATAAAAAGAAAGTTAGTATTAGTACTTTTAGTTCCATTGGATTCGATAATCCGGTCTTGACTAAGCTATACTACTATTGATATATACACTTGCCTTTAAGTCATTGTTAGAGTTAGTTTCCAGGTTTGATCATTCTATTTATAAATTTTAAAGCTCTAATTTCAACGATCACAACTCAGGGGATTCAACCCCCTTCCCCTTTTGCTCTCCCATTGATGCCACAACCACCCTACTGCATAACGAACTTGTGTCTCCTAAACACACCCAAATTTACTTAAGTCCTGCTTCCAACAGCCCTCTCCACTAAAGGCCTAAAACCAAATTTTTCCAGGGCTCAGACTCAAACCCGGCCTCCGTAGAGCCCCCAAACACCCTCAAATAACTAGTTAAACAAGCTCAACACATGCAATTATGCAGAAATCAAAAACCATTAATTTTTTGGATGTTGCAACTCTACCCCCTTAAAGAAGTTTCGGCCTTGAAATTTTACCAAATCAAAAGAGTTGAGGGTATTGCTGTCCAATCGGCTCCTCAGGTTCCCATGTAGGCTCCTCCGTGTTGGAACGCCAGTACCCCCATGGCACAGCAAAATAAAATTAATTACGGCGATCCAAACCATGAATCCATGTGTGAGGAACAAATCGAGGTGAATTAAAGGTTTCAAAATTACCGAAACTTCAATCTGAGCAGACAGGCAACAAGAGTTTTGATCTACTGTCGAACCAAGCCGCAATTGTATTCCAATGTCGGCCTCTACGTAATCCACCCGGCTTGACTATGAACGGAAGAAATCTCCAAAACTATTTTGGAGGTTTATTTGCTTGACGGCTACTAGACCTCATAAACAATCTCTTAGGGTTTCATGTTTTTAAGCTTTGTATCTTTTTAATACCTTTTATAATTGGTATCTCTTGAATGTATCATAAAATTAAATAAATACAATAAAGTTTTTAACCAAAATTATAATTACATTAATTATATCCAAAAATTATAATTACATTAATTATAACAAGGATTTCGATAAACTATATTTATTTAAATTTATATATGAATCAAATTCATATATTAATAAAACTATGTTGTCATTATGTGTACAACATTCTTGTACATATAATATGTTCAATATTTGATTGCCCAATTAAATTAATTCTTTAGTTAATTTAATTCATGTGACAACCAAACACAATACCAACTATGTTTTATTCCGTTCATTTCAACCATAGGGTGTACCCTGTAGGTTCTTGCAACATTAGCAGCAATACTAGAACGATTCTAATGTTACAAGCAATGAGTGGCATCTAGCAATGCATCATTGCTACCTAAGCTATAAGAAGTCATGATTCGACATAACCTTTTGTGATTAACCTTTCATGCATTAATCCTTAAGTCCTTTATCTCTGGAACGGATACAAGTCATGGGATAGTCACACTTGCATAGTCCATCCCATATTTCTTGATATTTTGAATAGACTATGATATACAAATTATTATGACATCTCATATCAACATATTTGAGCATGGCCATGCATTTCTAGTCTCACTCAATCAAGTGGCCTAAGATATTACTCCTATTATATAGGAGGGACTTATCCTATATTGATCAACCATATCCCTCTACATAGATTATGGTATATCTAACATCAACCTTTATAGAACAACCTATTACGGTGTACATTTGACTGTATCAAAATATACAACTCATGATGTTGGGATAATGATGATCTCAAGTCTGAGGATCATATACATATTAATCACTATGAGTAATGCTATGACAATTACATAATAATCCAAGAAACGTACTCTAGCGGGTCAATCCAATATGTTGTTCTCTAACACACATATTCATGCATTGATTTTGACACTCCATATCAATGACAACTGTTTATCATCAATCAACTACATGTTAGTCTTAATGCATTATTGTTGTCCTAGTCAACAATAACACTTGACTAAGGATCTTTTAAGAATAATCATATTATTTTCAGGACATTATTATAAAACAGTTTATTTGTACACATAGAAAGAAAAACTGAAATAATAATGACAACATTTTATATTAATAAACATGGTAAATCAAGTATGTTATTACAACCATCTTTGGGCATACTCTTACACTCTGAACCATGATTACGCCACAACACCTTGACTAATAGAACGAATTTCCTTTTCAGCACTTTAACATCATGATCCAAAATTGAACTTGTTCTTCTTCAAACGTCAGATCAGGTCTTACCTCGATCTCCTCCAGCAGCACTACATGAGAAGGATCAGAATGGTAGTGCCTTAGCATAGAAACATGGAATACATCATGTATCTAGTTTAACTCAAGGGGCAGCTCAAGTTGATAGGTGATCGGTCCAACACATTTTAATACCGGTAAGGTCCGATGAATTTGGGGCTTAACTTGTCCTTCCGTCCGAATCTCTGAATCTTTTTCGAGGGTGAAAATTTCATGAAGACAAAATCCCCCACCAAGTATTCAATCTCTTTGCGCTTTAAATCAGCATATGATTTCTGCCTATCAGATGCTTCTTTTAACCAATCCCGTATTAAATCACTTTCTCCTCAGATTTAAAAATTAGCTTTGGTCCCAACAGTCTTCGTTCACCCAATTCCTTCCAACACATAGGGTTACGACACCTACTACCATATAATGCCTCATACGGTGCCATCTGAATGTTGGATTGGTAGTTGTTGTTGTTAGCAAATTCCACCAATGGTAAATAGTCCTCAAACTACCTTTGAAATCAATTACACAACTTCTTAAAATGTCTTCCAAAATCTGAATTACCCTCTCCGACTGACCATCATTCTATGGATGAAACGCTATGTTGAAATCTAACCTTGTACCCAAAGCTTCATGTAACACTTTCCAAAACTGAGATGTGAATATGGGGTCCCTATCTGAGATGATAGACACTGGTACCCCATGTAACCTTATAATCTCCGCCACATATAATTTGGCTAACTTCTACAACGAGCAATCCGTGTGAACTGGTATAAAGTGAGTAGATTTAGTCAGCCGATCCCCAATTACCCATACCAAATCTTTCTTTGAAGGCGTCAGGGCTAGCCCACTAACAAAGTCCATGGTTGCCCTCTCCCACTTTCAGAGTGGAATCTTAACAGATTGCAGTAATCCAGAAGGTAGTCGATGCTCAGCCTTCACTTGCTGGCATGTCAATCACTTACTCACAAAACCAGTCACCTCACACTTAAGTCCTCGCCACCAATGTTGTTCATGTAGATCTCGGTATATCTTATTTCTACCAGGATGCATAGCTTATGGGCTACTATGCGCCTCCTGTAAAATCAACTGCCATAACTAATAGTCCCTCGATACACAAACCCTTCCACGAAAGCATAATACTCCCTCACTATTCAGCTTAAAATCCCCAGTCTTGCCCTTCTTCATTTGTTGAAGATGAGAAACCAACGACTCATCCAATAATCGCTTCTCTTTAATCTAATCAACCTAAGTCGATTTCACCTGAAGTTCTGCCAACAAACTACCATCCTCAAATAGGTTGAGACGAGCAAACATTACTCTTCAAGAAATACATTCGAAAACTCCTTTACAGTCCTGACATTCTCAGCAGATGGTTCATTAACAACAGATGTGCTGACATAAGTAGGGAACGCCTCGCAACCTTTGTGAACCAGCTTCTCGGCCCTTAATGCTGAGATTACATTGGACAAATAGTTACTCACCTCCCTCCTCATCCTCTGATGTCTTTAATACCATATGCTTAGCAACGCGATCAAAATTTTCATAGTGTTTCACTAACAAATCCATGCCCAGAATGTGATCAAACTCGCCAAACGGCAGTTCCATCAAATCCGCCAGGAAAATAACCCTTAAACCTCGAGAGGCACATCTATAAATAACTTATTTACTACAATACACTATCCTAAAGGACTAACAACCAAAATTTCTTTATCAACAAGTTTGAATTGTATACCCAAAGTTCCAGACATAGCACATGCAACGTACGAGTGCGTTGACCCAATATAAACTAAAGCAATACATGGTACATCATGAATGAGGAAAGTACTATTTATGACGTCAGGTGCATCGCCATCCTCTCGACATCGAGCAACATAAACCAATCATGGCTGTCTCACTTCAATATTACCAAAACCTCTGCCCGGTGCTCCACGACCATGTCCTAACCCATTTCCCCCTCTAAGTGGACCATGACCTCTCGGTGGTTGCTGACCACCTCTCCCTGGATGCACATAGCCCTGACCTATTGCTTGCATCTAAACAGGCTCCCGATGACAGTTTCTATACCGATGATCCTTGGACCTCACATCTGAAACACCCGCTAGTTCTTCTCTAACACTCTCCCGAATGTGGTCTCCCGAACTTAACGCACGGTTGTGATTGACCAATAGTAACCATAATCCCAACTCAAGTTGGCCGATCAAACTTAGGCCTCTTATGAAATCCCCCTAAGAACCTGAAGACCCAAAATCTCTCTTATTCTTGTCCCTTTCCTTCTCACGATTTTGATGCCCAGAGTGTTTCACATCCTCAGCAATCTTAGCTTTTTTACCAGGGCAGCAAAGTCTCTTTCCCTCTGCAGGGCTATCAGTACCTGGAACTCATCTTGAAGACCATCCTCAAACTGCACACAGTGCTCGTATTCAGTCATAACTATGGCCCATACGTACCGGCTCAAATGTAGGAACTCTACCTCATATTCCACAACGAACTTATTCCCCTGAACCAAATTCAAGAATTTCATTCTCAGGGCGTCAAAGTAACTTGCCCCGCCATACTTTCCTTGGAAGGCCACTTTGAAGAAATCCCATTTCATATGGTCAGCTTGCGTACCTTCCCTTACTATAAGCCACCATTGGTATGCCTCATCTCGCAGTAAAGACATAGCTCCTTTCAGTTTCTATTCTACTGTGCAGTCCAGGTCATCCATGATTCGCTCTACTGCCTCTAACCAATACTTTACTACATTCGAGGCTATACCATAGACGCCCCTAAAGATTTTTGCCCCATTTGGCCGGAGTCGCTTATAAATTGACCCTCGGGCCACCGTCCCAATACTCACTCCAGTCACTCTTTCAAAAACCCGTAGCATTACTTGAGACAAAGCATCATCCCCTCTGGCTTCCTTTTAGGCATATGTCCTGATGCTGAGGACCTAGCCCTAGCACCTCAGCCCCTACCATGGCCACGTGCACCCCTTTCGTGACCTGTTGCACTCATACCAATGTAACGAATTAATCTGTTTAAGAGTTTTATGTATCATCTTTTGGTTCATGTAATTATTAACAAATGTTTTATGAAAAGAAACAGTAATAGTGTAGTTTCTACAAATCGATTTTACTAAAGTTTCAGTCTCTATAGCCTCAGCTTCCCTAAATAAGAGTTCGGTATACTACTACTATCCTTAGTAGTTTTTCAATACAGTTGCTATAGCGTATAACAAAGTATAAGATCAAGAAACTTACGGATTCACGGTCGAGACTCGGTGTGCCATACTTCCAAAAATTTTATCACTTTTTCTAAACCGCAGTTCAAATAGATTTGGAAAAATTTTCAAACCCACTCCACGAGTTTTAGAAATTGGTTCTAATACCATAAAATGTAACACCCCAAATTTGGCGTAGATGTTGTGGTCAGGTCTTGCATGTCACATCAAAAGGTTGTTTAAAAGCTACACGTTCGTTTAAAACTTTGTATCCATTTTGAATCTTCAAATTTTCATGGCTTACAAAAAATAAGATTTGCTCAAAGTATATTCCTGCAAAGGTGTTACTATTTTTGAAAAGTTTTTTGGTTGTAGAGGTTTGAATTAAATAATTGCAGAAACGTGATGTTTTGAAAAATAGTAGTCATTATTTTAAAAACCAGCGTTTAATCGTTTAACAACTCATAACTAGTAGAATTACCAAATGAAAGATTAAAAAGAATAATCCAAAGGCCTTATTACACAAAATATTAATCCAAAAATAATATAAAATAAATTAAATCTGAGTTTACTAAGTATCGTTAAGAAACAAACCGACGTATGGCCACCTCCGAGTCCTCCACAACTCCAAATCCTCTAATGCTCGGGACTACCTACATAATTAAAAAAATGGGTGAGTTGCTAGAACTTAGTGTGCGATCCCTATAATGGCCACTATTTGGGCCTGAGCCCATACAGTATTAGTCTGGGCTAAGCCTTATTCGGTAACAAGCTTGGCCTAAGCCCCAAAATAATCTCAATGTATGTGAATATGAGCCCACCCCAAAACTACCAGGCGAGTAACTCTCCAGCCATACCAACCAATCGCACCATGTAGGGACCATGTCAACCCATCCAGCCAATCCTCACCAATATTACAGTTAAGTTGCTAATCATGGTATATGTGGCTAAGCCACTAAAATGGTAGGTGGCGATGCCACTCAAACTGTATGTGGTAGAGCCACTAAAGCAGTACTTTCTCCAATCAGTAAACCTAACCCATGAAACATGATATGAATGCAGTGTATTACAAGTATGAACAATATAAATAAAATCACATACATAATATTTAACAACCATCAAGGACATAACAATCATTTTGTCACCTAAAGGTATAATGGTAATTTTCACACCTTGGGGGTATTTCAATAATTTACCTATTGACGGTATTTCGGTAATTTGCCTACTAATGATATTTCAGTAATTTACCCGCTAAGGTTATTTCAGTAATTTTCTTGCTAAAGGTATTTCAGTAATTTTAGTCATCTGACAGCCTTTTCGGAGGCCTATTTTTGTGTCAAGCGACACGGGACCCCTTTTGGGTCTCTACGGTGTAATTGGGCCTAAGATCCCATTTCGGCCCAAGTGAGCCCAAACGCTCGTGTGGACCATTTAGCTCATTTTTGGTCCCTGTTATGTGGACTTCACAGTCACATCAGTCATTCGATCTATTTTCCATCTACTTTGCCCATGTAGGCCCGCCATTGGGCCCACTTAGCTCGTTTCGAGTCAAGAAGGCCCATTATAGCCTCTGAATCACAGAAGTGTTCGTGACCCTCTCAATGGTCTATTGCCATTACTAGTGGCTTGGTTTCTCACTACGAGCACTCGCACGCTCGAGTCCTCGATTGCAAATACTCTGACTTTTTGACATTACGACTTATGGCCAAATCACAGAACATCACATACTATCACAAACAATGGTGTGAGATTACACACCTGATTACGAGTTGTGTTTTCCAATTCTTCCAAAACACCAATAGTGATAGTTAATCAAGTGGTTAGTCTCAACCTTAAAAACCTTAGCTTGAAGCGCCTACTAGGCTAACTTTACTCACCACGAACACCATCTCCTTTAGTGCACCAAAAATCGGCCTTATCTCTTAGCTATCCAGTCCCTAACAATAATCGATGAACAAGAAAGTTATTAGCAATCATCCCACTTTCAGCCAAACCACGAAAATTATGACAACATTCTTACCTCACTTGCTTGATTGGTTACAGATAAAGATTTCATTAATTCAAAACCATTGTGCCTGTTCACCTTGTAGAAAAATCCTAAGCCCAACGATGGCCATAACACAAAAACCTATTTTAGACCCAACGAGAGAGAAACAAGAACAAAACATAACAAAAATCGAATGAAATCAAGTTATAGAGAAAGAGAGAATTACCCCACTTACCGATTTCCCAACTACTTATATCGCCACTCTAGGAGTGAATAGGACTATGATTTAGCCAATGATTAACTCAAAAGATGACATGAGTAAGCCTAACACAACAAGTGACAGAGGATTTTGGCTAAGAGAATTAAACTACAAAGAAAAAAATCAAATGGTGTTGAAAGCAGAAAGAAAAAACAATTACAAATTAGAGAAGAGAGAGAAGATTCGGCTTATGGAGAGGAAGGAGTAGAAGAGAAAATAGATAAGAAGAGAGAGATGGATAAAGAATTCAGCAAGAAATAAAATACAAAAGAGATGACCCAAAATGTTCAAGGAAAAAAGTGCCCAAAATGCAAAAACACCAAAGAGAACTAGAGAAATTCGGCACCCTTCCCATTCAAGGCCGAATATGCTAACCAAGACCCCTCTTCAGCTGAAATTCCCCCTTAGCTAGACTCCCCTTTTAGGCCAACTCTTTCCACACCCACCAGCTCCTTGATTTCCTCCCTAATTTCCTCCTACAATTCCTTTCTTTCACCCATTTGAAAAGTTTGACCAAGTCCACAACTCTCTTATTAGAATTTGATTCAAACTCCACTTCTTGCTCCTTTAAGACATAAAATAAGAGTCACCCTTTTTTGGTACTCAGGGGATTCGACCCCCTTCCCTCTTTGCTATCCCATTGACGCCACAACCACCCTACTACATGACCAACTTGTGTCTTCTAAACACACCCAAAATTTAGTTAAGTCCTACTTCCAACTATTCTCTCCACTAAAGGCCAAAAACCAAAATTTTTCTAAGACTGAGACTCAAACCCAAGCCCCATTAGAGCCTCAAACACCTCAAATAACTAGCTAAACAAGCTCAACACATGCAATTATAAAGAAATCACAAACCACTAAATTTTTAGGATGTTACAATGTAACACCCTAAAAATGGGCCTATTCATTTTCGGTTTAATTGTACGAAATGACATGTCTTATGTGTTATGAATGTATTTTGAATATTTTTGGAAACCTGGGAATGTATGGAAATGTTAAGTTAAAAGAGGAAAGTGAACATTTTGGAAACCTAAGTTAAAAGAGGAAAGTGAACATTTTGGAAACTTAAGTTAAAAGAGGAAGGTGAACATTTTGGAAACTTAAGCTAAAAGAGGAAAGTGAACATTTTGGAAACTTAAGTTAAAAGAGGAAAGTGAACATTTTGGAAACCTGGAAATGTATGGAAATGTTAAGTTTAAAAAGAGGAAACTAAGGCAAGGTGGCCTTAAGAAAATTAATAGGAAGGATTTGACTCACAAACAGGCTTGTCAAAGTGGCTTGAAGGCACCACTTAAAAGCCCAGCAAGTGACGCCACAAGCTTGTGTATTTGGGCCAGGGATCGAGTCACTTGGTAAGCAAATAAAGAAATTTTATTTTTTTTGCTTCTAGAAGCATAGGAAAAAGAGGTGGACGCACAAGGAACCTAAGTTAAGAGTTTAATTCTCTTTAAAATTCAGCTAAATAGGTGGATAAATGATGGATAATTATTGTTATTTTTATTAGTTTAGAGATAAGAGATAATTGAGGATTAAGTCTATTATTGATTAAAGTGATAATTAAAAGATAAAACTTTATCACATAGGAAGAGTTGGCCGATTGATGTGGGAGACTAAGGCTACTATTTTCATGACACAATTATTTAATCTGGTGGCTATGCCACGAATTCTAAATAGGAGAAAATAAGGCCATTCTTCACACTTTTCTTCCCTCATATTCTCGTGTGATGGACGGTGATGGACCGGGATGGCAATTCATGATGTTATTTATATTTAAAGTTTTATTTAATTTGGACTAAGCAATATAAGGCCATAGTGATGATTTTCTCTTCTCAATTTAATTTAAAATAAAATTTAAATATTTTTTATGGGTTTTTTTTTGTTTTCAATCCAAATCTATTCTAAGAGACATTTTCCATGTTCCATGTTCCAAGTTTAAAAAAATAATTAATTTCAATTGAATGGTTATATAAAGACAACTTGACCGTGGTGGCAACATTGGAGACCAAAATATGATTTTGGGTGAATTTTGTAATTTTATAATTTATTATTTCGATAATTTTCTTTTACTTTTTTTAAATTGCAATATTTCAATTGGGCCTAGCCCATTTTAGAATCAATTCCATATGCATAATGTGCGATGCATGCTAACCCATCCCATCCAACCCCGTGACTTGCCCCAACCAACCCTGCACTACCTGTGGGGAATAAATCACCCACACCATCCCTACATTTACAGAGTTAGCACCGGTTGCAGCACTAGCCAAAATCACAGCAAAGCTAATGGGATATATCACTTTAAGCCTTGATAACAATCTCATAATTGGACATAGCCATCGATGGCGTAATAATATAGCCATCAACTATGGTAATATAATCGACACACGTACTGCATATGATTTCATCGATATATATACATAGCCACGGGTAAATGATGCACAAAGCCATAATCAAGATGGCGAGCCATATTTAGGTTGGCACAGAGCCGATTTAGGTTGGCACAGAGTCATAATCGATTACGGTGCTTTAAGCGTCTGTTGGTCCACGATCGTCATACCTCATGCGACCTCAAATGCGACCCTATCGGATCAATATTGATCCACAATCGTCATGCGACCCATGTCGAACTTCCTCCGTATCATTGTCCCAATCATTTTATCAAACCAATCCTACCCTTTAAGGGTATCTTGGTAATTCTACCCCATAAGGGTATTAGGTAATTTGTAAACTGGGGGTATTTCGGTAAGTTTACAACCCGTGGGTATTTTAGTAATTTTACAAATCGGGGGTATTTCGGTAATTTTACAAATCAGAGGTATTTCGATAATTTTGCAAATTGGGGTATTTCGGTAGTTTTACAAATCGGGGGTTTTGATAATTTTGTAAATCGGAGGTATTTTGGTAATTTTTCAAACCGAGGGTATTTCAATAATTTTACAAATTAAAGGTATTTTAGTAATTCTACAAACCGGGAGCATTTCAGTAATTTTGCAAATTAGGGGTACTTTGGTAATTTCGCAAGCCAAGGGTATTTCAGTAATTTCATAAATCGAGGGTACTTCGGTAATTTTACAAGTCGAGGGTATTTTAGTAATTTTGTAAATCAAGGGTATTTCAGTAATTTTGTAAACCAATGTATTCTAAACTGAGATAATGATGCGAATGGGCCTAGGGCCCATCCTTGGCCCAAATAGGCCTACACACTCGTGTGGCCCATTTGGCCCAAATCTAGCCACAAATATGAGATTCACATAGTCCAGTCCAATATTTACTACACAATCATACAACTTATCCGAGTAGGCCCACGGGCCCACGGGCCCATTGGCCCCACATGGCCCCTTTCGGCCCATTGTGGCCCAAATAGCCTAAACACACAAGAACACTCATGATGGCCTCAGCTATCCCGTCGAAGCTCCCATACGAACGCTTGCACGCTCGTGTGGCTACCATAGACGTGTGACAGGCATTTCGGCATTTGCCGCTCTACAGCTAGAGTAGTACGAAATACACACCTAATAGGAATCTAGAGTTAATCAGCACTTCGAACACTCCTATGCCCAAACTCCAACCAAGGTATGCTTACTCTCCTTATAGATCGCTCTATTTAAAGCCAACTTCTCACCTACTCTCATGCTAGCTTTCCGATGTGGGATCCCTCCTTCAATCCTCCAAAACCGTCCCAAAATTGCAAAATAGTCAAATTTCTCATGCAAGGGGTTTTGAACTCAGGCTCCCTGTAACTTAATCCATGCCACTAGCCACCTTACCAACTAGCTCATTGTATCATGTTTTCCCCAATAATATTATTAAAGCCTACTCACTTACATCCAGGGTTTTATTCACCTAAACCAAAATTTTTCCTAAAGCCCAAGTTTGAACCCAAGACTTCATGGAAGCCCCCTAACCTTCCAAAATCACTTACTTAATAGGTCCAACTTGAATTTGTACCGTTCTATTGTTCAAAAAAGTTTTAAATGCTTTTATGCCCAAGGCCTAATAGGCCCAATTCTACTAGCCCAAATTCAGGGTGATACACGATAGGTGTTAAGTTGATGGTTATACACTAAAGATCATCTAGTTAAGTAACTCCTGAAGGAGCTATGCGTAAGTTATAATGATATCCAAATGTTACACAATTATTAGTACTTGTGAATGCTTAAGGAATTAGGTTCAGGTAGTAATTGGATGGAAATCCATGTTTTTACTAGCTGATCATGATCACCCCAAGGGGGCTTGATTTAATGGGTGGTAGAATTATTATTGCAATGCCTTACAAAAGTTTTCAAGGTTTAATGTAAGACGCGTGCATCATATTAATACATATTGTAATGTTGCAAAACATTTTCAAACATTTACTTAATAACTACATGGAATGGAAAATGAACTTGATGGTTGTTCAGAGTTATGAGAAACTTAAAACAGTTCTTGATAATAAGTGACCACCGACCAGTCAAGTTGAGGCTAGAAAACACTAGGAGGATTCTGATAAGATAACTCGTTGATATATGCTAGCAAGCATGACCAGTACCTTATATAAGCAACTTGAGAGCTATAAAGCTGCCAAAATAACTCTAGATAAGCTATAAAACATGTTCGGAGGCCAAGCTATCTTGGCTCGATAGTCATCTATAACTAGCTTAGTGAATAACAAACAAAAACTTGACACTTCGGTTAAAGACCATGTGATTACTCTTATGGGATACTTTAATGAGGCAATGGATAATGAGGCCAGTTTGCACCAGAAGACTCAAATTGAGATGGTGTTCAAGAGCTTTTTAAATGATTTTGATGACTTTTGGGTCACTTATAACATTGAAAACAAAATCTTGATGCTTACACAACTTATGAAGGAATATGTGTTGATCTTGAATAGTGGTTAGTCAGTCCAAAGAATAGAAGCAAACATGGCTATCGCGTATTCCTCATAATGGAAGAGAATGCACGCTAAGAAAAGTCAAGGCTACGGACTCTAGGCCAGCACATATGGAATGGAATAGAACCAGAAAACCTAGAGACTTATCTAAGACTAAATGCTTCTTCTGTAGTCAGAAAAGACACTTCAATGCAAACTATCGAGAGTGGAAGGCATACCTAACCATCAAAGGAAAAGGTATGAAACTATTTATAATAGAAACTTGTTTATTGAAGGATTCAATAGACCAGTGGGTCACTGATTCAGGAGCCACTAATCGTGTTTGTGTTTCTTTATAGGGGTTCGAGGAGATGAAAGATCTTATAAATAAGTCATTGCGGGCTGGGAATGAGACAAGTGTGGTAGCTAAAATTGTGGGAGATGTACATATTTATTTTTATAATTTTAGGAATATTATTTTAAGAGACATTTTCAACGTTCCAAGTTTAAAAAAAAAATTAATTTCAATTGAATGGTTATATAAAGACAACTTGACTGTGTCTTTTATTTATTGAATTGCAATATTTAAAAATCATAATCTTATTTATAATGATGGATGTCAAATAATCATCATTTTATCAAACCAAATATTTACACATTGCTTGAGACTGAAATATCGAATAAAAGACTTAAAACGTTTCACTCTAATGGGTCATACCTTTGGCATTTGACACTTGTTCATATTAACTGAGAAAAGATAACTAGACTTGTGAAAGATGGCATCTTAAGTTCGCTTAAAAAATTTGATCTTCCATAATGTGAATCTTTCTTGGAAGGTAAGATGACTAAAACAATCTTTTAATGCAAAAGTAACAAAGGCCAAAAAACCCCTAGAACTTGTGCACACTGACGTATGTGGCCCAATGAGCATTATTGCAAGAGGTGGTTACGAGTATTACGTAACCTTTATTGATGACTATTCAAGATATGGATATGTATACCTAATGCACCACAAGAGTGAAACTTTTTGTCACACCCCATTTAAATTTAGTTATCGTTAAATTTTAAACAAGATCGTGTGCTAACCTAGTGGTTAAGAACAAGCATAGCTTCCCTTGAGACTCGAGTTTGAGTCCCTCCTCCTTTTTTATTTTAATTTTGGTACCCCACCCTTGGTTAACCCTTTTTTTCGCCTAAATGGGTTGTCATCCCATTCAAAACTTTCCTTTTTTCTTCTCCCTCATTTCTTTTCTTATCCCCCTCTTCACTCAATCTATTCCCCCTCTTTCCTTTTCTTCCCCTTTTTTGCCTCATTTCCTATTTCCCCCTTTTTCATGTGCTTGTGCCACCCCTACCACATAGAGTTTTCATATTTTTCATTTTCTACTCATATTTTCCTTGTTCTTTTCAATTTCCTCCTTTCCACCACCTCAAATTTATTTTTGCCACCACTTCACCACCATGAGCCATCGTTGCAACACCAAACCACCACCATTGTACCACATACATTTCCTTCTTTTCTCTACTTGTTGCCACCACATCACTACTGGACTTCTATCACTAACGTCGCCACCACCCATTTTTCTTCATTTTTCTTTTCTCTTCCCTTAGTTGGTTAAAACCAAATTCTTATTAATCTTTCATATTTTTTTTTCATTTGTTAATATTATTGTTATACTCACAATTACTTTGTTATGATTTCTCCATTGCTGCCCCTGCTTTAGTTCTTTTCCAAGATTCTCCAATTGAATTATAGTGTTTGATCTACTCTGCTATAGAGTAAGTACTAACAAATTAGTCAAATCATATCCTCTTTTTTCTTTATTAAGAGCCGAATATAACATATATTTATGTACATATTGTTTTCAATAAAGTTTCTAAATCGAATCACTTGGATCTGTATTAAAGCAAGTGAAACTATTGTATCTTGGTTCACAAGGGTAATAGGGTAAGTTTCTCATTCGATGTCATAAGAGATTTTATTTGATTATGACTGAATCTAACTCACATGTATCTTTGTCATTCTACCATCATTCTTTGATCAAATCAAGGGAAATCTGATTAGATTTCTAATACTGAAGTGTGCAGGATTAAATCTAGAGTTACGAGACCTTTATCCTAGGTGAGGGTTTTAACCAACTAAAGTTTTGTATGATGGTTTATAAATATTATATGTTTGTGTTTAATGATAATTACCATTTAACTCTACTTTGAAATATTAGCTAAACGAATTCACTAAGTATTCACGGTGGTTAATAAATCCTTTATTAGGATTGGTTTCAAGTAAATGCCTCTGATTTGAAGAATACATGATGCCATATATGTATGTATGATATTATATGACTTAGTGATGTTTTGCAAAATATGTGATATTAAAGTATGTTACTTTCAGTTAATTAGACTGATTACATGATAAATCATGTACTATGTTACTGGAATTTCAGCCACTTGTTAAAAATGTGGTTTCTGATGCTGATAATATTGAAAGCTTCATTAAATGCACCCACTGTACTGTTTTACCGAATGCATAATATGTCATGCCACTATTTTTGTCGCTAATCACATGGCTAAATCATGCCTATTAATTCTACTACTGATTGCATGTTTTAATCATGCTTATTGAACTGCTTTGTCACCATTAAAGACATTTCATATTGTATTAGGATTAGGATGGTTATGTAAGTAAGAAGTACTTGTAGTTTATGTGTATAATTGGTGGCTTGTCCATAACACTAGTAGTTTCCCTGCAATTATTAGTAGTTTATCTACATTAATGGTGGTTTGTCCACGATACTAGCAGCATGTTTGCAATTCTTCTAGGTTATCTACAATACTAGTGGCTTGTTCAAAAGCTGGTGTGCTATTGGTTGATATGTTCTAGGGAATTCTTTTTATGCTATGTAGTTGAGTTGGCTAGAAACCCTTTTGAAAATATTATATTGACATGATCATACATCGCACAAATTGTGAATTTTGTACTTTTATGACATCCTATATATTTACTAGCTTGAATGCTATATTTACAATTTATTATTGTTTACTGGAGTTAAAAATCACACTGAGTTTATTAGCTTACTCCTTAGTTTCTAATTTGATTTTAAATAATCCCTGAGGTTATGACTTGGACACAGCTATCAGAGGAGTTTATCGATTGTTCATTCTTAAGTACTTTAAACTTAATTTTAGTAATTGTTTTAGGACTGTAATAAATTTATTTTTAGACTATGGCATAGGACTTTATTTTGGGGATTTTATTTTGATTATGCATGAAAAATTGGTTTTTAAAGAAAATATGATCTTATCACTAATTTTCTAACACCCCAAACCCGGCCTAGAAGTTAGGTCCGAATTCAGTGTATCACACTAAAAAGTTTTTCGATAACGTATAAAGAAAACATGTCAAATGAGATAAAAAAATGTTAGATCCTTTTCTATTCGTACAAAAATAGATGTTGATTTGTTAAAATCAAGAAAATAAAGTTTGACTTGAGATATTTAATAATATACTACTAATTTCGAAGATTGATCGATTAAATTTGAAGTTATAATTTTATAAAATCGTGACTTTTGGAAATATCGTTGATAGTTCGAGAGAAATTTCAGTATTAAAATATTTGTAAAAGTTTATTTTGAAATTCATTTGTTAATCGATTTTGGAAAACCTTTATTATGATTTTAGAAAATCCCAATTAAAATAATTTGAGTAAAATATAAACACGTCAAACATAAAGCAAAATAAAATAATCTAGAGGCCTTATTACAACACATAACCCAAAATAGTAAAGTAATAAAGTAAACAAGTAAGAAACTAAAGTCCAAATAAAACCATTTCAAGTATGGCCTACACCGAGTCATCCATGGCCCCAAGTACTCAAATCATCGAGCATTACCTACAAGGGTTAATAGAAAAGGGGTGAGTTACAAGAACTTAGTGTGAAATCCTTACCATCATCCATTGGATCAGAACACAGATAGCAATATTTTGGGCCTAAGCCCATTTACAATAACAATTATGTATCAAATATAACATGTGAATGAAATGCAATTTCCCAACCAACCTAGGTTTTTCCATCCACTACACACCACCCGTACCAACCAGCACACCCGTGGGGATCGAGTCAACCCACCCCGCCAACACACCAATCGCAGGCATTAAGCCATTTAATTCAATGATTCGCAGGCCAGTGGCCATTTATAATCGCAGGAATTTAGCCATTTATAACAATAATTTGTAGGCCAATGGCCATTTATAATTGCATGCATTTAGCCATTAATAACAATAATTCGCAGGCATACTTATACATATATATATAATACATATAAATGATTAATTCTATATAACCACATTTAATTCCCAAGCATGATACGCACACATCTTATATCAAAGATTAAAGCAAACCAATATATCAAACATATAAACCATACTTAACCAAAAATAATAGCCTTATTCGCAAGGCCATATATATATATATATATATATACATTTATACAACCGAACCTCATTCATTCAAGTCCTAATTCAGCCTATACATGCCTTTGATTCAAAAGGTAAACGTTTATACCAAAAAGAGCGATAGTGTGGTTGACTTTCTTGACGATCCTCTGAGTCCTTAGCTGAGCCTACGATCTATAAAACAGAAAGACCAACATATACAAAGTAAGCACACTAGCTTAGTAAGTTTTAAGTTAATGGTAATACAATGTCCAAACACCAATACATATATAATAGTTACCATTAACAATGAAAAATAAACATTTCAATACACAATTTATGTAAGGCCGAATACCATAGTTCATTAACCTAATTGTTTCACTTGTTTACCTTAAACTTATATTATATCAAAACACAAGGTATATGTATTACTTTAATCACATTATTTGAATCATATACATCCACCATTCATGTCGCCTATGTTATCCCAATCAAAGTCATATTTCAATGAACATTTCTATTCATAACCAAGTCTACCAAAATATTGTATTTCAATCATAACTCATACTTTTGATCATTAGTTCAATTTCACATTATACCATTTCTACCGTATCATTCAAATTCGGTTAATATTAGACATAACTTACCTTGCTCGGTGAATGAAAAGGAACTTACGTTTACTCGGCGTTTACTTGATACATTAACTGCGTTTCACCTTGAATAATTTAAGGTTTCTTCATTTAAAACATCATCAAGCATCAAGCACGCTAGGCACGAAGCTTTGAATATACCACCGCACTAAGCCTACTAGGCACGAATATGTCACGGGCATTAAATATGTCACGGGCAATAAGTCACCGCACTAAGGCACGAAGCTTGAATATGTCACCGGCACTAAGCCTGCTAGGCACGAAGCCCGAATATATTTGTCAACTCAATTCATCAATTCACATTTCTCAACACATACATTACTATCCAATCATATTCATACAATCAATTCATCTGCCATGTCAAGTATACTAACTCACTTTGTATTCAAAAACATATTTTCATTCCAAAGTTAAACATTCACATTGAGCTATCTCATACTATTTGCCCAAATTAATAACATAATTTGATTTCATACATTTTTAATTATCAACTTAACGAACTTTAACTTAAGAACTTACCTCGACTGTCGACTGATCACGTAGGCCGGCTATTTGATAATTTTCGTCTTTCCCCGATCTAAATCCGTTTTCTTTGTTCTTGATCTAAACACATAAAAATTTAGCTCATTCAAGTACATTTCATCTCAATTTAGTCCCTAAGCACATAAATAGGTAAATTACCATTTTATCCCTAGTATTTCACATTTTTACAATTTAGTCCTATTTGCATAAAACACAAAATACACAAAATTTCTCAATACTACTTAAGGGCCAAATATGTATAAGGACCATACAAGTCCATTTCTATCATTTATTTCACAAATAAACCCCTCTAAAATTTTATTTTTGCAATTTAGCCCAAATACTCAAATTTACCCAAAATTCAAAGACAAAACATATTAATCTTCTACATATCTATAATTCAAAATCATCAAACATCACAACTTACATGAATCCATCAATGGCCGAATGTCACATGTACATTAATCTCAAAAAATTTAGCATGGGTCGAATAATATACTAAGCAACGATCTCAAAAACGTAAAAATTAACAAAAACCAAAGTCAAACTAACCTTCAATTTGAGCTTCTAAATGCCGAAATTTCAAAAAACCAAGCCCTTTCTTCTTTCATTAACATTCGGACAAGGAGAAAGCAAAAAGTTGATGACTTATTTTGTGATATTTTAGCATATATTAACTTATTAAACTAATTGCTAATATAACCTTTTAATTATAATAAAACTAATAAAATAAGGGTAATTTAGTCCTATGTCATCTACTATCTCATAAAATGGGTTATTTACCCTTTCTATACTTCATATTATAAAACCATGCTCAATTTAACACATTTCACTTTAGTATGCCACTTTTACACTTTATGCGATTAAGTCCTTTTATTCAAATTAAGCACTTAATCGATAAAATTTTTCTATGAAACTTTCACACACATTAATTCACATATAATAAATTTAAAAGATAATATTTAAATATGTATTGGAATTGGATTCATGGTCCCAAAACCACCGTTCCGATCAGGGTCAAATACGGTCTGTTACAACTCTCCCCCTTAAGGATTTTCATCCCCGAAAATCTTACCGTTAAATAACGTCGGATATTGTTGCCTCATTGAGTCCTCAGGCTCCCACGTAGCCTCTTCAACTCCATGCCGATTCCATAGTACTTTCACTAATGGAATCCTTTTGTTTCTTAACTCTTTCATTTCTTGAGATAAGATACGGATCGATTCTTCCTCATACTTCATATCGGGTTGGATTTCAATCTCAGATGGAGCAATCACATGTGATGGATCTGACCTGTATCTACGGAGCATAGAAACATGAAATACATCATGTATCTTTTCTAATTCAGAGGGTAACTTCAACCTATAAGCAATAGGCCCAATACGTTCAATGATTTCATACGGTCCGATAAATTTCAGACTCAGTTTGCCTTTCCGACCAAAACGAAGTACTTTCTTCAACGGAGATACTTTCAAGAATACTCGATCTCCGACTTGAAATTCTATATCTTTATGTTTCAAATCAGCGTAAGACTTTTGACGATCTGATGTAGCTTTCAAACTATCTTTGATTATAACCACTTTTTGTTCAGTCTCTTTAATCAAATCAACCCCTTGTATCTTGTTTTCACTGAGTTTGGTCCAGTACAATGGCCTACGACACTTACGGCCATATAGAGCTTCATAGGGTGCCATTTTGATACTTGATTGAAAACTGTTATTATAAGTAAATCCAATCAAAGGTAAGTACTTTTCCCATGTAGCTTCAAACTCGAGAACGCAACATCTCAACATGTCCTCAAGTGTTCGAATGGTTCGCTCAGATTGACCGTCTGTCTGCGGGTGAAAGGCGGTGCTAAAATGAAGTTTAGTACCTAAAGCATCCTGTAGTTTCTTCCACAATCTCGATGTGAATCTCGAGTCTCTGTCTGAGATAATAGAACTCGGCACACCATGTAATATCATGATTTGAGATATATACAACTTAGCAAGTTTATCGAGTGAAAAGTTCATACGAACCGGTACAAAATGAGTTGATTTGGTCAATCTATCTACTATAACCCAGACTGCATCTTTTTTACTCAGTGACATAGGCAAACCATATATAAAATCCATAGTGATTTTATCCCATTTCCATTCAGGTATCATGATCGCCTGAAGCAACCCAGAAGGCACTTGATGCTCGGCTTTTACTTGCTGACAAATTAAGCATTTTGACACAAATTCAGATATATCACGTTTCCTGCCAGGCCACCAATAAAGCTGTTTCAAATCATTATACATTTTCGTGCTACCCAGATGTATCGATAATCGACTACTATGAGCCTCACTCAGAATCATCTGAATCAACCCCAAGTTCTTCGGAACACATATTCGGCTTTTAAAGTTCAAACAGTCATTTGCATCAATTTGAAACTCTGATTCCATATCTTTTTCGCACTGAATTCATCTTGCAATCAAATCTTTGTCAACTTTTTGTGCATCACAAATTTGCTGAATAAACATCGGTCTTGCTTGTAACTCGGCTATGATCGAACCATCACCAAACATAACCATCTATGCGTTCATCGCACGAAGAGCAAATAATGATTTTTGACTTAACGCATCTGCAACAACATTGGCTTTTCTCGGATGGTAGTCAATCACCAACTCATAGTCTTCCAACAATTCTAACCATCTGCGTTGTCTCAAATTTAGATCTTTCTGTGTCATCAAATATTTTAGACTTTTATGATCTGAATAAACGTGACATTTCTCGCCAAATAAGTACTGACGCCAAATTTTCAATGCGAAAACAATAACTGCTAATTCAAGATCGTGAGTCGGATAATTTCCTTCGTGTGGCTTCAATTGTCTCGAAGCGTAGGCTATAACTTTGCCTTCCTGCATCAAAACGCAACCCAACCCATTCAAAGAAGCATCACTAAAAACAACAAATTCTTTACCAGATTCAGGCTGAGTTAACACTGGAGCTTCGGTCAATAGAGCTTTCAAATTGTTCAAAACTTTTCTCGACACTTTTTGACCACTCAAACTTGACATCTTTTCGTAGTAGCCTTGTCAAAGGTGTAGCTATCCTGAAAAACCTTTTACAAACATGCGTAGTATCCCGCAAGGCCTAGAAAGCTTCAAATTTGAAACATTCTTTGGTTGTTTCCAATCGAGTATAGCCGTTATTTTGTTTGGATCCACCCGAATACCTGATGCTGAAACAACATGACCCAAGAAACTGACTTCATTCATCCAGAACTCACATTTAGTAAACTTTGCATACAGCTATTGATCTCGCAAAGTTTGTAGCACTAATCTCAAATGCTCGGCATGCTCAGTTTCATCTTTGGAGTAGATCAATATATCATCAATAAACACTACTACAAATCGATCCAAAAACTATCTAAAGACCCGATTCATTAGGTCCATAAAAATAGCAGGTCCATTAGTGAGTCCATAAGGCATAACCGAAACTCAAAATGTCCGTACCTCATCCTAATGCGTCTTTGGAACATCGTATCTCGACTCAGAATCGATAATAACTCGATCTCAAATCTATTTTGAAAATCTCAAGCCCTTTCAACCGATCAAACAAATCATCAAAATAGGTAAGGTACTTATTCTTTATAGTTACCTTATTCAGTTGCCGATAATAAATACACATTCGCATCGTTCCATCTTTCTTCTTCACAAAAAGAACCGGTGCACCCCAAGGAGAGACACTCGGTTGTGCAAAGCCCCTATCTGTTAACTCTTGCAACTGTGCTTTCAACTCTTTTAACTCAGTAGGTGCCATCCGATATGGAGCTATCGAGATCAGAGTCATTCCTGGTGCTAATTCAATGCCGAACTCAATCTCTCGTACTGGTGGTAAACCTGGTAGTTCTTCAGAAAACACATCTGGGTATTCACATACAACCGGTATAGATTCAATATGCTTTTTAGACACTTTATTATACAGTACATAGGCCAAATAAGTTTCGTACCCTTTTCTCACATACTTTCGGGCCAACATCGAGGATATTACTATAGGAAACCCACTTAAATCACTGGATTCAATTTTGATGATCTCACTGTTCTGACATCTCAAATCAATAAGCTTTCTTTTGCAATTCACCACTGCATCATATGAAGTTAACCAGTCCATTCCCAAAATTATATCGAACTCATCGAAGGGCAACAACATTAAATTGGCTGGGAAGCAAGAATCCCGAATCATCAATGGGCAACCTCTACATACTTTATTAACAAGTACACATCTACCCAAAGGGTTTGACACACGAATCACAAACTCGAGAGACTCATCGGCAAGAGTCTTACCAAATACTAAAGTTTCACACACATATGAATGAGTCGAAGCGGGATCAATCAATGCAATCACAAGAGTATCATAAAGGGTGAAAGTACCAGAATGACATCGGGAGGAAGCATCCTCTGCGCTCGTGTAGCATAAGCTCTAGTGGAGCTCTAGCCTCGATCGTATTACGGTGTCCTTCGTCCCTCTCACCGCCACCTACATTGTGCAATGTCGAATGGTCTACCGTCTGTGGCGCCTTCGCTCGGTCTAGTGTTCTGATGATCCACATTTAAAGTAGGACCGATCATGAACACTACAACTCCCAGGATGCCATTTCCCACAATGTTTACACTCAGCCCGGTTCTGTGGAACATTACCGACACTAGCTATCGAAGTGGCTCGGGAACTCACTTGAGGTCGATCACGTCTAGGCAAGTCTGAAGTGGCTTTATGTCGACTGGGGTCATATCTGAACTTTTTATACACATAATGGAAAATTTTACTCGTTGATCTTTTTCGAGTGTCTCTAGCTTCTACTTCAGCTTTTCTTTTCTCCTCTCTGAGCTCTTCAGCTTTACAAGCTCGCTCGACTAATGTCACAAACTCTTTGATTTCAAAAATGCCAACAAGTAACTTTATGTCTTCATTCAGGCCGTCTTCAAATCTTTTATACATAATGGCTTCGGTAGATATACACTCCCGAGCGTAACAGCTCAATTTGACAAACTTTTGCTCATATTCCGTCACAGTCATGCGGCCTGCTTTTAATTCCGAAATTCTTTACATTTTCGATCGATGAATCTCTGACTGATATATTTCTTACGGAACTCAACTTGGAAGAAGTCCCAAGTTACTTTTTCTTTTGAAACTACGGATACCAGTGTGTTCCACAAGTGATAGGCAGTGTCTCGAAGTAGAGATATAGCACACTTTAGGCATTCATCTGGAGTACAAGATAACTCACCGACTACCCGAATAGTGTTATCAAGCAACATCTCAGCTCGCTCTGCGTCATCATTATCATTGGCCTTGAATTCCTCGGCCCCATATTTCCTGATTTTATCAGCGGGAGGCTGCTAGATCTCATCGGATCTATCATCGAAGTGCTAAAGGTATTGAGTTGGATTATTCGGGGTGGAGGTTGTTGTACAATTTGGATTAGTCCGAACAAACCGGGTAAACCATTCATTCATCATCGATAGAAGGCTTGTTTAGCCTCCTCCTCATGGCTACCAAACCGGTCGAGATTCTAATGGATACCGATCCACGTCTTGAGACCGGAGCAATGCTCTCCACATCATCATACTGACTCTATCGGGATCGGAATCCATTTACTATATATAAAATACAATTGAAGTTGTCAAAAGTCACCACACTATCATATATACAATTCAAAGGCATGTATAGCTAGACTCTTACGCACTATGGTAGTCATAGAATCGACTAAATCGTAGCTCTAATACCAATAAAATGTAACACCCATAAAACCATACCTATCACCAGATTAGGGTTATGAGGCATTACCGAACTAGACACAGTTTAACACAATTTTATATGACATAAATCCATTTCGCATATTTAAATTTTCTATACTATCAAATGATGCCCAAGACTTACATTACAAATAACCATGTTTTAAAATGCAATACATTATAATTCATTATCTGTACAGATTACAAATCAAACTTCCACATAACAACACCAAATTTCATATAAGAAACATATATATATATATATTGCATTAGTCGAAAATCAACATATCATTTTATACCTTCTACAAATATGCATATTAAAATAAATAGGCCGTAATACTCTATTAGTTTTCCTCACATACATGACATTCGAACATTATAGCATAATCAAACATATACATGATATGTGACTAGTCCAAAATACTTAAATATAAACAACTCATTGACCATATATTAGGTCCTTAATTAAAACTCTAATAATCAACCCAAAACATGAGTATAAACATTTTCATGATCAACTTTGATTTATAACCAAGCACATAATAATCTAAGTAGAAAAATTCACACAACCAAATAGGCATACTTATACATATATATATATAATACATATAAATGATTAATTCTATATAACCTCATTTAACTCCCAAGCATGATACGCACACATCTTATATCAAAGATTAAAACAAACCATTACATCAAACATATAAACCATACTTAACCGAAAATAATAGCCTTATTCGCAAGGCCATATATATATATACAATTTATACAACCGAACCTCATTCATTCAAGTCCTAATTCAGCCTATACATGCCTTTGATTCAAAAGGTAAATGTTTATACCAAAAAGAGTGATAGTGTTGTTGACTTTCTTGACGATCCTCTGAGTCCTTAGCTGAGTCTACGATCTATAAAACAGAAAGACCAACATATACAAAGTAAGCACACTAGCTTAGTAAGTTTTAAGTTAATGGTAATACAATGTCCAAACACCAATACATATATAATAGTTACCATTAACAATGAAAAATAAACATTTCAATACGCGAATTTATGTAAGGCCGAATACCATTATTCATTAACTAATTGTTTCACTTGTTTACCTTAAACTTATATTATATCAAAACACAAGGTATATGTATTACATTAATCACATTATTTTGAATCATATACATTCACCATTCACGTCGTCTATGTTATTCCAATCAAAGTCATATTTCAATGAACATTTCTATTCATAACCAAGTCTACCAAAATATTGTATTCAATTTCAATTTCAATCACATACTAGTCATATTTTTTATCATAAGTTCAATTTCACATTATACCATTTCTACCGTATCATTCAAATTCAGATAGCATTAGACATAACTTACCTTGCTCCTAGGTGAATGAAAAAGGGACTTACGTTTACTCGAGAGTTTACTTGATACATTAACTGCGTTTCACCTTGAATAATTTAAGGTTTCTTCATTTAAAACGCATCACCGGCATCAAGCCTGCTAGGCACGAAGCCCGAATATATCACCGGCACTAAGCACGCTGAGCACGAAGCTTCGAATATGTTATTAGGCATTAAGCACGCTAGGCACGGGCTCGAATATGTCACCAGGCACTAAGCACGCAAGGCACGAAGCCCGAATATGTCACCGGCACTAAGCCTGCTAGGCACGAAGCCCAAATATGTCATCGGCACTAAGCCTTCTAGGCACGAAGCCCGAATATATTTATCAACTCAATTCATCAATTCACATTTCTCAACACATACATTACTATCCAATCATATTCACACAATCAATTCATCTATCATGTCAAGTATACTAACTCACTTTGTATTCAAAAACATATATTCATTCCAAAGTTAAACAGTCACATTCGGCTATCTCATACTATTTACCCAAATTAATCACATAATTTGATTTCATACATTTTTAATTATCAACTTAACGAACTTAAACATAAGAACTTACCTCAACTGTCGACTGATCACGTAGGCCGGCTATTCAATAATTTTCGTCTTTCCCCGATCTAAATCTGTTTTTCTTTGTTCTTGATCTAAACACATAAAAATTTAGGTCATTCAAGTACATTTCATCTCAATTTAGTCCCTAAGCACATAAATAGGCAAATTACCATTTTACCCCTACTATTTCACATTTTTACAATTTAGTCCTATTTGCATAAAACACAAAATACAAAAAATTTCTCAATACTACTTAAGGGCCGAATATGTATAGGGACTATACAAGTCCATTTCTATCATTTATTTTGCAAATAAACCCCTCTAAAATTTTATTTTTGCGATTTAGCCCAAATACTCAAATTTACGAAAAATTCAAAGACAAAACATATTAATCTTCTACATATCTATAATTCAAAATCATCAAACATCACAACCTACATGAATCCATCAATGGAAAAATGTCACATGTACATTAATCGCAAAAAATTTAGCATGGGTCGGATAATAAACTAAGCAACGATCTCAAAAACGTAAAAATTAACAAAAACCAAAGTCAAACTAACCTTCAATTTGAGCTTCTAAATGCCAAAATTTCAAAGAAACAAACCCTTTCTTCTTTCATTAACATTCGGCCAAGGAGAAAGCAAAAAGATGATGGCTTATTTTGTGATATTTTAGCATATATTAAGTTATTAAACTAATTACTAATATAACCTTTTAATAATAATAAAACTAACTTATAAAATAAGGGTAATTTTGTCCTATGCCGTCTACTATCTCATAAAATGGGTTATTTACCCTTTCTATACTTCATAGTATAAAGCCATGCTCAATTTAGCACATTTCACTTTAGTATGCCACTTTTACACTTTACGCGATTAAGTCCTTTTAATCAAATTAAGCACTTAAACGATAAAATTTTTCTACGAAACTTTCACACACATTAATTCACATATAATAAATATAAAATATAATATTTAAATATTTCTCAAACTCAAATTCATGGTCCCGAAACCACCGTTCCGATTAGGGTCAAATTCGGTCTGTTACAGGCATTAAGCTATTTAAACTGGGCACGAAGCCTTCTTCTCTCCATCAAAATGTCCCAACCCATGCAATCATGTATATACAATGCATAACAATTTATTCATATGATAATTTCAACATCAGACCCATATTAAAATTTGGCCCATTACACAATTTGGCCTATTAAGCATTATAACAAATCGGCCCATGTAGCAATCTATCAAAATGGCCCATTAAGTAATCTATCAATACGGCCCATTAACACATGAGGCCCATATATCACTTATCACATTTGGCCCATATAGCAAATATCACATGTTACTCATATAACAAATATCACATTTGCCTATTAATCAATATGTCCATTCGGCCCATAAGGCAACATGTCAATTCAGCCTATTAAGCAATTTCGTATTTCAGCCCATTAACACTTTACAAATCGGCCCAATAGGGGCATTTCCATAATTCGGCCCATAAGGGGACTTTTGTAATTTGGCAATCATACCCACTAAGGGTATTTTGGTAATTTACCCTCTAAGGGTATTTCGATAATTTCATAACCAAGGCTTAACTACTAATTTGGGGCATAAAAGTTTGAAACTGGCCAACTGCATCATACCGACTAAATTGACCATAACTTGAGTTAGGAAACTTAAAATCTAAATCTGTAAATTTTCGCTAAAACTAGACTTGTATTTCTTTGTCTTGTAATTTTTCTAGAATTTTTAGCATAACCATTTAGTACAGTTTATTCCTTAAAATTTCCCTTGTTTCACTGTCCAATGATTCTAACCTCTCTTACCCAAAATCCAAATATCTCACTGTACACTTTTCATATACTACTTCCATATGTCTCTATTAATAATAGGATCACTCAGGAATCCATACATACAAATTATGTCTCATAATTCACTTTTTACAATTTTATACAATTTTTCCAAGACAGAACAGAAAACCTCGAAGTCATTCAGAACCAGTCTCACTAAAATTAACATATCTTAGAATATAATATTCCTTTTCCTTCTTCGTTTCTTTCATATTAAAGTAGACATAGTAAGCTTTAATCTGATATCTTACTCACTTTGTAATTATTTTTATCAATTTTTTCATGATTTTTCAAATACACATCACTGTTTCTTACCGAAACAATTTTTTTTACAAAACATGATTACCACTACGATCCAGTTTTTCTTTGGTATTTCGATCGAATCATGGAATATTTCATGCAAGCCTTCAGAGAAGTGTGAGATCACATGCCATTTCAAATATATATCTGAAAAGTAGGGATTACACACCTTGATTACGAGTTGTGTTTTCTATCGATTTCAACACTACAACTGTGATCTCCCTCGATGCACCAAAAATCGATCCTACTAACAATATCAATTAGCCAACCTTCAATCTGATTAACTCAAAAACAAAATGGAGATATCGAATGGACTATGAAAGATATTCCTTACCTTAATCGATTATAATCCCATTTCTCACGATTGTCCTATGACTAAAGATGATTAGGCGATATTGTGGTATTCAGCCTCCCTCTATATCACTACGAAGAAGAAAACGATCTCGTATGAGAGAAAGTAAGGTGATAGTATCGGTCAAAATAACCATCCAAAACCAAAGTATGGATTCAGTCATAAGAGAAGAAAATAAAACATTGGAAAGAATACTTACCGATTGCTTAAGGAATGAGAAAGAAAGAACGATGGAAAGGTTTCGGTTATGGAGGAGAATGAACAATGATATTCGGCTATCAAGGAGATTAGACAAAAGATGAATATGTGGCCAATTCAAGAGAAGAGAAAATGCACTATAGTGCTAGAAAATTTCGGCAAATAAAGTAGCAAAAAGAGAGAAGATGACACAAAGGTTGCAATAGGATTTTTGGCCAAAACACAACCAAGGCCCTACCAAATGCCAAGGTAAAATTTTCAGCCAACTATCTACCTCAAAACCGCCCACATGCATCCCCCCTTAGGATAAAAGTTTGGCCACCCAAACTTTCCAAAACACCATTAACAAATTAAGCCTCATGCCCCCCTTTCATTCCTATTTCTCTTGATTCCTTTCCCAAACTTCAACCTTGTCTTATTCTTATAGCCACCTTCCCAAAAACAATGAAGTCCACCCTTGCCATAAATAGTCATTGGCTGACACTTAAGGAAAGAGTGCAAAACTATTAGCCAAACATTGCACACAAAGGGATTTGAACCTCTTCCCTCAAGGTACTTCACTTTATGCCATAACCTCTTTACTAATTGCTCACTTGTGCTAACCATTTATTCATTTATTTCAATAAGCATTGAAGCAACTTACCATCTCTCCTTAAAGTGCTAAGATACCAAATTTTTCCTGAGGTCCAATTAAACCCGAGACTTCATAGAAACCTCGTAACCTTCCAAATTCACTTAACTAATAGTCCAATTTGTAATAATGCCATTCTCTTGCTCTGAAAATTTTAAACATTCCTACGCCCAAGGGCCATTGGGCCCAATCCTACTAAGCCCAATTTTGGATGTTACAATTCTACCCTCCTTAAAGAAATTTCGTCCTCGAAATTTCCAACTATAGGAACAATCACACATCCTAACCTAGCATACTACACTTTTGCTGTGCACTCTGATCTTAATAACACTAATTCGCTTTCTATCTTTAACCTTGGAAAATCTTCACATCATCAAATATCTAATCCTCAGAAGCAAATTGGTATTTGTCACTCACTCATAAAATTTTCTACATTCAACCAAAACATACCCATCTTAATGGTGATGGAACAATCCCGAGCCTTATGCTCCTTAGACTCGCATCTGAAACATGCTCTTGACCTCCTCTAGCACTCACCCAGGATGACGCCTTCCGCAATAATCGCAAGCCAGAGAGTTTAGACGTGCCTTAACATGCTTCACAGAACGAGACTGTGACCCTAAAGAACCACGATCTCTTTTTTCTTACAGTTCATAGACCTAAGTCGAAGTGCTTAACTGATTCCATTAACCTCCTTCAATACCTTCTTAACTATCTGAGTCAGCTTATCAACCCCAACTCGATCATAAGATCCTGTCTCAGCCACTAACGATGTCTGCGCCTCTCTTTCGGGCACATGCCTTGGTGCCAAAGATCTAGCCCTAGCACCTCGACCTCTACCACGTCTATTTTTATTGTGTCCATTTCTTCTAGCGCTCATGTTTACCGTGTCCACGTCTTATAGTGCTCATGTACAACCCCCTCCACCCTCGCCTATTCCACAACCTATCCCACAGTCCCTCAAGTAGTAGAGGTGGTAAAAGAGACAAACCTCCAATTGATAGGATCAGGAAACATGGGGTAGAAGAATTTTGGGCTAGAAAATATGATGAATAAGAAAAGGCTGAGTTCTAGATAGAAAATACTACTGGGGTATTTAATAAGTTGTCATGTACAGCTGAGGAATGTATAAAGTGTGTAGTTTCTCTTTTAAGAGAAGCTGCCTATCAATGGTGGAATAACCGTGTGTCGGTAGTACTGAGGGAAAAGGTCACATGGGAATTTTTCTAAGAAGAGTTCAAGAAAATGTATATCAGCCAAAGATTCATGGACCAGAAAAGGAAGAAATTCCTAGAACTAAAGAAAGGCAAGATGTCGATAACGATTATGAGCGAGAGTTTGTCCGAAGAAGCAAATACACTTGAGAATGCATGCCCATTGAAGCCATCATGAGTAAGAGGTTTGAAGATGAGCTAAATGATGATATCAAGTTATTTGTTGCTGTCCTCTAATTAAAAGAATTTGTGGTGCTAGTGGAAAGGGCTCGTAAGGCCGACGAATTAATAAAAGACAAGAGAAATTCTGAAATGGAGTCTCATGACTCTAGAAAGAGACAATGAAATAAGTCATTCCAATCTGCATACAAGAAGTCGAGAGATGTCCCTACCTGATCGGCTACTTCCACTGGGTTTTTAAAGAATGACAAGAGGAAGTAGAATTCGGGGAATAAAGCACACACTACTTCAGTTGTTAGTGTGGGGATTGTTCGATCTGATAGACCTGAATGCCCATAATGTGGTAGATGCCATCTCAGTGAGCGTCGAGCACATGAAAATACTTATTTCATATGTGGTTCCCATGATCACTTTATAAAAGATTGTCCTGAGATGGCGAAATAAGAGAGAACTCAGAACCCGAGATCTGGGGGCATGGTTAAAGGTAGACCACAGAGAAACTCGAGGAGTGGGGCAAGTTGAAGAGGTAACCCTAGAGAATAGGCTACGAGACCCGAGGGTAGGGCACCTGCTAGGACTTATGCCATTTGCGTTTGTGAAGAGGCATCTTCTCCTAATGTTATTACGGGTACCTTTTCTCTTTATGATATCAAAGTTATGGCTTTAATAGATCCCGGATCCACACACTCTTATATTTGTATGAAACTAGCATCCAGTACGAATATGCCTATAGAGTCTACTGAATTTGTGATTAAAGTGTCTAATTCTTTAGGCAAAAGTGTTTTAGTTGATAAAGTATGTAAAGGCTGCTTATTGATGATTAGCGATCATTATTTTAAAAACAAACCTTATGTTGTTACCATTTGTTGAGTTTAACATCATTCTTGGTATGGACTGGTTGACTACCCATGATGTAATGTTAATTATGGGAAGAAATACATTGAGATGAGATGTGAGAATGGGGACACTCTTCATATAGAATCAAATGAATAGAGCAAATCGTTCGTAGTGATTTCTCATGTGATGGTACAGAAATACTTAAAAAGAGGGTATGAAACATATTTTTCCTTTGTGATGAATGATAAAGAAACAGAGCTAAAGATTGAGTCAGTACCGATAGTATGTTAGTACGTGGATGTTTTCTTTCGAGTAATTACCAGGACTACCTCCAATTAGGGAGGTTGAGTTCAATATTGAGCTAGATCTTGGTACTGTACCGGAATCTATAACTCCTTACAAAATGGCTCCAACAGAATTGAAAGAGCTGAAGATACAGTTGTAAGAGTTGACAGATAAAGGCTTTGCTAGGTCGAGTTGTTCTCCCTGGGGTGTTCCAGTTTTATTTGTGAAAAAGAAAGATGGCACTATGAGATTGTGCATAGATTACTGTCAACTTAATAATGTGACAGTGAAGAATAAAAACCCATTGCTTGGGATCGATGATTTGTTCGATCAATTGAAATGAGCTAATGTGTTATCTAAAATAGACTTGAGATCAGGGTATTATCAGTTAAGAGTAAAAGATTCAGATGTGTCCAAGACAGCTTTTCGATCAAGATATGGGCATTATGAATTCTTAGTCATGCCCTTTGGTTTGACCAATGCTCCAGTGGTATTCATGGACTTAATGAACAACATCTTTAGACGCTACCTCGACAAGTTTGCAGTCATTTTCATTGAAGACATATTGATTTCTTCCTGGGATTTGAATTAGCATGTTGAGCACATACGGACAGTTTCACAGATTTTACGAGAAAATCAGTTGTATTCCAAGCTTAGTAAAAGGGATTTTTCACTCAAGGAAGTAGGATTCCTTGTACATATTGTCTCGGGAGATGGTGTCCGAGTGGATCCAAGCAAGATTTCAGCTATAAAGGACTGGAAACCACTGAGTAATATCTCTGAGATTAGGAGTTTCTTAGGCCTAGCATGTTATTCTCGATAATTTGTCAAGGGGTTTTCTATGATCGCATCCCCGATGACTAAATTGTTATAGAAAAATGTGAAGTTTGAGTAGACAGAAAGATGCCAACAAAGTTTTGAGAAATTAAAAGCAATGTTGGCAGAAGCTCGATTTTAGTAAACCCCAAAATAGGGAAAGAATTTGTGATTTTCAGCGATGCATCCTTAAAGAGATTAGGATGTGTACCTATAAAAGAAGGCAAGGTTATTGCTTACTTCTCAAGACAGTTGAAGCCTCATGAGAAGAATTATCCGACGCATGGTTTAGAGCTGGCTGACATAGTCTTCGCCTTGAAGATTTGGAGACACCATTTATATGGTGAAAGATTTCAGATTTTTACTGATCACAAAAGTCTAAAGTACTTGATGACATAGAAAGAGTTGAACTTAAGGCAACGGAGATGGTTAGAGTTGATAAAGAACTATCAGTTGGCCATTGACTACCATCCAAGAAAGGCGAATGTTGTTTTCGATGCTTTGAGCAGGAAGTCCCTTTTTGCATTAAGGGCAATGAATTCACAAATGACCTTATCTGATGATGGTTCTATTCTAGCTGAATTAAAAGCTAGACCAATGTTCCTTCAAGAGATCACTGAAGATAAAGAGTTCCAAGCCAAGAGAACTAAGTGCGAGTCATATGTTGAATTTGACTATCAGATTGATTCTGATGGATAGTTGATGTTTAAAGATAGAGTTTGTGTACCGAGAAAAGAGGAGCTTATTCAAAGAATATTGTATAAGGCACATAATAGATGTTTATCTGTTCATTCGGGTAGTACCAAGATGTATAATGATATGAAGAAATTTTATTGGTGGCCGAGAATGAAGAAAGATATTTCAGAGTTCGTTTCAAGATGTTTGATTTGTCAGCAAGTAAAGGCTAAACACCAAGTACCTTCGGGTTTGCTTCAACCAATTATGATACCCGGATGGAAATGGGACCGTATCACTATGGATTTTGTAACGGGATTGCCATTATCACCGAGCAAGAATGATGCTATATGGGTTGTAGTTGATAGACTCACGAAGTCAGCTCATTTCATACCTGTACAAGTTGACTACTCACTCGACAAACTGGCAAACATATATGTTTCTGAAATAGTAAGACTTCATGGAGTTCCTTTGTCAATCATATCGGATAGAGATCCTAGATTTACCTCCAGATTTGGAAGAAGCTTCAAGAAGTCTTGGGTACAAAATTGTGTTTTAGCACAGCTTTTCATCCTCAAACTGACGGTCAGTCGGAGAGGTTAATTCAGATACTCGAGGATATGCTTCAATGTTGTGTTCTAGAATTCCAAGGCAGTTGGGAAAAGTTTCTCCCACTGGTAGAATTTGCCTACAATAATAGCTTTCAGTCAAGATTAAAGATGGCACCTTATGAGGCTCTATATGGGCGTAAATGAAGAACGCCTTTATATTGGACTGAACTCAAAGAAAACCAAATTCACGGGGTTGATTTGGATAGAGAGGCTGAAGTGAAAGTGAAAGTGATACGAGAATGTTTAAAAGCTACATCAGATAGACAGAAATCTTATTCAGACCTAAAGAGAAAAGAGATAGAGTATCAAGTTGGGGATAAAGTTTTCTTGAAAGTGTCACCTTGGAGAAAAGTTCTCAGATTTGGCCGGAAAGGTAAGTTAAGAGCACGTTTTATTGGACCGTTTGAGATTACCAAGAAAGTTGGGCTGGTAGCTTCTGATTGGCTTTGCAATCAGAGTTAGAAAAGATACATGATGCGTTTCACGTGTCAATGGTGAGACACTACCGATCAGATCCTTCCCATGTAATTACCCCGTCAGAGATAGAGATTCATCTCGACATGACTTATGATGAAGAACCAATCAAGATTTTAACTTGGGAAGTTAAGCAGCTAGGAAATAAAAGTATTGCTCTAGTGAAAGTATTGTGGCAAAGGCATGGGATAGAGGAAGCTACATGGGAACCAGGAAAGAGCATAAGAAACCAGTACCCGAACTTATTTGCCGATAAGATTTTTGAGGACGAAAATCTCTAAAGGGGGAGAAGTGTAACAGCCCGATTTAGGGCTTAGTCGGAAAAGTGGTGCGAGGCCACAAATTCGACGTGAATTTTATGAGATTTTAAGGTTTATGTCATGTTTGAATTGAGGCAATTTTAGTAAATTGAGGTTGAATGGTCCAAAAGGACTAAATTGTAAAAGTTGCAAAATATGAGTTTCTAGAAGCTTTTTGTAGGAAATAGCTTTAGAATATCAATTAGAAGTCTTTAAGTAGCAATTTGCCCAAATTATAATTTTTGGACAAAATTGGACATGAGATAGTAAATTGTAAAAATTTAGAGAGAAGGGCATTTTAGTCATTTATCAATTTAAATGATTAAAATGGGAAAAAGATGATAAAAATCTATTCATCTTCTTCCCCTTATTGCCAAAAATTTGAAGACTCCATAGCTAGGGTTCTTCATTTTTTTCAAGCTTGCAAGTAAGTTAATTTTAGCCCCGTTTTAAATATTTTTCATATTTTTGAAGTTCTCGTATTATGAGTTGGCTATTTTTAGCTATAAAATGAGCTAGGATGCATGTTCAAAAAATTACCCATGAATGACATGCATGTTAAATGATGTTTTATGGAAGTTTATGAGAATTTGATGTTAGATAAACATCTTTTTCTAAGTGAATTTCATGAAAAATGATAGTATAGACTAATTTGTAATAGTTATGAAAATTGGTCATACATACTAGAAATAGTGAGAATTGATGATTGTTATAGTAGAGAAAATAAATCAGCTAAGTATGAAGTTTAAGAAAGCTTAATGAGAATTATTTTACGTGCCTTTGGGCCAAAGTGCAAAAATGAGAAAGTGTAGGGGCAAAATAATAATTTTACCAAAGTATGAGTAATGAGTCAATTTAGTCAATGTGATTATTAAATGATCTATTTATGATTATAGATCAAGAAAAACGAAGCCCGGATCGAAACCGAGGCTATAACAAAGTCGAGGACTAAATTGCATATCTACATACATTTTGTATATTGAGGTAAGTTTGTATGATTTCTAAGCTTTATGATTTCTATCATTAAATTGCTTAGTATAATGTACATTATTATCATGGAATTCTTATTGTTTTGTTAAACAAAGAAATCAATGAGATTAAGTATGAGCAAGTTTCGATTAAAGATGAATTTCCCAAGATACTTGATCTACCACATGAGATAAGAAAGTCCGTATAAGACCAAGCCAAGGCATGCATCGGCAATCAAGCAAGTTATCATGTAAGTCCAAGGCAAGCTTGGCATTGGAAAGCTGTCAAGAGAAAGAAATCCCATGTAAGTCTATGCCAAGGCATGGCGTTGGTGAGAACAAGAAAGACTTCATATAAGTCCATGTCAAGACATAGCCTTGAAACCAAGATGAGATATTCCATGTAATATCGTATCTAGGATATGGAATTGGCATCACGATATGTGGGATGAGATTTAATATCCTCGGTTATTCGCAAAAATTCATCGGGCAAATGAGTAAAGTTAAAATGAGTTAACAAGAAAGCTAGGTAAGCAAAGCTATTACCAAGTTGAAATTGAGTATCATTTATGTTATGAATGATGCATTAGAGATCATGATTATTATGTTAAAGTATGTTGATCAATGTGATTAAGTTATACAGGTACCATGTTTATCTTACAAGTATGAGAATAGTAACAATCATGAGACATGTAAGAATCAGTATGAGTAAGTAAACTCTGTAGTTGGAATTGATGATACCATTGTTATGTCAAATGTTTACATTAACAAGTTTAATAATATGTGTTTTACATGCAAACTTACTAAGCTAAATGCTTACGTCTTTAATTATTTCTTTCTATGTAGTCCCGCCAAGCTAACTTGTAGATCGTTGGAGTCGGAGCTTGTAGCACACTATCAATATCTATTGTGGTATAGCCAAGTCATTTTACTAAGTATGGCATGTATAGGAACCATTTCATTTTGAGAATATGTTTAAAGAAGGTTCATTGTATAGATTATCAAGTTTATTATTCTTTTGTATATGGCAAAGTGATTGGCCAAAATTAACTAAGTATGTACGTTTATGGAGATCAATGAACTATGTAGTAATGTTTATGAAATGTATTGAATTGATCATGAGTTTGGTCTTAATTTTAGGATGACAATAGGCTTGGTAAATATCCTCTAAGTGCCCACACGGTCAGACACACGAGGCATGTGTCTAGGCCGTGCGTACCCTGCACCTTAGTGTTTTAAGTCAGAATAGGCCACGGGCAAATCCCACGGTCGTTTGTTTAGGCAGTGTGTGATAAAGGGTCAGAACATGGCCGTGTACCCCAAACCGTGTGAATAAGTCAGTATATCAAGGTATAGTACATGGTTTACATCCACGGGCGTGTCAAGGCTGTGTGTAATTAGTCAGTGTCGACCACGGGTGGAAGACACGGGCATGTGTTAGGGGTACACGGGCGTGTCCCAAGTCACATGGGCGTCTGACCCCTATTTTAAGGAAAAGTTTTCATTTGAGTTCTGAAAGTTTCCAGATACGTGTTTAAGGAGTCGTAGGCTCATGAAATGTATGATCTGAAACACCCCACACCCGGCCCACGAGAATGGACCGGATCTGGTATGTTCCTAAAGTAAACCTGTTTAAAAAAGATTCGATACTTAGAGAAAATTTGTAAAATTTTAGAAAAATGTTGCTTGGATTGGGCTTAGATTGGAACCCATTTAATAAATTTTGAAAATCCAACTTAAGTGAGGTGACAAAACAATTTTAGGGTTTATTATTTTGAAAGAAATAAATTTTGTTTTCTTAACTTTAATTAAAAATAAATTGTAACACAATCAACATGAATAAGCGGAAATAAAGAAAATCTAACGGGCCTTATGGCCTTATTACATCAAGTAAAACCCAAAATAAAATAAAAGTAACTAAATCAAATAAAGTCCAAACTAAATAAATTCTCGAATGTAGCATGGCCACCTCAACGTCTCAAGCCGGTCAATCCTTTGTTCATCACCGAAAATAGTTCCCATAACGGGTGAGTCAACAGACTCAATGTGCACACAAGACTAACATTCAACAAATCAGGCATTCATGTTCAAAACATCGATCCATATAAAATGAAATTATGATGCAACCCAAACCCAATCCTAATTAGCCATCCACTACACTCCCTGTACCAACCTCGTATACAGTGGGGACTACTAAGTCAACCCTCCATCCACTACACACCATATTCAAATATTTGTGACCGTAGTCACCATATAACGTTGGTGAGACCAAAGTCAACACCTTCAAATATAACGTTGGTGAGACCGAAGTCAATCACCTTCAAATATAACGTTGGTGAGACCGAAGTCAACACCTTCAAATATAACGTTGGTGAGACCGGAGTCAACACCTTCAAATATAACGTTGGTGAGACCGAAGTCAACACCTTCAAATATAACGTTGGTGAGACCGAGTCAACACCTTCAAATATAACGTTGGTGAGACCGAAGTCAACACCTCCAAATATAACGTTGGTGAGACCAAAGTCAACACCTCCAAATATAACACCTTCAAATATAACGTTGGTGAGACCGAAGTCAACACCTTTAAATATAACGTTGGTGAGACCGAAGTCAACACCTTCTTCCCCTTTCACATAAATCCCGAATGCCCCAAAAATATATATATATCATGCATAACATACTTAAATTCATAATCATATACATATATTCACATGTTATAACATATTTCATAATCCTATCAGAAGTAGGAAACGTACCTGAGTACTTTTGTACCACCTTAGGGTACTTAACCATATTCATATTCTTACGTATAATCATATAATAAAATAATTGCCATATGAAATATCGAAAGTTAGTGTGCGACACACCGATTTGTTTAGCGATTCCTTGACATTCAAAAGCTAGATCTAAAGTTTAGATCCTTAGTCCCTACATTTGATTCATCCTTTATTACTTAGCATAAATTCTATTTGGCTATGATATCCAAATCCTAGTAGGATTTGTAAAAAGACTTACCTTTGATGCCGATTTGGTGTTTATTCAAATCCGAAAACTTGGTTTTCCTTCACTTGATATTCGCCAACCTTGAATCTCAATATGGGTTGGTTTTCGCTTTTTAATAATTAAAGAACCGATCTAGATAATCATACAAGCTTTGGTAGAATACTTTTAGGTACTTACCTTGTGGATCTTAAATCACAAATTTCTTGAATAACTAGGGAACACGTGGCCTATGGTGTACCTTCTGGAAAAGAATTTCTTCTTCCATGATTCGCCAAGATTAATAATCGAAATTAGTCTCTAAATTTCAATAAGTCTAGAATATAAAAGAATGGAAAACTAAACTTGGATCTTACCCTTATTTGAAGGAATCGATTGCACCTTTACTTCAACCTTGAGATTCGGCTTAGAGACTTGATGAACAATCGGCTATGATTCCCTTATGTATTTGGTTTCAAAGATGAAAGAAGAGAGGAATAATAGGCTTAGAAGGAAATCGGCTAGGAGGCTAAAAGAAAAGAAGAAAAGAATGGATGCTCAAAAGAATATTTGGCGAGAGGAAAAGAGAGGAGAATGAATAATGAATGGCCCTAGTCCCTCCTTTTATAGCCAAATTTACTAGGCCAAGAATCCTTTACTTGGCCACCACTCTTCCTTATTTTCCTAATTAAAGAATAATTCTTCATTTATCCACCTATTTAGCCGAATTTTAAAGAGAATAAAACTCTTCCCTTAAGAGTCTTTATGATCTTCTAATTAGTCGAGTTTTAAAGAGAGTGAAACTCCTCTTTTGCAAGCTTTGTGCCATCCACCTCTTGGCTTCTAGAAGCAAAATAAAACTTATTTTATTTGCTTCTTATGTGACTCGAACTCAAGCCCAAAACCTTTTGCATGTGGGCCATTTCCTAAGGCCTTAGGTGGCATCTTGAGCCACTTTTTTTTTTTTTTTTTTTTTTTTTTTTTTTTTTTTTTTTTTTTTTTTTTTTTTTTTTTTTTTTTTTTTTTTTTTTTTTTTTTTTTTTTTTTTTTTTTTTTTTTTTTTTTTTTTTTTTTTTTTTTTTTTTTTTTTTTTTTTTTTTTTTTTTTTTTTTTTTTTTTTTTTTTTTTTTTTTTTTTTTTTTTTTTTTTTTTTTTTTTTTTTTTTTTTTTTTTTTTTTTTTTTTTTTTTTTTTTTTTTTTTTTTTTTTTTTTTTTTTTTTTTTTTTTTTTTTTTTTTTTTTTTTTTTTTTTTTTTTTTTTTTTTTTTTTTTTTTTTTTTTTTTTTTTTTTTTTTTTTTTTTTTTTTTTTTTTTTTTTTTTTTTTTTTTTTTTTTTTTTTTTTTTTTTTTTTTTTTTTTTTTTTTTTTTTTTTTTTTTTTTTTTTTTTTTTTTTTTTTTTTTTTTTTTTTTTTTTTTTTTTTTTTTTTTTTTTTTTTTTTTTTTTTTTTTTTTTTTTTTTTTTTTTTTTTTTTTTTTTTTTTTTTTTTTTTTTTTTTTTTTTTTTTTTTTTTTTTTTTTTTTTTTTTTTTTTTTTTTTTTTTTTTTTTTTTTTTTTTTTTTTTTTTTTTTTTTTTTTTTTTTTTTTTTTTTTTTTTTTTTTTTTTTTTTTTTTTTTTTTTTTTTTTTTTTTTTTTTTTTTTTTTTTTTTTTTTTTTTTTTTTTTTTTTTTTTTTTTTTTTTTTTTTTTTTTTTTTTTTTTTTTTTTTTTTTTTTTTTTTTTTTTTTTTTTTTTTTTTTTTTTTTTTTTTTTTTTTTTTTTTTTTTTTTTTTTTTTTTTTTTTTTTTTTTTTTTTTTTTTTTTTTTTTTTTTTTTTTTTTTTTTTTTTTTTTTTTTTTTTTTTTTTTTTTTTTTTTTTTTTTTTTTTTTTTTTTTTTTTTTTTTTTTTTTTTTTTTTTTTTTTTTTTTTTTTTTTTTTTTTTTTTTTTTTTTTTTTTTTTTTTTTTTTTTTTTTTTTTTTTTTTTTTTTTTTTTTTTTTTTTTTTTTTTTTTTTTTTTTTTTTTTTTTTTTTTTTTTTTTTTTTTTTTTTTTTTTTTTTTTTTTTTTTTTTTTTTTTTTTTTTTTTTTTTTTTTTTTTTTTTTTTTTTTTTTTTTTTTTTTTTTTTTTTTTTTTTTTTTTTTTTTTTTTTTTTTTTTTTTTTTTTTTTTTTTTTTTTTTTTTTTTTTTTTTTTTTTTTTTTTTTTTTTTTTTTTTTTTTTTTTTTTTTTTTTTTTTTTTTTTTTTTTTTTTTTTTTTTTTTTTTTTTTTTTTTTTTTTTTTTTTTTTTTTTTTTTTTTTTTTTTTTTTTTTTTTTTTTTTTTTTTTTTTTTTTTTTTTTTTTTTTTTTTTTTTTTTTTTTTTTTTTTTTTTTTTTTTTTTTTTTTTTTTTTTTTTTTTTTTTTTTTTTTTTTTTTTTTTTTTTTTTTTTTTTTTTTTTTTTTTTTTTTTTTTTTTTTTTTTTTTTTTTTTTTTTTTTTTTTGAACCTAAGGTAGTCAAGCAACTCCTATATAAGCACGTATTTACGTGGTTTGGGACTCTTAGAGCTATAATTAGCACTAAATGATTTCACTTTGTAAATAAGTGGCTTAAGTGGTTGCTTGACAAGTACGATGTGAAGCATAAGATTACTACTACCTTTCACCCATAATAAAATGGGCAAGTTAAAAGGGTGAAATAAGGAATCAATGGTATACTTGAAAGAGTAGTGTGCCTTAACATAACAGATTAGTCTCAAAGGCTTGATGATGCACTATGGGCCTATCGAACTACTTTTAAGACACCATTGGGGATAACTCACTATCGGTTAGTTTTTTTGAAGGCATGTCATTTGCCATCGAATTGGAGAATAAAGCTCAATGGGCCTTGAAACAATTGAATTTTGATCTTAAGCAAGTTGGTGAGAGAAGGATGTTACAACTTGAGTAGTTGGAATAGTAGAGGTTATTTTCATAGAGAATGCAAAGTTGTGTAAGGAAAACTATAAGAAATGACATGATAGTCATATTTAACCTCGTGACTTCAAAGAAGGTCAGAAAGTGTTGTTGTTTAATTCAAGGCTAAGGTTATTTACTGGAAAGCTCAAATCCTGAAGGAAAAACCATAAACCATCTACAAAGTTTATCCATATGGAGCTGTAAAATTGTATGACAACCATGAAGGTACTTTTAAGGTAAATTGTCAATGTTTCAAGCATTATTAGGATGGTAAAAGTGAGGGAACTAAAACCTCGTTAAAATGGAACTAAAACCTCGTTAAAATTAAGATACCCTTGATCTTTCATAAACCTACTTTTTAATAAAAAGTTAGAAACAATGCATTTAATTAACTCTGTCTAAAGATATTGGAACTTAAGCGGGACCATTGTGACCCCTCCAACCTTTCCTGTGAATTAATTTAATAAAATCTTTTAATAAGAAATTTCTAATTAATTTTAATGTTTTCTTTATTTTATTTTTAATTTTCATTTTTATCTTTGTCTTTAATTTTAATCTTTGTTTCTAATTTTACTTTGAGTTTTGTTTATTTTAATAAAGGGGTTTTGTAACACCCATCACCAGTATTCAACTCTGGAATAGGGTTATGGAGCATTATCGAACTTACAACACTTTTATACATACTTTTATTCGTTTCAACATTCATCAATCGATATCAATGAATTTTTCCCTATTAAGAGCCTACGAGGCATTAAACATGCTTTGGGAGTGGTTCGGGAGTCAACCGATAACTCAAGAAATTTTTCAACACTTCACAATTTTTTCTTTAAACAATGGACACATGCCCATGTGGCCAGGCTGTGTGTCTCATGGCCACCAAACATGCCCGTATCACAGGCCGTGTGAAAACAGGAGGTACATACTGACTCGGATCACACGGCCAACCACGCGCCTATGTGTCTAGCCCATGTGCCCTTCGAAGTGGCCACACACGCCCGTGTACCAAGTTGTGTGTTAGGCCGTGTCAAACCTATAGGGTATACTGACTTATGCAACATAGCCAAGTCACATGTGTAATATCCCGGGTTAAGGGCTATTTTATTTTTGGCATTGTTTGCATGTCTATGGTGTGCCATGTTGTTGTTTGTATGGTTTTGGGCTTAGTGGTAGGCTAGGAATGTGCTTGAGTAGGTGGGAAAGTTTTTGTTTTGGGCTTTAGGGGATAGGAGCTGAAGGTGCTGGGGTTTATAATTAATTCAGGTGAATTTATAGCACAAGAGATGAGCTAGCAAAGTGGCAAAGCATGCGCCACTTAGACCTTGGGTGTGACGTCAAGTGCAAGGGGGGAGGTCTTGTGTTCTAGCTGCGAAAATCCCACCCTTTTTGTTCCATTTTGACGGCTTGAGGAGGAGGAGTTGGTGGTAGTTCAAACTCTACCATGGACTTGGTCAACACATTCAAACGATGGGTGGAGAGCATAATGTGGAGGAAGACTTGGTCAAAGGGGTTTGAATTAGTGGCTTGGGAGTGAATGGGGGGAGTTTGGCCGGATTTGGTGAGAGTTTGGGGGGAGGGAATGTGTGGCCGGTTGGTGTTTGGAGGGTGCCGAAATTGCCTTTGGCATGTGTGTTTTTCGGTCACCAAGTTCTTTTGGTAAGCTATTTTTGTTGTTTAGTCAAAAGCTAACAAAAAACTTTCTTCATTTGCAATAGCCTAAGCCGAAAAAGAACCTTCCATTTTTGCTCCTTGAAACCGAAACACAAAGCAACCTTATTTGCCAACGTTGCACTCTTTCTACATCTTGGTGAGCCGAGTGTTCTTTTGCATTCTTCTTCTTTTGTCATTTGTGTAAACCGAAACCCCAAGCACCATCACTGCCGAAATTCTACCTTGCTTTTCTCTTTTATTTTTCATTTGAAGAAAGCCACCCTAGTATCCCTTTTTAACTCTTTTCTCTCTCGAAACTTTGTTAGCCGAAAGTCTCTCCAAAACCTTCTTCTCCATTTCCTATTCTTTTTCAAGAACTCATTGGCCGAATATCCACCGATTTCCTCTCATTTACTCTCTTTTCTTTCACACAAAATCGAAAGCACCCCCTCTATTCATCCATTCATTTTTTTTATTTATATTCTTTCTTCTTCCAAAAAAACATTTTGGCGAACCTTACTACAACTCTTGTTGATTTTTCTTCTTTGTTCTCTTTGTAAACTTTTCTTTTTTAATCAAGGTGTTAGCGAATCTATTCCTCCCTGTTAGATTCTTGTTACAATCGGTCTTCTAAGAAGGTAAGTGCTAGGTCGAATGACCATTTCCCTTTCTCCGGTACTTTGCCCATTTTGGGTATGTTAATGGTGATTTTGTATCGCTTAAAAGGTGTTAACTTCTTGTTGGTAATCGTTTTTTCGATAGGGTCCCTTGGGTTCAAATCAAGCAAGGAGAGGTTTCTTACGCTGTTAAGCAATCGGTAAGTGGTGGTAAGAATGGGTGTTTGGATCTGATTTCGTTTAGTTTTCTTTACGTTAAGTCATTAAGAGATTAACTGTTATTCTTATTTTTAGGGTGTGATCGTTTGGTAAAGAAGCATTATTGGTTCGGGTTTGGTTGGAAACCGAACCATTCGCAAAGGTAGGGTTTAACGCAACCCCTTGGGTTATCTACTTTGTTGGCCGAATGGTATAATGAGTTAGTGTTAACCCTTTGTTGGCCAAATGTAGGATCAGGCTGTTGAGGTGATCAAAAGATTTCGATCGGTTCTTAGGATTTAATCTTCGATATATCAGGTGTGTAAACCAACACACTATCTTAACTAAAATAATGTGATAACCTGTTTGTGTAAATGAAACAGTGTGATTGATTATTTCGATACCCATTGAGGTATGGATACGGATTCGGGTAAGTCCGTTTCATTATGAGTTATGTGATGATGATGATATCATGATTTTTGATACTTTGAGATGCCATATCAAGCATGTAAGCATGATTTTGCATTTAACATGATATGTGATTGGGTGATATGAGAGGAGGGGGAGTATGATATCTGTGTCTTTGGGACACTGTGTCTTTGGGACACCAGAGGTTTGGCACCTCCAGTGGTTTGGTACCACAATGATATTTTGTGACTTTGGGTCACCAGAGGTTTGGCACCTCAGCGTCTCGTCCCAGTGGCTTAGTACCACAGTGGGTTGGCCCCACAGTTGATTATACGGGATTGACGCCAGTGATTTGGTATCACACGATGGGTTGGCCCCATCATCGGATTTGTGACTACGGCCACCAGTGATTTGGTATCACATTGTGTCTTTGGGACACCAGAGGTTTGGCACCTCATTGCGACTCGTCCCTGTGGTTTGGCACCACCGTGGGTTGGCCCCACTTATGAGATATGGGATCGTCGCTAGTGATTTGGTATCACACGATGGGTTGGCCCCATCATTGGATTATTTGTGACTTGGTCACGGTGGTTTGGTACCACAAGATGGATATCGTGACTTTGGGTCACGGTGGTTTGGGACCACCGGTGGTTTGGTACCACGGGGTAGAAAAGGCGATATGGTTGGTTAGGATCGGGTGCATTACTTGCATTATTCTCATTATGATATATGTGTTGGCATGTTATACCGGAGAGGGAATTATACTTGAGTCTTGCGACTCACTCTCTCCTTTGACTATTTTGGTGACACATAGACGCGGACATGGAGCCGGATGGACTCGAGGTGCTCATGCCATGCTCAAATAAAGATTTGCTCGGACTTTTATGAAATTTTGGTACCTAAGTTTTTATTACTATTTGGTTTTAGTTGGGTTGTAAATGGCCTTTTTAAGTTATGTTTGTTTATGATTAAAGTGGATTTTTAATATGTCTTAACAAATTAATTGGGCTAAAATGTGCTAAAATTTGGAAAGATAACGATTTCAAAACTACAAAAGCGACATTTTAAACTATACCATCTGCATCGCACTAAGATTTGGAATAACGGAGAACTCAAATGTTTTATAACTTAAACACGATTTTCACTAAGACAGAATGTTTTTGTAGCAATAATAAACAACTCAAATTTCTTAACGAGATAAACCTGTTTTGTCTACCCATCGGAGTAAGTTTTTAAAATTTCTGGGTTTTCAAATACATCATCAAATTTCAATCAACCTATTCAAGTTCTTCTTCAAATACACAACCTAGCGAAATGTTTTTCTCCAACTTTTAAACTCAAACCTAAACCTCTCAAAAACCTTTTTCCCTCAGTAACATACCGTATTCTTGGCCGTGGTGTATTGACCGGGTTTGGGGTGTTACATTTGTGGTATCAGAGCCAAGTTCAAAGGCTCTGCTGTGGGCCCGAGGTCCAAAATGTTTTCAAAAGTCTATTTTAAGTGTTTTGTTTTAAAAGTATGGTTTGGAAGGCATGGCACCGAGTCTCCGGCACCAGTCCGCCCAGGTAAGTACCCCGTACTATTGGTTGTGATATTAATTGATATGATTGGATGACTAGTAAGACTACTTTAGAGACTGAAACTGATAGGACATTGTGGACTCGCGAAAACGAAACTTCTTTAATAAGCAACATTCATAAGACTTTGCTTTTAAACAGTGGAATAATGACTGATACATAAAATTCTTTAATCAGACGAGATTTAGTCATGAGTACCCGAGGTGGACGTGGTCGTGGACGTGGTCGCAGAGGATGACTTCGAGCCCGTAGGTTCGTTAGGGTTCGAGAATGAGGTACTGCTCGCCACCAAGTGGAGGTGGTGAGTTCCAAGAGCGACTGGCGATGACGCAGTTGTCACAGCGATGTCGCGGGTTTTAGAACCGTAGTGGAGTAGGTGGAGGTGTAGGAGCTAGAAAATCAGGCTCGAGTGACTTGGGAAACGGGTGAATTCTTTCGGTGTCTCGGTGTTGCTCCAAAGATCGCCGAAAATCTTGGCGGAAGCGACAGAATGGATCATGGACGATCCGGACCTAATCGCCAAGAGAAATTAAAGGGGATCGTATCACTTCTCCGAGATGAGTCATACCAGTGGTGGCTCACTGTTCGGGACAGCGCTGCAGCTGAAGATCTGACTTGGGACTATTTTTGGGCTGCTTATCAGAAAAAGTACGTGGGGGCTAATTACATTAATGAGCAGCGAAAAGCATTTCTGAGGTTAGTTCAGGGGAGCAAATCCGTGTCGGAGTACGAGGCAGAGTTTCTCAGGCTGAGTCGGTATGCCAGGGGTATGGTGGCCACTGAACATGAGAGGTGCGTTCGTTTCGAGGATGGCCTGCGAGACGAATTAAGGTTGATAATTGTGCCCCAGCAGGAGCATGAATTTGCGGTTCTGGTTGAAAAGGCGAAGGTGGCTGAGGGCATTAAGGAATCTGTGAGGCAGGGTATGGACAGGAACCGACATAAGAGGAGTTTTGGATCTTCTGGATCATCAGGAAATCAGCAGAAAAGGGCTAGACCGAGTGGGCCGAATCGGTTGGGTAGGTTTGTTGTCGCTAGGCGAGGACCGCCGTAGTGTAAACCGCTGTGGGAAGGCTCATTGGGAGGATCTTTGGGTGATGGTAGAGGTTGCTTTTGAGTGTGGCTCATTGGACCACCGTGTGAGGGACCGTCTGCGCAAGTTAGCTAGGATTCAACAGAGAATCGGCCGTAATCAAGATCTGAAATAACGGACCACCACCGCAGAGGGCCGAGGTATTGGCGGAGGAGGTAATAGTTTTGGTCGGGGCCGTGGAGCACCGGCAGAGGTGCAGTACTTCGAGGCCGCATACCTGTGGCTAGTGCATGTCGCGAGGCACCGAGAGGAGGGGCGATGCACCGGATGTTATTACTGCAGACGTTTTAATCTTTGGTTCTCCATTTACTGCTTTAATTGATGTGGGTTCAACACATTCATATGTTGCAAGTAGCATAGTGAAGACCATGGATCTAGATTCTGAAATATCTTCTAGGCAGATGACCGTAATAAGACCTCTAGGTCACTCAGTAGTGGTAGATAAACTGTATAGAGACGTACCTCTAGAACTCCAAGGGGTATCTTTCGAGGCTGATTTGATGGAACTGCCGTTTGGGGAGTTCGATCTGATTCTGGGGATGGACTGGCTGGTTAGGTACCAGGCGAAGTTGGACTGTGCGGCTAAGCGCATGGTTCTGAAAACAGCTAAGGGTGATGAGGTAGTTTTGATCGGTAATAGGAGGAATTATCTATCCAATGTGGTATCTGCTCTGAAAGCCGAGAAGATGGTCAGAAAGGGGTGTGAAGCATATGTGGTACATGTGTATGCCTTGGAGGCTAAGGAGTCTGCTGTGGAGACGGTTCCGACAGTTAGGGAATTTATCGATGTGTTTCTTGAGGAGCTTAGGGTTTGCCACCGGATCGAGAGGTAGAGTTCGGATAGATGCATATCTTGAATCGCACTCAGTATCTATTGCTCCCTCAGGATGGCACCTAAAGAGTTAGTGGAGCTTAAGGCTCGGATCCGGAGTTATTAGACCGAGGCTTTATCGGGCCAAGTATTTCACCATGGGGAGCGCTTGTACTCTTTGTAAAGAAGAAAGACGGACTATGCGAATGTGTATAGACTACCGCTAACTCGAATAAGTCGACGATCAAAACAAGTGTCCACTACCTCGGATAGATGACTTGTTTGATCACCAAGGGGCGTCGATTTTCTCAAGATCGACTTAAGGTCCGGTATCACCGTTAAGGGTGAAAGAGGCGAAATCAGAAGACGGCATTTCACTACTCGGTATGGACACTTTGAGTTCTTGGTTATGCCGTTCGGGTTGACTAACGCACGCCACCTTCATGGATCGATGAATAGGGTGTTCCAACAAAGATTCAGATCAGTTCATAGTGGTTTTATCGGCGACATCTTGGTATACTCAAGGACCGAGGAGGAATATGATGCTCATTTGCGGGTGGTATTGCAGATTCTAAGGGAGAAACAGCTCTATGCGAAGTTCAGTAAATGCGAGTTCTGGCTTAGGGAGGTGACGTTCTTGGGTCATGTAGTGTCGGCGGAGGGGATTAGAGTGGACCCCCATAAGATAGAGGTCGTTTTGGATTGGAAGCCGCCTAAGTCGATGAGTTGAGATTTGGAGTTTTCGGGCTTAAGGTGATAGTACCAAGATTTGTAGAGGTTTCTCTTTGATTGCAAAGACCGATGACTAAATTATTGAGAAAAGGGTTCCGTTTATTTGACCGAGAAGCGGCAGGAGAGCTTCGATAAGTTGAAGAAAATTCGATCAAGCTCGGCTCTGATTCAACCTGAGGCTGGTAAGGAATTCACAGTGTACTGCGATGCATCACATATAGGATTGGGTTGTGTGTTGATGCAAGAAGGGAAGGTTGTGGCTTACGCATCTCGGCAGCTGAGGCCACATGAGGTAAATTATCCAACGCACGATCTGGAGTTAGCGGCTGTAGTTTTTGCCTTAAAGATTTGGAGGCATTACTTGTACGGAGAAAGATCGATAGTCTACACAGATCATAAGAGTCTGAAGTACCTTCTGACTCAGAAAGACTTGAATCTGAGACAGTGCCGATGGATTGAGCTGCTGAAAGACAATGATTGCTCAATTGAGTATCATCCGGGCAATGATAACGTTGTGGCAGACGCGTTGAGCCGTAAGGTTGTTTCGGATTTGAGAGCGTTGTTTGCCCACTTGAGTTTGTATGACAACGGGAGTATTCTGGCAGAGCTGCAGGTTAAGCCTACTTGGGTTGAGCAGATCAGAGAAAAATAGTTGTTGGATGAGGTTCTGAGTGCGCAGAGGACACAAGTGCAGAAGGATGGTTTGAAGGGTTATAGCTTGTCTAGTGATGGGGTGTTGTGTTTTCAGGGGAATGCTTGTATGCCGAGAGATTCTGAGCTAAGGCAAAAGATTCTTCAGGATGCACATAGCAGCCCCTACGCTATGCATCCTAGAGGTAGCAAAATGTATAGAGATCTTAGAGAATAGTTCTGGTGGCCGGGTCTGAAAAAGGAGGTGACCGAGTTTGTGGGTAAGTGTCTAACTTGTCAGCAGGTCAAGGCTGATCATCAGTTGCCATCTGGGTTGCTTCAGCCAGTGAAGATTCCACAGTGGAAGTGGGAAAGGATAACTATGGATTTCGTTAGTGGATTGCCGCTTACACCGAGCAAGAAGGATTCAGTTTGGGTAATCGTGGATTGACTGACTAAATCAGCTCACTTTATTCCGGTGAGGGTGGACTACTCACTTCAGAGGTTGGCGAAGCTGTATGTGTCATAGATCGTGAGACTACAAGGGGTGCCAGTATCGATCATCTCGGATAGGGACCCCAGGTTCACATCAAGGTTCTGGAAAGCGTTGCATCAGGCTCTGGGTACACGGTTAGATTTCAAAGACAAGATTTCATCCATGATCGACGGCGATCGGAAAGGGTTATCTGATCTTGGAGGATATGCTACGAGGTGTGTTTTGGACTTGAGGGTAGTTGGGAGGAGTATCCGCCGTTAATGAGTTCGCCTACAACAACAAAGCTACTAAGCGAGCATCAAGATGGCACCTTATGAGGCGTAGTATGCGGTAGAAAGTGTCGCCACCTACTTGTTGGATGAGTTAAGTGAACGCCGCTATTGGGACCAGAGTTGGTTGTCGAGACCAAGATAAGGTTAAGTTGATCCGTGCTCGATTGAAGGAAGCTTCGACTCAGTAAGTCCTATACCGATCTTAAGCGGAGAGATATTGAATTTGCTTTGTGGAGATCGGTTTTCTGAAGGTCTCACCGTGGAAGAAAGTGTTAAGGTTCGGAGGAAAGGTAAGCTAAGTCCGAGGTTTATCAATGTATAAGGTATCGAGACGAGTGGGACGATTGCATATCACCGAGTTGCCGCAGAACTAAGTCAAATTCACGATGTGTTCCACGCTTCGATGCTTGGCGTTATCGCTCAGATCCATCGACGTGGTGACTAGAGGGAGAGATTGAGGTAAACCCGGATATGACCATGGAGGAAGAGCTGTCTGATTTTGGATCGGGACATGAAGGTTCTGCGAAGAAGTCTGTACCTTTGGTTAAGGTTCACATGGCGGAATCATGGCGTGGAAGAGGCTACTTGGGAACCCGAGGATACGATGAGACAAGAATACCCGCAACTTTTCTCGACTGTAATTTCGAGGTCAAAATTATTTTAAGGGGTAGAACGTAATATCCCGGGTTAAGGGCTATTTTATTTTGGCATTGTTTGCATGTCTATGGTGTGCCATGTTGTTGTTTGTGTGGTTTCGGGCTTAGTGGTAGGCTAGGAATGTGCTTGAGTAGGTGGGAAAGTTTTTGTTTTTGGGCTTTAGGGATAGGAGTCAAGGTGCTGGGTTTATAATTAATTCAGTGAATTTATAGCACAAGAGATGAGCTAGCAAAGTGGCAAAGCATGCGCCACTTAGACCTTGGGTGTGACGTCAAGTGCAAGGGGAGGTCTTGTGTTCTAGTGCTGAAAATCCCACCCTTTTTGTTCCATTTGACGGCTTGAGGAGGAGGAGTTGGTGGTAGTTCAAACTCTACCATGGACTTGGTCAACACATTCAAACGATGGGTGGAGAGCATAATGTGGAGGAAGACTTGGTCAAAGGGTTTGAATTAGTGGCTTGGGAGTGAATGGGGAGTTTGGCGGATTTGGTGAGAGTTTGGGGAGGGAATGTGTGGGGTTGGTGTTTGAGGGTGCGAAATTGCCTTTGGCATGTGTGTTTTCGGTCACCAAGTTTTTTTGGTAAGCTATTTTTGTTGTTTAGTCAAAAGCTAACAAAAACTTTCTTCATTTGCAATAGCCTAAGCGAAAAAGAACCTTCCATTTTGCTCCTTGAAACCAAACACAAAGCAACCTTATTTATAACGTTGCACTTTTTCTACATCTTGGTGAGCCGAGTGTTCTTTTGCATTCTTCTTCTTTTGTCATTTGTGTAAACCAAACCCCAAGCACCATCAACGCCAAAATTCTACCTTGCTTTTCTCTTTTATTTTTCATTTGAAGAAAGTGACCTAGTATCCCTTTTAACTCTTTTCTCTCTCGAAACTTTGTTAGTCAAAGTCTCTCCAAAACCTTCTTCTCCATTTCCTATTCTTTTTCAAGAACTCATTGGCGAATATCCACCCATTTCCTCTCATTTACTCTCTTTTCTTTCACATAAAACCGAAAGCACCCCCTCTATTCATCCATTCATTTTTTTCTTTATATTCTTTCTTCTTCCCAAAAAACCTTTTGGCCGAACCTTACTACAACTCTTGTTGATTTTTCTTCTTTGTTCTCTTTGTAAACTTTTCTTTTCTTAATCAAGGGTGTTAGCCGAATCTATTCCTCCTGTTAGATTCTTGTTACAATCGGTCTTCTAAGAAGGTAAGTGCTAGGCCGAATGGCCATTTCCCTTTTCTCTGGTACTTTACCGATTTTTGGGTATGTTAAGGGCTGATTTCGGTATTGGTTAAAAGGTGTTAACTTCTTGTTGGTAATCGTTTTTCGTATAGGGTCCCTTGGGTTCAAATCAAGCAAGGAGAGGTTTCTTACTCTGCTAACAATCGGTAAGTGGTGGTAAGAATGGGTGTTTGGATCGATTTCGTTTAGTTTTCTTTACGTTAAGTCATTAGGAGATTAACCGTTATTCTTGTTTTTAGGGTGTGATCGTTTGGTAAAGAAGCATTATTGGTTCGGGTTTGGTTGGAAATCGAACCATTTGCAAAGGTAGGGTTTAACGCAACCCCTTGGGTTATCTACTTTGTTGGCCGAATGGTATAATGAGTTAGTGTTAACCCTTTGTTGGCCGAATGTAGGATCAGGCTGTTGAGGTGATCAAAAGATTTCGATCTGTTCTTAGGATTTAATCTTTGATATATTAGGTGTGTAAACCAACACACTATCTTAACTAAAATAATGTGATAACCTGTTTGTGTAAATGAAACAGTGTGATTGATTATTTCGATACCCATTGAGGTATGGATACGGATTCGGGTAAGTCCGTTTCATTATGAGTTATGTGATGATGATGATATCATGATTTTTGATACTTTGAGATGCCATATCAAGCATGTAAGCATGATTGCACGATTTTGCATTTAACATGATATGTGATTGGGTGATATGAGAGGAGGGGGAGTATGATATCCGTGTCTTTGGGACACTTGTGTCTTTGGGACACCGAGGTTTGGCACCTCCAAAGGGTTTGGTACCACAATGATATTTTGTGACTTTGGGTCACAGAGGTTTGGCACCTCGGCCTCGCCCCGGTGGCTTAGTACCACGATGGGTTGGCCCACAGATTGATTATACTGGATTGACGCCAAGTGATTTGGTATCACACGATGGGTTGGCCCCATCATCGGATTTGTGACTACGGTCACCAGTGATTTGGTATCACATTGTGTCTTTGGGACACCAGAGGTTTGGCACCTCATTGCGACTCGTCCCTGTGGTTTGGCACCATCGTGGGTTGGCCCCACTTATGAGATATGGGATCGTCACTAGTGATTTGGTATCACACGATGGGTTGGCCCCATCATTGGATTATTTGTGACTTGGTCACCAAGTGGTTTGGTACCACAGTATGGATATCGTGACTTTGGGTCACCAGTGGTTTGGCACCACCAGTGGTTTGGTACCACACGGGGTAGAAAAGGCGATATGGTTGGTTAGGATCGAGTGCATTACTTGCATTATTCTGTTATGATATATGTGTTGGCATGTTATACCGGGAGAGGGAATTATACACTGAGTCTTGCGACTCACTCTCTCCTTTGACTATTTCAGGTGACACATAGACTCGGACATGGAGCCGGGATGGACTCGAGGTGCTCATGCCATGCTCAAATAAAGATTTGCTCGGACTTTTATGAAATTTTGGTACCTAAGTTTTTATTTCTATTTGGTTTCAGTTGGGTTGTAAATGGCCTTTTTAAGTTATGTTTGTTTATGATTAAAATGGATTTTTAATATGTCTTAACAAATTAATTGGGCTAAAATGTGCTAAAATTTGGAAAGATAACGATTTCAAAACTACAAAAGCGACATTTTAAACTATACCATCTGTATCGCACTAAGATTTGGAATAACGGAGAACTCAAATGTTTTCTAACTTAAACACGATTTTCACTAAGATAGAATGTTTTTGTAACAATAATAAACAACTCAAATTTCTTAACGAGATAAACCTGTTTTGTCTACCCATCGGAGTAAGTTTTTAAAATTTCCGGTTTTCAAATACATCATCAAATTTCAATCAACCTATTCAAGTTCTTCTTCAAATACACAACCTAGCTTAAATGTTTTTCTCCAACTTTTAAACTCAAACCTAAACCTCTCAAAACCTTTTTCCCTCAGAACATACCAGATTCGGTCGTGGTGTATTGACCGGGTTTGGGGTGTTACAACATGCCCGTGTGCTAGGCCGCGTACCAATTAGGGGGTATACTGACTTGTGCCACACGACCAATCACATGCCCGTGTGTGAGGCTGTGTGGAGCATACTGACTTCATTTCAATTTCCACACTAGGGGACACATGGCCGTGTAATTTGATCATGTGTCACACACGACAGAAACATACACTTGTGTCTCTTCCCGTGTGGACAAAAATAGGCTATTTACCAAGCCAATTTACCACCCAAACTCATGCACACTATACCAATTTCAATGTCACCAAAACATAAGAATTTAAAACAACCTCAATCAAACATCTTTCATACCATTTCAATACAAATAATTAAATACATACTATTTCCCAACATGTCTTCCAAATCATACCAATATTCACAGTCTCAATTCATCAATATGAACACATTTAAGCATGTATTAATTTACCTACTATCACCAACATATCATTAATTAAAAATGGGTGCTTTCATACTCCAAATACTATTTTAAAATCTACCAATCACAATTAGCATTTATAGGATAATTACCAAACTCAAAACAAATGTCATTTGCACACTTATACATCATCAAAATCATCAATATAGCTAACTCTCATGACCATATATATACAAACCAAAATATAGGTGTTTATAATCCAATTTAAATGGCAAAAGTCATTACCAAAATATTTATAAAAATGACCACAAAACCTATTCATGCCATATAACTAATATCACAAAGCTTATAAGTACCAAACCATAGCTGGATAGTGTGATATGATCTCCGCTGACTTCCAACCTGAGCAACCCTCCGAATCCTATAAACATAGAAAAGATAACAAAGTAAGCTATAAAGCCTAGTAAGCTCGTATGATAATAACTCATTTCATCAAATAAACACATTTTGAGCCATTATAAATACTATAATATAACTTGTATAATTCCACCTTTATCTCATGTATCCATTCACATAGTTAACCAAAAATTTCATAGGTTTATTCATTTCAATGCTAATATGGTTTGAATACTTCTTATCAATTCATTCCCATTTACATAAGCATAAGAAAATAGAAATAAACTATATTCAATTCAATAGCCATCACATTTATATATAATCAATTTAACCATATAAATTCTCATAATTTTCCACATACTCATAAAATGAAATTCACTTTTAACACTTACTTGTCGATTTCTATAACGAGTACCTTGACTGAGTTGTATTATCAATTGTAACCACGTTTCGTCAACATTTCCCATTGAATCATTTGGAATACTAAAGGATACTCAAGAATCTTGTACACAGTACCGTACCAATGCCATATCCCAGATATGGTCTTACATGTAATCTCGTATCGATGTCAATAGCCCAGCTATGGTGTTACACGGAGTCTCATATCGATGCCATATTCCAGATATGGTCTTACTCGAAATATCAATAACTCTAATGTCATGACATTTGTATCCTATCTATTCCTAAGGTTCAATTGGGACTTTCGTTGTATCGAATCTCTGTTGGTCATTTTCGTAGTATCGTGCTCAATAGCATTCACATTTCATTTCAATAATATAGCATTTACAACAATTATATCGATTAAGCATTTATACATATATAATTCAATGCTTATTAAACATACGAACTTACCTCATTCGCTATAACGACGAATTAGGTCGAGTAATCCAATACTTTCTTTTCCTCCATTCTAGATCCAAATCTCATTTCTCTCAACCTATATAATATCAAAATTTACTAATTTAATCATCATTTCATTCAACTTAGCACAATTTACACATTTTGGCAAATTACATTTTTACCCCTATTATTTCATATTTTTGCAATTTAGTCCTTATCACATAAAATCACAATTCATTCAATTTAGTACCAACCCATGCTTAGAAAAATTTAGTACATATTACTAGTAGCCCATATTTTCTATTTATTCACACTTTTACCCACATAATTTTACAAATTCTCAATGTAATCCCTTTTTGACATTTTTGTTAAAAATCACTTTACAAAACTAGTAAATCTATTAATAAACCTTCATAATCTATCATCAATCATCAAATTACTCAAGCATTCAATAATGGAAACATGTTAAATCTTTAACAATTTTGAAATTTAAGGTACGGGCTAGCTAGAGTACGAAGCAACGATCTCAAAGACGTAAAAATCATTAAAAACCGAGCAAAAATTGTACCTTAAGTAAGGATCCAAATGGCCGAACCTCAAAGGAACAAAATGGTTATTCGTTCTTCTTAGTTTCGGCAAGAAGATGATGATAATGGGTGGGATTTTTTTTGTTTTATTTAACTTATTATAAGATAATTCATAAACTACAAAAATAGCCTTAATAAATAACATCAAAATTCACTAAATACATGTCCAAACTTTTCCGCTCAAACAAACATCGGTCTAATTTCTGTTTTAGTACCTCTATTTAAATTTCTATAATTATTAAACATCTTTAGCTATTAAAACATCACTTTTACACTTTACGCTATTTAGTCCTTTTACCAAATTGAGCATTCAAATTGCAAATGTATCAGCCCGATTCTGGGCCTAGTGTAATAGTGGTATTAGAACCACTAACCCAAGACAAGAGAAAATATTTTTGATATTATTCTATGAGTTATAACGTGATTATAAGAGTGTATGGAAATCTTGGTGAAATAATTTTGGTGATTGCATGTTTAATTTTGAAAAAGGGGACTAAATCGAGTAAAGGAAAAAAGTTGGGAATTACTAGCAAATGTTGTCAAATAGTTATGGAACATAATGTGGGGGTCTTTAACGGGCAAATTGGCCAATTTAAAGTGATGGTCGACCAAGAGAATAAGAAAGGTTGAAAAGTCAAAATTTTGGTATGGGTTGGTACATAATGGCATAAGCAAAAGTTAATAAAAATAATAACTGGTCATCTTCCTTCCCCATTTTTCCTTTGTCTACCGAAATTGAAGAAGAAAACCCCCATGGAAGCTGAAATTTTAGCCACTTCTCATCACCTCAAGTAAGTGATTTTTGCTAGCTTCTCTTTATAAAATTTGTACTTTTGAAACCCTTGTAGCATGGGTTAGCTATTGGGGGCTATTTTGAAGAATGGTGAAGGGTTGATGGTTTTTCCATGAGGAAAAATGTCTTGGTTGTTGAATTTTCAAGAAAGAAAATGAATCTTAGTTGTTGGATAAACAACTTTTGTGAAAGGATTTTCATGAAAAACACCTGAAATGGTTTAATATGCAAAAGTTTGAAAATAGGTTGAAATTGTATGAAATAGTGAGAAATTGAGGTTGCTATAGAAGAGAAAAAGGTTCGGTTGACCTTGAATTTTATAGAAATTAAATAAAAATAATTTTTTTAACCTTGGGGCAAAATCATAATTTTTCAAAAGTTTAGGGGTAAAATTGCAAATTTTCCAAAGTATGTGTTGTAGGCTGCTAGTAATGATTATAAAATTTGTATGAGCATGGATTGTGTTAAATTTCACAAATTGACACTTTTATGTGACAAGGACTAAATTGTAAGAAAGTGAAACATTTGGGGCAAAAGCGTAAAGTTGCCCTAATGTGAAATTTTGGATTAAATCGTATAAATAGACAACTAAATAAGTAAAAGTGATTATTTTATAGATTCGGGGAAATGAGCTATAGATAGAGAACAAGAGAAACAAATATCGGGTTTATCAGCTTAACTCATTATTTCAGCAAACGAGGTAAGTTCATATGGTGAATTTACGATGATTAATTATTAACTTTGGGATGAGTTACTATAGCATAAAAAGTGTTGTTATCTAACTAAGATGATGGGCAAGTATGTGTAACACCTCAAACCATGCCTATGCATCAAGACGAGATTTGGTTTGTCACACAGATCGAACATTCTTTTAATCTTTCTAATGATTTCGGTGAAACCGTACTACAAAACCTTTTGAAAATAAAGTTTAATAAAACCAAGAGAAATGATTTAAATTTGATGAATTTAAGAAACATTAGTTGAAATCTTATCATTTAGTGTTTAATTATCAAAACCTTAAAGTAGTTTTTAAAGAGTTCAAAAGAAATTGAAAACAAGAATAGTTAAAGAACTCATATGTTAAAAAAAAAACCAAAATATTTTAAAGAAATATTATAGTATTAATATAAGCCCATATTAAATATCTAAAGCAAAATTTAAATCCATCCACACATAAGAATCCATAAAATATTAATAAAGGCCTTATTACATCATATCCAAAATAGTAATTAAAAGAAAGCACTTAATAAAAGTTCATAGTTTATAAAACCCATGTTCGCAGTATGGCCTCCACGAAGTCATCCTCGGCCTGAGCCTCCGTCAATTGCCATTACCTGAGATGGATAATTAAACGGAGTGAGTTACTCAAAACTCAGTGTATAACTCACTTACCATATCCACTGGGCCAGATCATCAAGTCATTATTCTTGGGCTTGAGCCCATCAACAGATTTAGCAATATAATAAATGAAATGAATGTAAAATGAAATTTCCCAGCCAACCTAATTTTCATCCGCTACACACCACCCGTACCAACCAATACACCTGTGGGGATCAAGTCAACCCACCCCGCCAACACACCAATCATAGGCATTAAGCCATTTTTAAATAATGTTGTGGTGCACCACCGAACTAGAGGCATTAAGCCTTTAAAATATTTGTGGCAGAGCCACCGAACTAGATTTTGGCAACAGGCCTTTCTTCTCTTCATCATTTATCCCAACCCATGCCATCATGTATGCATAATAATCTATATTCATATGATAATTTAACAAAAACTCATAATACATGTGAGTCTATATTTCAAATTTTCATTTTGGCCCATAAGACAAAATAGCATATAGCCATTTAGCAATCTAGCAAACTTTGGCCCATATATCGATCTAGCAGATTTTCGGCCCATTTAACGATCTAGCAAATTTTGGCCCATTTAACGATCTAGTAGATTTTTGGCCCATTTAACGATTTAGCATATTTTCGGCCCATTTAACGATCTAGCATATTTTCGACCCATTTAACGATCTAGCAGATTTTTGGCCCATTTAACGATCTAGCAGATTTTCAGCCCATTTAACGATCTAGCAGATTTTTGGCCCATTTAACGATCTAGTAGATTTTTTGTAAATTTTATGACTTTAACTGTTTTCATGCATTTCACAAAAGTGTTAATTATTACGCATATTCCAATTTTGCCATCTTTACTATTTTATCCCAATACTTACGATATAGTATTTAACATGGGATAAGTGTGAAGTTACACACCTGGTTACTATGAGAACTAGACTTTCCCGCTCGTCAACACCTAAACGCATCACGATAAATTAGAATACTATTATTTATTTACAAATCGAATCTTAGAAATAATGATCTAGACTTTTACCTCGAATTTGAACCACTTCTATTTGTGGTTTCTCCCGATTGTAGGTTCACATTCGATGAAAATCCACGAACAAACAAAGGTTCGGGAGTACGAACGACTTCAAACAACTGATTCTCCTCGAATGAGCGTCCACAACCCGATGGAAAATCTCGAATTCCCGAAACAGTCCTTCACTTAAACTTAGGGGGATTAACGGAACCACCCCTCTTCCGAACACTATTTACCGCCCTTTTCGTCCCTATCTTGATTGTATCTATTGACAAAAGATCATTAGTCCGACTAAATAATTATCGAAATTATGACTAACGGTTTTAAGAGTGAGATTGGCTTACCACAAATATCCTCGTTCCACAAGATGACAATCGAGCGATAACGTCCCCCAAAACAAAATCGATTAATAATCCATCTAAACCGATATGTCGAGTAATATAAGAGTCCTTAATAATCCCTTACCTTAACACCTTAAATCGATTCCAATGATTCAAGATGCTCACGAACACTTGAGTTTTGGCCCTCCACTATAACACTATAATATAATGAAAGAAAACGTCTAATGGAATGAATTATTATTTCGATCAAAGAGAATTCATCTTACCACCATTAAGATTCAGCCAAGACTTCCCTTAAACCAACATAGAAACCAAAAAGAAACTCTTACCTATTGTCCAAGGCTTGAAAGAAGAATGATTGAGAATGATACTTATGTATAGTGGAAGATTCGGCTATGAATAAACAAAAACAAGAAAAATGGTTTGGTAATGGAGTAATCTAACATTCGGCCATGAGAGAAAAATAATGAAGAAAGTATGGTTGAAAAGAAAATCAAAGATGAAAGAAAGAGATGATGTTGATTCGATTTTCAAGAGAGAAAAGAGAAAGAAAGAGAAAGAGAATGATAGGTTAATAATTCTCTTATCAATGGTAAAAGAAAAGCAAAGAGAGAGAGTGTTTAAGACAATGGTGCATTCGACAATGGGGAATGAAAACTATGGCTTGTTGTATTGGTAGTTTCGGCATTAGGAGAGGTTTTGCAAAAAATAAGGTGATCAAATGGTCAAAAGTATGGACATAAGAAATGAAACAAAAGTTGTTTTTCTTCTATACCAATACATTCGGCCAAGGGAGAAAATAGATGGAGAGAAAGTGTTTTGCAAAAGCAAAAATGACCAAAAGGTAATACCCCCAAAAGCTACCAACCAAACTAGCCTATCACCAAAATTCACCACCCAAATTCGGCTCCCCCCTTTAGTCCACAAAACTGTCCCCATTCATGGTCAAAATGGCCATGAAAGAGTTACCAAAACATCAACCTAGTCTCAAGCCTTACCATCCTCCATTTTCCTTAAATTTGAGAAATCTTATCCCCAAAGTCAAGCAATTCCATCCCTTAACTCATGCTTACCATAACCTTAAGTCCTCTTACCATAAAACTTAATACAACTCATCCTAATCCTTATCCATGACCGGCACATGCTATGATAAAGCAAAAATAAAAGCTCCCAAATTGCATGCTATGAGATTCGAACCTCTTCCATCAAGGTACTTCATGTGGCGCCATATCCTTCTTACCAATTGCTCAATTATGCCATCTTTTATCACTTAATTAACTTAAACTACAAGGTCACATGATTTCTTTACACTAAAGTACTATTTACTAAAATTTATTCTAATTCCAAGTAAACCCGAGCCTTCTCAAGACTATATTTAGCACATAATAAAATCATACCCGAGTAACACTAAGCAACATATTGATACTCAAATTTTTAGGATGTTACAATTCTGCCTCCCTTAAAGAAAATTTCATCCTCGAAATTTACTTAATTAAAAAAAGGTGAGGATATTGTTGCCGAATTGCATCCTCAGGCTCCCACGTAGCTTCCTCCGCTCCGTGATTACACCATAAAACCTTGACCAATGGTATGGTCTTCTTTTTAGCACATTGACATCTCGGTCTAAGATTTTTACTGGTTCCTCCTCAAAAGATAAGTCTGATCTCAACTCCACTTCTTCTACCGGTACTATGTGAGACATATCCGATCTATAGCGCCTCAGCATGGAAACATGAAAAACATTATGAATTTGACTCAACTCCGGAGGTAATTCAATTTGATAGGCCACTAGACCAACACGCTTCATCACACGATATGGTCCAATGAACCTAGGGCTCAACTTGCCCTTCCTTCCAAATTTGAACATCTTTTTCCAAGGTGAGACCTTCAAAAAGACCCGATCCCCACAAGAAACTCAATATCCTTACGCTTCAGATCCGTGATACGACTTTTGTCTATCCAAGCTTCTTTTAACCGTGCTCAAATAATTTTACCTTTACTTCCATCTCGATATCAATTCAGACCCAACATCTACCGCTCGCCCAAATCATCGAACAAGTAGGAGTACGACACCCACGACCATACAAAGCCTCATAGGTGCCATCCAATGCTAGTCTCGATATTTATTATTATACGTAAACTCTACCAACAGAGAAAATCCTCCAAGTCAATTACACAACCCCTTAACATGTCTTCCAATATCCGAATTACTCTTTCCGATCGACCATCCGATCGAGGATGAAAAGCCGATTGAAGTTTAACTTTGTTCCCAAAGCTTCATGCAGAGCTTTCCAAAACCGTGATGTAAACCTAGGATCCCTGTCTGATAAAATAGACACTGGTACCCCATGTAACCTTACGATTTCAGATACATACAGCTTAGCCAACTTCTGTAATGAGTAATCCGTATGAACTAGAAGAAAATAAGTAGTCTTCGTCAATCGATCAACTACTACCCAAACGAATTTTTCTTAGTAGGTGTTAAAGGCAACCCACTAACAAAATCCATTCTTATCCGCTCCCATTTCCAAAGAGGAATCTTTACCGGTTGTAATAAGCCTGATGGCAATTGATGCTCCGCCTTCACTTGTTGACAAGTCAAACATTTTCCCACAAACTCAGAAATCTCACGCTTCAACCCTGGCCACCAATACTGTTCACGAAGATCTCGATACATCTTATTTCCTCTGGGATGCATAGCATAAGGGCTACTATGCGCCTCCCATAGAATCATTTTTCTCAAATCTAAGTCCTTGGGCATACAAACTCTACCACGAAAACACAACACTCCATTCGTGTTTATACCAAAATCCTCTATTTCACCACTTTCAACTTGCTGAATTAAGGATCCCAACTTTTCATCTGATATCTATTTTTCTTTGATTTGATCTAACCAAAGAGGCTTCACCTGAATTTCCGCTAACAAACTACCATCCTCATACAAACTCAGATGAGCAAACATTGCTCTCAAATCAGATACCACCTTACGACTTAACGCGTCTACTACCAAGTTAGCCTTTCTAGGATGATACTCGATTCAAAAATCATAATCCTTTAACAGCTCCACCCATCTTCTTTGCCTCAAGTTTTACTCTTTTTGAGTAAGAAGATACTTAAGACTCTTGTGATCCATAAAGATAATAGACTTTTCACCGTAGAGATAATGCCTCCAAATCTTTAAAGCAAACACCACCACAGCTAACTCCAAGTCATGAGTAGGGTAGTTTGCTTGGTGCGGTCTCAATTGACTAGAAGCATAAGCCACCACTTTTCCATTTTGCATCAGTACACAACCTAAACCCGTGTGTAACGCATCACAGTAAATAGTAAATTCTTTTCCAGCCTCAGGTTGAATCAAAACTGCTGCTTTCGTCAAAATCTTCTTCAATTTCTTAAAACTCTCTTGCTATTTATCAGTTCATACGTACGGTACTCCCTTTCGCAACAGCTTAGTTAAGGGTGTGGCAATAAGTGAAAACCCCTCAATAACGCGTCTATAATATCCGACTAAACCCAAGAAACTTTGAATCTCACCATCGACTTGGTGGTTTCCAATCCAATACTGAGCTCAACCTTCCGAGGATCCACCTTATTCCTTCAAATTGACACTACATGACCCAAGAAAGTCACTTCCTTAACCAAAATTCACATTTCTTGAATTTGGCATAAAGTTGCTTATCTCAAAGTAATCGTAATACTATACACAAATGTGAGTCATGTTCCTCTTCATTCCTCGAATATACCAAAATGTCATCTATGAACACTACCACAAACCGGTCTAAGTATGGTTGAAAGACCCGATTCATCATGTCCATAAATACAGTTGGTGCATTGGTTAACCCAAACGACATCACCAAAAACTCATAATGTCCATAACGAGTTCAGAATGTCGTCTTATGAATATCTGCTTCTTTCACCATGAGTTGGTGATAACCCGATCTCAAATCAATTTTGGAGAAAACCGAAGCTCCTTCCAATTAATCAAACAGGTCATCAATTATCAGCAAAGGATACCTATTCTTGATCGTCAATTTATTCAACTGCCTGTAGTCAATGTACATACGCATCGACCCATCATTTTTCTTAACGAACAAAACCGGTGCTCCCCACGGAGACACACTTGGTCGAATAAATCCCTTATCCAATAATTCTTGAATTTGAGCTTTAAGCTCGCCAACTCCTTCGGTACCATTCTATAAGGAGCAATGGACACTAAAGCCATTCCGGGCAATAGCTCAATACCAAATTCTACTTCCCGATCTAGAGGTATACCAGGAAGTTCTTCAGGAAATACATCTAGAAATTCCTTCACCATTCTCACATCTTCCACTGATAATTCATTGGCATCCAAAGCACAAATAAAAGCTAGGAATGCTCCATACCCTTTTCGTACCAACTTTTTTGTCTTTAACGCAGATACCACATTTGCCAAGTAATTTTTTTGTTCGCCTATCATTACTACTTCCTTATCATTCGAAGTCCCTATTGACATCTGCTTTTCTGCACAATCCAATTGCGCCCGATGCTTAACCGACCAATCTATGCCCAGAATGAGATCGATCTCGCTGAAAGGCAATTCCATCAAATTTGTCAGAAATATTTCTCTTTGGATTTCTAAGGGTACGTCTCTAAAAATTTATTTACAATTACCGACTGTCCTAAAGGACTAATTACCGTCATCTCACTATCAGTAATTTCAGATTCAAGATTCAAGTTTCCAGATATGGCACTAGCAACATACGAGTGGGTAGAACCAATATCTATCAAAGCAGTAACAAGTACATCATAGATGAAGAACGCATCAGTTATCACATCGATGCATTGCCATCCTCATGCATCTAACCGCATAGACCAATCCTAGCCGTCTTGCATCCGTGTTACCTCTAGAACCATTGCCTCGATTCGACGCACCTTGACCACGCCCAAACCCCATTACCACCACGACTCGCCCACGGCCTCTAGGTGGCTCTTGAGTACCTTTGGCAAGACATCAGATTACGAGCTTTTGAGTCGATCCATCTATCGAGGGCAATTCTTATATTGATGATCCATTGAACCACATTTATAACAAGCACCAGTTTTCCTCTAGCACTCTCCAGAATGTCGTTTCCCACATTCAGCACAGTCTCGACTCTGATTAATAGCCACAGATGCTCTACCTTGAGCTGGCTCATTATTTCGAGGCCTCTTCTAAAACCTTTTTGAAGAATCCGAATACTTTATATCTCTTTTGAAGAATCCGAATACTTTATATCTCTTTTGCCTCTGACTTTTTCCCGGTTCTGACGTTTTGAGCGCTTAGCCTCTTCAGCTATCTTGGCTTTCTCCACAAGCGTGGCAAAAGTTCTAAATTGTTATGGGGCTATCAAAACTCGTAACACATCATTCAACCCATCCTCAAAGCATTCACAGCGCTCATGATCCGTTGGCACTATTGTCCGAGCATAGCGACTCATGCGTAAAAGCTCAGCCTCATACGCTACCACCGTCTTATTTCCTTGAATCAAATTTAGGAATTCCTTTATCCGAGCATCCACATAACTTGTTCCTATATATTTCCCTTGAAAGGTAGCTTTGAAGAATTCCCAAGTAACGAATGCAGCTTCAGTGCCTTCTCAGACAGTAAGCCACCATTGATATGCCTCATCCATTAACAAAGACACTGCTCCCCTTAGTTTCTGTTCTACAGTGCACTCTAGGTCATCCATAATTCACTCTACCTCCTCGAACCAATATTCAGCAACATTTAGATCTACACCCAAGACACCTCTGAAAACTTTAGCACCACTTGATTTCAATCGCTCTGATATCGACCCACGAGCTGTTGGCCCAGTTCTAGTTCCAGTGACCCTTTCAAAGACTCGCAACATTGCTCGCGTCAAAGCATCATCTTCTCTCCTATTCTCTTGTGAATCATTTTTTGAAGCTGGTGATGTTGGTGCATCCATTTCTAGAATATGTCCCGATTCCTCAAACATAGCTCTAGCACCTCGGCCTCTACCACGGCCACGTCTACCACGTCCGTGTCCTCTGGCACTCATACTGACTAATTCGTTTAAATCTGATTATGAATTTTATGAATTAGAAAACTATTTCAGTGTTTATTAACGATATTTTATGAGATTCAAGAGATAAAGTTATTTTTCGCAAACACATCCTATAGTCTCAATCTCTACGGTTTTCAACATCTAAAACTAGAAGTTCTAGAGTGTTCCTATGATCATATCATCATAATAATCATTCAGTAATGAATACTTACTTGACTTGATGCCGGATGCTTGTGGTGCCATACTAACTTTAAAACATCAATAAAAATAATTTCAAACGAAAGTTACTTATTGAACCCAACCACAGCCGAGTTTTGAAACTAGCTCTAATACCATTAAATGTAACACCCAAACTAGGCCTATGTGTCAAGACGAGATTTGGTTTGTCACACAGATCAAACATTCTTTTAATCTTTCTAATGATTTAGGTGAAACCGTATTACAAAACCTTTTGAAAATAAAGTTTAATAAAAACCAAGAGAAATGATTTAAATTCGATGAATTTAAGAAACATTAGTTGAAATCTTATCATTTAGTATTTAATTATCAAAAACCTTCAAGTAGTTTTTTAAAGAGTTCAAAAGAATTTGAAAACAAGGATAGTTAAAGAATCTCATATGTTAAAAAAAAACCAAAGTATTTTAAAGAAACATTATAGTATTAATATAAGCCCATATTAAATATTTAAAACAAAATTTAAATCCATCCACACATAAAAATCCATAAAATATTAATAAAAGGCCTTATTACATCATATCCAAAATAGTAATTAAAAGAAAGCACTTAATAAAAGTTCATAGTTTATAAAATCCATGTTCCCAGTATGGCCTCCACGAAGTCATCCTCGGCCCAAGCCTCCGTCAATTGCCATTACCTGAGATGGATAATTAAACGGAGTGAGTTACTCAGAACTCAGTGTATAACTCACTTACCATATCCACTGTGCCAGATCATCAAGTTATTATTCTTGGGCTTGATCCCATCAACAAATTTAGCAATATAATAAATGAAATAAATGTAAAATAAAATTTCCCAACCAACCTAATTTCCATCCACTACACACCACCCTTACCAACCAACACACCTATGGGGATCAAGTCAACCCACCCCGCCAACACACCTATCATAGGCATTAAGCCATTTTTAAATAATGTTGTGGTGCACCACCGAACTAGATTGTGACACAATCACCGAACTAGAGGCATTAAGCCATTAAAATATTTGTGGAAGAGCCACCGAACTAGATTTTTGCAACTGGCCTTTCTTCTCTTCATCATTTATCCCAACCCATGCAATCATGTATGCATAATAATCTATATTCATATGATAATTTAACAAAAACTCATAATACATATGAGTCTATATTTCAAATTTTCATTTTGGACCATAAGACAAAATAGCATATAGCCATTTAGCAATCTAGCAAACTTTGGCCCATATATCGATCTAGCAGATCTTTAGCCCATTTAACGATCTAGCAGATTTTTGGCCCATTTAACGATCTAGCAAATTTTGGCCCATTTAACGATCTAGCATATTTTGGCCCATTTAATGATCTAGTAGATTTTTGGCCCATTTAATGATCTAGCAAATTTTTGGCCCATTTAACGATCTAGCAGATTTTTCATAAATTTTACGACTTTAATTGTTTTCATGCATTTCACAAAAGTGTTAATTATTACGCATATTCCAATTTTGCCATCTTTACTATTTTATCCCAATACTTACGATATAGTATTTAACCCGGGATAAGTGTAAAGTTACACACCTGGTTACTGTGAGAACTAGAATTTCCCACTCGTCGATACCTAAATGCATCACGATAAATTAGAATACTATTATTTATTTACAAATCGAATCTTAGAAATAATGGTCCACACTTTTACCCTTAGAATTTCGAACCACTTCTATTTGCAGTTTCTCCTCGATTGTTGGTTCGTTACCCGATGAAAATCCACGAACAAACAAAGATTCGGGCATACGAACGACTTCAAACAATTGATTCTCCTCAGATGAGCGTCCACAACTCGGTGGAAAATCTCGGATTCCCGAAACAGTCCTTCGCTTAAACTTAGGGGGATTAGCAAAACCACCCCTCTTTCGAACACTATTTACCGCCCTTTTCGTCGCTATCTTGATTGTCTCTATTGACAAAAGATCATTAGCCTGACTAAATAATTATCGAAATTATGACTAATGATTTTAAGAGTGAGATTGGCTTACCACAAATATCCTCATTCCACAAGATGAAAATCGAGCGATAACGTCCCCTAAAACAAAATCGATTAATAATCCATCTATACCAATATGTCGAGTAATATAAGAGTCCTTAATAATCCTTTACCTTAACACCTTAAATCGATTCCAACGATTCACGACGCTCACGAACACTTGAGTTTCGGCCCTCCACTATCACACTATAATATAACGAAAGAAAATGTTTAATAGAATGAATGATGATTTCGATCAAAGAGAATTCATCTTACCACCATTAAGATTCGGCCAAGACTTCCCTTAAACCAACATAGAAACCAAAAAGAAACTCTTACCTATTGTCCAAGGCTTGAAAGAAGAATGATTGAGAAGGATACTTATGTATAGTGGAAGATTAGGCTATGAATAAACAAAGAAAAGAAAAATGGTTCGGCAATAGAGTTATCTAACATTCGGCCATGAGAGAAAAATAATGAAGAAAGTATGGTTGAAAAGAAAATCAAAGATGAAAGAAAGAGATGTTGTTAATTTGGTTTTCAAGATAGAAAAGAGAAAGAAAGAGAAAGAGAATGATAGGTTAATAATTCTCTTATCAACGGTAAAAGAAAAGCAAAGAGAGAGAGTGTTTAAGACAATGGTGCATTTGGCAATGGGGAATGAAAACTATGGCTTGTTGTATTGGTAGTTTTGGCACTAGGAGAGGTTTTGCAAAAAATAAGGTGATCAAATGGTACCATAACCGTAAGTCTTCTTACCATAAAACTTCATCCAACTCATCCTAATCCTTATCCATGATCGACACATGCTAGGATAAAGCAAAAATAAAAGCTCCCAAATTGCATGCTAGGAGATTCGAACCTCTTCCCTCGAGGTACTTCATGTGGCGCCATATCCTTCTTACCAATTGCTCAATTATGCCATCTTTTATCACTTAATTAACTTAAACTTCAAGGTCACCTAATTTTTACACTAAAGTACTCTTTACTAAAATTTATTCTAATTCCAAGTAAACCCAGCCTTCTCAAGACTATATTTAGTCATAATAAAATCATACCCAGCTAACACCAAGCAACATATTGATACTCAAATTTTAGGATGTTACAAATGAGATCAAATCGAGGATCCAGGAGAAATACCGGGTCAAGTACAATGGTACTATGGCTCTGGATAAATTGACAAAAAAGGCCATGGTTGGGCCATGGCATAGTATGTGGGCTAGTGTAAGACATGTCTTGGACATGCATCGGCCACATTACGAGAGCTAGTGTTTGACCTGTCTGGGACATGGCATCGGCACAAATAGTTTTGAGTAGTGTAAGACCATGTCTAGGACATGGCATCGACAGATGATCTTACGTGAGACCATATTTGGGATATGACAGTGGTACCATACCTACGAGACTTTCGATACATTCGATGACATTCCAAATGACTCAATGGGTAAGACAGATATTGTGGAATTCATATTTAGTTTCATAAATATATATGAAAAGTAAAGAACTTGTGGGCTTATGAAATTTATAGACGATGGCATGAAATAATGTGTTGTTATTGATGTTTAAGTGAAATAATAGACAAAGGCAAGGAGAAAGTGGGAATGTAACCAAATTAAGTGATACAAGTATATATGAAAAACTTGTAAATATCGGTGGTAGTGGCCAAAGGATTTGTTACAGGCCCATGTCGAGATTATAAGAAATGTTATAGATGATATGTGAGGAATTATTATTTGATGCCTATGAAAATATCAATGAATTAATCATACATTATTTCTTACCGCTCATGCATAAGTAATTATATAGACTCGATAAATATGAAATTGTCTCATTGGGATATTAAAATGAATAAGTTTCCAAAAGTCAATGTTGATTCTATATGATAGTGAGTGATTGTATGATGATAACATATAAACTCTTTTTTCCTGTGAAATTACTCAAATTATATTTGATAGATATCATAAACCAAATAATTATATGAGTTTACTGAGCTTTATAGCTCACTCCGTTTATTCTCCTATGTTGTAGGATTTTTGAAATTTCTCGGTTTGGAAGGCGATGGAGATCTCAACACACTATCTTGTCATGAATTGGTATTTAAAGTTCTACAACTTTTAATTATATGGCATGTATAGGCTAGTTGTCGCATTATGAGTAAAGTGGGCCTAACCGTGGTTACGTTAAGTGTTCAATGCATATTTAGCCATGTATTTGGCTTATTAATTAAAAGAAGATATAATAGGGTTAAAGAAGCTTTTAAATGATGTATTGAAGTATTGATTATGATTGTGTAGTATGGTATAAGAAAGGCTGGCAAAAGGGCTTAGTAAATAGCGTGATGCTGTCCACACGACTGAGCACACGGGCATGTGCCTTGGCAATGTGATTTTGACAAGATGCTCCACGGGATGTTGGAACAGGCGTATCTAGGCCGTGTGATGGAACATGGGTCATAGACACTAGCATTTTTCAAAGTCGTGTTAAGTTTCTAGTAGCTTGAGGTTTAGACATGAATCAACACGGGCTATGGACTCGACCGTGTTGAAAGTCCACACAGGCGTGTGGGACGGGTCACACGGGTGTGTGACGTGATTTATAAAAATTTTATAAGAAATTTTCTTAAGTACTCGATATAGTTCCAAGTCATTCCCAATCCATGTTAAGGGCTTCATAGGCCCATATGAAGGTCCACAAGACCATATTTGAAAAGGTTTTAAATGAGAACACATTTCCTTGTGTAGTAGATGAGAGTTTGTAAATAATTTAATGAGGTAAAGCCTCATACCTAGCTCTAGTATTGGATGCAAGTAGGGGGTGTTACATTTAGTGGTATCAGAGCATGGTTTAGTTTGTTCTCGGACTAACCTAGCTTGTGAGAGAGTCTAGCTATACATGCCATATGTAGATCGTGATAGTGTAATATCTCCTTGTCTTAATGAAATTGTTTTGTTGAGATAAAGGTACTTCCAACCGAGTTAATTCCAAAAATGTAGAAAAGTATGAATTAGAGTTCCTAATATGTATGTGATAATGCACAAAATAAAATTACTAGGAGATGCGAAATGTGGGTAAAATGTTGTTATTTTAGTTGAATATTTCATTTCGATGAACTATGGTAACCTTGTGAATGAAATGTTATAAAAGGGTTTTAACCTAGACTGATAGTATTGCTATATCACATATGGTTTAAGTGTATGTCTTACGAAGAAGTACTAAAAATGGCACTTTTGAATGTGAATTATTTAAATATTGTTTATGAATATGTTCAACAAAATTTGATGAGGTATAAATTCCTGGTTGAACCATAGGGAATAAATTGGACACCCATACCATAACACCAAAGTTGTATGTATGCCTGTATAAGATCATGTCTGGGACATGGCATCGGCATGTGGTATTGTGTAAGACCATAGTTGGGCTATTAGAATCAGTATATGATATGATCCCATGTAAGACCATATCGGGGATATGGCATCAGCATCTTGCTGAGCATACGAGATTATTGGGGGTATCCTTTATTATTCCAAGTGGTTCGACGGGTAGTGTATACTATTGATGAGAATGCAAAAGACTATGATTATGTTAAGAAGTGGTATAAGTATATACCCGAAACTCATGAGAAATGATCCGAGTAATGATGTACAAGTAGTAACGATGAAATCTATGACCGTTTGATGATTATGTAAACCCCTAATAAGTTGGTGTAATAATAATGCAAGATTGTAGTTGTTTATATTTGAAGCCTAAAATTTAATCATGAAAATTTCACACATATCAATTCACATATTTTAAACAAGAAAAATAATATTAAAAATATTTTATGACTCAAATTTGTGGTCCTAAAACCACTATTCCGACTAGGTCTAAATTGAACTGTTACAATTCTCCCATTTAGGATTTTCATCCTCAAAAATTTTAGTGTTGAACAGATTTGGATATTGCTACCTCATATCATCTTTGGGCTCCCACGTAGCCTCTTCAACACCATGTCGATGCCATAATATTTTTACTAACGAAATTTTCTTATTTTTCAATTCTTTAACTTCGCAAGCCAAGATCCGAATTGGTTCTTCTTAATAAGTCATATCGGACTAAATCTCCATCTCAGATGGAGAAATTACATGCAAAGGATCTGATCTCTATCATCAAAACATCAATACATGAAACACATTATGATTCTTCTCTAGCTCAGGTGGTAGCAACAATTTGTATGCAACAGGTCCAATAGGCTCAATTATCTCATACGACCTATGAATCTCGGACTCAACTTGCCTTTTCTGCCAAATCGAGTATTTTCTTCCACGAAGACACTTTCAAAAATACTTTATCACCGATCTCAAACTAAATATCTTTTCATTTCAAATCTGAGTATGATTTCTGATGATCAAATGCTGCTTTCAAACTATTTCGAATCACTTTCACTTTCTGTTTAGTCTCTTTGATCAAATCAACCCGTGTACCTTATTCTCACTGATCTCAGTCCAATACAAAGGTGTTCGACATTTACGACCATACAAGACTTTGTATGGTGGCATTTTAATGCTTGATTGAAAACTATTATTGTACGCAAATTCAGTTAATGACAAATACTTTCCCCATGTCCCTTCAAACTCAAGAATGCAACATCTTAACATATCCTCGAGTATCTGAATTATCCCCTCAAATTGACCATTTGTATGCGGGTGAAAAGATGTACTAAAGTGCAATTTTGTACCTAAAGCTTCTTGTAGTTTTTTCCAAAATCGTGAAGTAAACCTCAAATCTCTGTCAGGAACAATCTTACAATATCAGAAATGTATAGTTCAACTAACTTATCAAGTGAGTACTCAATCGTACCGAAATAAAATGGGCTAATTTTTTCAATCTGTCAACTACAACCAAGACCGCGTCTTTCTTTCTCATACTTAAAGGCAAACCGGAAACAAAATCCATCGTCACTCTATCCCATTTCCACTTGGGAATCATAATTGGCTGTAACAAACCAGATGGTACCTGATGTTCAGCTTTAACTTGCTGACAAATCAAACATTTCAAAACAAAGTCAGAGATATCTCTTCTCATTCCAGCCACCAATAAAATTGTTTCAAATCATTATACATCTTTATACTTCCCGGATTAGTGGATAAGCAACTATTATGTGCTTTGATCAAAATCAATGAATCAACTCTGGATTTCTCGGAACACAAATCCTATCTCGGAATCTCAGACAATCATCAACTTGAAATTCAGATTCAGAGTTCAAATCACATTGAGCTTGTTTCGCTAACATTTCATTATCAACTTTCGGAGCATTACAAATTTGCTGTAAAAATAATGATCTCACTTTCAACTCAGCTAAAATCGAACCATCATCAGATAGAACTAAGATAGAACTAAATGAACATTCATTGCACGTAGCACAAATAGTGATTTTCGAATCAAAGCATCAGCAACAATATTTACTTTTCCAGATGATAATCTATAACTAACTCGTAGTCTTTTAACAATTCTAACCATCTTCTCTAATGCAGAATCAAATCTTTCTTAGCCATCAAATATTTTAAACTTTTATGATCAAAATAAACATGATATTTCTCACCGAAAAGATAGTGGCGCCAAATTTTCAATGCAAACACGATCGTAACTAATTGAAGGTCGTGTGTCGGATAATTTTTTTCATTGGTTTTAATTGTCTCGAGGCATAAGCTATAACATTGCCTTCCTACATCAAAACACATCCCAGACCATTCATCGAAGAATCACCATATATCACAAATTCTTTACCCGATTCTGGTTGTACCAAAACTAGAGCTTCAGTCAAAAGGACTTTCAACTAATCAAAGCTTTTCTGACACTTTTCATACCACTCAAATTTCATATCTTTTGGAAGCAATCCGTCAATGGAGTTGAAATCATTAAAAAGCCTTTTACAAACCGTCAATAATAACCAAAAGTCCCAGATAACTACAAACTTTTGACACACTATTTGTAGGCTTCCACTCTAAAATAGCTAAAATCTTGCTCGGATCAACTCACATTTACTAAACTTTGCATACAATGGCTATCACGCAGAGTTTGTAGCACAATCCTCAAGTGTTCGGTATGTTCAATTTCATCACGCGAATAAATCAAAATGTCGTCATTGAATACAACAACAAATCGATCTAAATACGGTCTAAAAATTCTGTTCATCAAATCCATAAAAACAATAGGAGCATTTGTTAGTCCGAAAGGCATAACTAAAAACTCATAGTGCCCGTCCATCGTTCAAAAAGCAATCTTCGGAATGTCTGAATCTTTTACTCACGACTGATAATATCCCGATCTTAGATCTATCTTTGAAAACACAGAAGCTCCATTCAACTAATCAAACAAATCATCGATTATGGGCAGAGGATATTTATTTTTAATGGTCACTTTATTTAACTGATGGTAATCAATACACATTCTTATTGTGTCATCTTTCTTTTTCACAAACAAAAGAGGAGCACGCCATGTAGCACCCCTAATCCAAAACTGTCGCCGGAATAGGGTTAAGAGGCATTACCGATCAATCAAATCATTTAATAAACCATTTACAACACAAAGTCAGTCATCAGTATATCACATCAAAATATAATCATATAGTCCCTTATTAAGGCCTATAAGACCTTAAACACATGCTAGAGAAGGTTCGGGACTAAATCATAACACATACAGAAGTTCTAAAAAAACTTAAAAACTCATCCAAAATACAAGGGATACACGTCCGTGGAGCCAACCGTATGCTCTCCACGGCTGCTAGACACACCCGTGTGTCCTCCCCGTGGTCGAACCTGATTCCTCACCACGGCCACCAAGCACGCCCGTGTATCCTGGCCGTGGTCAAACCTGCCAGAGCAAAACGATTACCGATCACCCCTGTGCTAAGGTTGTGTAATACTAGGCCATATACTGACTTTCTCACATGGCTTCTAGGCACGCCCGTGTACCATGGCATGTACCCTTAAGCAAGCTATTGACTTCACCCCATGGTCACTAGGCACGCCCGTGTTCCATGGCCGTATGACATTATAGGTCATTTGCAAGACCAAAATGCCACCAAAATGGGTCATACCTACAAGCAACATTACCAAAAGCAACTCATGCACTTATAACTACTAAAAGCACACCAAAATAATCATTCAAACTATGCATTCAATACCAATTCTATTTATACCAAATTTAATACCAAACTTATCTTAGCACAAGCCTAATTCATTCCCAATTTCACTTATTCCTAATAACATCATATCATCACCAAAATTTCCATCCATAAGTCAATTTCTCAACTGACGATCCATACCAAAAGCTGCATCATATATACTAAAGTCATTTATGCCAGAAACTATCACATATCTAGCCACATATCATGGCTACTGACTAATCTCAAACATGATTCCAATAACTAGCCTATACATGCCATATTTAACCATGTACATCTTTCCAAAACACCCCAAAATAGATTTTCGATAGTGTGATTGAGATGCTGACGATCCCAAATTCGAGCTAGCTTTACTAACACTGCAAAGCAGAAAAACAAATCACACAGTAAGCTTTCCAAAGCTTAGTAAGTTTGCAATTTAATACATAATGCTCAATAATACCACATCTTACATAATTAAATGATCACATAGATAAATTGCACATTTAGGCTCATCATCAATCTCAACCATATGCTCAAGTATCTTTTCATATTAATATTAAGGCTATCATCAACTACCTAGGTTCAAACATACCTAGATCAACACATAGTTACTCACCATTCATGCTACTCAATTGCTCGATATTACCTCTCGATCAACCCTCACTATTCTTTTGATTTATTTGTACACTTAGTGCCTAACCTTTCAACTGACTCATCTAGGTATCGTACACACAACGCTAGGTCAATAAATCGAAGCTTTCATATCATCGTAAACACAGTGCTATTCATTTCGGTTTCTATTTCAATTTCGCACATTTAGTGCCACCAATTAAATCTTGCACATAGCAATTCACTTTCATACACATATACATATGCATCTCATAATGTTGAAACATATCTTAATAACATGTATTATATTCGAACTTACCTTGATGTCAAACTATCGAAACTGTCGATTAATCGAGCACTTTATCTTTGCCTCGATCTCGATCCGAACCTCTCCTCTCTTGGTCTATACACATTCAAATTCAGTCCATTCAATCACTATTTCATTCAATATAGTCCAAACACATATATTTAGGGCATTTTATAAAATAGCCCTCACATTTTCACATTTCTACACTTTAGTCCTTAATACATAAAATCATCAAATATACATAATTTCTCCTAACACAAGCTTAGCCAAATTTTTCTTATGTCCATACCAACCCACATATTTTAATTATTTCACATTTTAGTCCCTCAATTTACACTTTTGACAATTTAGCCCAAAATAATCAATTTCATCAAAAATCCAAAGACAAAACATGTTAATCCAACACCAAGTTTTCATATTTCACTATCATCTAGCACATAGCTCAAACATTCATCAATGGCTCATCACAAAAACATCATCAATTCACAAAATTGCTACATTGGTTAGCTAGATCACGAAGCAATGATTACAAAAACGTAGAAATTATCAAAAATCGACTCAAAATCATACCGCAATCAAGATAAATAATGGTCGAATATCACAAGCTTTTGCTCCTCTTTCCTTTTTATATTTTTCAGTGAACAAAGATGAACATATTCATCTTGTTTTCATCTTTTATTTGATTATTAAACATATTATTATTCAAATTACTAAAATATCCTTTCATTAAACATATAAGACAAAAATATAATAAGGCTAATATGTCATTTAACTTGCCACTAACTTATAAATGGTTTATTAACAACAATAGGTCTCCACCTTAAAAAGTCATCAACAAATTGACACTTATGAATCAAACACGCCTTTTACACCTTATGCAATTAAGTCATTTCTCTTAATTTGACATACAAACGATCAAATTATCACACAGACTATGTCACATACTATTCACATAGAAAACAACATTAAATTAACATTTTGACCTCAGATTTGTGGTCTCAAAACCACTGTTCTGACCAGGGTCTAAACCAAGCTATTACAACTCTCCCCCCTTAGGAATTTTCGTCCCCGAAAATATTACCAGTGAATAGTTACGAATGTTGTTCTCTCATAACGATCTTAGGATCCCACGTATCCTCTTCGATTCCATTTTGTGCCATAATACACTAAAGAAATTTGCTTATTTCTCAACTCTTTGATCTCTCATGCCAAAATTTGAATCGATTTTTCACTCTATGATAAGTCTGACTGAATCTCAACCTCAGTAGGAGCAATTATATGAGAAGGTTCAGATATGTACCGTCGAAGCATTGACATATGAAACACATTATGAATCTTCTCTAATTCATATAACAATCCCAATCTATAAGCAACTGACCCAACTCATTCAATGATCTCATACGGTCCAATAAACCTCGGACTCAATTTGCCCTTTTTGCCAAATCGAAGTATTTTCTTCCACGGAGACACTTTCAAAAACACTTTATCACCAACTTCAAATTCAATATCTTTTCACTTTAAATCTGCATAAGACTTTTCACTATCTGAGGCCCTTTTCAAACTGTCACGAATTACTTTCACTTTCTGCTCAGTCTCTTTTATAAGATCAATCCCGTGAATCTTATTCTCACTCATCTTAGTCCAATACAATGGAGTTCGACACTTTCGACCATAAAGAGCTTCATTTGGTGCCATTTTAATGTTGGATTGAAAACTATTATTATACGCAAATTTAATCAACGATAAATTCTTTTCACAGTACTTTCAAATTCGAGTATACAACATCTCAGCATGTCTTCAAGAATCTGAATGATTCGCTCAGATTGACAATCTATTTGTGGATGAAACGCAGTACTGAAATGCAATTTCGTGCCTAAAACATCTTGCAATTTCTTCCAAGATCGCGAGGTAAATCTCGGATCTTTGTCAGACACTATAGATAATGGTACCCCATGCAATCTCACAATCTCATCGATATACAGTTGAGCTAACTTATACAAAGAATAGTCAATTTTTACTGGGACAAAATGAGCTGATTTCGTTAATCTATCAACTATTACCCAGATCGTATCTTTATTGCTCAAAGATAAAGGCAAACCCTACACAAAGTCTATTGTAATCCTCTCCCATTTCCATTCAGAAATCATAATTGGTTGTAATAAACCGGACAGAACTTGATGTTCAGCCTTAACTTGCTGACAAACTAAACATTTTGACACAAAGTCAGAACTATCTCTTTTCATACCATGCCACCAATAGAACTGCTTCAGGTCATTATACATTTTCGTACTCCCAGGATGAACATTCAAATAACTATTGTGAGCTTCATTCAAAATCATTTGAATTAACTCTGAATTTCTCCAAACACAAATCCGATCCCTGAATCTCAAACAATCATCACTATCAACTCAAAATTTTGATTCAACATTCGAATCACATTGAACTCTTTTTTCTAACAACTCATTATCATTTTTATGAGCATCACATTTCTGTCGTAAAAATAATAGTTTTACTTTCAATTTAGCTGCAACCACATCATCATCATACAGATCTATCCGATTGGTCATAACTCGCAAAGAATATAATGATTTACGACTTAAGGCATCAACTACAACATTAGCTTTACGGGTGGCAATCTATCACAAGTTCATAGTCTTTCAACAATTTTAACCATCTCCTTTGTCGCAAATTCAAATCTTGTTAAGTCATCAAATACTTTAAACTCTTATGATCAGTATAAATGTGACATTTCTTTCCAAACAGACAGTGACGCCAAATCTTCAATTGGAACACAATCGCAACTAATTCAAGGTCATGTGTTGGATAATTCTTTTCGTGCAGTTTTAACTGTCTCGAAGCGTAGGCAATGACTTTCCATTCTTGCATCAGCACACAGCCCAAACCATTTAATGATGCATCACTATAAACTATGAACTCTTTACCTGACCCGGGTTGAATCAACATTGGTGCTTTTGTCAACAACACCTTCAACTGTTCAAAACTTTGTTGGCACTTTTCTGACCACTCGAATCTAACATCTTTCTATAACAACTTTGTCAATGGGGTCGCAATCATCGAAAAGCCTTTCACAAATCATCTATAATATCCCGCTAGTCCCAGAAAACTACGGACTTCAGACACATTTCTCGATAGCTTCCACTCCAAGATAGCAAAGATTTTACTCGGATCAATTCGTATCCCGATAATGGTACAACATGTCCTAGAAAACCAACCTCACGTAACCAAAATTAACATTTGCTAAACTTTACATACAATTGTTTCTCACGTAGAGTTTGTAGCACGATTCTCAAATGCTCAGCATGCTGTATCTCATTACACGAATAAATCAAAATATCATCAATAAACACCACCACGAAGAGATCTAAATACAGTCTGAATATTTGATTCATCAAATCTATAAACACTAGAGGAGCATTTGTTAGTCCGAAAGGCATCACTAAGAATTTGTAATGACCATGCCTCATTCTAAAAGCAGTTTTCAGCACATCAGATTCTTTAACTCACAATTGATAGTAATCGGATCTCAAGTCTATCTTTGAAAACACTGCAACTCCTCTCAACTGATCAAACAAATCATCAATACGGGGTAATGGATATTTTTTCTTTATCGTTACTTTGTTCAACTGTCGATAATCAATACACATTCTCATAGTTCCATCTTTTTTTCACAAATAACACAGGAGCTCACCATGGTGAGAATCTAGGTCGTGCAAATCCTCTATCAGTCAACTCCTGCAATTGAGATTTCAACTCTTTCAATTCCATTGGTGCCATTTTGTACGGATCTATTGAAATGGGAGTGGTTCTCGGCACTAGTTCAATACCAAATTCAACTTCCGAATTGGAGGTAATCCCGACAGCTCTTAAAGAAACACATCTGGAAACTCACATACCATAAGCATATATTTATATTTCTTTTTTGGCACTTTTGTATCAATCACATATGCAAAATAAGCTTCACAACCCTTTCTCACATATTTCATAGCTTTTATCGCAAATACAATAGCTGGTAATCCTTTTATATCATTGGACTCAATTCAAACTATCTCATCATTCTAACTCTTCAATTCAATGCTCTTTCTCTTACAATTCATGATGACATTATGCAAAGTAAGCCAATCCATACCCAAAATTATGTCAAATTCATCGAATGGTAGGAACATCAAATTAACTGAAAAAAAAAACATCTCGAAACATTAATGGGCAATTCTTGCACACCTTATCCACCAAGACACACTTGCCTAAGGTGTTTGATACTCTAATCACAAATTCAGTAGACTCAACAGGTAGAGTCTTATTCAATACTAAATTCATACACACATAGGAATGGGTAGATCCTAGATCAATTAGTGCAATGACATTAATATCAAATAAAGTGAAAGTATCGGTGATAACGTTTGGAGATGATGCTTTCTCTCGTGCACGTATTGCATAAGCTCGTGCAGGTGCTCTTGCTTCTGACCTCACAACTGTATTGGTTGTCCCTCTCTGACTTTCACTCACATTTCCGGTGTTTTGGGTGGTCTACCCTAGCTATCACATTACTCGGTCTTTCATTCTAAATATTTTCTACTTCGACCATCTTTGGGCAATCTCAAATAAAAAGATCTCGAGACCTACACTTATAGCATTTTCTATTATTATACTTGCCCCAGCACTCTTCCGTATGTCGTCTCCCACATTTTCTACACTCGGGCTTGTTACTCTTAACACTGCCGATACTTGATTCAATCAGAGCCTGAGTTCATGTACCACTATTTTGTCTCGAATGATCTCTACTTGAATGTCTGAATGAAGCATTTGAACGATTGTTTGCATCTCTAAATCTCTTTGTAGAAGATTGAGAAAATTTATTCATCGATCTCTTTATTTTATCACGAGCTTCAAAATCAGCTTTCTTCTTTTCTTTACTAAGCTCCTCAGCTTTGCATGCTCTTTCAACTAACACAACAAATTCACTTATATCGAGTATTCCAACTAGCAACTTAATATCCTCATTCAATCCCTCTATGAAGTGTTTGCACATAGTAGTTTCGGTCGAAACATATTTTCTCGCGTATTGACTTAATCTTATGATTTCCGCTTGTATTTAGTAACAGAAAAATGACATTGTTTTAGTTCTAAAAACTCTTTACATTTTGGATCAATGAAGTGTTGATTGATATACTTCTTTTGAACTCATCTTGAAAGAAGTCCTAGGTGATTCTCTCTCTCGAGACAATAGATCTCAATGTCTTCCACCAATTATAAGCTGAATCCCTTAACAATGAAATAGCACATTTAATACATTCATCCGGAGTCAACAACATCTCATCAAATACTCGAAGGGTATTCTCGAGCCAAAACTCAGCTCGCTCAACATCGTCATCAGTGTGGCCCTAAACTCTTCGGCCCCATACTTTTAAATCTTGTCCACAGGAGGTTTATTCAATCTGATCGTATCTGTAACTTGAGGCACAACAGGTACTTGTGGGGGTGGAGGTTGTGGAGCAGCCAGATTCGTTTGAATGAATTTTGAAAACCATTCACTCATCATTCGAAAGAAGGCTTGCTTAGCCTCTCCCCCTCACTACTTTCATTCGGCCTAGATGTGGATGGCGCTATCCCTTGAGCGGGAGCAGGAGCATTACTTTTTACGTCGTTAGCAACTTCTCAATCGAGGTCCATTACTATATGAAAACACATTTTCAACTGTCAAAATACATCACACTACCGCAATTTCATAATATGGCATGTATAGCTAGACTCACACATGCTATGTTAGTTTGAGAATTGACTAAACCATAGCTTTGATACCAATAAAATGTAACACCCCTGACCTAGAATTGTCGCTAAATAGGGTTAAGAGGCATTACCGATAAATCAAATCATTTAATAACCCATTTACAACACAAAGTCAATCATCAGTTTATCACATCAAAATATAATCATATAGTCCCATTATTGAGGCCTATAAGACCTTAAACACATGCTAGAGAAGGTTCAGGACTAAATCGAAACACATACAAAAGTTTTCAAAAACTTAAAAACTCATCCAAAATACAGGGGATACACCTCCGTGGAGGCCAACCATGTGCTCTCCACAGCTGCTAGACACACCCGTGTGTCCTTCCCATGTCCAAACCTGATTCCTCACCATGGCCACCAAGCACGCCCGTGTACCCTAGCTGTGGTCAATCCTACCAAAGCAACACGATTACCAAGCACCACCATGTGCTAAGGCCGTGTACTACTAGGCCATATACTGACTTTCTCACACGACTTCTAGGCACGCCCGTGTACCATGGCCGTGTGCCCTTAAGCAAGCTACTGACTTTACCTCATGATCACTAGGCACGCCCGTGTGCCATGGCCGTGTGACATTATAGGTCATTTGCAAGACCAAAATGCCACCCAAATGGGTCATACCTACAAGAAACATTACCAAAAGCAATTCAAGCACTTATAACTACCAAAAGCACACCAAAATAATCATTCAAACCATACAATCAATACCAATTCTATTCATACCAAATTTAATACCAAGACTTATCTTAGCACAAGCATAATTAATTCCCAAATTCACTTATTCCTAATAACATCATACCATCACAAAAATTTCCATCCATAAGTCAATTTCTCAACTCACAATCCATACCAAAAGATGAATCATATATACTAAAGTCATTCATGCCAAAAAACTATCACATATCTAGCCACATCTCATGGCTACTTACAAATCTCAAACATGATTCAAATAACTAGCCTATACATGCCATATTTAACCATGTACATCTTTCCAAAATACCCCAAAATAGATTCCCGATAGTGTGATTGAGATGCTGAGATCCCCAAATCCGAGCTAGCTTTACTAACACTACAAAGAAGAAAATAAATCACACAGTAAGCTTTCCAAAGCTTAGTAAGTTCGTAATTTTATACATATTGCTCAATAATACCACATCTTACATAATTAAATCATCACATAGATAAATTGCACAATTAGGCTCATAATCAATCTCAACCATATGCTCAAGTATCTATTCATAATACTATTAAGGCTATAATCAACCACCTAGGTTCAAATGTACCTTGATCAACACATAGTTACTCACCATTCATGCTACTCAATTACTTGATATTACCTCTCATTCAACCCTCACTATTCTTTTGATTTATTCGCACACTTAGTGCCAGTTTCATAACTGAATCATGATCGTCATCGCACACTTAGTGCCTAATCTTTCAACCAACTCATCTCGATATCGCACACACAGTGCGAGGTTAATAAATTGAAGCTTTCATATCATCGCACACACGGTGTTATTCATTTCGATTTCTATTTCAATTTCACACACTTAGTGCCAACAATTAATCTTGCACATAGCAATTCACTTTCATACACATATACATATTCATCTTATAATTTTAAAACATATCTTAATAACATGTATTATATCCGAACTTACCTCGGACGTCAAACTATCAAAATGGTTGATTAATCGAGCACTTTATCTTTGCCTTAATCTCGATCCGAACCTCTCAAAGCCTGATTCTCTTTTTCATTTACTCAAAGCCTAGCACCCCTTTTTTTTTTTCTTTCTCCATTGCCAAAACATTTATTTGCTTTAATTTCATCTCTATTTCTTCTAAAGCCGAACCTATTTCCCATTCCTCCTTTTTGAGTTTTTCTTTCACTTTTTCCTCTTTAGTCGAATCTCCCTTGTGCATTCTTTTCCCTTAATCGGTTCTGGTTTTAGTGCATTGCCATCACTCATCCTCTTAACTCTTTGAAATTGGGTTCTTCTTGTTTAGTGGTAAGCATTTTTCTTCTCTTTTGATCCATTCTTTTCCTTTATTGGTTGCTAAACCAAAGGTGTTAATTTGGTGCTTTGGGTGCTTTGGCCGAATGTAGGAGGGGCTTCACTTCCTTACTTTTTCTGTATCTGGCTAATGGTTAGAAGATTATTGGTATGTGATGGATTGCCAAATGGGTAGTAAGGATTCATGTGGTTTTTGTTGGGTCGAAAGGTCACTTCTTGTTTGGAGAACCGATTCTAAGTTGGTGTTGTTGTAGGGACTTCAACGATTCCTTAATCCAAGTCTATTAGCTTTTGATTTCGATCGATCTAGGTAAGAACTCCTTTGTTTGAGTATCTATTTCCACTTTCATCGTATTCAATGCCTTAACCCGGCCTTTTGACCAAGATATCTTTCATGGAATCGAATATTAGCCAATCAAAGGAGGGGGTTGGACTCTTAGTCCCTACCCCTAAGTTCAAAAAAATATGTAGATCAGCAGTGCGAGACTTCCCTCCGGGTTGTGGATCGACTTCAAATCTGAATCGATAAATAGTGGTTATTCCCTCTTTTGAGAGTGTCGATAGTATCGAGGGCTTAGTTTTCCTCGTATTCATGTGTGTAATTCTCACACCATTACCTATTATTTTGTTAATTTGTATATGCATTGTTATATGCCAAAACCTCTGTATTGGCTATTGGGTTACCCGTGGAGGGTAAAGACGAGACATCAGGTCAGTGACTTTTGATTATTCTATAAAAGTGATTTTGTTAACATGTTAGTATATACACTCTGAACATCTCATGTATGTCAATATTTGCTGCATTCATATATCATGATTTTATGTGTATGTGAATGGGCATATGTTTTAAATGAAAGGGGAAGTGTATCTGGTGGCTATGCCATTTCAGCCTGGTGACTCTATCACAATCTACATCACATTTATTGGGTGGCTCTGCCACACTCTGTTCTGGTGGCTATGCCATTTTAGCTTGGTCACTCTATCACAATCTACGTCACATTTATCGAGTGGCTCTACCACACTCTATTCTGGTGGCTATGCCATTTTAGCGTAGTGACTCTGTCACAATCTGATGATGAGCAGCATAACTGCCATCAATGGTGTGTAGCACATGGAGGGTCAATTGGAAATCCCCACTAGTGTGATTGGTAGGTACGGGTGGTGTGTAACGGTTGGTTAACTAGGTTGGGTTGGGTTTTTGCATCATTTTGCATATACAATATGTTGTACTGTGCTGTAGGGCTAAAGCCCAATCTGATTCTAAATGGGCTTTGCCCAGTGTGATTATGAAAAGGGGTTAGGCCCAATTGATAAACGAATGGGCTTGGGCCCGTGATGGTGCTTGGCAATTGTACACTGAGTCTATTTGACTCACCCTTTTTTTAACATTTTTGTAGGTAATTGATAGCCCTGCAGACTTGGGCTGGAGGGGTTTTCGGGTGGCCATGCATTATTTTGTTAATTAGAACATTATTTTATTTTTCTTTAAATTTTTGAGATTTTTTATGTAATAAGGCCACTTTAACTTGGTTAAATTTTGATTTAAACTTTGGATGTTTTAAATACAAATAATCGATAAGATGTTTTTATAAAATAAAATTGAAAGTTCCCGCACAACTTAATTAACAAATGGGCAAACGGATTTTTGATGATGAACTTCTAACATAATCTTTTAACATGCATTTTTTTTTTCAAAAAGTCACCTAAATACAAAGATTTGGCTAATTAAAGCTTTCCTTAAAGGACTATGGAATTTTACTTGAACTACTGAACCTGAAGTTTTCAAAAAGGCACTTAAAATCATTTTCTAAAGCTCGCTAAGTTACATTCTTCCCAAGTTCCAATCCAGATCCGCTTGTGGTGTTTGGGCTGGGTTTGGGGTGTTAAAAACTCAATGCCAAACTTAACTTTTATTATCGGAGATAATCCCGGTAATTCTTTAGGAAACACATCAAGAAACTCACAAACAACTAGCACAAATTCAACTTTCTTTTCAGTCACTTTTGTATCTTTCACATATGCAAGATAAGCTTCACATCCCTTTTTCACATAACTCAGAGCTTTCATGGAAGATATCACTGCCAGTAACCCATTCAAATCACTAGATTCAATCAGTATTATTTCATCATTCTGACATATCAAATCAATAATCTTTCATTTGCAGTTCACAATAGCATCATGCAATGTTAGCCAATCCATATCCAGAATTATATCGAACTCATCAAAGGGTAATAACATCAGATCAGCCTGAAAGCAGTTATCTCTAAACATCAACGGACAATTCTTGCACACTTTATCAACCAGAACTCACTTGCCTAAGGGGTTCGATACTCTAATTACAAATTTAGTAGACTCTATAGGCAAAGTCTTACTAGATACTATATTCATGCATACATACGAATGAGTTGACCCTGGATCTATCAATGCAATCACAGAAGAATCATAAAGAGTAAATGTACCCATAATAACATTTAGAGATGAAGCTTCCTCACAAGCTCGAATGGCATAAGCCTTGGCAAGTGCTCCTACTTCAAATCTCGCAACTGTATCTTTCGTAGCTCTCTGACTACCACTCACATTTCTCATGTTTCGGAAGGTCCACCCCTAGCTGAAACATTGTCTGATTTTAGATTCTATACAATCTCTTGTTCAATAGAATTGAAACAATCTTGGATAAAATGATCTAATGATCCATATTTAAAATAAGCTCGATCATTTAATCTACAATTGCCCGAATTTCTTTTACCATAATGTCTACACTCGGGCCACTCAAATCTGACATTTCCAACACTGGCTATTGAAGTAGTTGGAGCTTTGAAACTCGAATGTGATCTAGCCAGCTTGAATGTCCCACATTAGCCTTTGATCGACAATACTCATCTCAAAATTTCTTTGATGCAAACTGAAATGATTTAGTTGAAGATCTCTTTTCACATCTCTAGCTTCTAACTCGATTTTCTTTTCTCTTTCCTAAGTTCTTTAGCTTTACACGAATGATCAACAAGCATAATGAATTCTTTTATTTCCAGAATTCCAACTAGAAAATGAAATTCTTCATTCAAGCCACCTTCAGACCTTTTATGTAATAGCCCGATTTAGACCCTAGTCGAAACAGAGGTTTTGAGACCACAAATCTAAGGTCTAAATTATATTTTTATATTATTTTGGTGTTTGCAATATGGGATTTAGTCTATGTGAAATTTATATGTGAAAATTTTATTTTTCAATGCTTAAATAGCAAAAAGGACTTAATTGCATAAAGTGTAAAATGTTGTGTGCTGATTGTTAAGTGTTTAATTGTTGTTGTCTTTATAATGTGGAGGCCTTATGAGGTAATTAGCCCATTATTTAGATAGTGTATGGTAGATGGACATTTATAACTAACCATTATAAGCTTAAATGTTTATTTCATTAAGGGTAACATTGGAAATCAATTATAAATGTAATAATAAATAAAATAAAGTCAAAATGCTCATCTTTTTCATGTATCTTCCACCAAAATTTGAGAAAGGAAATAGGGTTTGAGGCTTTCATGGTTTCGACACACTTATAACTAAATTGAGACCAAGAAAGAAGAGGTTTGGATCGAGATCGAGGCAAAGACAAAGTGCTCGATTAATTGACCATTTTGGTATATCGACGTTTGAGGTAAGTTCAGATATAATACTTGCTATTAAACTAGTATATATGTGATGAATAATGAATGAATGTATATTAATGGAATAGAATATGTTATGTACGAGTTCGAGTATTGAGGCAATAAGTGTGAAAAATTGAGTTGATACAGAGTTGATTAGCACCGTAGGTGCGAAACAATAAAAGCTACGGTTTTAATGATTAGCACTGTGTGTGCAAAAAGATAGAAGCTTTAGCTTATCGAATTGGCCCTGTGTGTGTGATACCGATATAAGTTTGGTTTAACATATTGGCACTAAGTATGCGATGAAAATTATGTTTCGGTTATGAAATTGGCACTAAGTGTGCAAATTTATCAAAGAAATAGCAAAGGTTGAACAAGAGGTAATATTGAGAAATTGAATAGCATGAATGGTGAGTAACTATCTATTAATCAAGGCACGTTTGAACCTATGTGGTTGATGATATATTTAAGAGTTGAATGAATAGATATTTAAGTATATAATTGAGATTGATAATGTGCTTAATTGTGTCTTTATCTATGTGATGGTTGGATAGCATGGTTAGTGAGTAGCTAAGTGTTGGAAAAGGTATGTATGATACCTATGTGGTTGGTGAAATTGAAAGTAGATGAACGGAATGCTATGTGAGTATTGGATATAGTTGAAATTGTGTATCATTGGTAAAATATCTATGTGATGGTTCAATTTGAACATTGAATTGATTCAATGAGTTAATTGTATTGTATTTCAAACTTACTAAGCTTTTTAAGCTTATTGCGTGATTTGTTTCTTTATTTTATTGTGTCAATAAAGCTAGGTCAGATTCGGGGATTGTCAGTATTTCGATCACACTATCGACAATCTGTCTTGGTAACTTTGAAGATATGTATATTTGAATATGGCATGTATAGGCTAGTTATTTTGAAACATGTTTGAGATGTGTGAATAGCCTTGTGATATGGCTAGATAAATGTTGGTAATATGCGTGAATGATTATGGTATATGAAGTATGATTTGGTATGACTTGATGGCAATGAAATAATCATATGAATGGTAAGATTAGTGATGGATTGATGCGATAGGGATATAGTGAAATTGTGGGTGGTTCATGCTTGGTTTTACATGTAAATTGGTTGAGCTATTTAGCATATAAGATGGTATGATAGAAATGAGATTGAAATAAGTTGTCATGATGAGTATTTTGATGCATTTTTGTTGCTATTGCTACATGGAATGATGCTTAATTGTGATTATAGGGAATGACCATTGTGTGGGTGGCAAATTGGCCTTACAAATGGCTTATTTTTCATGCATGGCCAAGAGACACGGGCGTGTGTCTCTGCCATGTGGTTTAAGGATCACTTGTACGTGTTTCTGGATAGGGTACATAACCGAGGCCCACGGGCATGTATGGTGGCCGTGTTATCAAGTCAGTAGCTAGCCTAATTTTACACGGCCATAGCACACCGGCGTGTCTAGTGGTCATGGGAATAAGTCAGTATGTATGCTCTATTTTGGCACAGCCTGGACACATGGGTATGTCTGGTAGCCATGTGAGGAACACGACCTAACTGCATGAGCGTGTGACCTCAGCAGTATTAAAAAATGTTTAAATTTTTTATAACTTTCATAAGTGTTCGATTTAGTCCCGACCTATTCCTATCATGTGTTTAAGGTATCATAGACCTAGATAAGGGACTATATGCTCGTATTTGAGTACGTGTGATTGATGATTGACTTTGTGTCATGAAGTGAATGTGAAATGTTTTGATGATTCGGTAATGCCTCTTAACCCTAGTCCTACGACGGTTACGGGTTATGGGTGTTACATTTTATTGGTATCAGAGCTATAGTTTAGTAGATTCTCGGACTAACGTAGCACGTGTGAGTCTAGCTATACATGCCATATAAATGAAATTGCGATAGTGTGATCACTAGCTATACCCTAGTCTAAAAGGCATCAATTCATTATTATAAGTGAAATCGAGCAATGTGATGACAAGAGGTAGACCACCCAGAAACACTAGGAAAGTGAGTGGAAGTCAAAGAGGGACTACCAACATAGCTGTGAGATCAGTGGCGAGAGCACCTACTTGAGACTATGCTATACGTGTGTGAGAGGAAGCGTCATCGCCAGATGTCATTATTGGTACATTTACTCTAATTAATGCTGATGTGATTGCATTGATAGATCCAGGATCTACTCATTCTTATGTGTGTGTGAATCTTGTATCAAGTAAGACTCTACCTGTTGAGTCTACTAAATTTGTGATTAGAATATCGAACCCCTTAGGCAAGTGTGTCTTGGTGGATAAAGTGTGCAAGAACTATCCGTTGATGTTTCGGAACGTTCATTTTTGGCTAATTCGATGTTGCTACCCTTCGATGAGTTGGATATAATTCTGGGTATGGATTGGCTCACTCTACTTAATGCCATTGTGAATTGTAAATAAAAGAGAATTGAATTGAGAAGTTAGAATGGTTAGATAGTTTGAATTGAATCTAGTGATTTTAATAGGTTACCAGCTCTTGTAACTTCAATGAAAGCATTGAACTATGTAAGAAAGGGTTGAGAAGCCTATCTGGCATATGTGATTGATACAAAAGTGTCAGAAAAGAAAGTTGAACCTGTGCTTATGGTTTGTGAGTTCCCAGATATGTTTCCTGAAGAGTTACTGGGATTACCTCCAATACGAGAAGTTGAATTTGGAATTGAATTAGTGCTGGGGACTACTCCTATCTTAATAGGTCCTATAGAATGGCACCGATGGAATTGAAAGAGTGAAAGTCTCAATTGCAAGAGTTGATTGATAGAGGATTTGTACAACCGAGTTTCTCACCTTGGGATGCTCCTGTGTTGTTCGTGAAAATGAAAGACGACACTATGAGGATGTGTAATGACTACTGACGGTTGAACAAAGTGATGATAAAGAATAAATATTTGTTACCCTGTATTGATGATTTGTTTGATTAGCTGAAAAGAGCTACAGTGTTTTCTAAGATAGATTTGAGACCGAGCTACTATCAGTTGAGAGTTAAAGAATCTGATGTTTCGAAAACTGCATTCAGAACGAGGTACAGACATTATGAATTCTTAGTGATGCCTTTCAGACTAACGAATGCACTTGCAGTGTTTATGGATCTGATGAACCGAATATTTATACCGTATTTGGATCATTTTTTTGTGGTGTTCATTAATGATATTCTGATTTACTCTTGTGATGAGGTGCAACGTGTCCAACATTTGAGAATTGTGCTACAGACTCTATGTGAGAAACAATTGTATGCTAAGTTTAGCAAATGTGAATTCTTGTTGTGTGAGGTTGGTTTTGTAAGGAATCTTGTGTTAGCTGTGGGAGTACGAGTTTATCCGAATAAAATCTCTACAATTCTAGAATTGAAACTCCAAGAAATGTGTTTGAAATCCATAGCTTTTTGGGACTAGTGGGATATTATAGAAGGTTTGTGAAAGACTTCTCGATGATTGCAACTCCATTGATGAAGTTGCTACAGAAAGATGTTAAATTTGAGTGGTTAGAAAAGTGCCATAAAAGTTTTGAGCAGTTGAAAGCGTTGTTGACGAAAGTGCCAGTTTTAGCTCAGCCTGAATCGGGCGAAGAAATTATAGTTTACAATGATGCATCGTTAAATGGTTTGGTCTGTGTGTAGATACAAGAAGGTAAAGTCTTTGCTTATACTTCGAGGTAGTTAAAATTGCATGAAAAGAATATATCGATGCATGATCTTGAATTAGCCGCGATTGTGTTTGCGTTAAATATTTGGAGTCACTACCTATTTGGTGAGAAATGTCATATTTATACTGATCATGAGAGTTTGAAGTACCTGATGACTCAAAAAGCATTGAATTTGTGATAGAGGAGATGGTTAGAATTGTTGAAAGATTATGAGCTTGTGATTGATTATCATCCGGGAAAAGCTAATGTTATTGCTGATACCTTGAGTCAGAGGTCTTTATGTGCTTTGCGAGCTATGAATTCTCAGATAGATCTGTTGATGATGGTTCAGTTTTGACTGAATTGAAAGTAAGATTGATGTTCATACATTAGATTCGTGATGCCCAAAAAATTGATGATGAGATTATAAAAAAATGAGCTCAATGTGATATGAATTCAAATTTAGAATTTCGAGTTGATAGTGATGATTGTTTGAGATTTAGAGATCGAATTTGTGTTCGATGAATTCAAAGTTGATTTAGTTAATCTTGAATGAAGCTCATAATATTCATTTGACTGTGCATCCGGGGAGTACAAAAATGTATAATGATCTGAAATAGCTTTATTGGTGGCATGGTATGAAAAGAGATATCTATGACTATGTGTCGAAATGTTTAGTTTGTCAGCAAGTTAAAGCTGAACATCATGTTCCATTCAGTTTGTTATGGACTTTGTGTCGGGATTGCCTTTGTCTCCGGGAAAGAAAGATGCAATTTGGGTGATAGTCAATAGATTGACGAAGTCAGCTTATTTCATTCCGATGAGAACAACTTATTCTCTTGATTGATTGGTTGAATTATATATTACTAAAATTGTGAGATTTACGGGGTTGATTTAATTAAAGAGACTGAACAGAAGGTAAAAGTGATTCGTGATAGCTTGAAAGCAGCATCTGATCGTCAGAAGTCCTCTACAGACTTGGAAAGAAAATATATTGAATTTGAGATCGGTGACAAAGTGTTCTTGAAAGTGTCACCGTGGAAGAAAGTACTCCGATTTGGACATAAAGGCAAGTTGAGTCCGAGATTCATCGGGTCGTATGAGATCATTGAACGAGTTGGGCCGGATGCTTATAGATTTATGATGCCACCTGAATTAGAAAAGATTCATAATGTGTTTCATGTGTCGATGTTTCGATGGTATAGATCTGATCCGTCTCATGTGATTACTCCTACTGAGGTGGAAATTCAGACAAATTATCTTATAATGAATAATCGAGTCAAATATTGGTACAAGAGACCAAAGAGTTGAGGAACAAAAGAATTTCCTTAGTAAAAGTGTTGTGGCACAAACAAGGAGTTGAAGAGGCAACGTGGGAGCCTGATAATGCTATGAGAGAACAATATCCACATCTATTCATTGGTAAGATTTTCGGGGACGAAAATCCCTAAGGGGAAGAGTTGTAACAGCCCGATTTAGACCCTAGTCGGAATAGTGGTTTCGAGACAACAAATCTGAGGTCAAAAAAATATTTTAATATTTTTTTTGGTGTTTGCAATATGATATTAAGTCAAAATTTTATTGTTTGAGTGCTTAAATAGCAAAAAAGACTTAATCGCATAAAGTGTAAAATGTTGTGTGCTGATTGTAAGAGCCCATTTATGCCCGGGGCCCAATAACAAATTAAAACAAAAAAAAAATAAAAACCCAATAAAGTCCATGTCTATTACATTTTTAACACCTAAACAAACTACCTAAACCCAATTGCATTAATAGCCCAACTTCGAAACCAGCCTTAATGGCCCAATAGCCTAAACCAGGCAGCAAACCCTAGCCTTCAGCGCCGATTTAGTAGCATCTAGTGCACAGCCTCCGCACGTGCCACGTCCACGCCTCCGCACACCGTGCCTCCGCACCTGCACAATGAAGGGAGACAAACAAAACAACAGAGAGCAGCAAAAGAAAAAAAGGAAAAACATTTGTAATTTTTCAATTTTTTCAATTTTGATTTCGACTTTATTATTATTATTTTTATTATTTTTATTTCCTTATTTATTTATTTTTACCAATATCATTTTTTCATTATCATATTTTTTTATTTTTTATTATATTCTCCGTTATTATTATTGTTGTTCTATTATAATTTTTAAACTAATGTAGATAGTACTTTTATTATTTCATTATTATTTTCTTTATTTATTTCTTTTTACCTATTATTTAATATAGATTGTTTGTATTAAGCTTTTATTTTATTTCATTTTTTCCTTTATTATTGTTATTTAGATTATTGCCTTCATTTTTTTTTATCTTATTATGCATATTGGCACTAAAATTAATTTTTCATTCTCCTATGGTCGTATTATACCTTATCTGATTTTTGTAACACCCCTAACCCGCAACCGTCATCGGATTAGGGTTAAAGGCATTACCGGACAGATCAAAAATTTCCTAACATTTCATTCATCAATCATACACACACTGTCACTCAAAAGAGTTATCAAGACTCTAAGCATTCTTATAAACCGAGTCAGGACTAAAATAAAACACATATAAAAGTTCTCAAAACTTAAAAACTTTTCTAAAATACATGGAATACACGCCGTGGGAGCCAACTGTGTGCCCTCCAAGCTGCCAGACACACCCATGTGTCCTCCCCGTGGTCGAACCTGACTACATGCCACGACCACCAAGCACGCCCGTGTACCTTGACCGTGGTCGATCCTATCAAAACAACACGACTATCAAGGACCCTCGTGTTCTAAGGTCATGTCCTACTAGGCCATTTACTGGCTTTCTCACACAGCCTATAGGCACGCTGTTTGCATGGTCATGGTCATGCACTCTTAAGCTAGCTACTGACTTTACCCCACCATCACTAGGCACGCCCGTGTGCCATGGTCGTGTGACATTATAGGTCATTTACAAGACCAAAATGCCACCCAATTGGATCCTGGCTACAAGCAACATTTACCAAATCATATCATGCATATATGGAAACCAAAAGCATACCAAATTGACCAATGAATCTATGCATTTAATAGCAAATTCATTCATGCCAAATTACAAAACTTAAACTCATATCATCACAAGTATAATTCATCCAAAACTTACTCAAAAACTTAACCATTTCTTGTGCTCCAAACCATACCAAAAATATGCATCACTCATTCATTCAAGCACTTTATCAACTCAAGACAAGCCACAACCATGGCTAAGTTTACTTTATAAACATATACACATATCTAGCCTATACATGCCATATCTAGTTATATACATTTTTCAAATAGTACCAAAAAGAGTTTAGTAGTGTGATGACGATCCTTGACGGTCCAGAGCCTTGAGAGATTTGACGACTTATAAAATAGAGAAAACATACACACGGAGTAAGCTTTCCAAAAGCTTAGTAAATCAATATACAAACAAACTTGTCATAGAATGCATATTATGCAAGTAGATATATTGGCACATCCCAAACACTTAACATACTATCACATATATGCTTTGGTTCATATGGTTGTAGCCACATTTGCCATATTAACAATTCAATAATAATATGCATACATAGTTCTTCCATAATCATTCTTGCATCTCATTCACCTTCTCATATCCAATCATACTTTTCTTCAAATCAATGTAATATAGGTACTTACCTTTTATACACACTTAATGTACATTCAACGTACTTGAAACGAACATTCGTTCACTTATTTTATCATAGCTCGGATTTAGAATTCATATCACAGACTTGCCCGTTGAACCTTTAGGAATCTAGTAGGATGCTCAGAAAGATCGGAATAGTCGTACAATGCCAACGTCCTAGACGAGGTCTTACATGCACTCGGATATCAATGCCACTGTCCCAGACAGGGTCTTATACGAATCAATGCAATGCCAACGTCCCAAACATGGTCTTACACGTAAAGCTCATATCAATGCCAAAGTCCCAGACGTGGTCTTACTCGTAAAGCTTGTATCGATGCCAATGTTCCAGATGTGGTCTTACACGAAATCTAAAATAAACGCCAACGTCCCTGACGTGGTCTTACATGATAAAACAGAATAGCTAATCCTATCTATTCATAGGTTCGTATGACACTTCTCGAAAATTGTCACTATATCAAACTTATCTCGGCATTCATATGCATAACCTCTTATAAGAATTCATTATCAACATTAGTCATATGAGCAACCACAATTTCAAACAAGTACCTTTATTTGCATAGTGACTTACCTCGGATTCGGTTTAACTGAATGAAAACGGCTACTCTGTTACTTTTGTTTTCCCACGTTCCAAGTTTGTTTTCCTCAGTTCTTGATATAAACATATTTAGAATTTACCCTTTTATTCACTAATTCATTCAATTCAATCCAAGGACACACATTTAGGGTAATTTGTAAATTAACCCTCATACTTGCACAATTTATCAATTTAGTCTATTTTTCTCAAAACATCAAATATACAAAAATTTTTCACACATATGCATAGCAGAATCTACCTAGGGACCATACAATTCTATATTTTCCACAAATTTGTAATTTAGTCCCTCAAATTACTATTTTCTCAGTTTAGCCCTAATTAGCTAAATTCATTAAAACTTCAAGAACATAACATGATCATCTAGCTCAAATTTTTCATTTATCAACTAAAATCATCTCAAAACTCAACATATCAACAACGGCATCTCACACAAACATTATCAAATTATAAAATTAAAACATGGGTTTTGTAGCTCTCAAAGCAACGATTGCAAAAACGTAAAAATTATCAAAAATCGAAGTCAAAACTTACCTTAATTAAGCTCAAACCTAGCCGAAACTTTGTTTTCTTCTTCTTTTCTTTTTCTTTTTAATATTCGGCCAAAGATAAAGCAATATGGCTTTCTTTTTCTTTTAATGCTTTGTTTTATAATAATAGCTTAATAAATAAATATAATATAAATTTTAACTTATAAAATATCATATAAAACATATTATAAAACCATGTTGCCGTCCACTAACCATATTTTTGGCCAAATTGAAACATAAAACCCTTACAATCCAAAGCCACATCAATTAAACCACTTAATCAAATGAAGAGCCATTTTTAAACTTTATGCGATTTAATCCTCTTGTCAAATTAAACACACAGACGAACAAATTAACTCATGGAAATTTACCACATGCTTAGTCACATATCAACGACATAAAAAATAATATTAAAATATTATATGGGCTCAAATTTATGGTCCCAAAACCACTGTTCGACTAGGGTTATAAACCGAACAATTATATTTTTTGAATAAGCAATTACTTCGTGTTCTAAGATTCGAAAGAAATTGTGCCCTAACTTACTAGGTTCCAATTTTCCTCGTCGAATCTAAAGAACTAATTATCTTTTTAATCAAAATTTATAAGTTAAATAAAACTTATTCTCAGGAATTCAAAAACATTATGTCCTAACTCACTAAATGTGACATTCCGTTATCTCGAAATAAAGATTTCCAAAAAAAAAAAAAAGCAATGTTCTGTATTTGGGAATTTTGAGAAATTGTGCCCTAACATGCTAGGTTTTGGTTTTTCGTCTGTCCAAATAACCAAATATCCTTTTAAGATTTCATTCTTGTTTTCTTACCTTTAAAAATAAGGCAATATCTTATGTTTGGAAATTGAAAACCATGCCCTAACGTGTTGGGTTTCGATTTTTTGTATGAACAGACCCTCGAATATCCTTTTAAAAATTTTTTCAATGGATGAATTTTGGAAATTACGAGATGATGTTGATATCGTGGGTTTGAAATTTGATACCCTAACATGTTGGGCGTGAAATTTCATTCCTTCGAAATAAGAGAATTTCAACATCCACTTCATTTGTTTTTAAAAGTTATTGTATTTTAAATCCTTTCAAATTCTCGATGTTAGGACATTAATTAATCAATTTGGTACCAATTTTGGGCGTTGCGAGGGGTGCTAATCCTTCCTCGTATGTAATCGACTCTCAAACCTATTTTCTCTAGTTTAGTAGACCAAAATTTGTTTTAATAAATCAAAGTTTTATTAAAATGATCAATTTCAAAGTGATCCGATCACACCTCGAAAAAGGTCGGTGGCGACTCCATTTGTCGTTTTTAAGTTGATTCCCCTTTTTCCAAACATAAAAAATGGTTTTGACAGCATGGCGACTCCGCTAGGGACATAAAAGAGAGTTAAGCCGTCAAATTGATTATTTTATATCTTTTCGTTGAAAAATTGAAAATTAGATTTGAATAATTACGATCCTTTTATTTCATTCGCTTGCGTCATCTCATTTGATTGCTGTGGTTCGAGTCTTATAGAATACTTTTGCATCATATTGCATGATCGTTAGGTCACATCCTTTAGTGGGAGTGAGAAGCTACTCCTTCGTGAGGTTTTCACCTCCGTGCAGGATAGTGGATCATTTTCAGGATGCATCCGTACCTATGTCTTCATGAGTTTTTCATCTCTGCAGCCATAGGGAAATGTGTCCCCCTGAACCGAACCCGGTCTGTATGAGCCTATAATGGGTGAGGATCGAGGAATCTGCTGGTTTGAGTACCTCAACTTTAGAACCAAACCACATGTAGAATGACCTAGGAGCGTACCCTTGATAAAGCCACGCCAAAAGCCTTGTGGTCACCCGGACGGGTGTTCTGTGTTGTTTATTTCCCTTGTACTAGCGTGTTTTCTTTTGTTTTGATTGCATTGTATTGCATCATCATAGAAGGGAGGTGTTGATTAATATTCGATTGCTAAATAGAGGAGCTTGTCATAACAAAATAAATTTCTTGATAAAGTGGATTATAACACGGTAGTCCAGACATGGTATGAATAAACACAACGAAAGAAGGTTGATAGTTCATGAAGGAATGCAGAACCTTGCCCGAAGGATTGAAATTGATAAAGATTGTGCAAGAGCCGTCATGTCTCAACTTTCTTAAAGGAGCTAACGAGCGTAGTGGGGATAATTGAGCAATTGGTAGCGACTCGGATCAAGCAAAAGGAAATGATTGAGACATATTTTGTAAAATTTGCAAGATAATAAGATCGGTGTTTTCATTTAGATTCTAAGGGCAATGTCATGTATAATCCCTTTATGTAAAGATATTTTTTTTAGAAAAGTTCTTCTAATGGAATTGAATTCAGAATCAACGTCTCTCTTTCTTTTTGCATTCATTCCATGCATTTGCATTGCATTTCATGCATTTTCATTACATCGCGTGATATGTATTAAAATTTGTAGAAATGCTCTAATTTATTAAAAATCATTTCAGCAACCTAGAAACTGACAAAACCTTTCTAGATACGCATTCCTATGGCACAAGAAAAAAAACTCAATAAATGGATAAAAGACTAGAAAAGTTGGAACAAATGCAAAAAGAAATGCAATAACAAATGCAGGCACAAAAGCAGGAGCAGCTCGCTAAGATCTAACAGGATATGGTGGACAAAATGATGGAATCTTAGGAAAATATGATGACTCAAATGACGCAGCTATTGAAGGGGCTTATGGATAAAGGAAAGAACCCCATGGTAAATGTTGAGGAGAATACTGAGTATCTTCAATGTCCCTCTGGTTTTACTCCACCACATGTGCAAACACGACCTAAAGTAACTGTATAAAGGCCATCTGTCATGATCATGCCTCAACAAGTCCAAGCTAGTGCTTTAGTGAACCTCCAAACTGGATCAGGTTCATGAGATAATCCAATCATTACTAATGTCCCTAATTTGGATGAAATAGCTGAAGGAGAGAGGACAAAAGCAGAACTGCCAAAGCAACTAGAAGATAGATGTAAATGGTTGAAGGAAAAGTTTAAAGCGATAAAAAGCGCCAACAGTTGTTATGGTATCGATGCCAAGGATTTAAGATTAGTCCTAGGCTTGGTGCTCCCATACAAATTCAAAATGCCTGAATTTGATAAGTATAATAGGACAAGTTGCCCCGAAGCTCATATTACTATGTTTTGTAGAAGAATGTCAGGGTACATTAATAATGACCAACTATTGATCCATTGCTTCAAAGATAGCTTGGTGGGAGCAAAGCAGGCAAGTGGTATAACCAGTTGAGTAGTTCCCAAATTACTGCATGGAAAGACTTGGATCAAGCTTTCATAAAACAATGCATCCACGTGATAGGCATAGTGCCCGATAGGATTACACTCCATAACATGGAAAAGAGGACAAATAAGAGCTTCAGCAGTATGCCTAGCGATGGAAGGAGGTTGCCATCCAAGTCCATCCACCACTTCTGGAGAAAGAGACCACAATGCTCTTTATTAATACATTGAAGGCCCCATTTATCACGCATATGCTAGGAAGTGCCACAAAAAGCTTCTCAGACATTGTAATGACCGAAGAAATAATCGAGAATGCCATAAAAAGTGGAAAGATCGATGCAGGAGAAAATAACAAGAGAATGACCACAAGGAAGAAATAAAGTGAAGTTAATAACGCAAGCATGGGGTACTAAAATTAGCCAAAAATAGTGACTACTGGGTATCAAGGTTCATTAAGAAAAGAATCTGGCACAAGGCAAAACACTGAAAAGCTCCAATTTACACCGATCCCAATGACGTATAAGAAGTTGTACCAAAGTTTATTTGATACGCACGTTGTGTCCCCTCACTACCCAAAATCGATGCAACCTCCATACCCAAAATGGTATGACCCAAATGACCAATGTGAGTACCATGCAGGATCACAGGGCATTCAATAGAAATTTGCCTTGCTTTCAAGAAATTGGTGGAAAAATTCATCAACATGGGTGTTGTGAAGTTAGATGTCACGTCAAATGCAGAAATATGAACCTGGGAGCGTTTTGGTCAATCGGACTGCGAAAAAATTCCTGTAGTATTTAGAGCTTACTTAGAGTAATGTACAAAACACACTTGTTGCTTTAAGCCTAGAAGTAATAAGATTTCTTTTGTGAAATAGGCTTGTGTCCAGAATTTCTATAAAATGCATCTTTTTAAGCAAATATTTTTTCATTCTTTCCATTTCATATTATACATTCTTTTAGAATATTCTTTCATTCTTTATTCATGACCATACCATATAAATTATCATCCTTAGAATTATTTATTCCTTTGATTCTTTGCCTTCGTATCTAGGTACCCAGATATCAATGACGTGAGTGACGTTGTTACTAACTCTCTTTTTGAATGAGATATGGGTTTAAGAGATCTAAGGACTTTGAAGATGACAGAGATTGTAGCCAATCTAACAAGATGAAAATATACTCTACCTTGTAAAGGGTCAGTGGACGTTGCGAGCTTAGGAAAAAGGTGAAGATCAAAGCCTAGCTCACCACAAAAATAAGCGAGACATCATTGAGCTATTTTCAAGAATTCAAAGATGATTTTACACGATCATATCAAGGCACGCTAGACTACTGAAATGTGGGGATGTTACTAAGGTTGGAACCCATGTTAATGGTTCTACAATGGCCAGACTAATCAAGAGGTTCAGCTACTAGTTTACCCATAAAGGGAAATTACATTAAATGGAAAATTGAGGAAGACATGACTTATATGCCTCCTCTATTTTTTCTATATGTATATGTGGGATAAAGATATTATGAGGTCAATCTCATCAAAAGTATCTAGCCGACATCAATTTATCTTTTTGGTTGTCAATTACTTCACTAAGAGGGTGAAGGTCGCTTCATATGCCAAAGTTGTAAAGTCAACAGTCGTCAAAGTCAAATTCAAATCTAAATCCAAATTCAAATCGAAATCCAAATTCGAATTCAAATTCAAATTCAAATTCAAATTTAAAAAAGTGGCAATAAAGAATGTCAAAAAGAAATATAATTGCACAATGTCAAAAATTTGTAGTCTGTTCAAAGATGAAACACCATATCAGTGCAGCAAAGGCAACAAAAAAAACCCATTCAAAAATTTTTGAAAAATGACTGAGACTTGTAAAGGTTAGCATAGAGAAGTTACCATTTACCCTCTATGTTTCTTGAACGTTGGCCAGGACCTTCACCGGGGAATCTTTATCATTGGTTCATGAAAGGGAAGAAATTGTTGGAAGTTAAGATTCCTTTTCTCCATTTTTGATTGAATTAAGAATTGGATAAAGCAAAATATCTACAGAAAGCTTGATTGAAAGTATTCATCATTGTTGAATGTACCAAAAAAAAGGTTCGCTCGAGATAATTTTATGATGGGACCTGGCATTAAGAAGGTTTCTTCTTATCCAAAAGGACTTTAGAGGGAAGTAAAAGCCAAATTTGGAAAAACCTTATGTGGTGAAGAAGGCTTGTTCTGGAAGATCATTAACTTTAACTAGGATGGATGGTAAGGATATGTTCAAACTAGGGAGTTTAGATTTCATATGAAAAGAGAGGCCAAGGTGAAAACCCACAAAGGACGCCTTGGGTTAAAAAAAATTAAAAAAATAAAATGAAAATTCAATCAAAAGAAGAAAGAAAAATGAGAGGCCAAGGCGAAAACCCGCAAAGGGCACTTTGAGTCCAAAGAGGATTTGAGTTGAAAACCTGAAAAGGGTGGCTCAAAATTTATTTGAAAGTGGGGCATACAGTAGTCTTGCTATGCTTGAATAACAATGAGGAAATATGTTACGTCCTGGGCATCGACAAAGTACTTCGGATCCCCTAAACACATATTGAGCTCAGAATGGTCCTCAAGAAGTTTGAACAAAGAAGCTTAGGCTGCGATATCTGGGGCACCTAGTTTCCATCTTACCCATTCTGAATTTGCTATTTTTTTAATTATTTTATTCGTTTCAAAATACACTACCAATAAATTCCATTCTGGATTGCATTTGCTATCTTTTCTTAACTTATTTATTTCGAGCTATGCTCCTAATTAATTTTCTTATTGTCAATGGTTATAATCTTTTTCATGCACTTTGCATTGAAATAACGATTAGTGGCCAATTAATATTTTCATAAAATGAGTTTCGCATATTACTCTAGAAGATTCTGAATAATAGAAGAACTTGAAAGAGGGCTATTTTTTAAAACTCACAAAGTTTAAGGAATAGTCTAAACCGAGACTATCTCTCCGGATTTTTTGTCAAAAATAGGTGATTGAACAAAATGACAAGATATTGCATCGATGATACAATATTGACAAAAAATAGGCAATGTCAACCCATGTGTAAAATGGGAATCATTCACGAGAAAAAAAATGGTATTCTGTATCCATGCAAATATCATGCATACACATTTGATTAGGTCACCTAGGGAGTGATCAGTTGATTGAACAAGTTACAGTCTTCTACGCTTGAGTTACGATGGTATGGATGGAAAATGATACAAATCCTATACCCTTGAATAGAAATTGGATGGATTGAAAAAGAAACAAATCCTATATTTTAGAGTCAGTGGGATGGATTAAGATCTTATACCTCTAAGTCACATTGAGATGAACCCTGAAATTACAGTGGGGCAAATTTGTTCAGCAAGATATAATCATTTTCTCGGGTTTTCTATCTAGAATATCAGCCGAACAAGATAGCAGCATAATACATCGATGATAAAGCCTTAATAAAAAATGAGCGATGGCATCTTAAAAAGACCATTCTCATGACATTTTGTATTCATACAAATGTCATCCATAAAACGTTACTTAGGAGCATTAGATTCATTCTGATCATTGCATCCTAACCATTTTGCATAAGCATAATCACATAAAATTGATTTTATAGGATAAGTCCCAAGAGGACGGGGTCGCAACATCGGTGAATTCACAAATCTCGTCTTATTAAGTTTATAGTGAAGTAGAACAAAAATACCAGTCTAGCACCCTTAAGTTTGCAGTGGAGTAGATTGAAGATGGCAGATCTGGTCTTCTTGAGTTTACAGCGAAGCAGATCGAAGATTGTAGTCTTATCTTTCTAAGATAGCAAGGAAGCAGACTGAAGATTTCAAATTTCGTTCCCTCGAGGTAGAAGTGGAGCAGATCAAGGATGACCAGTCCTTCTCTCTAAGCAGTAGTAGAGTGGATGAAGATTTTAAATCTTGTCTCCCTAAACAATAGTGGAGTGGATCAGTTAAAGTTTGTAGATCTTATCTCACTAAGCAGTAGTGAAATAGATCGAAAGCCTGAATTCTTATATCCTTGAAGTTTTAGTGGAGTACATTAAGGCTACAAAACCCGCCTCCCTGAGATTACATTGAGGATCAATCCTTATTTCCTTAAAGTTTGAGCAGAGAAGACAGAGGCTATGAATCTCTTCTCCCTAAATTCTTATATCCTCGAAGTTCATATGGAGTAGGTTGAAATTACAAATCCCTTCTCCTTAAGTTTATGATGAGGATCAATCCTTATTTCTTTGAAATTGTAGCAGAGAAGATGGAGGCTACGAATCTCTTCTCCCTGAATTCTTTTATCCTCGAAGTTCCTGTGGAATAGGTTGAAATTACAAATCCCTTCTCCTTGAGTTTATGATGAGGATCAATCCTTATTTCTTTGAAATTGCAGCAGAAAAAGGTAAAGACTACAAATCTCTTCTCCCTGAATTCTTATATCCTTGAAGTTCCATGGAGTAGGTTGAAATTACAAATCCTTTCTCCCTGAGTTTACAATAAGGATCAATCTTTATTTATTTGAAGTTTAACCAGAGAAGATTGAAACTACGAATCTCTTCTCCCTGAAGTTTCTATCTCCTCAAAGTTCCAGTGGAGTAGGTTGAGGCTACAAATCCCTCCTCCCTGAGTTTACATTGAGGATCAATCCATATTTTTTAAAGTTTTAGCAGAGAAGATTGAGATTACAAATCTCTTCTCTCTAAGTTTCTATCTCCTCGAAGTTCTAGTGGAGTAGGTGGAGGCTACAAATCCCTCCTCCTTGAGTTTACAATGAGGATCAATGCGTATTTCTTCGAAGTTTTAGCAGAGAAGATTGAGGTTACGTATCTTTTCTCTCTGAATTTCTATCACCTCAAAGCCCCAGTGGAGTAGGTTGAGGCTACAAATCCCTTTTCCTAAAGTTATTTAGGATTAACCTTTATTTTCAAGAAGTTTTAATGAGAAGATCGAAGCTACAAATCTTTTCTATCTAAATTCTTATCACCTCGAGTCCTAGTGGAGAAGGTGGAGGCTACAAATCCCTTCTCTCTGAGATTACATGGAAGTCACAACTCCTATCTCCCTAAAGTTGCAGTGGAGGGAATTAAAATGATGAATCTTATACCTCTGAAATTGCAGTAGGTCTGATCAGATTTAGCAAATCTTATCTCCCCAAAGTTATAGCGGAGCAGATTGAAGCTACAAGTCTAGGATTGAAGCACTAGTTCCCGGGCCCTTGAAGATGTAGTAGGATGGAATGAAGCTACTCGAAGAAGAAAAAAACCAAAAAGTCAAAGATTTGAAGACCGAGAAAAAATGGTCCTTTTTGAAGTCTTTGCTCTATTCTCGTTACACGACAATGAGCAAAGAGGGGCATCTGTAAGAGCCCATTTATGCCTGGGGCCCAATAACAAATTAAAACAAAAAAAATATAAAAACCCAATAAAGTCCATATCTATTACATTTTTAAGACCCAAACAAACTACCTAAACCCAATTGCATCAATAGCCCAACTCTAAAACCAGCCCAAATGGCCCAACAGCCAAACCCAGGTAGCAACCCTAGCCTCCAGCGTTGCTTCAGTAACCTCTAACGTACAGCCTCCATACGTGCCACGTCCACACCTCCACACACTGTACCTCCGTACCTGCACAAAGAAAAGGAGACAAACAAAACAACAGAGAGAAAAAAAAAAAAGAAAAACATTTGTAATTTTTCAGTTTTTTAATTTTGATTTCAACTTTAAAAGGCCAAAAACAAACCATTGTATGGGTTACAAACCCTAATTCTTAAGCATACAGAGAAATATATAGAAACAAAGGTGATTTCCTATTGGAATCTTTCTCGAAATTTAGATCTAATTTATAGCTATTGTTTAAGTCGTTCTTTTTCTTTTCCTTGTTGTATCTGTGAATAAAAGAAAGGTGTAACACCCTGAAATTGGCCTAAGAGAATTGAGCCCATTGGGCCTTGAGCGTAGTAGCGTTTAAAATTTTTGAGAACAAGAGATTGGCTTAAATGCAAGTTGGACCTATTAGATAAGTGATTTTGAAAGGTTAGGGGGCTTCTATGAAGTCTCGGGATCAAACTTTGGCTTTAGGGAAATTTTGGTTTTAGGTGAAAAAAACCCTGGAAGTCGGCAGGTAGGCCTTAAGAATAAAATATGGAGAAAAGTGACACAAGTGGAATGTGTAGTACAGTGGTAAAGTGACACCACTTAAGGACAAGGAGGTGACGCCACAAGGAAGGAAAGAGGTCCAAGGTTCTAGTTGTAGCGCTTGCATTCCTTTTAGATTATTTTTATTAAATGAATTTAGACCTTGGCCATTGGGTTATTTTTAGTTACAAGATGGTTTAAGACACAAGAGGAGCTTGTGGCCTAGTGGATAGCGGTGTGGATTATGTTGCAAGGAGCACCGGTTCGAATATCATGAAAAGGGGAGTATTTATTTTGCGGATTGACGGAAGAGTTTCAGTTGGATTTAAACTCTGCTAACGGAGGGATCCTACATCAGAAAGATACAAAGAAGGAAGGTGAAGAGCTAGCTATATAAAGAGCATCCTAGGAAGAGATTTAACATACCTTGGTGGGCGTTTGGGCACAAGAGTGGTCGCAGCGCGGTTTAGCACCAGAGTCTTATCAGGTGTGTACTTTCACTCTAGTCAGAGAGCAGAAAATGTCGAAATGCCGGTCACACAGTATTAGTAGCCACATGAGTGTGTGAGCACACTTGTGGGGCTTCGACGCGATAGTTGAGGCCATCAGTAGTATTCTTGTAGGTTCAATGCTTGGGCCACGACAATAAGCGGGCCATGGGCCCATATGAGTAAATTGTATGATGATATAGTATATAGTTAACTAGACTAGGTGGAACTTATATACGTGGCTAGATTTGTGCTAGGTGGGCCACACGAGCGTGTGGGCCCGAAGGGCCAAAATCAAGTTTAGGCCCAATAATCCGATAAAGACTGAAAATGGTAGCCGAGTCACTCGGGGCAACTTTGGGCCTTCAAAAAGGCCATTACAGGTGCAAAATTACGAAAATACCCTTGGCAGGTAAATTACGAAAATACCCATGGTGCGTAATTTCCGAAAAAACCTTGGTAGGTAAATTATGAAAATACCTCTGTTGGGTAAATTACGAAAATACCCTTGGTAGGTAAAATTACTATTATACCCTTAGAGGTTGGTTAGCTTGATTATGTTGTATATTATTATTCTGATTATGATGTTAATTCGTCTCATACATTATCTGATATATGATTTGCATACATGTCATACTGCATACACGAATTATTATATTATGCTGCATGTGCATGGGGTTCGGGATATATATATGTTTAATGAAAGAAAGGGTGTACATTTATGTACGTGGTTTGATGTTAGCCTTGAGCTACATCGTGGATTGATGGTGGCGTCGTGCCTCATTGTGGATTGATGGTGGCTTCGTGCCTCATCATGGATTGATGTTGGCTTTGTGCCTTATCGTGGATTGATGATGACCTTGAGTCACATCGTGGATATTGTGATTTAATCACGTGGATCAGTGGCTAGACCACTAAGTTGACTTTGAGTAGCACGACTGCCAAAGAGGTGTGTAGCGGATGGAGGATCGATTTAGTAATCCACTGGTGTGTGGTGGCAGGATATACGGGGGTGTGTAGCGGTTGGATACTAGGTTGGGATTGGGTTAGCATTTTGCATCATTATGCGTGGTATGTGGATATATGTGTAGATGTGGGCCAAGCCCATTTGTGGAATACATGTGGATTAATTGCATTGCACTAATTATTGATATGCCATGGCATTGGGCTAACATATTACTGTGGGCTTAGGCCCAGTTATCGTGGTAAGGGGAATTGCACACTGAGTCTCGGTGACTCACCCCTTTGTTTAAATTTTGCAGGTAATCATTAGATCGTGGATTTGGGAGCGGAGGCGGACTCGAGGTGGCCATGCTCAATATTTCGGTTTTATTTTAATATTTATTTCGGAGTTATTTTACTATAAGTTTGGTTTATAGTTTTGTAATAAGGCCAGTATAACTTTAATTTTAAGGTCTTGGTTGGTTTCGCTTTTAATTTGACTATTGCCTACTATTATTAAATGTTCAATATGGGAATTTCCTAACCCTTAATAACCATTTTCCAAAATATTAATAAACCGTTTCTTATTCAAAATTACTTAAACTTGACTTTTCACAACAAATATAAAGAACACAAACTTTTTAACGAACGCACAGTTTTTAGACATTCCTTTCATGTGACATGCTAGATCCGGTCGTAATGTTTAGGCCGAGTTTGGGATGTTACAAAAGGGGATCACAAAATACTTGATTTGGGGAGCACCGTTGAAGCTTCGTCTTCTTCGTTGAGATCACACCCAAGGGGAAATCGAAGTCTCCCTCCACTAAAGCTCACCATCGACCATCGATTGAAATGGCGTTCGGTGATAAGAAAGGGGAATTTAGGGTTTTGGCTGAAGGGAAAACAAATGAGGCTAGGGTTTTGTTTAAAGTGATAATTAATTTTTTTAATCAGGTTTTAGTTCATTAAAAAACAGTGCCGTTTAGGCTCATTTCAATAGTCTTAAAAAGACACCGTATAGGGGGCCCGATTCAATCAGGCCCGATCCATAATTGGATCCGCGCGTTTTACCCTAAATGGGTAATTTACGCGTTTAGTCCTCCTATTTTGCGCTGCCATTTTATTTCAGTTTCTTTTTTTATTTTAATGTTGCCCTAAAATTAATGCACCATTTCAATTTAGTCCGTGTTGAAACGCTGCGTTTAGAAGACTTGGATAATTGCACATTGGGCCCCTATTCGTTTCGCACATTCTATTTTTAGTCCTTATTTCTATTATTAATGGTTTGTTTATTTTCAAGTTAACCCTTTGATTCTATTTTAATTCCAATTTCATCCTTTTTATTCCTTTTGTGATTTTTTACTTTATTATTATTATTATTTTTTAATTCTCGTTATTGTTGATATTATTATTATTACTATTATTAATCAAATATTACTACCATTATTCTACTATTATAATCATTATTTTAATATTACTACTACTACTACTACTACTACTACTACTACTATTATTATTATTATTATTATTATTATTATTATTATTATTATTATTTCCTTATTTATTTATTTTACCAATATCATTTGTTCATTAACATATTTTATTATTTTTATTATATTTCTCGTTATTATTATTGTTGTTGTTCTATTATTATTATTTAAACTAATGTACATAGTACTTTTATTATTTCATTATTATTTTCATTATTTATTTATTTTTACCTATTATTTCATATAGATTGTTTGTCTTAAGCTTTTATTTTATTTCATCTTTGCCTTTATTATTATTATTATTATTTACATTATTGCCTTCATTTTATCTTATTATGCATATTGGCACTAAAATTCATTTTTCATTCTACTATGATCGTATTATACTTTATCCGATTTTTGAATAAGCAATTACTTCATTTTCTAAGATTCGAAAGAAATTGTGCCCTAACTTACTAGGTTCCGATTTTCCTCGTCGAATCTAAAGAACTAATTATCTTTTTAATCAAAATTTATAAGTTAAATAAAACTTATTCTCGAGAATTTGAAAAGGTGTGTCCTAACTCACTGGATGTGACATTTTGTCATCTCGAAATAAGGATTTCCAAAATAAAGGCAATGTTCTGTATTCAGGAATTTTGAGTAATTGTGCCCTAATGTGCTAGGTTTCGTTTTCATTTGCCAAAATAATCGAATAGCCTTTTAAGATTTCAGTCGCATTTTCTTAGCTTTAAAAATAAGGCAATATCTTGTGTTTGGAAATTGAGAAATCATGCCCTAACGTGCTGGGTTTCAGTTTTTTCGTATGACCAGACCCTCGAATATCCTTTTAAAATTTTATTCAATGCATGAATTTTGGAAATTATGAGATGATCTTGATATCGTGGGTTTGAAATGTCATACCCTAATGTGTTGGGCGTGAATTTCATTCCTTCGAAATAAGAGAATTTCAACATCCACTTCATTTGTTTTTAAAAGTTATTTTATTTTAAATCCTTTCAAATTCTCGACGTTAGGACATTAATTAATCAATTTGGTACCAATTTTGGGCGTTGCAGGGTACTAATCCTTCCTCGTGCGTAATCGACTCCCGAACCTATTTTCTCGAGTTTTGTAGACCAAAATTTGTTTTAATAAATCAAAGTTTTATTAAAATTATCAATTTCAAGGTGATCCGATCATACCTCCAACAAGGTCGGTGGCGACTCCATTTGTCGTTTTAAAGTCGACCCCATTTTCGAAAAAAATGGTTTCGACACTGATTGTTAAGTGTTTAATTGTTGTTGTCTTTACAATGTGGAGGCCCTATGAGGCAATTAGCCCATTATTTAGATAGTGGATGGTAGATGGACATTTATAACCAACCATTATAAGCTTAAATGTTTATTTCATTAATGTTAAGATTGGAAATCAAATATAAATGTTATAATAAACAAAATGAAGTCAAAATGCTCATCTTTTTCATGTATCTTCCCATTGAAAATTGAGAAAGGAAATAGGGTTTGAGGCTTTCATGGTTTCGGCACACTCGTAGCTAAATTGAGACCAAGAAAGGAGAGGTTCGGATCGAGATCGAGGCAAAGACAAAGTGCTTGATTAATCGACCATTTTGGTATATCATCGTCCGAGGTAAGTTCGGATATAATACTTGTCATTAAACTAGTATCTATGTGATGAATAATGAATGAATGTATATTAATGGAATAGAATCTGTTATGTACGAGTTCGAGTATTGAGGCACTGAGTGTGCAAAATTGAGTTGATACAGAGTTGATTAGCACTGTGTGTGAGAAACGATAGAAGCTACGACTTTAATGATTAGCACTGTGTGTGCAAAAGATAGAAGTTTTGACTTATCGAATTGGCATTGTATGTGCGATACCGATATAAGTTTGGTTTAACATATTGGCACTAAGTGTGCGATGACAATTATGTTTCGGTTATGAAATTGGCACTAAGTGTGCAAATTTATCAAAGGAATAGCAAAGGTTGAATGAGAGGTAATATCGAGAAATTAAGTAGCATGAATGGTGAGTAACTATGTATTGATCAAGGTACATTTGAACCTATGTGGTTGATGATAGATTTAAGAGTTGAATGAATAGATATTTGAGTATATGGTTGAGATTGATAATGTGCTTAGTTGTGTCTTTATCTATGTGATGGTTGGATAGCATGGCTAGTGAGTAACTAAGTGTTGGCAAAGGTATGTATGATACCTATGTGGTTGGTGAAATTGAATGTAGATAAATGGAATGCTATGTGAGTATTGGATATAGTTGAAATTGTGTATCATTGGTAAATTATATATGTGATGGTTCAATTTGTACAATGATTTGATTCAATGAGTTAGTTGTATTGTATTTCAAACTTACTAAGCTTTGTAAGCTCATTGTGTGATTTGTTTCTCTGTTTTACAGTGTCAGTAAAGCTAGCTCGGATCTGAGGATCGTCAGCATTTTGATCACACTATCGACAATCTGTCTTGGTACCTTTGAAGATGTGTCTATTTGAATATGGCATGTATAGGCTAGTTATTTTGAAACATGTTTGAGATGTGTGAATAGCCATGTGATATGGCTAGATAAATGTTGGTAATATGCATGAATGATTATGGTATATGAAGTATGATTTGGTATAACTTGATGGCAATGAAATATTCATATGAATGGTAAGCTTAGTGATGTATTGATGCCATAGGGATATAGTGAAATTGTGGATGGTTCATGCTTTGTTTTACATGTGAATTGGTTGAGCTATTTAGCATGTAAGATGGTATGATAGAAATGAGATTGAATTTGGTTGTATGATGAGTATTTTGATGTGTTTTTGGATGCTATTAATACATAGAATGATGCTTAATTGTGATTATAGGGAATGACCCTTGTGTGAGTGGCAAATTGGCTTTGCAAATGGCCTATTTTGCATACATGGCCAAGAGACACAAGCGCGTGTCATTTCCATGTTCTTTAAGGATCACTTTTAGGTGTGTCTATACAGGGTGCAACTCAAGGCCCTCGGGCGTGCATAGTGGCCATGTGATCAAGTCAGTAGCTAGCATAATTTTACACGACCATGGGACACGGGCATGTCTAGTGGCCATGGGAATAAGTCAATATGTATGCTCTGTTTTGGCACGGCCTAGACACATAGGTGTGTCTAGTAGCCGTGTGAGCCATATAGCCTGACTGCACGGGTGTGTGACCTCAGCAGAATTGAAAAAAGTTTAAATTTTCAATAATTTTCATAAGTGTTCAATTTAGTCCCGACCTCTTCCTATCATGTGTTTAAGGTTTCATAGACCTAGATAAGGGACTATATGCTCTTACTTGAGTATGTGTGATTGATGATTGACTTTGTGTCATGAAGTGAATGTGAATTATTCCGATGATTCGGTAATGCCTCTTAACCCAAGTTCGGCAATGGTTACGGGTTAGAGGTGTTACATTTTACACATTATTGCTTCATTTGAAATACATTCCCGTGCATATTGACTTAATCTCACAAATTCTCGTTCGTATTCTGTAATAGACATGCAGCCCTATTTCAATTCAAGAAACACTTTCCACTTTTGATCAATGAATCTCTGACTAATATATTTCTTCTAGAACTCAGCTTCAAAGAAATCCCAGATAATGCGTTCTTTCGGAACAATAGAAGTCAAAGTTTTTCACCACTGATAAGTTGCATCTCTTAATAAAGAAATAGCACATTTCACACATTCTTCAGGGGTACACGACATTTTATCAAACACTCGAATTGTATTCTCGAGCCAAAACTCAGCTCTCTCAGAATCATCATCACTAATGGCCCTGAACTCTTCGGCTCTATATTTACGGATTTTATCAACTTGAGGCTTATTTAACAAATTCAGATTCATAACCGGAGGTACAACAGAAGTCTAATGGGGATTAGGTAGGGGCGGAGGTTGTGGAACAACCAGATTTTTTCTAATGTACTGAGTGAACCACTCATTCATCACTTGGAATAAGGCTTGTTTAGCCTCTCCTTATTTACCACTAGTAGTCAGTCTATATAAGGCATGTATAGCCAGACCCTTACACGCTATGTTGGTCCTAGAATCGACTAAACCGTAGCACTGATACAAATCAAATGTAACACCCCTAACCTGTATCCATCTTGGGACTAAGGTTAAGAGGCATTACCGGACATATCGGAACATTTCACAAACAAACATCTCACATCTCTAAAACATCATCATTCATAATCATTTATCCCTTTAAAAGGTCTATGAGACCTTAAACATGCTTTAGAAAGGGGTTCGGGACTAAACTGAGCACGTACGAAACTTTACATAACTTATAAAAATTTTATTTCAAAATAGGGCACATGCCTGTATGGCTAGGCCATATGCCACACACGATCGTGCCTTGGCCCGTGTCTTAGCCCGTGTACAAAACTGACTAGGACCACACAGCCTGTCACACGCCTGTGTGTCTGGCCCGTGTACAACACTGAATTGCTTTGAAATAGGAAAATGAAGGATACGGTCAGGTCACACACTGTGTGCTGAATCGTGTGTAATTATAGGCCATTTGCAAGGCCAAATTTCCACCCAAAAGGGGTCATACCGACAAGCACCAACAAGCCTCAATTTTACAAATCAAAAACAACAAAAACATATCAAAATTAAGCACCACTTGACTCATAATAATATTATTCACTTCAATGTATAAATTCATCCAAAACTTACCAACTCAAAATACAAACCTATCATAACAAATATACTAACTTTGCATCACATAGCATGGACTAAATTTACCGGATTCACACTCATTACCAAGCCATGTCACATGGCTATATATACATGTCTCAAAATATAACTTAATATTTCTAGCCTATACATGCCATACTTCGATATATACATTTTCAAAATGTACCAAAGTATAGTTTGATAGTGTGGTGATGATCCTCAATAATCCCCGAACTTCCAATAGCTTTGATAATCTATAAAGCAAAGTGAACACACAAAAAATAAGCTTTCAAAAGCTTAGTAAGCCATATACAAATAAACTTATCATGTATAACATATAAAAACCATTTCAATCACATAAACTATAGTGTAACTCAATAAAGCATATTTCTCCTTTGGCTTAATTGTTCCTATCCATTTACTTACAAGCATACCACATCATCGTGTAGCTCACTTGATCATGGCACAATTTATTTCATTGTTCTCATACATGTATCTCAATTCCACATTTTTCACATATACTACTTTTCATACTCGTACTTTGCATACATTTCAAACATACCTGTATCAGATGCACATTTTACATAATCATTCATTTCTTGAATGCCCATTGAACCATTCAGAACCAAATAGAATACTCAGATAGCTCGGAATGCTCGTACAATGCCATTGTCCTAGTCGTGGTCTTACATGTACTCAAATATCGATGCCACTATCCTAGACAAGGTCTTACATGAAATCATATACAATACCAATGTCCCAAAATGGTTTTACACGTAAATCACAAATCGATGCCAACATCCCAAATGTGGTCTTACACGATAACACATATCGAAACCTTATGTCATGACATATGTATCCTAACTATTCTTAAGGTTAGTATCGGACTTTTTAGACATTAATACATTGTTGAAACTTTTCATATTTCAAATTTACATCTCCCATAGTCATTCATCATAATTAAATTTCATATAAGTATGAATAAATCAACTCAAACACATTTATTTGTCTATAGACTTACCTCGTATTCAGGATAAATAGACTGAATCGACTACTTGACCACTTTCGATTTTCCTAGATCTAATTATGTGTCTTTGGTTCTTGATCTATACATATTTAAATTTAACTCATTCATTCACCAAATCATTCAATTCAATCTATATACACATATTTAGGACATTTTACAAATTAACCCTTACATTTTCACATTTTAACATTTAAGTCCCTAATAATACACATAATTTCTTTAAACTCATGCTTAGTCGAATATTCTATTAATCCATATAAGCCCACATAATTTATCTATTTCACATTTTAGCCCTTCAATTTCTCATTTTCACAAATTAGTCCATAATAGTCAAATTCATCACAAATTAAAAGACAAAACATGTTAATCTAACAACAAGCTTTTATATTTCAACAACTATCATCACAAAGCTTACAAAATCATCAATGGCATAACTTGAAATCTTTATCAATTTCTAAAATTACGGAATGGGCTTGATCGTGCGCTAAGCAACTATCAAAAAAACATAAAAATCATCAAAAACGAACCAAAACACATACCTTAATTATGCTTATCAATGGTCGAACCCTAGCTTTTTTTTTTTTTTTTCTTTTTCCTTATATTTTTCGGGCAAAAAAGATGATGATGGCCTCCTTTTCTTACTTGTTTAGTTTAAATCATATTATTGCATAATTTACCATATTAACCCTTTAAATAACATTCAAAATCCACTAACTTTGTACATATATGTCCATTCATAAATCAAATAGCCCAATTGCATTATAAGGACCTCATAATTATTAAGACATAACAATTCAGCAATTTAACAAATAGAAGACCACTTTTGCATTCTCACAGAAATTTCACACATATAAAGTCACATATTTTAAACACAAAAATAATATTAAAAATATTTTTTGGCTCAGATTTGTGGTCCCGAAACCACTATTTTGACTATGGTCTGAACTGGATTGTTACATATCATTTTTCCAAAATTACCTTACCAAAAATTGTTCTATGCATGAACATTACTCGGGACAAGCAATGGTTTAAGTTTGGAGGTGTGTAAACTTGAATTTTGTAAGGTTTTCTATATATTTTTACCATATTTTTACTTAATTATTGTGTTTATCTCGAGCACTTATTATAGAAATGAGTGAACTTAGTTAATTAGAAAATTTAGACATAAATTTAGAAATTATGTGAAATTATGCTTAAGTACATGATTTTCATACATATTTTATATTAATTCATGTTAATTTATTAATATATGTATTTTTCAATATGTAGGTGTAACAGCCCGATTTAGACCCTAGTCGGAACATGTAACGCCCCAAACCTGGCCTAAAAGTTAGGCCCAAATTTGAGGTGTCACATTGAAGAATTTTTCAAAAACCATGCTTTCATTATAAACCCTTCTTAAAGAAATTAAAACTTCACCATGTAAAACCTCAGATTTTGTTACCTTATCTTCAAAATGTAGTTTATTAAAAGTCGACCTCTTATAAAACCTTATTATCTTGAAAACCTTATTTGTTGTAGGAGCTTAATTTAAAACAGTTGCAGAAACATGATATTGTTTAAAAACCCGTGTTTGAATATTTGACAGTTCATAAATAAAAGAGTTACCGAATGAAAGTTAAAAGAGATATCCCAGTGGCCTTGTTACAAAATACTATTAACCCGATAAATTAAATAAATTAAACTAAAGTAAAGTCGCTAAGTTTAACTTTAAAGCATACCTGCCGTGTGGCTACCTCCGAGTCCCTCGTAGCTCCGAATCCTTTAGGTCGGGGATTACCTGCATGGTTAAAAAGAAAAGGCATGAATTACAAGAACTCAGTTTGTAATCCCCTATTATGGTCATAGTTTGGGCCTAAGCCCTACTCGGTACCGGTCTGGGCCTAAGCCCTATTCGGTAACAATCTGAGCCTAAGCCCTATTTAGTAAAAAATTGGGCCTAAGCCATATTCAGTAAAAATCTGGGCCTAAGCCCCAAAATATCTCAATATATGTGGATATGAGCCCACCCTAATCCTACCAGCCGACTAACTCCCCACCTGTACCAACCAATCACACCATGTGGGGACCATGTCAACCCACCCAGCCAAACCTCACCAATAATGCAGTCAAGCTGCTAATAATGGTATATGTGGTTGAGCCACTAAATTAAGAACATGTGGCGAAGCCACTATATCGGTATGTGGCGATGCCACTAGAACGGTATATGGTAGAGCCACTAGAGTGGTACTTCCTCCAATCAGCAAACCCAACCCAACGGTAATTTTACCCTACAAGGATATTTTTGTAACTTTACCCATAGAGGGTATTTCAGTAATCTTAGTCATTTAACGACCTTTCCAAAGGTCTACTGTCGCCTCGAGCGACACAGGTTTTATTTTTGGTCAAAATGTTGCAATTGGGCCTAAAGTCTAATTTTGGACCAAGTGGGGCCCAAACATTTATGTGGCCCATTCAACCCATTCTCGGTCACAGTTCTGCAAACTTTGCAGCCGCATCTATCACATGGTACTTACCATGGATTTCACCCTGTGGGCCCATTAGCCCATTGAGCCCACTCAACCCACATCGGTTCAACAAGGCCCATTACAACCTTTGTTCCACGAGAGAGTTTGTGACACTCTCAATAGTCTATCGCCAACACTTGTGCTCGGTTTATCTCTACGAGCACTCGTACGCTCGAGTGATCTCAAATGCCTATATTTTAGCTTTTCAGTATTCGACTTTTAGCCAATTCACAGAACATCGCATGAATAGAACAACAGGGGTGTGAGATTACACACCTTGATTACAAGTGTGCCGCCATTCTCTTAGCACCGATCCTTATCATGTAGAGTACTAGATAATCACGAGTGCCGTCACCTTCACTAGAGTGATCAAACTACGAATTGCCCAATTAAACCAAATCTAACTACAGATATGAGATTCACATAATCTAGTCTAATATTCACTACACAATCATACAACTTATCCGATTGGGCGACGGGCCCATTGGCCCCACATGGCCCCTTTCGGCCCATCGTGGCCCAAACAACCTAACCCACAAGAACACTCAAGATTAGGGGTGAGCGTTAGATCGAATCTAATCGAATCGAATGAAAAAATTTTGAGTTAATCGAGTTGACGAATCATATTTTATCATCCTAATTTGTAACACCCCAAATCAGGTCTATGCGTCAAGACAAGATTTGGTTTGTCACATAGATCAAACATTCTTTTAATCTTTCTAATGATTTAAGAGAATCGGTACTACAAAACCTTTTGAAAATAAAGTTTAATAAAAGCAAAAGAAATGATTTAAATTGTTAATTTTAAGAAACATTAGTTGAAGTCTTATCATTTAGTATTTAAATATCAAAATCCTTTCAAGAGTTTTTTTTTTTTAAGAGTTCAAAAGAATTTGAAGATAAGATAAGTTAAAGAATCTCATATGTTTCAAAGTATTTTTTTTAAAAAAAATCATTATAGGATTAGCATAAACCCATCAAAATAAAATTTAAATCCATCCACACATAAAAATTCATAAATATTAATAGAGGCCTTATTACATCATATCCAAAATAGTAATTTAAAGAAAGTACTTAATAAAAGTTAAAAGTTTATAAAACCCATGTTTGCAGTATGGCCTCCACGAAGTCATTCTCGGCCCAAGTCCACGTCAATTTCCATTACCTGAGATGGAAAATTTAAGGGAGTGAGTTACTCAGAACTCAGTGTATAACTCACTTACTATATCCACTGGGCCAGATCATCAAGTCATTATTTTGGGCTTGAGCCCATAAACAGATTTAGCAATATAATAAATGAAATGTAAGCAAAATGAAATTTCCACAACCAACCTAATATCCATCCGCTACACACCACCCGTACCAACCATCACACCTGTGGGGATCAAGTCAACCCACCCCGCCAACACACCGATCGTAGGCATTAAGCCATTTTTATATTTGGTTGTGGTGAACCAACGAACTAGAATGTGATAAAGTCACCGAACTAGGGGCATTAAGCCATTAAAATATTTATGGCAGAGCCACCAAACTAGAGGCAATAAGCCATTAAAATATTTGTGGCAGAGCCATCGAACTAGATTTTTGGCAACAGGCCTTTCTTCTCTTCATCATAAATCCCAACCCATGCAAACATGTATGCATAACAGTCTATATACATATGATAATTTTAGCAAAAGGCCCAATTTACATGCGAATCAATATTTCAAGTTTTTATTAAGGGCCATAATACAAAATAACATTTAGCCCATTTAGCAATCTAATATCTTGGCCCATTTAACGATCTAGCAGATTTTTCGGCCCATTTAATGATCTAGCAGATTTTTTCAGCCCATTCAACGATCTAGCATATTTTTCAGCCCATTTAACGATCTAGCATATTTTTCGGCCCATTTAATGATCTAGCATATTTTTTTACAATTTATCAAATACTCATTGAGGACGTTTTCATAAATTTCACAACTTTAACAGTTTTCATGCATTTTCACATAAATACTAATTATTACGCATTTTTCCAATTTTGTCAATTTTATGATTTTTCCCAATACTTACGGTATAACATCTAACCCGAGATAAGTGTGAAGTTACACACCTGGTTATTGTGAGAACTAGACTTTCCCGCTCGTCAATACCTAAACGTAACACGATAAATTAGAACACTATTTTTAAATAAAACTACACTATTGATAAACGATCTAAATCTTTACCCTCAGGATTTCGAACCACTTCTATTATTGGTTTCTCCCCGATTGTTGATTTGTTACCCGATGAGAATCCACGAACGAACAAAGGTTCGGTAGTATGAATGACTTCAAACAACTGGTTCTCCTTGAATGAGGGTCCGCAACCCGGTGGAAAATCTCGAATTCGCGAAACAGCCCTTCGTTTATACTTAGGGGGATTAGCGAAACCACCCCTCTTTCAAAGACTATTCACTACCCTTTTCTGCCCTATCTTGAATGTCTTTAATGACATAAAATCATTAGTCAAACCAATAACTATCGAAATAGGACTAATGATTTTGAAAAAATAAGATTGGCTTACCACAATTATCATCGTTCCACAAGGTAGCAATCGAGCGATTACGTCCCTATAACGAACCAACTAAACCAATATGACGAATAATATGAAAATCCTTGAATAAACTCCTTACCTTAACTCTTAAGATTGATTCCAACGATCCACGATACTGAAGAACACTTTGAGTTTCTGCCCTCCAAAATCACTCTATTGCCCACGGTTGAAAAGAATTGAGTGAGAAGAATACTTATGTCTAATGGAAGATTCGGTTATGACTAAACAAGAAAATGAAAATGATTCGGCACAAGAGCAAACTAGCATTCGGCCATGAGAGAAAATATTGAAGAAACTTTAGTTGAGAAAGAAGTAAAAGAATGGAAGATGGAGATGACGATGATTCGATTTTCAAGAGAGAAAAAGAGAGAAAAAAGAGAGAGAAAAGAGAAAGAAAAGAGAAGGAAAAGAATTGAGTTTAAGAGAATTGTGCATTCGACATTTGGGGAGGAAAAATGAGAAAAAGAATGGCCTTCTTTCCTTTTGTGTGTTGATAGTTTCGGCACTAAGAAAAATAAAACACTAAAATGATTAGCAAAGAAATGACCAAATGGTCAAAAAGAAAGATGCGATTGTTTTCTCAAGGTTGTTGACAAATTCGCTAGAGAGAAAATAGATGGAGAGAAAATATGTTTTGCCAAAGCCAAAATGACCAAAAAGAATGTGTTTCTCCAACACACAAGCCTACCAAGCCAATCAACAAAATCGCCATCCCCCTAGCCCCTATGCCGTCCACATACATAGTCAAAAGGCCATGAAAGAGTTGCCAAAACATCATCCTAGTCTCAAGCCATATCATCCTCCTTTTTCCTTAAGTTTAAGAAACATTATCCCCCAATTCAAGCCATTCTATCCCCTAACTCAAGCTTTCCATAACCCTTAGTCTTCTTACCAAAAAAATAATTAATCCTACTCATCCTAATCTTATCCATAGCCAACACATTCTAGGATAAAGCAAAAAAAAATAAAAACTCCCAAATTGCATGCTAGGAGATTCGAATCTCTCCCCTCAAGTCCAACTTATGGCGCTATCACCACTTTGCCAATTACTCATCTTATGCCATCTTTTAGTACTTAATTAACTTAAGTTTCAAGGTCACCTGATTTCTTTACACTAAAGTACTCTTTACTAATTTTTATTCAAATTCTAAGTAAACCCAAGCTAACCTCTAGCAACATATTGATACTCAAATTTTTAGGATGTTACATAATTTGATTTGAAATTTTCTCATATTGAGTCGAGTGAGATAGAATTCAAATCGAATCGAATAGAATATATTTGTTCGAGTGAAATTTTAAAAAATAATTTTGGGTCATTGTAGCCACTATCACCATCGTAATAAAATTATCCACCTTAATCAAATTTTTATTAACTTTCATCACCTTATAATTTATTTATTAATCTTTTATATACAAGTTAGCTTCTTTGCTTGCTTAGTTGTTTCAATTATCTTGATTCTTGTCACTATGTATTTTGGAATTAAAATATATATTAAATGTAAAAATGTGATTTTTTAATAAAAGTTATTTTAAAGGTAAAATGTGAAATTGATACCAATATAAAATTTAATAAGAATATTTTATGGCACAATTAATAATTCAATTTTAATATAAATATTCAATATGACTAAACAATTCAATAATATAAATAATATAAAATGTGAAATTTAATTTAATAACATAAATAGTAGATATAAATAAAATTATTACTATTTATGTTTAGTGATTTTTTGGATAATTTTGATTTTTATTTGAGAGTAAAAGGTGAGAAGTAAAAGTTTAGAGGGAAAATAAAAGTTTTAGGAATAAAAGTTTGAGGGAAAGTAAATAGGGGTGTAAAATTTTGGAAGGAAAATATAAAAAAAAAATTGGAGGGGAAGGGGGGATGGGTTTGGGGTAAATGGGAGGTGGGATGGGAAGGAGTAAAAGTTTTAGGGAAAAGTGGGAGGAGTAAAATTTGGGGGAAATAAAAAGTTTTGAGGGTTTTAAGAGTAAAATTTTGAGAAAAAGTAAATGGGAGAGTAAAATTTTGGTGGGAAATGGATTTTGGTAGATTGGAGGGTTGGGATGGGAGGGGAATAAAAGTTTTGGGGGAAAAGTGGGAATTAGTAAAAATTTTGAGGGAAAAGTAAAAAGGTTTGGGAGTTTGGGGTAAAAATGTAAAATATTATATTTTAATATTCAAATTATTGAAATTATTCAAGTTATTCAAATTCGAAAACTCAACTCGATTTGAACTCGAAATTTAAAAAAAAATTTGAGTTGACTCGAATAACTTGATTAACTTGAATAATTCGATTTGTTTAACTCGAAATTCAGAATATTTTCAATCTTTTCGAGTCGAATCGAGTTTTGCTCACCCATACTTAAGATGGCCTCAACTATTGTATCGAAGATCCCACACGTGTGCTCGGACGCTCGTGTGGCTACCATCGCCGTGTGACCAGTATTTCGACATTTGTCGCTCTACAACTAGAGTTGTGCGAAATACACACCTGATAGAAGAATGAAGCCAATCCACGATCCGAATGCCCCTATGCGCAAATGCCAACCAAGGTATGCTTACTCTCCTCATAGATTGCTCTATTTAAAGCCAACTTCTCACCTTCCCTCATGCTAGCTTCCCGATGTGGGATCCTTCCTTCAGCAGAGTTTAAATCCATCTCAACCACTTGCCACCCCAACTTAGCAAAATAAATATCCCTTTTTGCTTGCAATGGGATTCGAACCCTTGCCCTCTCCTATGTTCCAGATGCTACATGCCACCACAACACAAGCTCCTTTTGTGACTTGAAGCATGCACAACTAAATATAAGCCTATGGGCCAAAGTCTAAGGTCATTTAAAAAGAAATCAAAATGAACTGTAAGCCCCAAGACTTGAATCTTGGACCCCTTGTTTCCTTGTGTGGCATCACTTCCTTATCTCCCATGTGGCGTCATTTGCCACTAGACCACAACTCCTTTTGTGTCATTTTTCTCCACATTATATTCTTAAAGCCTACCTACTAACTCCTAGGGTTTTATTCACGTAAACCAAAATATTTCCTAAAGCCCAAGTTTGATCCCGGGCCTTCATGAAAGCCCCCTAACTTTCCAAAATCACTCACCTAATAGGTCCAACTTGCATTAGTGCCGTTCTCTTGCTCTCCAAAAATTTTAAACGCTTCCACGCCCAAGGCCCAATAGGCCCAATTCTACTAGGCCCAAATTCGGGTCGTTACAAATCTATCTCCCTTAAAGAAATTTTGTCCCCGAAATTTCCAACTAACAGGGTAGTCGTGTAACAACTACGCTACTATGCTACCATTGCACTCTGATTCTAATATCCCTATCATGTTTTAACTAGAATTTGGAGCTCCCTACACATACTCAACACACCTAACCATTAAAGTAGACAGATATCTCATACGCAACAAATTTCTATATGCAAACATCACATCCAGGCCAACACACACAAAATAAATACCAAAAATACAGTCCAATACTTAAAGAATCACTGTATTTCTAACTCACCATATTTAAATAGCTAAATAGACAAAAGTATTTAGGAAACTTACGGATTCGGTGCCGGAGACTCGGTGTACCATACTTTTAGAAAATGGTCAACACAATATTTCAGAACATCAAATCTTTTCAAGGCTTTTGAAACAACACTTTTAGGAATTCAATTTTGACAACCCAATCCACACTGAGTTTTGAAACGGGCTCTAATACAATTAAATGTAACGCCTCAAACCCGGCGTAGAAGATAGACCTGAATCTAGCATGCCACATTGAATGGCTTTTCGAAAACCATGCTTTCATTAGAAAACTTTCATAAAGAAATTAAAACTTCTGCCATGTAAAACCTCAGATTTTGTTAGCTTATCTTCAAAATGTAGTTTATTAAAAATCATTCTCTTGTAAAACCTTATTATTTTCAAAACCTTGTTTATTGTAGGAGCTTAATTTAAAATAGTTGCGGAAACGTGATATTAGTTTAAAAACCCGTGTTTGAATGTTTGACAGTTCATAACTAAAAGAGTTACCGAATGAAAGTTAAAGGAGAAATCCCAATAGCCTTGTTAAAAAATACTATTAACCCAATAAATTAAACAAATTAAACTAAAGTAAAGTTGCTAAGTTTAAACTTAAAACATATTTGACATGTAGCCACCTCCGAGTCCCTCGCACTCCTGAATCCTCTAGGGCCGGGTATTACCTGCACGGTTAAAAAGAAAAGGGGTGAGTTACAAGAACTAGTGTGTAATCCCCTATTATAGTCATAGTTTGGGCCTAAGCCCTACTCGATAATGGTCTGCCCTAAGCCCTATTTGGTAGCAATATGGGCCTAAGCCCTATTCGATAACAGTCTGGGCTTAAGCCCTATTCGGTAACAATCTGGGCTTAAGCCCTATTCGATAACAATATGGGCCTAATCCCTAATCGATAATAATATGGGCCTAAGCCCCAAAATCATCTAAATGTATGTGGATATGAGCCCACCCCAATCCTACCAGTCGACTAACTCTCCACCTGTACCAACCAATCGCACCATGTGAGACCATGTCAACCTACCCAGCCAAACCTCACCAATAGTGTAGTCAAGCTGCTAATAACGGTATATGGGGCTGATCCATTATATTAAGAACATGTGGTGAACCACTATATCATTACGTGGCGATGCCACTAGAACTGTATGCGGTAGAGCCACTAGAACGGTACTTCCTCCAATCAGCAAACCTAACCCAATGCAATATCTTATGTATGTCATGCTCAATCATTACACATGTATGCAAAATGGTCATGCTCAGTAATAATCATTTACACATACATTAAAAACAGAACAGTTACACGACCACAGTGAAATTAGTTAAAACACAGTCATACGATCACAGTCAAATAGGTCAAATCATAGCACAAGTCAACCATTTACCCACAAAGGCAAATCAGTCATTTTACCTTATAAGGGTATGTCAATAATCCTACCCCTCAGGGGTAATTCAGTAATTTACCCTATAGAGGTAATCCAGTAATTCTACCCTATAGGGGTAATTCAGTAATTCTACCCTATAGGGGTAATTTGATAATTCTACACTACAAGAGTAATTCGGTGATTTTACCCTACAGGGGTAATCCAGTTGTTCTACCCTACAGGGGTATTTCAGCAATTTAAAAACCAAGGGTATTTTAGTAATTTTATAAATCATGGGTCTTTCGGTAATTTTACCCTACAAGGGTATTTTGGTAACTTTACCCATAAAGGGTATTTCAGTAATCTTAGTCATCTAACGGTGTAACATCCTAAATTAATGGGCCTATGCATTTAATGTGTGGTTATGTGTAATGTATTAATTAGAGTGTTAGGGGTCCAAATTGGGCTCAGGATAGGGCCGAGGCCTTAGTTAAATTTTCTGTTCGGACACTATAGGGTTTAAAAGATGGTATCTGTGGTTTAAATTACAAAATGGGCTTGTGGCCCAGTAGTAAGGGGCGTTGCAAAGGAACTATAAGGTGGCGTCATTAGCAGGTGAAGAGGCCTAAGTTATGGCCGCTTGGAGCCCATGTATTTGGGCCATTTTTGGCACTCAAAGGAGGAGCAAGTGGGACAGAATAAGGCTTAAAATTAGGAGGGATTACATGACTTGGATAATGTGGAAATGTGCTGATAAAGAAAAGAAGAGGTGGTGTTATTTAGGCCTCTTTTGGAGGTGTGAATGGATAAAGATAAGGGGGAAAGAATAGGAGTTATCTATTGAACAGCTAGTGGTGGCCAAATTTTCATCTCTTGGAGGGGGAAGAAATTGGTTTCAATATGCCAAAGGGTGTCGAAATTTCCCTCATTAAGTGATTAGTTTTTAGTTTGAGGAAGGGGCATTTTCAGGTTTTAGGTAGTAGGTGCCGAAATTCTGTGTTTAGGTGGGGGGAATATCTTTTTATTTTCGGCAATAGGGTTTTATTTCCCATTATCTTCTCTCATTATTCAAAAGTCGAACCCTCTAATATTATTCTCTCATCTCCACTTTTATGCAAAAGCCGAAATTCCACTATTTTTTCTGCTTTCATCTCCATAGCCGAATACCCTTGTCTATTCATTTCTCTTTGCCGATTTCTTCATCAAATTCGAATCTTCATAAATCTCTCGAGATCATCTTTTCCTTCTGATCTTCTCAAAAGTCAAAATTCCCTAGGAGTTGCCAAATTCTCTGTGTTAAGGTAAGTGTCGATTCCTTCTGTTCTTTTTTTCTTCTCTTTCAGTTTTTTGATACCATAGTCGAATGGCTAGTTGGTTGTTAGGCCATCTTTAGTTTGACGTTTTCACTGATCTTGTGTTCTTTTTTGGCGGCATTCCGGGATTTGAAGGAGATCTAATCACCTAGGTTTCTAAACCAGAAATCATTAGCCTTTGAACCACATTACTTTTTCGGGATCTCAAGGTAAGGGTTTTGATTCTCCCTAAGTGTTCAATCAGTTTCTTTTCCTTATTGTGCCTTAATCTAATGTGTCGTTAAGCAATCATTATAGTATCCTCTGACTAAGGTCATTCATGGACTCGAATGTTAGTAAATCGAAGGAAGGGGTTGGATCTATAGTCCCAGCCCCAAAGTTCAAGAAACGCGCAGTGTCAGCAGTACGAGATTGGCCACCGGGTTGTGGACCAGCTTCAAAACAAAACCTTATACAGTTAGCTGTCGTATCAGTTTTTAATAGTGTCGACATAAAAAGTACTATCCTATCGGTAATTAGGTGTGTAGATCTCTATCACGCTAGTTAATCTGTATTATATGTATGTTATGGGCTAAAAGTCAAAAATGAGGTCAGATGAGCAATGTGTTACCCAAAAAGGGTAGGCAAGGGATGCCAGGTACATAATCATAGAAACTTCTCTATGTGTATCAAAGTATGTGAAAGTATGTGATCTGTTTAGGTAGTTTAATGTTCTGATTCTTGCATGTATGTATGCATCAGATGGGATTGATATGATGAAGGGGAGCAGGTCGTATAGCGATTGGTGGCTTTGCCACATAGGTCACATAGTGATCGGTCTTTATGACAGGCATCACATCTGTCGATATATTATTAAGGTCGCATAGCGATTGGTGGCTTTGCCACATAAGTCACATAGTGATCGGTCTTTATGACAGTCAGTACAACTTTCCATATGGTGTGTAGCGGATGGAGGGTTAATTGTAGAAATCCCCACGGTGCGATGGTTGGTACGGGGGTGTGTAAAGGATGGACTCTTAGTTTTGGGATGGGCCATATTGCATGTAAATATATTCTGTTACCATTGTGTATAGCCCAAGGCCCATAATGTATTTGTGGGCCCAAGGCTTTTATGTGTTTTCGGGAATTGCACACTTTGCCTTGGTGACTCACCTTTTTATTTTTCCCAACTTTTCAGATGAGTAGTAGATTGTGGACATGGTAGCCAAGGCGGACTCGAGGGGCCATCAAGTCTTTTATTTTCATAGACTATTTTTGGCTTTTCATTAAGTTTTAATTTTGGGATTATTTTTGTAGTAAGGCCTCCATAACTTAGGTTATCGATCTATATTTTTTTTTGTTACAATTTATAAGCTTATGTTTTCACAGTCTTAATCATAAAGTGAAATGAAAATGGGTTTGTGAAGCATGTTCAACACAAATGATAAAGTTTCTTCAAAAATGTCACAGTTAATGATTAATCGGTTAAAATAAACTGAGCTTTTCAAAACCCTTCAAAGCAAAGTTTTCAACGTTCAACCCGTAGCATACCAGATTCAGTCATGACGTATGGGTCGGGTATGGGTGTTACGAATGGCCTTTTTGAAGGTCTACTGTCACCTCGAGCGACACAAGTTCCCTTTCTGGTCAAAATGGTGCAATTGGGCCTAAAGTCCAATTTTACCTCAAGCGGGGACAACACGTTCCTATGGCCCATTCAGCCCATTTTTGGTCACGGTTCTGCAAACTTTGCACTCGCATCTATCACCTGGCACTTACCATGGATTTCACCCTTGTGGGCCCATTAGCTCATTTGGCCCACTCAGCCCACGTCGATTCAACAAGGCCCATTACAGCCTTAGTCCCACGAGAGAGTTCGTGACACTCTCAACGGTCTATCGCCAACACATGTGGCCTAGTTTATCTCTACGAGCGCTTGCACGCTTGAGTGATCTCAGATGCCGATATTCTAGCTTTTCGGTATTTCAGCTTTTAGCTGATTACATACCATGATTTTGAGTGTGTCGCCAATCTCTTAGCACCGATCCTTATCACGTAGAGTCTGGATAATCACGAGCGCCATCACCTTCACTAGGGCGATCAAACTATGATTTTCCCAGTTAAACCAAATTATTCTAAAAATGAATAATGATGCGAATGGGCTTAGGGCCCATTCTCGGCCCAAATGGACCAAGACGCTCGTGTGGCCCATTTAACCAAAATCTAACTACTGATATGAGATTCACATAGTCTAGTCCAATATTCACTACACAATCATACAACTTATCTGATTGGGCCCATGGCCCCATTGGCCCCACATGGCCCTATTCGACCCATCGTGGCCCAAACAGCCTAACGCATAGGAACACTCAAATGGCCACAACTATTACGTCGAAGCTCCCACACGTGTGCTCGCACGCTCGTGTGGCTACCATTCTAGTGTAATCGGTATTTCGGCATTTACCGCTCTACAGCAAGAGTAGTGCGAAATACACACCTGATAGGAGTCTGAAGCCAATCCGCGCTCCGAATGCTCCTATGCCCAAATGTCAACCAAGGTATGCTTACTCTCCTCATAAATTACTCTATTTAAAGCCAACTTCTCACCTTCCCTCATGCTAGCTCCCGATGTGGGATCCTTCCTTCAGCAAAGTTTAAATCCATCTCAACCATTTACCGCCCCAACTTAGCAAAATAAATATCCCTTTTTTGATTGTAATGGGATTCGAACCCTTGCCCTCTCATATGCTCCAGACGCTACCTGCCACCATAACATAAGCTCTTTTTGTGACTTAAAGCATGCGTAACTAAATATAAGCCTACGGGCCAAAGTCTAAGTTCATTTAAAAAGAAATCAAAATGAATTGCTAGCACCAAGACTTGAACCTTGGACCCCTTGCTTCCTTGTGTGGCCTCACTTCCTTGCCTCCCATCTGGCGTCATTCACCACTAGACCACAACTCTTTTTGTGTCATTTTCCTCTACATTTTATTCTTAAAGCCTACCTACTAACTCTTAGGGTTCTATTCACCTAAAACCAAAATCTATCCTAAAGCCCAAGTTTGATCCCGGGACTTCATGCAAGCCCCTAACCTTCCAAAATCACTCACCTAATAGGTCCAACTTGCATTAGTTCCGTTCTCTTGCTCTCCAAAAATTTTAAACACTCCCACGCCTAAGGTCCAATAGGCCCAATTCTACTAGGCCCATATTTGGGTTGTTACAGAAAAGTGGTTTTGAAACCACAAATTTGAGGTCAAAATAATATTTAAATGTTATTTTTGGTGTTGATTATGTGTGATATAGCCTGTGTGAAAATTTTGTGTCGTAATTTTATCGATTATGTGCCGAATTAAGAGAAAGGACTTAATCTCGTAAAGAGTAAAAGTTGAGTGCTGATTTGTAAGTACCTAAGTGTTGTTGTCTTTATATTGTGGAGGCCACATGAGGAAAAAATATCGATATTTAGATAGTGGTTGGTTAAAAGGCATGAATGTCTATAACATCCTAAAATTGGGCCTAGGAGAATTGAGCCCAATGGGCCTTGAGCGTAGTAGCGTTTAAAATTTTTGAGAACAAGAGATCAGCTTAAATGCAAGTTGGACCTATTAGATAAGTGATTTTGGAAGGTTAGGGGGCTTCTATGAAGTCCCGGGATCAAACTTTGGCTTTAGGGAAATTTTGGTTTTAGGTGAAAAAAACCCTAGAAGTTGGCAGGTAGGCCTTAAGAATAAAATATGGAGAAAAGTGACACAAGTGGAGTGTGTAGTGTAGTGGCAAAATGACACCACTTAAGGACAAGGGGGTGACACCACAAGGAAGGAAGGAGGTCCAACGTTCTAGTTGTAGCGCTTGGATTCCTTTTAGATTATTTTTATTAAATGAATTTAGACCTTGGCCATTGGGTTATTTTTAGTTGCGCATGGTTTAAGACACAAGAAGCAAGTGGGTAAAGTGGCTAGCGGCGTGGATTATGTTGCAAGGGAGCCTGGGTTTGATTCTCATGAAAAGCAGGGGAGTATTTATTTTGCGGATTGGACGGTAGGAGTTTCAGCTAACGGAGGGATCCCACATCGGAAAGATAGAAAGAAGGAAGGTGAAGAGCTAGCTATATAAAGGGCATCCTAGGACGAGATTTAACATACATTGGTGGGCGTTTGGGCATAGGAGTGGTTCTGTGTGATTTAGCACCGAGTCCTATCGGTGTGTACTTTCTACTCTAGCTATAGAGCGGTAAATGCCAAAATGCCACCACACGGCATTAGTAGCCACACGAGCGCGATGAAAGCGTGTGGGGCTTCAACGCGATGTTTGAGGCCATCAGTAGTATTCTTGTGGGTTGGGCTGCTTGGGCCACGATGGGTTGAAGTGGGCCCAACGGGGCCGTGGGCCCATATGAGTAATTGTATGATGATATAGTATATAGTGAACTAGACTAGGTGGAACTTATATACGTGGCTCGATTTGAGCTAGGTGGGTTACACGAGCGTGTGGGCGAATGGGAAATCGAAGTTAGGCCCGAGAATCGGTAAAGACCAAAAATGGTAGTCGAGTCACTCGGGGCAACTTTGGGCCTTCAAAAAGGCCATTGTAGGTGCAAAATTACGAAAATACCCTTGGTAGGTAAATTACGAAAATACCCTTGATAGGTAAATTACAAAAATACCCTTGGTGGGTAATTTATGAAAATACCCTTGGTAGGTAAATTATGAAAATACCTTTGGTGGGTAAATTATGAAAATACCCTTGGTAGGTAAAATTACTATTATACCCTTAGAGGTTGGTTAGCTTGATTATGTTGTATATTATTATTCTGATTATGATGGTAATTCGTCTCATACGTTATCTGATATATGATTTGCTTACATGTCATACTGCATACACGGATTATTATATTATGCTGCATGTGCATGGGGTTCGGGATATATATATGTTTAATGAAGGAAAGGGTGTACATTTATGTACGTGGTTTGATGTTAGCCTTGAGCTACATCGTGGATTGATGGTGGCTTCATGCCTCATCGTGGATTGATGGTGGCTTCGTGCCTCATCATGGATTGATGGTGGCTTCGTGCCTCGTCGTGGATTGATGTTGGCTTTGTGCCTCATCGTGGATTGATGATGACCTTAAGTCACATCGTGGATATTGTGATTTAATCACGTGGATCATTGGCTAGACCACTAAGTGGACTTTGAATAGACGACTGCCAAAGAGGTGTGTAGCGGATGGAGGGTCGATTTAGTAATCCCCTGGTGTGTGGTGACAGGATATACGGGGGTTTGTAACGGTTGGATACTAGGTTGGGGTTGGGTTAGCATTTTGCACCATCATGCGTGGTATGTGGATATATGTGTGGATGTGGGCCAAGCCCATTTGTGGAATGCGTGTGGATTAATTGCATTGCACTAATTATTGATATGCCATGGCATTGGGCTAACATATTACTATGGGCTTAGGCCCAATTATCGTGGTAAGGGGAATTGCACACTGAGTCTCGGTGACTCACCCATTTGTTTAAATTTTGCAGGTAATCATTAGATCGCAGATTTGGGAGCGGAGGCGGACTCGAAGTGGCCATGCTCAATATTTCAGTTTTATTTTAATATTTATTTCGGAGTTGTTTTACTATAAGTTCGGTTTACAGTTTTGTAATAAGGCCACTACAACTTTAATTTTGGGGTTTTGGTTGGTTTCGCTTTTAATTTGACTACTGCCTATTATTATGAAATGTTCAATATGGGAATTTCCTAACCCTTAATAACCATTTTCCAAAATATTAATAAACCGTTTCTTATTCAAAATTACGTAAACTTAACTTTTCACAACAAATATAAAGAACACGAGCGCTTTTTACTTAACGTCACGCTTTTATAGATTCCTTTCATGTGACATGCCAGATCCGGTCGTAACGTTTAGGCCGGGTTTGGGGTGCTACAATGGCCTTATTATATATATGTTATATATGTTTAATGATAGGTCATTTTTGTAATTGAATTAATAACATAAGATTAATAAAACAAAACATGAAATTGGTGGAAAAACTATTCATTTTCCACCAAATTTGAGAAAGAAAATAAGGGTTTTAGACTTCTTTAATTTCAACAAGCATAGGCAAAAATTGCTATGTGTTTTCAACTCAGTTGTTGATAATTTCTACATTTTTGTAATCGTTGCTTCATGATCTAGCTAACCCATGTTGTAATTTTGTGAATTGATGTGTTTTTTTGATGGAGCATTGATGAACACTTGAGCTGTATGTTAATTGATAGTGAAGTATGGAAACTTGGTGTTGGATTAACATAATTTGTATTGGAATTTTTAGTGAATTGAGTATTTTAGACTTAATTGAGAAAATGAGAAATTGAAGAGTTAAAATGTGAAATAAATTACATGTGTGAGCTTGTATTAGCATGGGAAGAATTCTGCTAAGCATATGTGTTTTGAGATTTTGTGTATTTGATGATTTTATGAATTAGGGACTAAAGTGTCAAAATGTGAAAACATGAGGTCTATTTTGTAAAATGCACTAAAAAAGTGTGTGTGGACTAAATTGAATGAAATTGTAATTGAATTGATTGAAATTGAATGTGTATAGACCAAGAGATGAGAAGTTCAAATCGAGATCGAGGCAAAGATAAAGTGCTAGATTAATCGACCGTATCGATATTTCGATGTCCAAGGTAAGTTCGGACATAATACGTACATTTAATTATGTTTAATGTTTTTGAAATGAATGTTGTGATAATGTTGAAATGAGAATGATACATGAGAGCTTGAGTGATATGGCACTAAGTGTGCATATTCGAAAATGTAACCGATATGAATAACCTTGTGTGTGTGAAATAATCTGACTCGACTTGGTGATTAGCATCAGATGTTCGATCATCGATTTAAGATCGTTTGATATAACTGCACTATGTGTGCAGATGCTAAATAAGTTTCGACTAATTATTTGGGCACTAAGTGTGCGATTGAATTGAATAAGAGATGGAAGTTGATCGAAATGAAATAGTGAGTATTAAGTAGCAAATGTAATTGACAACTAAGTGTTAACCAAGGTACGTTCGAAATCTATGTGGTCGAGGATTTTATGAACGAGATTTATGTAATGTTAAATGATCACATAAGCTTTGGGATGGTACGATATAAAAAGATATAGATGTGAAATATTCTTTGTGATATTTTATTTTATTTAAATGTGTTATGTTACGAATTTACTAAGCTTTGAAAGCTTACTGTGTGATTTATTTCTTTGCTTTGTAGTGTCAGTAATGCTAGCTCAGATTCGAGAATCGTTAGCATCTCTATCACACTATCGGCAAGGTACTTTTGTAACGATGTATATAATAGAATATGGTATGTATAGGCTAGTCACTTGGTATATGTTTGAGATGTAAATAGCCATGTGATTTGGCTTATTAAATGTTAGTAGGGTAAATGAGAGAATATGGTATTTGGTGCATATCTTAATATAGCTTGATAGAAATGAAATAGTTTTATGAATGGCAAGTTCAATGATGAAATGATGCCTTAGTGATTTAGTGAGGATATGGATGATTTATACATAGATTTACATGGAAACTGGTTGTACAAATTGGTATGTTTTGAAATGAGATGGAATGGAATGATATTATGTTCATTTGATGTGTTTTTGGTTGTCATTTGTATGGATAAGTATGCTTGTATATGCTTGTAGAGATTGACCCTTATGTGCGTGGAAATTGGCATTGCAAATGGGCTATTTTACCACATGATTGTGGCACACGGGCGTACCTAGTGACCGTTGGACTAAGTCAATAGGTAATTAAGTGTACACGGACGTGACTGCCGTGGAGCCAAGTCAGGATCGACCACGGCCAAGGTACACGGGCGTGCTTGGTGGCCGTGGAGTTAAGTCATGTTTGACCACAGGGAACACACATGGGTTTGTCTAGCAGCTGTGGGAGGCACACAGCCTGTCCACACGAGAGTGTAACCCTTGAAACTTTGAAAAGTTTTAAATTGTTGAGAATTTCTATATGTGTTCCGGTTTAGTCCTGACCCCTTACTAACATGTGTTTAAGGTCTCAAATACCTCAATAAGGGACTATATACTTGTGATTGAATATGTTTGATTGATGTTTGACTTTGTGTCGCCAAATGGTAGTGAAATATTCTTAATGTTTGGTAATGCCTCTTAACCCTATTCTGGTGACGGTCTTGGGTTAGGGGTGTTACATTTTATTGGTATCATAGCTACTGTTTAGTCGATTCTCAGACTAACGTAGCGTGTGTGAGTCTAGCTATACATGCCATTTTTAAATTTGTGATAGTGTGATGAATTTTGAAAAATATAAACATGTTTTCGTATAGAAATGGATCCCAATCAAGCTTACCACGACAACGTAGAAAACGCACTTGCTCCGCTCAAAGGGACAAAGACCGCCACATCTAGGTGAATGATAGTGGTGAGGAGGAGAGGCTAAGCAAGCCTTCTTTCGGTGATAAGCGAGTGGTTTACGGAGTTCGTTCTCAATGAATCCGGCTACTCCACAACCTCCACCCCACAAGTACCTTTTGTGCCACAAGTGATTGATCCGATCCGATTGAACAAACCTCCGTGGATAAGATCCGGAAGTATGGAGCCAAGGAGTTTAGGGCCACAATTGATGATGATGCTAAGCGAGCTGAGTTTTGGCTCGAGAATACAATCCGAGTATTCGATGAGATGTTATTGACACCTGATGAATTTATAAAATGTGTTGTTTCATTGTTGAGGATACTACGATAACTTGTGGAAAACATTGATATCTACGGTTTTAGAGAGATAATCACTTGGGATTTCTTTCAAGTGAATTCGTAAAGAAGTATATTAGTCAAAGCTTTTTGCTCGTAAACGAAAGAGTTTTTAGAAGTAAAAGAGCCGCTTGTTTGTTCGATTAACGAGCGAGAATTGTAAGATTGAGTCAATACGCGAGAGAATGTGTTACGACCGGGCTACTATGTTCAAATGCTTCATAGAGGATTGAATGAAGACATTAAATTGTTGGTTGGGATACTTGATATAAATAAATTTTTAGTTATTGAAAGAGCATGCAAAGCCAAGGAACTCAGTAAAGAAAAGAGGAAAGCTGATTCTGAAGCTCATGATGAAAGAAAAAGATCGATGAGTAAGTTTTCTCAACCTTCTATAAAGAGATTTAGAGATACAAGCAATAGATCAAATACTTCATTTGGACATCCGAGTAGAGATCATACAAGATAAAGTGTTGGTTCGAGAAATCAAGCTCTAATTGAATCAAGAGTTCATAGTGCTAAAAGTATCAAACCTTAGTACAGACAGTGTGGAAGATGACATGTGGGAGAATTTTGGGGCAAGTACAACAATAGAGTTTGTTATAAATGTGGATCCCGAGATCATTTTATTCGAGATTGCCCAAATATGGTCGAAGAGGAAAAAGTTCAAAATGTGAGATCAAGTAATGTATCGACTAGGGTAGACCACCCAGAAATGCCGAGAATGTAAGTGGAAGTCAAAAAGGGACTACTGACACAGTTGTGAGGTCAGAGGTGAGAGCACCTGCCCGAGCTTATGCTATATGAGTATGAGAGGAAGCATTATCTCCAACGTCATCACCGGTACATCCACTTTATTTGATACAGATGTGATTGCATTGATAGATCCAGGATCTACTCATTCATATGTGTGTGTGAATCTAGTATCAAGTAAGACTCTACCTGTTGAGTCTACTGAATTTGTGATTAGAGTATCGAACCCCTTAGGCAAGTGTGTTTTGGTGGATAAGGTATGCAAGAATTCCCCATTAATGTTTCAAAATTTATGCTTTCCAACTAATCTGATGTTGCTACCATTTGATGAATTTGATATAATTTTGGGTATGGATTGAGTCACTTTGCATAATGCTATTGTAAATTGTAAAAGGAAGAGTATTGAATTGAGAAGTTAAAATGGTGAGATAGTTCGAATCGAATCCAGTGATATGAAAGGGTTACCAGCTATTGTATCTACGATGAAAGGTCTGAACTATGTGAGAAAGGGTTGTGAGTCTTATTTAGCATATGTGATTGATATAAAAGTGTCAGAAAAGAAAGTTGAATCTGTGCCTGTGGTTAGTGAGTTTTAAGATGTGTTTCCTGAAGAACCACCGGGATTACCTCCGATTAGGGATGTTGAATTTGGAATTGAATTAGTTTCGAGGACTACTCCAATCTCAATAGCTCCATATAGAATGGCACCAACCGAATTGAAAGAGTTGAAATCTCAGTTGCAAGAGTTGACTGACAGAGTATTTGCACGACTGAGTTTCTCACCCTGGGGAGATCCTGTGTTATTTGTGAATAAGAAAGATGTTACTATGAGAATGTGTATTTATTATCGACATTTGAACAAGGTGACGATAAAGAACAAATATCCGTTGCCCCGTATTGATGATTTCTTTTATCAGCTAAGGGGAACTACAGTGTTTTCTTAGATAGATTTGAGATTAGGCTACTATCAGTTGAGAGTTAAAGAATCCAATGTGCCGAAAACTTCTTTCAGAACGAGGTACGGACATTACGAATTCTTAGTGATTCCTTTTGGACTAACAAATGCTCCTGTAGTGTTTATGAACCTGATGAATCGGATATTCAGACCATATTTGGATCATTTTGTTGTAGTGTTCATTGATGATATTTTGATCTATTCATGCAATGAGACGTAGCATGCTGAGCATTTGAGAATTGTGCTACAAACTCTGCGTGAGAAACAATTCTATGCAAGGTTTAGCAAATGCGAATTTTGATTACATTAGGTTGGTTTTCTCGGGCATATTGTGTAAGGTGTGGGGATATGAGTTGATCCAAGTAAAATCTCTGCTATTTTAGAATGGAAGCCTTTGAGAAATGTTTCTGAAGTCCGTAGTTTTCTAGGACTAGCGGGATATTATAGACAGTTTGTGAAAGGCTTCTCGATGATTGTGACTCCGTTTACAAAGTTGCTATAGAAAGATGTTAAATTTGAGTGATCAAAAAAGTGTCAACAGAGTTTTGAACAGTTGAAAGGATTGTTGACAGAGGCACCAGTGTTAGTTCAACCTGAGTCGGGCAAATAATTTATAGTTTATTGTGATGCATCATTGAATGGTTTTGGTTGTGTGCTAATGCAAGATGTGCTTCGAGGCAGTTAAAATCGTACGAAAAGAATAATCTGACACACGACCTTGAGTTAGTTACGATTGTGTTTGCGTTAAAGATTTGGCGTCACTACTTATTTGGTGAGAAATTTCATATTTATATTGATCATAAGAGTTTGAAGTATTTAATGAATCAGAAATAATTGAATTAGAGACAGGAGATGGTTAGAATTGTTGAAAGACTACAAACCTGTGATAGATTACCACCCGGGTAAAGCTAATGTGTAGCTGATGCCTTGTGTCAAAAATCGTTATGTGCCTTGCCAGCTATGTGTACTCAGATAGATCTGAGTGATGATAGTGTGGTTATAGCTAAGTTGAAAGTTAAGCCGATGTTTGTACATCAGATTTGTGATGCCTACAAAAGTGATGTTGAAATAATGCCTAACCAAACTCAGTGTGAATTGAATGTTAATTTGGAATTTCGAGTTGATAGTGATGATTATTTGAGATTTAGAGATTAGATTTGTGTTCTGAGAAATTCAGAGTTGATTCAAACAATTTTGAACAAAGCTCATAATAGTCGATTGACTGTTCATCCTGGGCGTAAGAAAATGTATAATGATCTCGAGCAGCTTTTATTGGTGGCATGGTATGAAACGAGATATATCTAACTTTGTGTCAAGTGTCTAGTTTGTCGACAAGTTAAAGTGAACATCAAGTTCTATCTAGTTTATTACAACCGATTATGATTCCCGAGTGGAAATGGGAAAGAATCACGGTGGACTTTGTGTCGGGATTGCCTTTATCTCCAGGAAAGAAAGATGCAATCTGGGTGATAGTTGACAAATTGACAAAATCAGCCCATTTCATTCTAGTGAGAACATATTATTCTCTCGCTAGATTGGCTGAATTGTATATTTTGAGATTGTGAGATTGCACAGAGTGCCACTATCTCTTGTATTTGATAGAGATCCGAGATTTACTTCACGATTTTGGAAGAAATTGCAAGAGGCTTTAGGCACAAAATTACATTACATTTCATCCGTAAACGGATGGCCAGTCCGAGCGGATCATTCAGGTTCTTGAAGATATGTTTAGATGCTGTATTTTTGAATTGAAGGTGCGTGGGAAATGGATTTACCGTTGATTGAGTTTGTGTACAAATAGCAGTTTTCAAGCAAGTATTAAAATGGCACCATATGAGGCTCTTTAGGGACAAAATGCCAAACTCCATTATATTGGGTGAGCTAAGTGAGAATAAGATTCACGGGTTGATCTTTTTAAAAAAAGTGAGAAAAAAATAAAAGTAACTCGTGACAGTTTGAAAGCAACCTCAGATCGTCAAAAGTCTTATGCAGACTTGAAACGAAAAGATATTGAATTTAAAGTAGGCGACAAAGTGTTTTTAAAAGTGTCTCCATGGAAGAAAATACTTCGGTTTGGCCGAAAAGGCAAGTTGAGTCCGAGGTTCATCGGGCCGTATGAGATCATTGAATGAGTTGGGCCAGTTGCTTATAGACTGATGTTGCCATCTGAGTTAGAAAACATTCATAATGTGTTTCATGTGTCGATGCTTTCATTAGAAAACTTTCATAATGTGTTTCATGTGTTTTGAAAACCATGCTTTCATTAGAAAACTTTCATAAAGAAATTAAAACTTCTGCCATGCAAAACCTCAGATTTTGTTAGCTTATCTTCAAAATGTAGTTTATTAAAAATCATTCTCTTGTAAAACCTTATTATTTTCAAAACCTTGTTTATTGTAGGAGCTTAATTTAAAATAGTTATGAAACATGATATTAGTTTAAAACACATGTTTGAATGTTTGATGAGTTCATAACTAAAAGAGTTACCGAATGAAAGTTAAAGGAGAAATCCCAATAGCCTTGTTAAAAAATACTATTAACCCAATAAATTAAATAAATTAAACTAAAGTAAAGTCACTAAGTTTAAACTTAAAACATATTTGACATGTAGCCACCTCAGAGTCCTCATGACTCTGAATCCTCTAAATTTGGGTATTACACCTGCAGTTAAAAAGAAAAGGGTGAGTTACAAGAACTCAGTGTGTAATCCCCTATTATAGTCATAGTCTGGGCCTAAGCCCTACTCGGTAACGGTCTGGCCTAAGCTCTATTTGGTATCAATATGGGCCTAAGCCCTATTTGATAACAGTCTGGGCTTAAGCCCTATTCGGTAACAATCTGGGCTTAAGCCCTATTCGATAACAATCTGGGCCTAATCCCTATTCGATAACAATATGGGCCTAAGCCCCAAAATCATCTAAATGTATGTGGATATGAGCCCACCCCAATCCTACCAGTCGACTAACTCTCCACCTGTACCAACCAATCGCACCATGTGGGACCATGTCAACCTACCCAGCCAAACCTCACCAATAGTGCAGTCAAGCTGCTAATAACGGTATATGGGGCTGATCCATTAAATTAAGAACATGTGGTGAACCATTATATCCGTACGTGGCGGTGCCACTAGAACGGTATGCGGTAGAGCCACTAGAACGGTACTTCCTCCAATCAGCAAACCTAACCCAAAGCAATATGTTATGTATGTCATGCTCAATCATTACACATGTATGCAAAATGGTCATGTTCAGTAACAATCATTTACACATACATTAAAAACAGAACAGTTACACGACCACAGTGAAATTAGTTAAAACACAGTCATACGATCACAGTCAAATAGGTCAAATCATAGCACAAGTCAACCATTTACCCACAAAGGCAAATCAGCCATTTTACCTTATAAGGGTATGTCAATAATCCTACCTCTGTGGGTAATTCAGTAATTTACCCTATAGAGGTAATCCAGTAATTCTACCCTATAGGGGTAATTCAGTAATTCTACCCTACAGGGGTAATTTGATAATTCTACACTACAAGAGTAATTCGGTAATTTTACCCTACAGGGGTAATCCAGTTGTTCTACCCTACAGGGGTATTTCAGTAATTTAAAAACCAAGGGTATTTTAGTAATTTTATAAATCATGGGTCTTTCGGTAATTTTACCCTACAAGGGTATTTTGGTAACTTTACCCATAGAGGGTATTTCAGTAATCTTAGTCATCTAACGGTATAACATCCTGAATTAATGGGCCTATGCATTTAATGTGTGGTTATGTGTAATGTGTTAATTAGAGTGTTAGGGGTCCAAATTGGGCTCAGGATAGGCCGAGGCCTTGGTTAAATTTTCTGTTCGGACACTATAGGGTTTAAAAGATGGTATCTGTGGTTTAAATTACAAAATGGGCTTGTGGCCCAGTAGTAAGGGGCGTTGCAAAGGAACTATAAGGTGGCGTCATTAGCAGGTGAAGAGGCCTAAGTTATGGCCGCTTGGAGCCCATGTATTTGGGCCATTTTTGGCACTCAAAGGAGGAGCAAGTGGGGCGGAATAAGGCTTAAAATTAGGAGGGATTACATGACTTGGATAATGTGGAAAATGTGCTGATAAAGAAAAGAAGAGGTGGTGTTATTTAGGCCTCTTTTGGAGGTGTGAATGGATAAAGATAAGGGGGAAAGAATAGGAGTTATCTATTGAACAGCTAGTGGTGGCTGAATTTTCATCTCTTGGAGGGGGAAGAAATTGGTTTCAATGTGCCAAAGGGTGCCGAAATTTCCCTCATTAAGTGATTAGTTTTTAGTTTGAGGAAGGGGCATTTTCAGGTTTTAGGTAGTATGTCCCGAAATTCTCTGTTTAGGTGGGGGAATATCTTTTTATTTTTGTCAATAGGGTTTTATTTCCCATTATCTTCTCTCATTATTCAAAAGTTGAAACCTCTAATCTTATTCTCTCATCTTCACTTTTATGCAAAAGCCGAAATTCCACTGTTTTCTCTGCTTTCATCTCCATAGCCGAATACCCTTGTCTATTCATTTCTCTTTGCCGATTTCTTCATCAAAGTCGAATCTTCATAGATCTCTCGAGATCATCTTTTCCTTCTGATCTTCTCAAAAGTCAAAATTCCCTAGGAGTTGCTGAATTCTCTGTGTTAAGGTAAGTGTCGATTCCTTCTGTTCTTTTTTTCTTCTATTTCGGTTTTTTGATACCATAGCCGAATGGCTAGTTGGTTGTTAGGCCATCTTTAGTTTGACGTTTTCACTGATCTCGTGTTCTTTTTTGGCGGCATTCCGGGATTTGAAGGAGATCTAATCGCCTAGGTTTCTAAACCAGAAATCATTAGCCTTTGAACCACATTACTTTTTCGGGATCTCAAGGTAAGGGTTTTGATTCTCCCTAAGTGTTCAATCAGTTTCTTTTCCTTATTGTGCCTTAATCTAATGTGTCGTTAAGCAATCATTATAGTATCCTCTGACTAAGGTCATTCATGGACTCGAATGTTAGCAAATCGAAGGAAGGGGTTGGATCTATAGTCCCAGCCCCAAAGTTCAAGAAACGCGCAGTGTCAGAGTACGAGATTGGCCACCGGGTTGTGGACCAGCTTTAAAACAAAACCTTATATGATTAATCGTCAGACGCTTTTTAATAGTGTCGACATAAAAAGTACTATCCTATCGGTAATTAGGTGTGTAGATCTCTATCACACTAGTTAACCGTATTATATGTATGTTATGGGCTAAAAGTCAAAAAATGAGGCTGTATGAACAGTCGTGTTACCCAAAAAGGGTGGGCAAGGGATGCCAGGTACGTAATCATAAAAACTTCTCTATGTGTATCAAAGTATGTGAAAGTATGTGATCTGTTTAGGTAGTTTAATGTTCTGATTCTTGCATGTATGTATGCATCGGATGAGATTGATATGATGAAGGGGAGCAGGTCGCATAGTGATTGGTGGCTTTGCCACATAGGTCACATAGTGATCGGTCTTTATGATGAGCATCACAAATTGCCGATATATTATTAAGGTCGCATAGCGATCGGTGGCTTTGCCACATAGGTCACATAGTGATCGGTCTTTATGGCAGTCAGTACAACTTTCCATATGGTGTGTAGCGGATGGAGGGTTAATTGTAAAAATCCCCACGGTGCGATGGTTGGTACGGGGGTGTGTAGAGGATGGACTCTTAGTTTTGGGATGGGCCATATTGCATGTAAATATATTCTGTTACCATTGTGTATAGCCCAAGGCCCATAATGTGTTTGTGGGCCCAAGGCTTTTATGTGTTTTCGGGAATTGCACACTTAGTCTTGGTGACTCACCTTTTTATTTTTCCCAACTTTTCAGATGAGTAGTTGATCGTGGACATGGTAGCCGAGGCGGACTCGAGGGGCCATCAAGTTTTTTATTTTCATAGACTATTTTTGGTTTTTAATTAAGTTTTAATTTTGGGATTATTTTTGTAGTAAGGCCTCCATAACTTAGGTTATCGATCTATATATTTTTTTTGTTACAATTTATAAGCTTATGTTTTCACAGTCTTAATCATAAAGTGAAATGAAAATGGGTTTGTGAAGCATGTTCAACGCACATGATAAAGTTTCTTCAAAAATGTCACAGTTAATGATTAATCGGTTAAAATAAACTGAGCCTTTCAAAACCCTTCAAATCAAAGTTTTCAACGTTCAACCCGTAGCATACCAGATTCAGTCATGATGTATGGGTCGGGTATGGGGTGTTACAAACGACCTTTTTGAAGGTCTACTGTCACCTCGAGCGACACAGGTTCCCTTTCTGGTCAAAATGGTGCAATTGGGCCTAAAGTCCAATTTTACCTCAAGTGGGGACAACACGTTCCTATGGCCCATTCAGCCCATTTTTGGTCATGGTTTTGCAAACTTTGCAGCCGCATCTATCACCTGGCACTTACCATGGATTTCACCCTTGTGGGCCCATTAGCTCATTTGGCTCACTCAGCCCACGTCGATTCAACAAGGCCCATTACAGCCTTAGTCCCACGAGAGAGTTCGTGACACTCTCAACGGTCTATCTCCAACACATGTGGCCCAATTTATCTCTACGAGCGCTTGCACGCTTGAGTGATCTCAGATGCCGATATTCTAGCTTTTCGGTATTTCAGCTTTTAGTTGATTCACAGAACAATAGGGGTGTGAGATTACATACCGTGATTTTGAGTGTGTCTCCAATCTCTTAGCACCGATCCTTATCACGTAGAGTCTGGATAATCACGAGCGCCATCACTTTCACTAGGGCGATCAAACTGCGATTTTCCCAGTTAAACCAAAGTATTCTAAAAAGGAATAATGATGCGAATGGGCTTAGGGCCCATTCTCGGCCCAAATAGACCCACACGCTCGTGTGGCCCATTTAGCCAAAATCTAACTACTGATATGAGATTCACATAGTCTAGTCCAATATTCACTACACAATCATACAACTTATCTGATTGGGCCCATGGCCCCATTGGCCCCACATGGCCCTATTCGGCCCATCGTGGCCCAAACAGCCTAACGCATAGGAACACTCAAATGGCCTCAACTATTGCGTCGAAGCTCCCACACGTGCGCTTGCATGCTCGTGTGGCTACCATTCTAGTGTGATCGGTATTTCGGCATTTACCGCTCTACAGCAATAGTAGTGCGAAATACACACCTGATAGGAGTCTGAAGCCAATCCGCGCTCCGAATGCTCCTATGCCCAAACGTCAACCAAGGTATGCTTACTCTCCTCATAAATTACTCTATTTAAAGCCAACTTCTCACCTTCCCTCATGCTAGCTCCCGATGTGGGATCCTTTCTTCGGCAAAGTTTAAATCCATCTCAACCATTTACCGCCCCAACTTAGCAAAATAAATATCCCTTTTTGATTGTAATGGGATTCGAACCCTTGCCCTCTCCTATGCTCCAGATGCTACCTGCCACCATAACATAAGCTCCTTTTGTGACTTAAAGCATGCGTAACTAAATATAAGCCTACGGCCAAAGTCTAAGTTCATTTAAAAGAAATCAAAATGAATTGCTAGCACCAAGACTTGAACCTTGGACCCTTGCTTCCTTGTGTGGCCTCACTTCCTTGCCTCCCATCTGGCGCCATTCGCCACTAGACCACAACTCTTTTGTGTCATTTTCCTCTACATTTTATTCTTAAAGCCTACCTACTAACTCTTAGGGTTCTATTCACCTAAAACCAAAATCTATCCTAAAGCCCAAGTTTGATCCGGGACTTCATGCAAGCCCTAACCTTCCAAAATCACTCACCTAATAGGTCCAACTTGCATTAGTTCCGTTCTCTTGCTCTCCAAAAATTTTAAACGCCCCACGCCTAAGGCCCAATAGGCCCAATTCCTCATAGGCCCAAATTTGGGTTGTTACGGAAAAGTGGTTTTGAAACCACAAATTTGAGGTCAAAATAATATTTAAATGTTATTTTTGGTGTTGATTATGTGATATATAGCGTGTGAAAATTACGTATGTCGTAATTTTATTGATTATGTGTCGAATTAAGAGAAAGGACTTAATCTCGTAAAGAGTAAAAGTTAAAATGATTTATAAGTACCTAAGTGTTGTTGTCTTTATATTGTGGAGGCCACATGAGGAAAAAATATCGATATTTAGATAGTGGTTGGTTAAAAGACATGAATGGCTATAACATCCTGAAATTGGGCCTAGGAAAATTGAGCCCAATGGGCCTTGAGCGTAGTAGCGTTTAAAATTTTTGAGAACAAGAGATCAGCTTAAATGCAAGTTGGACCTATTAGATAAGTGATTTTGAAGGTTAGGGGCTTCTATGAAGTCCCGGGATCAAACTTTGGCTTTAGGAAATTTTAGTTTTAGGTGAAAAAAACCCTAGAAGTTGGCAGGTAGGCCTTAAGAATGAAATATGGAGAAAAGTGACACAAGTGGAGTGTGTAGTGTAGTGGCAAAGTGACACCACTTAAGGACAAGGGGGTGACGCCACAAGGAAAGAAGGAGGTCCAACGTTCTAGTTGTAGCGCTTGGATTCCTTTTAGATTATTTTTATTAAATGAATTTAGACCTTGGCCATTGGGTTATTTTTAGTTGCGCATGGTTTAAGACACAAGAATCAAGTTGGTAAAGTGGCTAGCGGCGTGGATTATGTTGCAAGGGAGCCTGGGTTTGATTCTCATGAAAAGCAGGGGAGTATTTATTTTGCAGATTGGACGGCAGGAGTTTCAGTTAGATTTAAACTCTGCTAACGGAGGGATCCCACATCGGAAAGATACAAAGAAGGAAGGTGAAGAGCTAGCTATATAAAGGGCATCCTAGGAGGAGATTTAACATACATTGGTGGGCGTTTGGGCATAGGAGTGGTTGCAGCGTAGTTTAGCACTAGAGTCCTATCAAGTGTGTACTTCTCTACTCTAGCTATAGAGCGGTAAATGCCAAAATGCCAGTCACACGGCATTAGTAGCCACACGAGCGTGTGAGCTCACGTGTGGGGCTTCGACGCGATAGTTGAGGCCATCAGTAGTATTCTTGTGGGTTGGGCTGCTTGGGCCACGATGGGCTGAAGTGGGCCCAACGGGGCCGTGGGCCCATATGAGTAATTGTATGATGATATAGTATTTAGTGAACTAGACTAGGTGGAACTTATATACGTGGCTCGATTTGAGCTAGGTGGGTTACATGAGCGTGTGGGCCCGAATGGGCCGAAATCGAGTTTAGGCCCAGTAATCTGGTAAAGACCAAAAATGGTAGTCGAGTCGCTCGGGGCAACTTTGGGCCTTCAAAAAGGCCATTGCAGGTGCAAAATTACGAAAATACCTTTGATAGGTAAATTACGAAAATACCCTTGATAGGTAAATTACGAAAATAGCCTTGGTGGGTAATTTATGAAAATACCCTTGGTAGGTAAATTATGAAAATACCTTTGGTGGGTAAATTATGAAAATACCCTTGGTAGGTAAAATTACTATTATACCCTTAGAGGTTGGTTAGCTTGATTATGTTGTATATTATTATTCTGATTATGATGGTAATTCGTCTCACACGTTATCTGATATATGATTTGCTTACATGTCATATCGTATACGGATTATTATATTATATCTTGCATGTGCATGGGGTTCGGGATATATATATGTTTAATGAAGGAAAGGGTGTACATTTATGTACGTGGTTTGATGTTAGCCTTGAGCTACATCGTGGATTGATGGTGGCTTCGTGCCTCATCGTGGATTGATGGTGGCTTCGTGCCTCATCGTAGATTGATGGTGGCTTCGTGCCTCGTCGTGGATTGATGTTTGCTTTGTGCCTCATCGTGGATTGATGATGACCTTAAGTCACATCGTGGATATTGTGATTTAATCACGTGGATCATTGGCTAGACCACTAAGTGGACTTTGAATAGCACGACTGCCAAAGAGGTGTGTAGCGGATGGAGGGTTGATTTAGTAATCCCCTGGTGTGTGGTGACAGGATATACGGGGGTTTGTAACGGTTGGATACTAGGTTGGGGTTGGGTTAGCATTTTGCACCATCATGCGTGGTATGTGGATATATGTGTGGATGTGGGCCAAGCCCATTTGTGGAATACATGTGGATTAATTGCATTGCACTAATTATTGATATGCCATGCCATTGGGCTAACATATTACTATGGGCTTAGGCCCAATTATCGTGGTAAGGGGAATTGCACACTGAGTCTCGGTGACTCACCCCTTTGTTTAAATTTTGCAGGTAATCATTAGATCGCAGATTTGGGAGCGGAGGCGGACTCGAGGTGGCCATGCTCAATATTTCATTTTATTTTAATATTTATTTTGAGTTGTTTTACTATAAGTTCGGTTTACGATTTTGTAATAAGGCCACTACAACTTTAATTTTGGGGTTTTGGTTGGTTTCGCTTTTAATTTGACTAACGCCTATTATTATTAAATGTTCAATATGGAATTTCCTAACCCTTAATAACCATTTTCCAAAATATTAATAAACCGTTTCTTATTCAAAATTACGTAAACTTAACTTTTCACAACAAATATAAAGAACACGAGCGTTTTTACGAACGTACAGTTTTTATAGATTCCTTTCATGTGACATGCCAGATCCGGTCGTAACGTTTAGGCCGGGTTTGGGGTGCTACAATGGCCTTATTATATATATGTTATATATGTTTAATGATAGGTCATTTTTGTAATTGAATTAATAACATAAGATTAATAAAACAAAACATGAAATTGGTGGAAAAACTGTTCATTTTCCACCAAATTTGAGAAAGAAAATAAGGGTTTTAGACTTCTTTAATTTCAACAAGCATAGGCAAAAATTGGTATGTGTTTTCAACTCAATTTTTGATAATTTCTACATTTTCGTAATTATTGCTTCATGATCTAGCTAACCCATGTTGTAATTTTGTGAATTGATGTGTTTTTCTGATGAAGCATTGATGAACACTTGAGCTGTATGTTAATTGATAGTGAAGTATGGAAACTTGGTGTTGGATTAACATAATTTGTATTGGAATTTTTAGTGAATTGAGTATTTTTGACTTAATTGAGAAAATGAGAAATTGAAGAGTTAAAATGTGAAATAAATTACATGTGTGAGCTTGTATTAGCATGGGAAGAATTCTGCTAAGCATATGTGTTTTGAGATTTTGTGTATTTGATGATTTTATGAATTAGGGACTAAAGTGTCAAAATGTGAAAACATGAGGGCTATTTTGTAAAATGCACTAAAAAAGTATGTGTGGACTAAATTGAATGAAATTGTAATTGAATTGATTGAAATTGAATGTGTATAGACCAAGAGATGAGAAATTCAAATCGAGATCGAGGCAAAGATAAAGTGCTAGATTAATCGACCGTATCGATATTTTGATGTCCAAGGTAAGTTCGGACATAATACGTACATTTAATTATGTTTAATGTTTTTGAAATGAATGTTGTGATAATGTTGAAATGAGAATGATACATGAGAGCTTGAGTGATATGGCACTAAGTGTGCATATTCGAAAATGTAACCGATATGAATAGCACTGTGTGTGCGAAATAATACGAGCTCTGACTTGGTGATTAGCACTGTGTGTCCGATACTGATTTAAGATCAGTTTGATATAACTCCACTATGTGTGCGGATGCTAAATAAGTTTCGACTAATTATTTGGGCACTAAGTGTGCGATTGAATTGAATAAGAGATGGAAGTTGATCGAAATGAAATAGTGAGTATTAAGTAGCAAATGTAATTGACAACTAAGTGTTAGCTAAGGTACGTTCGAAATTTATGTGCTCGAGGATTTTATGAACGAGATTTATGTAATGTTAAATGAGCACATAAGCTTTTGGATGGTACGATATAAAAAGATATAGATGTGAAATATTCTTTGTGATAGTTTGTTTTATTTAAATGTGTTATGTTACGAATTTACTAAGCTTTGAAAGCTTACTGTGTGATTTATTTCTTTTCTTTGTAGTGTCAGTAAAGCTAGCTCAGATTCGAGAATCGTTAGCATCTCTATCACACTATCGGCAAGGTACTTTTGTAACGATTTATATAATAGAATATGGCATGTATAGGCTAGTCACTTGGTATATGTTTGAGATGTAAATAGCCATGTGATTTGGCTTATTAAATGTTAGTAGGGTAAATGAGAGAATATGGTATTTGGCATATCTTAATATAGCTTGATAGAAATGAAATAGTTTTATGAATGGCAAGTTCAATGATGAAATGATGCCTTAGTGATTCAAATGAGGATATGGATGATTTATACATAGATTTACATGGAAACTGGTTGTACAAATTGGTATGTTTTGAAATGAGATGGAATGGAATGATATTATGTTCATTTGATGTGTTTTTGGTTGTCATTTGTATGGATAAGTATGCTTGTATATGCTTGTAGAGATTGACCCTTATGTGGGTGGAAATTGGCATTGCAAATGGGCTATTTTACCACATGATTGTGGCACAGGCATGTACATAGTGACCGTTGGACTAAGTCAATAGGTAATTAAGTGTACACGGACGTGACCGCTAGTGGAGCCAAGTCAGGATCGACCACGGCCAAGGTACACGGGCATGCTTGGTGGCCGTGGAGTTAAGTCAGGTTTGACCACAGGGAACACACATGGGTTTGTCTAGCAGCCGTGGGAGGCACACAGCCTGTCCACACGAGAGTGTAACCCTTGAAACTTTGAAAAGTTTTAAATTGTTGAGAATTTTGTATGTGTTAGGTTTAGTCGACCCCTTACTAACATGTGTTTAAGGTCTCGAATACCTCAATAAGGGACTATATACTTGTGATTGAATATGTTTGATTGATGTTTGACTTTGTGTCGCCAAATGGTAGTGAAATATTCTGAATGTTTGGTAATGCCTCTTAACCCTATTCTGGTGACGGTCTTGGGTTAGGGGTGTTACATTTTATTGGTATCATAGCTACTGCTTAGTCGATTCTCGGACTAACGAAGCGTGTGAGTCTAGCTATACATGCCATTTTTAAATTTGTGATAGTGTGATGAATTTTGAAAATATAAACATGTTTCGTTTAGAAATGGATCCCAATCGGTAATTTCACGACGACGAGAGAGTAACGCACTGCTTCCCGCTCAAAGGGACAAAGACCGCCACATCTAGGCTGAATGATAGTGGTGAGGGAGGAGAGGCTAAGCAAGCCTTCTTTCAGGTGATAAGCGAGTGGTTTACGGAGTTCGTTCGAATGAATCCGGCTACTCCACAACCTCCACCCCCACAAGTACCTTTTGTGCCACAAGTGATTGATCCGATCCGATTGAACAAACCTCCTGTGGATAAGATCTGGAAGTATAGAGCCGAGGAGTTTAGGGCCACAATTGATGATGATGCTAAGCGAGCTGAGTTTTGGCTTGAGAATACAATCCGAGTATTCGATGAGATGTTATTGACACCTGATGAATTTATAAAATGTGTTGTTTCGTTGTTGAGGGATACTACGTATAACTTGTGGAAAACATTGATATCTACGGTTCGAGAGAGATAATCACTTGGGATTTCTTTCAAGCTAAATTCAGAAAGAAATATATTAGTCAAAGCTTTTTTGATCAGAAACGTAAAGAGTTTTTAGAGCTGAAACAGAGCCGTTTGTTTGTTACTGAGTACGAGCGAGAATTCGTAAGATTGAGTCAATACGCGAGAGAATGTGTTACGACCGAAACTACTATGTTCAAATGCTTCATAGAGGGATTGAATGAAGACATTAAATTGTTGGTTGGGATACTTGATATAAATAAATTTTTTATGTTATTCGAAAGAGCATGCAAAGCCAAGGAACTCAGTAAAGAAAAGAGGAAAGCTGATTCTGAAGCTCATGATGAAAGAAAAAGATCGATGAGTAAGTTTTCTCAACCTTCTATAAAGAGATTTAGAGATACAAGCAATAGATCAAATACTTCATTTGGACATCCGAGTAGAGATCATACAAGATAAAGTGTTGGTTCGAGAAATCAAGCTCCAATTGAATCAAGTGTTCATAGTGCTAAAAGTATCAAACCTTAGTACAGACAGTGTGGAAGATGACATGTGGGAGAATTTTGGGGCAAGTACAACAATAGAGTTTGTTATAAATGTGGATCCCGAGATCATTTTATTCGAGATTGCTCAAAGATGGTCAAGAGGAAAAAGTTCAAAATGTGAGATCAAGTAATGTATCGACTAGGGTAGACCACCCGAAATGCCGAGAATGTAAGTGGAAGTCAAAAGGGACTCTCGACACGGTTGTGAGGTCGAGGTGAGAGCACACTGCCGAGCTTATGCTATCTGAGCATAAGAGGAAGCATTATCTCCAACGTCATCACCGGTACATCCACTTTATTTGATCTGAGATGTGATTGCATTGATAGATCAAGATCTACTTATTCATATGTGTGTGAATCTAGTATCAAGTAAGACTCTACCTGTTGAGTCTACTGAATTTGTGATTAGAGTATCGAACCCCTTAGGCAAGTGTGTTTTGGTAATAAGGTATGCAAGAATTCCCCATTAATGTTTCAAAATTTATGCTTTCCAACTAATCTGATGTTGCTATCATTTGATGAATTTGATATAATTTTGGGTATGGATTGAGTCACTTTGCATAATGCTATTGTAAATTGTAAAAGGAAGAGTATTGAATTGAGAAGTTAAAATGGTGAGATAGTTCAAATCGAATCCAGTGATATGAAAGGGTTACCAGCTATTGTATCTACGATGAAAGGTCTGAACTATGTGAGAAAGGGTTGTGAGTCTTATTTAGCATATGTGATTGATATAAAAGTGTCAGAAAAGAAAGTTGAATCTGTGCCTGTGGTTAGTGAGTTTTAAGATGTGTTTCTTGAAGAACCACCGGGATTACCTCCGATTAGGGATGTTGAATTTGGAATTGAATTAGTTTCGAGGACTACTCCAATCTCAATAGCTCTATATAGAATGGCACCAACCGAATTGAAAGAGTTGAAATCTCAGTTGCAAGAGTTGACTGACAGAGTATTTGCACGACTGAGTTTCTCACCCTGGGGAGATCCTGTGTTATTTGTGAATAAGAAAGATGTTACTATGAGAATGTGTATTTATTATCGACATTTGAACAAGGTGACGATAAAGAACAAATATCCGTTGCCCCGTATTGATGATTTCTTTTATCAGCTGAGGGGAACTACAGTGTTTTCTTAGATATATTTGAGATTAGGCTACTATCAGTTGAGAGTTAAAGAATCCGATGTGCCGAAAACTTCTTTCAGAACGAGGTACGGACATTACGAATTCTTTGTGATGCCTTTCAGACTAACAAATGCTCCTGTAGTGTTTATGAACCTGATGAATCGGATATTTAGACCATATTTGGATCATTTTTTTGTAGTGTTCATTGATGATATTTTGATCTATTCATGCAATGAGACGCAGCATGCCGAGCATTTGAGAATTGTGCTACAAACTCTGCGTGAGAAACAATTGTATGCAAGGTTTAGCAAATGCGAATTTTGATTACATTAGGTTGGTTTTCTCGGGCATATTGTGTAAGGTGTAGGGATATGAGTTGATCCAAGTAAAATCTCTGCTATTTTAGAATGGAAGCCTTTGAGAAATGTTTCTGAAGTCCGTAGTTTTCTAGGACTAGCGGGATATTATAGACAGTTTGTGAAAGGCTTCTCGATGATTGTGACTCCGTTTACAAAGTTGCTATAGAAAGATGTTAAATTTGAGTGGTCAAAAAAGTGTCAACAGAGTTTTGAACAGTTGAAAGTATTGTTGACAGAGGCACCAGTGTTAGTTCAACCTGAGTTGGGCAAATAATTTATAGTTTATTGTGATGCATCATTGAATGGTTTTGGTTGTGTGCTAATGCAAGATGGAAAAGTAATCACTTATGCTTCGAGGCAGTTAAAATCACACGAAAAGAATAATCGACACACAACCTTGAGTTAGTTACGATTGTGTTTGCGTTAAAGATTTGGCATCACTACTTATTTGGTGAGAAATTTCATATTTATATTGATCATAAGAGTTTGAAGTATTTAATGAATCAGAAATAATTGAATTAGAGACAGGAGATGGTTAGAATTGTTGAAAGACTACAAACTTATGATAGATTACCACCCGGGTAAAGCTAATGTGTAGCTGATGCCTTGTGTCAAAAATCGTTATGTGCCTTGCAAGCTATGTGTACTCAGATAGATCTGAGTGATGATAGTGTGGTTATAGCTAAGTTGAAAGTTAAGCCGATGTTTGTACATCAGATTTGTGATGCCTACAAAAGTGATGTTGAAATAATGCCTAACCAAACTCAGTGTGAATTGAATGTTAATTTAGAATTTCGAGTTGATAGTGATGATTATTTGAGATTTAGAGATTAGATTTGTGTTCTGAGAAATTCAGAGTTGATTCAAACAATTTTGAACAAAGCTCATAATAGTCGATTGACTGTTCATCCTGGGAGTAAGAAAATGTATAATGATCTGAAACAGTTTTATTGGTGGCATGGTATGAAACGAGATATATCTAACTTTGTGTCGAAGTGTCTAGTTTGTCAGCAAGTTAAAGTTGAACATCAAGTTCTATCTAGTTTGTTACAGCCGATTATGATTCCTGAGTGGAAATGGGAAAGAATCACGGTGGACTTTGTGTCGGGATTGCCTTTATCTCCAGGAAAGAAAGATGCAATCTGGGTGATAGTTGACAAATTGACAAAATCAGCCCATTTCATTATAGTGAGAACAGATTATTCTCTCGATAGATTGGCTGAATTGTATATTTTGAGATTGTGAGATTTCATAGAGTGCCACTATCTCTTGTATTTGATAGAGATCCGAGATTTACTTCACGATTTTGGAAGAAATTGCAAGAGGCTTTAGGCACAAAATTACATTTCAGTACTACGTTTCATCCGTAAACGGATGGCCAGTCCGAGCGGATCATTCAGGTTCTTGAAGATATGTTTAGATGCTGTATTTTTGAATTCAGAAGTGCGTGGGAAATGGATTTACCGTTGATTGAGTTTGTGTACAGCAACAGTTTTCAAGCAAGTATTAAAATGGCACCATATGAGGCTCTTTAGGGACAAAAATGCCAAACTCCATTATATTGGACTTAGCTAAGTGAGAATATGATTCACGGGGTTGATCTTTTTAAAAAAAGTGAGAAAAAAATAAAAGTAACTCGTGACAGTTTGAAAGCAACCTCAGATCGTCAAAAGTCTTATGCAGACTTGAAACGAAAAGATATTGAATTTAAAGTAGGCGACAAAGTGTTTTTAAAAGTGTCTTCATGGAAGAAAATACTTCGGTTTGGCTGAAAAGGCAAGTTGAGTCCGAGGTTCATCGGGCCGTATGAGATCATTGAATGAGTTGGGCCAGTTGCTTATAGACTGATGTTGCCATCTGAGTTAGAAAACATTCATAATGTGTTTCATGTGTCGATGCTTCGACGGTACAGATCTGATCCGTCTCATGTGATTGCCCTTACTGAGGTTAAGATTCAGTCAGACTTGTCATATAGTGAAGAACCGATTCGAATTTTGGCACAGGAGACTAAAGAGTTGAGAAATAAAAGCATTTCCTTAGTGTGTGGCACAAACACGGAGTTGATGAGGCTACGTGGGAGCCTGAGAACATTATGAGAGAGCAATATCCACACCTATTCGCTGGTAAGATTTTTGGGGACAAAAATCCCTAAGAGGGGAGAGTTGTAACAACCCGGTTTAGACCCTAGTTGGAGCAGTGGTTTTGAGACCACAAATTCGAGGTCAAAATATTATTTTAATGTTATTTTTGGTGTTGATTATGTGTGATATAGCCTGTGTGAAAATTTTGTGTCGTAATTTTATCGATTGTGTGCCGAATTAAGAGAAAGGACTTAATCTTGAAAGAGTAAAAGATGTGTGCTGATTTATATGTACTTAAGTGTTGTTGTCTTTATATTGTGGAGGCCTCATGAGGCAAATATGCCAATATTTGGATAGTGGTTGGTTAAAAGACATGAATGGCCTTATTATATATATGTTCTATATGTTTAATGAAAAGTAAGTTTTGTAATTGAATTAATAACATAAGATTAATAAAACAAGCCATGAAATTGGTGGAAAAAGTGATCATCTTCCACCAAATTTGAGAAAGAAAATAAGGGTTTGAGACTTCTTTAATTTCGGCAAGCTTAGACAAAAATTGGTATGTGTTTTCAACTCGATTTTTTATAATTTCTACATTTTTGTAATCGTTGTTTCATGCTCTAGCTAACCAATGTTGTAATTTTGTGAAGTGATGATGTTTTTGTGATGAACCATTTATGAACACTTGAGCTATGTGTTAATTGATAGTGAAATATGGAAACTTGGTGTGGGATTAACATAATTTGCATTGGAATTTTTAGTGAAATTGAGTATTTTGAACTTAATTGAGAAAATGAGAAATTTAAGGGTTAAAATGTAAAATAAATGAAATGTCTGAGCTTGTATTAGCATGGGAAGAATTCTGCTAAGCATATCTGTTTTGATATTTTGTGTATTTGATGATTTTATGAATTACGGACTAAAGTGTCTAAATGTGAAAATGTGAGGGCTATGTTGTAAATGCCCTAAATAAGTGTGTCTGGACTAAGTTAAATGAAATTGTGATTGAATGGATTGAAATTCAATGTGTATAGACCAAAAGAGGAGAAGCTCGGATCGAGATCGAAGCAAAGATAAGGTGCTCGATTAATTGACCGTATTGATATTTCGACGTCCGATGTAAGTCCGGACATAATACGTATATTTAATTATGTTTAATGTTTGTGAAACGAATGTTGTGATAATGTTGAAATGATAATTATATGTGAGAGCTTGAGTTATATAGAACTAAGTGTGCGTATTCGGAAATGTAACCGATATGAATAGCACTGTGTGTGCGAAATAATATTAGCTCTGACTTGGTGATTAGCACTGTGTGTGCGATACTGATTTAAGATCCGTATGATATAGATGCACTATGTGTGCAATGCTAAATAAGTTTTGACTAATTATTTGGGCACTAAGTGTGCGATCGAATTGAAGAATAGATGGAAGTTGATCGAAATGAAATAGTGAGTATTGATTAGCAAATGTAATTGACAACTAAGTGTTGGCTAAGGTACGTTCGGAACCTCTGTGGTTGAGGATTTTATGAACGAGATTTATGAAATGTTAAATGAGCACATAAGCTTCGGGATGGTACGATATAAAAAGATATAGTTGTGAAATATTCTTTGTGGTAATTTGTTTTGATTTAAATGTCTTATATTCGGTCAATTTACTAAGCTTTGAAAGCTTACTTTGTTATTTATTTATCTACTTTGCTTAATAAGTCAAAATCAGCAGAATTTAATCTTGGTTCATCTATCCATGCATCTACCAAAGTTCATTGGTGCATTGCCACATACAATGCATTTAAGGTGCATGCATCTCACTTTAATGTTGTCAAGAAGCTAGCTCGGATCCGTAAATCTTCATTTAGGCTTAGAGAAATTAAGTCCAACACTAAATTAATTAGATTCTATCACACTATCAGTTAGCAAACATTCTTGCAAGCCAAATAAATCTATTTGTAATACATTAAATGATATATATGGTCATTATAAGCAAATAGATACTTTTAAGGATGTATATAATAGAATATGGCGATGATGAATGGGAGTCATGTCGAATTCTTTTCTTGAATAATCTTGAAGATGGGTCTCTGAGATGGTCGCCGATCCATTTCTCGACTCGTTGTAGTGTGCTTTCGTTGAAATTTTTCCTCCGCTCGGTCCAAACGCCTTTGTATTGGACTTAACTTTTTCTCGAGCATTCGGTCCATTTCGTTCACCAAAAATTGAAAGTCATCGGTGGAAAGTTCTTCTTGAAACATGTTTATTGCTGAAAATAAAATACGTTATACAAAAGAAAATAGATAGAAAAGAGAAAATACCTTACCACAAAATCCTCACGAGTCACTCGCAAAGAAAATCACTCACACTCGTGTTTAACTCGTATGATGGCTTTTCTTTGATGATTTCACTCGTGCCTTTTACCGCTCACTCTCGTCTCACAATTTCGTACTTTGTTTCGAAAGACTCATCGTGGCTTGAGGGTCGGCTTCAAAATGGCTAACAAGGGAAGATGTCGGGTATAGGGTAGGCTGAACAAAGAAAAAAATTGGCTTCGGGTCCGTTGAACAAGGAAAATTTTTTTTGGGGGGGTAGAAGAAGAAGAACAAAGTAATACATAAAAAAAAATTTCCACAAACCCTTTTTTTTTTTCACCACACTTTTTTTTTTAACTTGTATTTTTTTTTTCAATTTTTTTTTTTTTCATTTTTTTTTTCACTTCACATACAGTATATTGAAATACAAAAATGAAAATTACAACTTACAATTTTTTTTATTTCTCTCTTCTTCTTTTTTTTTTCTTAACTTTTTTTTTCAACTTACGAACTTATTCCGGCTTCTCGTACGTCATCAAAAAATCCTCGTTTTATAGCTCTGATACCAAATAATACGATTCCGCCTCGGGAGAGTCGAAATGTATTTAAGTTGCCCGATCGTCTACGATGAGGTTACAAACCTTTCGGAAAATTATGAGAAAATATGTAGCAATGCGGAAGCTTTGAATTGAATTTATATTTAAGAAGTGGATAAGTTAGGAATGGAGGTTTGGAGAAATGAAAAGGAGTCGGTTTAGGTGATAGGTTCGGTTTTAACAAAGAGAAAAAAAAAATAAAGGGTAAAGATAGGTGGTGGAAAATGGAAGATAGGTCTTAAACAGAAACGATTCAACACAAAGATGTGTCACCCCGGTTTCTAATGTGTTTAAGGTGGAAGGATGAAATTCGATGGCGGACCAAGACCCGTTATCTATAAAGATAAGAACCGTTGGTATAATAAAATGGAAAGAGTACGATTGACGCCACAAGCAAGCTTGATAAGTCGGGATCAAAACTCGTACGAAAGGTAGAGAGGAGATAATCTCACTCGATGAACAAAAGTTCATAAATTTTATAAAGGTTCATAAAACTGTCTTCAAATGAAAAGTAACAAGGTATTTATAGGCTACATGAGAGCTAGCCGAATAGTCATCTAAACAACTTAAAAACTAAGTAAAATTTAAACTAGAAAATGCTAGAAAAGTCTAGAAGAAATCCTTAGAGTTGCTTGACTTGGAGTGGCCGAATGTGGTCCTTGGGTGCTTGCCAAATTAAACTGATTTGAGGAGGCAAAGAATCACCTTCTAGATGGTACAATTTCCTTGGCAAGATGAATGAATTTGATAGGCCAATGGTCTTGCTAGATTCGGTTAATGTGCTTCCAAAAGTCTTGCTTCATTTGTAAGTAAAATGCACTTGGATGGATGAATGCATGGGGAGGTGAGTGGACATGTACAAATTCGGTCATGCATTGATATGGGCTTCCAAAAGGTGTCTCTTGGCCGAATGGTCACTTGGGAGAATCCATGAATCAAAATAATTCATGTAGTTGGTCATTCATGCACTCGGCCATTTGATGTATCTTGAAATTCATGCATTTGTCTCTTCCATGAATGTGTCTTCAATTGAACTCTCTTTCCAACCGAATAGGCACCTTAATAAGTCAAAAATCAGCAGCATTTAATCTTGGTTCATCTGTCCATGCATCTACCAAAGTTCATTGGTGCATTCAGCCACATACAAGGCATTTAAGGTGTATGCATCTCACTTTAATGCTAGGTACATTCGGCTGCACCTTGGGGAACTTGAAGGGCCTTTGATTCATGGCTGAACATGGTGTCTTGAAGGGCCAAAATGAGCAGCAACATGCATGCTTCCAGCCGTCCCATGTATCTCCAAGGTTCATTGAAGTATTCAGCCAAGTTCATTGCACCTAAGTGCATGTATCTCATTTAATGCTCTCCAAAGGTTCGGCTGAACCTACAAAGGCCATGAATCCACATTAAATCAACCTAAATTAGATGAATAACATTAAAAACATGCTTTGGACACATCAAGGGACGTTTAGACAAACTAAAGACACCATTAGTACACATTGAACTTTCGACAGCAATTTAATTAACTAAAAATCTGCACATTTAATTTTAAAACCAAACATCTTAAAAACATGTAATAAAATGTGATAAATTAATTTAGGCTTAGAGAAATTAAGTCCAACACTAAATTAATTATTTGGACACATTTTAATTGCTGTGGAAAAATTAATAAATTAGCTACTCAATTTATTTAAAGTCTTAAAAATTAACGAATCAGCTCAATGAGCTAGAGTGAGCTTGAGTGAGCTCAAATTGAGCTAGAATGAGCTAATCCTGCTCAATTTGGAAGTGCATGAAGATGCACATGAGCTCCACGGCTCTTGGTCTCAATGATTCAGGCTCGTCCTGTTGAAAAATGTTGGATGCCCCAGGCGTGCTCGCATCAAGGATTTTATGAACGAGATTTATGAATTGTTAAATGAGCCCATAAGCTTCGGGATGGTACGATATAAAAAGATATAGTTGTGAAATATTCATTGTGGTAGTTTGTTTTGATTTAAATGTCATATGTTACGAATTTACTAAGCTTTGAAAGCTTACTTTGTTATTTATTTATCTGCTTTGCAGTGTCAGTAAAGCTAGCTCGGATCTAGAAATCTTGATATCTCTATGTATAGGCTACTCACTTGGTATATGTTTGAGATGTAAATAGCCATGTGATTTGGCTTGTTAAATGTTAGTAGGGTACACGAGAGAATATGGTATTTGGTGCATATCTTAATATAGCTTAATGGAAATGAAATAGTTTTATGAATGGTAAGTTCAATGATGAATTGATGCCTTAGTGATTTAGTGAGGGTATGGAAGATTTATACTTATATTTACATGGAAATGTTTTGAAATGAGATGGAATGGAATGATATGATGTTCATTTGATATGTTTTTGGTTGTCATTTGCATGGATAAGTTTGCTTGTATATGCTTGTAGAGATTGACCCTTATGTGGGTGGCAAATTGGCATTGCAAATGGCCTATTTTGCCACATGCCTCTTGCCAGGCACGAATAGGTCCATTAGAGCATGATTTAAATAAAAGATGGCACAAATTATCCATGTGGATGGGACTAAGTCAATAGCTAATTAAGTGTACACTTGCTATGATGTTGTTTGGGTGTTTTTAGCACATGGGACGTGCTCGGTATTTGTGTGGAGCCAAGTCAAGATCGACCACAGCTAAGATACACGAGCGTGCTTGGTGGCCGTGGAGTTAAGTCAGGCTCGACCACGGGAAAGACACATGGGTGTGTCTAGCAACCGCAGGAGGCACATGGCCTGTCCACACGGGCTTGTAACCCCTGAAGCTTTGAAAAGTTTTAAATTTATGAGAATTTCTGTATGTGTTCGGTTTAGTCCCGACCCCTTAATAACATGTGTTTAAGGTCTCGAATACCTCAATAAGGGACTATATACTTGTGATTGAATATGTTTGATTGATGTTTGACCTTGTGTCTTGAAATGGTAGTGAAATGTTCTGAATGTTTGGTAACGCCTCTTAACCCTATTCCGGCGACAGTCTTGGGTTAGGGGTGTTACAGTAATAGGTCCATTGGAGACATGATTTAAATAAAAGATGACCATGCACAAATTATCCATGTGGATGGCAAGACCATGAAATTTTGGTCATGGGGTTGACTACTTGACCTAGTAAAGAAGGTGATAAATGGTGGACATTCTGCTAAGCTATTGGACTGAAAAAACCATCCAACAAGTGGAATTAGAAACCCAAATTCGACACTTGAAGATGGCTGCCAAAGATGTGTTTTGGGATATTTAATTGAAGGTCCCTATAGTTGTAAAACAATCATAATTTAGCCCAACAACTTTCATATTGAAATCGTCCACTTTATTACTATTTTTAGCTTGAAATTCAAATTCAAATTCAGAAGACTTAGTCATCCCTTTCCTTGAAGCATGTCGACCACATGAGAGAGGGAAGAAAGAAAATTTAAACCTATTTTTAGTAAACTCAAACCCTACCCTTCACTTGTAAATACCTTGCCATCCTTATTTCTCAAATCATCACTTATTTCTCAACATTCTTCTCTCACTCACATTAGTTTTCTCTCAATTACTTCTCTCTTTTTCCTTTGCATAGCCATCCATCTCCTCTCCATTCTTTAGCCTCAAAAGTTTGGTCAAAAGCACTCTTTAGCCGGCTACCTTTTAAATCCATAGAAAAAGAAGCTTCAATCAAAATGGAGGAACGCTTCAGTCAGAATAGATCCAAAAGGCTGCTGAATTGAGTTTATCTCTTCTCTTGTTATTCATTTTAACATGTTTTATTCGAGCTTAATGTTTTTGACATCAACTATGTTCTTCTAAATCCTACATGTTGGGATAATTATATTAAATTAATGATAGTTATTTAATTCATGTTAACATGTTTTGTGCCTTAGTCGATTATGTTTTTAATAAGTATCATGATGCATTTCATTTATATGTGATTGGGTGCACTCAGATTAGATAAGCAATCCTAACCAGATGACGGCTAGTAGACGCACAATTGATAAGTGCAATGCTTAATTTAGGTCATTAAAATCGACTAAGTTAAGGTTCATAATATCTTCAGTTAGCTCTAATATCTTGCATGGTTTTTAGATTTATGTCATTAAATTGTTGCAAACATAGATGTCCCTGTGACCTTTTATAAATGCTATGAAACGTTTAGTCTGATATGATCAGTACCATGCATATTTCACTAAGTAAAAGATCCGAGAGGACTTAATTTGGTTTCCAAACCCATAAGAGATCGAGTTGTCATGGAAGTAATTTTGAACATGTTAGCATGATGAACATAGATTGAAGTAATTAATATAATTATCCTAGCCCATTAAAGTTGATTGTTTTTGTTGCTAAAGCCTTCATTCATGCACTTAGGTAAATTGCATATAGATTAGATTTGCATCAGGGATGATTCTCCGCATTTAATTTAATTTGGTCATCACAATCTTAAAATTATTGAGTTTTATTTTACATCAAATTGTTAATTATAATTTTGAAATTATATTGATTAAGCTTTTACAGTCCCTGTAGAGATAATAACTCATTTTTACTTATTACTTGAGCGACTACGTACAATTAAGTAAACACATTACAACTCGTTACATTACACTTGTAATTTTTTGAATAGGTTGGTTAATAAAACAAATTCATTAATTATAGTAATATACTTTGTATGATTTTCCTCATATTATTTTTCCACACAAATCAAAATGGATACAAATTTTGCTCATTGGTTGTAACGCCCCAATTTTTCCTAATATCAGCTTTTGTTAATTTGACACACAATGTCTATCTGCTTTGGTGTTTATGTGTTCTAGGTATGTGTGAGAGGTCTCAAGTTCAAGCCTTGACTTGGGCAAATTTTGGTATTTTTATAAATAAAGCCCAAACTCTAGTTAGTAGGCTTATAAGTAAAAGTGTGTAAGTAATTAATAGAATGGGCCTGATGGTCTGATGGTTAAGTGGAGTGTTAAGTGGCTGGATGTCTGGGGTTCGAATCGCTATGTAATCATTATTTTTACTTGTCACATCTTGAGTGTTTGTGTTGGACTAAAAATCTGATAGTAAGGAGAGATTTGGGGAGATGATATGCAACGCCCCAAATTTAGGCCTAGTAGAATTGTGCCTATTGGGCCTTGGGCATAGAATCGTTTAAACTTTTTGAGAACAAGAGAACGACACTAATGCAAGATGGATCTAATAGGTGAGTGATTTTGGAAGTTTAGGGGGCTTCCATGAAGTCCCGGGATCAAACCTGGGCTTTAGGAAAAATTTTGGTTTTAGGTGAATAAAACCCAGGGATAAGTAAGTAGGCTTTAGCAATAAATTGAGGTAAAATAATACACAAAGGAGTTGTGGTCTAGTGGCAAATGACGCCACATGGGAGACAAGAAAGTGATGCCACAGAGGAAGTAAGGGGTCCAAGGTTCAAGTCTCGGTGCTTGCAATTCATTTTGATCTTTTTTTTAAATGAACTTAGACTTTGGCCCATAGGTTTATATTTAGTTGCACATGTTGTAAGTAACAAAAGGAGCTTGTGTTGTGGTGGCATGTAGCGTCTGAAGCATAAGAGAGAGCACGGGTTGGAATCCCATTGCAAGCAAAAAGGGATATTTATTTTGCTAAGCTGGGGTGACAGGTGGTTGTGATGGAATTAAACTCTGCTGAAGGAGGGATCCCACAATGGGAAGCTAGCATGAGGGAAGGTGAGAAGCTGGCTTTAAATAGAGCAATCTATGAGGAGAGTAAGCATACCTTGGTTGGCATTTGGGCATAGGAGTGTTCGGAGCAAGGATTAACTCTAGATTCCTACCAGGTGTGTATTTCTCACTACTGTAGCTATAGAGCGGCAAATGCCGAAATGCCGGTCACATGGGACAGTACCCACATGAGTGTGCGAGTGCACATGTGGGAGATTCGAAGCGATAATTGTGGCCATCATGAGTGTTATTGGGGGTTTAGGCTGTTTGGGCCACGATGGGCCGAAAGGGGGCCATATGGGGTTAATGGGCTCATAAATTGTATGATTGTGTAGTAGATATTGGATTGGTCTATATGAATCTCATATCTGTGGCTAGATTTGGGATAAATGGGCCATACGAGCGTGTGGGCCCATTTGGGCTGAGAATGGGCCCTAGGCCCATTTGCATCATTATCTATGTTTAGAATACTTTGGTTTAACTGGGCAAATCGCAATTTGATCGCTCTAGTGAAGGTGACGGATCTCGTGATTATTCAGTACTCTACGTGGTGAGGTATGCATCCATATACACTGTTCTAATTGTTAACCGGTAGAAAAGTCGAAGGTGCGTATATTGTACTGTCTTGACTGTTGATCGGTATTATGCCGAAAGACTGAAATACCAGTGAATGATGCCATACGAGCGTGCAATCGCGCGAGTGGTGAATCGAGCTCACGGAGTATGAGTGTGTGATGGGAAAGGCCATCATGAGCGAATTCATGGGCTTGGGCCGTAGTGGGCCACTTGGGATGGAATGGGCCTCAAGGGGCCTGATGGGCCGTATGGCCCGTAAATGCAAGTTAGACTGTCAAGTGGGAGATAGGGAGGCTTGTCATGAGACACACATGGTATGGGCCGTATTGGGCTTCGATGGGCCGAGAGGACCCACAGGGTTAAATCTCTCTGTTAAATGGGAAATAGATAGGCTTATCACGTCGCGCGCATGACTTAGGTGTTTTGGGCCACAATGGGCCGAAAGGGGGTCGTGTGGGCCTAATGGGCTTGTGGGCCCACACAGATGTAATGGTTGTGATGTGACAAGTTATAGATTTGGGCTGTGCCGTTGGATAGCCGTGGTTGTTTCTAGGCTGATGGACCACACAAGGGTGTGGGCCCACTTGGTAGGTAATGGGCCCTATGCCCATTTTCACCGTTAAGTCAATTTAGATTTCCCAAGTCGCTCGAGGCGACGATGGACCTTTTGATTATTCGTTAGTACCTTGGTTTACAAAATTACTAAAATACCCCGATTTACGAAATTACTGAAATACCTCAGTTTATGAAATTACTGAAATACCCTCAGCTTGTAAAATTACTAAAATACCCTCGGTTTATAAAATTACTGAAATACCCTCAGTTTGTAAAATTATCGAAATACCCTCAATTTGTAAAATTACCAAAATACCCTCGATTCATAAATTTATTGAAATACCCTCGATTTGTAAAATTATCGAAATACACTTGGTTTACAAAATTACCAAAATACCCTCGGGTTGTAAAAGTACTAAAATACTCTTAGTTTGTAAAATTACTGAAATACCATTAGTTTGTAAAATTATTGAAATATCCCTGATTTGTGAAATTACCGAAAGACCCTGTAATTTATGGAATTACTAAAATACCCTTAGTTTATAAGTTACTGAAATACCCTGATTTGCAAAATTACCAAAATACCCAGATTTGTGAAATTTTGAATTACCCCGTAAGATTGAATTATCGAAATACCCTTGAGGGGTAGCATTACCGACATACTCTTATAGGGTAAAATGACTAATTTGCCCTTATGGGTAAATGACTGACTTGTGCTATAACCAATTTGACTGTGATCGTAAGACTGTGTTTTAACTGACTTGACTGTGGACGTGTGCCTGATATGCTATTAATATGTGTTGAAATGACTGTTACTAAGCATGGCCATTTTGCATACACGTGTAATGATTGAGCATGACATACACGACATACTGCATGGGGTTGGGACTTGTGTTGGAGAAAGTACTGTACTGGTGGCTATGCCACATACACTGATTCTAGTGGGATTGCCACGTATACTGATTCTAGTGGCTCAGTCACATATACTGTTATTAGTAGCTTTGTTGCGTTGGTATTAGCAGATCGACTGTGTTATTGGTGTGTAGGGCTGGGTAGGTCGACTTCGTCCCTACATGGTGTGTAGGGTTGGTACGGGTGGTGTGTAGGGTTGGGTCGACTATTGCATACTTGTTTATGAGATCTGTCACTGTATTGGGCTTAGGCCACTTGTTCTGTTATTGGTTTGGGCTAGGCCAAATTGATTCTGTTATGGGCTGTGACCCAAATGATATTGTAGTGGGCTTTGACCCACATATGCTTTGAACTGATTGTACTGTTACTCTTAAAGGGTTTTGGCCCGGACTGTTTCAGTTTTTGATTATGTATATTGATTGTGACTCTAGTAAGGGAATTACACATTAACTTTTCATTAACTCACCCCGTTTTTAACTATGAAGGTAATCCTCAGTCTTAGACGGATCGGAGCTACGAGGGACTCAAAGAAGACCACACACTGCTTATGCTTGCCGTTTTGATTATTTACTTTTAAATATTTTTAATTGGGTTGTAATAAGGCCTCTCTTTTCTTAACTTATTTTTTTTTATATTTATTTATGATGTTTTCTAACTGCTAAAAGTGGAATACGATTTCCAAAATGATAAATGTCTTCAAAACATTACGTTTCTGCAACGTTTTCAAAATGCTTCTACAACTCTATTTTTAAACATCATATTTTCCTAAATTATTTATTTTAAATAAGCTCTCGCAGTAGATAAGGTTTTAAAAGTATTTAAGTTTTCAAGTGGATAACAATTGCTTAAGTGCTTTGAGTTTTAACAAAGAGGCTTTAACTCTCAAACAAGTTTTAGCAACAAGAAATATGGTTTTGAAAAACACTTCCAAGTGACACGCCAGATTCGGGCCTAACTTATAGGTCGGGTTTGGGGTGTTACATGATAGGGGGAATATCAGAAAATCTGTTTACTTTTCCTCTCCCCAATAAAAATCAAACTTTAGCATTCTCCTTTCTCCCCAATTTCTCTGCCGTTTCCAACCCACCTCGATTTCATTTTGTTTCCCTTTCCCATCGGTACTGCACATCCCTGCGGTTAGTGTGTACTCGATAAGTCAAGAGGTACGTTATGTTTTATTTTTGTGTAGTAATGGAGTATTAAAGGTTTGCTTTCTGAATAAGGGACAATCAAGGAGTTGTGGACTAATTTTCAAGGTTTTAACAGTGGGAAATTATCATTGCTCATTAAAGGTAAGGTTGTCGATAAGTTTCAGGAAATTTCCTATTCATAACAACTTAGATTAAGTGAGTGAAATTGAGCTTTCAATTAACAAATATAGGTTTTGGAGTGCTCGGGAGTAGTTACGATTCGAAATCAAACCAGGTGTGTACCCAAAAATGTAGATTGAGGTTTCACCGAAATTCAAAAACCTTACTGTCGATGCCACATCGGCATGTGGTCGCCCATTGTGGTAGGCCGTGTGTAAGACTGCTAGTCACCACACGGCCGTGTGATCGATGAGTCAGGCCGTGCGCAAGTGACACGGCTGTGTGCGACACACAGGCTCGACCAATTGGGTCGTGTGAGCCACACGGGCGTGTGGGATTCTATACCAGGCTGTGTGATCCACACGGACAAGGCCAATTTGGGCCGTGTGGCCCATACGGGCAGGCCACATAGGCGTGTTAGCTCATTTTTCTTGAAACTCTATAAGGTTGCACAGGTCGCCCAAGTCGACTGTAGACCTACTGTAGGATCGGTAAGCAATACTTAGACCCCTAAATGAATGATCTGTCTGTCTAATTTCTGTACTAAGCATGTATACTGAAACGAATATATGAGTTTTAATTGCATAATAGCATGTCATTCTTGTATGTTGCATTGCATTGAGGTGGGTTGATTATGATTGGAGGAAGTATCTGAAAGGCTCTTAAGCCTGTTATCTGGCAGCTCAGTTGCGAATTTCTGATTATTTTTCGCATTCATTACAACATCGTGTGTAGGGCTGGGTGGTTTGATTTTATCCCCACATGGTGTGAAGGGTTGGACGTAGTTGGTGTGTAGAGGCTAGTGGGTAGGATTCTACTATTCTGTCTGATCTGCTGATTATAACTGAAATGAGCTAAGGCCCTACAACATATATGATTCTGTATCTGAGTGGGCTAATGTCCGCACCGTTTCTATGATGGGCTCAGACCCGAACTGTGAATTGATGTCTATTATCTGATATTACTATGTGTAAGTCTTCTGTGGGGATTACACACTGAGTTTACGAAAAATCATCCTCTCTGTTTATTCTGTTCAGGTAATCTCCAACAGTAGTGGATCGATGCAGTGGAGGGCTCGGCGGTGACCACTGTTCTGGATATTTGTTTTATGGTTTATTCTTAATTATGTTTTGGTTATATTTGGGTAAATCTCATGTAATAAGGCCTTTAAGGATTTTTTTTATTAAAATTTGGGATTTTTATTTTATAAATAGCTAGCAATACGATAAGACGTGAGTTTTCAAAATAAACAAATGCTTTATCGAATACACACGAATTGTAACACCACAAACCCGGCCCATGCGGTATGACCGGATCTATAATGTCGCATGAAGAAAACGTATAAAGAACTTGTGATTCTTACTAAAGTTGACGTTATTTGGTTATAGTTAAGAAAACAAGTTTGGTTTATAGATAATTGATAAAATACTACAAATTTCAAGAGGTCGATTGGTAAATTGAAATTTGAACTAATGCACATTAAAACCGTTATTGTTGATTATTCGAAGGAAAATTCAAGTTAAATTATTTGTACATATTTATTATGAAATCCGTTTGTTGATAAATTTTAGGAAAAACCATTGTTTATGATTTAAGAAAAATCCCCGTTTAAAACAATTCATGGAAGGTAATAAGTATGTCAAACATAAAACAAAATAAAAATCCCAGAGGCCTTATTACAACTTTAAAACCCAAAATAGTAAAAATAACGAAATAAAGCGAAAAAGAAATGTACTGTAGTTTCGAAACTATTATTCCAAAAGTATGGCCTCCACCGAGTCATCCATGGCCCCAAGTCCTCGTCACTGAGCATTACCTGGAAGGAATAAAAAGAAGGGGTGAGTTACAAGAACTCAGTATGCAATCCCCTTACCGTCAACCACAGAGTTCGAACCAATATAGCATCATCTTGGGCCTAAGCCTATTTACAAAGTGATAATTAAATGGAATGAATGCAACCCAACCCATCCATCCATCACACCCCCGACCAGCCAATCACACCTGTGGGGATCAACTCAACCCACCCCACCGCTCACACCAAATTTGAAGTGAAGCTGCTATAATATATTATTTTTTTGGTCAAGCCACTAAAATCATAATTTAAGCATAAGAATAAACAAATTGTGGCTAGCTACCAGGCTACACTGCTCTCCATACAATTTTTCCCATCCTATGCATAATGTAAAAATGCAACATACATAATGAAATATCCACATATATATAACCACCATTAATCTAGTGAATTATTTCAGTGAAATGGCCCATTAAATCAATTTAATAATTCGGCCCACTAAGGCATTCTAGAAAATCAGCCCATATGGGCATTTTGGTAAATTGGCCCATAGGGGCATTTTCATAAGTTGGCCCATAGGGCATTTTCATAAATTAGCAATTTTAATATCGATTTTGACATATCTTTAGAAATAGGATTGATTAAGCAATTTACTCGATTCATGCCATATTATGGTTATGAGATTAGTAAGAAACAACAATCTATTTTCCAATATAATAGTCAATCACAAATCTACAGAATTTCAGTGTGAGATTACACACCTGAGTACGATAAGAACTAAACCTTCTTGATCGTCAGCACCTATGACACCATAACACTCGATTAACTAACAAAACATAGTATCTTAATCCAAATCTAAATCCAACGATCTAAAGAAATGCTTACCGTTAGAATCGTGAACGACCACGATTTGCCTACTCTCACTAGAAGATGGTCCATAACCCGATGGAAAATCCCGAACTGTCAATACCGCCTTACGTTTGAACTTGGGAGTAGAGATTTCAAGTCCACTCCCTTTTTGCCCTCCTACCAATTTTCCTTTAGTATCGCTACCACTTGCCTCCATTGGAAAAGTCTCGATTAGAATAATACTACGATGAGGGAAAGACTAAGGAGAGGGTTTTGGCTTACCATTACTTTTGGAGGACCAACGAGTAGAGAAAGACAAGTGATTAGTCCCTAGAATAACGATTAAACATAACCATCGATCTGTTTTAGTGGAATAACCATTCAACGAGAGAGAGTTCAAAATGAACCATAAAGAAACTCCTTACCTTAACGATGACAGGTCCGACTTCCACCGATTGGGCTTAAGGCTAATGATGAATCGACAAGGTTGTTGGTATTCGGCCAACCCACTAGAACACTACAAAAATTAGATGATCACGAAATAAGGGAGTAGAAAGGATTAATGAGTCGATTTAGAAACAAAGTGAAACCACCAAATGATGATGGACACACATTCGGCTAGGGAGAAAAGAAGATGAAAGAAATAGAGTGAAGCCACTTACCTGATTCAACCAAGGAAGAAATGTCCAACACACAAGAATGGAAAAGAGATATGGCTAAGAGGTTTTAAGCTTTTTGGAGAGGAAAGAACAAGGGAGATTTTGTCTCCACGTGTGTCGTCTAACAAAGGAGGAAAAGAAAGTTTTCGCAAAGATGAGAAGGAGAAAAGAAAATGCTCCTTAATGGTCACGATTTTTAGGCAATGAAAAGAGGTACCAAAAAGTAAAAAGAAAGGAATTTCAAATGAAACTAAGAACTCCTCAAGAAGTCTAACAAAATTCGGCAAGCAAAAGGGAATAGATTGGAAAAAATGCACCAAAATATTGGCAAGAGAAAAACTCTTCATGCACCAAAACTTGCAAAACTATTTTGGCTCATTCCACCCTTACCAAAACCGTATGCCTCTAACACCATAAAGGTAATGGTTGGCCAAAAATTTCTTTCCCCAATCACCTTCCAAAAATTCGGCCAACATGTCCCTGTTTTACCACAATTTTTTTACTTGTTTCCATCTTTTTTTTTTCCCTTGATCTCCTCCTTACTCTTCTCCTTGGTGTTCTTTATCATTAGAAAATCTTCCTTTCCTTCTTCAAAGCCTTGGCCGACACTTTGGAAAAGAAGTACAAAAATTAATACAAAAATTTGCAATAGGTGGGATTCGAACTCCACCCCTTAAGCCCCTTCATGTGACACCACTCCACTTTGCTACTAGCTCTTCTTGTGCTAGAAAGTTACCCAATTATTGCCTTATGCTAGACGCCACTTGCCTTCTCCCCTTTTAAGTGCTTCAACACTAAAATTTTCCTATAGCCTAACTTTAACCCGGAACTTCCTACAAACCCCGTAACTTTCCAAAATAACCTTCCTAATAAGTCCAACTTGAAATAGTGTCGTTCTCTTTTTCTCAAAAATTTTAAACACTCCTACGCCAAGTCCCATTAGTCCCAATTCTACTAGGCCCAATTTCAAGATGTTATAAATTTTCCCCCTTAAAGAAATTTTGTCCTCGAAATTTCCAATTATAGGAACAGTCGCACATCCTAACCTACATCACTACACTCACGCTGCGCACTCTGATACTAATACACTAATTTGCTTTCTATCTTAATCTTGGAAGCTCTTCACACCATCAAATATCTAACCTCAGAAGCATATAGGTATTTAACGCACATACATAATATTTCCTATTCTCAAACACCATAAAAAAAACAACGTACCCGACTTGTTGGTGATGGAACAATTCCGAGCCTTATGCTCCTTAGACCTGCATCTCAAACATGCTCCTGACCTCCTCCAGCACTCACCCAGATGACGCCTTCTATAATATTCGCAAGCTCCCATCGAAGTTCACTATGAATCTTTGGGTACCTATCATGAGATTTATGGACATTATCTAATAGTAAGAAGTTTAAAAAAAAAAATTCTTTGTATATACATTCGAACCACTGTTGGTCATATTTCTCTTTACCGAGAAATCGAAGAAGCTATACAAGGGTTTTTTTTGGGCCTACTCATATGATACCCAATCATATGGTATCTAAGCTAAAAAATTCTATGACACCAATATGAATTTGGTCTCCGGCTCAACTAGGACCCCAGTTCGATTCGACTTTCTACCAAAATCAAGATCGAGAAAAGGAAGTTTTCCAATCATTGACTCAAACCCATTGGCGAAGTCCACTCAGTGGAATAAACTTATCATATGTCACAGAACGAGACTTCGACCTTAAAGAACCGCAATCCCTCTTCTTCTTATAATCACGCACCTAACCCGAAGTGCCTCACCGATTCCTCTAATCTCTTTTAAAACCTCCCTAACTAGTTGAGGCAACTCATCGACTCTGGCTCGGTCATGAGACCCCATCTCAATCACTGGCAATGCTGGCGCCTCCCTTTTGGGCACACGCCCCGATTCTGAGGATCCAACCTCAACACCCCAGCCCCATACCACGGCCACGTGTACCTCTTCAATGTCCTCTAGAGCTCATGTTTGTTAAGTCAATTTAACCTGATTAAGAGTCTTATGAATCAGTATGGTATTCAATTTTATTAAACAATGTTTCATGGAGTATAAGTAGTAAAGTTGTTTTTGCAGATGGTATCCTAGAGTCTCAATCTCTATAGTTTCAGCTCCTAAAGCTAAAAGTTCTAGAGTATTTCTATTTTGTGGAGTTTTCTTACCACAGTTATACCACAATAATCATAAAATGAAAACAAAACTTAATGACTTGGTGCCGGATACCCATGGTGCCATACTTCCTCCAAAACATGCATTTATAAATTAAAATTCAAAACATCTTCGGAAAATGCTTTTGAACCCAAACCACGGCCGAGTTTTACAACCAAGCTCTGATACCATAAAATATAACACCCCAAACTCGGCCTATGCGTTACGACCGGATCTAGCATCTCGCATGAGAAAGTATTTGTGATTTTACTAATAATTGACATTGATTAGTTATCATTAAGGAAATGTAACCCCTAGTTTGCAAAATTATCGAAATACCCTTGGTTTGCAAAATTATCGAAATACCTCTGGTTTGTAAAATTACTATAATACCCCTAGTTTGTAAAATTACTGAAGTACCTCTAGCTTGCAAAATTACCGAAATACCCCTAGCTTACGAAATTACCGTTTTACCCCTAAATAATAAAATGATCGTTGTACCCTCGTGGTAGTACTAATGTTGTCAATGTTAATTGTATGATTGATTATGTTCGACATGCACTGCATACATGGATTAGTTATGAGTAGAATTACCTAATTACCCTTGGTAGGTAAATTACTGAAATACCCTCGGTAGGTAAAATTACCGTTATACCCTTTGGGGTTGATTAGCGTGATTGTGAGTAACTTTTCACACCATTTATAGTGTCTTGATAACATATATATTTATGTATATTCTATTAAATGCCAAAAACTCGGTATGGCTATTGAAATCCCCGTGGAGGGTAAAGGCGATTCATCAGGTTAGTGACTTCTATGGTATTAATAGATGGTTCTAATGAGATGACATGTTATATGTGATGAGCATCATATACATGCATGTCGAAACTATTGAAACCATACATTAATATCTTATGCTTGCATGGGGTTGGAATTGTGATATTAAAGGGAAAGTGTTGTAGTGGCTCTGCCACGATCTGTTACAGTGGCTCTACCACGATCTGTTGTAGTTGCTCTACCACGATCTGTTGTAGTGGATCTACTACGATCTATTGTAGTGGCTCTACCACGATCTGTTCTGGTGACTATGTCACGATTCTGACGATGAGTAGCTAATTGTAGAAAGACTGCCATCGATTGTGTGTAGCAGTGAGGGTTGATTGTAGAATTCCCCATTGGTGTGATTGACATGTACGGTTGGTGTGTAGCGGATGGAAAATTAGGTTGGGCTGGGTTTGCATCGCATTGCATACATGATCTGCTGTGACATATGATATGGGTTAAGGCTCAACTGAGGCTATTTGTGGCTAAGGCCCAATTGCCACAGTTATTATAATGGGCTTCGGCAAGGATTGTTACGATGCATGTTCTTACCAATGAGGGTCGTGCACACTGAGTTTTTGTAAACTCACCCCCTTTTTTTATTAAATGTTTCAGGTGATTCCCAGCGATTAAGGATTGGGAGCCGTGGAGGACTCGGGGGTGGCTATACATCGGAGATATTGCTCGTGAACTTTAGTAATTTCAATTTTTGCCTTTTCTTTTAGATTATTTATTTTGGGTTAATATTTTGTAATAAGGCCATTGGTTTACTTTTTCTAAGTTTTCATTTATAACTGTTAAACTTATAAATATAGGGTTCTTTTTAAAACATTAGCAATTGTTTTCTAAAATATCATGTTTACGCAACTATGCAAGTTCAACTTTCATAACAAAACAGTTTTTCAAAATAATAACAACTTTTAAACGGTCATTTAGTAAATCACATTTTTCTCAATCAAACAACGAACTCGGAGTTAAAAAATCTGATAAAACTTTTCTAAGCAATTGATTAGCTTTTCAACTTCCTTCAATGTGACACGCAGATTCGGGCCTAACTTCTAGGCCGGGTTTGGGGTGTTATAGGAAAACAAGTTTAGTTTTTAGATAATTGATAAAATACTACAAATTTCAAGAGGTTGATTGGTAAATTGAAATTTGAATTAATGCACATTAAAACCGTAACTTTTGAAAATATTGTTGATAATTCGAAGGAGAATTCAAGTTAAATTATTTGTACATGTTTATTATGAAATCCGTTTGTTGATAAATTTTAAGAAAAACTGTTGTTTATGACTTTAGAAAAATCGCCGTTTAAAACAATTCATGGAAGGTAATAAGTACGTCAAACATAAAACAAAGTAAAAATCCCAGAGGCCTTATTACAACTTTAAAACCCAAAATAGTAAAAATAACGAAATACATCGAATAGAAATTTGCTATAGTTCAAAAATATTATTCCAAAAGTATGGCCTCCATTGAGTCATCCATGGCTTCGAGTCCTCGCCACTGAGCACTAACTGGAAGGAATAAAAAGAAGGGGTGAGTTACAAGAACTTAGTATGTAATCCCCTTACCGTCAACCATAGAGTCCGAACCAATATAGCATCATTTGGCCCTAAGCCCATTTACAAAGTGATAATTAAATTGAATGAATGCAACCCAACCCATCCATCCATCACACCCACGACCAGCCAATCACACCTGTAGGGATCAACTCAACCCACCCTGCCGCTCACACCAAATTTGCAGTCAAGCTGCTATAATATATTATTTTTGTGGTCAAGCCACTGAAATCATAATTTAATCATAATAATAAACAAATTGTGGCTATGCCACCAGGCTACACTACTCTCCATACAATTTTTCCCATCCCATACAAAATGTAAAAATGCAACATACATAATGAAATATCCACACATATATATATAACCACCATTAATATAGTGAATTATTTCGGTGAATCGGCCCATTAAATCAATTTAATAATTCGTCCCACTAAGGCATTTTAGCAAATCGGCCCATAGGGAAATTTTGTAAATTAGTAATTTTAATACCGATTTTGACATATCTTTAGAAATAGCGTTGATTAAGCAAGTTACTCGATTCATGCCATATTATGGTTATTATATTAGTAAGCAACAAAAATCTATTTTCCAACATGATAGTGAATCACAAATCTATGGAATTTCGGTGTGAGATTACACACCTGAGTACGGTAAGAACTAAACCTTCTTGATTGTCGGCACCTATGACCCCATAACACTCAATTAACTAACAAAAGATAGTATCTTAATCCAAATCTAAATCCAACGATCTAAAGAAATACTTACCCTTAGAATCGTGAACGACCACGATTTGCCTACTCTCACTAGAAGATGGTCCATAACCCGGTGGGAAATCCCAAACTACCGATACCGCCCTACATTTGAACTTGGGAGTAGAGATTTCAAGTCCACTCCCTTTTTGCCCTCCTATCGATTTTTCTTTAGTATTGCTACCACTTGCCTCCATTGGAAATGTCTCGGTTAGAATAATACTACGATGAGGGAAAGACTAAGGAGAGGGTTTTAGCTTACCACTACATCCGGAAGACCAACGAGTAGAGAAAGACGAGTGATTAGCCCCTAGAATAATGATTAAACATAACCATCGATCTGTTTTAGTAGAATAACCAAGCAATTAGAGAGAATTCGAAATGAACCATAAAAAACTCCTTACCTTAACGATGATAGATCCGACTTCCACCGATTGGGCTTAAGGCTAAGGATGAATCGGCAAGGGTGTTGGTATTCAGCCAACCCACTAGAACACTACAAAATGAGATGATCATGAAATAAGGGAGTAGAAAGGATTAATGTTTCGGTTTAGAAACAAAGTGAAACCACCAAATGATGATGGACACACATTTGGCTCGGGAGAAAAGAAGATGAAAGAAATAGAGTGAAGCCACTTACCGATTCAACCAAGGAAGAAATGTCCAACACGCAAGAATGGAGAAGAGATATGGCTAAGAGGTTTTGGATTTTTGGAGAGGAAAGAATAAGGGAGATTTCGTATCCACGTATATCGTCTAACAAAGGAGGAAAAGAAAGTTATGGAAAAGATGAGAAGGAGAAAAGAAAATGCTCCTTAATGGTCACGATTTTTAGGCAAGGAAAAGAGGTACCAAAAAGCAAAAAGAAAGGACTTTCAAATGAAACTAAGGACTCTTCAAGAAGTCTAAGAAAATTCGGCAAGCAAAAGGGAAGAGATTGGAAAAAAATGCACCAAAACGTTGACAAGAGAAAAACTCTTCATGCACCAAAAATTGCAAAACTATTTTGACTCATTCCCCCTTTCAAAAACCGTATGGTTCTAACACCATAAGGGTAATGGTTGACCAAAAAAATTCTTTCCCCAATCACCTTCCAAAAATTCGGCCAACATGTCCCCCTTTTACCACAATTCCTTTACTTCTTTCCTTCTTTTTTTTCCCTTGATCTCCTTCTTACTATTCTCCTTATTGTTCTTTCCATCATTAAAAAGTCTTCCTTTCCCTCTTTAAAGCCTTGGCCAACACTTTGAAAAAGAAGCACAAAAATTAATCCAAAAATTTGTAATAAGTGTGATTCGAACTCCACCCCTCAAGCCTCTTCATGTGACGCCACACTACTTTTCTACTAGCTCTTCTTATGCTAGTAAGTTACCCAATTATTGCCTTATGCTAGACGCCACTTGCCTTCTCCCCTTTTAAATGCTTCAAGACTAAAATTTTCCTATAGCCTAACTTGAACCCAGAACTTCCTAGAAACCCCGTAACTTTCCAAAATCACCTTCCTAATAAGTCTAACTTGAAATAATGTCGTTCTCTTGTTCCCAAAAATTTTAAACACTCCTACGCCCAAGGCCTATTAGGCCCAATTTCAGGTTATTACACGAATTCAAAAATTATTTTTAAAGCGTCCGCAACGTATAGTGTTTTGATGAATAAACGACATGTTTTTTATGGTAACCTAAGACATCAAAAATGGCCTAATTGTAATTATGTTTTCCAAATCACTATCATGTGATCTCGTCAGATTTGGCCATAACGTCTAGGCTGGGTTTGAGGTTTTACATTGGTTGTTTAATATTTAACTACTCTTGACTGGTATTATGTGGTCGGATCATAATATAGAAAGACAACTTATATTAGTAGATGAACCTAAGCATGTCCTAACTTTAATCGAAAATGAGAAAATGAATTTAAAGACTGATATGTCATCTATCAAGTCCAATTGGGGAGATGCCCTATCCTTGGCATCATAGCGGACAACTACAATATAGAGACATAGATGTGACTGACTAGATTAATAGTACATTGATTAGACCCAAGTAGAATAGATCCTAAATTCGTTTATGAATTTATTCATTTGTGATGTTCATAATGTGGCATACATGAATCCCGAGTGGATGGCAAACTATGTATGCGTGACTTGTACACTTTGATGTAAGTAAAAGCTTGAGTTCAAATAAATAAGGAATTGAAAACTGGTGTGTTGGGTGTACGACTTATGTAGTACGTAAAATCATTCACAATAGTCGAATTCATAGCCTGAGACATGGGTAAATGATATCCTTTCATTGACATTATATGGTTGATGAAAAGTAAACGTGGGCACATGTTTTTCGTTTTTGTGATAAATGACTTGATTACTATTTAATAGTAATTGACTTTTCCTGAAGGAAGATGTAATGATTACAATGAGATAAAATAGAATCATATTTGGAGAGCAGATATTATCCCAAAGAGATCAAGGATATCTTATGAGGGTAACACAATTATGACAATGTTATTAGACAAGCATTGAGTAGTTGCTTTCATAATGGTATGTCGTCAGGGAGAGCTCAGTCACTATATTTTAGTTGAATGACTTCATGACTAAATGAGTTTATAATTAATTGGAGAAAAGGTAAAACTTAATTATAAATCTTTTGAGCTAATTATGCATATCCAATCAGTCCCACCGCTAGCTCATTGAAACTAGAAATGAATTGTGTGCTTGAATTGAAATGAATGGAATGGATGGAAATAGTGAAATGGGAAGCATTCAGGAAATATTATAGTTTTCTATGAAATGGGCAAATAGAATCATTTGGAAATGAATGTAGGTTTCTTAAAATGGAATTGGAAATGGAAATGAAAAAAAGAAATGGTTCATTTGCAAATGTGCAAGGATTACTTAGAAATGATCGAAAGAATGAGTTTATGTTTTTAAGTTGTTTTAAAGCTTCAAAGTGAAAATAAACCATTTGGTCATAGTAAAAATGTTAAGTGGTGAAACATTAAAAATATTTTCTTGAAATTTTACTAAGGGTAAAATCACCATAATTCTGCTTACTTTAAAATTGTTCATACGAACAGGGATCGATACTGTAACACACCTAACCCGAATCCATCGTTGAAACAGGGTTACAGAGTATTACCAGAATTTATAGAACAAGTAATAGATAATTCATAATTCTTTAGTATTCGTATCAGATTCCAAACAAATTTCATCATATAGTCCCTTACATGAGCCCTCGAGGCCCAAATCGTGCATTAGAATCAGGTCAGGACTAAATCGGTGCTTTTGTAAAAATTTTAAAATTTTCCTAGGTGCAGGGGTCACACGCCCGTGTGGACAAGCCATGTGGCTCACACGGCCAGGGACGCGCCCATCTCTTAGGCCATGTAACTCTCTGACTTGGGTCACACAGCCAAGTCACACGCTTGTGTGCTAAGCCATGTGTAGTTGCAGGGGTCACACGGCCAAGCCACACGCCCATGTGCTAGGCCGTATGATCAATTCTGAGCATTTTGTTTTAACATTTTAGTGATGCAGAGGACACACGGCCAGATCACACGCCCATTTTGACACACAGCTGAGACACACGCCCGTGTCTCTACACGTGTGGACAAAAATAGGCTATTTTTCAAGCCACATTTGTCACCCCATTCCAACACCTTAACATATTCACAAGTCAATATAGGTCATTTAAACCAACTTAAAATTCAAGTCATATACATGATATTATACATCATATAACCAAGTATACAAATTTACTTAAATTACCATGTTCACTTATATACATATTTTATCAAATATGTTAACTTAATTCGATCATCAATATGCCAATATAATTTTTATCAATCAACCATTTCAAGCATATACCATACATGTCCATTACTAGCCATTCCAATGGCTAGTTATATTCTAAATGTTTACATGCCACCATTGGCTACTTAACCTATACTTTCCATTATAACCATAATTAATTTACCATATATACCAAGATAGGCCGATGGATAGTGTGAGTGATCTCTGCCAATGCTTCCATTCCAACGAGCTTCTGAATTACTATAGAACAGGGGAAAATAAAACAGAGTAAGCATATTATGCTTAGTAAGTCCGTATAACATGGTAATAAACTTACCATTCATTTAAATTCAATATAAACATACAAGGTATATTCAGTCAACTGAATCATGAGCCCTAACACATATCCTCATCACCCGTGTTAGTTATACATTCCACTATAACATCACGAAACATATATGGGCTCCACAATAATTAGATTTCCATATTCATATGCTTTTCACATCATGTATTCATGTAAGACATACAAATCATATCCATGTATTTCAAGTTCAATTTCATAATAATTTATCTCGAGCTCAGATTATTCCATGTCGGAACTTTATTCATTAAATTATTCAAAATATCAATGTCACACAAATAGTACACCCAGGGTGTACAAATCTATAATCATGGACGAATGTATTCATCAAATAAATTCAATGTACAGTTATCATGATCTCATATTTCCATATATCATGTATCATCAATTTCATGTATTTCAGGCAGATACGTGTAATAATTCATTTCCTATTCATATCTTCTCATGTTAGGATTTTTACCCATTGAATTTATTCAAAATATCAATGGATACACAGGTAGTACACTAGAGGTGTACAAATCAGGATCCGTCAATTCATATTCAGGGGTACCCAGTTAGGGTACAAAACTAGGGAGCACACTCTCGAGCCATATGTCAGGATGCTTAGATGAGTCATGTAACCATGTAACAGGACACTTATCTGGGCTAATCAAGAAACTCATAAGAGTTTTACTTAGGAAGCTCATAGAGCTTATCAGATATCTCTGAAGAGATACTCTCAAGAAGCATCAGATAAGGTAGAAGAAGGTTCAAGATAGGATGCTCATGAAGAGTTGAATTTGTGTCCGCATTATATGTTGGATCACAATCAATCACATATCAGGACGCTCACAAAGAGCTGCAGTAGTGCGCAACACATTCTAAATCACTACCGACCAGGATGCTTACAGGAACTATATAAGAGGATGCTCGATAGGGCTTTTATTAGGATTACTCGTCCGAGCTAAATCCCGTCCGCAACATATGCAGGACCTTAATATTAATATGGGAATATAATGTATCCATCGACTTTCATTTATTAAAATGAGATTTAATATTTTTTAGGCATTATCAGGCATGTGATTATTTCATACATTTATAATATTCACAATACTTAAATAAACACATTTCACATTCATTTCAAGCATAAAAGTAACAGTTTTAATCATTTATCATTTATTGGGCATTATCTTTTATCAGGTTTTGTCGGATATATTTTCAATGTCATACATATATGATATTTATACAATTCACACACACAACATCTAACTCAAGCAGATAAATATACACAATTTAGTTACGCGAACTTACCTCGATAAATGTTCGTATACATAAAATCTACTAATCTGACATTTTCCTCTTTTTCTCGTTCTACCTCTGAATTTAGTCTATCTGGATCTATACGAGTAAATTTAACATTAATTTAAACTCAATTCAGTCCAATTCACATCTTAGGAAAAATTACCGTTTTGCCCCTAAACTTTTAGTTAATGACGATTTCATCCCTAGGCTCGAAAATTGAAATTCATGCAATTTAATTCTTGTTCCAAGCCTAGCCGATTTTTACATGTAAAATTTACAACCCATGTTTTTCATAAAACTCAAAATTTTTCTATGATTTTTACAACTTTTCAATTTAGTCCCTAAATCATGTTTCATCAAAATTCACTTTGTAAAAGTTGTTTATCTATCAACAACCTTTCATATTCTACCATAAATTTCAAAATTTCAACATATTCATCAGTGGAAAAATTTTCATACTTTGATAACTTTACAAATTAATCCCTAAAATAGCTAGATTAAGTTGTCCCGATCTCAAAAATATAAAATTACTAAAAACAGGACTTGAATACTTACCTAATTTGGCCAAGAAAGCTTGGTTTATCTTTCCTAAGGTTTTCATGCAAAATATTTGGGGAAGATGATGATAAATGATGATATTTTCATCTTTTTATTATTTATCATCTTTCTAATTTTATCCTTTTCTTTAATTTTATTTTCCATGGATGAATCATCATCCTTTACAACTAAGTATTTTTAATGGTCTAATTACCATATAAGTACCTCCAATTTAATGTTCTACAGCTATTTAATCCCTTTAGCTATTAAAACTCAACTTTTGTACTTTGTGTAATTTGGTCCTTTATCAAATTAAACTTGTAATCAATAAAATTTCTTTACAAAATTGTCACACAATATTATTATCATACTATAGGTCATAAACTAAATTTTTCCAGACTCGGATCTGTGGTCCCAAAACCACTGTTCTGATTTTATTGAAAATGGGTTGTTACAGATACCAATTGGAAAAATATCCATACTTAAGTAAAGAAATGGTAGAAATCTATCTTTGAAATGTCTATTTCATGCCCAAAACACCTAAAACTTAAATGGTAGCCCATTTGGAATAATTAAGACCTGAAATCATCAATCAAAAATACTAACTTTTAAATAAGTATCATTATATACAACTAATTGTCCTTATAGCATTATCATTACTATTTACACCAAGTTTACCATATTCAAACATTATCAATATGTGTAACACCCTATACCTGACCCGGTCATCGAGCCCAAATATTAGGACGCTACACTACCGTCTCACTTCGTACTCATCACAAACTGTCACATAGTTATGCATGCATCTTTTTTTTCTTTAATATATTGTAATCGCATTCACATGAAACGTAAGTCATACATGCTCTTAGGAGGTTGAATTATGTTAAAAATTCATTGAATAATAATAAAATAAGTACTAAGCGTGCCTTACGACCATTTAGAAAAATTTCTCAAATGTAACATCCTGAAATTGGGCCTAATGGGCCTTGGGCGTAGGAGTGTTTAAAATTTTTGAGAACAAGCGTACGAAATTATTTCAAGTTGGACTTATTAGGAAGGTGATTTTTGAAAGTTACGGGGTTTCTAGGAAGTTCCGGGTTCAAGTTAGGTTGTAGGAAAATTTCAGTATTGAAGGACTTAAAAGGGGAGAAGGTAAGTGGCATCTAGCATAAGGGAATAATTGGGTAACTTGCTAGCACAAGAAGAGCTAGTCTCAAAGTGGAGTGGCATCACATGAAAGGGCTTAAAGGGTGGAGTTCAAATCCCACCTATTGCAAATTTTTGGATTAATTTTTGTGCTTCTTTTCCAAAGTGTCGGCCAAGGCTTTAAATAAGGAAAGGAAGACTTTCTAATGATGGAAAGAACACTAAGGAGAAGAGTAAGGAGGAGATCAAGGGAAAAAGAAGGAAAGAAGTAAAGGAATTGTGGTAAAAGGGGGACATGTTGGCCGAATTTTTGGAAGGTGATTGGGGAAAGAATTTTTTGGTCAACCATTACCCTTATGGTGTTAGAGGCATACGATTTTGGTAAGGAGGGAATGAGCCAAAATAGTTTTGAATTTTTGGTGCATGAAGAGTTTTTCTCTTGTCAACATTTTGGTATATTTTTTTCCAATCTCGTCCCTTTTGCTTGCCAAATTTTGTTAGACTTCTTGAGGAGTTCTTAGTTTTATTTGATGGTCCTTTCTTTTTACTTTTTGGTACCTCTTTTCCTTGCCTAAAAACCGTGACCATTAAGGGGAATTTTCTTTTCTCCTTCTCATCTTTGCCATAACTTTCTTTTCCTCCTTTGTTAGACGACATACGTAGAGACCAAATCGCCCTTGTTATTTCCTCTCCAAAAAGCTGAAACCTCTTAGCCATATCTCTTCTCCATTCTTGCGTGTTGGACATTTCTTCCTTAGTTGAATCGGGTATGTGGCTTCGCTCTATTTCTTTCATCTTCTTTTCTCCCTAACCTAATGTGTGTCCATCATCATTTGGTGGTTTCACTTTGTTTCTAAAACGACACATTAATCCTTCCTTGTAATATCCCGAAATTGGGCCTAGTAGGATTGGGCCGATTGGGCCTTGGGCTTTAGAAAATATTTGAGTATCATCTTGTTGACTGTGTTGGCTCGGATATAATTTTGTTGTATGTCTAATACAGTCTTGAGAACGCTTGGAATTAATTGGTTTAGAATAATCTTTAGTATGGAGAATTTAGTGAAGTGGATCAAGTGATTATGATGCTTAAGTTAATTTAAGTGTTTAATGTTAGCATAAATAAGCCAGTAGTAAAGTGGTGTTGGTGCATGAGTAATTGCATGAGGGAAGAGGTTCAAATCCCATGAATGGCAATAAGGTGACTTTTATTTTTGCATGTGTATGGCATGTGTCGGTCAACTCTAATTAAGATAAGGTTGGATTTTATCATTTATAGATAGTAGACTAAAGGAATAAGGCAAGTTATTAGTTAAGGTATGGAATCAAGAAAATATGGTATGATAAGGGGACAAAAGGCATGGATTAAGGGATGAGGTTTGGAAACTTTTTAATGGCATTTTGTCCATGAACATGGACAGTTTCATGGACTAGGGGGGAGTTGGCCGAATTTATTTTAGAAGGAATTAGGAGGAAGAATAGGAGGAAGATTAGGAGGAAATAAAGAGGAAATTGTGGGATTTGTGATGAATATGTGAGTTGGATGGCTAATGGGGATTTCTTGGATGACCATTTCGATTTTGTATAGTATAAATAGAGGGAGTGATCATCTTTGTTATCTTTTTTCTTCTTTAATTTTCTTTGTGCTGAAAATTGGGTTCTTCCATCTCATTTTCTCTCTATGCCGAAAACACTTAAGGCTATTCTTATTCTCCCCATTTGCTCTCTTGTGGCCGAATATTTCAACCCTCTTTTTAAGGGCCATAGCCGAACCATATAGCCTCATTTTCTACTCTATTTCTCTATTATTAAAAGTGCCGAAACACCATAGTCAAATCTTTATTGGAGGGTTGTCGACTACGTGCTTGTGATCTTTTATTCTCTTGATGTAGTGGTAAGTTCTTTCTTTATCATTCGATTTTGAGCTCTTTTTGCTAGTGTGCCGAAATCATGAGGATAGGCCTAGAGATGGCCGAATATTCTTTAAGCCATGATTATGTGTTCTTTTGTGTGTAGCTGACGCTAAGGAGCCTTAAAAGAGATCTATCGGCTTTTGGAACATCAAGGTAAGTGATTGATAACAATCGGCCATAGGCCGTATTATGGGTTTAAGTGGTGATCGATTGTGTATTATGATTTTTAGGGGCTAATCGATAGAGGTAACAGAGGCTTCGGGATTCTAGATCGTTTCGGTAAGGATACTTAATAAGTTTAGATCTACTCCGTATTCGTTCAATAGCCGAAGGCTAATTATTTGTAGGTACCAGTGGGTGGCCGATTGCAAAGGGAATACAGAGTGTGATTCGGGATTTGGTAAGAGATCAAATCAACATTTAGGGAGAAGGAAAAACTATGTTTCGATATCGTGTTAGATTCGAGTGGTTCGGGATTTCGCTAATAGGCAGGTGTGTAGTTAGCCTACTATTTTCCGGGTTTATGATTGTATGTGATATTTGTATGTGTGTTATGAATGTGCTAACTAGTGCAATGGAAATTGTGATGTGGATACCCTCAAGGGGTATGTAGATAATCCGGTAAGTATCGAATCTGATGAAATGTGACTGTTGTTATGAATATGTGATAATATGCAAAATAACATGTACATGCATGGCACTATTTTATGTTGCATGTGCATGGGTGGGATATGAAAGAAGGACAGGGTGTACTTCGAGTACGTGGTTTGATGAATGGCTCTATGCCTCATCATGATTGATATAGGCTATGTGCCATATCGTGGTTATTGATGGCTTTGTGCTCATCGTGGTTTTGATGATAGCTTCGGCTACATCATGGATTGGCGCTGACTGAGGTCACATTGTGGACTAATTGTGATTAAGTTTGCGCGGATGGCATTTGTTGCCATATTGGAGTAAAAAGGAGAGGGTGATTTAAAAAAATCCCCTGGTGTGTGGTAGGCTGGATACGGGGGTGTGTAGAGGATGGACCCTAGGCTGGGTTGGGTTCCATAATTGCATAATTGTGTATGTAAATTAATGTGGTAATGGGCCAAGCCCAGTATGTGGAAACATGTGGTTAATTACCCTATTATAAGAATGTGGTATGGTTATGGGCCAAGCCCAATAAGTGAAATTATGTGGATAACATTGCATTAATATATGAAATGTGGGTGGAATTCAGTGGACTAATTACACACTGAGTCTGTTTGACTCACCCAATTTTTTTACCAAACAATGCAGGTGATACATGATTCTTGGACCGGGCTGGAGCGGATACGAGGTGGCCATGCGTAAGATGTTTTCATTGTTTTATGCACTTTATATTTTCAGTATTTTGAGTAAATATTTATTGTAATAAGGGCCACTTAAAGTATTTGGGGACTTTTATTGTGTTCGAGTTGGATTGACGATCGAGATGATATTTGGAATGTTTTATTTTAGAAAGTGATTTACATCATCAAAACTTATATTAAAGTTTTAATTCGAAAATTTGTAACAACATAATTTTACTTAGAATTTTAAATATACAATGTTTTTATAAATGACAGAAAATTTTTATGTTTTCACCCTTATGACAAATTCTTTTCAAACTTTTTCCTCAGTAGCATTCTAGATTCGGCCGTAGCGTTTGGGCCGGGTTTGGGGTGTTACATTTCTACTCCCTCATTTCGTGATCATTTCACTTTTGTAGTGCTCTAATAGGTTGGCCGAATATCACACCATTGTCGATTCATCTTTAGCCTTAAGTCCAATCGATGTAAGTCGGATCTATCATCGTTAAGGTAAGGAGTTTCGTTACGGTTCATTTCAAACTCTCTCGTTCCTTGGTTATTCTACTAAAACAGATCGGTGGTTATGTTTAATCATTATTCTAAGGACCAATCACGCATCTTTCTCTACTCGTTGGTCCTCCGAAAGTAGTGGTAAGTCGAAAAGCTCTCCTTAGTCTTTCCCTCATCATAGTATTATTCTAACCGAGACTTTTCAAATGGAGGCAAGTGGTAGCGATACTAAACGAAAATCGATAGGAGGGCAAAAAGGGAGTGGACTTGAAATCTCTACTCCCAAGTTCAAACGTAGGGCGGTATCGACGGTTCGAGATTTCACCCTAGGTTGTGGACCATCTTCTGGTGAGAGTAGGCCAATCGTGGTCGTTCACGATTCTAAGGGTAAGCATTTCTTTAGATCGTTGGATATAGATTTGGATTAAGAAACTATATTTTGTTAGTTAATCGAGTGTTACGGTGTCATAGGTGCTAGCGATCAAGAAGGTTTAGTTCTTACCGTACTCAGGTGTGTAATATCACACTCTGTATATTTGTGATTCACTATCATGATGGAAAATAGATCGTTGTTGTATACAAATTTAATAACTGTAATATGACATGAATCGAGTAATTTGCTTAAACAACATTTTTTCTAAAAATCTGTCAAAATCGGTATTAATTTGCTAAAGTACAAAAATGCCCTTATGGGCCGAATTATTAAAAAGGCCTTAATGGACCGTTTTACAAAAATACCCCTATGGGTTGATTTACCAAAATGCCCTAACAGGCCGATTTGTTAGAATGCCTTAGTGGGCTTAATTACCAAAGTGCTTTAATGGGCTGATTCATCGAAATATTTCATTAGATTAATGGTTGTTATATATGTGGATAAATTTTTATTATGTTGCATCTTTACATATTGCATGGGTTGGGAAAAATTGTATGGAGAGCAATGTAGCCTGGTGGCATAGCCACAATCCGCTTATTATTGACCTTAATTATGATTTTGGTGGCATGGCCACAAAAATAATATACTTTAGCAGCTTGACTGCAAATTGGTGTGAGTGGCGGGGTGGGTTGACTTGATCCCCACAGGTGTTATTAGCTAGTCGGGGGTGTGATGGATGGAAAGGTTGGGTTGCATTCATTTCTTTTAAACATTGTTATGTAAATGGGCTTTCCATCCATTTCTTTTAAACATTGTTATGTAAATGGGCTTAGGCCCAAGATGTTGCTATACGGGTTTAGGCCCAATGGATGACGATAAGGGAATGATGCACTGAGTTCTAGTAACTCACCCCTTCCTTTTTTTTATTCCTTGCAGGTAATGATCAGTGACGAGGACTTGGGGCCATGGATGACTCGGTGGAGGCCATACTTTTGGAATAATATTTTCGAACTATAGTAAATTTCTTTTCCGCTTTATTTCATTATTTTTACTATTTCGGGTTTTAAAGTTGTAATAAGGCCTCTGGGATTTTTATTTTGTTTTATGTTTGATGTACTTATTACCTTCCATGAATTGTTTTAAACGGGGATTTTTCTGAAATCATAAACAATGGTTTTTCTTAAAATTTATCAACAAACGGATTTCATAATAAATATGTACAAATAATTTCACTTGAATTTTCCTTTGAATTATCAACAATATTTTTAAAAGTCATGGTTTTAATGTGCATTAGTACAAATTTCAATTTACCAATCAACCTCTTGAAATTTTTAGTATTTTATCAATTATCTATAAACCAAACTTGTTTTCTTAACTATAACCAAATAACATCAACTTTGGTGAGAATCACAAAGTTCTTTATGCGTTTTCTTCATGTGACATGCCCGATCTGGTCATACAGCATGGGTCGGGTTTGGGGTGTTACACCAAAACTATTACATAGGTATCGATACTTGAAGAATGGTATCGATAATTCTCTCAAGTGGTATCAATACCGCTTGGAAAATCGATACCAAATTAGCTTACTATTTCTCGACTTAAAAACCCAACTTTCAAAAAATATTGATAGCATTGGAAAAGTATCGATAATTTTACCCTTAGTATCGATACTCATGAAAAATATTGATACTAATTTACAAAACTATATCCTGCACTTTCAAAAATCACAGGGGTAGCACTTTTAAAGCCCAAATACCGATACCTCTATTCCAGACCATAAAAACATAACATTCATTTTCTCATAGTCCATTCCAAATAGGTTCTAAACATCATGCATCAATTGTCTCATGGAATAAACACTAAAATGTCTCAAATAATAGTCCCAAAACACCATATTTAAATTCCACAAATTACCAAGCATACTAGGCATTCAAACAACCAAAAATCACAGCAAAACCAACATAAAGTCTACCACATTGCCTTTTATTCCAAAAAAAAACAAATAATTAAAAAGAACACCTACTAAAAGCAACTAAAGCTATGGCTTGGATCACCCCTCGAGACCACACCGCTCACACCAGCACTACTTATCTTCAATAGCTAAAAAGGAGTGAGTGAACTTAACAAGCTCAATGAATGCTCAGAACAACCACTACGCAAACAAGTCACCATGCATCAACTAAATTGACACGTGACATATTCATATCATAATAAACTCTAATATCATAATTCACAAATTTAATCATCTTCCCTTTTTACCATTACACATTTATCACTTTAACCACATGATTATTTAAGCATATATTATAGCACATATAAACCATATTTAATCACATTTAGTCATATTATAAGATAGTTTGACTCTTGAGGTTATGAAACGTAAAGTGGAATCTATCACCACTTATCAGATACACGGATCTCCAACAGACCAAAATGACTCATAGAGTCGATCATGTCCCATAAGTGAAGCATATAGGTAACACTTTCCAACACACCAAACACACATATCCCAATGAATAGAGCTTAGCTCATATTCCTTTATCTCTCCGAAAACTATCCCTAGCCCTCAACACCCCAAAAATCACATCACAAAGGTGAGCACTCACCCTATGGCTTGTCAACTATATCTAACGGTCTCATATTATCACAAGGCCAAAATATCCACATTATTATCACATATTTAGTTACCAATTTTTTGAACATATTCACTACATACCTACATTGTTAGCACATTATAATCACTGCCACATGCTATGAAAACATACCCTGAAACACCCCACACCCGGCCCACGAGCCTGAACCGGATCTGGAATGTTCCTAAAATAAACTGGGTTCAATAAGTTTCGATACTTAGAGAAATTTTAAAAAAAGTATTTAGAAAATGTTGTTGTGGATCGGGCTTAGATTGGAAACCCATTTAGTTAAATTTTTAAATCCAATTTTATTAAGGTGACAAATAATTTTTAAGTTTTTAAAAAAAAAACACTTAACTTTAATCATAATAGTTCGGAACATAATAATTTAAAGTGAAGCAGAATAAGAAAATCCACTGGGCCTTATGGCCTTATTACATCAAATAAAACCCAAAAAAATGAAATTAAAGGTACTAAACATAAATAAATGAAGTCCAAATTTAAATAGAATCTTCAAATGGATCATGGCCACCTCAAGGTCTACCGTCCCAGTCCGTCACTGTTCATCACCTGAAAATATTTCCCACAATGGGGTGAGTCAACGGACTCAATGTGCACACAAGACTAACATTCAACAAATCAGCATACATGTTCAAATCAAATTCATATAAAATAAATAATGATGCAACCCAAACCCAAGCCTAATGGTCCATCCGCTACACACCACCGCACCGCCAAATACACCGTGGGACTACTAAGTCAACCTCTATCCGCTACACACCATCGAAGGCGTCATTGCAATGACGTGCTCATCGCCCATATAATTTGTGTCATAGACACCATATTCAAAATAATGTAACCGAAGTTACCAAATTCAGATTTTTGTAACTGAAGTTACCATATAACATTGGTGAGACCGAAGTCAACACCTTCATATAACGTTGGTGAGACCGAAGTCAACACCTCTTCCCCTTTCACATAAATCCCGAATGCCCCAAAAATTTATATATATCATGCATAACTTACTTAATTTCATATTCAAATACATATATTCGCATGTTATAAAATAACATATTTCACAATCCTATCAGAAGTAGGAAACGTACCTGAGTACTTTTGTACCACTTTAGGGTACTTAGCCATATTCACATACTTTAGTATAATCATATAATAAAAGTAATTGCCATATGAAATATCGAAAGTTAGTGTGCGTACACACCTGATTTGCTTAAAAAGGTTCCTTGAGATCTCGAAAATCCCGATCTAACTTTAGATCTGTTAACCCCTATATTCGGCCATCATATAATACACATAATAAACCTATTTGGCTTAAAACAAAACCAAATCTTAGTAGGATTTGTAAAAAGACTCACCTTTGCCGATTTGGTGTTTATACAATTCCCGAAAACTTGGTTTTTCCTTTACATGATATTCAGCCAACCTTGAATCTCAATATGGGTTAGTTTTCGGCTTTTTAATAATTAAAGAATTGATCAAAGTAATCACACAAGCCTTGGCCGAATGTGTCTCAACTTAATTTCCTTGAATCCAAAATCCCGAAAACTCTTCCTTTGGTATTCGGCCAAGAGACATAAAAGAGGTTATTTTCTTAAATCTTGATTAAACGAATTAGAAGAACAAGAATTAATTGTTCTTACCTTAGATCCTTGATCTTTATATTCGTAATTGTGGAAACCGAGATCCCTTGTATATTCGGCCATGATCAAGAATAGGATTAGGCCTTTTACTTTCGGCAACTAGAAAAGAAAGAAAGGAAATTGAATGGCTTAACCTTACCTTGATGCCTTTAATCAATTGCTTCCTTGTCTTGAGTTACATAGATCCGGCTATGGAGATTTAACAGAGATCAAAAGAGAAGGGTTTTGACTTAACAATGACAAAGGAGAGGAGAAGAAAAGATGGAGTCCTTGCTTAGGAGAAATTTCGGTAAAGAGAATAGGGGCTAGGGAATTTTCGGCACACAAATGAAAAGATGAGAGAAAAGTTTCCAACTCTCCTCCTTTAACTGAAATTGCTATGCCAAGAGTCCTTGACTTGGCCACTACTTGAACACAAGTGATAATATTATCATTTAATTATCACAAGTATTTAATTCATCCTATATCTCCTCAATTATCTTATTAAAAGAAAATTCTTATTTATCACTCATTAATCAAGTTTTAACCGAAATAAAATTCCTCCCTTACTAGGATTAGGTGCCGTTCACCCTTAGCCTTGGAAGCCAAAATAAAACCTTCAATATTTGCTTTCCAAGTGACTCGAACTCAGGTCATTTCCATAAGCCTTAAGTAACACCTTCAGGCCACTGTTCCAAGCCCGATTGTGTGTCAAATCTCACCAACTTTTTCTTTTATGGCCCTCTTGCCCTTATTTCCTATTTTGGACTTTAAAATTTGTCATTCCGGCCTTATTTCTAAGTTTCCTAAAATTTTCGATCGGCTCTATAACTTGCCATTTTTCTTACATCTTCAGGTTTCCAAAATGTTCAGGTTTCCAAAATGTTTAGGTTTCCAAAATGCTCAAGTTTCCAAAATGTTCAGGTTTCCAAAATGTTGAAGTTTCCAAAATGTTCAGGTTTCAAAAATGTTCAAGTTTCCAAAATGTTCAAGTTTCCAAAATGTTCAGGTTTCCAAAATGTTTAGGTTTCCATTTTCATGCATTTCCAGGTTTCCAAAAATATCAACAATTTATTCTTCATGCTTAAACTTGTCATTTCATACAATCAAACTGAGAATGCATAGGCCCTATTCAGGATGTTACAGTTCTACCCCCTTAAACAAAATTTCGTCCCCGAAATTTCTTAACTAAAATAATTGAGGGTATTGCTGTCGCATGGTCTCCTCTAACTCCCACGAAGCTTCTTCCGTTCCATGATTGTGCCATAGCACTTTGACTAGAGGAACTGTCTTCCTTCGTAGTACTTTCACATCACGTTCCAAGATCCGAATCGGTTCTTCCTCGTAGGATAAGTCTGGCCTTAGCTCCACTTCTTCAACAGATACAACATGCGTCGGATCCGATCGATAGCGACGTAACATGGGCACATGAAATACGTAGTGCATCTGCTGTAATTCTGGTGGCAACTCTAATTGGTATGCCACTGGCCCAACTCGCTTCAGTACTTGATAGGGCCCTACAAACCTTGGGCTTAACTTCCCTTTGCGACCGAACCTCATAACCTTCTTCCAAGGCGAGACTTTTAGGAATACTTGGTCTCCCACTTCAAACTCTATTTCCTTTCGCTTAAGGTCCGTGATACGACTTTCGCCTATCGAGGCTTCCTTCAACCGTGTCTTAATTAACTCAACCTTCTCTTTAGTTTCGCCACCCACTGGACCCAAAACCTGCTGTTCTCCTAACTTGGTCCAACAAGTAGGTGTTCTACACTTCCTTCCATACAATGCTTCAGATGGCGCCATCCAAATGTTGGCTTGATAGTTGTTGTTGTAGGCGAATTCAGCTAAAGGCAAGTAATCTTCCCAACTTCCTCGAAAATCCATTACATAACCTCTCAACATATCCTCCAACACTTAGATAACCTGCTCAGATCGCCTGTTCGATTGTGGATGAAAAGTCAGAGTGAAGTCTAGCTTAGTGCCTAAAGCTTGATGAAGTGCCTTCCAAAATCGGGATGTAAACCTTGAGTCTCTATCAGAGATGATCGACATTGGTACTCCATGCAATCTCACAATTTTCGCCACATACAACTTAGCCAAATTCCGAAGAGAATAGTCCATTCTGACTGGGATAAAGTGTGCGGACTTGGTCAAATGGTCCACTATCACCCATACCGAGTCCTTCTTAGTAGGCGTAAGGGGAAGGCCACTAATGAAATCCATGGTAATTCTCTCCCACTTCCATTGGGGAATCTCGATTGGTTGAAGCAATCCTGATGGGACTTGGTGTTCACCTTAACTTGTCGACACGCCAAACATTTCCCCACAAATTCGGCCACCTCTCGCTTTAGGTCGACCACCAAAACTGTTCCTTAGATCTCTATACGACTTGATGCCTCCGGGATGCATAGCATAAGGGCTACCATGCGCTTCCAAGAATCCTTTGTCTCAACTCCTTATTCCTCAAGATACGGACTTTTCCTTGTAGCACAATACTCCTTCATTATTGACACCATAATCCCTAATCCCCTTCTTGCATTTCTGCGCAACTTAGTACTTAAGTCATTATCAGCCAACTGTCCCTCTTTCACTTCCTTTAACCATGTGGGCCTGACTTGTAATTCCGCCAACAGACTTCCATCGTCATATAGACTTAGATGAGCGAACAAATCCCGTAGATCCGATACCACCTTCCGACTTAGGGCATCGGCTACCACATTCGCCTTGCCCGGATGATATTCTATCGAACAGTCGTAGTCTTTCAGCAATTCCACCCACCTTCGTTGCCTCAAGTTTAACTCCTTCTGAGTCAATAAATACTTAAGGCTTTTGTGGTCCGTGTAGATAACTGACCTTTCTCCATAAAGGTAGTGCCTCCAAACCTTAAGGGCGAAAACCACTGCTGCTAGTTCCAAGTCATGCGTGGGGTAGTTAACCTCATGTGGCCTTAGTTGCCGTGACGCATAAGCAACCACTTTGCCCTCTTGCATTAACACACAACCTAACCCCGTATGCGAAGTGTCACAGTACAACACAAATTCTTTTCCTGCCTCCGGCTGAATTAACACTGGGGCTTCCGTCAACACTCTTTTAAGCTTTTCAAAGCTCTCCTGCTGCTTATTCGTCCATTCGAAGGGTACTTCCTTCCTTAGCAACTTGGTTAAAGGCGTGGCTATTGACGAGAATCCTTCCACGAACCTTCTGTAATAGCCTGCCAAGCCTAAGAAACTTCGGATTTCAGCCACGGACCTAGGTGGTTTCCAATCCAACACTGCTTCGATCTTCCTAGGGTCCACTCTTATTCCTTCTGCGCACACAACATGCCCTAAGAATGCCACCTCCCTAAGCCAAAATTCGCACTTGCTGAATTTGGCATAGAGCTTCTTCTCCCTTAACACTTCCAACACGACTTGAGATGCTCATCATGCTCCTCCTCCGATTTCGAGTACACCAAAATATCATCGATGAACACAACGACGAATCTATCCAAGTAGGGTTGGAAAACCCGATTCATCATATCCATGAACGCGACTGGAGCGTTCGTCAACCCAAACGGCATCACCACAAACTCAAAGTGACCATATCTTGTCCTAAAAGCGGTCTTATGGATATCAGCCTCTTTCACCTTCAACTGATGGTATCCCGACCGTAAATCGATCTTCGAAAACACTGCAGCTCCCTTCAGCTGATCGAACAAGTCATCGATCCTTGGCAAGGGATACTTATTCTTAATGGTCAGCTTATTCAACTGACGGTAGTCTATGCACATACGCATAGTTCCATCCTTCTTCTTCACAAATAACACCGGTGCTCCCCACGGAGACACACTGGGTCGAATGAACCCACGATCCAACAGTTCTTGTATCTGAGCCTTGAGCTCCACTAACTCCTTTGGTGCCATTCGGTATGGAGCGATTGACACAGGAGCTGTCCCTGGTAGCAAATCAATCCCAAATTTCACATCCCTGTCTGGAGGTATTCTCGATAACTCCTCTAGAAACACATCCACGAAGTCCCTTACCGTCCTAACTCCATTAATACCTTCCTCCTTTCCACCTATCGCACTTACGAAAGCTAAGAACGCCTCGCAACCTTTCTTAACCATCTTCTCAACCTTCAGTGCCGAAACTACATTGGACAAGTAGTTCCTCCTTTCTCCGATCATTACTACCACTTCATCCTCTGGGGTTCTTAGTTCCATACGTTTAGCGCACAATCCAACACAGCTTGGTGTTCTACTAACCAATCCATTCTGAGTATAAGCTCAAACTCTCCGAAGGGTAACTCCATTAAGTCCGCCGAAAGTTCACTCCCTCGAATCTCTAGGGTACATTCGAAAGATCTTGTCTACCACTATAGTTTGGCCTAATGGGCTTACTACGGTCATCCGCCTATCAGGAAGCTCAGAGTCTAGGCCTAGTGTTTCCACTACACTACTTGCAACATAGGAATGGGTCGAGCCCACATTAATCAAAGCAAAGTAGGGTTTGTCAAAATAAAGAACGTCTTGTTATAACATCCGTGCTGCCTCTATCTTCCCTTCAAATAACCGCATAAACCAAACCCGATTGTCTTACATTGGCATTAGCATTAGTACCTCGACCACGTGTTCCACGGCCTCGCCGAACCACCACCTCGATTACTCGAACCACGACCCGCTGAGGCTATCGTCGCCTATATCGGTCAGCTAGCATTCGAATCGCCATCGGCTCTCATCTGATTGTTTGGGACAATCTTTAAGCATATGGTCCTTGGACCCACACTTGAAACATCCTCCCGTCTTTCTCCAACACTCTCCTGTGCTTCTTCCCACAATGCTCACAAGGGCGAATCTGCCAAATTTTGCCGGCTTGTTGATTTCGTGGCCCATCAACCCTAGGCCTTTTGTAACCCTTTCCAGATGGCCCAAATCCTCTTTTGGCCTTATTCTTATCCACGGCCTCCTTAGTAGCATCCTTAATCCCCTCGGCCACCTTGGCCTTTTCCACCAAAGCCGAGAATTTTCGCTCCTGATGCGGTGCTATCAACAGTCTCAGGTCGTCTCTCAGTCCGTCCTCAAAATAGACACAGCGTTCATGCTCAGTTGCCACTACCCCTCAAGCATAGCGGCTCAGTCTCAAGAATTCTACCTCATATTCTGCGACTGACTTCCTCCCTTGTACCAACCCTAGAAAAGCCTTCCTTTGCTCATCTCAGATACCTAGTTCCACATACTTCTTCCAAATGCCTCTTTAACATATTCCTGTGTCAAATTTTCACCGTGGTACCATCACGAGCAGTTAACCACCACTGATACGCTTCATTGCGTAACAACGCCACCATCCCTTTCAACTTTTCCTCTCGAGTCAGGTCAAGCTCATCCATGATATGCTCCGTTGCTTCCAAACCAAGATTTCACCAGACTTGGGTGCCACATTAGATACTCCTCAAACATTTTTGCTCCATTAGCTCGGAGCCGCTCAGTACCGACTTTCGGTTTCCTGAATTTCCTCCTGCACCTGCCACTAATTCCAAAACTCGCAAAGACCTGACTGCGACACAAGATCTTCCCCGTCTAAGCCTGCTGCTCAACATTAACAGTTGGGGGTGGTGGTGGCGGTGGCATTTCATTGTCGGACCCTTGACCCGACCTAACGGGTTTCGACACGGTTATCCTTCCTCTTCCTCGACCACGACGACCATGTCCTCTAGAGCTCATTTTCTAACGTCGAGATCTGATTAAGAAATTTTTATGAATTAGTCATTGTTCCACTTATTTACTAGCGAAGGAGTTTTATGAAAGGGGATTTAAGAGTGGTTCTTTCGTATCATACAAACACACAGTCTTTTCCATTCATTCATTCATCCATCAAACAAGTATGAACTTCCATTCATTCAGAGAAACATTGTAGTTTTTGTTGTTGTTGTTGTTATTTTCCACTACCCAGGGTATTTTCGTAATTTTGTCCTATAGGGGTATTTTCGTAATTTATCAAAATAAGGTTCCTTGGTGATTTTGTCAAAAATTATTTTGGAAATTCCAAAATCTCGGGGTAATTTGGAAAAATTTTAAAATCTGAGGGTATTTCGGTAATTTTTAGCCTCAGGGTATTTTGGTAATTTTTCACAAATCAGGGTAAATTTGTAAAATTTAATAAATTTGGGGTATTTAAAAAGTTGTAAAATTTTGAGGGTTCTTTTCGAAAATGGTTCCTTCAAAAATGAGGATGTTGCAAAAATTTGGAAATTAGGGTCATTTTGGTAATTTTGTACGTTAGGGGCAATTTTGTAATTTTCCAAAATCAAGGTATTTTGATATTTTACAAATTAGGGTTTTTGAATGTTTATAAAATAAGGAAATTTTGGTAAAGCTATTGAGTAGTTGAACATTTTACAAACCAAGGGCGTTTTGGTAATTTCACCCCTAAGGGCATTTTTGTAATTTTTGCAAATCAGGAGTTTTTCAGGAAATATTGTAAAAATAATTTTTTTAGATTTAAAAGAAAGTGTTAAAAGTTTGAAAAACTAGGGTTTGTTGTTTTGTTCTCTCTTCTTCTTCTTTTTTTAAAAAACATGGCTAGTTCCCTTTCGGGTTTTAGTCATTATGTTTAGCCTATGACCGAGCCCTCTTGGTCAGGGTGAACCAAAGCTACGCACCAGGCAGGATTCGTGTGGAGAGGAGGTGAGTCACGCGGACTGCTTAAATACCAAGCTCCCACCGAAACCATTCCTAGACACGCCGCATGAGGTTGCCACACCACCGAGCCTTCGGGTTAGGGTGAACCGAAGCTACGCACTGTAGGATTCCTGCGAAGAGGAGGTGAGTCACTAGGACTGCTTAAATACCAGGCTCTTTCGGATCGAATCTTAGACATGCGTACAAGGGTTACCACACCACTAGCTCAGTGACTTAGCCATAGGTTGGTTCAGTGCATTAAGTCTTATGTGGTTTGTGTTTGAGTAGTCTAATCCTAGGGTTCAAGTTCCTTTCTATTCTACTCTACGTTCCATGCCTTTTCTACCCTTATACAGTTCACAGAATCATACATAGAGTTAGGGGTACTTACCTGGTGGACTGCGGGTCGGAGACTTAGGTGCCATGTTAGAAAACCTGCTTATTTTCAAAGAAAATCATTTGGGCTCGAATTCAAAACGTTTTGGGCCTTAGCCCATAGGCCGAGAGTTTAAAACTGGGCTCTGATACCAAATTGAAACACCCCACACCCTACCACGAGCCCGAACCGGATCCGTATGTTCCTAAAATAAACTGGGTTCAATAAGTTTCGATACTTAGAGAAATTTTAAAAAAAATATTTAGAAAATGTTGTTGTGGATCGGTCTTAGATTGGAAACCCATTTAGTTAAATTTTTAAATCCAATTTTATTAAGGTGACAAATAATTTTTAAGGTTTTAAAAAAAAAACACTTAACTTTAATCATAATAGTTCGTAACATAATAATTTAAAGTGAAGCAGAATAAGAAAATCCACTGGGCCTTATGGCCTTATTGCATCAAATAAAACCCAAAAATGAAATTAAAGGTACTAAACATAAATAAGTGAAGTCCAAATTTAAATAGAATCTTCAAATGGATCATGGCCACCTCAAGGTCTACCGTCCCGGTCCGTCACTGTTCATCACCTGAAAATATTTCCCACAATGGGGTGAGCCAACGGACTCAATGTGCACACAGTACTAACATTCAACAAATCGGCATACATGTTCAAATCAAATTCATATAAAATAAATAATGATGCAACCCAAACCCAAGCCTAATGGTCCATCCGCTACACACCACCAGCATTCGCCGGTCACACCGTGGGACTACTAAGTCAACCCTCTATCCGCTACACACCATCGAAGGCGATCATTGCAATGACGCGTGCTCATCGCCTATATAATTTGTGTCATAGACACCATATTCAAAATAATGTAACCGGTTACCAAATTCAGATTTTTGTAATCGGTTACCATATAACGTTGGTGAGACCAAGTCAACACCTTCATATAACGCTGGTGAGACCAAGTCAACACCTCTTCCCTTTCACATAAATCCCAATGCCCCAAAAATTTATATATATCATGCATAACTTACTTAATTTCATATTCAAATACATATATTCGCATGTTATAAAATAACATATTTCACAATCCTATCGTAAGTAGGAAACGTGCACGAGTACTTTTGTACCACTTTAGGTACTTAGCCATATTCACATACTTTAGTATAATCATATAATAAAAGTAATTGCCATATGAAATATCGAAAGTTAGTGTGCGTACACAACTGATTTGCTTAAAAAGGTTCCTTGAGATCTCGAAAATCCCGATCTAACTTTAGATCTGTTAACCCCTATATTCGGCCATCATATAATACACATTAATAAACCTATTTGGCTTAAAACAAAACCAAATCCTAGTAGGATTTGTAAAAAGACTCACCTTTGCCGATTTGGTGTTTATACAATTCCCGAAAACTTGGGTTTTCCTTTACCTGATATTCGGCCAACCTTGAATCTCAATATGGGTTAGTTTTCGGCTTTTTAATAATTAAAGAATTAATCAAAGTAATCACACAAGCCTTGGCCGAATGTGTCTCACCTTAATTTCCTTGAATCCAAAATCCTGAAAACTCTTCCTTTGGTATTCGGTCGAGAGACATAAAAGAGGTTATTTTCTTAAATCTTGATTAAACGAATTAGAAGAACAAGAATTAATTGTTCTTACCTTAGATCCTTGATCTTTATATTCGGTAATTGTGGAAACCTGAGATCCCTTGTATATTCGGCCATGATTAAGAATAGGGATTAGGCCTTTTACTTTCGGCAACTAGAAAAGAAAGAAAGGAAATTGAATGGCTTAACCTTACCTTGATGCCTTTAATCAATTGCTTCCTTGTCTTGAGTTACAGAGATCCGGCTATGGAGATTTAACAGAGATCAAAAGAGAAGGGTTTTGGCTTAACAATGACAAAGGAGAGGAGAAGAAAAGATGGAGTCCTTGCTTAGGAGAAATTTCGCAAAGAGAATAGGGCTAGGAATTTTCGCACACAAATGAAAAGATGAGAGAAAAGTCTCCAACTCTCCTCCTTTAATCGAAATTGCTATGCCAAGAGTCCTTGACTTGGCCACTACTTGAACACGAGTGATAATATTATCATTTAATTACCACAAGTATTTAATTCATCCTATATTTCCTCAATTATCTTATTAAAAGAAAATTCTTATTTATCACTCATTAATCAAGTTTTAACCGAAATAAAACTCCTCCCTTACTAGGATTAGGGACCGTCCACCCTTAGCCTTGGAAGCCAAAATAAAACCTTCAATATTTGCTTTCCAAGTGACTCGAACTCAGGTCATTTCCATAAGCCTTAAGTGACACCTTCAGGCCACTGTTCTAAGCCCGATTGTGTGTCAAATCTCACCAACTTTTTCTTTTAAGGCCCTCTTGCCCTTATTTCCTATTTTGGACTTCCGGCCTTATTTCTAAGTTTCCTAAAATTTTCGATCGGCTCTGTAACTTGCCATTTTTCTTACATCTTCAGGTTTCCAAAATGTTCAGGTTTCCAAAATGTTTAGGTTTCCAAAATGTTCAAGTTTCCAAAATGTTTAGGTTTCCAAAATGTTCAAGTTTCCAAAATGTTCAGGTTTCCAAAATGTTCAAGTTTCCAAAATGTTCAAGTTTCCAAAATGTTCAGGTTTCCAAAATGTTTAGGTTTCCATTTTCATGCATTTCCAGGTTTCCAAAAATATCAACAATTTATTCTTCATGCTTAAACTTGTCATTTCATACAATCAAACTGAGAATGCATAGGCCCTATTCAAGATGTTACATACCCACATATTTATTGTCACATGGAATGAATAACATACCCAAATATTCTCCTTCACAATAGTCATCACAAGCTTATGGTACATGTCATATCATCTCCTAAATGTTCATATTTCACAATTGCACAAGCGCACATGTATCAAATTTAATTATGGGCGTGAGAATTCTTACTCTCATAATTTAGAGTAGGGGTTTAGGCTACCTCTAAATTCCCAGTTGCATAATTAATCATCTACGAGTAGCTATTCCAAAGCAGTCACCAAAAATATGCTTTCATCGAAAAACTGAAAGTATAGACAAGCTTTCCTTTTCCTTTATCTCTACTATTTGAAGGTCCTATTAACTCCTACACTTCAACAATACAAACCATACAAGCAAAAAATCAACAATCAGTCATCAACTCACCTTAAACCACAAAAAATAATAGCCTAAGCTACATTCACTTATTAACCGAAACCTTTAACATGGAAACTTTAAATTCGAATATCTTGGCCTATACTTAATCTTTTCATAAGAAATGAATTTCATTCATCTACATATTCATCTTTGACTAATTCCCTACCTTTAAACTACAAAAAACTACATGTTTTAAGATATCGACATTTTTGACAAGTTTTGGCCATTATGACTAAAATTTATTAAAACTTGAGATATTATTAACGAAACTTCAATATAGCGGTACAAAGCTTCAAATCAAGTTAAAACAAGTTGAAAACACATTGAAACCAGATTTTAATCCACAATCCCAAAATTTACCATTAACAACCAAATTTTGGGTTTTAATTAAAACATGCATTTTAAGGGCTAACAATTCAATTTAAGTGATTAGATATCTTTTAATAGTATTTGAAAGACGAATGGCTACATTGAATGTAAGAAAAATGAGCTTTGACACAAGTCCAAGAAAACCCACTGTTGAAGAAGAAGATGAAATTAATAAGGTTTTAGGATGTTTTCTTGAATATTTATGAAGGTTAATGCTTTGGGAATGATGGAAATCAAAGTTATGTAGTTTGGAAATCAAAACCCAATTAGGAAAGCAAAGGAGAGCAAGGGACAAAAATATTATGGAGCAGGAGAAAGCTATCATAAAAAATAAGCTGAGAATGAGGGGTTTTTTAGGTTGAGTTTAAAATTCTAGTCTAATTACTTCATAAAAACTCTCAGTTTTGACTCTTTTACAAATCAGTCCTATTTTCAAAATTAAAGGTATTTAAAACTCATTTTTAGAAATTCACTCAATTTCCAAATAGCCATTGTCGAAAACATTATCGATTACCAACCCTATGGAATTTCAAGCACATATAAGCTAAAATTCCTAAAATACCCTAGAAATTTCTAGGCCCAATTTTGGGGTGTTACAATATGCCCTTAATGGCATCTCAAACAACATTCAAACATGTACACATTCATACATTCAAACAATCTCACATTTAGTACCCTATCAATCAAATAAATCATGAGATAAGCCTTACCAAAATCATTTAAAGATAGCATATGCACAATATATATCACTCTATAATTATGTACCAACAAAAACTACTACTAGCATATATTCCCGCAACCATCAAGCCATTATGCAATTAACGATAACTAGTTTAGAAAATAAAATCAACATGACCATGTTCAAACCAACCATATACATTATTTACATGAAGTCCAAAATACCAACGAAATTCTAAAATAAAGCATTATAACCAAAATGATCCTAAGTACATGCCAAGACCAAAATGAACACATCACCAACTATTGAGTTCGGGATTACCGTTGGATGCTGAGTCATTGATCAAAATATTAAGTACTTAACCTGTGCGGGGAAAAACAAAATCGTAGACTCAGTAAACTCATTGGTTATTATATAATCTAAACATCAAAACATAATACATGTCATAAATATGCTTAAATTAAATAGCGATTATATATATCACACAAGTCCAATATACCTATTAACATAGCCATTATTCTTTACAAACTCATTATAGTAATATTACGACATAACGATCATAGTTCATGAATCACTTAATAGCGCAACACTTATAATGGCACATTCCATATCAATTTCCAAACTTAAGAATTCATTTATAATAATCATTCAATAATCACAATTCAATCCACCATTTCATGTTCCATTTCACATTTTAATTCCGTTCCTCATCACTTGCTATTTCAATATCAAATATCTCAAAATTTACCTTTAATTTCCCTATTAACATGACTCGGACTCGAACAGATACACAGATCCAACTAGCACACTATTTTGGCACCCAATGCCTCCTTAAATAAATCTGAAGCAAATAATTGCTCCCAGTGCTATCAATAAGTTTAATACCCAATGTCCTATCGGTTAAACAAAAGAAAATTGGCAGCCAATGTCTCATCGAATCGTAGTCAAAGTAATCCCTAAACTCTTCTTATCCTATGACATGCCAACTATATCTGACTCTACCCGAATAGTTAATAGGGTTTTCATTTCATAATTCAATACCAACCAATGTCCCAATTCACATTTGTTTTCAATATGTAATCATTTACCCAACAAATATAGCAACCACAATAATTCAATACATACTAAATTTTCACATTTATAGAAAATAAACATATTTCACAAATATACTCAATTTATCCTCATCCTCATCAATTGATTCAAATCATCTCAAACGAATAGGGAATCTCACCTTATAATCTTATCATGAATAAATAAATCAATATGCAGTTATTTATAAGTATGTTTGGATTATAGAAACACAAATCATGAACTCTGAGCTATTCGTCAACGACTTTGTATTGTCCTTGCTTTTTCGAGGAATCCGGGTCGACATTAGCTACGAATTAAATTAACAAAATATTTCATCAACATACTACCATTTTTACATTCAAATTCTACTTTATGTAACTTTTTCATTAAATGCAATTTAGTCTCTAAAATTGACACTAAGATACCGCTCAAATTTAACCCCTATTTTTTATATTAATTTCACTCTAGGCCTAATTTAACTTCCTATATCACATTTTAACACTAAATTCAAATTTTATATATTTCCAAAAGCTTCAAATATCTAACAATTGAAACTTCCTAATCCTTTGAGAATACAGAAAATTTTAACATGGGTTTGCTAGCTTGAGTTATCGAGATTCCGAAAACATAAAAATTACATGAAAATGACTAAATTGAACTAACCAAACTAAAACTTGAAAAATTGAAGTGCTAGCCCTGAGGTCCTTTTCTTCCCCCTTAATATTTTGGCCTAATGAAAGAAAAATGGAAAATGCATTTGGTTTTCCACTAGCTTTAGGTTTTATAACTTTTTATTCCATTTTTATTTTATATTATTATTTACTTATTTTTATAATATAAAAACATACATATTATTATGCTATAACAGGCCACCATGTTCTTAGTAAGGGTTCATTTCTTTATAAGTCCCATACTAAAATCCCAATTAAAGATTCCTTAAAATTTGCACTTTTGACACTTTTATGATTTAGTCCTTACATGCTGACATTTTTATTATTTAGTTCTTACACGATAATTTATCCCTAATTCAATCCAATTACCCAACCAAGATTCAATTCACTTTGATATAACTTCGTAAGTATTTAATAAAAATATTTATGAGTTTAATTTACAGAAATGGGGTTTCAAAACCATACTTCCCGACACCACTGATTTATGGGTCAATACAAGATTATTTGGTTGAAAGCTAAAAAATATCAAGGATCCGCTTATCCAAAAGCACATGTATGATTTCATTCTAAGGTTTATTGCTATAAATATCACAAACTGGGTCAGTTTTCAATTTTTAAATTTATGTTGTGCAAGAAAATTGTGTTTAAATTGATTTTTTTCCAACACGTATATGCCTACGTAAGAAATTTTGATTGGTGCCAGCGGGTTGGAAATATATCGAGAAGGAACGAGATTCCATTGACTAACATTCTCAAGGTAGATTTTTTTTATGGTTAGGCATTGACTTTCTTCGTCCATTTCCTTTCTTTTGGTACAAGTACATTTTTGTGGTTGTTGACTACGTGTCCAAGTGGGTAGAGGCCAAGGCATATCCAACAAATGATTCCAAGATAGGAATGCGTTTCTTAAAAAAGCATATATTCACGAGATTTGGCACTCCAAGGACCATAATGACGAGGGATCCTACTTCATGAAGAAATGGTTGAAGTGGTTACTTGACTAAAATGACGTGAAGCATAAGGTTGCTACCATTTACCATCCACAAACGAATGGGCAAGCTAAGTTCGTGGATAAAGAAATAAAAGGTATACTTGAGACGGTGGTGTGTCCAAATAACAAAGATTGGTCCAAGAGACTTGACGATGCTCTATAGGCTTGTTGAACTGCCACGCCCTAGATTTTATTTATTTATGTGCAATAGTTTATGTCACAAGGGAATTAATGGTTTAGTGGCTTAGTTTGTTAGTTGTTTCCATAATGTCCCAAGTTCAAGACCCCACAAGCATAGATTTTTAGTACATTTTTTGACAATTTTGAGCTAGTGTGAACACTCTTGTCGTCCAACACATATTGTCATGCAAGAGAAGATTCTTTCCTTGATTACAAGGTCAACCTTCCTAAAGTTCTCCCCTTTTCACACCCATTATCCACTTTTTGTGTCATTATCCCCTTAACTTGCCAAAACCTCTCCCTTACCTTACCTTTGTTGGCCATTGAATCTAGACACTCCTCATTTCAATTTTGTTTTCTCTTGTTTTCTCGCCTCCTCTCCTTTAACTGCACCACCACTTTGCTGCTCCATTCTTCTCTTCTTTTCTTCCTTTTTACCACCTTATTAGTTATTTTTTACTCATTTCTATTCCACTTCACCACCACACAAGGCCTTCGCACCTCCATCACACCACCGCCTCTCCTCTTCGTCGTCACATCGCCGCTGTCGGCCACTACAAAAATTCTCTATTTTCTTCTGTTCTTCTCCTCTTTTCGATACTCATCTCTGTAATCCCTCAATTTTATTTTTATTTATTCAAATATCACTTATTATATTATATTTCTAACTCATTATTTTGTGCGTTTTAGTGTCGAATCATCCTTTTAGTCGATTTTTAGGAAATATTGTTGAGCCTTTTCCCTCCGTTATTATGTAAGTATAGAAGATCCTCTAATTCATGCCTTTTTTATGCTATTATTTCGATTAGGATGTTACTAACACTTTGTTTACCGTGCCTTCATGAAGTGACATTCAAAAATCTTAGAATTGTATTCTATTTGTAAAAGTGTGTGATTTAACAATCATTGTATAAGTCTCAACGAATCACAATTATTTTCATCAAGGGTTGTTTATTTATTTCTTTAATTTATACTAACACGGGTATTTGGTCAAAATCATAGTGCCTCAACAATCGGACCTGACTCATATATGTCGACAGAATAGGGTTACAGAGCATTACCATAGAAACAAATCATTTAAAACATGCATTTCGTACAACATTATAACCGTATTAAATACCATTACAAACCGTCCTATACATGCCATTATAAACCTTAGCCAAAATTCTCGACAATTACTGAATTGTCTAATGGTTATTGTGATAGATCTCTGACGAACTTCCAACCGATTGAACATCCGATAATCTATAAAGTAAAGGAAAATATGTAACACCCCAAACCCGCCCATGCGTTACAACCGGATCTGGTATGTCACATGAAGAAAGTGTTTAAAGAACTTGTGACATTAATTTATTATAGTTAAGAAAAACAAGTTTGTTTAGAAATATTTAATAGAAATACTACTAGTGTTTGAAAGGCTGATTGAAGAATAGATATTTGAACTAGTGATCTTTTAAAACTGTAACTTTTGAAAATGTTGTTGATAATTCGAAAGAAACTTTGAGTTAAATTATTTGTACAATTTTGTTATGAAATCCATTTATTAATCAATTTTGGAAAAATCGTTATATATGATTTTAGAAAATCCCCTTTTAAAACATTCCAAGCAAGATAATAAGTACGACTAAACATAAAGCAAAATAAAAATATCCCAGGGGCCTTATTACAACTTTAAAACCCAAAATAGTAAAAGTAACGAATTAAAACGGAAAAGAAGTTTAGTAATGTTCGAAAACATTATTTCCAAAGTATGGCCTCCACCGAGTCATCCATGGGCCTAAGTCCTCGTCACTGAGCATTACCTGCAAGGGTTGAGAAAAAGGGGTGAGTTATAAGAACTTAGTGTATAATCCCCTTACCGTCATCCACTAGGCCTGAACCTATAAAGCAACATCTTGGGCCTGAGCTCATATAGCATAATCTTGGGCCGAATCGCATTTACATAACAATAAGAATATGCAATGTATGCAACCCAACCCATCCATCCATCACACCCTCGACCAGCCAATCACACCTGTGGGGATCAAGTTAATCCACCCTGGCGCTCACACCAAATTTGCAATCAAGCTGCTATTTATAATATTTTTGTGGTCAAGACATCGAAATCATAATTAAGCACGATAGTAAACAAATTGTGGCAATGCCACCAGGCTACACTGCTCTCCATACAATTTTTCCCATTCCATGCAATATGTCAAAATGCAACATACATAATAAAATAAAATATCCATATATATAACAACCATTAATCTAGTAAATTATTACGATGAATCAGCCCATTTAAGAAATTTAATTATTTGGCCCACTAAGGCATTCTATCAATTCGGCCCATTAAGGCATTCTAGCAATTTGGACCATAGGGGCATTTTCGTAAATTGACACTTTAAAGATGTTTAAGCAATTCGGTCCGTTAACGCATTTTGATAAAAACGGTCCATTGAGGGTATAATCATAATTTGGCCCATAAGGGCATTTTTGTAATTTAACAAATTTTATATCGATTTTAATAGATTTTAGAAATAATGATGTTTAAGCCAATTACTCGATTCATGCTTTATTACAATTATTAGACTTGTAAAACAACAACGATCTATTCTTCCAACATAATATTGAATCACGAATCTACGGAATTTTGGTGTGAGATTACACACCTGATCACGGTAAGGACTAAGCTTTCTTGATCGTCGACACCTAAAACATCATTACACTCAATTAACCAACAAACGAGATTTTCTTAATCCAAATATCTAAATCTAACAATCTAATGAAATACTTACCCTCAGTATCGTGAATGACCATGATTTGTCTATTCTCACCGGATGATGGTCCACAACCCAGTGGAAAATCCCAAACTGTTGACACTGCCCTTCGTTTAAATTTAGGAGTAGGAATTATGGGATCACTTTCCTTCAGTTCCCTTAGCGCTATCCCCTTCAACCGATTATCCTTTGTATCCATAAGTAAAAACCCGATAAGTAATGTACGACAGTGAGATCGGCACACAAGGGGGTTTCGGCTCTTACCACAAATTCTTAAAGTCCCTGACGATTAGAATAAAAAGAAAGGGATTTGTATTCTCTTTATGGAACTCGGTTTGATCAAAAGAGAGTCGAGTACGGGTAGATTTGGCTATAGCACAATGGTAGATGAAGAAAAGATTAGTTGAACAGAAAAGAAAGGAAAATGTCAATGCTATCTTCCCAATGGAATTCACAAGATCAATCAAAATAATTATGACCAAGAATCGCCTTACCTTGACTACTCACAAATCAACAGAGAAAAGTAAATCGATCAACTACGGTTAAATATCTACAAGATGTCGTCACCAAAAAGAGGAGAGTAAAGGAAGTGAAGTTTCGGTCTAGAGATGTAACAAAATAGTCGAATATTAAGGGTCCAACATTCGGTCATGTTAGAAAAGAAGATGAAAGAATGAGAATGTAACCACTTACTCAATTCGGCCAAGGAAGAAATGCCTAACATGCAATAATGGAGAAGAGATAAAGTGTTAAAAGGTTCGGCTATTTAGAGAGAATTGAACAAAGAAGTTTTGGCCACTAAGTAGTATCGATTAAATAATAAGAGAGAATGGTTTAAGAAAACATGAAAAGAAAAAAGATATGGAAAAAGAAGTGTCAAATAGTTTCGGCTAACACCAAGGAAAAAAAATGAACAAAAATGGCTTGAGTGTTTCGGCAAGTGAAGGAAAAGATTGGAAAAAGTGCACCAAAAGGAATTAAAGCCTTCCCTGCACAAAACTTGCAAAAAGACCAAAAGAATTTCAGCTCTCAAAATCCCTTACCAAAACCGAATGCACTTCCCACCAAAGAGACCACCTTTGATTGGCACTTCTCCCCCATGGACTTCCCAAATTTCGGCCAACATCCCCCTTTCATCTCAATTCCTTATTTCTTACCAAAAAGATCATGGTTGACCAAATTCTTTCCCTATGCAACTCCTAATATTCGGCCAACATGTTCCCTCCCCTTTATCTCTTACCTTTATTTCTTTCCTTGTTTTTCCCTTGTCTTCCTCCTTACCATATTCCTTATTCTTATTTCCATCATTAGAAAGTCTTCCTTTCCTTATTTATAGCCATGGCCGACACTTTGGAAAGAAACACAAAAATAAATCAAAAAATTTGCACTAGGTGGGATTCAAACTCCGCCCCTTCAGCCCCTTCAAGTGACGCCTCACCACCTTGCTACTAGCACCTCTTGTGCTAGCAAGTTACTCAATTATTCCCTTATGCTAGACGCCACGTGCCTTTTCCCCATTTAAGTGCTTCAACACTAAAATTTCCTATAGCCTAGCTTGAACCCAAAACTTTCTAGAAACCCCGTAACTTTCCAAAATCACCTTCCTAATAAGTCCAACTTGAAATAATGTCATTCTCTTGTTCTCAAAAATTTTAAACCCTCCTACATCCAAGGCCCATTAAGCCCAATTCTACTAGGCCTAATTTTAGGATGTTACAAATCTACCCCCTTAAAGAAATTTCATCCTCGAAATTTTCAACTATAGGAACAGTCGCACATCCTAATCTACATCACTACGCTTACGTTGTGCACTCTGATACTAAAACACTAATTCACTTTCTATCTTAATCTTGGAAGCTCTTCACACCATCAAATATCTAACATTAGAAGCAAATAGGTATCTAACACACATACATAAAATTTCCTATGCTTAAACACCATAAAAAAATGTACCCAACTTGTTGGTGATAGAACAATCCCGAGCCTTATGCTCCTTAGACCCGTATCTCAAACATGCTCCTAACCTCCTCCAGCACTCACCCAGATGATGCCTTCTGCAATATTTGCAAGCCAAAAAGTTTGGACGTGCCTTAACATGATTCAGAGAACGAGACTTTGACTCTAAAGAACTACAATCCCTCTTCTTCTTACAATCCATGCACCAAACCCGAAGTGCCTCAGCGATTCCTCTAATCTCCTTTAAAACCTCCCTAACTAGCTGAGGTAAATCATCGGCTCTAGCTTGGTCATGAGACCCCATCTCATTCTCGGGCGATGCTGACGCCTCCTTTTCGGGCACACGCCCTAATTTTGAGGATCCAACCTCAGTACCCCATCCCCTATCATGACCACGTGTACCTCTTTCATGTCCTCTAGTGCTCATGTTTACTAAGTCGACTTAATCTAATTAAAAGTCTAATAAATTAGTATGCTATTCAATGTTTATTAAAGAATGTTTTATGGAGTATAAGAAGTAAAGTTGTTTTCGCAAAATGTATCTTAAAGTCTCAATCTCTATAGTTTTAGCTCCTAATGCTAAAAGTTCTAGAGTATTTCTAATTTGTGAAGTTTTCTTATCATAATCATATCACAATAATCATAAAATGAAAACAAAACTTACTGACTTGGTGCCGGATTCCTCGTGGTGCCATACTTCTTCTAAAACATGTATTTATAAATTAAAATTCAAATAGCTTTGGAAGATGCTTTTGAACCCAAACCACAGTCGAGTTTTGTAACAGGGCTCTGATACCATAAAATGTAGCACCCCAAACTCGACCCATACATTACGACCGGATCTGGTATGTTACATGAAGAAAGTGTTTAACGAACTTGTGACATTAATTTGTTATAGTTTAGAAAAACAAGTTTGTTTAGAAATAATTGATAAAAATACTACTAATCTTTGAAAGGCTAATTGAAGAATCGATATTTTAACTAGTGATCTTTTAAAACCGTAACTTTTGAAAATGTTGTTGATAATTCGAAAGAAACTTTGAGTTATATTATTTGTACAAGTTTCTTATGAAATGCATTTATTAATCAATTTTGAAAAATTATATTTATGATTTTAGAAAATCCCTTTTAAAACATTTCAAGCAAGATAATAAGTACGACTAAACATAAAGCGAAATGAAAATATCCCAGAGGCCTTATTATAACTTTAAAACCTAAAATAGAAAAGTAATGAATTAAAATGGAAAAGAAGTTTACTAATGTTTGAAAACATTATTTTTCAAACTATGGCCTCCACCAAGTCATCCAAGGGCCCAAGTCCTCGTCACTGAGCATTGCCTACAAGGGTTGAGAAAAAGGGGTGAGTTACAAGAACTCAGTGAATAATCCCCTTACCGTCACCCACTGGGCCTGAACCCGTAAAGCAACATCTTGGGCCTGAGCCCATATAGCATAATCTTGGGTCAATGCCCATTTACATAACAATATAAATATGCAATGTATGCAACCCAACCCATCCATCCATCACACCCCCGACCAGCAAATCACACCGGTGGGGATCAAGTCAACCCACCCGCCGCTCACATCAAATTTGCAGTCAAGCTGCTATTTATAATATTTTCATGGTCAAGCCACCGAAATCATAGTTAAGCATGATAGTAAACAAATTGTGGCAATGCCACCAGGCTACACTACTCTCCATACAATTTTTCACATCCCATGCAATATGTCAAAATGCAACATACATAATAAAATAAAATATCCATATACATAACAACCATTAATCTAGTAAATTATTATGGTGAATTGGCCCATTTAAGAAATTTAATAATTAGGTCCACTAAGGCATTCTAGCCAATCGGCCCATTAAGGCATTCTAGCAATTCGGCCCATAAGGGCATTTTTGTAAATCGGCACTTTAAAGATGTTTAAGCAATTCGATCCGTTAAGGCATTTTGATAAAAATGACTCATTGAAGGTATATTCATAATTCGACCCATAAGGGCATTTTCGTAATTTAACAAATTTTATACCGATTTTAATAGAATAATAATGTTTAAGCTAATTACCCAATTCATGTTATATTACGGTTATTAGACTTGTAAAACAACAACGATCTATTCTTCAAACATAATATTGAATCACGAATCTATGAAATTTTGGTGTGAGATTACACACCTGATTACGGTAAGGACTAAGCTTTCTTGATCATCGGCATCTAAATCATCATTACACTCGATTAACCAACAATCGAGATTTTCTTAATCCAAATATCTAAATCTAACGATCTAATGAAATACTTACCCTTAGTATCGTTAACGAACACGATTTGTCTATTCTCACCGGATGATGGTCCACAACCAGGTGGAAAATCTCGAACTGCCGACAATGCCCTTCGTTTCAACTTAGGAGTAGGAATTATGGGATTGCTTTCCTTTGGTTCCCTTAGCATTATCCCCTTCAACCGATTATCCTTTGCATCCATGAGTGAAAACCCGATAAGTAATTACGACAGTGAGATCAGCAAACAAAAGGGTTTCGTCTCTTACCACAAATTCTTAAAGTCCCCGATGATTAGAATACAATGAAAGGGATTTGTATTCTCTTTATGGAACTCGATTTGATCAAAAGAGAGTCGAGTACGGGTAGATTCGGCTATAGCACAATGGTAGATGAAGAAAAGATTAGTTGAATAGAAAAGAAAGGAAAATGACAATGCTATCTTTCCAATGGAATTCACAAGATCAATCAAAATAATTACGACCAAGAATCACCTGACCTTGACTACTCACAAATCGACATAGAAAAGTAAATCGGTCTTTGGTTAAATATCTACAAGATGCAGTCACCAAAAAGATGAGAGTAAGGGAAGTGAACTTTCGGTCTATAGATGAAGCAAAACAGTCGAATATTAAGGGTCCAACATTCATCAGGTTAGAAAAGAAGATGGAAGAATGAGAATGTAACCACTTACTCAATTTGGCCCAGGAAGAAATGCCCAACACGCAAGAATGGAGAAGAGATAAAGTGTTAAAAGGTTCGACTATTTAGAGAGAATTGAACAAAGTAGTTTTGGCCACTAAGTAATATCGATTAAAGAATAAGAGAGAATGGTTGAAGAAAGGGTGAAAAAGAAAAGAGGAAATGGAAAAAGATGTGTTGAGTAGTTTCTGCTAACACCAAGGAAAAGATGAACAAAAATGGCTTGAGTGTTTGGCAAGTGAAAGAAAAGATTGGAAAAAATGCACCAAAAAGAATTAAAGCCTTCCATGCACAAAACTTGCAAAAAGACCAACAGAATTTCAGCTCTCAAAATCCCCTTAGCAAACCGAATGCACTCCCCACCAAAGAGACCACCTTTGACCGACACTTCTCCCCCATGCACTTCCCAAATTTCGGCCAACATCCTCCTTTCATCTCAATTCCTTTTTTCTTACTAAAAAGATTATGGTTGACCAAATTTTTTCCCTATGTAACTCCTAATATTCGGCCAACATGTTCCCTCCCCCTTATCTCTTACCCTTATTTCTTTCCTTATTTTTCCCTTGTCTTCCTCCTCACCATATTCCTTATTCTTCTTTCCATCATTAGAAAGTCTTCCTTTCCTTATTTATAGCCAAGGCCGACACTTTGGAAAGAAGCACAAAAATAAATCCAAAATTTGCATTAAGTGGAATTCGAACTCCACCCATTCAGCCCCTTCAAGTGACGCCTCACCACCTTGCTACTAGCTCCTCTTATGCTAGCAAGTTACCTAATTATTCCCTTATACTAAACGCCACTTGCCTTTTCCCCTTTTAAGTTCTTTAACACTAAAATTTTTCCTATAGACTAGCCTAAACCCGAACTTCCTAGAAACCCGTAACATTCCAAAATCACCTTCCTAATAAGTCCAACTTGAAATAATGTCGTTCTCTTGTTCTCAAAAATTTTAAACACTCCTACATCCAAGGCCCATTAGGCCCAATTTTACTAGGCCCAATTTCAGGATGTGACAAAATAATTACATAATCAATGAATGCTTAGTAAGCTTGTATAAACTTTAGCATAATATACCATTTCAATAATGAACTTTACAGAATTATATAATTAATGAAGGTACAGACTAGCTGGACCTAGTTGCAACGATCTCAAAAACATAAAAATTACAAGAAATAAGTGAGAATTAGGCTCACATGCATAAGGATTAAAGAACTAAAGCTTGAAGCTCTCCCTAATGGTGAATTTGGCCAAGGGTGAAGAAAAATTAGTAGGAATTGTTTAGTTTTTCAATTGGTTTTACTTAATTTCAAGTAAACTACCATTTTGCCATTAATTACATAATATTTTTATCTTTTTCCTTACTAATGTTGTTCCACCACATTAATTAAGGCCTAATTACCATATAGCTCCTTTCTCGGTTAATAATTGAGCCATTTAGTCACTAAATGCATTCATTTACAAATTTTGCACCTTTTACAATTTAGTTCTTTTGAATTAATTAATTATCTAAACATTAAAATTTCATAACGAAACTTTAATATGACCTTAATAACACTCCATAACTATTTAATAAATTACTTACAGTTCAGTTTAGAGAAATGAGGTCTCGATACCTCATTTTCAAAACCATTTGTCTTTATGGTCATACCACTTGAACCTAATTGTTCACTCAAATAGCATAAATTATCAATTCAACATTTATTTTAATACCATATTTGACTCGTGAATATTAAATAATAGTATTTACAAACTTGCTCGTCAAATTTGTGATCCCGAAACCACTGAAAAATGGGTTGTTACACTAACTCTCCCGTGTCGAAGTGGAATCAAGATTTGTCCAATCAGATTTACAAGGTGTGGGGATTTACTTTTAATAAGGATGGTTGACGATAATATTGATAAAAATAATTTAATAAGTAATAAAATATTATTGTTAATATTATTCTTTGAATAATGAAATATTGGGTGAATGCAATAGTGTTCTTAAGGATTAATTTAACATTCAATAAAGGAGGATGCCAAGTAAGTTACTGAAACTTTAGATCTGTGATAATGATTGTGATTTGGTGATTTTTGTAAAATATGTAATTATGTGACTTATTTTACGCATGATATGTGATTTATGACTATTGAATTATGTACGTGCAAATGATGTAGAAATATGATTATCGATGTTTTGATTCGCATGAAAAACATGTTACTATTCTAATCCTCTAATTAGCATGTTAAGGAGGCCATATTTTTTATTCTAATTTGCATGTTAATCAAGCAATTGTGATAAAAGATATACGAGATCTGATTCGCATGTTAAGCATGCCATATTCTGATATTCTGATTCACATATAAAGCATGCCTGCTGAAAATCTGTTCCATACACCTTCTCACATGCATGGGGTTGGGAAAATATGTACAGAGGAAGTATTTGGCAGTAAATCTGCATTATATGGTGGCTTGTCCAAAATATTTTGTATCTGGTAGTAAATTTGCGATATCATGTGGTTTGACCACATTATTCTATTTCTAGTAGCTTGATTGCACTATCTGGTGGCTAGCCCACATTATTGGTGTTATTGGATGGATGAGTTCTGGGGAACTCTTTATGGTGTGCAACGGTGTTGGGTAGGATCTATTTTCTAAAAAGATTGCACTTTTTCTGAAAAGCGTTGCCTTGACATCGTCATGGTGCATTCTGCCATATTTGATTCTATGAATGAATATTTGGCAAGTTATGGTCTACTTAAATTGTTGTTGTTGTGAGTTAAATTATTTAATTGTTATTATTGGTAACCCACACTTGGTTTTTTAAGCTCACCCCTTTAAACTCTGATTTTTCATATAATCGTGGTTAGGATGGGCTCGACTACAGAGGCATTCTCGGTCATTTTTTTATAAAAATCTTTGTATTTATTGGTATTTGATATTCTGGGATTTGTTTTATTACTTTGGACTTGGACTTTGGTTTTACTAAGACTTTGGATTTTGGATTGGGATTTTTCTACATGCTTTATGTTTAAAAAACTATCATATAAAGGATTTACAAAATTAACAACTTAATATTGATTTTATATAAAATAATAAAAAGCTCAATAATGATATTTTTAAAAATTCAATATTAAGTTTCCATTACACGACACAATCTGCCCACGAAACTAATATTTTAGGAGATGTGTGTTAATCAATGTTTTCAAAATGAAAAATGAGTGTTAGATATAGAAATTTGTTCACAGTGATTTTGTAATTGAATTAGGACATTTTCTAATATCACTAGAAAGAACATAGGTTTTCCCCCTTACTTGTTGGTTAAATTGTTCCCATTTAGTTGTCATTAGCATGCATTTTAGCTTTGTAACACCCCAAACCCGGCCTAGACATTATGGCAGATCTAGTATGTCACATCGTAAGGTTATTTGAAAACTAAGCGTTTGATGAAAACCCTTCCTTAGTTTTAAAACTTTCATTGTTTATAAATCTCAGCTTCAAATAATTCAAAACAAGATTTGTTTGTAGATATTTTCCTTGCAAACTTAATATTATTTCCAAAAACGTTATTTGCTGCGGAAGACTGCCCTTCAAAGTTGCGAAAACGTAATGTTTGAAAATAGCAGTTATTATTTTAAAAACCCATGTCTAACTAATTGACAATTCATAATTAAAAGAGTTACCAAAATGAAAGTTAAAAGAAATTCCCAATGGCCATGTTACATAAATTATTAACCCAAAAATAATAAAAAAATAATTTAAACCCCAGATTTGTTAAGTCCCGATTGCTAACAAATCCGGCGTATGGCCACATCCGTGTCCTTCGTAGCTCCAAATCTTCTAACGCTGGGGATTACCTCACGGTTAACAGAAAGAGATGAGTTACGAGAACTCAGTGTGTAAATAACAGTCATAATCTGGGCCCGAGCCCATACGGTGTCGGTCTAGGCCTAAGCCCTAATCGGTAGCAAGCTGGGCCTAAGCCCCAAATCATCCCAATGCAAATGGATATGTGCCCACCCCAATCCTATCTAGCCAACTAACTCTCCACCCGTACCAACCAACACACCATGTGGGGACCATGTCAACACACCCAGTCAAAACACTCCAATAATGCAGTCAAGCTGCTAATAACGGTATATGTGGCTGAGCAACTAAATCGTTATGTGGCGATGCCACTCGAACGGTATGTGACAGAGCCATTAGAATAGTACTTCCTTCAATCAACAAGCCCAACCCAATGCAATATGTTATGAATGCATTGCAATATGAATATAAAAGATATATAAAATCACATAAATGATATTTAACTACCAATAATGGTATAACAATCATCTTGGTCACTTAGGGGTAAAATGTTAATTCCACCCCTTGGGGGTATTTAAGTAATTTACCCATCAAGGGTATTTCGGTAATTTTTGCACTAAGGATATTTCGGTAATATACCCACTAAGCATATTTCGGTAATATACCCACTAAGGGTATTTGGTAATATACCCACTAAAGGCATATCAATAATTTACCCACTAAGGGTATTTCGATAACTTACCCACTAAGGGCATTTTGGTAATTTGCCCACTCAGGATGTTTTGGTAATTTATCACCTAACAACCTTTCTGGAGGCCCATTGTTGCCTCGAGAAACACAAGTTCCCTTTTGGGTCACTACGGTGTAATTGGGCCTAAAATCCAATTTTGGCCCAAAAGGGCCCATACACACGTGTGGCCCATTCAGCTCATTTTCGGTATTGGTTCTGCAAGCTTTACAGTTGCAACAATCATCCGGTGCTTACCATCAATTTCACGCAGGTAGGCCCGTTAACCCATTGAGCCCACATAGCCCACATCAGCTTAACAAGGCCCATTACGGCCACAGTTTCATGAGAGCATTCGTAACACTGTCAACAGTCTCTCACCATCACTAATGGCTCATTTTATCACTATGAGCGCTTGCACGCTAGAGTTATCTCGGTTGCCAATACTTTGGCTTTTCGATATTTTAGCTTTTAGTCGATTCACAGAAACATCGCGTATCAAATTAGGCAGTGGTGTGAGATTACAAACCTGTTACGAGCGTAGGTTGAAGCTCCGAGATTACACACCTATAAAACCAATAAATTCTAATCCATTAGTCTTAACCCTGATAAGACATCTCTAAAGATTGAAATCGATTAATTAACTAACACCACTTACCACCAAACAAGAGGTCTACTACAAAGGCAGAGTGTTCAGTCGGCTCCTTAATTAAGCAAGTCGTGTCCCTAGTAACGTTTAAATAGAGAGGAGATGTTAGCCACATAATACCCATGGCCATAACTGAAAGCAAAATAACCTTTCCAGCTTGAGAGAACCCAAAGAGGTAAGAAAAGAACTCAGCCAACCCATATTCGGCCCTAGCCACACTTACCAACCACTGTCCGAGATTTGAAGGTTAAATGAATAGAAAGAAGGATATGTTTAGATCCAAATATATTTAACCCTATACTCAAAGCATAAAAGTTTAAGTGCTTCGACTTATGCTTTGAATGGAGAGGAAAAGAATAATAAGAAGAAAAGAAGGTGTTGTATTCGGCCAAAAGACTAACTCACAAGATGACGTGAATATGCCCAAACAAAAAGTGATAGAGGGTGCTCGGCTAAGAGAAATATACTGCAAGAATTGAATGATGAGGAAAGAAAAGAAGCAGTATCATTTGAAGAGTGAAGAAAATGGAAAGATTTGGGTATAGAGAGGAAAGAGTAGAAAAGAAGTCGAAGAAGAAAAGAAAAGGGACTAAGAATTCGGTAGAGGGAATTGAAGAAGAGATGACCCGAAATGGTAGAGGAAACGTACCCAAAATGCAAAAATAACCCAAGAAGACTAAGGAAAATTTGGCACTCTTCCCATTCAAAGCCAAAAATGCTACCCATGCCCCTCTTCACTCGAAATTCCCCCTTAGATAGACTCCCACTTTTGGCCAACACATCCCACACCCATTAACTCCTTGATTTTCTCCACCTTTCCCTCCTACACTTACTCTCCTTTCACCCATTTGAATTGTTTGACCAAGTATCCAACCAACCTTGTAGAATTTGATCCCAACTCTACCTCTTACTCTCCCAAGTCACAAAATAAAATCCCTCATTTGTAATCTGGGGGATTCGAACCCCTCCCCCCTTAGCTCTCCACTTGACGCCACACCACCATACCACACACTCCACTTGTGTTAGTAAAATACTCTCTAATTTACTTCAGCCTAAAATTGCCAACCCTCTTCACTTTAGAATCAAAAATTAAAACTTTTTCTAGGCTCAAACTCGAACCCAGGCCTCCCTAGGACTCCCAAAAACACCCAAATAACTAGCTGAGCAAGCACGACATGAAATTATACAAAAAATTACAACCCCTAATTTTTTTCGGACGTTACAACTCTACCCCTTAAAGAAATTTTGACCTCAAAATTTACCTGATCAGAAGAGATGAGGTACAATTGTTGCATCACTTCCCCAAGTTCCCACGTGGCTTCCTCTAAACAGTGATTACGCCACAGTACCTTGAATAATGGAACAGATTTACTTCTTAGTGCCTTAACATCATGATCCAAAATCTGCACCGGTTCTTCTTCAAATGTCAGATCAGGTCTTACCTCGATCTCCTCCACCGACACTATATGAGAAGGATCCGAATGGTAGTCCCTTAGCATAGAAACGTGGAATACATTATGTATACGATTTAACTCAGGAGGCAGTTCTAGCTGATAGGCAATTGGTCCCACACGCTTTACTATCCAGTAAGGTCCGATAAATCTAGGGCTCAACTTCCTTCTGCCCAAATCTCAGAATCTTCTTCCAAGGTGACACCTTCAAGAAGACAAAATCTCTCACGGAGGATTCAATCTCTTTGTGCTTTAAATTAGTGTATGACTTATGCCTAACCGACGCTTCTTTTAACCGACCCCATATCAACTTCACATTCTCTTTAGTTTCAGAAATTAGCTATAGACCCAACAGTCACCACTCACCCAATTCTATCCAACAAGTAGGGGTACGAAACATATGACCATATAACACCTCGTATAGTGCCATCTGAATACTAGATTGGTAGCTGTTGTTGTAAGCAAATTCTGCCAACGGCAAGTAGTCTTCCCAGGTTCCCTTGAAGTCAATCACACGGCTTCTCAACATATCCTCCAAAATCTGTATTACCCTTTCCGACTGGCCATTAGTCTACCGATTAAAAGTTATTTTAAAATCTAACCTTGTACCTAGAGCTTTGTGTAACACTCTCAAAAATCGTGATGTGAATCTAGGGTTACTGTCCGAGACGATAAACACTTGTGCCCCATGTAACCTCACAATTTCTGCCACATACAACTTTGCCAACTTTTACAATGAGTAATCGGTGCGAATCGGTATAAAGTTGGCAAATTTAATCAATCGATCAACAATTACTCAAACCAAATTTTTCTTAGTAGGTGTCAGGGGTAGCCCACTAACAAAATCCATGGTTACCCTCTCCCACTTCCAGAGTGGAATTTTCACCGGTTGCAGCAATCCAGAAGGCAATTGATGCTTAGCCTTCACTTGCTAGCATGTCAAGCACTTATTTACAAAGTTGGTAACCACATGCTTAAGTCCTGGCCACCAATACAGTTTACGCAGATCTCAATATATTTTGTTTTGACCAGGATGCATAGCGCATGGACTACTATGCACCTCCCACGAAATCGACTATCTTAACTCAGAGTCCCTTGGCACATAGACTCTTCCACGGAAGCATAATATTCCTTCAATATTTAGCTCGAAATCCACAGTCTCTCCCTTCTTCACCTATTGGAAACAGAAAACCAACGACTCATCCAACATCTACTTCTCTTTAATTTGGCCAATCCAGGTCAGTTTCACTTGCAATTTAGCTAACAAACTATAATCCTCAAATAGGCTTAGACGAGCAAACATTGCCCTTAGCTCGGATACAACCTTACAACTCAATGCATCTGCTACTACATCAGCTTTGCGCGAATGATACTCGATCGAGCAATCATAATCCTTCAGCAACTCTATCCACCTTTGTTGCCTAAGATTCAACTCCTTCTGGGTATGGAGGTACTTGAGACTCTTATGGTCGGTATAGATGATTGGCTTCTCCCCATACAAGTAATGTCTCCAAATCATTAGTGCGAACACCACCGCAGCTAGTTCCAAGTCATGAGTGGGGTAGTTTACCTCATTCTGCCTAAGTTGACGAGACGTATAAGCCACCACCTTCCACTCCTACATTAGCACACAACCCAAACCCAAGTACGACGCATCACAGTAAACAACGAATTCTTTTCCAACCTCTATTTATTAGACCAAACAAATGGTAATCACTTACGCAGTAACTTAGTTGGGGTGAAGCAATCAGTGAAAACCCCTCAAAAAATTACCTGTAATACCCCACCAAACCCAAAAAACTTCGAATCTTAGATACCGACTTCAGTGGTTTCCAATCTAATATTGCCTCAACCTTTCGAGGATCAATCCAAATTCTCTCGGTCGTCATGACATGACCCAAAAATGTCACCATTTTCAGCCAGAACTCGCACTTGCTGAATTTAGCATAAAGCTGCTTCTCCCTCAATGTTTGCAAGACAACTCGGAGATGTGCGCCATGCTCCTCCTCGGTTCTTGAATATACCAGAATATCATCAATAAAAACTACCACGAACCGGTCTAAGTAGGGTTGGAAGACCCAATTCATCATATCCATGAAAGTAGCTGGTGCATTCATTAACCCAAACGGCATGACCAGAAACTCGTAGTGTCCATAACGAGTCCTGAACGTTGCCTTAAACAAATCTGCCTTCTTAACCATTAACTGATGGTACCCCGACCTTAGATCTATCTTAGTGAAAACCAAAGCTCCTCGTAACTGATCAAACAGATCGTCTATCCTTGGTAGCAGGTACTTGTTCTTAATCATTAGCTTGTTCAACTGACGGTAGTCAATACACATGTGCATTGACCCATCCTTCTTTTTCACGTACAATACCAGTGCTCCTCACGGAGACACACTGGGTTGGATGAAACCTCAATCCAATAGCTCTTGGATCTGAGTTTTTAATTTAACGAGCTCCTTTGATGCCATCATGTAAGGGCCAATAGACATTGGGGCCATTCCCAGTAGGAGTTCAATGCCAAATTCGACCTCACGGTTTGGAGGAAATCCTGAAAGCTCTTCAGGGAATACATCTAAAAACTCCTTTACAGTCCTGACATTCTCAACAGACGGTCCCTTAACATCAGATGTGCTAACATAAGCTAAGAATGCCTCACAACCTTTGTGAACCAACGTCTCGGCCCTTAATGCTGAGATTACATTTGCTAGATAATCCCTTCGCTCCCCTATCACCATCACTTCCTCATCCTCTGAAGACTTCAATACTATACGCTTAGCAGTGCAATCAAAGTTTGTACGATATTTCACAAACCAATCCATGCCCAGAATAAGATCAAACTCGCCAAATGGCAGTTCCATCAAATCTGTCGAAAAGATAACCCCTTGAACCTCTAGAGGCACATATCTAAACAACTTATTCACTACAACAGACGGTCCTAGAGGACTAATCACTGACAACTCTTTATCAACAAGCTCGGATTGTATACCCAAAGTTCCTTGTAAGATCATGTATAATTGGGTCTGTGCATTTTGTGTGTTGTAGGGTTAAAGTGTTAGCTTGAGGTTTAGATGTACGAATTGGGCCCAGGTTTGGGCTAAGACCTGGGTTAATTTTCTAATGAAAAACACTAGGACATAATTAAAGTGGGTATCTGTGTTTAAATTGCAAGGTGGGGTAGTGGCCCAAAGTTTGGTGGTGCCACAAGGAGCAAGTGGGCGGCGTCATTAAGGGAAGGGATTTGGGCCAAGTACTGGCCGTTTGGGGCCCAAGTTTTTAGGCTAAAATTTGGTACTCCAAGGGGGAAGGGAGGATGACACAATAGCTTGAAAATAGGAGTTTTAATTCTTGTAATTTGTTGATAATATGAAGGGAGGAGTTGGTGCCAAGGAGGCCTCTCTTGAAGGGAGGATATGGATTAAGATAATAAGTGGGATAATAGTAATCAGGTGGCAGAGTTGGCCGAAAATCCAACTCTAGACAGGGGGTTGAAATTCGGTTGATATGCCGAAATTACTAGGTACAAGTTATCATCTTTTGCATCTAGACAAGACGAAATTTCTATTCTATTGTGATCTCTCTCTCCTTTTCTTTGTCGTAACTCCCTAGCTTTCCTCTCCTCCTTGATATTTTCCTAAAAGCTGAACCATCTTTGCCATACTTTCTTCTCCCATAGTCGAACCCTTTTAGCCACCTTTTAGTAGTGTTTTCTCCATCTCTCTTAGAATCGAAACCCCTAACCATACCATTAAAAATCTTATTTCCATTTTTGGCTTTTATTTTTGATTCACTCCTATGCCAGCTCTTGCCGAATCATCATCTCATGATTGGTAAGTCACTGTTGTTTTCTTCGTTGTTATCTCTTTTCATCTTCATCACTTTCTCAATATCAAGTTAATTTCCACTCGTTCTTCTTTGAAGTCGAATCACCACTATGGGTTGGCCTCACATGTCGATTTAAGGGATCGTCACCAGTGGTTAGGTACCACAAGTGGGTTGGCCCCACACATGAATATATGTAAATTCGGTTACTAGTGGTTAGGTACCACCAGTGGCTAGGTGCCACAAGGGGTAGATTTAGGAGACTCGGATGGATAACTAGGCAATGGGTTGCATGACATGCATAATACTATATGAATCTGTGTGAGAGCATAACATCTTTTGGGATGGGGATTTACACACTGAGTCTCGGTGACTAACCCCTTCCATTACATTTTGCAGATAATGCTTAGATCGTGGATCCGGAGCTAGGGTGGACTCGCGGTGGCCATGCTCGACAATTACTTTCACTATTTAATTTGAATTTAGTTCTTATTTAGTTTAAGTTTTGGATTTCAGTTCTTGTAATAAGGCCACTTAAAATTTACTTTGGGATTTGTAATTTTTCTTTCCTTTCTTTTTCCTTAAACTATTATTAAACGGAAAAGGCATGCCAAGTAATTTATGATACGAACGTTTTTATAAACTTAATGTAATTTTTCTGAGTTTCTTTTCTAAAGATATACATCGAATGAATAATAATCAACAAGGTAATTCTATCACGCTAAAATAAGTTTCAAAACGTTTTAATAATTCGCCCGGTTCAGCCACAATTTTCTTAACTACCCCAAAAGTTTTCCTTTCAATTCAAGTTGATATAATGGTTTGTAAAACGTTTTCTTCCCAGTAAGTAGCATGGTAGATTCGGTCGTAGCATTTAGATTGGGTTTAGGGTGTTACATTTTTGGTATCAGAGCCCGGTTCAAAAGCTAGGCTGTGGGTTTAAGGCCCAAAATATTTTCAATAAATAGTCTGAAAAATGATTTGACAAAAATGCATGCTTCGAAAAGCATGGCACCTGAGTCTCCGGCATTGATCCACCCTGGTAAGTATCCTAACCTTTACTATGACATATATATATATATGTATGATGGATTAATGGGTTATCGGGACGTAGATAGTTATACTAGGGCTTATGGACCTTAGGCCTAGTTACACAAACTCTTACATAAAACTTAACTTCCCTAAATAAACATGCCTGTGAGCAAGTCAGAAGGACTAGGGTGTGGTAACAGTCATATGCATGTCTAGGATTGGATTCAGGAAGAGCTTGGTATTTAAGCGATCCTAGTGACTCACCTCCTCTTTTCTAGAATCCTACGGTGCATAGTATTTATTCACCTTAACCTCGAAGACTTGTTAATGTGCCAAAATTTTAACTAAAACCGAAAGGGACCAAGACCTATCTTTGCAAAATTACATATATGACCCTGAATTTTGTAAAACTTTCCACATTGCCCTAGGTTGAGGTAAATAACCAAAATACCCCCAGATTGTAAAATTATCGAAATATACCTATTTTAAAAAATCAACAAGATACCTTCTATTAAAAAATTACAAAAATACCCCTATAGGTTAAACTTACGAAAATACCCTGGGTAGTGAAATGACGAAAATACCCCTAGGCAATGAACATGTGTCCATGGATGTACTTGTGTGTGAAGCCTGTGTGTGGTGCCCTGTTGGATGTTATTTGAATGTGAATTTTAGAATTAAAAATACAAACTTAAGAACTGAACTATGTAGACATTGTTCAGACTCAAAAGAACCACTGTTAAAATTTCCTTCCATAAGACTGTTTGTTGTTAATCATTGAAAGAAAAAGTTATTAACCCATAAAATTTCTAAATCAGATTAATTCACAAATGGTAGAATGAGCGCTTGTGGTCGTGGGCATCTTGCGCGCGGACGTGGTAGGGGTAGGATCACTGTGTTAGAACTGGTAGGGTCCGGTTATGGGTCAAAAAATGAGGTGTCGTCGCCACCAGCTGTAGGCACTGGATATTAGGAGCAGGCCGGTGGTGATGATGCAGTGTCGCAAGCTATGCTACGAGTCCTAGAGAGAGTTGCTGGAGATGGCGTAGGGATGGGGACTCAAAAATCTATGTCTAAACGACTTCGAGCAAATGGAGCCGAGGTATTTAAGGGAATTTTAGGTGTAGCTCCCAACACCGCGGAGTACTAGTTAGAGGCGATAGAGCGCATAATGGATGACTTGGACTTCACATTTGAGGAGAAGCAGTTGTTTGCTAAGTTTTATAAGTGCGAGTTTTGGTTGAAAGAAGTTACCTTTTTGGGTCATATAGTGTCGGTGAGGAGATTAGGATGGACCCTCGAAAAATTAAAGCTGTATTGGACTGGAAACCACCGAAGTATGTGGTAGAAATTGTGAGGTTACATGGGGTACCAGTGTCAATTATCTCAAACAGGGACCCTAGGTACACGTCGAGGTTTTGGAAGGCATTGCACCAAGCCTTGGGAACAAAGTTGGATTTCATACATTATTTCATCCCAGGTCGGATAGGGTAATTCAGGTCTTGGAGGATATGCTAAGGGGTTGTGTCTTGGATTTCAGAGGTAGTTGGGAAAAATTTCTATCGTCGGCAGAGTTCGCATACAACAATAGTTACCAGGAAAGTATTCGGATGGCACCATATGAAGCATTATATGGTCGAAAGTGCCTGTACCCCTACGTGTTGGATGGAGTTGGGAGAATGGCAATTGTTGGGTCCAGAGTTGGTGGCTAAAACAGAAGAGAATGTTAGGCTGATTCGAGATCATTTGAAAGATGCTTCGGACAGAAAAAGTCCTATACCGATCTTAAATAGAAGGATATAGAATTTGCAGAGGTGACATGGATTTCTTGAAGGTGTCACCATGGAAGAAAGTGCTGAGATTTGGTCGGAAGGGAAAATTGAGCCCTATGTTTATCGGGCTTTATCGGGTGTTGAAACGAGTGGGACTAGTAGCTTATCAGCTCGAGTTGCCACCAGAGTTGAGTCAAATCCATAATGTGTTTCATGTTTCCATGCTTAGACGCTATCACTCAGATCCGTCTCATGTTGTGCCGGTAGAAGAAATTGAGGTGAGCCCAGACTTATCTTTTGAGGAGGAACCAGTGTAGATCCTAGATCGGGATGTCAAAATATTGCATAGAAAATCACTCCCTTTGGTGAAGGTATTATGGCAGAACCACGGTTCGAATGAAGCGACATAGGAGTCGGAGGATGTTATACGTCAGTAATACCCTCAACTCTTTTGATCAGGTAACTTTTAAGGCCAAAATTTATTTTAAAGGGGGTAGAACTGTAACATCCTATATAAATAGGTCTATTCATTTTGTGTGTTGTAGGGTTAAAGTGTTCACTTGAGGTTTAGAGGTGCAAATTGGGCCCAGGTTTGGGCTGAGACCTCAGTTAATTTTCTAATGAAAAATGCTAGGACATAATTAAAGTGGGTATCTGTGTTTAAATTGCAAGGTGGGCTAGTGGCCTAAAGTTTGGTGGTGCCGCGAGGAGCAAGTGGGCGGCATCATTAAGGGAAGGGATTTGGGCCAAGTACTGGCCGTTTGGAGCCCAAGTTTTTGGGCTAAAATTTGGCACTCCAAGTGGGGAAGGGAGGATGGCACAATAGCTTGAAAATAGGAGTTTTAATTGTTGTAATTTTGTTGATAATATGAAGGGAGGAGTTGGTGACAAGGAGGCCTCTCTTGAAGGGAGGATATGGATTAAGATAACAAGTGGGATAAGAGTTATCAGGTGATGGTAAAGTTGGCCGAAAATCCAACTCTGGAGAGGGGGTGAAATTCGGTTGATATGCCGAAATTACTAGGCACAAGTTATCATCTTTTGCATCTAGTCAAGCCGAAATTTCCTTTCTCTTGTGATCTCTCTCTCCCTTTCTTTACCACAACTCCCTAGCTCTCCTCTCCTCTTTAATATTTTCCTAAAAGCCGAACCCTCTTTGCCATACTTTTTTCTCCCATAGTCGAACACTTTAGCCACCTTTCAGTAGTGTTTTCTCCATCTCTCTGCGAACCGAAACCCCTAACCATACCATTAAAAATCTTATTTCTATTTTTGGCTTCTATTTTGGATTCACTCCTGTGCCAGCTCTTGCCGAATCACCATCTCAGAATTGGTAAGTCACTGTTGTTTTCTTCTTTGTTATCTCTTTCTCATCTTCATCACTTTCTCAATATCACGTTAATTTCCACTCGTTCTTCTTAGAAGCCGAATCACCTCTGTGGTGACTACTTGTGCCAAAACTAGAAGAAGAATGAAGGGATCCAATCATTATTTTAGCCAAGTTCAAGGCTCCGGGATTGGTCGATTTAGGTGAGGGCCGTGGCCATGAACACCGATTACTATCGTGATCAAGTGCTTTATGGGTCATCTTAGGCCTTGCGATTCACCTTTATCCCAAAAATATATCGAGATTTTTTGCATACAAAGGATTTAGTTTATTCTCACTACTCTAATGTGATTTAATGACCAAGGTGTGTTCATGGACTCGAATGCCAGTCGAATGATAGGAAGGGTTGGATCTATGAACCCAGCCCCTAAGAATAAGAAGCGAGCAGTATCAAGATTGCGATAGTGGCCACCGGGTTATGGACCGGCATTGGGGCAAGATAATAGGCTGGTAGTAGTAGTCTCGACTGGCGATAGTGTTAAATTCGAGGGTGGGATAGTATGAGAAACAGGTGTGTAACTCTTACGCACATCATATGTTGTTATGTTAAATGTTGTATTTGTTAAAAGCCGAAAAAATAGTGGGAAACATTACGTTACCCTTTCGGGTATAAGCATAGACTCCGGGTAAGTCCATTATGGTGAATATCATGCTTGATCTATGTGAAACCTGTGGCTGTTGTATTTTCCTATGCATTAAGCATGATTATATTGTATTGAGAAACGTATACATAACATATGGGTATGATGAGAGGAGGAGGAAGGCATGATTTATCAGACTTTCACTAGTGGTTAGGTACCACACATGGGTTGGCCCCACATATCATGAATTTGTGACTAAGTCTTAGTGGTTTGGAACCACCAGTGGTTAGGTACCACATGTGGTTAATTTGTGACTTGTCCCAGTGGTTAGGTACCACAGTGGGTTGGTCCCACATATTGATTTAAGGGATCATCACCAGTGGTTAGGTACCACAAGTGGGTTGGCCCCCACATGAATATCATGTAGGTTACGGTGATTAGGTACCACCAAGTGGCTAGGTGCCACAAGGGGTAGATTTGGGAGACTATGATGGATAACTAGGCAATGGGTTGCATGACATGCATAATATTATATGAATCTGTGTGAGAGCATAACATCTTTGGGATGGGTATTTACACACTGAGTCTCGGTGACTCATCCCTTCCATTACATTTTGTAGATAATGCTTAGATCGTGGATCCGGAGTCGAGGTGGACTCGTGGTGGCCATGCTCAACAATTAATTTCACTATTTAATTTTAATTTAGTTCTCATTTACTTTAAGTTTTGGATTTTGGTTCTTGTAATAAGGCCACTTAAACTTTACTTTGGGATTTGTTATTTTTCTTTCCTTTCTTTTTCCTTAAACTATTATTAAACGAAAAAGGCATGCCAAGTACTTTATGATACAAACGTTTTTATAAACTTAAGGTAATTTTTCTGAGTTTCTTTTCTAAAGATATACATCGAATGAATAATAATCAACAAGGTAATCTTATCAAGCTAAAATAAGTTTCAAAACATTTTAATAATTTGCCCGGTTCAGCCACAATTTTCTTAACTACCTCAAAAGTTTTCCTTTCAATTCAAGTCGACATAATGGTTTGTAAAACATTTTCTTCCCAGTAACACGCTAGATTCGGTCGTAGCGTTCAGACCGGGTTTGGGGTGTTACATTCTTGACACAGTACAAGCAACATATGAGTGCGTCGACCCAATATCAATTAAAGCAATACATGGTATATTTAAAGTAAGTGCATCCAAGCCCCATTTTTGATCTTTTTCGTATTTTTAAAGTCCTAGTAACATGAGAAAGCTATTTTTAGCTATATGTTGAGCTAAGATGGATGTTCAAAAATGTAACCATGTATGAAATGCATATATTTTTACATTTTATGGAAGAATATGAAAGCTTGATGTAGTAGAAACATCTTTTCCTAAGTGATTTCCTTGAAAATGCATGTAGGGACTTATTTGTAAAAGTCTTGAGTTGGTCATACATATGTGATTTAGTGAGAATTGATGATTGTTTTAGTTGAGTAAATGGTTCGGCTAAGCATGAAAGACTAGAAAGTTAAATGAAGATCACTTTACGAGCCTTGGGGTAAAAGTGTAAATATGAGAAAGTTTAGGGGCAAAATGGTAATTTTGCTAAAGTATGAGATAATGGTCAATTTAGTCAATATGTGTATTGAATGAGTTGATTTATCATTATAGATCAAGAAAGGTGAAGCCCGGATCGAAACAGAGGCAAGAGTAAAGTGGTGGACTAAATTGTACGTCTCTATACTTTTGAGTGTCGATGTAAGTTTATGCATAATCAATACATTTATACTATACATTCTTAATGCTAGCTAGTGTGTAGCATGAATGAATGATTCAGAATGAGTAAGAACCTATGTGGTTCAAGTTGAATGAATGTAATAGATATCATGAATGAATGAATGAATGCGTAAGTAGATATGTGAATGCGTAGTGATAATATTTGATGGTAGGCTATGTGCGATACCACCTTAATACTTAACAGCGATGGGATGTGTGCGATACCATAGTTAAGTATATTATTTAGTGGCCTATGTGCGAAACCACTATGATTTCCTCTTGGTAGGCTATGTTCGATACTACCTATTTATCTGATTGTGGTGGGTTGAGTGCAAAACCCCGAGTAATTTAGCTGTGTGGATGTATTAGTGTGATAAAATGATGTGTTGTACTTTTGAGTAAATGTGGTATTGAGTGAAGGGGTGCATGTCGATGATTATGAGGATGTAACTCATGGTGTGTTGGAAACGTGGCTAGGAATAGAAAGAGTAAGCATAGTTGTGGATTACAATTTATTTGGTAGTATGATGCTAATTGTTGTTTAGCTTATACTAGAATGCTTAAATTGTTTATGTGTAAACTTACTAACCTCAAAGCTTACTCTTTTTCTTTTCCCTTGTTTTATAGAGCAAAAGAGTTTAATTGAGATACGTGAATCAATTGGAGGATCGCCCACACTATTAGCACACTCGGTACATGAGACTCAATGTTTTGTATATGGTATGTATAAAGGCTAGACAAGTTAGAGAATTTTGTTGTAAATGGCTAAGATGTGTTGGCATTTAGATGGATAATATATTTTGTATAATGCCATAGTTGTTGGCTATTTTATTATATGAAAAGATGTAGTTATCCATGTGAGATTGTACTTCAATATGAGTTGATTATAGATAGATTGGATGAGTGCATGTTGTGTATGATTGAGGAGTGAAAAGAACTTGCAAATAGCTTAGTTCTTGTTCATGTGGATAGACACAAGGGCATGTGTCTAGGCCATGTGTGACACACGGCAAGTCCACGGGCGTGTGCCTTGGCCATGTCACTTTGGCAGAATTGAGTAGTGTAGGCCACGGGCTAGCCACACGGGCGTGTGCCTAGACTCATGGCCATGTGAAGTAGTCAGCTTTCACCACAGGTGGTGGGCACAGTGTGTGCTCTAGTCGTTGGGCATTGACAAAATTTTGAGTTTTCTTGCATGGTTGGTGGCCATGGGCGTGCGTGTCTACACACGGGCATGTGCCATCTAACACGGGTGGGTAGTCTCTGTTTAGATGGAGAAAATTTTAAGATTTGAAAAAGTTTCGATATAGTCTCGAGAGCCTTGTGTGTTTGAGTGAGCCCTCATAAGTCAAGAATGAGGTTGTTGAGATGACTTAAGAGAGAGTAGTCAGGATGAGCCTAAGTGGCGATCATGTGGTTTTTATCAGTAATGCCTTAGGCCCAGTTCTGGCGGGAATTATGGGTGGGGGTGTTACATTTAGTGGTTTCAGAGCTATGGTTTAGTCGGTTCTAGGACTATCGTAGCGGGTGTAAGAGTCTAGCTATACATACCATAAGTGTACAAGGATAGTGTGGTCGTTTCTGATGATTTTAAATTTCGTTTGATATAGTATATGGATTCTGATCCATCGACTCCTGATGAAGTAGTTAGTAATGCGATGGCTCCTGCGCAAGGGATCGCGCCTGTGCAGAGTGGACCCGAGACTAAGGGTCAAGAAGAAGAGGCTCAAGAAGCATTTCTCCAAATGATGAGTATTTGGTACTTGGAGTACGTCCGAGCAAACCCTAATGCTTAACCTCCTCAACCTCTTCCTATGCCTTAGCCAATTCTAGTGGCTCCTCAAGGTATTGATGTAGTAAGGATATCAAAACCCGGTGGATAAGATTAGGAAACATGGAAGAGGAGTTTAGAGCTAAGGTATATGATGACCATGAGACAGCAGAGTTTTGGTTGGAGAACTCAATGAGAGTATTCGATAAACTCTCATGTACACCCGAAGAGAACCTGAAATATGTCGTATCTTTGCTAATGGATTTGGCATACCATTGGTGGAAGATGTTGATGTCAGTAGTCCCGAAAGAGCAGGTGGCGTAGGACTTCTTTCTAGAACAGTTTCGGAAGGAATATATAAGCCATTGATTTACTGATTGGAAACGGAAGGAATTCCTTGAGTTAAAGCAAGGAAGAATTTCAGTAGCATAATATGAGCACGAGTTTAGCATTGTCTGATGATGGTGCTATTTTGGCAGAGCTGAGAGCTAAGCCATTATTTGTTCAACAGTTATGTGAGGCTCAGAGAAATGATAGTGAGGCTCTCCACCCATACCAACCAACACACCATGTTGGGATCATGTTAACACACCCAACCAAAACTCTCCAACAATACAGTCAAGTTGCTAGTAACAGTATATGTGGCTGATCCACTAAATCGGTATGTGGCGATGCCACTCAAACGGTATGTACAGAGCCACTTGAACAGTACTCCTCCAATCAACAAGCCCAACCCAATGCAATATGTTATGAATGTAGTGTAATATGAAAGTGAATAGATATATAAAATCACATAAACGATATTTAACTACCAATAAGGGAACAACAGTCATCTTGGTCACTTAGGGATAAAAGGGTAATTCCACCCCTTGGGGGTATTTCGGTAATTTACCCATCGAGGGTATTCAGTAATTTGCCCACTAAGGGTATTTTGGTAATTTACCTACTAAGGGTATTTTAGTAATTTACCCACAAAGTGTATTTCGGTAATTTATCATCTAATGGCCTTTTTGGAGGCCCACTGTCGCCTTGAGCGACACAGGTTCCTTTTGGGTCACTACGGTGTAATGGGGCCTAAAATCCAATTTCACCTAAACGAGCCCACACACTTGTGTGGCACATCCAGCTCATTTTCGGTCTTGGTTCTGCAGACTTTGCAGTCGCAGCAATCATCCGGTGCTTACCATCAATTTCGCTCGGGTAGTCCGTTAACCCATTGGGCCCTCATAGCCCACTTCGGCTCAACAAGGACTATTACGGCCTCAGTTTCATGAGAGCGTTCGTAACACTTTCAACGGTCTGTCGCCATCACTAGTGGCTCAGTTTATCACCATGAGCGCTTGCATGCTTGATTGATCTCGGTTGCCAATACGTCGACTTTTCAATATTTTGGCTTTTAGCCGATTCACAGAAACATCACATATCAAATTAGGCAGTGGTGTGAGATTACAAACCTAATACAAACGTGGGTTGAAGCTCCCGAGATTACGCACCTATGAAATCAATAAAATTTAATCTATTAGTTTTAACCCTGATAAGACATCTCTAAAGATTGAAACCGATTAATCAACTAACACCACTTACCACCAAACAAGAGGTCTACTGCAAAGGGAGAGTGTTCAGTCGGCTCCTTGATTAAGCCATTCGAGTCCCTAGTAACGTTTAAATAGAGAGGAGATGTTAGCCACATAATACCAACGGCCATAACTGAAAGCAAAATAGCATTTCGGCTTGAGAGAACCCTTAACGATAAGAAAAAACTCAGCCAACCCATATTCGGCCCTAGCCACACTGACCAACCACTGTCTGAGATTTGAACGTTAAACACACGGAGAGATGGATATGCTTAGATCCTAATAGAGTCACCCTATACTCAAAGGGTCAAAGTTTAAGTGCTTCGGCTTATGCTTTGAGTGGAGAGGAAAAGAACAATAAGAAGAAAAAAATGTGTTGCATTCAGCCAAAGGACTAACTCACAAGATGCCATGAATATGCCCAAACAAAAAGTGATAGAGGGTGCTCAGCTAAGAGAAATAAACTGCAAGAATCGAATGATGTGGAAAGAAAAGAAGTATCAATTGAAGAGTAAAGAAAATGGAAAGATTTGGGTATAGAGAGGAATGAGTAGAAAGGAAGACAAAGAAGAAAAGAAAAGGGACTAAGAATTCGGTAGAGGGAATTTAGGAAGAGATGACCTAAAATGCTAGATGAAACGTACCCAAAATGAAAAAATACCCCAAGAAGACTAAGGAAAATTTTCCATTCTCCCATTTAAAGCCGAAAATGCTACCCATGTCTCTTTTCAGTCGAAATTCCCCCTTAGATAGACTCCCACTTTCGGCCAACACATCCCACACCCATCAACTCCTTGATTTTCTCCACCTTTCCCTCTTACACTTACTCTACTTCACCCATTTGAATTGATTGACCAAGTCTCCAACCAACCTTGCATAATTTGATCCCGACTCTACCTCTTGCTCTCCCAAGTCACAAAATAAAATCCCTCATTAGTAATCTGTGGGATTCGAACCCTCCCTCTTAGCTCTCCACTTGACACCACACACTCAACTTGTGTTAGTAAACCACACTCTAATTTACTGAAGCCTTACAACTGCTAACCTTCTTCACTTTAGGATCAAAATTAATTTTTTCCTAGGCTCAAACTCGAACCCAAGCCTCCCTAGGACCCCCAAAAGCACCCAAATAACCAGCTAAGCAAGCACAATGTGAAATTATGCAAAAATTTATAGCTCTTAAATTTTTTTGGGACATTACAAGCATTTTCAATTTAGTAAATTGCATTTTATAACTCAGTGAATCCTAGCCTATTTTATCCTTAATTTTGCTATCTTATTGCATTAATGTCGTTGCATGAGGTAATCCCATATTACATTCAGAATTGTTGCCGCACATAATAGCTATCCGAATAAGAACCAAAACTGCGTGAGCTGTCTAATCTAGTATAACCAACATGTACGTACAATGACAAAATAATTTTTAGGAAAGGACACCTATACTGTTGGAGGAGGACATAAAAGGCGGACTTGAGAAGAAAAAGGGGAGTTTTGTTTCTCCATCATTATCTTCATCATTCTATCTTAAAGCTTGTTGCCACGAAAGCTTAAGTCTCTCATGGGTGAGCCAACGTGAAAACCAGATGCAGACTAGTTCCTGACAAGGATATCTAAGTGCGAGACAAGAGGGAATAAAGATATTCAATCGAGTTGTCTAGGAATTGAATTCTTCACTCGATTCTTTCTTATTTCTTTCTAAATTTTAGTGATTACTCTCTGATTTCTGATTGTATGGAACTACTGAAGAATTCTTGGTGAAATGTTATCTTATTTAATCTTGCTTTTATTGTTTAATCTTAGGGAATTTTTTTAACACGAAAGTGTTATTGCAATCACTAACACTGGAAAGTGCAATGACAATTCGAGCCAACAAGCATTTCAAATGATGTTGAATGAGGATTAGAGGAATTTAGTCCACTTGTTCCTATTAGTGCAATATTGTCGTCATCAAAAGATGAGGTTAATATGCATGTTTAAGTCTCAGATTAAATAAAGAAGTAATGTTGGGTAAGATTTACATTGAATTTTAGAGCCTCGACAATCACTTACACTTTTATACCTTGTGAGCATTTATTATTCTGCTGAATATTCATGTTGGGGATCTAAATTTTCACTATCATATTTTATTTTATTATTTTCAAGTTATTACATCGACAAATATCCTCACAATTTATCTTATTTATATCTAGTTATTGCATCGACATTAATAGACAAAAGACTAACATCCTTGTGGGATCGATAACCAACAAATTCACATCTGTCTACTATACTTGCTTTGATAGTGTACACTTGCACATTATTGCTGTGACATTAAACAGTCGATCATTTTACTAAAACACTAATTTCAAACAATATCAACCAAATTTTGGTTTTACTTAAAACAAGACTCAAAGGCATTTTGCAAAGGTGATTTTCAAAAGAGAAAAACTTCTAAATGTTTTTACTACGCCATTGTCATGGCCAATATGATCTTCAAGATTCTGCCATGACATATAGGCCGAGATTCAAGGGTTACATTTAGTGGTATCAGAGCTCTAAAAACTCATATTATGGTTTATTTTAAAAATACATGCATATTCATGAAAAAAAGGGCATTTTTGAAAAATCCTTTCATTTGTTAAGATACTGAGACTCTAAAGTTGGCCCAGATAAGTACTTCTACCTTACTAAGTTTTGATATGAGATTATAGTATACTGTAGATTCTGAAACTATAGATTATGAAAAGTACACTATAAAACTCTAGACTCTAAAAACTATAGATACTGATACTCTAGTGACGAAACTTTAGAACTAAAACATTCTAGATTGATAAGTAAAACTTGTTTCTAATTGTCAGATAAAATTGCATAAAACATAAGAATCTGATAACAAATAGATGAGTACTGAATGCGTTCATACTAAGGTAATGAGAGCTCGTGAGTGTAACACCCCGAATTTGGGCCTACAAGCATTAGGCCTTGAGTATGGGTCCATAAGGAGGCTGTAAATAGGTATTTAATTCTGCAAGGAAATGACACAATTAAATGTCGACTAAAGTGGTTAAGAGTCTTGAGAGGAGTTGGAAAAGTCCTGGGTTCAAGCCTGGGCTTTAGTAAAATTTTGGATTTAAGTGAATAAAACCCTAGATGCTTGGATGTAGGCTTTTTAAATTATTGTGATAAAAAATTACACAAGGAAGCATGTGGCCTATTGGTTGTGGCGTCATTAAGGTTGTAAGGGAACCTGGCTTCAAGTCTTTGCTCTTGTAGAATTTTGAAATTTTGCTCATAAAAGAATCTAGACATTGGCACATAGGCTTTATAAATATTTGCGCATGTTTTAAGTCACAGAAGAGCTTGTGGTCTAGTGGAAAGGTGGCTTGTGGAATAACCTTGAGGTCTGAGGTTCGAGTGTTGGCACAAACATAATGGGGTATATTATTTTCCAGATGGGACGGATAGAGTTTGTGTTGCATTAGAATTCTGATGGATGAGGTTATTGTTGAAAGAATCAGTGAGTAGATTGTAGAGAGAATAAAAGAGTGATTTATGGAGGAAAAATAGGAATTTGAGTATGAAGGGAAGTGTGTGCCGATTTGGTCTCTAGACTTTGGGGAGTTTAGTTTTGGTAGAGGCAGAATTAAGCATTTTTCCTAGTAAGTCGTTGGTGTCGTATGGATTAGTCGTACAGTTTACCGAATTCTTTTAGTGCAATTTTAATTTTTTCTTTTGTGTGGAGATTTGTGCAATTGAGGTTCCTCTCCCTATTTACTGAATTTTACTTCTCTGTCTCTCCACTGAATCATTTTTCTATCTTTCTCTCTACCCTTTTTTCTGCATTGGCAAATACATCTTCCACTTCTTTTTCCAATATTCTATCGATTTTTCTTTCAATAACTGAATCTCCTATGTTTTTTTCTTCTCTCATTTTCGTTTGCTTTACTTGGCCAAATGCATCATCTTCTCTTTTCCCAAAATTCTCTTTCCCCTTCTTTAGTCTGTTTCAATCGGTATCTGTTACCACCCCTTTTCTGTGGGAAGTTGGCAAAATACTCATTCTTTTCACCTTTTCTTTCATCATTAATTTAGCAACTATCCTCTAGCATTCGGTCGAAGTCTCTTTTTCTAATGTTGAGTTCAAGTAAGGGGTTTCTCAAGTGGGCAGAGGGGTTCAAAACTTTCTGTTGTGAATCGATCGTATATTTAGAGTAAGTTGATTCGTTGGCCGATTGCCCTATGAGGTTGGTATTGGGATTTTAAGTCATATTATAGAAATAGTTCTGTCAATAAGACTCGTTGTTTAAGCAGATATTCATTGAGGGGTTTGTAATCCTCTTTCGTCGACGATCTAAGTAGGTTCAATCCACACTCATTCAAGCAAGGCATTGGTAGGCAATCTTTTGAATGGGTTTCGAATCATGGCTCTCTCAATTCATGTGTTAAGGTTTTAACCAAAGTTACTGTTATGATAGGTTTGACATTCGGGGGTTTCTGCGCTATTCCTAAAAAGATGTGTATTAGTGCCGTAATTGCTAATCGATCAAAAGCCAATAGAGTGTGAATGTTTTTCACACGATGTTAACTATAGCGGTAAATATCGAAATGTTGAATTGCGAAAAGCGAAAAGCTAAAGGATTGGGCTTTTGGGCCACATGGGCATGTGAACGCCCATATGATCAACCGAGTTCACAAAACGTGGGCGTACGTTAAGGAAGGCCGCCATGAGCAATCTCACAGGCTTGGGCCAAAATGGGCCGTATGGGCCTATAGGCTCACGTGGGTAAACTTCACTATTAAGTGGGACGTAGATAGACTTGTCATGTCGCGCACATGACTCGGGCAGTACCGGGCCTCATTGGGCCAAACTGGGTCGTGTGAGCCAATGGGCTTATGGGCCCACACGGATAAAATGTATGTGTTGGGGTAAGTGGTGTTTGGACGGTGACGTTTGTATAGTTGTGGCTATTTCTAGGCTAATTGGGTCACACAGTGTGTGGGCTCACTTCGGCCGAGTAATGGGCCTTAGGCCCATTTATACTGTTGTGACTATTTAGGTTAATTAGGTCGTTTGAGGTGATGGTAGACCTTTTGTTGGGTCGCTGAGACTCCGATCTGCATAATTATGAAAATACCCTCATTTTGTAAAATTACTGAAATACCCCCGTTTCTAAAATTACCTAAATACCCTCGACTTGTGAAATCATTAAAATACCCCCGATTTTCAAAATAATTGAAATACCCCTAATTTACAATATTTTTAAAAACCCTGGGTTTGCAAAATTACCAAAATATCCTCGGTTTGCAAATTTACTAAAATACCCCTATAAGGTAGAATTAATGAAATACCCCTGTAGGGTAAAATTACTGAAATACCCTTGTAGGGTAAAATTACTGAAATACCCCTATAGGGTGAATTACTGAAATACCCCTAAAGGGTAGGATTACTGAAATACCCTTATAGGGTAAAATGCCTATTTTGCCCTTGTGGGTAAATGACTGACTTAGACTATGAATTTGATTGATTTGACTTTGATCGTATGATTGTTTTTAAACTGACTTAACTGTGGGCATGTGACTGATATGCTGTTAATATATGTTGAAATGACTATTATTGAGCATGGCCATTTTGCATACACGAGTAATGATTGAGCATGACATACACGACATATTGCATAGGGCTCAAAAATTGATACGGAGGAAGCTCTGGTAGGGCCACTTGGGTCACATGATGACTATGGATCCAGTATTGATCTGTTAAGGTCGCGTGAGACAACTACAGGCCGACGAACGGCTTAAAGCCGCATAATCTGATTATGTCTCTGTGCCAACCTAAATATGGCTCTGTGCCATCTTGATTATGGCTTTGTGCCAATCGTATTTACCCGTGGCTATGTGCCCAACACATATAATGATGACTCTGTGTCGATCACATTTACCCAAGGCTCTGTGTCGATTATATTACCATCACTGATGGCTATGTGCCAAACATAATAAGTTACTGATGGCTTTGTGCCAATTATAATACCGCTACTAATGGCTTGGAGCTGCATATATATACTACCAGCTTTGATGCAATTTTGGTTAGGGTCGCAATCGGTCCTAAAATTGGTGTGCTGGCTGGGTGGATCGATTTTATCCCCACATAAGTGTAGGGTTGGTACGGGTAGTGTGTTGGTTGGATTGGGGTGGGATGCATCCTCATACTATTGCGTATCTGTTATGAGATCTATCACTATAGTGAGCTAGGCCCGATTGATTCTGTTATGGGCTGTGACCAAACAATATTGTAGTGGGCTTTGGCCCACGTATGCTTTGATCTGGACTGTACTGTTACGGTTAAAGGGCTTCGTGCCAAACTGTTTTGATATATTGATTGTTACTCTAATAACGGGATTACACACTAAGTTTTCGTAAACACACCCCATTTTTAATTGTGCAGGTAATCCCCAGCCTTAGATGGATCGGCGCTGCGAGGGACTCGGAGAAGGCTATACTGCTTATGTTTTCCATTTTGATTGCTTGCATTAAAGTATTTTGATTTGGGTTGTAATAAGGCCTCTTTAAGTTATTGGATTTTAACTTTGGGTCTTTATTTACTTTGAATTATATCCGTTAGAAGAAAATCACAGTTTTCCAAAATGTTAACTGCTTTTAAAACAACACTACGTTTTTACAACATTTTCGAAATGGTTTCGCGACTTAATCCTTTAGAGTGTGAATGTTTTTCCCACGATGTTAGCAGTAGCGGAAAATGCTAAAATACAGATTACCGAAAAGTCAAAAAGCCGAAGGATTGGGATTTTGGGCCATATGAGCGTGCAAATGCCCATGTGATCAACCGAGCTCACGAAACGTAGGCATATGTCGAGGAAGGCCGCCATGAGTTATCTCATGGGCTTAGGCTGGAATGGGCTGTATGGGCCTATAGTGTAACACCCTAAACCCAGATCATGCGGTAGAACCAGATCTAGTATGTCACATGAAGAAAGTACTTGTGATTTTTACTAGTAATTGACGTTATTTGGTTATCGTTAAGAAAAAAAAAATCTAGTTTACAGATATTTGATAAAATACTACAAATTCCTAGAGGTTGATTGGTAAATCGAAATTTGAACTAGTGCACTTTAAAACCGTGACTTTTGAAAATATTATTAATAATTCGAAGGAAAATCCAAGTTAAATTATTTGAACATATTTGTTATGAAATCCGTTCATTGATAAATTTTAAGAAAAACCTTTGTTTATGATTTTAGAAAAAATCCCCATTTAAAACAATTCATGGAAGGTAATAAGTACGTCAAACATAAAACAAAATAAAAATCCCCTAGGCCTTATTACAACTTTAAACCCGGAATAGTAAAAATAACTAAATAAAGTGGAAAATAAATTTACTAAAGTTCAAAAATATCATTCCAAAAGTATGGCTTCCACCGAGTCATCCATGGCCTCAAGTCCTCATTACTGAACATTGCCTATAAGGATTAAGAAAAAGAGTGAGTTACAAGAACTCTGTGTATAATCCCTTACCTTCATCCACTGGGCCTGAACCCACATAGCAACATCTTGGGCCTAAGCCCATTCACATAATAGTATTTAAATGAAATGAATGCAACACAACCAATCCATCCATCACACCCTTTACCAGCCAATCACACCAGTGGGGATCAAGTCAACCCACCCCGTCGCTCACACCAATTTGCAGTCATGCTACTATTTGCATAATATTTTCTTGGTCAAGCCATCAATTCATAATTAAGCACAATAATAAACGAATTGTGGCAATACCACTAGGCTACACTGCTCTCCATACAATTTTTCCCATTCCATGCAATACGTGCAGATGCAACATAATAAAAATATATCCATATATATAATAACCATTAATCTAGTGAAGAATTTCAATGAATCGACCCATTAAAGCACTTTGGTAATTCGGCCCATAAAGGCGTTCTAGCAAATCGGCCCGTTAGTGCATTTTGGTAAATTGGCCCATAGGGGCATTTTGTAAAACAGTCCATTAAAGCTTTTTAGTAATTGACCCATAAGGGCATTTTTTTGAAATTTAGCAAATTAATACTGATTTTGACAGATCTTTAGAAATAATGTTGTTTAAGCAAATTACTCGATTCATGCGATATTACAGTTATTAGATTTGTAAGCAACAACGATCTATTTTACAACATGATAGTGAATCACGAATCTACGGGATTTCGGTGTGAGATTACACACTTAATTACTGTAAGAACTAAACCTTCTTGATCATCGGCACCTATGTCACCATAACACTCAATTAACTAACAAAAGAGAATGTCTTAATCCAAATCCAAATTAGAAGATCTAAAGAAATACTTACCCTTAGTATCGTGAACGACAATGATTTGCCTACTCTCACCAGAAGATGGTCCACAACCTGGTGGAAAATCCCGAACTACCGATATCGCCCAACGTTTGAACTTGAGAGTAAAGATTGCAAGTCCACTCTATTTTTTCCCTCCAATCGATTTTCCTTTAATAACTCTACCACTTTCCTCCATTGAAAGAGTCTCGATCAGAATAATACTACGATGAAGGAAAGTAGTTATCTAAGGAGAGGATTTTGGCTTACCACTACTTTCAAAGGATCAACCACCCTTTATCAAAATCGATTATACCTTCCACCAAATGATCTTAGTTGACCAAAATTCTTTCCCCATGCTCCTTCTAAAAATTAACACGAAAGAAAAGAAATAATGAAAAGGTAGAGTGTTAATAGGCCAACATATCCCCCTTTATCTCTTTCCTTTACTTCTTTCCTTATTTCTCCTTGATCTCCTCCTTACTCTTCTCCTTAGTGTTCTTTCCATCATTAGAAAGTTTTCCTTACCTTCTTTAGATTCTTGGCCGACACTTTACATCTATCATTTGATTAGCACAAAAAAATTAAATCCCAAAAGTTGTAATAAGTAGGATTCGAACTCCACCCCTTAAGCCCCTTCATGTGACGCCACACCACTCTGCTACTAGCTCCACTTGTGCTAGAAAAATACACACTTATTCTTTTAAGTCTTGACACCACTTACCTTCTCCCCTTTAAGTGCTTAAAGACAAAAATTTTGCTAAGGCCCAACTCAACCCCAAGCCTTCTTAGGACCCCTAAACATACACAATTAACACTCTTAACTTGCCTAGCGCAAGGTATAATGTAAAACATAAAATCCTAAATTTAGGACGCTATAATTCTACCCCCTTAAAGGAATTTGGCCACGAAATTTACCTGATTAAAAGAGATGAGGGTATTATTGTCGAATCATGTCTTCTGGCTCCCATGTAGCTTCCTCTTACCCGTGACTACGCCATAATACTTTGACTAACGGAACCTACTTCCTTCTCAGCACCTTAATATCCCGATCTAAAATCTACACTGGTTCTTATTCAAAAGACAAGTAAGGTCTTATCTCAACTTCCTCCACTGGCACAACATAAGATGGATTCAAACCATAACCCCTTAACATTGAGACATGGAATACACTATGTATCTGACTTAATTCCGGAGGTAACTCAAGCTGATAAGCCACTGGCCCAACATGCTTCAATACACGATAAGGTCCGATAAATCTAGGGCTCAACTTGCCCTTCGATCCAAATCATAAGATCTTTTTCAAAGGTGAGACTTTCAAAAAGATTTGATCATCGACAGAGAACTCTATTTCCTTCTGTTTCAGATCTGCGTATGATTTCTGTCTGTCCAAAGCTTTTTTTAATCGAACCCAAATTACCTTTACTTTTTCCTCCACCTCCAAGATCAACTCTGGACCCAATAACTATCGCTCCCCCAGCTCAGTCCAGCAAGTAGGAGTATAACACCTACGACCATACAACGCCTCATAGGGTGCCATCTGGATGCTGGATTGATAGCTGTTGTTGTATGCAAACTCTGCCAATGGTAGAAAATCTTCCCAACTACCCCTGAAGTCGATCACACAGCCCCTTAGCATGTCTTCTAGAATCTAGATTACTCTCTCCGATTGACCATCAGTCTGCAGATGGAACGTCGTGTTGAAATTTAGTCTTGTACCCAAAGCTTCATGTAAAGCCTTTCAGAACCGTAATGTAAACCTAGGATCCCTGTTCGATATAATAGACACTGGTACCCCATGGAACCTCACAACTTCTGCTATATACAACTTGGCCAACTTTTGCAGCGTATAATCCGTACGAATAGGTAGGAAATGACCAAACTTCGTTAACCGATCCACTATCACCCAAACTGAATATTTCTTAGTAGGCATTAAAGGTAACCCACTAACAAAATCCATTGTTATCATTTCCCATTTCCATAGTGGGATTTTCATCGGTTGTAGTAACCCTGAAGGTAGTTGATGTTCCACCTTCACCTGCTGACATGTCAAGCACTTGCTTACAAAGTCTGTAACCTCCCATTTCATCCCTGGCCACAAATACTGCTCACGGAGGTCTCGGTACATTTTGTTTGCCCTGGGGTGCATAGCATATTGGCTACTATGTGCCTCACGCAGAATCATTTGTCTCAATTTCGATTCCCTAGGCATACAAACTCTTCTGCAGAAACACAATACTCCATCACTATTTAATCCAAAATCCCCTATCTCACCACCTTCCACTTGCTGAAGCCGAGAACCCAACCTTTCATCTAACAACTGCTTTTCCTTAATCTGACTTATCCATGCAAGCTTCACTTGAAGTTCAGCCAACAAGCTACCATCTTTATAAAGGCTGAGACGAGTGAACATCGCTTTCAAATTTGATATCACCTTACGACTCAATACAACTGCCACTAAGTTAGCTTTACCTGGGTGATACTCGATTGAGTAGTCATAATCTTTCAACAATTCTATCCACCTTCGCTGTCTTATGTTCAACTCCTTCTGGGTAAAGAGGTACTTTAGACTCTTATAGTCTGTGTAGGTAATCGACTTCTCCCCATACAGATAGTGTCTCCATATCTTCAGAGCAAACACCACTGCACCTAGCTCCAAATCATATGTAGGATAGTTTATCTCATGTGGCCTTAATTGATGAGATGCACAAGCCGCCACTTTCCCCTTTGCATCAACACACATCCCACGCCTGTGTGTGACGCATCACAATAAACAATAAACTCTTTACCAGCCTTAGGCTGAATCAATACTGGCACTTCTGTCAAAATCTTCTTCAATTTCTCAAATCTCTATTGTTGCTTATCTGACCATACATATGGTTCTCCTTTACGCAATAGTTTAGTTAGGGGTGCGGCAATCAACAAAAACCCTCAACGAACCACCTGTAATACCCAGCCAAACCTAGAAAACTTTGAATTTCTACCACTAACTTTAGTGGCTTCCAATCCAATACAACCTCGACCTTTGGGGATCAACTCAAATTCCCTCGGCAGACACAACATGCCCCAAAAAGGTCACCTCTTTCAGCCAAAATTCACACTTACTGAATTTGGTATACAATTGCTTCTCCCTTAATATCTGGAATACGACCCATAGATGAGAATCATGCACCTCTTCTGTCTTTGAGTACACTAAGATGTCATCTATGAACACCACAAAAAATCGATCTAGATAGGGTTGGAAGACTCGATTCATCATGTCTATAAATGCAGCTGGTGCATTAGTCAACCCGAACGACATCACCAAGAACTCGTAATGCCTATAATGAGTTTGAAACGCAGTCTTGTAAATATTCGCCTCATTGACTTTTAACTGGTGATACCCCGATCTCAAGTCTATCTTCTAGAAAATTGAAGCTCCTCCCAGCTGATCAAACAGATCATCGATCCTCGGTAACAGGTACTTGTTCTTGATCGTCAACTTATTCAATTGTCTATAATCGATAGACATACGCATCGACCCATCCTTTTTCTTAATGAACAAGACCGGCGCTCCCCACGATGACACACTTGGTCGAATAAATCCAGGATCCAACAACTCCTAAATTTGAGCTTTAAGTTCCACTAGCTCCTTCGGCGCCATTCTATAAGGAGCAATGGACACCGGAGCCGTTCCTGGCAACAGATCAATACCAAATTCCACTTCCCGATCCGGAGGCAATCTTGGAAGCTCATCGGGAATGACTTCTGAAAACTCTTTCACCTTTGTAACACTATCTAATGACAACTCTTTGGCATCCAAAGCACTGATAAAGGCTAAGAGCGCTTCACACCCCTTTGGCACCAACCTTTCTGCCTTTAAAGCAGATACCACATTAGATACATAATTTCTTCTTTCACCTATCATCATCACTTCATTATCCTCTGAAGTTCTTAGTACCATCTGCTTTGCAGCACAGTCCAAGTTCGCACGATGCTTAACCAGCCAGTCCATGCCCAATATAAAGTTGAACTCCCCGAACGGCAGTTCCATCAAATCTGCCAGAAATACTACCCCCTGAACTTCTAAAGGCACATCCCTAAACAAATTATTTACTACCACCGACTATCCTAAAGGGCTAATCACAGTTGTTTCTCTAGCGAACTCTTAGATCTAATATTCAAAGTTCTAGGCACAACACATGCAACATATGAATGGGTGGATCCAATGTTTATCAAAGTGGTAAAATGTACATAAGATATGAAAAACGTACTAGTTATGACGTTTGATGCATCACCATCCTCTCGACGTCTGACCGCATAGACCAAACCTGGCTATCTCACCTCCGTGTTGCCCCTATTATCGGTACCTCTACCCAGTGCACCCTGACCTCGTCCTAAGCCATTACCACCTCGAACTAGCCCACGGCCTCTTGGTGGCTGCTAAGTACCTCTTGTTGGCTGCGCAAATCAGTTACGAACTACCTGAGTCAGAGTAGGCTCTCGAGGACAATCCCTATACCAATGGTATTTGGATCCACATCTGAAACAACCACAAGTTCTCTTTCAACATTCACCCGAGTGAAGTTTTCCACAATCCACACAAGGCTGCAACTGATTGGTAGCAGCTGGAGCACCCGCTCGAACTGGTCCCTCATTCTTGGGCCTTTTTTGAAATCTTCTAGTAGGACCTGAATACCCAGAGTCTCTCTTGTTCCTGCCCCTATCCTTGTCTCAATTTTGCCATTCCGAGTGTTTAACTTCCTCACCAATCTTAGCTTTTTCTACTAGTATAGCAAAATTCCCTCCTTCTGTGGGGCTTTAAGCACCCGTAACTCATCACGCAACCTGTCTACTAAACGCACACAGCATTCGTAATCAGTCAGTACTATACCCCAAGCATACCGACTTAGACGCAGGACCTCTGCCTCGTATGCTGCCACAGATATACCTCATTGAACCAGATTTTAGAATTCCTTTCTTCGAGCATCTAATAGCTAGCCCTGGCATATTTTCTATTGAATGCTGTCTTAAAGAAATCCCAGGTAATACAATCAGCTTGAGTGCCTTCCTGAACAGTGAGCCACTACTGATACGCCTCGTCTCTCAACAATGACACTACCCCTTTCGGTTTTGCTCAATTGTGCAATCTAGATCGTCCATAATCCACTCCACCGCCTCAAGCGAGTACTCCACTACACTAGGGGCTACACCCGAAATACCCCTAAAAACTTCATCCCCATTCGATCTGAGTTGCTCCGATATCGACCCATGAGCTATCGACCTAGTTCTTGCCCTAGCAACCCTTTCCAATACCTGCAACATCACTTGGGATAGAGCATCAACCTCTCTCATTTGATCATGTGACCCAGCTTCAGTCACAGGTGATGCAGGTGCGTCCATTTCTAGCATATGTCCCAATGCCTTAGATACAACTCTAGCACCTCGGCATCTACCACGTCCACGTCCTCTAGTGCTCATGTTTGCTAAGTCGATATAATTTGATTAAAAGTCTTATGAATTAGTTTGTTATTCAATGTTAATTAAATAATGTTTTATGGAGTATTGGTGTAGAAGTTGTTTTCGTAAATTGCATCCTAGAGTCTCAATCTCTATAGTTTGTACTCTTAAAGCCAAAAGTTCTAGAGTATTTCTGTTTTGTGGTGTATTCTTACCACAGTTATACCACAAAAATCATGAAATGAAAACAAAACCTACTGACTTGGTGTCGGATACCCATGGTGCCATACTTCCTCTAAAACATGTATAAATAAATTTTCAAGCAGTTTTAGAAACCTTTTTGAACCCAAACCATGGCCGAGTTTTGCAACCGGCTCTGATACCATAAAATGTAACATCCCAAACCCAGCTCATGCAATATGACCGGATCTGGTATGTCACATGAAGAAAGTACTTGTGATTTTTACTAGTAATTGACGTTTTTGGTTATCGTTAAGAAAAAAAAGTATGGTTTATAGATATTTGATAAAATACTACAAATTCCAAGAGGTTGATTGGTAAATCGAAATTTGAACTAGTGCACTTTAAAACCGTGACTTTTGAAAATATTATTAATAATTCGAAGGAAATACCAAGTTAAATTATTTGTACATATTTGTTATGAAATTCATTCGTTGATAATTTTTAAGAAAAACCGTTATTTATGATTTTAGAAAAAATCCCTGTTTAAAATAATTCATGGAAGGTAATAAGTACGCCAAACATAAAACAAAATAAAAATCCCAGAGGCCTTATTACAACTTTAAACCTAGAATAGTAAAAATAACGAAATAAAGTGAAAAATAATTTTACTAAAGTTTTAAAATATCATTCCAAAAGTATGGCCCCACCGAGTCATCTATGGCCTCAAGTCCTCATTACTGAGCATTACTTGCAAGGATTAAGAAAAAAGAGTGAGTGTATAATCCCCTTACCTTCATCCACTGGGCCTGAACCCACATAGCAACATCTTGGGCCTAAGCCCATTCACAGAATAGTAATTAAATGAAATGAATGCAACCCAACCCATCAATCAATCACACCCCCGACTAGCCAATCACACCTATGGGGATCAAGTCAACCCACCCCGCCGCTCATACCAATTTGCAGTCGAGCTGTTATTTGTATAGTATTTTCATGGTCAAGCCACCAGAAATCATAATTAAGCATAATAACAAACGAATTGTGGCAATGCCACCAGGCTACACTGCTCTCCATACAATTTTTCCCATCCCATGTAATATGTATAGATGCAACATAATAAAAATATATCCACATATACAACAACCATTAATCTAGTGAAGAATTTCGGTAATTCGGCCCATTAAAGCACTATGGTAATTTAGCCCATAAAGGCATTCTAGCAAATTGCTCCGTTAAGGCATTTTGGTAAATCGGACCATAGGGGCATTTTCGTAAAATGGCCCATTAAAGCTTTTTAATAATTCGGCCCATATTACAGTTATTAGATTTGTAAGCAACAGCAATCAATTTTACAACATAATCATGAATTATGAATCTACAGGATTTCGATGTGAGATTACACACATGATTACTGTAAGAACTAAACCCTCTTGATCTTCAGCACCTATGTCACCATAATACTCGATTAATTAACAAAATAGAATGTCTTAATCCAAATCCAAATTAGACGATCTAAAGAAATACTTACCCTTAGTATCGTAAATGACCACGATTTGCCTACTCTCACGAGAAGATGGTCCACAACCTAGTGGAAAATCACGAACTGTCGATACCGCCCTACGTTTTAACTTGGGAGTAGAGATTGCAAGTCAAATCCCTTTTTGCCCTCAAATCGATTTTCATTTAATAACTCTACCACTTGCCTCCATTGAAAAAGTCTCGATCAGAATAATACTATGATAAAAGAAAGTAATTATCTAAGGAGAGGGTTTCGGCTTACCACTACTTTCAAATGATCAACGAATAGAGAAGATCGAGTGATTTAGTCCCTATAATAACCGATTAGCCAAATCTATCGATCCGTTTAGCAAAATAACCAAGTAGCAATATCGAGTGGACTAAGAGGAGACTCCTTACCTTAATCGATGATGAACTCGATTCTCATCGATTAAACTTATGGCTATGGATGAGTTGGAAAAGATGATTGATTCGGCTTGCCCACTATAACATTACAATAGAAAGAGATCACGATGTGAGGAAATAGGAGAGAGTGATGTTTTGTTTTAGAGAACCATCCAAATAATAAAAGGCACATAATCAGCCGTGGAGAAAAAAAGATAAAAAGAAGAGAACGAAATCACTTACCAATTCGGTCAAAGAAGAGAGTGCCTAACATGAAAGAAAAAGAAATAATAAAGAGGCAGAGTGTTAACAGGTTTGGCTATTTGAAGAGAAATGAACAAAGATGATTCGACCCCCAAGTAATATTGATTAAAGAAAAAGAGAGAAAGGTTGAAGAAATGGTGAGGAAAGAAAAGAAGAGATGGACAAGAAAAGTGTCAAAGAATTTCGGCTAGCACTATGAAAGAGGTGAACAAAAAGAAAGACTTGTGTTTCGGCAATCAAAAGGAAAAGAGTAGAAAGAGAGCACCAAAATGTTGAAAATAATAAAAAAAAGCTATGGCAAAGATGAGAAGAAGAAAAGAAAATACTCCCCAATGTCACGGTTTTAGGCACGAAAAAAAAGTACCAAACGGTAAAAAAAAGACCTTCAAATGAGACCAAAACTCTTCAAAAAGCCTATCAAAAATTCGGCACAACCATCCTTTACCAAAACCGATTATACCTTCCCCCAAATGATCTTAGTTGACCAAAAATTCTTTCCCCAAGCTCCATTCAAAATTCGGCCAACATATCCCTCATTATCTCTTTCCTTACTTCTATCCTTATTTCTAATTGATCTCTTCTTTACTCTTCTCCTTAGTGTTCTTTCCATCATTAGAAAGTCTTCCTTACATTCTTTAGAGTCTTGGTCGACACTTACCATCTATCACTTAATTATCACAAAAAAATTAAATCCCAAAAGTTGCAATAAGTGGGATTCGAACTCCACCCCTTAAGCCCTTCATGTGACGTCACACCACTCTACTACTAGCTCCACTTGTGCTAGCAAAATACACACTTATTCTTTTAAGTCTTGACACCACTTACCTTCTCCCCTTTAAGTGCTGAAACACAAAAATTTTGGTAAGGCCCAACTGAATCCCAAGCCTTCTGAGGACCCCTAAACATACACAATTAACACTCTAAACTTGTCTATCACATGGTATAATGTAAAACATAAAATCTTGATTTTCAGGATGCTACATATGGGCCCGCGTGGGTAAACTTCACTGTTAAGTCAGACGTAGATAGACTTGTCATGTTGAGCACATGACTCAGGTAGTTCAGGGCCTCGTTAGGTCGAAGTGGGCTGTGTGGGCCCAATGGGCTTATGGGCCCACACGGATAAAATGTATGTGTTGGGGTAAGTGGTGTTTAGACGGTGACGTTTGTATAGATGTGGCTATTTCTAGGCTAATTGGGTCACACGAGCATGTGGGCCTGCTTGGGTCGAGTAATGGGCCTTAGGCCCATTTGCACCGTTGTGACTATTTAGGTCAATTAGGCCGCTCGAGGTGACGGTAGACCTTTTGTTGGGTCGCTAAGACCCTGATATACATAATTACCAAAATACTCACAGTTTGAAAAATTATCGAAATAACCCTAATTTTTAAAATTACCGAAATACCCCCAGTTTGCAAAATTACTGAAATACCCCTTGTTTGTAAAATTACCTAAATACCCTCGACTTGTGAAATCATCAAAATACCCTCAATTTACAAAATTATCGAAGTACCCTTAGTTTGCAATATTACTGAAATACCTTTAGTTTGCAAAATAACCAAAATAACCCCGATTTGCAAAATTACTAAAATACCCCTATAGGGTAGAATTGTCGAAATACCCTATGGGGAAAAGTTACTAAAATACCCCTATAGGGGTAAAATTACCAAAGTACCCCTATAGGGTAGAATTAATGAAATACCCCTAAAATGTAGGATTACCGAAATACCCTTATAGGGTAAAATGACCATTTAGCCCTTATGGGTAAATGACTGACTTAGACTATGAATTTGACTGATTTGACTGTGATCGTATGAATATTTTTAAACTGACTTGACTGTGGTCGTGTGACTGATATGCTGTTAATATATGTTGAAATGACTATTATAGAGCATGGCCATTTTGCATACACGTGTAATGATTGAGCATTACATATACGACATATTGCATGGGGCTCAAAAATTGATACGGAGGCAGTTCTGGTAGGGTCACACAGGTCGTAAGACGACTATGGATCTAGTATTGATCTGTTAAGGTCACATCAGACACTATGGATCGACAAACTGCTTAAAGCTGCGTAATCTAATTATGTCTCTGTGTCAACCTAAATATGGCTCTATGCCATCTTGATTATGGCTTTGTGCCAATCGTATTTATCCGTGGCTATGTGCCCGGCACATATATCAATGACTCTGTGTCGATCATATTTACCCAAGGCTGTGTGTCGATTATATTATCACCGCTGATGGCTATGTGCCAGACATAATACAATTATTGATGGCTTTGTGCCAACTATAATACCGCTACTGAAGGCTTAGAGCTGCATATATATATACACTAGCAGTTTTGTTACGATTTTGATTAGGGCCACAATCGGTCCTAACATTGGTGTGATGGCTGGGTGGGTCGATTTTATCCTCACGCAAGTGTAGGCTTGGTACGGGTAGTGTGTTGGCTGGATCGGGGTGGGATGCATCCTCATACTATTGTATATTTGTTATGAGATCTATCACTATACTATGCTAGGCCCAATTGATTCTGTTATGGGTTGTGACCCAAATGATATTGTAGTGGCCTTTGGCCCACGTATGCTTTGATCTGGGCTGTACTATTACGGTTAAAGGGCTTCAGCCCAAACTGTTTCGATATGCTGACTGTTACTCTAGTAAGGGGATTACACACTGAGTTTTTGTAAACTCACCTCGTTATTAATTGTGCAGGTAATCCCCAGCCTTAGACGGATTGGAGCTACGAGGCACTCAGAGAAGGCCACGCACTGCTTATGTTTTTGGTTTTGATTACTTACATTCAAGTATTTTAATTTGGGTTGTAATAAGGCCTCTTTAAGTTTTTGGATTTTAACTTTGGGTTTTTATTTACATTGAATTATATCCGTTAGAAGTAAATCACGATTTTCCAAAATGTTAACTATTTTTCAAACAACACTACGTGTTCACAACATTTTTGAAATGGTTTTGCGACTTAATCTTTTTTGTAAATCAAGTACTTTCAAAATTTGCTTCCGCAATTAAAAGATGTTTTGGGAATAAAACTAATAATTTTTCAAAGTACCACGTTTTAAAATTAAACTAACGCAACCGAGATTTTACTTAAGCTTTTAAATAAGAAGGGTTTTCAATGAAAACATGGTTTTCGAAAAACACTTCAATGTACACGCCAGATTCTGGCCTAACTTCTAGGCTGGGTTTAGGGTGTTGCATTTTGTGGTATCGAGCACGGGTTGCAAAAACTCAATTGTGGATTGGGTCTTTAAAATTGAATTTCCAAAAGAATTATTTTAAAATTGTTTGAAAAGAGTTGAAGTTTTGAAATGTTGTATTGATTGTTTTTCTGAAAGTGTGGTTCACTGAGTCTCCGGTGCCAAATCCGTAAGTTTTTGAATATCGTTGTCTACTGTTATGCAATAGGAAACACTTTGATTACTTTAGATATTAGATTGTACTGTGATGCTTAATTTTAGATTTTGTATTTATTGTGTGTGATGTTGTGGTTATGGAAATTGTATTTGTATGATATTTATTGCTCTAGTGAATAGGTAACTTGGGTGTGCGTTTTGGAATTAGAGTGTGCAGTGAAAGTGCGGTGGTGTAGTTTGGGTTTTGCGATTGTTTTGAGAGTTGAAAATTTTGAGGACAAAATTTGTTTAATGTGGTATAATTGTAATGCACCAAATTTGGGCCTAAAAGCATTGGGCCTTGAGTATGGGTCCGCAATGAGGCTGTAAATAGGTATTCAATTGTGCAAGGAAATGACACAATTAAATGTCTGCTCAAGTGGTTAAGGGTCCTGAGAGGAGTTGGAAAAGTCATGGGTTCAAGCCTGGGCTTTAGTAAAATTTTTGTTTTAAGTGAATAAAACCTTGGATGCTTGGATGTAGGCCTTTCAAATTATTATGATAAAAAAATGACACAATGAAGCATGTGGCCTAGTGGTTGTGGCGTCATTAAGGTTGTAAGGGAGCTTGGGTTCAAGTCTTGGCTCTTGCAGAATTTTGAAATTTTGCTCTTAAAAGAATCTAGACGCTGGCACATAGGCTTTATAAATATTTGCACATGTTTTAAGTCACAGAAGAGCTTGGTCTAGTGGCAAGGTGGAATGTGGAGTAACCTTTAGGTCTGAGGTTCGAGTGTTGGCACAAGCATAATGGGGTATTTATTTTGCAGTTAGGATGGCTACAGTTTGTGTTGCATTAGAATTCTGATGGATGAGGTTGTTGTGGAGAGAATCAGGGAGTAGATTGTGGAGAGAATAAAGGAGTGATTTATGAAGGAAAAATAGGAATTTAAGTGGGAAGGGAAGTGTGTGCCGATTTGGTATCTAGACTTTAGGGAGTTTGGTTTTCGTAAAGGTAGAGTTAAGTATTTTTCCAAGTAAGTCATTGGTGTCGTATGGAGTAGCCGTAAAGTTTGTCAAATTCTTTTAGTGCAAATTCAGTTTTTTCTTTTGTGGGGGGATTTGTGCAATTGAGGTTCCTCTCCCTTTTTACCGAATTTTACTTCTCTGTCTCTACTAAATTGTTTTCTTTCTCTCTACCCTTTTCTCTGCGTTGGCAAATACATCTTCCTCTTCTTTTTCCCCAATTTTCTTTCAGTTCTTCTTTCAATAACTGAATCTCCCTGTGTTTTTTTTCCTTCTCTCCTTTTTGTTTGCTTTACTTGGCTGAATGCATCATCTTCTTTTTCCCAAAATTCACTTTCCCCTTTTTTAGTCTATTTCAATTGGTATCTGTTATCATCCCTTTTTGTGGGAAGCTAGCCGAATACTGCATTCTTTTTACCTTTTTTTCTGTTATTGATTCAACAAATCTCCTCTAACATTCAGTCAAAATCTTTTTTTTTTTTTTGACTTTGAGTTTAAGTAAGGGGTTTCTTAAGTGGGCAGAGGCGTTCAAAACTTCTTGTTGTCAATCGATCGTATAGTAGGGGTAAGTTGATTCGTTGGTGATTGCCCTATGAGGTTGGTATTGGGATTTTAAGTCACATTCTAGAAATAATTATGTTAATAAGACTCGTTGCTTAAGTAGATATTCATTGAGGGGTCTGTAATCCTCTTTTGTCGATGATGTAAGTAGGTTCAATCCACGCTCGTTCAAGCAAGGAGTTGGTAGGTAATCTTTTGAATGGGTTTAGATTAATGGCTCTTTCAGTTCATATGTTAAGGTTTTAACCGAAGTTACTATTATGATAGGTTTGACATTTAGGGGTTTCCATACTATTCCTAAAAGGGTGTGTATTAGTACCATAATTGCTAATCGGTCAAAAGCTGATAGAGTGTGAATGTTTTTCGCACGGTGTTAGCTATAGTGGCAAATGCTGAAATGCTAGATTATCTAAAAAGTTGAAAAGCTGAAGGATTGGGCTTTTGGGCCACATGAGCTTGTGAACGCCCTTGTGATCAACTGAGCTCACGAAACGTGGGCATACGTCGAAAAAGGCCGCCATGAGTGATCTCATGGGCTTGGGCCGAAATGGGCCGTATGGGCCCTATGGCCTATGGGCCCGTGTCGGTAAACTTTAATATTAAGTGGGACGTAGATAGACTTGTCATGTCGCACACATGACTCAGGTACTTCAGGGCCTCGTTGGGCTAAAGTGGGCTGTATGGGCTAGTGGGCTTGTGGGCCAGTGGGCTTGTGGGCCCATACGGATAAAATGTATGTGTTGTGGTAAGTGGTGTTTGGATGGTGACGTTTGTATAACTGTGGCTAATTTTGGGCTAAATGGGCCAAACGGGCGTGTAGGCCCACTTGGGCTAAGTAATGGGCCTTAGGCCCATTTACACTATTGTGACTATTTAGGTTACTTGGTCGCTCAAGGCGACGATGGACCTTCCGTTGGGTCGCTGTGACCCCGATCTGTAAAATTATCGAAATACCCCTGATCTGCAAAATTATTGAAATGCACTCGGTTTGCAAAATTATCAAAATACCTGGTTTGTAAAATTACAAAAATACCTTCGATTTGTAAAATTAGTGAAATACCCTCAATTTGTAAAATTACTAAAATACCCTCGATTTGTAAAATTATCAAAATACCCCTAGTTTGCAAAATTATCGAAATACCCTCGATTTGTAAAATTACAAAAATACCCCCGGTTTGCAAAATTACTGAAAGACCTTGTAGGGTAGAATTACTGAAATACCCCTGTAGGGTAGAATTATCAAAATACCCATGAATGGTAGGATTACCGAAATACCCTTATAGGGTATAGTGATAATTATGCCCTTGTGGGTAAATGACTGACTTAGATTATGGATTTTACTGATTTGACTGTGATTGTATGACTATTTTTAAACTGACTTGACTGTGGGCGTGTGACTGATATGCTGTTAATATATGTTGAAATGACTATTACTGAGCATGGTCATTTTGCATACACGTGTAATGATTGAGCATGACATACACAACATATTGCATGGGGTTGGGACATTGATACGGAAGAAGTTCTGATAGGTTGCAAAGGTCGCATGACAAGTATGGATCCAGTATTGATCTGTTAAGGTTGCCTGGGTCACATGAGACAACTATGGACCGACCGATGGATTAAAGCCGCATAATCTGATTATGGCTCAATGCTAACCTAAATATGGCTCAGTGCCATTTAAATTATGGCTTTTCCAATCGTATTTACCCATGGCTATGTGCCTAACACATATATCGATGAATGTTTGTAGATCATATTTACCTAAGGCCATGTGTTGATTATATTATCGTCGCTGATGGCTTTGTGGCAATTAGAATACCGCTTAGACATCGATCTGAAAAATTATCGAAAATACCCTCGGTTTGTAAAATAATTGAAATACCCCTGGTATACAAAATTATCGAAATACCCTCGATTTGTAAAATTACTGAAATACCTCGATTTGTAAAATTATTGAAATATCCTCGATTTGTGAAATTATTGAAATACCCTAATTTGTAAAATTACCAAAATACCCCTAGTTTACAAAATTACCAAAATACCCATGATTTACAAAATTATCGAAATACCCTCGATTTGTAAAATTACTAAAATACCCTCGTAGGGTAGAATTATCAAAATACCACGTAGGGTAGGATTATCAAAATATCCATGTAGGATAGAATTACTGAAATACCCTTAAAAGGTAGGATTATCAAAATACCCTTATAGGGTAAAATGATTTTTGCCCTTGTGGGTAAATGACTGACTTAGACTATGAATTTGACTGATTTGACTATGATTGTATGATTGTGTTTAAACTGACTTGACTGTGGGATGTGACTGATATGCTGTTAATATATGTTGAAATGACTATTACTGAGCATGGCCATTTTGCATACACGTGTAATGATTGAGCAAGACATACACGACATATTGAGTGGGGTTAGGACATTGATACGGAGGAAGTTCCGATAGGGTCGCAAGGGTCGCATGACTACTGTGGATCCATTGATCTGTTAAGGTCACTCGGGTCGCATGAGACAATTGTGGACCGACGAACAGCTTAAAGCCATGTAATCTGATGATGGCTCTATGACAACCTAAATATGGCTCTGTGCCATCTTGATTATGGCTTTATGCCAGTTGCATTTACACGTGGCTATGTGCCTAATTGCTTTGTGCTAATCATACTACCCGTGGATATGTGCCTAACACATATATCGATGACTCTATGTCGATCATATTTATCCAAGGTTGTGTGCCGATTATATTACTGTCGCTGATGGCTATGTGCCAAACATAATATAGTTATTGATGGCTTTCTGCCAATTATAATACCACTACTGAAGGCTTACAGTCGCATATATACATACTAGCAGCTCTGCTGCGATTTTGGTTAGGGCCACAACCGGTCCAAAAAAATACCACCATGGCCGACACTATGGATGAATAGCACAAAAAAATATTAAAATTTGCACCAAGTGGGATTCGAACCTCTTCCCCTAATGCCCTTCATGTGACGCAACATCCTTCTTACCATATGCTCATTTATGCTAGCAATTTACTCACTTATTTCCATAAGCATTGATGCCACTTACCTTTTCCCCATTAAGGGCTTAAACACCAAATTTTTTATTAAGGCCCAACTCAACCCCGAGCCTTCTGAACACCATAAAACCTTCAAATTTAATATTTTTAACTAATCTATCACAAGATAAAATGCACAAACATACTAATATCTTCTTTCATCATTTTGCAAAGTTTTGTGCATGCTAAGGTTTGGTTCTCTTAGCATTTTAGGTACTCTTCCATACTAATATCTTTTCCTTTTTACTTTGGCCGAAACCTCCTAGTCCATTCGTGCATGTTTCACCTTTGTTTTGGCCAAAACTTTAAAACATTTTTGTTATTCTCTCTTTGATAGCCAAAACACCTAGTCTAATTGTTCATCTCATTTTTTTTTGTTTTGCCGCAACAGTCATCACACTTTTTTTAATCTTCCTTTTGAAAACTGAAACTGATTAAGTACTCCTTCTCTATCTTTCTTTTTTTTTCACGAAATTCTTCAACCCTCTTTCTTCTTCTCTAATCCTTACTCTCATACCCGAATGTTCTTGCTTAATATCTCTCCATAGCCAAACTTTGGAATTCTTCATCTCTTCTATGTTATTTCTTTCTCGTTCGTTTTGGCACTCACTTCATTGATCGAATAGGTAAGTGGTTTTATTCTTTTATTTTTTTCTTTTTCTTCCTAGCCAAATATGTGTGTTATCATTATTCGGTTAGTCTACTTTGTTTTTTATCGAAACCTCACTCTCTCCATCACTCTCTTGTTGTGATCAATAATTTTTCGTAGTGTTAAAGTGGAAGGCCGAATCTTTGACTCATCTATAGCCATTGTACAATCGTTGGGAACCAGTTTTATAACACTTAAGGTAAGGGATTTATTATGGATCATTTTGATCTTTTTCGTTGATCGGTTAGTTTGCTAACGGAATAATAGTTTGGACTAAGCGGTTATTATAGGGTCTGTAACGCTCGTTCTTTTTCACTCGTGGATCCTTTGGATATAGTGGTAAGCCTATTCTTAACATTAAATCAACTACTTTCTCTTATAGTAGTTTTCTAACCGGGATTTTTCCTATGGAGGCAAGTGGTACCGTTTCGAAAGGAAAAGTGATTGGTGAACACAAAAGGAGTAGATTTGCGATTCCTACTCCTAAGTTTAAGTGAAGGGCAGTATCGGTGGTTCAAGATTTTCTATCGGGTTGTGGACCATTATCCGGTGAAAATCAACAAATTGTGATCTTTCACGATTTTGAGAGTAAGTATTCTAGATAGCATGGTTTAGTTTTGGAGTAATAAAAAATCTCGTCCGTTAGATTAATCGAGTGTTATGTTGTCATAGGTGCCGATGATCAAGAGAGTTTAATACTTACCGTAATCAGGTGTGTAATCTCACACCGCAATCCCATAAAATTATGATTCGATAACATGCCGAATAAGTATATTGTTATCATTATACAGCTAAAAATTGTAACATTGGCGTAAAACGAGGAATATGCTTAAAGTATACTATTTTGAAAGATTTGACAAAATTGACATTAAGTTTGTTAACATTACGAAAATGCCCTTATGGGCCGAATTATGAAAATGCCTTGTGGGCCAAATTACAAAAATGCCCTAATGGGCCGATATGCTAGAATGCCTTAAAGGACTGATTATTAATGCTTAAATGGGCCTAGTCATTGTAATAAATTACTTGATAAATGGTTGCTATTTATATGTGAACATCTTATTATGTATGTTGCATTTTCATATATTGCATGGGTTGGGAAAAATGTTGAAGAGAAGTGTAGTATGGGGGTATTGCCACAATAAACTGTTTATTACAATGTTTACCCATGATATCGGTGGCTTGGCCATAATAAAATATTATAAATGGAAAATTTCCTGCGTTTTGGTGTGATTGGTGGGGTGGATTGACTTAATCCCCACAGGTGTGTTGGTTGGTATGGGGGTGTGTTGGATGGATGGGTTGGGTTGCATACATTGCTTATATATATATATATATATTCTATTATGTAAATGGGCGTAGGCCCAAGATATTGAAATATGGGTTCAGGCCCAGTGGACAACGGTTAGGAGATTATACATTGAGTTTTAGTAACTCACCCCGTTTCCTTAACCCTTCCAAGTAATGTTCAGTGATGTGGACTTGGGCCATGGATGACTCGGTGGAAGCCATACTTCAGAAATGGTGTTTTATTTTGAACTTTAAATTTCTATTTTCGTTATCTTTACTATTTTTGGTTTTATGATGTAATAAGGCCTCGGTGTATTTTTTTTTTTTTGCTATATGTTTGATGTACTTTTATTTTGCTTAAATTGTTTTAAATGGGAATTTTTCTAGAAACTTAAATAAAGATTTTCTAAAATAGATTAACAAAAGGATTTCATAACGAACTTTTACAAATATTTTAATTGAAAATTTTCTCTCGAATTATCAACAATATTTTCAAAAGTTATGGTTTATAAGATCTTTAGTTCAAATTATCGATTGATCAAATCAACCTTTGTGGTTTGTAATACTTTATCAAATATTTCAAATCAAACTTGCTTTCTTGATTATAACAAATAACCCTTTTTAATATGAGTAAAAATAACTTAACGTGTTTTTCTTATGTGGCATGTTAGATCCGATCATAAAACATAGGCCAGGTTTTGAGGTGTTGCATTTTGTGGTATCAGAGCCAGGTTGCAAAACTCAGCTGTGGTTTGGGTTCAAAAATATTTTCTAAAGCTGATTGAATTTTAAATTATAAATGCGTGTTTTAGAGGAAGTATGGCTCTACGGGTATCTAGCATCAAGTCAAGTAAGTAAATGTTATCATTTTATAATTATGATTATTGTGGTATGACTGTAAAAATACTCTAGAACTTTTAGCCTTAGGAGCTAAAACTATAGAGATTGAGACGATAGGATGCATTTTGCCGAAAATAACTTTACTTCTTATATTTCATAAAACATCGTTTAATAAACACTGAAATAGCTTACTGATTCATAAGACTCTTATCAGATAAATCAAATTAGCAAATATGAGCACTAGAGGACGTGGACGTGGTAGACGTGGCCGTGGTAGAGGTCGAGGTGCTAGAGTTGTGTCTGAGGCGTCGGGACATATGCTTAAGATGGATGCACCTGCATCACCTACAACTAAAACTGGGTCACACGATCAAATGAGAGAGGACGATGCACTGTCCCAAGCGATGTTGCGAGTTTTAGAAAGTGTCCATGGGCCAAAAACTGGGTCAGTAGCTCATGGGTCGGTATCCGAGTGACTCAGATTGAATGGGGCTGAAGTCTTTATGGGTATTTCGGGTGTAGTCCCAAGTGTAGCAGGATACTGGCTTAAGACAGTGGAACGGATTATGGACGACCTGGATTACATAGATGAGGAAAAACTGAAAGGAGCTGTGTCATTGCTGAGAGACGAGGCGTATCAGTGGTGGCTCACCTTAGGAACTCTTTAAAACTGTATTTCAAGGAAAATATATCGGGGCTAGCTATGTGGATGCCCAAAGGAAGGAGTTTCTGTATTTGGTCCAAGGAGGTAAATCTGTGCAGCATATGAGGCAAAATTTTTGCGTCTGAGTCGGTATGCCCAGGGAGTAGTGTCGATTGACTACGACCTCTGTGTACATTTTGAGGATAGGTTGCGTGATGAGTTTCGGGTGTTGATAGGCCCACAAAAGGAGAGGAATTTTGCCACACTGGTGGTGAAAGCTAAGATAGCTGGAGAGGTTAAACACTCAGAGAGGCAAAACTGAGACAAGGATAAGGCAGGAACAAGAGAGACCCTGGGTACTCAGGTTCTGCTAGAGGGTTTCAAAAGAGGCACAGGAATGAGGAGCCATCCCGAGCGAGAGTACCAGCTACTACTAATCAGTTACAACCATGTGTGGGTTATGGAAAATTTCACCCAGGTGAATGCTGGAGGAGAACTGGTGGTTGTTACAGATGTGGTTCCAAAGATCATCAGTTTAGACATTGCCCTCGACAGCCTGCTCAGACTTAGGGTGTTCATAATAATGTTGCCTGACAAAAAGGTGAGGTGCTTTCGGTGACCCAGAGGCTATAGGCCAGGTCGAGGTGGTAATGGCATAGGACGAGGTCAGGGTGCACCGGGTAGATGTATTGGTAATAGGGATAACGCGGAGGCGAGATAGCTAGGGTTGGTCTATACGGTCAGACGTCGAGAGGATGGTAATACACCTGATGTAATAACTGGTACGTTCTTTATATCTATTGTACCTATTACTGCTTTGATAGATATTGGATCTACTCATTCGTAAGTTGCTTGTAATGTATCTAAAAATCTGAACATTAGATCTAAGATTGCTGATAGAGAAACAACTATAATTAGCCCTTTAGGACAATCGATGATAGTAAATAAGTTGTTTAAGGATGTGCCCTTAGAAATCCAAGGGAAATATTTTTGACGGATTTGATGGAACTGCCATTCGGTGAGTTTGACCTTATTTTGGGCATGTACTGGTTGGTGAAACACTGTGCGAACTTAGATTGTGCTGCAAAACAGATGGTACTAAAAACTTCGGAGGACAAGGGAGTGATAATGATAAGTGAAAGAAAAATTATTTGTCTAATGTGGTATCGGCTTTAAAGGCAGAAAAGTTGGTGCGAAAGGGGTGTGGAGTATTTTTAGCCTTTATCAGTGCATTGGATGCCAAAAGTTATCGGTTGAAAGTGTTAGAACGGTGAAAAAGTTTCCAAACGTCTTTCCTAAGGAGCTTCCAAGATTGCCTCCGGATCGAGAGGTAGAGTTTGGCATTGAATTGTTGTCAGGATCAGCTCCGGTGTCCATTGCTCCTTATAGGATGGCATCCGAAGGAGTTAACGAAGCTTAAAGCTCAAATTCAGGAGTTGTTGGATCAGGATTCATTCGACCAAGTGTGTCACCGTGAGGAGTGCTAGTTTTATTCGTTAAGAAGAAAGATGGGTCAATGCATATATGTATCGATTACAGGCAATTGAATAAGTTAATAATCAAGAACAAGTATCGTTACTGAGGATCAATGATCCATTTGATCTGCTGCGAGGAGCTTTTGTGTTCTCGAAGATAGACTTGAGATCGAGATATCATCAGCTTAAAGTCAAGGAGGCGGATATTCATAAGACTGCGTTTTGAACTCGTTATGGGCACTATGAGTTCTTGATGATGCCGTTTGGGTTGACTAATGCACTAGCTACATTTATGGACATGATGAACCGGGTTTTCCCACTCTATTTAGACTGGTTTGTTGTGGTTTTTATAGACGACATCTTGGTGTATTCAAAGACTGAAGAAGAGCATGATTCGCATCTACGAGTTGTATTGCATATTTTAAGGGAGAAGCAACTTTATGCCAAATTTAGTAAGTGTGAATTTTGGCTTAGGGAAGTGACCATTTTAGGGCATGTTGTGTCTGCTGAAGGAATTAGAGTTAATCCCCGAAAGGTTGAGGCTATGTTGGACTAGAAACCGCCAAAGACAGTGGCCAAAATTTAGAGTTTTCTAGGGTTGGCTGGTTATTATAGGCAATTCATTGAGAGGTTTTCATTGATTGCTGCACCCCTAACTAAGCTGTTGCGTAAGGGAGTACCGTTTGTGTGGTAAGACAAGCAGCAAGAGAGCTTTGAGAAATTGAAGAAGATTCTGATAGAAGCACCAGTATTGATTCAACTTGAGGCTGGTAAGGAGTTTATTGTTTATTGTGATGCGTCACACAAGGTCTTGGGATGTGTGTTGATGCAAGGTGGAAAGGTGGTGGCTTAAACATCTCATCAATTAAGGCTGCATAAGGTGAGCAATCCTACTCATGATTTGGAGTTAGCTGCAGTGGTGTTTGCTGTGAAGATTTAGAGACACTATCTGTATGGGGAGAAGTCGATTATCTATATGGATCATAAGAGTCTGAAGTACCTCCTTACCCAGAAGGAGTTGAACTTAAGATAGTGGAGGTGGATAGAAATGTTGAAAGATTATGACTTCTCAATCAATTATCATCCCGGAAAAACTAACGTAGTGGCAGATGCGTTGAGTCATAAGGTGATATCGGACTTGAGAGTGATGTTCACTCATCTCAGCCTGTATGAAGATGGTAGTCTTCTAGCCGAACTTCAGGTGAAGCCTGCGTGGGTAAGCCAGATTAAGGAAAAACAGTTATTAGATGAAATGTTGGGTTCTTTCCCTCAGCAAGTGAAATGTGGTGTGATAGGGGATTTTGGATTGAATAGTGACAGAGTATTGTGCTTCAGTGGAAGAATGTGTATGCCCAGGGATTCATAATTGAGACAAATGATTCTGCGTGAGGTGCATAGTAGCCCATGTACTATGCACCCTAGGGAAATATGATGTACCGGGTCCTCTGTGAGCAGTATTGGTTGCCAGGGTTGAAACGGGAGGTTACTGATTTCGTGAGTAAGTGCTTGACATGCTAGCAGGTGAAGGCAGAACATCAATTGCCGTCAGGGTTGCTACAACCTGTGAAAATTCCATTATGGAAATGGGAGAGGATAATGATGGACCTTGTTAGTGAGTTACCCTTATCGCCTACTAGGAAAGATTCAGTGTGGGTTATAGTAGATCGGTTAACGAAGGGTACTCATTTCCTACATATTCGTACGGATTATTAGTTATAGAAGTTGGCCAAGTTGTATATAGCGAAAGTCGTGAGGTTGCATGGGGTACCAGTGTCTATCATATCAGACAGGGATCCTAGATTTACATCACGGTTCTGGAAGGCTTTACATGAAGCTTTGGGTACAAGACTAAATTTTAGCACGCGTTTTATTTACAATCAGATGGTCAGTCGGAGAGAGTGATCCAGATTCTAAAGGATATGTTAAGAGGCTATGTAATCAATTTTAGGGGTAGTTGGGAAAGATTTTCTACCATTGACAGAGTTTGTGTACAACAACAGCTATCAATCCAGCATCCAGATGGCACCCTACGAGGCGTTGTATGGTCGTAGGTGTCGTACCCCTACTTGTTAGACTGAACTGGGAGAGCGACAATTGTTGGGTCCTGAGTTGATCACGGAGACGGAGGAGAAAGTTAAGGTAATTCGAGCTCTATTTAAAGAAGCTTCGGACAGGTAAAAATCATATGTGGACCTGAAGCGTAAGGATATAGAGTTTACGGTGGGAGATCTGGTCTTTTTGAAGGTCTCACCTTAGAAGAAGATCTTTAGATTTGGACGGAAGGGCAAGTTGAGCCCTAGGTTCATCGGACCATACCGAGTGTTGAAACGTGTTGGACCGGTGGCTTATCAACTTGAGTTACCTCTGGAGTTAAGTCAGATACATAGTGTATTCCATGTTTCTATGTTAAGGTGTTATCGTTCGGATCTATCTGATGTTGTACCAGTGGAGGAAGTTAAGTTAGGACCTGACGTTTCCTTTGAAAAGGAAGTCGGTACTATTAATCAAAGTACTTTGGCGTAGTCACGGATCAGAGAAAGCTACATGGGAACTAGAGGAAGCGATTCGGCAACAATATCCTCACCTCTTCTAATCAGGTGAATTTTGAGGCCGAAATTTTCTTTAAGGTGGTAGAATTGTAACATCCTAAAATTTAGAATTTATGTTTGTGCATTTTATCTCGTGATAGATTAGTTAAAAATATTAAATTTTTAGGTTTTAAGGTTCTAAGAAGGCTCGGGGTTGAGTTGGGACTTAATAAAAAATTTTGGTGTTTAAGCCCTTAAGGGAGAGAAGGTAAGTTGCATTAATGCTTATGGAAATAAGTGAGTAAATTGCTAGCATAAATGAGCATATGGTAAGAAGGATGTTGCGTCACATGAAGGGCATTAGGGGAAGAAGTTCGAATCCCACTTGGTGTAAATTTTTATATCTTTTTGTGCTATTCATCCATAGTGTCGGCCATGGTGGTATTTTAGGCAAGGGAGGACTTTTTAATTTTGGAAAGGTGGCTAAGAAAATAAGGAAAGGATGAGTGGAAGGAAAGAAGGAAAAAAAAAAGGAAAGAATAGGGAACATGTTGGCTTAAGGTGTGGAAGATGTTTTGGAAAGTTTTGTTGGTCAAATTTTTGATCCTTTTGGTATGGTACACACGATTTTGGTGAAGGAATAGGGAGAGCCAAAATCTTCTTTGGTCATTTTGCAAAGTTTTGTGCATGCTAAGGTTTGGTTCTCTTAGCATTTTGGGTACTCTTCCTTGCTAATATCTTTTCCTTTTTACTTTGGCCGAAACCTCATAGTCCATTCGTGCATGTTTCACCTTTGTGTTGGCCGAAACCTTAAAACATTTTGGTTATTCTCTCATTGATAGCCGAAACACCTAGTCTAATTGTTCAGCTCATATTTTTTATTTTGCCGCAACATTCATCACACTTTTGCTCATCTTCCTTTTGAAAATTGAAACTAATTAAGCACTCATTCTCTATCTTTCTTTTCTTTTTTCACAAAAATTCTTCAACCCTCTTTCTTTTTCTCTAATCCTTACTCTCATAGCCGAATGTTCTTGCTTAATATCCCTCAATTGCCGAACTTTGGAATTCTTCATCTCTTTTATGTTATTTCTTTCTCGTTCGTTTTGGCACTCACTTCTTTGATCGAATAGGTAAGTGGTTTTATTCGATTCATTTCATTTTCTTTTTCTTCCTAGCCGAATATGTGTGTTCATTGTTATTCGGTTAGTCTACTTTGTTTCTTATCGAAACCTCACCCTCTCCATCACTCTCTTGTTGTGATCAATAATTTTTCGTAGTGTTAAAGTAGAAAATGAATCTTTGACTTATCGTAGCTATTGTGCAATCGTTGGGAACCGATTTTATAACCATTAAGGTAAGGGATTCATTATGGATCATTTTGATCTTTTACGTTGATCGGTTAGTTTGCTAACGGAATAATGGTTTGGACTAAATAGTTATTATAGGGTCTATAACGCTCGTTCTTTTTCACTCATGTATCCTTTGGATATAGTGGTAAGCCTATTCTTAACACTAAATCAACTACTTTCTCTCATAGTAGTTTTCCAACCGGGATTCTTTCTATGGAGACAAGTGGTACCGTTTCGAAAGGAAAAGTGATTGGTGAACACAAAAGGAGCGGATTTGTAATTCCTACTCCTAAGTTTAAGCGAAGGGCAGTATCAACGGTTCGGGATTTTCAAACGCGTTGTGGACCATCATCCGGTGAGAATCGACAAATCGTGGTCATTCACGATTTTGAGAGTAAGTATTCTAGATTGCTTGGTTTAGTTGTGGATTAATAAAAAAACCTCGTCCGTTAGATTAATCGAGTGTTATGTTGTCATAGGTGCCGACGATCAAGAGAGTTTAATACTTACCGTAATCAGGTGTGTAATCTCACATCATAATCCCGTAAAATTATGGTTCGGTAACATGTCAAATAAGTAGATTGTTATCATTATATGGCTAAAAATCGTAACATTGGCATAAAATGAGGAATATGCTTAAAGTATAATATTTTGAAAGAATTGACAAAATCGGCATTAAGATTGTTAAAATTACGAAAATGCCCTTATGGGTTGAATTACTGAAATGCCCCTAATGGACCGATATGCTAGAATGTCTTAATGGGTTGATTATTAATGCTTAAATGGGCCTAGTCATTTTAATAAATTACTTGATAAATGGTTGCTATTTATATGCGAACATCTTATTATGTATGTTACATTTTCCTATATTGCATGGGTTGGGAAAAATTTTGAAGAGAAGAGTTGTCTGGTGGCATTGCCACAATAAACTATTTACTACAATGTTTACACATGATATCGGTGGCTTGGCCACAATAAAATATTACAAGTGGCAATTTGCCTGCGTTTTGGTGTGATTGGCGGGGTGGGTTGACTTGATCCCCACAGGTGTGATGGTTGGTACAGAGGTGTGTTGGATGGATGGGTTGGGTTGCATACATTGCTTATATATATATATATATTCTGTTACGTAAATGGGCAGAGGCCCAAGATATTGAAATATGGGTTCCAGGCCCAGTGGACAACGGTAAGGAGATTGTAACATCCTAAAATTTGAGTATCAATATGTTGGTTGTCTTTGGTGTTAGCTCAGGTATGATTTTATTGTGTGCTTAATATAGTATTGAGAAGGCTCGGGTTTACTTGGAATTAGAATAAATTTTAGTAAAGAACACTTTACTGTAGAGGAATCAGGTGACCTTGAAGTTTAAGTTAATTAAGTGATAAAAGATGGCATAAGATGAGTAATTGGCAAAGTGGTGATGGCGCCATAAGTTGGACTTGAAGGGAGAGGTTCGAATCTCCTAGCATGCAAATTGGGAGCTTTTATTTTTGCTTTTTCATAGCAAGTGTCGGCCAAGCATCATTCATGGATAAGATGGACTAAATTTTTATGGTAATGAGACTTAAGGTTATGGCAAGCATGAATTAGGGATAGAATTGCTTAATTTTTTGGGATATGATTTCTCAAACTTTTGGAAAATGGAGGATTGCAAGGCTTTAATCAAGGTTGATGTTTTGGAAACTTTTTCATGGCCATTTTTACCATGAATATGGACGGCATTATGGACAAAAGGGAGGAGCCGAAAATTGGTGGTTAGCTTGGGGTAGGATGGTAGCTTGTTAGAATTCGTTTAGTCATTTTTTGTTTTGTTTAAAGACACTTTTTCTCCATTCATCTTTTCCTTCCCTTGGTCGAATGTATTGGTGTAGAAGAAAACAACATTTTCTTTATTTCTTTTGGTCATCTTTTTGACCATTTGGTCATTTTTGCTAATCATTCTAGTGTCTTTCTCCTAGTGTCGAAACTACCAACACAAAAAGCCATTCTTTTTCCTTCTCCTTTCCTATTTCTGAATGCATTTTGCACCTAAATTCATCTCTTTCCTCATTCTCTTTTCTTCTCTTTGAAAACCGAATTATAACACCTTCTTCCCATTCTCTCTTCTTCTTCATTTTTTTTATTTACCATTGAAACACTTTCTTCATTATTTTTCTATCATGGCCGAATGGTATTAATACCATTTTCGCCAATTTTCCTTCAAAGCCGAATCTCATATTCATCTATATTGTCTTGTTGGTTATTCTTTCAACTCTCGTTTAAGCAATAGTGTGATAGTGGAGGGCCGAAACTCAAGTGTTCGTGAGCGTCGTGAATCGTTGGAATCGGTTTAAGGTGTTAAGGTAAGGGTTTATTAAGGACTCTCATATTACTCGTCATATTGATGTAGATGGATTATTAATCGATTTCGTTTTAGCAGACGTTATCGCCCGATTTTCATATTATGGAACAAGGATATTTATGGTAAGCCAATCTCACCCTTAAAACCGTTAGTCATAATTTTGATATATTATTTAGTCGGACTAATGATCTTTTGCCAATGGAGACAATCAAGATAGGGGCGAAAAGGGCAGTAAATAGTGTTCGAAAGAGGGGTGGTTCTGCTATTCCCCCTAAGTTTAAGCGAAGGGCTATTTCGGTAATCCAAGATTTTCCATCGGGTTGTGGACCCTTATCCGAGGAGAACAAGTTGTTTGAAGTCGTTTGTGCTCCCGAACCTTTGTTTGTTCATGGATTTTCATCGGGTAACGAACCAACATTCGGGAAGAAACCGCAAGTAGAAGTGGTTCAAAATTCTGAGGGTAAAAGTCTAGATCGTTATTTCTAAGAATCGATTTGTAGATAAATAGTAGTGTTCTAATTTATCGTGATGCGTTTAGGTATCGACGAGTGGGAAAGTCTAGTTCTCACAGTAACCAGGTGTGTAACTTCGCACTTATCTCTGGTTAGATACTATACCGTAAATATTGGGATAAAATAATAAAGATTGCAAAATCAAAAAATGCGTAATAATTAACATTTTTGTGTAAATGCATGAAGATAGTTAAAGTAGTGAAATTTATGAAAATGCCCTCAATGAGTTAATTGGTAAATAGTAAATTTTATGTCTCATGTGATAAATGGGCCGGAAAAACTTCTAGATCGATAAATGGACCGAAAAACTGCTAGATCGATAAATGGGCCAAAAAACTGCTAGATCGATATATGGGCCAAAGTTTGCTAGATCGTTAAATGGGCTAAAATGCTATTTTGTCTTATGGGCCAAAATGAAAATTTGAATTTTTGGACTCACATGTATTATGTGCTTTTGTTAAATTATCATATGGATATATATATTGTTATGCATACATGATTGCATGGGTTGGGATAATTGATGAAGAGAAGAAAGGCCTGTTGCCAAACATCTAGTTTGGTGGCTCTGCCACAACTATATTTTAAATGGCTTACTGCCTCTAGTTCGGTGACTTTGTCATAATCTAGTTCGGTGTTGGCGGGGTAGGTTGACTTGATCCCCACAGGTGTGTTGGTTGGTACGGGTTGTGTGTAGGGATGGAAATTAGGTTTGGTTGGGAATTTCATTTTACATGCATTTTATTTATTATATTGTTAAATCCATAAATGGGCTCAAGCCCAAAATAATGTCTTGATGATCTGGCCCAATGAATGTGGTAATGAGTTATACACTAAGTTCTGAGTAACTCACTCTATTTAATTATCCATCTCAGGTAATGGCAATTGATGGAGGCTTGGGTGAGGATGAGTTAAATGGAGGCCATACTTGAACATGGGTTTTATAAACTATGAACTTTTATTAAGTATTTTTATTTAATTACTATTTGGTATGATGTAATAAGGTCTTTATTAATATTTTATGGATTTTTTGTGTGGATGGATTTAATTTTGTTTTAGACACTTAATATGGGTGATGTTAATTCAATAATGTTTCCTTAAATATTTTTTTTAAAACATATGAGATTCTTTAAATATTCTTGTTTTCAAAATTCTTTTGAACTCTTTAAAAAAAAAACTATTTAAAGGTTTTGACAATTAAATACTAAATGATAAGATTTCAAACTAGTATTTCTTTATTCATCGATTTTAAATCAAATTCTTGATTTTTACTAAACTTCACTTTCAAAAGGTTTTGTAGAACTATTTTTAGAGGATTAAATGGATGTTTGATCTGTGTGACAAACCAAATCTCGTCTTAATGCATAGACCTGGTTTGGGGTGTTACATTTAATAGTATTAGAGCCAGTTTCAAAACTCGGCTGTGGTTGGGTTCAATAAATAACTTCCATTTTAAATTATTTTTAATTATGTTTTAAAGTTAGTATGGCACCACAAGCATCCGGCACCAAGTCAAGTAAGTATTCATTACTGAATGATTCTTATGATGATATGATCATAAGAACACTCTAGAACTTCTAGTTTTAGATGTTGAAAATCGTAGAGATCGAGACTATAGGATGTGTTTGCGAAAAATAACTTTATCTCTTGAATTTCATAAAATATCGTTAATAAACACTGAAACAGTTTTCTAATTCATAAAATTCATAATCAAATTAAAACGAGTTAGTCAGTATGAGCGGCAGAGGACACGGACGTGGTAGACATGCCATGGTAGAGGCCGAGGTACTAGAGCTGTGTCTGAGGAATCGGGACATATTCTGGAAATGGATGCACCGGCATCACCAGCATTGGAAAATGATTCACAAGAGAATAGGAGAGAAAATAATGCTTTGACACGAGCAATGTTGCGAGTCCTTGAAAGGGTCGTTGGAACTAGAGCTGGGCCAACAGCTCGTGGGTCGATATCGGAGCGATTGAAATCAAGTGGTGCTGAGGTTTTCAGAGGTGTCTCAGGTGTAGCTCCAAATGTTGCTGAATATTGGCTTGAGGCGGTGGAGCGAATTATGGATGACCTAGAGTGCACTGCAGAATAGAAACTAAGGGGAGTGGTGTCTTTGTTAAGGGACAAGGCATATCAATGGTGGCTTACTGTCCGAGAAGGCACTGAAGCTACATTAGTTACTTGGGATTTTTTCAAAGCTGCTTTTCAAGGGAAATATGTAGGAACAAGTTATGTGGATACCCGGAGGAAGGAATTTCTAAATCTGATTCAAGGAAATAAGATGGTGGCAGCGTATGAGGCTGAGCTTTTACGCTTGAGTTGCTATGCTCGGACAATAGTGCCAATAGATTATGAGCACTGTGTACACTTTGAGGATGGGCTGAATGATGAGTTGCGGGTACTGATCGCCCCACAACAAGTGAGAACTTTTGCCACTCTTGTGGAGAAAGCCAAGATAGCCAAAGATGCTAAGAGCTCAGAACATCAAACCGGGAAAGAGTCAGAGGCAAGAGAGATATAAAGAATTTGGGTTCTTCAAAAAGGTTTCAGAAGGGGCCTCGGAGTGATGAGCCAGCTCAAGGTAGAGTACATGGGGCTATTAATCAGAGTCGAGATTGTGCTGAATGTGGGAAACGACATTCTGGAGAGTGCTGGAGGAAAGTTGGTGCTTGTTATAAATGTGGTTCAATGGATCATCAGTATAAGAATTGCCCTCGACGGATGGATACGACTCAGAAAGCTTGTAATCCTTATGTATAGCCGGCCAGAGGTACTCAGCAACCATCGAGAGGCCTTGGATCGGGTCGTGGTGGTAATGGGGCTGGACGTAGTCAAGGTGCACCGGGTCGAGGCAATGGTTCTAGAGGTAATGCGAATGCAAGACAGCCAGGATTGGTCTATGCAGTTAGACGCCGCGAGGATGGCAATGCACATGATATGATAACTGGAACGTTCTTCATTTTTGATGTGCCTGTTACTACTTTGACAGATATTGGTTCTACCCACTCGTATGTTGCTAGTGCCTTATCTGGAAACCTGAATCTAGAATCTGAAATTACCGATAGTGAGATAGCGGTAATTAGTCCTTTAAGACGGTCGATAATTATAGATAAACTATTTGAATCGTGCCTTAGAAATCCAAGAGAAATATTTACGCAAATTTGATGGAATTGCCTTTCAACGAGTTCGATCTTATTCTAGGCATGGATTGGTTGGTTAAGCACCAGGTGCATTTGGATTGTGCTGAAAAATAAATGTCAATAAGGACTTTGTATGATAAGGAAGTAGTAATGATAGGCGAACGAAAGAATTATTTGGTAAATGTGGTATCTGCGTTAAAAGCAGAAAAGTTGGTGCGGAAAGGATATGGAGCATTCCTAGGTTTTATTAGTGCTTTGGATGCCAAGGAGTTATCAATGGAAGAAGTGAGAACGGTGAAGGAATTTCTAGTTGTATTTTTCGAAGAACTTCTTGGTATACCTTTAGATCGGGAAGTAGAATTTGATATTGAGCTTTTGCCCGGAACGGCTCCAATGTCCATTGATCCTTATAGAATGGCACCGAAGGAGTTGGCGAAGCTTAAAGCTCAAATTCAAGAATTGTTGGATCGGGGATTTGTTCGACCGAGTGTGTCTTCGTGGGGAGCATCGATTTTGTTCGTGAAGAAAAATGATGGGTCGATGCGTATGTGCATTGATTACTGAGCGATTGAATAAATTGAGCGATCAAGAATAGGTATCCTTCTTGAGAATTTATGACTGTTTGATCAATTAAAAGGAGCTTGATTTTCTCCAAAATTGATTTAAGATCGGGGTATCAACAACTCAAGGTGAAAGTAGAAGATATTCATAAGACGTTATTCCAAACTCGTTATGGACATTATGAGTTTTTGGTGATGCCGTTTGGGTTGACCAATGCACCAGCTGCATTTATGGACATGATGAACCGGGTCTTCCAACCATATTTAGATTGGTTTGTGGTAGTGTTCATAGATGACATTTTGGTATATTCGAGGAATGAAGAGGAACATGACTCACATTTGCGTATAGTATTACAGTTACTTCGAGATAAGCAACTTTATGCCAAATTCAGTAAATGTGAATTTTGGTTGAGGGAAGTGACTTTCTTGGGTCATATGGTATCAGCTGAAGGAATAAGGGTGGATCCTCGAAAGATTGAGGCTGTACTGGAGTGGAAACCTACTGAAGTCTATAGCTGAGATTTGGAGTTTATTAGGTTTGGCTGGTTATTATAAATGCTTTGTTGAGGGGTTTTTGCTGATTGCCGTACCCTTAACTAAGCTGTTGCAAAAGGGAGTACCGTATGTATGGATTGAAAAACAACAAAAGAGTTTCGAGAAATTGAAGAAGATTTTGACGGAAGCACTAGTTTTGATTCAACCTGAGGTTGGAAAAGAATTTATTGTCTACTGTGATGCATCACACACGGGTTTAGGTTGTGTGCTGATGCAAAATGGAAAAGTGGTGGCTTCTGCTTCTCATCAGTTGAGACCTCACGAAGTAAACTATCCTACTCATGAATTGGAGTTAGCTGCGGTAGTGTTTGCTTTAAAGATTTGGAGGCACTGTCTTTACGGTGAGAAGTCTATCATCTATACGGATCACAAGAGTCTTAAGTATCTTCTTACTTAGAAGGAGTTAAACTTAAGACAAAGAATATGGGTGGAGCTATTAAAGGATTATGATTTCTCAATCGAGTATCATCTTAGAAAGGCTAACGTGGTAGCAGACGCGTTAAATCGTAAGGTGGTATCTAATTTAAGAGCAATGTTTGCTCATCTGAGTTTCTATGAGGATGGTAGTCGTTAGCAAAACTTCAGGTGAAGCCTCTGTGGTTAGATCAAATCAAGGAAAAGTAGATATCAGATGAAAAGTTGGGACCCTTAATTCAGCAAGTTGAAAGTGGTGAAATAGGGGATTTTGGTATAAACGTTGATGGAGTGCTTTGTTTTCGTGGAAGAATTTGTATGCCCAAGGACTCAGATTTGAGACAAATGCTCTGCGGGAGGCGCATAGTAGCCCTTATGCTATGCACTCGAAGGAAATAAGATGTATCGAGATCTCCGTGAATGGTATTGGTGGCCAGGGTTGAAGCGTGAGATTTCTAAGTTTGTAGGAAAATGTTTGACTTGTCAACAAGTGAAGGTGGAGCATCAATTTTCTGTCAGGTTTATTACAACCGGTAAAGATTCCCCTTTGGAAATGGGAGCGGATAACAATGGATGTTGTTAGTGGGTTGCCTTTAACACCTACTAAGAAAAATTTTGTTTGGGTAGTATTTGATCGATTGACGAAGACTACTAATTTTCTACTAGTTCGTACGGATTACTAATTACAGAAGTTGGCTAAGCCGTATGTATCTGAAATCGTGAGGTTGCATGGGGTACCAGTGTCTATTATATCAGACAGGGATCCTAGGTTTACATCACGGTTTTGGAAAGCTCTGCATGAAGCTTTGGGAACAAAGTTAAACTTCATTACGGCTTTTCATCCTCAGTCAGATGGTCAGTCAGAAAGAGTAATTCAGATGTTGAAAGACATGTTAAGGGGTTGTGTAATTGACTTCAGAGGTAGTTGGGAGGATTTTCTACTGTTGGCAGAGTTTGCGGATAACAATAACTATCAGTCTAACATTCAGATGGCACCCTACGAGATATTGTATGGTCGTAGGTGTCATACTCCTACTTGTTGGACTGAATTGGCTGAACGGCAGATGTTGGGTCTTGAATTGCTACCTGAGACAGAAGAAAAGGTAAAAGTTATTCGAGCAAGGCTAAAGGAAGCTTTGGATAGACAAAAGTCATATGTAGATCTGAAGCGTAAGGATATCGAGTTTGCTGTGGGGGATCAGGTCTTTCTGAAGGTCTCACATTGGAAAATGATTTTTAGATTTGGAAGGAAGGGAAAGTTGAGCCCTAGGTTCATTGGACCATATCGTGTGATGAAGCGTGTTGGTCTAGTGGCCTATCAGATTGAATTACCTCGAGTTAAGTCAAATTCATAATGTTTTCCATGTTTCCATGCTGAGGCGCTATAGATCGATCCGTCTCACATAGTACCGGTAGAAGAAGTGGAGTTGAGATCAGACTTATCTTTCGAGGAGGAACTAGTGGAAATCTTAGATCGAGATGTTAAGGTGCTAAGAAAGAAGACTGTGCCGTTGGTCAAGGTTTTATGGCGTAATCAACGAGCGGAGGAAGCTATGTGGGAGCCTGAGGATGCAATTCGGCAACAATATCCTCACCTCTTCTAATCAGGTAAATTTTGAGGATGAAATTTTCTTTTAGGGGGTAGAATTGTAACATCCTAAAAGTTTGAGTATCAATATATTGGTTGTCTTTGGTGTTAGCTCGGGAATGACTTTATTGTGTGCTTAATATAGTCTTGAGAAGGCTCGGGTTTACTTGGAATTAGAATAAATTTTAGTAAAGAGTACTTTACTGTAGAGGAATCAGGTGACCTTGAAGTTTAAGTTAATTAAGTGATAAAAGATGGCATAAGATGAGTAATTGGCAAAGTGGTGATGGCGCCATAAGTTGGCCTTGAGGGGAGAGGTTTGAATCACCTAGCATGCAAATTGGGAGCTTTTATTTTTGCTTTTTCCTAGCAAGTGTCGGCCAAGCATCATTCATGGATAAGATGGACTAAATTTTTATGGTAATGAGACCTAAGGTTATAGCAAGCATGAATTAGGGATAGAATTGCTTAATTTTTGGGATAGGATTTCTCAGACTTTTGGAAAATGGAGGATTGCAAGGCTTGATTCAAGGTTGATGTTTTGGAAACTTTTTCATGGCCATTTTGACCATGAATATGGACTGCATTATGGACAAAAGGGGGGAGCCGAAATTTGGTGGTTAGCTTGGGGTAGGATGGTAGCTTGTTAGAATTCATTTGGTCATTTTTGTTTTGTTTGAAGACACTTTTTCTCCATTCATCTTTTCCTTCCATTGGCCGAATGTATTGGTGTAGAAGAAAACAACATTTTCTTTATTTCTGTTGGTCATCTTTTTGACCATTTGGTCATTTTTGCTAATCATTCTAGTGTCTTTCTTCTAGTGTCGAAACTACCAACAGAAAAAGCCATTCTTTTTCCTTCTCCTTTCCCATTTCCGAATGCATTTTGCTCCTAAATTCATCTATTTCCTCATTTTATTTTCTTCTCTTTGAAAACCGAATTATAACACCTTCTTCCCATTCTCTCTTCTTCTTCATTTTTTTATTTATCATTCAAGCACTTTCTTCATTATTTCTCTCTCATGGTCGAATGGTATTAATACCATTTTCTCCAATTTTCCTTCAAAGCCAAATCTCCTATTCATCTATATTGTCTTGTTGGTTATTATTTCAACCCTCGTTTAAGCAATAGTGTGATATTAGAGGGTCGAAACTCAAGTGTTTGTGAGCGTCGTAAATCGTTGGAATCGATTTAAGCTGTGAACGTAATGGTTTATTAAGGACTCTCATATTACTCGTCATATTGATATAGATGGATTATTAATCGATTTCGTTTTAGCGGACGTTATCGCTCGATTTTCATATTGTGGAACAAGTATATTTATGGTAAGCCAATCTCACCCTTAAAACCGTTAGTCATAATTTCGATATATTATTTAGTCGGACTAATGATCTTTTGTCAATGGAGACAATCAAGATAGGGACGAAAAGGGCGATAAATAGTGTTCGAAAGAGGGGTGTTTCCGCTATTCCCCCTAAGTTTAAGCGAAGGGCTATTTTGTGAATCCGAGATTTTCCACCGGGTTATGGACCCTCATCCGAAGAGAACCAGTTGTTTGAAGTCGTTCGTACTCCCGAACCTTTGTTTGTTCGTGGATTTTCATCGGGTAACAAACCAACAATCAGGGAGAAACCGTAAATAGAAGTGGTTCGAAATTCTGAGGGTAAAAGTCTAGATCGTTATTTCTAAGATTCGATTTGTAAATAAATAATAGTGTTCTAATTTATCGTGATGCGTTTAGGTATTGACGAGCGGGAAACTCTAGTTCTCACAGTAACCAGGTGTGTAACTTCACACTTATCTCGGGTTAGATACTATACTGTAACAATTAACATTTTTTGTGTAAATGCATGAAAACAGTTAAAGTCGTGAAATTTATGAAAACGCCCTCAATGAGTTAATTGATAAATAGTAAATTTCATGCCTCATGTAATAAATGGGCCGAAAAACTACTAGATCGATATATGGGCCGAAAAACTGCTAGATCGATATATGGGCCAAAGTTTGCTAGATCGTTAAATGGGCTAAAATGCTATTTTGTCTTATGGGCCAAAATGAAAATTTGAATTTTTGGACTCACATGTATTATGGGCTTTTGTTAAATTACCATATGGATAGATATATTATTATGCATACATGATTGCATGGGTTGGGATAATTGACGAAGAGAAGAAAGGCCTATTGCCAAGCTACAAATATATTTTAAATGGCTTAATGCCTCTAGTTCGGTGACTTTGTCACAATCTAGTTTGGTGGTGCACCACAATATTATTTAAAATGGCTTTATGCCTACGATTAGTGTGTTGGCGGGGTGGGTTGACTTGATCAATCATAGCCCATGATTTAAAAGTCCAAAATAAAGTTTAAATTCCAAACATATATAAAATCCATAAGTTATTTATAGAGGCCATTTATTACAACATCCCAAAATAGTAAAAATAATTATTAAAAGTTCGAGTTTTAAATAACCCATATTTAGCAAGATGGCCTCCACGAAGTCATCCTCTACCAAGTCCACATCAATTTCCATTACGAGATGGAAAAATAAAAAGGGTGAGTTACTTAGAACTCAAAGGTGTAACTCACTTACCACCATTATTGGGCAGATTGTGAGGATATTATGTCGGGCTTGAGCCCAATTCGAAATTCAACAATATATCATGAATCAAAACAATTAATAATGCATGTAAAAATGAAATTCCCAACCCATGCCTAATATCCATCCGCTAACACCCTGCACCAACCATCACAGTGGGGATCAAGTCAACCCACCCCGCCATCACACCAATCGTAGGCATTAAGCCTTTTTATAATTGTGGCATAGCCAGAACTAGAGGCAATAAGTCGATATTGTGGCAGAGCCACCGAACTAGAGGCAATAAGTCGATATTGTGGCGAAGCCACCGAACTAGAGGCAATAAGCCGATATTGTGGCAATCGCCATTCTTCTCTTCATATATCCCACCCATGCAATTATACATGTACTTTAAAATATAAAATTTATTAACAATACATAACATGGTGGGTTTATCAATAACATTTTATTTGGCCCATAATTATAGCAATTTGTCCATTTAGCGCTTTAGTGGGCTTTGGCCCATTTACCAAACTAGAGTGTTTTGGCTAAATTTTAACGAACTAGAGTATTTTGGCCCATTTTCACGAACTAGAGTATTTACGGCCCATTTTCACGAACTAGAGTATTTACGCCCATTTTCACTTAACTAGAGTATTTACCATTTTCACTAACTAGAGTATTTACTACCCATTTTCACGAAACATCCAATTTTCATAATAACAATAATTTCTCGAGGCATTTTAAGTAATTTTCACGATTTAGTCGTTTTTTAGCATTTTCGTCAAAATATAAATTTTACGTTTTACCGATCCAATCGCTTTTACGATTTACTTTCATACCGAAATTTGACATCCAACCAAAATAATGAGTGTGAAATTACACACCCGATACCGTGAGTACTAACCCTTCTCGCTCCCGGCACCTAAAATATATTTTGATTCGTTAGATAACTAATTCGTAAAAATAATCTTAATTGATAATGGATCCAAAATCTTACCCTCTTGATTTTGAATCACTTGATTTTCGGCTTTGCCTCGTTTATCGATTCACTAGCCGAGAATCCACCAACGATAACGGCTCGGAGGTTCGTACTACTTGAATAATGGACTACTTTGGAAGATGGCCCACAACCAGGTGGAAAATCCTGATCGCCAAAACCGCTCTTCGCTTGAATGGGGATTTACTTGATCCGCCCCTCTTAACGTGACTAACCACCGCCCTTTTCTTCCCTATCTTGACAGTCTTCAAGATCCAAAGGAATTTAGTTAGATCTAAAATAATATCAAATATTACTAGAGATTTAAAGAGATTTGATTTCCTTACCAAAATGAAACGCTTCCAACGCTTCCACGATTCTCCGATCACTTGAATTCCAATCTCCGTTATTGCACTAAATAATAACGAAAGAAACGTTATTAGTATGAACTTTATATCAATCCAAAAAAAGACCTCATAAACCAATGATATTCTACCATAATATCACTAATCAATAAACGAAAATGGAAAGTAGAACCCTTACCTATGATCCACGATCGAAAAGAAAAGATTGAGGTTGGTGTTTGTGAGAGTTGGAGAATTCGGCTATGCAACCAAGAAAAGAGAAAATAATTTCGGTTATGGCACTCTAACATTCGGCTAAAGGAATGTTTGAAGAAGAATCTTTGATTGAAATAATTAGAATATGAGAAGGAGATGGTGATGAGGTAGTTTGATTTCAAAGAGAAAAGAAGATGAAAGGAAAAAAAATAGACCTTTAGGATTTAGTGCATTCGGCCATGGCAAAAGAAAAAGAAAGAGACTGATTTTGGTATGGTTGATTTTGGCACAAGGAGAATACAAAAGAAAATTGACAAGATGGATGAAAGTGACCAAATGGTCAAAAGATTTTGGCTTTGCCAAATGCAAAAAATTCGGCCAAGAGGGATGTTGATAGGAGGAAATAAAAATTCTGCACAAAGTGCAAAGAACAACCAAAGAGAGAAAAGAATTTTTCAGCCAAAACTAACTCAAAATTTAGGCTCCCTCCTATACCAAATTGTCGCCCAGCACATGGTCAATTGGCCATGATTTCTTTCAAATTTTCCCTTGATAAGTGCCTTATGTTCCCCTATCTTTCCTTAAACCTTTGATTCCATGCCATAAGTTAGTTGTTTCCTTAATCCATTGATACACTAACCAAAAATAACATGGTCAACACCTTCCTTAATTGATCATTGCCGACACTTCCTATCCATGAGCGAAAATTAAAACAAAATTTTATCTAGGTGCTATACAAGGGATTGAACCTCTTCCCCTTGCTAGAACCCATGCGCCAACTCCACCATGCCATATGCTCATTTTATGACACTCTTAGCACATAATTTAGCTTAAGTCTTAATCACCTTTGTTTCACTTCAATAAATTCTCAAATAATAAATTTTATTCTTTCCTCAAATTATGCTTTACCCTCTCAAAGACTTCAATAAGCACCAAATTAAAATAAAAGATTCTTCCTTTAAAATCTAAACACCAAAAATCATGCAAATTTAAATACTCAGATTTTTAGGTGTTACAACTCTACCCTCCTTAAAGAAAATTTAGTTCTCGAAATTTACCGTTGAAAAAGGTGAGGGTATTGTTGCCGAATTGCATCCTCCTGCTCCCATGTAGCTTCTTCTACTCCGTGGTTACGCCTATAGAACTTTGACCAACGGCACAGCTTTTCTTCCTTAGTACCTTGACATCTCGGTCTAGGATTTCCACCGTTCTTCTTCAAAGGACAAATCAATTCACTCAATTCTTCTCTGGGTATAATGTGCAAAGGATCCGATCTATAACGCCTCAACATGGAAACATGAAAGACATTATGAATTTGATCTAACTCCGAGGTAACTCAACTGATATGCCACGGGACCAACACGCTCAAAGACACGATAAGGTCCAATATATCTAGGACTTAGCTTGCCCTTCCTTCCGAATCAAGATCTTTTTCCAAGGAGATACCTTCAAGAAAACCCGATCTCCCACACTATACTCGATGTCCTTCGCGGATCTGCGACGACTTCGCTTCATTCGAGGCTTCTTTCAACCGTGTTCGAATAACTTTTACCTTATCCTCCGTCTCGAGATATCATCTCGGGACCTAACATCATCTTTCGCCCAACTCACCAACAATAGGAGAGCGACACTTACGACCATACAATGCCTCGTAAGGTGCCATCAATGCTAGACCGATAGTCATTGTTGTTATACGTGAATTACGCCAAAGGATAGATAATCCTCCCAACTACCCACAAGTCGATTACACATCCTCTTAACATATCTTCCAATATTTGAATTATTCTCTCGGGACCACCATCGACCGAGGATGAAAAGTCAGATTGAAATTCAACTTTGTCCCCAAGGCTTCATGCAGAGCTTTCGAATCGTGATGTAAACCTAGGGTCCCTATCCGATATAATAGATACAGTACCCCATGCAACCTCACAATTTCGGATACGTAAAGTTTCGCCAATTTACGCAATGAATAATCCGCATTTAACCGGCAAGAAATGAGCGGTCTTTCACAACCGATCAACAATTACCCAAACGGAATTTTTCTTAGTAGGTGTTAACGGTAACCCACTAACAAAATCCATAGTTATCCTCTCCCATTTCCAAAGAGGAATCTTTATCGGTTGTAACAATCCAGACGGTAATTGATGTTACGCCTTCACTTGTCGACAAGTCAAACATTTTCCCACCGAACTCAGTAATCTCACGCTTCAACCCTCGCCACCAATCACGTTCACGGAGATCTCGATACATCTTATTTCCTCCGGATGCATAGCATAAGGGCTACTATCGCCTCCAGTAGAATCGTCTTGCCTCAAATCTAGATCTCTAGCATGCATACTCTCCTCGAAGCACACACACCTCCGTGTTTATTCCAAAATCCTCAATTTCACCATTTTCAACTTGTCGCAAAGAAAGGTCCCAACTTCTCATCTGATGTCTGTTTTTCCTTGATTTGTTCCAGCCACAGAGGTTTCACCTGAAGTTCTGCTAACAAACTGCCATCCTCGTACAAACTCAAATGGGCAAACAAAGCTCTTAATTCAGATACCGCCTTACGACTTAACGCGTCAGCTACCACGTTAGCCTTTCCTGGATGGTATTCAATGGAGAAATCGTAATCCTTTAACAATTCTACCCATCTTCTTTGTCTTAAATTCAACTCCTTCTGGGTAAGGAGGTATTTAAGACTCTTGTGATCCGTGTAGATTATGGATTTCTCACCATAGAGATAGTGCCTCCAAATCTTTAGAGCAAAGACAACGCAGACTAACTCCAAATCATGAGTAGGGTAGTTTACTTCGTGTGGTCTCAATTGACGAAGCATAGGCCACCACCTTTCCATTTTGCATCAATACACAACCTGCACTGTGTGAGACGATCGCAATAAACAAGTGAATTCTTTTCACCTCCTATCAATCAAAACTGGAGCTTCATCGGGATCTTCTTTAATTTCTCAAAACTCTCTTCTTGCTTTTCGGTCCAGATATACGGAGCTCCTTTCGCAATGAGCTTTAGTTAGGGTGCAAAGAATCAATGAAAACCCTCTACAAAACGCCTATAGTATCCAAATTGACCAAGAAACTCAATTTCACTCATCGATGTTGGTGGTTTCCAATCCGAATAGCCTCAATTTTCCGAGGATCCACCCTAATAAACTTGCTTTGAATTGTATGTTCCTTGGTGATACTACATGACCAAGGAAAGTCACCTCCTTTAGCCAAAATTCGCATTTACCAAATTTGGCATACAATTGCTTATCACGAAGTAGTTGTAATACTATCATCCAGCAGATGATGGTCGTCGAGCAAACTATTCGGATACTTGAGGACATGTTGAGATGTTGCGTTCTCGAATTTGAAGGTACGTGGGACGATACTACCTTTGATTGAATTTGCCTATAATAACGTTTTCAATCCTTGGTGATACTACATGACCAAGAAAGTCACCATAATCAAAGATAATTTGAAAGTCGCATCGGATCGACAAAAGTCCTATCTTGATTTGAAACGTAAAGACATTGAATTTCGGTAGGAGATCGTGTATTCTTAAAAGTTTCCCGTGGAAGAAAGTACTCCGATTTGGTCGGAAGGCAAGTTGAGGTAATGATTCAAACCCTACCAAACGTTCGAACCGAATATGGGTCGTTACTGAGAAAATTCCTTGGTGATACTACATGACCAAGGAAAGTCACCTCCTTTAGCCAAAATTCGCATTTACCAAATTTGGCATACAATTGCTTATCACGAAGTAGTTGTAATACTATCGCAAATCTTTGGTCATGTTCCTCCTCATTTCTCGAATAAACCAATATATCATCTATGAACACTACCACAAACCGGTCTAAATATGGTTGAAAGACTCGGTTCATCATGTCCATAAATGCAATTTGGTGCATTGGTTAATCAAGCGGCATCACTACAAACTCATAGTGTAAAGTAGCGTGTCCAAAATCTTTGTCTTATAAATGTCCGCTTCTTTCACCTTAAATTTGGTGATAACTTGAGCCTTAAATCAATTTTGGAGAAAAGCGAAGCTCCTTTCAATTGATCAAGCAGTCGTCAATTCTCGGCGAGAGGATATCGATTCTTGATCGTCAATTTATTCAAGCATCGTAGTCAATGCACATACGCATCGATCCATCCTTCTTCTTGACGAACAAAATGGTGCTCCCACGGAGACACACTCGGTCGAATGAATCCCGATCCGGCAATTCTTGAATTTGAGCTTTGAGTTCAGCCAACTCCTTGATTGCCATTCTATAGGGAGCAATGGACCTTTGGAGCCGTCGAGCAAAAGCTCAATGCCAAATTCTACTTCCCGTCTGGAGGTATACCGGGAAGTTCTTGGAAATACATCGGAAATTCCTTCACCGTCCTCACATCATTCACGGATAATTCCTTGGCATCCACAGCCTGAGATAAAGGCTAGGAATGCTCCGTATCCTTTCGCACCAACTTCTCGACTTTTAATGCAGATACCACATTTGCGGATAGTTCTTTCGTTCACCAATCATTATGACTTCCTTATCATCAAGGTCCTTCTCGACATTCGTTTTTCAGCACAATCAATTCGCCCAATGGTTAACCAACCGGTCCATGCCGAATGAGATCGAACTCATGAAAGGTAGTTCCATCAAATTTGCTAAGAATACTTCCTCTTGGATTTTAAGGGCACATCTTTAAATATTTTATTAACCATTCTTGTTGTCCTAAAGGTGATTCACATCATCTCATTTTCGGTAATTTGATTCTAAATTGATTTCGGATATGGCACTAGATACATATGAATGAGTAGAGCCAATATCTATTAAGGCAATAACGGTACATCAAAATAAAAAACGTCTGGGTTATCACATACGGTGCATTCCGTCTTGCGGCGTCTACCTGCATAGACCGATCCAGGTGTCTTGCATCGCATTTCCTCTATTACCATTTCCTCGACCGGTGCACCTTGACCACGACCAGCCCCATTACCACCACGACTGGTCCACGACCTCTCGGTGGTCTGCGATTACCCGACCCTATTGTGCATCATTATTACGGACTTCTTGAGTCGTATCCATTCGTCGTGGACAACTTTTGTCTTGATGTTCCATTGAACCGCATTTGTAGCATACACCGTTTTCCTCAACATTCCCCAAAATGCCTTTTCCACACTCGGTGCAATCTCGACTTGATTATTTGCTCACGGGGTTACGCTTGGCGATTCATCATTCGGGGTTTCTTCGGAATCTCTTGGAAGAACAGATTCTTGTGTCTCTCTCTTGTTTGGGATCTTTCTCGGTTACTGCGTTACGAGTTCTTAGCCTCTTGGCTAATTTGGCCTTCTCCACGAGTGGAAAAATTTCTAACTTTCATGCGAACAATCGAACCCTCGACTCATCATTAAGTCCATCCTCGAAGCGTACACAGCGTTCATGATCTGTTGCTACAATTGTCCGGGCATAGCGGCTCGGACGTACAAACTCGGCTTCATATCTTGCCACGGTCTTACTTCCTTGGATAAGATTGAAATTCCTTCCTTGACGTCTACATAGCTCGTTCCAACGTACTTTCCTTGGAAGGCGGCTTTAAAGAATTCCCGATTAATCGATTAAACTTGGTGCCTTCTCGAGCAGTGAGCCACCAGCGTCGCCTCATCTCTCAATAAGGATACAGCTCCTCTCGGTTTTTGCTCGGTAGTGCATTCCATATCATCCATGATCCGTTCCACGACTTGAGCGATATTCACCACATTCGGGCTACACGAGACTCCTCTGAAAACTTCGCATTATTTGCCTTAAGTCTCTGAAATTGACCCACGAGTTGTTGGCCCAATTCTAGTTCCGTGACCCTTTCCAAGACTCGTAGCATTGCTTGAGTCAATGCATGATCTTTTCCATGTGATCGCGTGATCCGGTCTCACTTTCTATTGGCCAGGTGCGTCTACTACAGCATATGATTTGGTGCTTGGTAGTAGCACCTCGGCCTCTACGGCCACGTCTTCGCGTCCACGACCACGTCCTCTTGTACTCATGATTGCTTGTTCGTTTATCGATTACAAGTTTTATGAATCGAAATTTTGTTTGGTGTTTATTAGCGATATTTTATGAGATTTAAGATATAAAGTTGTTTTTCGCAACATTTCCTATAGTCTCAATCTCTCGAGTTTTTTTCGTCTAAAACTAGAAGTTCTAGAGTGTTCCTATGATCATATCATAGTAATCATTTAAGTAATAAATACTTACTTGACTTGTCGTGGGATGCTTGTGGTGCCATCTGATTTTGAATGATTTCATCGAAATTATTTTGAACCCAAACCACGGTAGAGTTTTAAAGCTGGCTCGATACCACTAAATGTAACACCCCAAACCCGGTCTATGCGTTGAGACTAGATTTGGTTTGTTACATGATTCGAGCTATTCTTAAAACTTTAATGAGTTGAAACTACAATTTTATATAAAGGGTTTAAAATTTTGAAGGGTATTTGATTTTGATAAATATTTGAAACATTAGTTGAAAATTCATTGTATTATTAAAAGCGTTAAGAGATTTGTTAAAGAGTTAACAATAAAAAGAATTATTTATAAAAGAATTTCATATACTTGAAAACCCAAATTTATTTTTATAAAGCATCATATAATCATAGCCCATGATTTAAAAGTCCAAAATAAAGTTTAAATTCCAAACACATATAAAATCCATAAGTTATTTATAGAGGCCATTTATTACAACATCCCAAAATAGTAAAAATAATTATTAAAAGTTCAGAGTTTTAAATAACCCATATTTAGCAGTATGGCCTCCACGAAGTCATCCTCGGCCCAAGTCCACATCAATTTCCATTACGAGATGGAAAAATAAAAGGGTGAGTTACTTAGAACTCGATGTGTAACTCACTTACCACCATTATTGGGCAGTTATGAGGATATTATCTTTGGGCTTGAGCCCAATTGAGAATTCAACAATATATCATGAATCAAAACAATTAATAATGCATGTAAAAAATGAAATTCCCAACCCATGCCTAATATCCATCCGCTAACACCCGTACCAACCATCACACTGTGGGGATCAAGTCAACCCACCCGCCATCACACCAATCGTAGGCATTAAGACTTTTTATAATTGTGGCATAGCCACCGAACTAGAGCAATAAGCGATATTGTGCAGAAACCACCGAACTAGAGCAATAAGGCGATATTGTGGCGAAGCCACCGAACTAGAAGCAATAAGCCGATATTGTGGCAATGCCATTCTTCTCTTCATATATCCCACCCATGCAATTATACATGTACTTTAAAATATAAAATTTATTAACAATACATAACATGGTGGGTTTATCAATAACATTTTATTTGGCCCATAATTATAGCAATTTGTCCATTTAGCGGTTTAGTGGGCTTTGGCCCATTTACCAAACTAGAGTGTTTTGGCTAAATTTTAACGAACTAGAGTATTTTGGCCCATTTTCACGAACTAGAGTATTTGGCCCATTTTCACGAACTAGAGTATTTACGGCCCATTTTCACGAAACATCCAATTTTCATAATAATAATAATTTCTCGAGGGCATTTAAGTAATTTTCACGATTTAGTCGTTTTTTTAGCATTTTCGTCAAAATATAAATTTTACGTTTTTACCGATCAATCGTTTTTACGATTTACTTTCATCTGAAATTTGACATCCAACCAAAATAATGAGTGTGAAATTACACACCTCGTCACCGTGAGTACTAACCCTTCTCGCTCCTCGGCACCTAAAATATATTTTGATTAGTTAGATAACTAATTAGTAAAAATAATCTTAATCGATAATGGATCCAAAATCTTACCTCTTGATTTTGAATCACTTGATTTTCGGCTTTGCCTCGTTTATCGATTCACTAGCCGAGAATCCACCAACGATAACGGCTCGGAGGTTCGTACTACTTGAATAATGGACTACTTTGGAAGATGGCCCTGCAAGGTTGGAAAATCCGACCGCCAAAAACCGCTCTTCGTTTGAATGGGGATTCTGGATCCGCCCTCTTAACGTGACTAACCACCGCCTTTTCTTCCTATCTTGTGATCTTCAAGATCCAAAGGAATTTAGTTAGATCTAAAATAATATCAAATATTACTAGAGATTTAAAGAGATTTGATTTCCTTACCAAAATGAAACGTTTCCAACGTTTCCACGATTCTCCGATCACTTGAATTCCAATCTCGTTATTGCACTAAATAATAACGAAAGAAAGCGTTATTAGTATGAACTTTATATCAATCCAAAAAAAGACCTCATAAACCAATGATATTCGCCATAATATCACTAATCAATAAATCGAAAATGGAAAGTAGAACCCTTACCTATGATCCACGATCGAAAAGAAAAGATTGAGGTTGGTGTTTGTGAGAGTTGGAGAATTGACTATGCAACCAAGAAAAGAAAATAATTTGGTTATGGCACTCTAACATTGGCTAAAGGAATGTTTGAAGAAGAATCTTTGATTGAAATAATTAGAATATGAGAAGGAGATGGTGATGAGGTAGTTTGATTTCAAAGAGAAAAGAAGATGAAAGGAAAAAAAATAGACCTTTAGGATTTAGTGCATTCGGCCATGGCAAAAGAAAAAGAAAGAGACTGATTTTGGTATGGTTGATTTCGGCACAAGGAGAATACAAAAGAAAATTGACAAGATGGATGAAAGTGACCAAATGGTCAAAAGATTTTGGCTTTGCCAAATGCAAAAATTCGGCCAAGAGGGATGTTGATAGGAGAGGAAATAAAAATTCTGCACAAAGTGCAAAGAACAACCAAAGAGAGAAAAGAATTTTTCAGCCAAAACTAACTCAAAATTTAGGCTCCCTCCTATACCAAATTGCCGTCCAGCACATGGTCAATTGGCCATGATTTCTTTCCAAATTTTCCCCTTGATAAGTGCCTTATGTTCCCCCTATCTTTCCTTAAACCTTTGATTCCATGCCATAAGTTAGTTGTTTCCTTAATCCATTGATACACTAACCAAAAATAACATGGTCAACACCTTCCTTAATTGATCATTGCCGACACTTCCTATCCATGAGCGAAAATTAAAAAAATTTTATCTAGGTGCTATACAAGGGATTGAACCTCTTCCCCTTGCTAGAACCCATGCCAACTCCACCATGCCATATGCTCATTTTATGACACTCTTAGCACATAATTTAGCTTAAGTCTTAATCACCTTTGTTTCACTTCAATAAATTCTCAAATAATAAATTTTATTCTTTCCTCAAATTATGCTTTACCCTCTCAAAGACTTCAATAAGCACCAAATTAAAATAAAAGATTTTTCCTTTAAAATCTAAACACCAAAAATCATGCAAATTTAAATACTCAGATTTTTAGGGTGTTACATGATCCCCACGGGTGTGTTGGTTGGTACGGGTGGTGTGTAGCGGATGGAAATTAGGTTTGGTTGGGAATTTCATTTTACATGCATTTTATTTATTATATTGTTAAATCAGTAAATGGGCTCAAGCCCAAAATAATGTCTTGATGATCTAGCCCAATGAATGTGGTAAGTGAGCTATACTTTGAGTTACGAGTAACTGACTACATTTAATTATCCATCTCAGGTAATGACAATTGACGGAGGCTTGGGCCGAGGATGACTTTTGAGGCCATGCTTCGAACATGGGTTTTATAAACTATGAACTTTTATTAAGTATTTTTATTTAATTACTATTTTGGGTATGATGTAATAAGGCCTTATTAATATTTTATGGATTTTATGTGTGGATGGATTTAATTTTGTTTTAAACACTTAATATGGGCTGATGTTAATTCAATAATGTTTCCTTAAATATTTTATTTTAAAACATGTGAAATTCTTTAAATATTCTTGTTTTCAAAATTCTTTTTGAACTCTTTAAAAAAAACTACTTAAAGGTTTTTGACAATTAAATACTAAATGATAAGATTTCAAACTAGTATTTCTTTATTCATCGATTTTAAATCAAATTCTTGATTTTTACTAAAAATCACTTTCAAAAGGTTTTGTAGAACTGTTTTTAGAGAATTAAATGGATGTTCGATCTGTGTGACAAAACAAATCTCGTCTTAACGCATAGACCTGGTTTAGGGTGTTACAGAGATTATACACCGAGTTCTAGTAACTCACCCCGTTTCCTTAACCCTTGCAGGTAATGCTCAGTGATGTGGACTTGGGCCATGGATGACTCGGTGGAGGCCATACTTTAGAAATGGTGTTTTATTTTGGACTTTAAATTTCTATTTCTGTTCTCTTTACTATTTTGGGTTTTTATTATGTAATAAGGCCTATGGAGTATTTTATTTTTGTTATATGTTTGACGTACTTTTATTTTGCTTGAACTATTTTAAATGGGAATTTTTCTAATAATTTAAATAAATATTTTCTAAAATAGATTAACTGGAGTATTTTATTTTTCTATATGTTTGACATACTTTTATTTTGCTTGAATTGTTTTAAATGGGAATTTTCTAAAAACTTAAATAAAGATTTTTCTAAAATAGATTAACAAAAGGATTTCATAACCAACTTTTACAAATATTTTAATTGGAAATTTTCTCTCGAATTACCAACAATATTTTCAAAAGTCATGGTTTATAAGATTTCTAGTTCAAATTATTGATTTATCAAATCAACCTTCGAGGTTTGTAATACTTTATCAAATATTTCAAATCAAACTTGCTTTCTTGATTATAACAAATAACCTTTTTAGTATGAATAAAGATGACTTAACATGTTTTTCTCATGTGACATGTCAGATCCGGTCATAACGCATGGGCCAAGTTTTGGGGTGTTACAGCATATCTGTTATGAGATATGTCACTATATCGGCTAGGCCCAATTGATTCTGTTATAGGTTGTGATCCAAATGATTTTGTAGCGGGCTTTGGCCACGTATGCTTTGATTTGGACTGTGCAGCTGGTTAAAGGGCTTCAGCCTAGACTGTTTCGGTATACTAACCGTTACTCTAGTAAGGGGATTACACACTGAGTTTTCGTAAACTCACCCTATTTTTTATTGTGTAGGTAATCCCTAGCCTTAGACGGATCGGCATTGCAAGGGACTCGGAGAAGGCCACATAATGCTTATGTTTTTCGTTTTGATTGCTTACATTAAAGTATTTTGATTTGGGTTGTAATAAGGCCTCTTTAAGTTTATGGATTTTAACTTTGGGTTTTTATTTACTTTGAATTATATCCGTTAGAAGTAAATCATGGTTTTCCAAAATGTTAACTGCTTTTAAAACAAAACTACGTTTTCGCAACATTTTCAAAATGGTTTCGCGACTTAATCTTTTTCATAAATGAATTACTTTCAAAATTTGATTCTACAACTGAAAAGATGTTTTGGGAATAAAAATAATAATTTTTCAATGTACCACATTTTAAAAATAAACTAACATAACTGGGATTTTACTTAAGCTTTTTAAACAAGAAGGGTTTTCAATGAAAACATGGTTTTCGAAAAATACTTCAATATGGCATGCCAGATTCGGGCCTAACTTCTAGGTTGGGTTTGGGGTGTTGCATTTAGTGGAGTGGGGTCTAGGGACCCAAATAAAATTGTCTGCGTCATGAGTGCACACACTAGAGCCCATGACCAAACCTGAGCTAGTGGTTGACCAGGTCGGGAACACGCAAACTATGAAGGAGGACTATCAGAAGCTTGTTGATGATGCTATGTCACAGGCCTTGCTTAGGGTGCTACAGCATGTTGCGGGGGCCTAAATTGGATATGGAAATCGTGGGACCATTATGAATAGCCCCATACCTAACAGAGCTAAGTTATTCAGGGGCATTGCTGGGACAACCCCCACCATGGCAAAGTATTAGCTAGAGGCACTATAGCAAAATAGACTTTTAGCTGTGTCTATAAGCGCCACTAATAGTATTTGTGACGACAACGTCGCAAACTTTAGTGACGTTTATGAGAAAAAAATGCTACTAAAAGTCATGACTTTTAGCGGGGCTTTACCCACAAACGTCACTAAAGTTCATGACTTTTAGCGGCGCTTTTCCCACAAATGCCGCTAAAGGTCATGAATTTTAGCAGCGCCTTTTTCACAAACGCCGCTAATTTGTACATATTTGCAATGGACAATTTCTCCAATATCCTACCCTTCTTGCATTAAATCCAACCAAAACAAGCAAATGTAGCATATAATTTCGACCCACAACAGCAAATGTAGCATAAAAATCCCATCAAAAGCATTAAATCTAAATGATACTTCAAATTCAATAAAAGATATATGATGTAAATTAATAAATGAAGTATAACTAAAAATATATTTACAATAATGGTAAATGTAACAATGTTAAAAATAATCTTACAACAAGAAAATAAATGTCTAAGATGGCGGCTTTTGCGGATGCTGAAACATCTGCATCATATGCTGAAGATGTAGTTGCAGCTCATCGTACTTTCTGCTTTGCTCTACTGCCATCGCTGCTGCCTCTACCTCCCTCACTGCTGCCCCTGCCTCCCTCGCTACTATCGCTGCTGCATCCGCTCTAAGCTGTTGTTGGAGTTCTTCAGATTTTCTTTTTCAAGTCTTTGCATTTGAAGTATTTTATTTTTCTATACAAATATATGGATTGTTTTAAAGAATAAAATCGATCTTTTAGATTAAAATACTTGTAACCAATGATACATTCACTAATACATTTGATATTATAATAATAAGCGATATATGGAATTACGAATACACAAAAATAAAATGTCGGACTTCAAATCTATCCATTACATTATATTGATAAAAGAATATTTATAAGTTTAAAAACATTTGAAAATATTAAATATTAAAATCAAACACTATTAATATAGAAAATAATTACTATTAAATATATACTTTTAGTCAAATAGATAGTATTTATAGGTGGAAGCCGTATTGTTTAGTGAATGAAATGATTTCTATGGCATCAAATATGTTTAATAAAAATTAAGATGGAAAGGCACATGGCAAAGGCTAGCGATGAAGATAAGTAAGGTCTGAAAAGCACAATTAATTGCTTTTTGATTTGGCAATGTCAAGATGGACATGTTTCATTAATCTTTTCTTATGTCTTTAAAAATCATCAGCTCCATTAAATTTTAAATATGCCTTGGCTTTCCTTTTTCTCGTATCTAAGATAACTGTTAATATAAAAACCTTTATATTTGTAATCAAATGTATGTTTGGGATAGAGAGTAATAGTAGAAATGAAATGCAAATGTTATTGATTAATCGACAAAATGCTGTTGTTCAGAAATAATTATTAAAAAAGAACATGTTAATAAAATTTAATAAAAAAGAAAGTCTATGATGCTGAGTTGCTAACTGCACGGGAAAACAATCAACAAAAATTGGGATAGCGGCCATGAAATGCCCCTACCATCGTAACAATCACACATTCCTCATTTGATTTTCCATGTCAAAATAATGGCCTAATCTAACATTATCAAAGAAAGAAAGGAAGTAGAACTTTCTTACCTTAGACAATGTGGATTGAAGATAAGTAAACTAGGTGGCAAATAACAGAAAATCGACGTAGAAAACTGGATGGTAAATGTAAAGTAAGTAAAATGAACCTTAATTCGAATATACCATTATAAAAATACATAACTTAAATGTGTCTTTTGTTATGTTACCTTATTCCTAAGATGGGTAGCTTCTCTGTTTTAAGCTAAACGCTTGACTTGTTTTCATGTTCAGACTTAATAAACTAATCTGGACAAAAAAAAAGTTACAATCCCAAAACTATAACCAAATTAAGGATAAAAAATAAATTAAGGTCATGGGCAGCAAAGAATTTTTGGTAAAAATAAACAATAATCAACTAGTAATCTATTTTTATCGAAAACACTTCACAACATAACTCATTTGAAAAACACTTCACAACTACAAATCTACTAATCAATTTCTGTAGCTTATAAAATTTAAATTTAAAACATGATGAAATAGCAAATGAAAAAAATATCGATAAGGGAAAAAACAAAATTTTATAAATTATAGTTTAATAAAAAAACAAATATTAAAGTTGTCAATACTCAATTTTAAGGGTATTTACCTGAAAAGAACTCCACCCAAGAGTGTAACATGCATCAAAATAGACATAAACTTTGTTTTAATAGTTGCCCACCAAAAGAAATGCAAAACATTGATAAATTTACTCCAAATATACTCAAAGAACCCAACTGTTCTTATCATTTCTATATACAATTTAAACCTATCCCACCCCCATTTACGCTTTCTACCTTGACAAGCCTAATTACAAATTGAAAAATAGTAACAGCTTAATAACAACAATTTTACCCTAAAATAAGTGCTTTCTCAATCTTGTATATAAAGCTAAAACAAGTCTTGTCTTAAAAAGTCCAAACAGTTTTGTTCAAAAGATGACAAACAGGTATACCAAATTAAATTCTACAATCAGATGCAAACCAGTTGGCAACTACAGTTGCATTTGGCCTATCAATAGTAGGAAGATTTAAAAGTCAAACAATATAAGAATGAGAAAAATCAAAATTTTTGTAAGTAATATATTTTAATAACATAATAGCATTAGTATTAGATACGAAACCTGAGTTATATATTGGCTAAAATTCAAATTGAGTAATACCCAAAGCTGCAAACAATCTTTTGAAATATTGAAGTTGTCAATACTCAATTTTAAGAGTATTTACCATAAAAGAACTCCACCCAACAGTGCAACCTGCATCAAATTAGATATAAACTTAGTTATAGCAGTTGTCCACCAAATAAAATGCTCCCCTACCATTAAGAGAGTGGAATATATGAACTGGGAATGACCGTATTGATAAAACATCTTGTTAAATATGTCACAAGATTTAAAACCCTAAAGTATCAAGTCTTGTAAAATCCTAAAAGTGGAGAAAGAGCTTTTCTTCTGAAGGTTCAAACAACATTAAACTGTAATTCTATAAAAGATTAACTCATAATTTAAAAAAATTATTTATATGTCCTATATTTCCAAATTATCAGCAATTAGTACCAGACACTAATCTGTGCATATTTCCAATTTATCATCAGTTCATCAAAAATAACATGGAAAATGGACCCCGATTAAGTATCATCATATTCAGAGTATTACTAGAAAAAGAAAAGGTTTAAAATTTCAATAGTTGCTTTCGCCAAAAAAAAAAAATTCAATAGCTGCAAGGAAGAATAAAAATTATAGGATAATATTTCCAAGAAAAATAATAAAAAAATCACTGGTTCTAAAACAATGAAATGAATCCATGGCAAAAGAATAATATTAAAGATGTTAGCTGAAAGTGGGAAAAAAGATACTATATCAGTTGAACAAATACGACCCTTCTTTTTCTACTGTCAAGACTGAAGAAACTAAAAAAAGATCTCAAAAATAACATTAGAAAAGACTTACATGTTGGTCCAAAGTCACTATTGAAGTCTTCCTTTGACTGTCGACGGCGATGAGGCAGATGAAGGCCGACGCGATGCAACAAAATGGACAATTGATGGCAAAGCAGCAGATGGTTGAATTGGATTTGAGGGTTCTAATTTTTGGGAAATTAGGGATTAGGAAATTATGTGAAGACACTAAGGGATTTTGGGAATAAAACTAAAGGGAATAAAATTGAACATAAAGAAACGGCGCCGTTTTGCTAAAAAAGTTTTTAAACTTTGCAGCGTTTTTTCCTAGTGCCACTATTGCTGACTTATAGTGGCGATTTTACCCTAGCGCCGCTAATACTTGAACCTAATATAAAATGAGTTTTTGCGATGTTATTGCTTATTTTTAGCGACTAATACTTCACTTTTTACAATTTTTTTAAATTTTATTATACATAAAGTTTATCCACTATATCTTAAATAATTTAAATATAATGATAATTTTAATATATTAAAATTAAAATTATCTCTTTTACAATTATATAATAAATTATTTAATATATAACTTAAAAATATTAAGTCATATACCCAAAAAACTTTAAAAGTATTTTAAATAATAGTATTTTAATTTTTTCATTTTTAACATATATTTTTCAATGTTATTAGTTCTAAATTTTTCTACATTTCATTAATTTTTTGAATATTTTAAAAATTAAAATAAAATAAATTTTATTTTAATTAATATAAAGAAATTAGTTAAATAATAGATCGAAGAGGATGAAAGAGTGCATGAGTTTTTGAAAATAATACATGATGGCCACTTGGATGATGGATAAGAATGCAAAGAGCATTACAACACCGGTTTGTTTAAATTTAAACCCTAAGCCGGCCTCTAAACCCCTAAAACCTAAAACCTAAGGCCATAAACCCTAAACCTATAAATCCATAAACCCCAAATCATAAACCCTTATAAATATATAAACCCTAAAACCATAAATACTAAACATTAAACCCTAAACCCTATGATCTACACCCTACACCCTACACCGTAAATGCTAAACCTTAAACACTAAACATAAAATAAAATTGAATAATTATACACTGATCAAAACAACGGTTTTTTTTTTGAAATAAGCTTTTAATAAAGGTAACCTTTAGTGGCGTTTTTTGATAAAAACGCCGCTAATGCTTACCTTTAGTGGCATTTTACAAGCAAATGCCGCTATTGTTGTATTTTTAGTGGTGTTTGTTGCATTTTTTCAGCCAATTTTTTTACAATTTTTATATTGACACAAAAACGACGTCATTTTCTTTTGAAATAAAAATTTTATTTTGCTTCTAAATTTTTATATTGACACAAAATATTTTTATATTGCTTTACTTTTAGCTTCTAAAATGCCGCTATAACTTCATCTTTAGCATTTTTACAATTTTTATATTGTAATTAAAACGACGTCGTTTTGTTTTGAAATAAAAATTATTTTGCGGCGTTTTTAACATAGATGCCACTATTGCTTACCTTTTGCGGTGTTTTCTAGTGAGCACCGGTAAAGTCTAAATTTTGTGGCGTTCTGAATAAAAATGCCACTAAAAATGCCGCTAAAAGTCTATTTCGTTGTAGTGAGGCTGCGAAAAGGATTTTGGATGACATGGAGTGTAGCTTAAAGTAGAAACTCAAGGGTACGGTCTCACTATTGAGGGATGAGGCTTGCCACTAGTGGCAAGTCATTGCAGAGGGTACCCAGGCTAGGAGCTTTTTAGAATAAGTATGTGGGTAAGACTTATGTTGAGGCTCGTCGACTAGAGTTCATTAAGCTCATGCAGAAGGATAGATCTATGGTCGAGTATGAGGCCAAATTTATGTGGTTAAGTCTCTATGCCCAAGGGATGGTTGCGGCTGAGCAAGACAAGTGTGTCAGATTTGAAAACGGGATGAGATATGAGTTAATGATACAAGTGCCCCTCTGCAAGAAAGGGATTTCGAAGTGTTAGTGGAGAAAACAAAAATTGTGGAGGAAGTGAAGTGTTTGGAACATGAATCGAGGGATATAGCTAGAATCCCTGCCAAGAGAGATGTCAATTCCACTGTTCAGGCTCTACGACCTAATAATGAGCCCACGATGATCGACCTAGCAAAAATGTTGTTACTGCTGCTTGATGGAAGGAGAGCCCAGTATTGTGCCACTTATTGTAAGAGGCATTCGGGAGAATGTTGAAGGAGTTTAGGTGCATGCCTAATATGTGGATCTTTGGAGGACAAGATCAATGATTTTCCATTTCTTAATGAGCAGATCCAAACACAAGATAAGAATCGTGTTCAGAATCAAGTTGGACAGCAGCCTCCAAAAGGTTAAGGTCCGAATAGAGCTGGTAATGTTGGGCAGAGAAAGAGACCCCAATGTCAGGAAAGAGACCCCAATGTCAGGGTGCTAACTAAGCTGATGACAAACAGCCTGCATTAGTGTACGCATCTAGGCGTAGAGAGAATAGTGACGCTGCTGATGTCATAGTATGTGCCTTTACTATTAATACCGTAACATATTTTGCTCTGATTTACATTGGATAACCCATTCATCTGTTTCATGTTTAATGGCTGATAAACTGGGTATTGAGGTATATGATACTGTTAGTAATGTGATTGTCTTTAGTCCCTTAGGACAATATATTTTTGTTAATAAAGTATGCAATCAGTGTCCGTTAGAGATCCAAGGAGAAATATTTCTAGTAGATTTGATGGAATTACCTTTCAATGAATTCAATCTCATTTTGGGGATGGGCTACTTGGTAAAACATCAAGTCATATTGGATTGTGCTAATAAGAGGGTCTATAACAGCCTGATTTTGACCCTAATCAAAAAAGTGGTTTTAGGACCACAAATCCGAGTCTGAAAAATATTTTAAAATTATTTTTTGTATTTATTATGTGTGAATTTGTTTGTGCTAAATTTTCGTGTTTTAATTTTGTCATTTAGGTGACCGATTAAATAAAAGGACGTAATCGCGTTAAATGTGAAAGTTACAAACTAAAGTGTAAAGTGCCATATCGATAGTGGCTTTTTAATATGGGATCCTTAAAGGGAAAATAGCCCATTTTAGAAGATAGTGGGTGTCATGGGACAACTTTGTCCATACTATTATGTTTTATAATTAAAACATAATATGGTTAAAATAGTAAACTAGTTATAAATTTATAATATATGTTATAATAACATAAAAAGAAAAAGAAAAAAAAACCCACCTTCTCCATGTTTTAATGTTGGTCGAATGTGAGCTTAAAAAAAAGAAAGAAAACCTAGGAAAGTTTCGGCCATTTGAAGTTTAATTAAGGTATGATAGTTGTTTTTTTTTATAATTTTTACGTTTTTGAGTTCGTTGCTTCGTATACTAGCTAGGCCATGTTTTAATTTTTAGATTTGATGATGATCTTGTGATTTGCCATTGTTGAAAGTTTGATGTTTTTGTTGTTTGATGATGAAAAATAAATAAATGTTGGTAGATTATCATAGTTAATTAAGTGATTTTTGATAAAAATGCATATTAAAGATTAAATTGTGAAATTTGTAACTTGAGGGGTTAAAATGTGAAATAAATGAAATTAATGGGCTGCTAGAGACCTATGGAAGATTCGGCCAAGCATGGGTTTAAGGAAATTTTGTGTATTTTGTGTTGTTTTGAAATGGGGATTAAATTGAGAAAATGTGAAATATTAGGGGCTAAAGTGCAAAATGCTCATTTATGTGTTTTTGGATTAAATTGAATGAAAATATGTTTGAATGAGCTTAAGTTGAATATATTTAGATCAAGAACCAAAGAAATCGGACTTGGATCGGGGAAAAGTGAAAATAGTTGAATAGCCGGTTTTTATCATCCGTCGATATCCAAGATAAGTCTTTAAGCGATTAAACATTATAACTTATATATTTTAATTACTAATATGCTAATCTGGAAATTGGGAAATTAGTATTGAGTTAGCCGAATGTGATTAATTATAAAATTAATATGTTTAAGTTTAGTTTGATTGAGTTATAATATTTGAAAGTTCGAACAAAGACTATGAAGTACAAGAAAAGTTTGATATATGAATTGGTTGTGAGACAGCTTTAAAAATATGATATTCGGGCTTTAAGCCTAGCAGGCTTTTTGCCGGTGAGTGATATCGGGCTTTATGCCTAGCAGGCTTTGTGCCGGTGAGAGATATCGGGCTTTATGCCTTGCAGGCTTTGTGCCGGTGAGAAATATCTGGCTTTATGCCTAGCAGGCTTTATGCCGGTGAATTATTATAAAGGTATGCTTAAAAAGATTCTTGCTGATGTGGAATTGAAATTAGGTAAATGAGCTCAATGTTCGGGTATGTGTGAGCCTTTTGGTTGTTTGAGATAAGGTAAATTAGTAACTTGATATTTGTTAGTAATTATATGTGATACAATTGAAGATTATATGTGAATTTTAGTAAGTGTATTCGGCCTTGTAAGTAAATAGTATGAATATTGTGGAATTAATTTTTAGATATGGGCATATATGTGTTCATGTATACTCTGCCATTTAAGTGGTATATGTACAAGATGTGGTATTATAGTTCTTAAGTTCATATAAATGCATTTGTGTATGGTTGATCATATAAAGACATTTTAGCCTTGAAAGTTGATTAATATTAGGTCAAATTGATTAGATGAGCATTCGGCCAAGGTAAATTTTGTGTGTAAAAATGTATTATTTATCTCATTTGTAAATTTGAGGTTAAGATTGATAATGATAATGAAATTTGGATTGGCTTAAAATGAGTTGATTATATCATTAGATTGTTTAAATTGCTTAAAGCTTACTAAGCTAAGTTAGCTTACTTCGTGTGTTTTTGTTACTCTGTTTCATAGATTTTGGAAGTTAGCTACGAGCTCGGGGATTGTTTTGGAACATCGTCACACAATCGATTGCTATTTCAGTATTTTAAAAGTTTGAACATATATGGCATGTATGGTCTAGTAATATTATGTTTGGTTTTGAAGTTTTATATATTTGTATAAGCCATGCAAAAATGGCCTGTCCATCTTGATAATCTTGGAATTTATATTTTGGCTTGATGATTATGTTTGGTTGTGGTTTTGGTTGATTTGGTTTTGATATATATATAAGTATGGTTATTGTATAGAGTTTAAATGAAATGGAGTAAAGATGTTATAAACTAGTTAACATTATTTTTGCATTGAAACAGTTTTGGTTAGCAGCAGTGACGTGATATTGAAAAATCACCAAAAATAGGAGAAATGGAATTAGAAAGTGAATAAGATATAGAATTAAATCTTATTGTGTCTATTTTTATATGAACGAAACAAAGTAGGAAAAGGAATTTTATATTCTGTGATATTCGAAATTTAGTGAGACAAGGTCAAGATGGTATTTGAAGTCCCCTATTTTGAATTTATAAAATCATTAAAAATTGTAGGAAATTAATTATGAGTTATATTTTATATGTATAGATTCCTTAGTGAGTCTATTTTCAATATAAACAAGCGGGACATTATATGAAAAATGTACAATGAGATATTGGAATTCAGGTTAAGAGAGGTCAGAACCATTGGTCAGTGTAACAGGGGAAACTTTACGGATCTAAATTTACGGATCTAAACTTATAGTAAGATAATATATGAGTCTAGTTTCAAGAAAAATTTACGGATCTAAATTTCAAGTTTCGTAACTTGAGTTATAGTCAATTTAGTCAACATGGCGCAGATGGGATTTCAATTTTATGCCCCAAATTAGTTTAATTTTATGCCCCAAATTAGTAGTTAAGTCTAGTAATGCCTCATGCCGTCGACAGTGGTGATGATGTCGAGGTGTAGCTCCTACTCCGCGCAAGGGATAGAGTAGGTAGATTTTGGGTAAGGGTGTTATATTTGATTGGTATCGAGCTACGATTTAATGGTCTTTGTCAATTCTAGGATTAACGTGGCGTGTGTAAGTCTCAACTATACATGCCATATTTTATATTGTGATAGTGTGATGACTTTTGACTTTTGACAATGTGATTTCATATAGTAATGGATCTCGATCGAAAATTTTAGGTAGGTGATGATGTCGAAAAAGTTGTAGCTCCTACTCCGTGCAAGGGATAAAGCTAAAAAGGAGAGAGTTATATTTTATTAAAACTTGTAGATTCTCGACCTATTTTGAGTAATCTTGGTCTAGCAATTTCAGTTAAAAGAGGGGAGGCTACTCTCTTTTAGAAATTTTGCCTTCTACCAAATGATGAATGATTGGTTTACGGATCTCAAGAACTCAAGACAAGGAAACACCATTCTTTTGATCATGGCCGAATATACAAGGGATCTCAAGTTTCCACAACTACCGAATACAAAGATTAAGGATTTAAGGTAAAGACAATTGATTCTTGTTCTTTAAATCGTTTAATCAAGGTTTAAGATAATAACCTCTCTTATGTCTATGGTAGAATGTCAAAGGAGGAGTTTGGGATTTCAGATTCGAGGAAATTAAGGTAAGATATATTCGGCCTAAGGCCAATTACTACTTATTAAAATTAGATCAGATCTAACTTCTAAATACTAGGATTTTCGACGGATATTCAAGATAAAGGAAACTTTCGGATTTGGAATCAGAAGGTAAGCCTCTAAAATATTCACCAATGGTTGTAAGATTATCTAGATCAATTCCTTAATTTGTGAAAAGCCGAAAAACTAACCCATATTGAAATACAAGGTTGGCCAAATATCAAGTAGAGGAAAAACCAAACTTTGGATTTGTATAAACAAGAATCGGCAAAAGGTGAGTATCTTTTACTAAGACATGTACCACAAATGTGGCAAAAAGTACCTGACGTTTCCTACTTGATAGGATTGTGAAAAATGTTATTTTATAACATGTGAATATATGTATATGAACATGAAATTAGTTATACACAATATAAACTCCACCCCACAATAATCCATCTTGGAGGGACATCTATGGTACCCCATTATTGATGGACTTAATGTTTTGAACATGAATGAGATTTTTGGTTTGATTGACCGGGCCGTGGTCTCTTGTAGATAAAATTAGAAAACACAGTGGATTATACTTTATGGGTTAAGTTTCACGCTAAGAGTTTAAAGCTAATGATGATGATGATCTTTAGGAACATACCAGATCCGGTTCGGTGCTCGTGGGGGTGTGGGTGTTTCAATGATGATGCTAGACGAGCTGAGCTGTGGCTTGATAATACTATCCGTGTGTTCGATGAGCTATCATGTACTCCGGATGAATGCTTAAAATGTGCTATATCCTTACTACGAGACACCGCATGTCACTAGTGGAATACACTAGTATCGGTGGTTCCGAAAGAGAAAGTGACCTGGGAATTCTTTCAGACTGAGTTCCATAAGAAATACATCAGCCAGATATATTCGATCAAAAAACGCAAAGAATTTCTGGAATTGAAGCAGGGTCGTATGACCGTAACTGAGTATGAACAGAAATTTGTGAGACTAAGCCAATATGCTCATGAATGTGTTTCAACCGAAGCTATTGTGTGTAAAAGATTCGAAGATGGGTTGAATAAAGGCATTAAATTATTGGTCAGCGTACTGGAGATTAAAGAGTTCGTGGTACTTGTTGAGCAAGCATGTAAAGTCAAAGATCTTGGAAAAGAGAAAAGAAAAGCTAAATTTAAAGCCAGAGACTCTATAAAAGATCATCGAGTAAGACTTTTCACTCAGTATCAAAGAAATTTAGAGACGATTCCAGTCGACATAAAGCTACTTCAGACTTTTTTAGACGAGACCGACCTCCTATGATTTCACGAGCCACTTCAATAGCTAGTGTTGGCAATGTTCAACAGAATAGAGTTGAGTGCAAGCACTGTGGTAAATGGCATTCTGGGAGTTGTAGATTACATGATCGGTCTTGTTTTAAATGTGGATCGATGGATCATTTTATCCGAGATTGTTCGATGTTAGCCAAGCAAAACACTATTCAGAATGTAAGACCGAGCAACATGTCAACGCGAGGCAGACCACCCAGGCATTCGGGTAATGTAGGTGGCAGTCAGAGAGGAACAAAATATACAGTGATTTGATCTGAGGCTCGTGCACCTGCTAGAGCATATGCTATATGCGCTCAGAGGATGCTTCTTCCCTAGATGTTATTGCTGGTACGTTCACTCTTTATGATACTAGTGTTATTGCGTTGATTGATCCTGGTTCGACTCATTCTTATGTGTGTGAAACATTAGTATCTAGTAAGACTCCCTGTTGAGTCTACTGAGTTCGTGATTCAAGTATCAAACCCCTTGGGCCGGTGTGTATTGGTTGATAAAGTGTTTAAAATTTGCCGTTGATGATTTGAGATTCATGTTTCCCAGCTGATTTGATGTTGTTACATTTTTACGAATTTGATATAATTTTTGGTATGGACTGGTTAACTTTGCACGATGCTGTTGCTAATTGCAAAAAAAAGACCATTGATTTGAGATGTCAGAACAGTGAGATTATTCGGATTGAATGTAATGATCTAAATGGGTTACCAGCAGTAATATCGTCGATGTTGGCTTGGAAGTATGTGGGAAAAGGTTATGAAGCTTACTTTGCTTATGTGTTTGTTAGTAAAGTGACTGAAAAGAAGATTGAATATGTACCAGTTGTGTGCGAGTATCCGAATGTGTTTCCTGAAGAATTACTCGGTTATTATCAGTTGCGAGTCAGAGATTCTGATGTGCCAAAGACGACTTTCTGGACAAAGTATGGACACTATGAGTTTTTGGTCATGCCTTTTGACTTTCTAATGCACCTGTTGTTTTTATGTATCTGATGAATTGGATTTTCAAACAGTATTTAGATCACTTTGTGGTAGTGTTTATAGATGATATTCTAATCTACTCCAGAGATGAAACCGAGCATTCCGAGCATCTGAGACTTATGCCACAAACTTTGTGAGATAAACGGTTGTATGCAAAGTTTAGTAAGTGTGAACTCTGGTTACGTGAAGTCAGTTTCCTAGGCCATGTTGTTTCAGCATCGGGTATTCGGGTTGATCCAAATAAAATATCGGCTATACTTGATTGGAAACCATCGAAAAATGTTTCTGAAGTTCAAAGCTTTCTGGGGATTACTGGTTACTATAGACGATTTGTGAAAGGTTTTTCTATGATTGCTACACCGTTGTTGATCAGTTGAAAGCTCATTTGACCGAAGCTCCAATATTAGTCCAGCCTGAATCGGGTAAAGAATTTGTTATTTATAGTGATGCATCTTTGAATGGTCTGGGTTGTGTTTTGATGCAAGAAGGCAAAGTCATAGCTTATGCCTCAAGACAGTTAAAGCCATACGAAAGAAACTATCTGACATATGATTTGGAGCTAGCACCCATTGTGTTTGCTTTAAAGATATGGCGTCATTATCTTTTCGGTGAGAAATGTCATGTTTATTCAGATCACAAAAGCCTGAAGTATTTGATGACTCAGAAAGATTTGAATTTCAGACAATGCCGATGATTAGAGTTGTTGAAAGATTATAAGCTAGTGATTGACTACCATCTGGGAAAAGCTAATGTTGTTGCGGATGCTTTAAGTAGATAGTCATTATTTGTTCTACATGCAATGAACGTGCATATGGTTATGTCTGATGATGGTTCAACAGTAGCCGAATTAAAAGCAAGATCTTTGTTTGTTCAACAAATTGGTGATGCCCAGAATGTTGATAAAGAATTGTTCTCAAAACAAGCTCTGTAATATTTGGGATTTTGGGCTTGTGCATTATTACTTAATTGTATGAAGTAGCATGCCTATGTGTGTTTGAATGTGTTGTATAAATTTTTGAGAACTTCAGAGTGTAGGTAAATGCCTTAGAAAATATCAGATTTTAAGTATTAAAGGGAAGCTAAGCTTGATAGGCCTTAAGAGGAATTGTAGGGGAAATTGGACATAATAATCAGCTTGGTAAAGTGGCAGGAAGGCGCCACTTAAAGCCTTAGTAAGTGACGCCACAGGCAGTGCAGGTAGGGCTTAGGTTCAAGCAGCAAGGGATGCAAATAGGAGTTTTATTTTGCAGCAAGGATGAGTAGTGGTGGACGGCAATGGGACACCAAGGGAATGAGCTTTAGATGTGGTCAATTTCTTTTTAAAATTAGGCTAAGATAGGAAGATAAATGTTGATTTATTTCAATAATTTTGAATGAGTGTTGAAGAGAGAAAATAAGAGAAAAAGGTGGGATTTGAGAAAGGGATGAGTGTTGGCCAGCCAAGGGATTCTTTTGGTGGTCATTTTTGGTCATATTGAGGGGAGGAAAGGCCGAATATGCATAGTGGATTTAGGCATTTTTCTTTGGTTCCCTTTCTCTTCTGACATCTTTCTCTTTTACCTTGCCAAGGCCAAAATCTTCTTCTTCCTATTTTACCATTGCCGTAACACCTCAAACTTTCCATCTCTCATCTTTTTGTTCAAGTCGAATCTCCTTTTTGTCACCAAGTTAAATCGTACCATATTCCCTCACTTACTTTCTCTTCTCAGGAATCTTCCAAAAGCTGAATCCTCTATTTTTGTGGCCATAACCGATTGCTTCTCTACCCTGTTGGAGCCGATTTGATCATATACATTAAAAGTCAAAAATCAAACACTTCCTCCCTCTTGTCAACACTTTGAGTTGGTGGACAATTGCGTTTTGATAACTCCATTTTGGTAAGGATCTCTCTTGATTGATATGTTGTTCTTTTCTTTCTCTATCTATCGAAAATCAAGACTCTAATCCCATTAATGTTCTTTGGCCGAAACTTTAAAGGAGGTTTCGGGATTCTTATTATAGCCGACTTGAAGAGGGGATCTTCCGGGATTTTAAGATCGAAGATAAGCGAATATAATCTTAGGCCAAAGGCCATTTATTGAGTTCATTAAATGTTAGAATCGGATCTAACATGTGCCTATAGGAATTTTGACAACACCAAGAACAAGGGTTAATTTCAAAATCCAGACAATCAAGGTAAGGAAGTCTTGATATTCGGACAAGGGCTTTTTGTCTGTTAAATGATTGACCGATTTTAACTTTGGGTATTAGGAAGGAGTACAATCTGTTGTGGTAGACTTTCGGGATTCAGTGAACATATTAGTAACCAGGTGTGTAGCCCTACACCAATTCCTAATAGATTTGCGGTATTAATTTAATACATGTGTTAATAAGAATATGAAAGATGTGGCTAAAGGTACCATTCAATGGTACGGCATATTCAGGTACGTTATCCTCTAACGCTCTGTTAATAGTAATATGAACACTGAATATGACATATATGAGAATTGGTTATGAATATGAAATAAGGCATATGACATGATATCCGCATGATTTGTATAACACATGTGGCATATGGGTGATATTGAAAAGGGAAGTGATCGGTGGTTTTACCACAATATCCGTGACTCATGTCACATAATCGAATGTGGTGACTTATGTCACATATTATTATCTGGTGACTCTGTCACATTATCCGTGGCTATACCACGATTTATAAGGCGATGTGCAAGTCGTCTGCAATGATGCCTTCGATGGTGTGTAGCGGATGAAGGGTCGAATTAGTAATCCCCACGGTGTGATTGGCTGGTACGGGTGATGTGTAGAGGATGGTTATTTAGGTTTGGGTTCGGGATTACATCATTGCTATACTTGTTATATTTATATATATGATTTGTTATGCCTAAATCATTGGGAGTTTGTGTTGGTTGTTACACATTGAGTCTGTTGACTCACCCCGTTGTGGGATATCTTTTAGGTGACACTCTGTAATGGACCGAGTCGGCAGGAACTTAGTGGTGGCCATGCTCAGCTCGGAGTTATTTTATTTTCATTGGTTTTTTATTTAAGACTTGGATTTACTTCGGGTTTTACTTTGATGTAATAAGGCCATTACTATTAACTGTTTTAAGCATGCATTTTATTCGGTTATTATGATACGATTATCATTAAATCAAGATTAAATAGCTTTTCCTTAAAATAAATTTTAAATGTTTTGACACTTAAACATCAACGATTTTCAAATTAATGGTAAACCTTAAAGCAACTTGGCATTTTATTTTTATTTTTTACCTACGGTTTGAAAGATAATAATAAAGTTTTAATAAAAATCTAGACTTCAAGAGCAACACCGTTTTCAATTTGATCACAACACAAATCATATTTTCTTCAAACCCACTCAAAATTTCCAAATTAACAAACAAGTGTTTGATATGATTTACTCAAGGAACATGCCAGATCCGGTCAAGGCTCGTGGGTCGGGTTTGGGGTGTTTCAATTTGGTATCAGATCCCGATTGAAAACTCGACCTTGAGGGCTTTTGGGCCCAAAACATTTTTCTATTTTGAAATTGAGCTTTACAAAAGAATGAACATGTCTTCTGGCATGGCACCTAAGTCTCCGGCCCGAAGTCCACCAGGTAAGTACCCCTAACCCCTTTTGTGATTGGGAATTATAGGGACGTAGATTAGTAGCTTAGGAATTATTGACCCCTAGGATTAGTCTACTCCAACACCGAATTACATAAAATTTAAAGTCTAACCAAACAAACCTGTGAGTGAGTCACCAAGTTAAAGGTGTGGCAACCGTTGTGTGCATGTCTAGGATTAGATTCAGGGGGAGCTTAGTATTTAAGCAGTCCTAGTGACTCACCTCCTCTCCGCTCGAATCCTACCTGGTGCGTAGTGACGGTTCACCCTAACTAAGAGGACTCAATCACAGCTAAATTCAATAATTAAAACCCGAAAGGACTAGTCACCTTGTTTTGTAAAATTCTAAAGTCAAACCGTGGTTATAAAATTCCAAAGTACCCTTGATTTAAAATGACCAAAATACCCACGATTTTCTGATTGACCAAATTACCCCTAACTTTGTGCAAATTACCAAAATACCCTTAGTATGGGAAGTTCTTGAAATACCCTCGAATTATAAATTTCTAAAATACCCTTATTTCGTTAAATCACCTGGAACCATATTTTGCAAAAAAAATTATCGAAATGCCCCTAGTTTGAAAAATTACAAAAATACCCTTAGTTTATGAAATTCCCATATTACCTTTGAATCTTCTTACCAAGTATCATATTTTGGAAAAAGACCAAAAATCTTTATTTTGCAAAATTTTCAAATACTCTAATTTGAAAAAAATTTCCAAAATATCCCTATAGGATAAAATTACGGAAGTACCCCTGGGTAGTGGAAAACAACAACAATGACAACTACAACACTTTTTTGTAATGAACGCCAGTTCATGAATGTGATGATTGAATGAATGAATTTGAGACTCTGTGTGTGTATGAATTTGAAAGAACTACTCTTTAGAACTATTGAACATAAGACTATTCGTGATAAATCAGTGGAACAAAAACTAATTCATAAAATTATTTAATCAGATAAATGCAATTCAGAAGCATGAGTTCTAGGGGGTAGAGGCTGAATGACCGTGCCAGAACCAATTAGGTCTGGTCAAGGGTCCGAGAATGAAATGCCACCACCGCCAGCCGCAGGTGTGGAATATCAGGATTAGACGGGGGATGATGTAGTATCACAGGCGATGTTGCGAGTCTAGAAAGGGTGGCTGGAGCAGGTGGAGGCATGGAAGCTCGAAAGTCTGTACCTGAGCGACTCTGAGCTAATGGAGCTGAGTTTTTCCGTGGTATATCTGGTGTGGCACCCAATACGGCTGAGTATTAGTTAGAGGCGACGGAGTGAATTATGGATGATTTGGACCTGTCCGCCGAGGAGAAACTGAAAGGGTAGTATTGCTCCTCCGCGATGAGTCATATCAATGGTGGCTCACGGTTTGGGATGGTCTTTTTAGTAGATGATCTCACTTGGGAGTACTTTAAGGCGGCATATCAGAAGAAGTACATTGGGACTAGTTACATTGATGCGTAGAGGAAGGCATTTTGGGGCTAGTTCAGGGGAATAAGTCCGTAGCAGAGTATAAGGTAGAGTTCCTGAGGTTGAGCCGATACGCTCAAGGTATAGTGGCTACGGAGCATGAACGATGTGTTCGATTTGAGGACGGACTAAAGGATGACCTGAGATTACTGATTGCCCCACAGCAGGAGCGAGAGTTTGCTGTGTTGGTGGAAAAGGCAAAGGTTGCTGAAGGAGTTAAGGAGTCTGTGAGACAGAACACGGACATGAATAAGCAAAAGAGAGGTCTTGGATCATTAGGGTCATCTGGGAATGTTCAGAAGAGACCTAGAACGGATGGGTCGTGAGGTCACCAAGTTGTTACGGAGGACAAGATCTGCACTTGTGCTCGATCTGAAAAAGATGCACTTAGGAGAGTGTTGGAAGAAGACGGGAGGATGTTTTAAGTGTGGGTCCAAGGACCACATGATTAAGGACTGTCCTATGAAAATAGATGGGAGCCGACCAGCAGGTCAGGGTTTTAATCAGGCTAGAAGAGGTAGACAGCAACCACCGTGGGGTCGTGGTCCAATTGGCAGAGGTAACGGTGCTGGAAGAGGACAAGGAACACCGGACAGAGGTGTTAGTATCTGAGAGACAAAGCAACGGATGCAGTGTATGCGATTTGTCGGAGGAAGATAGAGACATGCCAGACGTCATAACCGGTACGTTTCTTATAGCTGACAGGCCTTACTTTGCTTTAATTGATGTTGGCTCTACCCACTCTTATGTTGCATGTGCAGTAGTTGAAATGCTAGGCATAGCCTCTGAACTGTCTGATAGGGAGATGACTGTAGTGAGCCCATTAGGTCAAACTGTAGTGGTGAGTAAGATATTTCGAAGTGTACCTCTAGAGCTTCAGGGAGTGGTATTTCCTGCCGACTTGATAGAACTACCCTTCGAAGAATTTGATCTCATCCTTGGCATGGACTGGCTAGTGGAACATCGGGCTGTATTGGATTGTGTAGCTAAACGAATAGAGTTAAGGACGCCGAAGGATAAGGCGATAATTATGATAGGAGAAAGAAGAAACTACTTGTCTAACGTAGTCTCTACTTTAAAGGCTAATAAGATGGTTCGGAAAGGGTGCAAGGCATTTTTGACCTTTTGTTAGTGCGTTGGATGCAAAGAAAGGGGGAGTTAGTGGAGTTAAAATAGTAAGAGAATTTGTGGATTTTTTTCCGGAGGAGTTGCCTGAAATACCCCCGGATAGGGAAGTGGAGTTCGAAATTGACTTCTTTGTCGCATGACTCCTATGTCAATTGCCCGCATGAGAATGGCACCATAGGAGTTGGTTGAGCTCATGGCTCGATCCAAGAGTTACTTGATTGTGGGTTTATCAGGCCAGTGTGTCTCTATGGGGAGCACCGATCTTGTTTGTGAAGAAGGACGGAACTATGCGTATGTGCATAGATTATCGTCAGTTGAATAAGCTGACCATCAAGAACAAGTATCTATTGCCAAGGATAGCCAACTTGTTTGATCAGCTTAAGGGGGTCGTGGTATTATCAATGATAGATCTAAGGTCTGGATATCATCAGCTTAAGGTGAAGGAGGCAGGTATCCATAAGACAACTTTCGGACAAGATACGGGCATTATGAGTTCTTAGTAATGTCGTTCGGATTAATGAACGCCCCAGCCGCATTCATGGATATGATGAATCGGGTTTTTCAACCTTACTTGGATAGATTCGTCGTTGTGTTCATAGACGACATCCTAGTGTATTCTAAGTCTGAGGAAGAGCATGATGAGCATCTCCGGATAGTGCTGCAAGGTTAAGGAAAAAGAAGCTATATACCAAATTCAGCAAGTGTGAATTTTGCCTTAAAGAAGTTGCTTTCTTAGGGCATGTGGTATCTGCAGAAGGGATAAGGGTGGATCCTAGGAAGATTGAGGCAGTGCTAGATTGGAAACCACCTAAGTCTGTGGCTGAGGTTCGTAGTTTCTTGGGATTGGCAGGCTACTACAGAAGGTTTGTGGAAGGGTTCTCATCAATAGCCACACCTTTGACGAAGTTGTTGAGAAAGGAGGTACCTTTCGTATGGTCAGATAAGCAACATGAGAGCTTTGAGAAGCTTAAGAGGGTCTTGACTGAAGCTCCAATTTTGATTCAGCCGGAGGCAGGGAAGGATTTTGTGGTGTACTGTGATGCTTCTCACACAGGTTTGGGATGTGTTTTGATGCAAGACGGGAAGGTAGTTGCTTATGCGTCTCGACAATTAAGGCTACATGAGGTTAACTACCGACGCATGATTTGGAATTGGCGGCAGTGGTCTTTGCTCTTAAGGTTTGGAGGCACTATCTATATAGAGAAAAGTCAGTGATTTACACAGACCACAAGAGCTTTAAGTATCTGCTGACTCAGAAAGAGCTGAACCTGAGACAACGAAGGTAGGTGGAGTTATTGAAGGACTATGATTGTTCTATAGAGTATCACCCGGGCAAGGCGAATGTAGTGGTAGATGCCCTAAGTCAGAAAGTAGTGTCGGATATGAGGGAAATGTTTGCACATCTTAGCTTACATGACGATGGAAGTTTGTTAGCAGAGTTGCAAGTTAAGCCGACGTGGTTGAATAAGGTGAAAGAGAGTCAGTTGGTGGATGATGATCTAAGTGATAAGCTACGGCAAGTGCGGAATGGGGAGTCAGAGGATTATGGTGTTAACAATGATGGAGTATTGTGTGTCAAGGGTAAGGTCTATATGCCTAAGAATAAAGAGTTAAGGCAGAAAATTCTTCAGGAATCGCATAGTAGCCCTTATGCTATGCATCCTGGAGGTAGTAAGTTGTATAGAGATCTAAGGGAACAGTTTTGTAGCCTGGTCTTAAGTGGGAAGTTATCGAATTTGTAGGGAAGTGCTTATCGTGTTAGCAAGTTAAGGTTGAACACCAAGTTTTGTCAGGATTGCTTCAGCTGATAAGGATTCCGTAGTGGAAGTGGGAGAGAATCACCATGGACTTCGTTAGTGGGCTTCCCCTTACGCCTACTAAGAAGGACTAGGTATGGGTGATAGTGGATCGATTGACAAAGTTCGCGCATTTCATTCCAGTGCAGGTTGACTATTCTTTGCAGAGGGTAGCAAAGTTGTATGTGGCAGAAGTTGTGAGGTTGCATGGAGCACCGGTGTCGATTATTTTAGATAGGGATCCAAGGTTTACGTCTCAGTTTTGGAAAGCACTACATCAGGCTTTAGGCACTAGATTAGACTTCAATCGGCATTTCATCCTCAATCGAGGCCACCGGTCGGCGAGTGATCCAAGTGTTAGAGGATATCTTTGAGGGATGTGTGATAGACTTGAGAGGAAGTTGGGAAGAATATTTGCCTTTAGCAGAATTTACGTATAACAATAGCTATCAGGCAAGTATTCGGATGGCACCGTACGAAGTGCTATATACACGAAAGTGTCGCACTCCTACATGTTGGATGGAATTGGGGGAACGTCAGATTTTGGGTCCAAAAATCGTGGCATAATCAGAAAAAAAGGTTAAAGTAATTCGGACACGGTTAAAGGAGGCATCTGATAGGCAGAAGTCGTACGCAGATCTTAAGCGGAAGGAAATAGAGTTTGCTGTGAGAGATCAGGTGTTTCTTAAAGTTTCACCTTGGAAGAAGGTGATGAGATTTGGTCGCAAAGGAAAGTTAAGTCCCAGGTTTATAGGACCTTATCGGGTATTAAAGCGAGTTGGACCAGTGGCATACCAATTAGAGTTGCCTTCAGAATTGCAGCAGATGCATGATGTATTCCATGTTTCGATGCTATGTCATTATCGATCGGATCCATCTCATGCAGTTCCAGTTGAAGAGGTGGAGCTAAGGCCAAATTTGTCCTACGAGGAGGAGCCAATTCAGATCTTGGAGCAAGATGTGAAAGTATTGTAAAGGAAATTAGTTACTTTAGTCAAAGTGTTGTGGCGTAACCATGGATCAGAAGAAGCTTCGTGGGAGCCGGAAGAAGCAATGCGACAGCAATACCCTCACTTATTTTAGCTAGGTAATTTCAAGGTCAAAATTATTTTAAAGGGGCAGAACTATAATATCCGGGATTTTGGGCTTGTACATTATTGCTTAATTGTATGAAGTAGCATGCCTATGTATGTTTGAATGTGTTGTATGAATTTTTGAGAACTTCAGAGTGTAGGTAAAAGTCTTAGAAAATATCGATTTTAAGTATTAAAGGGAGCTAAGCTTGATAGGCCTTAAGAGGAATTGTAGGGAAATTGGACATAAAATCAGCTTGGTAAAGTGGCGGGAAGGCGCCACTTAAAGCCTTAGTAAGTGATGCCACAGCGATCTGAGCAAGGCTTAGGTTTGAGCGACAAGGACGCAAATAGGAGTTTTATTTTGCGACAAGGATGAGCGGTGGTGGACGACAATGGGACACCAAGGGATGAGCTTTAGATGTGGTCAATTTCTTTTTAAAATTCGGCTAAGATAGGAAGATAAATGTTGATTTATTTCAATAATTTTGAATGAAGAGAAAATAGGAGAAAAGGTGGGATTTGAGAAGGGGATGAGTACTGGCCAGCCAAGGGATTCTTTTGGTGGTCATTTTCGATCATATTGAGGGGAGGAGAGGCGAATATGCATAGTGGATTTAGGCATTTTTCTTTGGTTCCCTTTCTCTTCTGACATCTTTCTCTTTTACCTTGCCAAGGCCGAAATCTTCTTCTTCCTATTTCGCCATTGCCGCAACACCTCAAACTTTCCATCTCTCATCTTTTTGTTCAAGTTGAATCTCCTTTTTGTCACCAAGTTAAATTGCACCACATTTCCCTCATTTACTTTCTCTTCTCACGAATCTTCCAAAACCCGAATCCTCTATTTTTGTAGCCATAACCAATTGCTCCTCTACCCTGTTGGAGCCGATTTGATCATATACATTAAAAGCCGAAACTCAAACACTTCCTCCCTCTTGTCGACACTTTGAGTTGGTGAACAATTGCATTTTGATCACTCCATTCGGTAAGGATCTCTCTTGATTGATCTGTTGTTCTTTTCTTTCTCTATCTATCGAAAATCAAGACTCTAATCCCATTAATGTTATTTGGCCGAAACTTTGAAGGAGGTTTCGAGATTCTTATTATAGCCAACTTCAAGAGGGGATTTTTCGGGATTTTAAGATCGAAGGTAATCGAATATAATCTTAGGCCAAAGGCCATTTGTTGAGTTCATTAAATGTTAGAATCGGATCTAACATGTGCCTATAGGAATTTCGACATCACCAAGAACAAGGGTTAATTTCGGAATCCAAACAATCAAGGTAAAGAAGTCTTGATATTCGGCTAAGGGCTTTTTGTCTGTTAAATGATTGACCGATTTTAACTTTGGGTATTAGGAAGGAGTACAATCTGTTGCGATAGACTTTCGGGATTCAGTGAACACATTAGTAACCAGGTGTGTAGCCCTACACCAATTCATAATATATTTGCGGTATTAATTTAATACATGTGTTAATAAGAATATGAAAGATGTGGCTAAAGGTACCATTCAATGGTGCGGCATATTCAGGTACGTTATCCTCTAACGCTCTGTTAATAGTAATATGAACACTGAATATGACATATATGAGAATTGGTTATGAATATGAAATAAGGCATATGACATGATATCCACATGAATTGTATGACACATGGGGCATATGGGTGATATTGAAAAGGGGAAGTGATCTGGTGGTTTTTTACCACAATATCTGGTGACTCATGTCACATAATCTGAATGTGGTGACTTATGCCACATATTATTATCTGGTGACTCTGTCACATTATCTGGTGGCTATGCCACGATTTATAAGGGCGATGTGCAAGTGGTCTGCAGCGACTACCTTCGATGGCGTGTAGTGGATGGAGGGTCGATTTAGTAATCCCCACGGTGTGATTGGCTGGTACAGGTGACGAGTAGAGGATGGTTATTTAGGTTTGGGTTCAGGATTGCATCATTGCTATACTTGTTATATTTATATATATGTTTTGTTATGCCTAAATCATTGGGAGTTTGTGTTGGTTGTTACACATTGAGTCTGTTGACTCACCCCGTTGTGGGATATCTTTTCAGGTGACACTTTGTAATGGACCGGGTCGGCAGGAAATTAGTGGTGGCCATGCTCAGCTCAGGATTATTTTATTTTCGTTGGTTTTTTATTTGAGACTTGGATTTACTTCGGGTTTTACTTTGATGTAATAAGGACATTACTATTAACTGTTTTAAGCATGCATTTTATTCGGTTATTATGATACGATTATCGTTAAATCAAGATTAAATAGCTTTTCCTTAAAATAAATTTTAAATGTTTTGACACTTAAACATCAACGATTTTCAAATTAATGGTAAACCTTAAAGCAACTTGGCATTTTATTTTTTTTTTTTACCTATGGTTTGAAAGATAATAATAAAGTTTTAGTAAAAATCTAGACTTCAAGAGTAACACCGTTTTCAATTTGATCACAACACCAATCATATTTTCTTCAAACCCACTCAAATTTTCCAAATTAACAAACAAGTGTTTGATATGATTTACTCAAGGAACATGCCAGATCCGGTCAAGGCTCATGGGCCGGGTTTGGGGTGTTTCAAGCTCAGTGTGAATGTAATGTTGAATCAGAGTTTCGAATCGATGAGAATGACTATTTGAAGTTTAAAGATCGAATATGCATTTGAAGAATTCAGATTTGATTCAGATGATAATAAATGAAGCTCATAGCAGCGATTGTCTATTCATCCGGGTAGCACGAAAATGTATAACGATCTAAAATAGTTTTATTGGTGGCCTGGTATGAAACGAGACATATCTGACTTTGTTTCGAAATGTTTAGTCTGTCAACAAGTAAAAGCCGAGCATCAGGTACCCTCTTGGTTACTTTAGCCGCTCGTGATACCTGTATGGAAATGGGACAGAGTCACTATGGATTTTGTATCAGTTTCCTATGACACCGAGCAAGAAAGATGCAATCTGGGTTATAGTCGATAGATTTGACCAAATCAACTCACTTTATTCCAATTTGTACCGATTATTCGCTTGATAAGCTTGCTGAGTTATATGTTTCCCAAATTGTGAGATTACATAGTGTACAAATTTCTATTGTTTCGGACAGAGACCCGAGATTCACATCGCGATTTTGGAAGAAGCTGCAAGATGCTCTAGGTATGAAACTACACTTTAGTACAGCTTTTCATCCTCAGACAGATGGTCAGTTTGAACGGATCATTCAGATACTTGAGGATATGATGAGATGTTGCATCCTTGAGTTTGAAGGTTCGTGGGAATAATACTTACCTCGATTGAATTTGCTTACAATAATAGATTTCAATCTAGTATCAAAATGGCACCCTACGAGGCTTTGTATAGTCGTAAATTTTGTACACCATTATAGTGGACCGAGCTTAGTGAAAATAAGATATACAGTGTTGACTTGATTAAAGAAATTGAACAGAAAGTGGTAGTAATCCATGATAGTTTGAAAGCTACATCAGACCGTCAAAAGTCATATGCGAATTTGAAGCGTAAAGATATTGAGTTTCAGATCGGAGATCAAGTGTTTTTGAAAGCTTCACCGTGGAAGAAAGTACTCAAGTTCGGTCGTAAAGGCAAATTGAGTCTGAGATTCATTGAACCGTATGAAATCACAGAGCGTATTGGTCCGATTGCTTATAGATTGCAGTTACCACCTGAGCTAGAAAAGATCCATAATATCTTCTATGTTTCGATGCTTCGTAAATATCGATCTGATCCATCACATGTGATTTGCCCGACAGAGGTTGAGATACAACTTGATATGAAATATGAAGAGAAACCGATTTGTATTCTGGCTCGTGAGATAAAAGAATTGAGAAATAAGAAAATTTCATTTGTCAAAATATTGTGGCAAAATCACGGGGTTGAGGAAGCAACTTGGGAGTCAGAAAATACGATGAAAGAACGTTATCCAAACCTATTCACCGATAAGATTTTTGGGGACGAAAATCCCTAAGGGGAGGAAAGTTGTAACAGCTTGATTTTGACTCTAATTGAAAAAGTGGTTTTGGGACCACAAATCTGTAACACCCCAAACCCAGTCAATACACCACGACCGAATCCGGTATGTTACAGGAAAAATGTATTTGAGAGGTTTAGGTTTCTGTTTAAAAGTTCGATAAAATCATCTAGCTAAATTTTGTACTTGAAGAAAATCTTGAAGTTGAGTGATTTAAAAATCGATGATGCATTTGAAAACCCGATAATTTTGAAAACTTATTCAGATATGTAAATAATACAAGTTCACCTCGTTTTAAAATCCAAGTAATCCTTATTGTTGCCTAAAAACATTTTTTCTTAGTACGAGGATACATTCAAGTTGGGGAACATTTGAGTTTCATTTATCTTAAATTACGATTGTGATACAGATGGTAAAGTTTAAAACATATAAACTTGTATTTTGAAAACCTTATCTTTACAAATTTTAGCCAAATTTTAACCCAACAAATTATTAAGGCATATTTGAAATCCAATCACGTATATAAATAATAAAACATAAGTTTAAAAAGGCCTTTTACAATCCAAATAAAACAAATGAAAACCAGTCAAATAAAGTAACAAGTTTAAATAAATGCAACTCCAGATTTATCCATGGCATGGGCACCTCGAGTCCGTCCCGGCTCCAAGTCCGCGGTCTATGTGTCACCTAAAATGATAAGGGAGAAGGTGAGTCGCAAGACTCAGTGCATAAATCCCTCTCCCGGTATATGCAACATGCTAACACACATCATAACAAAGCAATACAAGTAATGCACCCGATCCTAACCATCCATAACACCTTTTCTACCCGTGTGGTACCAAACCCTTTGGTGGTGCCAAACCACGGTGACCCAAAGTCACGGAAGATCCATCGTGGGGCCAACCCACATGTGATACCAAATCACTTGGTGACAATCCAGTATCTCAAAAGTGGGGCCAACCCACGGTGGCGTTAACCACGAGGACGAGTGGTTATGAGGTGCCAAACCTCTGGTGTCCCAAAGACACGAGTGTGATACCAAATCCTTTGGTGGCCGTAGTCACGGTTAAGATGATGGGGCCAACCCATCGTGTGATACCAAATCACTAGCGTCAATCCGTATAATCAGCAGTAGGGCCAACCCTTTGTGGTGCTAAGCCACTTTGGGACGAGGCGGAGGTGCCAAAACTCTGGTGACCCAAAGTCACAATAATCAATCTGTGGTACCAAACCCTTTGGAGGTGCCAAACCTCGGTGTCCCAAAGACACGATATCATATCCCCCTCCTCTCGTATCACCCAATATCACATCATACTAATGCAAAACGTGCAATCATACTATCATGCTTACATGCTCAATATGGCATTTCAAAATACATACACCAATAAATCATGATATCACATCTCATCACAGATCTCATAATGAAACGGACTTACCTAAATCCGTATCCATACCTCATTGGGTATTACATCGGTCAACCATCTTTGTTTCACTTACACAACCGGGTTATTAACATATTACTCGATTAGGAAAGTGTGTTGGTTTACTTTTGATAGAACACGCTCAATCCCAAAGAACAGGTTTAAACCCTCGATTATTTTGCTCTAAAAGCAGCCAAACACAGATTAGTCACTTACAACTTTGGCCAAAACCAATAAACCAAAAGGGTTTCGTTAAACCTTTACCTCGCAAATGGTTTGGTTTCCTACCAAACCCGAACCAACAATGGTTCCCTTACCAATCGGTCACACTCTATAAATGAAAGCGGTTAATCTCTTAATAACTTGGCTTAAAGAAAATTAAACGAACCGACAAAAGAACTCGTTCTTACCACCACTTACCGATTGCTTAAGAGAAAGAAGGCTCCTCACGATCGTTCCCAAAATCTGAATGTCCTATCTTGAGATCGGTTTAGACACAAGAGATTAAGTCCCTTCAACAAAAGCCCAAAATTGGCCACTTAAACAAACCCAAACCGAATAAGAACATGAGAGAGAAGATAACCATTCGCCAAACTCTTACCTATCCCACCGATTGACAACAAGTGCCCCAACAAGATGACCACCCTCCTAGGATTTGGCCAAGATGCACCCAAAAGAAGAAGGGAAGATTAGGCTATAGGTGCACAACCCAACCTATGTTGACTTTGAGTAAAAAGAGAAAAGAAAAGATGTGGTGAGAGTATAGTTTGGCAAGATGGTATTGAGAAAAGAAAATGAAGGTTAGGGAACAAGGTAAGATGGTTTGACAATAAAATGGTAAGAAACAAATGGAAAATTAACTAAGAAGGCAATGTGAATTGGCACAAGAGTTGTAAAAAAAGAAAATGTGAGAAGGAAGGATCACTAGTTTGGCTTCAACAATTGGAAAAGAAAGGAGAGAGATGAACATTCGGCTACCAAGGTTTTCAAATAAGGAAAAGTATGGAGAAGAAATAGTAGTAGTTTCAAACACTCAAATGAAAAAGAAAAACACATGGAAAGGAGCATTCGACCACAAGTACACCATTAAGAAGAACAAGGCAAATTTGACAAGTAAAGGTGCTTGAGGTTTGGTTTCAAGAAGCAAAAATGGGAGAGTTTTTCGAATTTGGCCACCAAAAGACCAAAAGAAAGACTTTTCTTCCCAAAATTAAGCAGGCTATTGACAAAAGAAAGAACTTGCTTGACACTAACTATGACCAAAATGCACAAATTGACAAAATGAAAATTAAGTACACTCCCCACTACACTTACCAAGCCGTCCACTCCCCAAAACCTCTCCAAAATCCGGCCAAACACCTTCAACCACTCCAAGCCACTAATTCAAATCACTTTGAATTAGTCCACTTCTAATCACTCTCCACCCACCATTCAAAATGGTAGACTTGGTCCAATCTCAACTACCTTGGCGTCAAAATGGAGACAAAAGTGAGCATCCTGCAGCTTGAACACAGGACCTCACCCCTTGCAAGTGGCGTCCCACACACAAGCCTTAAGTGGCGCCTAACACGCCACTCCACCAGCTCATCACTTGTGCTAGAATTCACCAAAGAATGCTTATTAACCCCAACTCCTTCACTCCTCTGCATAAAGCTTAAAACCAAAATTTCCCCACCTACACAAAGCTTACACCTAGCTTACAACTAAGCCCTAAAACATCAAAAAACAACATAGCACACAGACACATGCAAGCAAGGTCACAACAAAAATAGCCCTTAACCAGGGATATTACGGTTCTACCCTTAAAATAATTTTGACCTCAAAATTACGATCGATCAAGAGTTGAGGGTATTCTTTGTCTCATCACCTCCTCGGGTTCCCATCGCTTCTTCCACGCCATGATTCCGCCATAGTACCTTAACCAAAGGCACAGACTTCCTACACAGAACCTTCACATCCCACTCTAAAATCTGTACAGGCTCTTCCTCCATGGTCAAATCTGGGTTCACCTCGATCTCCTCCATTGCCACCACGTCACGATGGATCGAGCGATAAGCGCCAAAGCATCGAAGCGTGAAATCGTTGTGAATCGACTTAGCTCTGCTGGCAACTCAAGGCGATATACTCTGGTCCCCTCGTCTCGAGACTTATGCGCCCAATAAACCTCGGACTTAGCTTGCCTTTCCTACGAACCTTAACACTTTCTTCCACGGTGAAACCTTCAAAAACCTTATCCCCACAACAAACTCTATATCTCTCCGCTTAAGATCGGCATAAGACTTTTGCGGTGGTCAAGCTTCCTTCAATCTACCACGAATCAACAACCTTGTCTTGGTCTCGCAACCAACTCGGGTCCCAACAACTAATGTTCACCCAACTCAAGTCCAACACGTGGGTGGCGACACTTCCTACCATACAACACCTCATATGGTGCCATCTTAATGCTCGTTTGATAACTATTGTTGTAGGCAAACTCATTAATGGCGAAACCCTCCCAACTACCCTCAAGTCGAACACAACCTCTCGGCATATCTTCTAAGATCTGAATAATCCTTTTCATTGCCCGTCGATTGCGGGTGAAAAATGTCTTTGAAATCAACCGCGTGCACCCGAGCTCGATGCAATGCTTTTGAACCTTGGCGTAAATCGGGATCCCTATCCGAGATGATCGATCTTCGCACACCGCGACCTCACTATCTACGACACATACTGACCGCCAACCTCTCGAAATGAGTAATCCACCTCATGGGGATAAAGTGAGTGATTTAGTTAGGCGATCCACAATTACCCAAAGCTGAATCCTTCTTGCTAGGTGTAAGAGGTAATCCATTGACGAAATCCATAGTGATCCTTTCCCACTTCCACTGTGGAATCTTCACTAGTTGAAGCAACCACGGCAAGAAGCGATGCTCACCTTGACTGCGACATGTCGGACACTTCCCTACAAACTCTATCACTTCTTTTTTGGACGACCACGTAGGCGCTCTCCGAGATCCCTATACATTTTGCTACCTCCGGGATGCATAGTGTAAGGGCTGCTACGTGCATCCTGAAGAATCTTCTGCCTTAACTCAGTATCGCTCGGCATACAAGCTCTCCCCCGAAAACACAGCACTCCATCACTAGACAAACTATAACCCTCCAAACCATCATTCTGCACTTGTGTCCTCTGCGCACTCAAAACCCCATCCATCAACTATTTTTCTCTGATCTGCTCAACCCAAGTAGGCTTAACTTGTAGCTCTTCGAGAATACTCCGTCGTCGTACAAACTCAAATGGGCAAACATCGCTCTTAGATCAAAACAACCCTACGGCTCAGCGCGTACGCCACTACGTTAGCCTTGCGGATGATACTCAATCGAGCGATCGTAGTCTTTCGATAACTCAATCCCTTTGTCTTTGCCTCAGATTCAAGTCTTTACGAGTCAAAAGGTACTTGAGACTCTTATGATCCGTGTAGACTATCGATTTCTCTCCGTACAAGTAATGCCTCCAAATCTTCAAGGCAAAGACTACGGTAGCTAGCTCAGGATCGTCGTCGGATAATTGACCTCATGTGGCCTCAAGCTAGAATCGTAAGCCACAACCTTTCCTTCTGATCAAGACACAACCCAAACCCGTATGTGATGCATCGCAATAAACTATGAATTCCTTTCCGACCTCGGGTTGAATTAGAGCGGAGCTTGGTCAAAATCTTCTTCAACTTGTCGAAGCTCTCCTATCGCTTCTCACCAAATAAGCGGAACCCTTTTCTTAACAATTTGGTCGCCGGTGTTGCGATCAACGAAAATCCACATACAAATCTTGGTAGTATCCGCCAAACTCGAAAACTACGAATCTCGACTCTTGACCTAAGCGGCTTCAATACAAAACCGCCTCAATCTTTCGAGGATCCACTCTAATCCCTCGGTAGACACTACATGACCTAAGAATGTCACCTCTCTAAGCTAAAACTCGCATTTACTAAACTTTGCATAAAGTTATTTCTCCCTCGAATCTGCAATACCACATAAATCGCATCATGCTCCTCCTCGGTCCTTGAATATACCAAGATGTCATCGATAAAAACCACTACTGAATCGATCCAAATATTGTTGGAACACCCTATTCATCATATCCATGAAGGTTTTGCCGTAGCGTTAGTCAACCCAAGCGGTATAACTAAGAACTCAAAGTCGCATTATCTGAGTACGAAATGCCGTCTTTGAGATATCGCCTCCTTCACCTTTAGCGGTGATACCGGACCTTAAATTGATCTTGAGAAAATCGGCGCACCTTCATTTGGTCAAACAAGTCATCTATCAAGGCGTGGTGCTTGTTTTTATCGTCGACTTGTTTAATTGGCGGTAGTCTATACACATCGTATAGTAAATCTTTCTTCTTGACAAAAAATCAAAGGCGCTCCCAAGGTGAGACACTTGGTCCGATAAAACCCGGTCTAACAACTCATGGATCGAGCCTTAAGCTCTACTAACTCTTTAGGCGCCATCCTATCTGAACAATAGACCTTGGCGATTCAAGATAATGAGATCTATCCGAACTCTACCTCACGATCTGGTGGCAAACCGGAAGCTCCTCAGAAACACATCGATAAATTCCCTAAGCTGTCAGAACCGTTTTACTGCAGACTCTTTAGCCTCCAAGGCATACACATGAACCACATATGCTTCACCCTTCGACCATTTTCTCGGCTTTCGGAGCGAGACACCACGTTGGACAAGTAATTTCTTCTATTACCGATCGGGACTACCTCATCCCCTTAGCGTGCTTTCGGAACCACGCGCTTAGTGCGCAATCCAACCGCCGATACTTAACGGCCGGTCTATCCGAGAATCGGATCGAACTCCTCAAAGCGGCGGTTCCATCGGATCGACCACAAACACTATCCTTGGAGTTCTAGAGGTACATCTCTATCTGACTTATCTACAACTACTGAGTGACCTAGAGGGCTTATTACGGTCATACGCCTAGAAGATATCTCGAGTCTAGATCCATGGTGCACTATGCTACTTGCAACATATGAATGCGTCGAACCCACATCAATCAAAGTAGTAAATGGAGAACCAAAGATTAAAAAGCGTCTGGATTATGGCGTCCGGTCGTTGCCCTCCTCTCGGCGCCTCATTGCATACACTAACCCCTATGTCGGCCTTAGAACTACACGCACCTCCGCCGGTGCTCCACGGCCCACCAGAACCATTACCTCCTCTGCCATTACCTCGGCCCTCTGCGGTGGTGGTCCATTATTCTGGCCGAGTATGGCCACGACTCTCGGTGGATCCCGCCAACTTCTGCAGACAGATCCCTCACGGTGGTCCAACGAGCCACACTCAAAACATCCTCTACCACCAGTCCAACATCCTCCCCAATGAGCTTTCCCACAACGGTTACACTGCGGCGGTCCACGACTAGCGACAACAAACCTACAGGTGATTCGCCCACTCGGTCTAGCCCTTTTCTGAGGATTACCTGACGACCCAGAAGATCAAAACTCCTCTTATGTCGGTTCCTATCCATGCCTTGCCTCACAGACTCCTTAATACCCTCGGCTACCTTCGCCTTTTCAACCAGGACAGCAAATTCATGCTCCTGCTGGGGCGCAATCAACAACCTTAATTCATCTCGCAGGCAATCCTCGAAACGAACACACCTCTCGTGTTTAGTAGCTACCATACCCCTAGCATACCGATTCAGCCTGAGGAACTCTGCCTCGTACTCTGACACCGATTTACTCCCCTGAACTAACCTCAGAAATGCTTTCCGTTGCTCATTAATGTAGTTAGCCCCAACATACTTTTCCTGATAAGCAGCTCTGAAATAGTCCCAAGTCAGATCTTCCGCTGTAGCGCTGTCCCAAATCGTGAGCCACTACTGGTATGACTCATCTCGAAGAAGTGATACTATCCTCTTTAACTATTCTTCAGCAGTCAGGTCCAGATCGTCCATGATCCGCTCTGTCGCTTCCAACCAATATTCAAGATCTTTGGGAGCAACACTAGAGACACCTCGAAAACTTGACCCGTTTTTCAAGTCATTCGAGCCTGATTTCCTAGCTCCTACGCCTCCACCTACTCCAACTACCCTTTCCAGAACCCACAGCATCACCTATGACACTGCGTCGTCCCCAGTCTGTTCTTGAAGTTGACTGATTTAAAAATCGATGATGCATTTAAAACCTGATAATTTTGAAAACTTATTCAGATATGTAAATAATACAAGTTCACCTCGTTTTAAAATCCAAGTAATCCTTGTTGTTGCCTAAAAACATTTTTACTTAGTATGAGGATACATTCAAGTTGGAGAACATTTGAGTTTCATTTATCTTAAATTACGATTGTGATGCAGATGGTAAAGTTTAAAACATATAAACTTGTATTTTGAAAACCTTATCTTTACAAATTTTAGCCAAATTTTTACCCAACAAATTATTAAGGCATATTTGAAATCCAATCCACGCATATAAATAATAAAACATAAGTTTAAAATGCCTTTTACAATCCAAATAAAACAAATGAAAACCGGTCAAATAAAGTACCAAGTTTAAATAAATGCAACTCGGATTTGTCCATGGCATGGGCACCTCGAGTCAAATCCGGCTCCAAGTCCATGATCTATGTGTCACTTGAAATGATATGGGAGAAGGTGAGTCGCAAGACTCAGTGCATAAATCCCTCTCCCAGTATATGCAACATGCTAACACACATCATAACAAAGCAATACAAGTAATGCAGATCCTAATCATCCATAACACCTTTTCTACCCCGTGTGGTACCAAACCCTTTGGTGGTGCCAAACCTTTGGTGACCCAAAGTCACGATATCCATAGTTGTGGTGCCAAACCACTTTGGTGACCCAAAGTCACGGAAGATCCATCTGTGGGGCCAACCCATATGTGATATCAAATCACGGCAACAATCCGTATCTCAAAAGTGGGGCCAACCCACGGTGGCGTTAACCACATGGGCGAGTCGCTATGAGGTGCCAAACCTCCGGTGTCCCAAGGACACGAGTGTGATTCAAATCTTTGGTGACCGATCCACAGTTAAGATGATGGGGCCAACCCATCGTGTGATACCAAATCACTAGCGTCAATCCCGTATAATCAACATGAGGCCAACCCTTTGTGGTGCTAAGCCCTTTGGGGCGAGACAGCGGAGGTCCCAAACCTCTGGTGACCCAAAGTCACAATAATTAATCTGTGGTACCAAACCTTTGGAGGTGCCAAACCTCGGTGTCCCAAAGACACGATATCATATCCCCTCCTCTCGTATCACCCAATATCAAATCATACTAATGCAAAGCGTGCAATCATACTATCATGCTTACATGCTCAATATGGCATTTCAAAATACATACACCAATAAATCATGATATCACATCTCATCACGGATCTCGTAATGAAACGGACTTACGAATCCGTATCCATACCTCATTGGGTATTACATCGGTTAACCATACTGTTTCACTTACACAACCAGGTTATTAACATATTACTCAGTTAAGAAGGTGTGTTAGTTTAAACACCTAATAGAACGCACGCTCAATCCCAAAGAACCGGTTTAAACCCCTCAATTATTTTGCTCCTAAAAGCGGCCAAACACCAGATTAGTCACTTACAACATTCGGCCAAAACCAATAAACCAAAAGGGTTTGCGTTAAACCTTTACCTCGTAAATGGTTTGGTTTTCTACCAAACCCGAACCAACAATGGTTCCCTTACCAATCGGTCACACCCTAGAAATGAAAATGGTTAATCTCTTAATAACTTGGCTTAAAGAAAATTAAGCAAGCGATAAAAGAACTCGTTCTTACCACCACTTACCGATTGCTTATGAGAGAAAGAAGGCTCCTCACTATCGTTCCCAAAATCAGGATGTCTATCTGAAATCGGTTTAGGCGAAGAGATTAACTCCTTCAATAAAAGCCCAAAAATCAGCCACTTAAACAAACCCAAACCGAATAAGAACATGAGAGAGAAGATAACCATTGGGCAAACTCTTACCTATCCCACCGATTGACAACAAGTGCCCCAACAAGATGACCACCCTCCAAGGATTTGGCCAAGATGCACCCAAAAGAAGAAGGAAGATTGGCTATGGGTGCACAACCCAACCTATGTTAGACTTTGAGTAAAAAAGAAAAGAAAAGATGTATTTGAGAGTATAGTTTGGCAAGATGGTATTGAGAAAAGAAAATAAAGGTTAGGGAATAAGGTAAGATGGTTTCGACTTAATGAAATGTTAAGAAACAAATGGAAAATTCGGCTAAGAAGGCAATGTGAATTCGGCACAAGAGTTGTAAAAAAAAGAAAATGTGAGAAGGAAGGATCACTAGTTTCGGCTTCAACAATTGGAAAAGAAAGGGAGAGAGATGAACATTCGGCTACCAAGGTTTTCAAATAAGGAAAAAGTATGGAGAAGAAAGAGTAGTAGTTTTGACTTACTCAAATGAAAAAGAAAAACACATGGAAAGGAGCATTCGACCACAAGTACACCATTAAGAAGAACAAGGTAAATTTCGGCAAGTAAAGGTGCTTGAGGTTTCGGTTTCAAGAAGCAAAAATGGGAGAGTTTTTCCCGAAATTCAGCTTACCAAAAGACCAAAAGAAAGACTTTTCTTCCCAAAATTTGGCTTAGGCTATTGACAAAAAGAAAGAACTTGCTTGACACTAACTATGACCGAAAATGCACAAATTGACAAAATGAAAATTCGGCACACTCCCCCACTACACTTACCAAGCCGTCCACTCCCCCAAAACCTCTCCAAAATCTGGCCAAACACCTTCAACCACTCCAAGCCACTAATTCAAATCACTTTGAATTAGTCCACTTCCTACAATCACTCTCCACCCACCATTCAAAATGGTAGACTTGGTCCAACCTCAACCACCTTGGCGTCAAAATGGAGACAAAAAGTGAGCATCCTGTAGCTTGAACACAGGACCTCACCCCTTGCAAGTGGCATCCCACACACAAGCCTTAAGTGGCGCCTAACCTGCCACTCCACCAGCTCATCACTTGTGCTAGAATTCACCAAAGAATGCTTATTAACCCCAACTCCTTCAGCTCCTCTCGCATAAAGCTTAAAACCAAAATTTCCCCACCTACAAAGGCTTATACCTAGCTTACAACTAAGCCCCTAAAACATCAAAACAGCAACATAGCACACCAGACACATGCAAGCAAGGTCACAACAAAAAATAGCCCTTAACCCGGGATATTACAAAATCCTAGTCTGAAAAATATTTTAAAATTATATTTCGTATTTATTATGCGTGATTTTGTTTGTGCTAAATTTTCGTGTTTTAATTTTGTCATTTAGGTGTCCGATTAAATAAAATGATTTAATCACGTTAAATGCGAAAGTTACAAACTAAAGTGTAAAGTGCCATATTGATAGTGGATTTTTAATATGGGATCCTTAAAGGGCAAATAGCTCATTTTAGAAGATAGTGGGTGTCATGGGACAACTTTGTCCATACTATGGTTAAAATAGTAAACTAGTTATAAATTTATAATATATATTGTAATAACATAAAAAGAAAAAGAAAACAAAACCCACCTTCTCCATCTTTTAATGTTGGTCGAATGTGAGCTTAAAAAAAAAAGAAAACCTAGGAAAGTTTAGGCCATTTGAAGCTTAATTAGGGTATAATAGTTGTTCGTTTTTATTTATAATTTTTACGTTTTTGAGTTCGTTGCTTTGAATTTTAGCTAGCCCATGTTTTAATTTTCAGATTTGATGATGATCTTGTGATTTGCCATTGTTTAATGTTTGATGTTTTTGTTGTTTGATGATGAAAAATTAATAAATGTTGGCAAATTATCATAGTTAATTAAGTGATTTTTGATAAAAATGCATATTAAAGATTAAATTGTGAAATTTGTAAATTGAGGGGTTAAAATGTGAAATAAATGAAATTAATTGGCTGCTAGGGACCTATGGAAGATTTGGCCAATCATGGGTTTAAGGAAATTTTGTGTATTTTGTGTTGTTTTGAAATGGGGACTAAATTGAGAAAATGTGAAATATTATGGGCTAAAAGTGTAAAATGCTCATTTATGTGTTTTTGGATTAAATTGAATGAAAATGTGTTTGAATGAGCTTAATTTGAATATATTTAGATCAAGAACCAAAGAAATCAGACATGGATCGGGGAAAAGCGAAAATAGTTGAATAGCCAGTTTTGTCGTCCGTCGATATCCGATTCAAGTCTTTAAGCGATTAAACATTGTAAATGATATATTTTAATTATTAATATGCTGATTTGGAAATTGGGAAAATAGTATTGAGTTAGTCGAATGTGATTAATTATAAAATTAATATGTTTAAGTTTAGTTTGATTGAGTTATAATATTTGAAAGTTCGAACAAAGATTATGAAGTACAAGAAAAGTTTGATATATGAATTGGTTGTGAGACAGCTTTAAAAATATGATATTCGGGCTTTAAGCCTTGCAAGCTTTGTGCGTCGGTGAGAGATATAGGGCTTTATGCCTAGCAAGCTTTGTGCCGGTGAGAGATATCGGGCTTTATGCCTTGCAGGCTTTGTCGCCGGTGAGAAATATCTGGCTTTATGCCTAGCGTGTCCATCTTGATAATCTTGGAATTTATATTTCGGCTTGATGATTATGTTTGGTTGTGGTTTTGGTTGATTTGGTTTTGATATATATAAGTATGGTTATTGTATAGAGTTCAAATGAAATGGAGTAAAGATGTTATAGACTAGTTAACCATATTTTTGCATTGAAATAGTTTTTGGTTAGTAGCAGTAACGTGATATTGAAAAACCACAAAAATAGGAGAAATGGAAACAGAAAGTGAATAAGATATAGAATTAAAGTTTAGTTTGTCTATTTTTATATGAACAAAATAGAGTAGGAAAAGGAATTTTATATTCCGTGATCTTCGAATTTTAGTGAGATAGGGTCAAAATGGTATTTGAAGTCCCCTATTTTGACTTTATAAAATCATTCAAAGTTGTACGAAATTAATTATGAGCTATATTTTATATTTATAGATTCCTTAGTGAGTCTATTTTCAATAGAAACAAGTGGGAACATCATATAGAAAAAGTTCAATGAGATATTTGAATTTAGGTTAAGAGAGGTCAGAACCATTGGTCAGTGTAACAGGCGAAAATTAATGAATAAACTGTGCTAATTGGCCACATGAAAAATTCTGGAAAATTTATAGTAAGATGATATATGAGTCTAGTTTCAAGGAAAATTTACGGATCTAAATTTTGAGTTTCATAACTCGAGTTATAGTCAATTTAGTCAACATGACGCAGATGGACAACTTCAAATTTTATTTCCCAAATTAGTAGTTAAGGCAATATTGCCTCATTCTCGACTCCGGCAATGGTTTCGGGTAAGGGGTGTTACATTTGATTGCTATCAGAGCTACGGTTTAGTCAATTGATATAATTTTGGGTATGGACTGGTTAACTTTGCACGATGCTATTGTTAATTGCAAAAGAAAGACCATTGATTTGAGATGTCAAAATAGTGAGATTATTCGGATTGAATCTAATGATCTAAATGGGTTATCAGCAGTAATATCATCGATGTTGGCTCGGAAGTATGTGAGAAAAGGTTATGAAGCTTACTTTGCTTATGTGTTTGTTAGTAAAGTAACTGAAAAGAAGATTGAATTTGTATGTAACATCCTGAGTAAGTGGGTCAGTGCATTTTTTGTGTGTTGTAGGGTTAAAGTTTTATCTTGAGATTTAGAGGTACGAATTGGGCTCAGGTTTGGGCTGAGACCTGGGTTAATTTTCTAATGGTGAGCTATAGGAAGGAAAGAATGGGTATCTGTGTTCAAAATTTGCAAGGTGGGCTTGTGGCCCAAAATCTAGTAGTGATGTAAGGGAGTAAGTGGGCGGCGTCACTAAGGGGAGCATTGGGCCTAAGTGTTGGCTGCTTGGGGCCCATGTTTTGGGCTAAAATTTGGTACTCTAATGGGGAAGGAAGGATGGCGCAATGGCTAGGAAATAGAGGATTTAATTCTTTTATTATATGGATAATATATTTAATTGTGGGAAGAGGAGTTGGTGCTTGGTAGGCCTCTTTTGAAGGGAGGATGTGGATTAAGATAGCAAGGGAGGATAAGAGTTATCAAGTGGAGGAAGAGTTTGCTGAAAATCAAACTTTGGGGAGGGGGTGAAATTTGATTTGATATACCAAAATTAGTAGGCAAGAGTGTCCATCTTTTCTCACATTTTTCTTTTTCTTATCTCCTCTCTCAAAGCCAAAATTCTCTTCTCCTGTGGGTTCTCTCATTTGTTTCAAAATCGAAGCCCTCTAACCCTATTCTCCTCTTCAATATCTTCCTAATAGTCAAACCCTCTTTGCCCATATTTTCTTCTCCTATAGCCAAAACATTCAAAGTTTAGCCTCTTTTCTCAAAGTTACACCGTAGCCAAATCATCATCTCAAGATTGGTAAGTTGTCCGTGGTTTTCTTCCTTGCTAGTTCTTTCTTTCTCATATAGTTTCTAACCCGAATCACTTCCCTAATATCTCATCGATTTTCACTCTTTATTCCTAGAAGCCGAATCTTTCTCGCTGTGATCTCTCGTGCCAAACTGTGAGGAAAGCCGAAGGTAGTCGTTGGTAATAGGTTTAGCCGAATGACCACTCCCTTACCCTTTTTTTTACCAAATCTCATCAAGCGTAGGTGCGATTATCATGTTGGTCTAATGTTTGGATGCTTGGCCGAATGTAGGTAGGTTGGTGACACTTTCTTGAGGATTTTCGGGATTTGACGATCTAGGTAAGGGTTTTGTTTTAAGTGTTATGATTGTCTCTCAGATTTGATCTCATCATTTAAATCCGGTTTAGTGACCAAGGGATTGTTATGGACTCAAATGTCAGCCAAGCGATAGGAGGGGTTGGATCTATGAACACAGTCCCTAAGTTCAAGAAGCGAGTAGTATTAGGGGTGCGAGATTGGCCAACGGGTTGTGGGCCGGCATCGAACAAAGATTGTAGGCAGATAGTGGAAGTCTTGAGTGACGATACTGTCAAAGCAGTGAGTGCGATAGTATGAGAATCAGGTGTGTAACTCTTACGCACTTTATATGTTGTTATGTTAAATGTTGTGTTTGTTTAAAGCTCGAATAACAGTGGGAAACATTACGTTACCCTTACGGATATAAGCAAGGACTCTGGGTAAGTCCATTATGGTGAATAACATGCCTTATCTATGTAAAACTTGTGTGTGCCATGTTATACTTTCTTATGTATTAAGCATGCTCATATTGTTTGGAGAAACATATGCATGAAATATGGGTATGATGAGAGGAGGGGGAAGGCATGATTTATTAGACTGCCACCACTGGTTAGGTACCACACGTGGGTTGGCCCCACATATTATTATTCTGTGTCTAAGTCTCAGTGGTTTGGAACCACCAGTGGTTAGGAACCACATATGATTATTTCTGTGACTCGTCCCAGAGGTTAGGTACCACAGTGGGTTGGCCTCACATATTGATTTAAGGGATCGTCACTAGTGGTTAGGTACCACAAGTGGGTTGGCCCCATATATGAATATTTGTAACTTCGGTTACCAGTGGTTAGGTACCACCAGTGGCTAGGTGCCACAAGGGGTAGATTTGGGAGACTCGGATGAATATTTGGTAATGGTTGCATGACATGCATAATATCATATGAATCTGTGTATGAGCCAAATGTCTTTTGGGATGGGGAATTACATACTGAGTCTCGGTGACTCACCCCTTCCGTTGTTTTTTTTTCAGATAATGCTTAGATCATGGATTTGGAGCCGGGATGGACTCGTGGTGGCCATGCTCAATAATTGTTTCTATTTCACTGTTTATTTTAGATTTAGTTTTCCTCTACTTTAAGTTTGGATTTTAGTTTGTAATAAGGCCATTAAAACTTTACTTTGGGTTTTTTTTCCATTCGTTCTGTTTTCTTTAAACTTTTATTAAACGGAAAAAAAACCATGCCAAGTAATTTACGAAATGGACAATTTTATAAACTTAAGTGATTACTCTGAGTTTTTCTAAAGTTGTACACCGGATAAATAATAAACAAGGGTTAACAACAAAGTGATTCTATCATGCTGTATAAAGTTTCAAAATGTTTTAGCAATTCACTCCATTCAACCACGTTTTTCATAAACAACACAAGAGTTGTTTTTTCAAATCAAGTCGACAAAATGGTTTGTAAGACGTTTTCTACCCAGTGACAGGCCATATTCGATTGTAGTATTTAGACTGGGTTTGGGGTGTTACATTTTTTTTATCAGAGCCCGGTTCAAAAGCTCGGCTATGGGTATAAGGCCCAAAATATTTTCAATAAAAGGTCTGTAAAATGATTTATGGGGAGATGCTTATGTTGGAAAGCATAGCACCTGAGGCTCCGGCACCGATCCACCCAGGTAAGTATCCTAACCTTGATGTGATATATATGTGTGTGATGGGATTAATAAGTTTATAGGGACGCAGATAGATATGTTAGGGCTTGTGGACCTTCGGCTTAGTTACACAAACTCTTACATTTCATAAAACTTAACTTCCCTAAATAACTATGTTTGTGAGCAAGTCAGAAGGACTAGGGTGTGGTAATAGGCATAAGCATGCCTAGGATTGGATTCAGGAAGAGCTTGGTATTTAACAAGTCCTAGCGACTCACCTCCTCTTCTCTGGAATCCTACTTGCGTAGTGACTGTTCACCTTAACCGTGAGGGCTTGTTAACGGGCCAAAGTTCTAACTAAAACCCGAAAGGGACCAGTACCCTATCTTTGTAAAATTACTTATATACCCTTGATTTTGTAAAATGACCAAAATAACCCTATTTAGAAAATGACCAAAGCACCCTTGTTTGAAGAATTACCAAACTACCCCTTAATTTACGAAAGTTATATCGAAATACCCCTATTTTGAAAAATCGGCAAGATACATTATTTTGAAAATTACCAAAATACCCCTGTAGGTTAAAACTACAAAAATACCCATGGATAGTGAAATGACGAAGATGCCCTTATGTGACGAATGTGAGCTCGTGGATGTACTTGTCTTGAATACATGTATGTGGTACTCTACTGAATGTGAATTTGAGAATTAGAAATATAGACTCAAGAACTGAACTATGTAGACATAGTTCAAATTCAAAAGAACCACTATTAAAAGCTTCCTTCCATAAGACTATTCATTGTTAATTAGTAAAAGAAAAAGTTATTAACCTAGAAAAATTTCTAAATCAGATTAAATCACGAGCAATAGTCATGAGCACTCGAGGACGTAGGGCATAATGTGCGTGGTCGTGGTAGGGGTAGGGTAGGATGACGGTGTCAGAACCAGTAGGGTCTGGTTTTGAGTCGTTGAATAAGGTACCAACGCCGCCAGCGGTGGGCATTGAGTTCAGGAGCAAACGGGTGGTGATGACGTAGTGTCGCAGGCTATGCTACGGGTCTTGGAGAGAGTCGCTAGAGTAGGCGTAGGTGCGGGGGCTCAAAAATCTGTGTCTGAACGACTCCGAGCTACTAGAGCAAAGGCATTTATGGGAGTTTTAGGTGTAGCTCTCAAACACAGCGGAGTATTGGTTAGAGGCAACAGAACACATAATGGATGATTTGGATTTAACAGCTGAGGAGAAGTTGAAAGAGATAGTGTCTCTTCTCCGAGATGAGTCTTATCAATGGTGGCTTACGGTCAGAGAAGGTGCGATGGCCGATTACATCACTTGGGATTTCATTAAGGTGGCTTACCAGAGGGAGTACGTTGGGTCTGGTTATATAGATACGCAACGTAAAGCGTTATTGAATTTGGTTGAGCAGGTATGCTCGGGGTATCGTGGCTACGGAGCATGAGCTCTGTGTTAGGTTTGAGGACGGACTAAGGGATGAGCTGCGGGTGTTGATTGCTCCGTAGCGAGAGAGGAAATTCGCCGTTCTTGTAGAAAAGGCAAAGATTGTTGAGGAGGTGAAACAAACAGAGAAACAGAATCAGAATAAGAATAAGGATAAAAGGAGTTTTGGGCCATCAGGGTCTGCTGGGAGTTCTCAAAAAAGAGCTAGATTTGGTGGACGAGATCAAGCTGCAAGGCCTGCTGTTGCTACTCCAGTGGCCACCACAATGTACCCGATGTGGGAAGTCCCATTCGGTGGAGTGTTGGACTGGTAATAGAGGATGTTTCAAGTGTGGGTCAATGGATCACAGGATAAGGGATTGTCCCAGAGGTCGGCTAGGACGCAGACCGAGAATCAAGGGCGTAAACAATTTAGGGGGATGGTCAGCAATCGCAGAGGGTCGAGGTGCAGCCATAGGTGGTAATGGAAATGGACGAGGTAGTGGAGCACCGGGTAGGGTGCTAGAAATACCGATGTAAGATAGCCTAGGTTGGTCTATGCAGTGAAACTTTGAGAGGAAGGCGACGCACCGGATGTCAAAACTGGTACGTTTTTAATTTTTGGGTTGCCTTATACTGCTTTGATTGATGCTGGTTCGATGCACTCTTATGTTGCTAGTAGTATAGTGGGAACCTTGAACTTAGCCTATGAGACTTCTGCTAGGGAGATGACGGTAATTAGCCCTCAAGGACACTCTGTGGTAGTAGACAAACTATATAGGGATGTACCCCTAGAACTTTAAGGGGTAGTGTTCCAAGCTGATTTGATGGAATTGCCCTTCGGGAAGTTCGATCTGATCTTAGGGATGGATTGGTTGGTAAGGTATCAAGTGGGCTTGGACTATGCAGCTAAGCGCATGGTGCTGAGTACGGATGAGGGTGAAGAGGTGGTGATGATAGGTGAGAGAAGAAACTACCTATCTATTGTGGTATCCGCCTTGAAGGCTGAGAAGATGGTGAGAAAAGGATGTAAGGCGTTTGTGGCTTATGTTTGTGCTTGGAGGTTAAGGAGTCAACTTTGGAGAATGTCTGAACGGTGAAAGAATTTACCGATGTCTTTCCAAAAGAGCTTCCGGGTTTGCCTCCAGATCGCGAAGTGGAGTTTGGTATAGACCTTCTACCAAGAATAGCATCAGTGTCTATTGCCCCATATAGAATGGCGCCGAAGGAGTTGGTGGAGCTGAAAGTCCGATTCAAGAGTTGTTAGATCGGGGTTTTATCCGCCAAGTGTATCACCTTGGGGAGCGCCTATGCTTTTTATTAAGAAGAAGGATGGATCAATGCGAATGTGCATTGATTACCGTCAGTTGAATAAGTTAACAATTAAGAACAAGTATCCATTGTCGAGGATAGACAACTTGTTCGATCAACTTAGGGGAGCCTCAGTCTTTACCAAGATAGATTTGAGGTCGGGATATCACCAGCTTAAGGTCAGGGAGGCGGATATCCATAAAATAGCTTTCCGTACTCGTTACGGTCACTATGAATTTTTAGTGATGCCATTCGGGTTGACGAACGCACTCGCAACGTTTATAGATATAATGAATCGGGTGTTCTAGCCGTATTTGGATCGATTCGTTGTGGTGTTTATAGATGATATTCTAGTGTACTAGAAGTTAGAGGAGGAGCGCGACGCACATCTGTAGATGGTTTTGTAGATTCTAAGAGAAAAGCAGTTGTTCACTAAGTTTAGTAAGTGCAAGTTATGGTTGAAGGAAGTTACCTTTTTGGGTCATGTGGTGTCAGCTAAGGGGATTAGAGTGGACCCACGGAAGATTGAAGTTGTATTGGACTGGAAACCACCAAAGTCTGTGGCAGAGATTCGGAGTTTTTTGGGTTTAGCAGGATATTACAGGAGGTTTGTGGAAGGGTTTTCTTTGATTGCAGCACCGTTAACAAAGTTTCTAAGGAAAAGGGTTCCGTTTGTGTGGTCAAACAAGCAACAAGAAAGTTTTGAGAAGTTCAAAAGGATTTTGTGGAAGCTCCGATGCTGATTCAACCTGAAGTAGGGAAGGAGTTTACGATTTATTGTGATGCGTCTCTCACAGAGTTTGGATGTGTGCTGATGCAAGAAGGGAAGGTAGTAGCATATGTTTCTCGACAATTGAGACCTCACGACGTGAATTACCCGACACATGATCTGGAGTTGGCTATAGTGGTTTTCGCCCTAAAAATTTAGAGACATTACTTGTATAGAGAAAAGTCGATTGTGTACACAGATCATAAGAGTTTGAGATACCTCCTTACGCAGAAGGAATTGAATTTAAGGCAGAGGAGGTGGATCGAGCTGTTGAAGGATTATGATTGCTCGATTGAATACCATCTGGGTAAGGCTAACGTGGTAGCTGACGCCTTGAGCCACAAGGTTGTGATAAATTTAAGAGCCTTGTTTCCTCACCTTAGTCTGTATGATGACGGAAGCTCTGTTAGCAGAACTGCAAGTGAAGCCAACATGGGTAAACTAGGTTAAGCAAAAATAACTAATAGATGAAGTTTTAAACGCTCGGTGTCTGCAAGTACAGAATGGTGGATTAAAGGGGTATAGCTTGAGCAGCGATGGAGTGTTGTGTTTTCAGGGGAAAGTTTGCATGCCTAGAGATGTGGTGTTAAGGCAGAAGATTCTTCAAGAGGCTCATAGCAGTCCATACGCTATGCATCCTGGAGGTAGTAAGATGTACCAGGATTTACGAGGTAGTTCTGGTGGCCGGGCCTAAAGCGAGAAGTAACTGAATTTGTGAGTAAGTGTTTGACGTGTCAATAGGTCAAAGCCGAACATCAGTTACCCTCGAGATTGTTGCAACCGATAAAGATTCCACATGCAGAAATGGGAAAGGATCACGATAGATTTTGTTAGTGGGCTACCCCTCACACCTACTAAGAAAGATTCGATTTGGGTGATCGTTGACCGTTTAACAAAATCTGCTCATTTTATACCGGTTCGGATTGATTACTCTCTCCAAAAGTTGGCTAAGTTATATGTGGCGGGAATTGTGAGGTTACATAGGGTGCCAGTGTCGATTATCTCAGACAGGGACCCTAAGTTCACGTCGAGGTTTTGGAAAGCGTTACACCAAGCATTGGGTACAAAGTTGGATTTCAGTATGGCATTTCATCCCCAGTCAGATGGACAGTCGGAGAGGGTAATCCAGGTCTTAGAAGATATGCTAAGGGGTTGTGCCTTGGATTTCAGAGGTAGTTGGGAAGAATTTCTGCCGTTGGCGGAGTTTGCATACAACAATAGTTACCATGCAAGTATTCGGATGGCACCATATGAAGCGTTATATGGTCGAAAGTGTCGTACCACGACGTGTTGGACGGAGTTGGGGGAGCGGCAGTTATTGGGTCCCGAGTTGGTGGCTGAAATAGAAGAGAAGGTCAAACTGATTCAAATCCGTCTCAAGGAAGCATCGGATAGGAAAAAGTCCTATGCCGATCTCAAATGAAAGGATATAGAATTTGCAGAAGGCAACAGGGTTTTCTTGAAGGTGTCACCGTCGATGAAAATGCTGAGATTTGGTCAGAAAGGCAAGATGATCCCTAGGTTTATCGGGTCTTATCAGCTGTTAAAGCAAGTGGGACCAGTAGCTTATCAGCTCGAGTTGCCACCAGAGTTGAGCCAGATCCATAATGTGTTCCATGTTTCCATGCATAGACTCTATCGCTCAGATCCGTATCATGTTGTGTCGATAGAAGAAATTGAGGTGAGCCTAGACTTACCTTTTGAGGAGGAACCAGTGCAGATCCTGGATCGGGATGTCAAAGTACTGCGTAGGAAATCAGTTCCTTTGGTGAATGTATTATGGCGGAACCATGGATCAGAAGAAGTGACATGGGAGCCAGAAGATGTTATGTGATAGCAATAACTTCAACTCTTTTGATCAGGTAAAATTCGAGGCCGAAATTTAATTTTAGGGGGTAGAACTGTAACATCCTGAGTAAGTGGGTCTGTGCATTTTTTGTGTGTTGTAATGTTAAAGTGTTAGCTTGAGATTTAGAGGTGCGAATTGGGCTCAGGTTTGGGCTGAGACCTGGGTTAATTTTCTGATGGGGAGCTATAGGAAGGAAAGAAGGGGTATCTGTGTTCAAAATTTGCAAGGTGGGCTTGTGGCCCAAAATCTGGTGGTGCTGTAAGGGAGCAAGTGGGCGGCGTCACTAAGAGTAGCATTGGGCCTAAGTGTTGGCAGCTTGGGACCCATGTTTTGGGCTAAAATTTGGCACTCTAAGGGGGGGAAGGGAGGACGGCACAATGGCTAGGAAATAAGGAATTTAATTCTTTTATTATGTGGATAATATATTGAATTGTGAGAAGAGGAGTTGGTGCTTGGTAAGCCTCTTTTGAAGGGAGGATGTGGATTAAGATAGCAAGGGAGGATAAGTGTTATCAGGTGGAGGAAGAGTTGGCCGAAAATCAAACTTTGGGGAGGGGGTGAAATTCAGTTTGATATGCCGAAATTAGTAGGCAAGAGTGTCCATCTTTTCTCACATTTTTCCTTTTCTTATCTCCTCTCTCAAAGCTGAAATTCTTGTCTCCTGTGGGTTCTCTCATTTGCTTCAAAACTGAAACCCTCTAGCTTTATTCTCCTCTTCAATATCTTTCTAAAAGCCAAACCCTCTTTGCCCATATTTTCTTCTCCTATAGCCGAAACCTTCAAAGTTTAGCCTCTTTTCTCGAAGTTACACTATAGCCGAATCATCATCTCAAGATTGGTAAGTTCTCCGTGGTTTTCTTCCTTGATATTTCTTTCTTTCTCATCTAGTTCCTAACTCGAATCACTTCCCTAATATCTCATCGATTTTCACTCTTTATTCCTAGAAGCCGAATGTTTCTCGCTGTGATCTCTCGTGCCGAACTGGGAGGAAAATCGAAGGTATGCGTTAGTAATAGGTTCGACAGAATGGCCACTCCCTTACACTTTCTTTTTTATCGAATCTCATCAAGTGTATGTGCGATTATCGTGTTGGTCTAATGTTTGGATGCTTCGCTGAATGTATGCAGGTTGGTGGCACTTTCTTGAGGATTTTTGGGATTTGACGATCTAGATAAGGGTTTCCTTTTAAGTGTTATGATTATCTCTCAGATTTGATCTCATCATTTAAATTCGATTTAGTGACTAAGGGATTGTTATGAACTTAAATGTTAGCCAAGCGATAGGAGGGGTTGGATCTGTGAACACAACCCCTAAGTTCAAGAAGCGAGTAGTATCAGGGGTGCGAGATTGGCCACCAAGTTGTGGGCCGGCATTGGAGAAAGATTGTAGGCAGATAGTGGAAGTCTCGAGTGACGATAGTGTTAAAGCAGTGAGTGTGATAGTATGAGAATCATGTGTGTAACTCTTATGCACTTCATATGTTGTTATGTTAAATGTTGTGTTTGTTAAAAGCCAGAATAACAGTGGGAAACATTACGCTACCTTTACGAATATAAGCAAGGACTTCGGATAAGTCCATTATGGTGAATAACGTGCCTTATCTATGTGAAACTTGTGTGTGCCATGTTATACTTTCTTATGTATTAAGCATGATCATGTTGTATGGAGAAACATATACATGAAATATGGGTATGATTTATCAGACTGTCACTAGTGGTTAGGCACCACCGTGGGTTGGCCCCACATATTATTATTCTGTGACTAAGTCTTAGTGGTTTAGAACCACCAGTGGTTAGGTACCACATATGATTATTTATGTGACTCGACCCAGCGATTAGGTACCACAGTGGGTTGGCCCCACATATCGATTTAAGGGATAGTCACCAGTGGTTAAGTACCACAAGTGGGTTGGCCCCACATATGAATATTTGTAACTTTGGTTACCAGTGGTTAGGTACCACCAGTGGCTAGGTGCCACAAGGGGTAGATTTAGGAGACTCGGATGGATATTTAGGTAATAGGTTGCATGACATGAATAATATCATATGAATCTGTGTATGAGCCAAATGTCTTTCGGGATGGGGAATTACACACTGAGTCTCGATGACTCACCCCTTCCGTTGTTTTTTTTCAGATAATGAGTAGATTGTGGATTTGGAGCTGGGGTGGACTCGTGGTGGGCATGCTTAACAATTGTTTCTATTTCACTGTTTATTTCAGATTTAGTTTTCCTCTGCTTTATGTTTGGATTTCAGTTTGTAATAAGGCCACTAAAACTTTACTTTGGGTTTTTTTTTCATTCATTCTGTTTTCCTTAAACTTTTATTAAACGGAAAAAAAAAAACATGCCAAGTAATTTAGGAAATGGACGATTTTCTAAACTTAAGTGAATAATCTGAGTTTTTCTAAAGTTGTACACCGGATAAATGATAAACAATGGTTAACAACAAAGTGATTCTATCATGCTGTATAAAGTTTCAAAATGTTTTAACAATTCACTCCATTCAACCACGCTTTACTTAAACTACACAAGAGTTGTCTTTTCAAATCAAGTCGACAAAATGGTTTGTAAGACGTTTTACCTTGATGTGCCTTGATTTGGTCGTAGCATTTAGACCGGGTTTAGGTGTTACATTGTACCCGATTATGTGAGTATCGAATGTGTTTCTGAAGAATTACTCAATTATTATCGATTCTTGAGTCGAGAGATTCGGATGTGCCAAAGACTGCTTTCCGGATGAGGTATGGACACTACGAGTTTTTGGCCATCCCTTTTGACTTTCTAATGCACCTGCTATTTTTATGGATCTGATGAATTGGATTTTCAAATAGTATTTAGATCAGTTTGTGGTAGTGTTTATAGATGATATTCTGATCTACTCCAAAGATGAAACCGAGCATGCCGAGCATCTAAGACTTGTGCTACAAACTTTGCGAGATAAACAGTTGTTTGAAAAGTTTAGTAAGTGTGAATTCTGGTTACGTGAAGTCAGTTTCCTGGGCCATGTTGTTTCAGCATCGGGCATTCGGGTTGATCCGAATAAAATATCGACTATACTTGATTGGAAACCACTGAAAAATGTTTCTGAAGATCGAAGCTTTCTGGGGCTTGCTAGTTACTATAGACAGTTTGTGAAAGGATTTTCTATGATTGCTACACCCTTGTTGATCAGTTGAAAGCTCATTTGACCGATGCTCCAGTATTAGTCCAGCCTGAATTGGGTAAAGAATTTGTTATTTATAGTGATGCATTTTTGAATGGTCTGGGTTGTATTTTGATGCAAGAAGGCAAAGTCATAGCTAATGCCTCGAGACAGTTAAAGCACACGAAAGAAACTATTTGACACATGATTTGGAGCTAGCAGCCATTGTGTTTCCATTAAAGATATGGCGTCATTATCTATTCGGTGAGAAATGTCATGTTTATCCAGTTCACAAAAGCCTGAAGTATTTGATGACTTAGAAAGATTTGAATTTGAGACAATGTCGATGATTAGAGTTGTTGAAACATTTTGAGCTAGTGATTGACTACCATCCGGGAAAAGCTAATGTTGTTGAGGATGCTTTAAATCGAAAGTCATTATTTGTTATACATTCAATGAACGTGCATATGGTTATGCCTGATGATGGTTCAACAGTAGTGAATTAAAAGCAAGATCGTTGTTTGGTCAACAAATTGGTGATGCCCAGAAAGTTGATAAAGATTTGTTGGCAAAACAAGCTCAGTGTGAAAGTAATGTTGAATTAGAGTTTTGAATTGATGAGAATGACTGTTTGAAGTTTAAAGATCGAATATGCATTTCGAAGAATTCAGATTTGATTCAGATCATATTAAATAAAGCTCATAGCAACTGATATGTCTGTTCATCCGGGAAGCACGAAAATGTATAACGATCTAAAATAGTTTTATTGGTGGCCTGGTATGAAACGAGACATATCTGACTTTGTTTTGAAATGTTTAGTTTGTCAAAAAGTAAAAGTCGAGCATCAGGTACCCTCTGGGTTACTTCAGCCGATCATGGTACCTAAATGGAAATGAGACAGAGTCACTATGGATTTTGTATCCGGTTTACCTATGACAACCAGCAAGGAAGATGCAATCTAGGCTATAGTGGATAGATTGACCAAATTAGGTCACTTTATTCCAATTCGTACGGAATATTTGCTCGATAAGCTTGCTGAGTTATATGTATCCCAAATTGTTAGATTACATGGTGTACCAATTTCTATTATTTTGGACAGAGACCCGAGATTCACATCGCAATTTTGGAAGAAGCTGCAAGATACTCTAGGTATGAAACTACACTTTAGTACAACTTTTCATCCGCAGACAGATGGTCAGTCTGAATGGATCATTCAGATACTTGAGGATATGATGAGATGTTGCATCCTTGAGTTCGAAGGTACGTGGGAACAATACTTACCTCTGATTGAATTTGCTTACAGTAATAGCTTTCAATCTAGTATCAAAATGGTACCCTACGAGGCTTTGTATAGTCGTAAATGTCGTACACCATTATACTGGACCGAGCTCAGTGAAAATAAGATATACGGGGCTAACTTGATTAAAGAAACTGAACAGAAAGTGGCAGTAATCCATGATAGTTTCAAAGCTGCATCAGACCATCAAAAGTCATATGCGGATTTGAAGCGTAAAGATATTGAGTTTCAGATCGGAGATCAAGTGTTTTTGAAAGTTTCATCGTGGAAGAAAGTACTCAGATTTGGTCATAAAGGCAAATTGAGTCCGAGATTTATTGAACCGTATGAAATCACAGAGCGTATCGGGCCGGTTGCTTATAGATTGCAGTTACCACCTGAGCTAGAAAGGATCCATAATGTCTTCCATGTTTCGATGCTTCGTAAATATTGATCTGATCCATCACATGTGATTTGCCTGACAGAGGTTGAGATACAACTGATATGAAATATGAAGAGGAACCGATTTGTATTGTAACATCCTTAAAGTGGGGTCTCTGCATTTTGTGTGTTTGCATGTGAAAATATGTTTATTGTGCTAGTTTAGCATGTTTTTGGGCCTCGGCATTACCTCGGGTTAGGCCTGAATCATGGCTAAAATTTTTGTTTTAACACTTAGGAATAGGGAGTTAAGGAAGTTAGGGGTTAAGAGATATTATTGGAGGGTTGTGACACGAATAATTTAGTGGCAAAGTGGCAAGGGAGGCGCCACTAAGGTGCTTGGTTGGTGACGCCATAGGCAGGGAAGGGGGAGCTCAGGTTCGAGCTGTAGAAATCCCTTTTCTGCTTATTATTTTGACGCCAAGGTGGGAAGAGGTGTGCTCAGGTAGGACATTGTTGGAAGGATATGGATTAAGCTAACTTTAAGTGATAGGTGTAGGACTCATTCAAACTTGTTTGAATGAGTGGATGAGAGGAATTCAAGGAGGGATGAGGGGGACGGCAAGTGTTTGAGTATGAGTGGGTTATGTTTGGCCGAATCTTTGGGTTGTGGTGTGAGTTTGGGAAGCAATCGATTGGTACTTGGAAAGAAATTTGGTAGAATGTGCTTTGGGGAAAGGCTAAAATCGGCTAGCTTTAGGAGTCTTTCTTTTCTTTGTTTAGTGTCAAACCGAAACCCCTCTCATTTATCTTCTCTTTTTGTTTTTGTTCCTTTTTGCTCAAGCCAAAATCCCTCCTGTTCTCCTTCTCATCTTTAGTTTCTCTTTGTCGAATCTTGGGTCTATTTCCTCTCCACCTCTTCCATCTTTAAAAGCCGAAAGCCTTGTTGTTTCTCTTTTACTTTCATCTAGTATTTTGGCCGAGTACCCTTAGCCTCATTCCCTTCTCTTTTCACGTGTTCTAATCCTCTTTGAAAGCCGAATCTCTTGGTAAGTGGCTTCTTTTCTATTTGATCCTCTATTAAAGATCTGTATTAAACTCCATTCTTGCTTCATATGGGTAGCCAAAACCTCTAAGATCACTAAGGCGTGCCAAAACTTTGGTGATTTGGTGGCCGAATCTACCGACTAAGGCAAGGATGTGTCAAACTCTTTTGGTTTCGGGATTCATGTTATGGCCAAATGGCCTTTAAATTCCTAATGATGTGTTAAAGTCGATTGTAGGGTGGAGAGTAGCCGAATACGGTGGATTTTTGAGGTTTGGTTGTCGATTAAGGTAAGGGTTCTTTGCATTTGGATTTGGTTCTTATTCTTTCAAAAGTCAAGACCGATTATCTTGGTGTTAGGGCTTGGCGATTGTAAAGGAGATCCTTTGAGTAGTTTTGGGATTTGGTTGGAAACCAAATCGGCATTAAAGTGAGTGTGCCTTTGTGTGACACATCTTGGGATTTTGGTGTTTAGTGAATGGCTTTAATCTTAAAATTTTATGTTGGCCGATTGTAGTAGGCGAGTGAGGGCTAACGTTTTGGGACTTCGTTTAGATCTAAAATAGTCGGTGTGTAACGCTTACACAATTTGTTAGTTTGACATGTTTATTGTGTTTTGTTATAGCCATTAAACCGAGAGTCATGCCTTGTGGGCATGAGCATGGACTCGGGTAAGTCCCCTGACTATGAATCTCGGTATATGCTATTATGTCATTGTTAAATGTATGCCATGTGTTATTTGTATCACTATATGTTATTATGCCACGATTGATATGGACATGATGGTGGGATTTTTAAGTGAAGGAGGAAGAATTATTTGGTGTCACGGTGGTTTTGACCACACACCAGGTTGGCCCTGTCTTTGATTTGATAAATTGTGACTAAGTCCCGTGGTTTTGACCACATATGAATATTGTGACTCGTCCCAGTGGTTTGGTACCACAGTGGGTTGGCCCACATGTTAATTATGGGATTGTCATCAGTGGTTTTGACCACACGATGGGTTGGCCCCATCACTTGATTTGTGACTACGGTTATCAGTGGTTTTGACCACACCGATATATATTTGTGACTACGGTCACCAGTGGTTTTGTCCACCAGTGATTTTGACCACATGGGGCAGATAAAGGAGATTGGATGGTTAGGTTATGGGGTTGCATGATTTGCATGTTTTTCCTGATGATTTGTGTAAGTGCTTGCACTATCGGGTTGGGGATTTATACATTGAGTCTTGGTGACTCACCCCTTCCCTTATATTTTGCAGATGAGGCGTAGATTGCGGATATGGAGCCGGGGAGGACTCGAGGCGGCCATGCATGCTCGTTTAGGTTTTGATTTTCTTTTAGTTACTATTTCAAATTTTATTTATTTACTTAAATTTGGTTTTGGTTTGTAATAAGGCCGTTAAGAATTAGTTTGGGGTTTTTTTTTTAGATTTTATTTTAATTATCGTATGCATATGATTAATAACTTTGATTTGCTTTAGTGGCGAAATTAAATTGGGATTTACAAAACTACACTCTATAACGGTTTTTTCAGCGTTACCATCGGGTGACATTATTCACAGGGTAATGACAAAACTAATAAAGATGATTTCAAACCTAAGTTTTCAACGACTAGTAATATCAAACGGATTTCTTAAGCATGCATTTTTTTGGATTGTTAAGCAACACGAAAACGTTTTCAACAACACTTTATATAAGGTTTTCCAAACTTTTAGATCGATAATAGAGTTTTCAGTAAAATAAATCGGGGAACTTTTTTATTCAAACATTTTCACCCCGTAGCATGCCAAATTCGATCGTGGTGTGTGTTGACCTGTTTTGAGGTGTTACATGTATTCTAGCTCGTGAGATAAAAGAATTGAGAAATAAGAAAATTTCGTTTGTCAAAGTATTGTGGCAAGAGCACAGGGTTGAGGAAGCAACTTGGGAGTCAGAAAATACGATGAAAGAACGTTATCCAAACCTATTCACCGGTAAGATTTTCGGGGACAAAAATCCCTAAGGGGAGGAAAGTTGTAACAGCCTGATTTTGACCCTAATTGAAAAGTGGTTTTGGGACCACAAATTCGAGTCCAAAAAATATTTTAATATTATTTTTCGTATTTATTATGTGTGAATTTGTTTGTGCTAAATTTTTGTGTTTTAATTTTGTCATTTAGGTGTCCGATTAAATCAAAGGACGTAATCACGTTAAATGCGAAAGTTTCAAACTAAAGTGTAAAGTGCCATATTGATAGTGGCTTTTTAATATGGGATCCTTAAATGGAAAATAGCCCATTTTAGAAGATAGTGGGTGTCATGGGACAACTTTGTCCATACTATTATGTTTTATAATTAAAACATAATATGGTTAAAATAGTAAACTAGTTATAAATTTATAATATATGTTATAATAACATAATAAGAAAAAGAAAACAAAACCCACCTTCTCCATCTTTTAATGTTGGTCGAATGTGAGTTTAAAAAAAAGAAGAAAGAAAACCTAGGAAAGTTTCAACCATTTGAAGCTTAATTAAGGTATGATAGTTGTTCATTTTTTTATTATAAAATTTTACATTTTTTGAGTTCGTTGCTTGCATATACTAGCTAGCCCATGTTTTAATTTTCAGATTTGATGATGATCTTGAGATTTGCCAGTGTTGAAAGTTTGATGTTTTGTTGTTTGATGATGAAAAATAAATAAATGTTGGTAGATTATTATAGTTAATTAAGTGATTTTTGATAAAAATGCATATTAAAGATTAAATTGTGAAATTTGTAAATTGACGGGTTAAATGTGAAATAAGTGAAATTAATGAGCTGCTAGGGACCTATGGAAGATTCAGCCAAGCATGGGTTTAAGGAAATTTTTTGTATTTTTTGTTGTTTTGAAATGGGGACTAAATTGAGAAAATATGAAATATTAGGGGCTAAAGTGTAAAATGCTCATTTATGTGTTTTTGGATTAAATTGAATTAAAATATGTTTGAATGAGCTTAATTTTAATATATTGAATCAAGAACCAAAAAAATCGGACTTGGATCGGGAAAAAGCGAAAATAGTTGAATAGTCGGTTTTTGTCGTCCGTCGATATGATTAAACAATGTAAATTATATATTTTAATTATTAATATGCTGATTTGGAAATTGTGAAATTAGTATTGAGTTAGCCGAATGTGATTAATTATAAAAATTAATATGTTTAAGTTTAGTTTGATTGAGTTATAATATTTGAAAGTTCGAACAAAGATTATGAAGTACAAGAAAAGTTTGATATACGAATTGGTTGTGAGACAGCTTTAAAAATATGATATTCGGGCTTTAAGCCTAGCAGGCTTTGTGCCGGTGAGAGATATCGGGCTTTATGCCTAGCAGGGTTTGTGTCGGTGAGAAATATCGGGCTTTATGCCTAGCAGGCTTTATGCCGGTGAATTATTATAAGGGTATGCTTAAAAAGATTCTTGCTTATGTGGAATTTAAATTTGGTAAATAAGCTCAATGTTCAGGTATGTGTAAGCCTATTGGTTGTTTGAGATAAGGTAAATTAGTAACTTGATATTTGTTACTAATTATATGTGATACAATTGAAGATTATATGTGAATTTCAGTAAGTGTATTCGGCCTTGTAAATAAATAGTATGAATATCGTGGAATTGATTTTTAGATATGGGCATATATGTGTTCATGTATAATCGGCCATTTAAGTGGTATATGTACAAGATGTGGTATTATAGTTCTTAAGTTCATATAAATGCGTTTGTGTATGTTTGATCATATAAAGACATTTTAGCCTTGAAAGTGGATTAATATTAGGTCATGTTGATTAAATGAACATTCGGCCAAGGTAAATTTTGTGTGTAAAAATGTATTATTTATCTCATTTGTAAATTTGAGGTTAAGATTGATAATGATAATGAAATTTGGATTGGCTTAAAATGAGTTGACTATATCATTAGATTGTTTAAATTGCTTAAAGCTTACTAAGCTAAGTTAGCTTACTTCGTGTGTTTTTGTTACTCTGTTTCATAGATTTTGGAAGTTAGCTACGAGCTCGGGGATTGTTTTGGAACATCATTACACTATCGATTGCTATTTCGGTATTTTAAAAGTTTGAACATATATGGCATGTATGGTCTAGTAATATTATGTTTGGTTTTGAATTTGTATATATTTGTATAAGCCATGGGAAAATGGCTTGTCCATCTTGATAATCTTGGAATTTATATTTTGGCTAGATGATTATGTTTGGTTGTGATTTTGATTGATTTGGTTTTGATATATCTAAGTATGGTTATTGTATACAGTTTAAATGAAATGGAGTAAAGATGTTATAAACTAGTTAACCATATTTTTGCATTGAAATAGTTTTTGGTTAGCAGTAGTGATGTGATATTAAAAAATCGCCAAAAATAGGAGAAATGGAATTAGAAAGTGAATAAGATGTAGAATTAAAGCTTATTGTGTCTATTTTTATATAAAATAAACAGATTCGGAAAAGGAATTTTATATTCTATGATATTCGAATTTTAGTGAGACAGGGTCAAGATGGTATTTAAAGTCCCCTATTTTGAATTTATAAAATCATTAAAAATTTAAAAAATTAATTATGAGTTATATTTTATATGTATAGATTCCTTAGTGAGTCTATTTTCAATATAAATAAGTGGAAACATCATATGAAAACTGTACAATGAGATATTTGAATTTAGGTTAAGAGAGGTCATAACCATTAGTCAGTGTAGCAGGGGAAATTTGAATAAATAAACTGTACTAATTGAACATATGAAAAATTTTGGAAAATTTATAGTAAGAAGATATATGAATCTATTTTCAATGAAAATTTAGGGATCTAAATTTCAAGTTTCATAACTCGAGTTATAGTCAATTTAGTCAACATGACGCAGATGGACAGTTTAAATTTTTATGCCCCAAATTAGTAGTTAAGTCTAGTAATGCCTCATGCTCGACTCCGGCAATGGTTTGGGGTAAGGGGTGTTATATTTGATTGGTATCAGAGCTACGGTTTACTCAATTCTAGAACTAACATAGCGCGTGTGAGTCTAGCTATACATTCCATATTTTATACTTTGATAATGTGATGACTTCTGACTTTTGACAATGTGATATCATATAGTAATGGATCCCGATCGAGCCGTAGCTGATGAAGTCGAGAGTGGAGCGCCTGCTCCCGTGCAAGGGACTGAGCCGATAGATTCTCAACCTATTTTGAGTAACCCAGAGGGGGAGGCTGGACAAGCCTTCTACCAAATGATGAATGATTGGTTCACACAGTATATCCAGACTAATCTGGCTGCACAACAAACTCCACCCCCAAATAATCCATCTTCAACATCTATGGTACCCCCAATGATTGATCCGATGAGATTTAACAGGCCTCTTGTAGATAAAATCAGAAGACACGGGGCCGAAGAGTTTAAAGCTCGTGAGGATGATGATGCTGAATGAGCTGAGCTGTGGCTTGATAATACTATCCGTGTGTTTGACGAGCTATCATGTACTCCGGATGAATGCTTAAAATGTGCTATATTCTTACTACGAGACACCGCATATCACTAGTGGAATACACTAGTATCGGTGGTTCTTAAAGAGAAAGTGACCTGGGAATTTTTTAGACTGAGTTCCGTAAGAAATACATCAGCCAGAGATTTATCGATCAAAAAACGCAAAGAATTTCTGGAATTGAAGCAGGGTCGCATGACTATAACTGAGTATGAATGGAAATTTGTGAGACTACGCTGATATGCTCGTGAATATGTTTCATTCGAAGCTATCATTTGTAAAAGATTCGAAGATGGGTTGGATGAAGACATTAAATTACTAGTCAACATACTTGAGATTAAAGAGTTCGTGGTACTTGTTGAGCAAGCTTGGAAAGCCGAAGAGCTTGGAAAAGAGCAAAGAAAAACTAAATTTAAAGCCAGAGACTTCCATAAAAGATCATCGAGTAAGACTTTTCACTCAGTATCAAAGAAATTCAGAGATGATTCCAGTCGACATAAAGCTACTTCAGACTTTTCTAGACGAGACCGACCTCCTATGAGTTCATGAGCCACTTCAATAGCTAGTGTTGGCAATGTTCAACAAAATAGAGTTGAGTGCAAGCACTATGGTAAATGGCATTCTGGGAGTTGTAGATTACATGGTCGGTCTTGTTTTAAATGTGGATCAATGGATCATTTTATCCAAGATTGTCCGATGTTAGCTGAGCAAAACACTATTCAGAATGTAAGACCGAGCAACATGTGAACGCGAGGCAGACCACCCAGGCATTCGGGTAATGTAGGTGGCAGTCAGAGAGGAATAAAAGATACAGTAATTCGATCTAAGGCTCGTGCACCTGCTAGAGCACATGCTATACGCGCTCGAGAGGATGCTTCTTCCCTAGATGTTATTACTGGTACTTTCACTCTTTATGATACTAGTGTTATTGCATTGATTGATCCTAGTTCAACTCATTCTTATGTGTGTGAAACATTAGTATCCAGTAAGACTCTTCCTGTTAAGTCTACTGAGTTTGTGATTCGAGTATTAAACCCCTTAGACCGGTGTGTATTGGTTGATAAAGTGTGTAAAAAAATTGCCTGTTGATGATTTGAGATTCATGTTTCCCAGCCAATTTGATGTTGTTACGTTTTTATGAATTTGATATAATTTTGGGTATGGCTGGTTAACTTTGCACGATGCTGTTGTTAATTGCAAAAGAAAGACCATTGATTTGAGATGTTAGAATAGTGAGATTATTCGAATTGAATCTAATGATCTAAATGGGTTACTAGCAGTAATATCGTCGATGTTGGCTCGGAAGTATGTGAGAAAAGGTTATGAAGCTTACTTTGCTTATGTGTTTGTTAGTATAGTGACTGAAAAGAAGATTGAATCTATACTAGTTGTGTGCGAGTATCCGAATGTGTTTCCTGAAGAATTACTCAATTATTATCAGTTGTGAGTTAGAGATTCTGATATGCCAAAGACTGCTTTCTGGATGAGGTATAGGCACTATGAGTTTTTGGTCATACCTTTTGACTTTCTAATGCACCTTCTGTTTTTATGAATCTGATGAATCGAATTTTCAAACAGTATTTAGATCAGTTTGTGGTAGTGTTTATAGATGATATTCTGATCTACTCTAGAGATGAAACTGAGCATGCCGAGCATCTAAGACTTGTGCTACAAACTTTGCGAGATAAACAGTTGTATGCAAAGTTTAGTAAGTGTGAATTTTGGTTACGTGAAGTCAGTTTCTTGGGCCATGTTGTTTTAGCATCGGATATTTGGGTTGATCCAAATAAAATATGGGTATACTTGATTGGAAACCACCAAAAAATGTTTCTAAAGATCGAAGCTTTCTGGGGCTTGCTGGTTACTATAGGTGGTTTGTGAAAGGTTTTCTATGATTGCTACACCGTTGTTGATCAGTTGAAAGCTCATTTGATTGAAGCTCCAGTATTAGTTCGGCCTGAATCGGGTAAAAATTTTTATTTATAGTGATGTATCTTTGAATGGTCTGGTTGTGTTTTGATGCAGGAAGGCAAAGTCATAGTTTATGCCTCAAGACAGTTAAAGCCACATGAAAGAAACTATCTGACACATGATTTGGAGCTAGCAGCCATTGTGTTTGCATTAAAGATATGGCGTCATTATATGTTAGGTGAGAAATGTGATGTTTATTGATATCACAAAAGCCTGAAGTATTTGATGACTCAGAAAGATTTGAATTTGAGACAATGCCGATGATTAGAGTTGTTGAAAGATTATGAGCTAGTGATTGACTATTATCTAGGAAAAGCTAATGTTGTTACGGATGCTTTAAGTCGAAAGTCAATATTTGTTCTACGTGCAATGAACGTGCATATGGTTATGTCTGATGATGGTTCAAAAGTAGCCAAATTAAAAGCAAGACCGTTGTTTGTTCAACAAATTGGTGATGCCCAGAAAGTTGATAAAGATTTGTTGGCTAAATGAGCCCAGTGTGAAAGTAATGTTGAATCAGAGTTTCGAATTGATGAGAATAATTGTTTGAAGTTTAAAGATCGAATATGCATTTCAAAGAATCCATATTTGATTTAGATGATATTAAATGAAGCTCATAGCAGCCGATTGTCTGTTCATCTGGGTAGCATGAAAATGTATAACGATCTGAAACAGTTTTATTGGTGGCCTGGTATGAAACGAGACATATCTGACTTTGTTTTGAAATGTTTAGTCTGTTAACAAGTAAAAGCCGAGCATCAAGTACCCTCTGGGTTACTTCAGCCGATCATTATACCTGAATGGAAATGAAACAGAGTCACTATGGATTTTGTATCCGCTTACCTATGACACCGAGCAAGAAAGATGCAATCTGGGTTATAGTGGATAGATTGACCAAATTAGCTCACTTTATTCCAATTCGTACGGATTTTTAGCTCGATAAGCTTGCTGAGTTATATGTATCCTAAATTGTGAGATTACATGGTGTACCAATTTCTATTGTTTCGACCAGAGACCCGAGATTCACATCGCAGTTTTGGAAGAAGCTGAAAGATGCTCTAGGTACGAAACTACACTTTATATAGCTTTTCATCTGCAGACAGATGCTCAGTCTGAATGGATCATTCAGATACTTGAGGATATGATGAGATGTTGCATCCTTGAGTTTGAAGGTACGTGGGAACAAACCTCTGCTTGAATTTGCTTACAATAATAGCTTTCAATCTAGTAGCAAAATGGCACCCGACGAGGCTTTGTACAGTTGTAAATGTCGTACACCATTATAATGGACCGAGCTCAATGAAAATAAGATATACGGGGTTGACTTGATTAAAAAACTGAATAGAAAGTGGCAGTAATCCGTGGTAGTTTGAAAGTTGCATCAGACAATCAAAAGTCATATGCGGATTTAAGCGTAAAGATATTGAGTTTCAGATCGGAGATCAAGTGTTTTTGAAAGTTTCACCATGGAAGAAAGTACTCAGATTCGATCGTAAAGGCAAATTGAGACCGCGATTCATAGAACCGTATGAAATCACAGAGCGTATCGGGCCGGTTGCTTATAGATTGCAGTTACCACCTGAGCTAGAAAGGATCCATAATGTCTTCCATGTTTTGATGCTTCATAAATATCGATCTGATCCATCACATGTGATTTTCCGATAGAGGTTGAGATACAACCAGATATGAAATATGAAGAGGAACCAATTTGTATTCTAGCTCGTGAGATAAAAGAATTGAGAAATAAGAAAATTTCATTTGTCAAAGTATTGTGGCAAAAGCACGGGGTTGAGGAAGCAACTTGGGAGTCAGAAAATACGATGAAAGAATGTTATCCAAACCTATTCACCGGTAAGATTTTGGGGACGAAAATCCCTAAGGGGAGGAATGTTGTAACAGCCTAATTTTGACCCTAACTGAAAAAGTGGTTTTGGGACCACAAATCGAGTCTGAAAAATATTTTAAAATTATTTTTCATATTTATTATATGTGAATTTGTTTGTGCTAAATTTTTGTGTTTTAATTTTGTCATTTAGGTGTCCGATTAAATAAAAGGACGTAATCGAGTTAAATGCGAAAGTTACATATTAAAGTGTAAAGTGCCATATTGATAGTGGTTTTTTAATATGGGATCCTTAAAGGGCAAATAGCCCATTTTAGAAGATAGTGGGTGTCATGGGACAACTTTGTCCATACTATTATGTTTTATAATTAAAAATAATATGGTTAAAATAGTAAACCGGTTATAAATTTATAATATATGTTATAATAACATAAAAAGAAAAAGAAAACAAAGCCCACCTTCTCCATCTTTTAATGTTGGTCGAATGTGAGTTTAAAAAAAAAAGAAAGAAAACCTAGGAAAGTTTTGGCCATTTGAAGCTTAATTAAGGTATGATAGTTGTTCGTTTTTTTTTTAATAATTTTTACGTTTTTGAGTTCGTTGCTTTGTGTACTAGCTAGCCCATGTTTTAATTTTCAGATTTGATGATGATCTTATGCTTTGCCATTGTTGAAAGTTTGATGTTTTTGTTGTTTGATGATGAAAAATAAATAAATGTTGGTAGATTATCATATTTAAATTAAGTGATTTTTGATAAAAATGCATATTAAAGATTAAATTGTGAAATTTGTAAATTAATGGGTTAAAATGTGAAATAAATGAAATTAATGGTCTGCTAGGGACCTATGGAAGATTCGGCCAATCATGGGTTCAAGGAAATTTTGTGCATTTTGTGTTGTTTTGAAATGGGGACTAAATTGAGAAATTGTGAAGTATTAGGGGCTAAAGTGCAAAATAATCATTTATGTGTTTTGGATTAAATTGAATGAAAATATGTTTGAATGAGCTTAATTTGAATATATTGAGATCAAAAACCAAAGAAATCGGACTTGGACCGGGGAAAAGTGAAAATAGTTGAATAGCCTATTTTTGTCGTCCGTCGATATCCAAGGTAAGTCTTTAAGCGATTAAACATTGTAAATTATATATTTTAATTATTAATATGCTGATTTGGAAATTGGGAAATTAGTATTGAGTTAGCCGAATGTGATTAATTATAAAATTAATATGTTTAAGTTTAGTTTGATTGAGTTATAATATTTGAAAGTTCGAACAAAGATTATGAAGTACAAGAAAAGTTCGATATATGAATTGGTTGTGAGACAGCACTAAAAATATGATATTCGGGCTTTAAGCCTAGTAGGCTTTGTGCCGGTGAAAGATATCGGGCTTTATGCCTAGCAGGCTTTGTGCCGGTGAGAGATATCAGGCTTTATGCCTAGCAGGCTTTGTGCCGATGAGAAATATTAGGCTTTATGCCTAGCAGAATTTATGCCGGTGAATTATTATAAGGGTACGCTTAAAAAGATTCTTGCTGATGTGGAATTTAAATTCGGTAAATGAGCTCAATGTTCAGGTATGTGTAAGCCTATTGGTTGTTTGAGATAAGGTAAATTAGTAACTTGATATTTGTTACTAATTATATGTGATACAATTGAAGATTATATGTGAATTTTAGTAAGTGTATTCGGCCTTGTAAATAAATAGTATGAATATTGTTGAATTGATTTTTAGATATGGGCATATATGTGTTCATGTATAATCAGCCATTTAAGTGGTATATGTACATGATGTGGTATTATAGTTCTTAAGTTCATATAAATGCGTTTGTGTATGTTTGATCATATAAAGACATTTTAGCCTTGAAAGTTGATTAATATTAGGTCATATTGATTAAATGAGCATTCGGCCAAGGTAAATTTTATGTGTAAAAATGTATTATTTATCTCATTTGTAAATTTGAGGTTAAGATTGATAATACTAATGAAATTTGGATTGGCTTAAAATGAGTTATTATATCATTAGATTGTTTAAATTGCTTAAAGCTTACTAAGCTAAGTTAGCTTACATCGTGTGTTTTTGTTACTCTATTTCATAGATTTTGGAAGTTACCTACGAGCTCGGGGATTGTTTTGGAACATCGTCACACTATCGATCGCTATTTCGGTATTTTAAAAGTTTGAACATATATGGCATGTATGGTCTAGTAATATTATGATTGGTTTTGAAGTTGTATATATTTGTATAAGCCATACGAAAATAGCTTGTCCATCTTGATAATCTTGGAATTCATATTTTGGCTGGATGATTATGTTTGGTTGTGATTTTGGTTGATTTGGTTTTGATATATCTATGTATGGTTATTGTATAAAGTTTAAATGAAATGGAGTAAACATGTTATAAACTAGTTAACCATATTTTTGCATTGAAACAGTTTTTGGTTAGCAGCAGTGACGTGATATTGAAAAATCACCAAAAATAGGAGAAATGGAATTAGAAAGTGAATAATATATAGAATTAAATCTTATTGTGTCTATTTTTATATGAAAGAAACAGAGTAAGAAAAGGAATTTTATATTCTGTGATATTCAAATTTTAGTTAGACAGGGTCAAGATGGTATTTGAAGTCCCTATTTTGAATTTATAAAATCATTAAAATTGTAAAAAATTAATTATGAGTTATATTTTATATTTATAGATTCCTTAGTGAGTATATTTTCAATAGAATGAAGTGGGAACATCATATGAAAACTGTACAATGAGATATTTGAATTTAGGTTAAGAGAGGTTAGAACCATTGGTCAGTGTAACAGGGGTAACTTTAATGAATAAACCGTACTAATTGGCCACATGAAAAATTCTGGAAAAATTTATAGTAAGAAGATATATGAGTCTAGTTTCTAGTAAAATTTACGGATCTATATTTCAAGCTTTTTAACTTGTGTTATAGTCAATTTAGTCAACATGACGCAGATGGACAGTTTCAATTTTTATGCCCCAAATTAGTAGTTAAGTCTAGTAATGCCTCATGCTCGACTCCGGCAACGGTTTCGGGTAAGGGGTGTTACAGGGTCACTCTAAAGACTCTATATGGGAAGGAGATTGTGATGGTTGTAGAGTGTAGAGATTACTTATATAACATGATCTGCATTCTAATGGCTAAAAAATTGGTAAGCAAGGGATGCAAGGCATATCTGGCTTACATTATGGATACGAGTGTCAATGGGCCTTTTGTTGAGAACATTCGTACTATGAAGGACTATCATAATGTCTTTCCAGAAGAGTTACTTGGATTACCTCCAGAGCGTGAGGTAGAGTTGAGCATCGATTTGTTGCCAAGGATAGCTCCAGTGTCCATCGCTCCATATTGCATGGCACCCAAAGAGCTAGTGGAACTAAAGGCGCAACTACAAGAACTTCTATACCGAGGGTTCATCGGACCGAGTGTGTCATCATGGGGAGCTCTACTTCTATTTGATAAGAAGAAGGATGGGTCCATAAGGTTATGTATCGATTATTGAAAATATAACTGTAACATCCCAAAATTGGGCCTAGTAGGATTGGGCCCAATGGGCCTTGGGCGTAGGAATGTTTAAAATTTTGAAAACAAGAGAATGAGCAAATTGGACTTTTTAGCTAAGTGAATTTTGAAGGTTACAAGGTTTCTATGAAGTCTCGGGTTTAATTGGGCCTTAGGAAAAATTTGGTATTTTAGCACTTTAAGGAGAGATGGTAAGTAGCTTCAATGCTTATTGAAATAAATGAATAAATGGTTAGCATAAATGAGCTATTGGTAAAGAGGTTATGGCATCAAGTGAAGTACTTTGAGGGAGGAGGTTCAAATCCCTTTGTGTGCAATTTTGACTTTTATTTTTGCACTCTTTCCTTAAGTGTCGGTCAAGGAGTAAATATGGCATGTTTGACTTCATTATTTTTTGGTAAGGTGGCTATAAGAATAAGGCAAGGTTGAACTTTGGGAAAGGAATCAAGAGAAATATTAAAGAAAGGGGGACAAAAGGCTAATATCGGGGGAGGTGTTTTGGAAAGTATGGGTGGCCAAACTCTTATCCTAGGGGGGATGCATGTGGACGGTTTTGAGGTAGATAGGTGGCTGAAAATTTTATCTTGGCATTTGGTAAGGTCTTGGTTTTGTTTTGGCCAAAAATCCTATTGCAACCTTTGTGTCATCTTCTCTCCTTTTGCTACTTTCTTTGCCGAAATTTTCTAGCACAATAGTGCATTTTCTCTTCTCTTGAATTGGTCACATATTCATCTTTTGTCTAATCTCCTTGATAGTGAATATCATTGTTCAATCTCCTCCATAACCCGAACCTTTCCATCATTCTTTCTTTCTCATTCCTTAAGCAATCGGTAAGTATTCTTTCCAATGTTTTGTTTTCTTCTCCTATGACCGAATCCATACTTTGGTTTTTGGATGGTCATTTTGACCGAGACCATCACCTTACTTTCTCTTATACGAGATCGTTTTCTTCTTCGTAGTGATATAGAGGGAGGTCGAATACCACAACATCGCTTAATCATCTCTAGTCATATGACGATCGTGAGAAACGGGATTATAATCAATTAAGGTAAGGAAGATCTTTCATAGTCCATTCGATATCTCCATTTGGTTATTGAGTTAATCAGATTGAAGGTTGGCTAATTGATATTGTTGGTAGGATCAATTCTTAGTGCATCGAGGTAGATCACAGTCGTGGTAAGTGGAGTTAGTCTAATAAAGTGTTCTAGTTACGATTATCGAAGTTGAGACTAACTTCTATCAACTACCAATATAGGTGTTGAAATTGGTAGAAAGCACAGATCGTAATCAAGGTGAGTAATCTCGTACCCTTCCGAATATATGTTTGAAATGGTGAGTAAGTCTCACATCTCTTTGAAAGTTTACATGAAATATTCTGTGATTCGGAAGAAATACCGAAGAAAACTTATAACTGGCATCCGTGATCACTCGGACGTGCGTATGCTCGTAGTGGTAATCATGTTTTGTAATAAAATAGTTTCGGTTAGAAACAGTGACATGTATTTGAAAAATAACGAAAAAATTGGGTAAAAGGAATTACAAAGTGAGTAAGATGTCGATTAAAGCTTACTATGTAACACCCCAAACCCACCCACGAGCCTAATAGGATCTGGTTATGTCATTTTGAAAAGCGGTTAAAAATCTTTGTGACTTTAGAATAAACCTTAAAAATTTTGAATTATAAAGATATTAAAGCGTTAAAATTTTGTCATATTTTGAATAAATAGACTAAAATAAGATCATCTTCACATAGCAATTCAATTTAATCAAACTATATATACACTAAAGTGTTAATATAAAGGTTTATAATAACAAAGTTTTACTTATAATTTTAAATACATGGTTTTCAAAAGATGACAAAATTTTAACGCTTTATCTTAATTCAAAAATTTTAATTTTATTCTAAAGTCACAAAGATTTTTAACCATCTTTCCACAAAGGACATAACCAAATCCAAATGTGGCTCGGGGCCGGGTTTGGGGTGTTATAATTATATCAAAGCCCGTTCAAAACTCACTTTGAGGGTTTGGGCCCACAAACAGTTTTCAAAATGGGCTTTTCAAAATATGGGCTTTTATAAAAGTTTTCAGTTATTCGGCATGGCACTGTACCTCGGCCAAGTCCACCGGTAAGTACTTCTAGCTCTTGAAATGATTTGTTTGTGTGATTTATCGTGGGCTTGATTAGGCTCGTAGGTGAGAATATTAAGGCTTTTGGACCCTAGGATTAGTCTACTCAAACACATGCATAAGACTTAAAGATTACTAAACAAACCTGTGAAGTTAGTTGCCGAGTTAAGGTGTGGCAACCTTGATACGCATGTCTAGGAGTGGTATTCGAGAAGAGCTTCAGATTTAAGCGGTCCTAGCGACTCACCTCCTCTTTACTCGAATCCTGCACAGTGCGTAGCTACTGGCTCACCTTAATCAAGAGGACTTGTTCATAGGCTAAACCGGTTATTAAAACCCGAAAGGGATTAGCCTTACTATTTTTAAAACTCTTAGTTTTAAAATCTCCAAAGATTTACCCTTTGGGTTGTAAGCCCTAAATCTGATTTTGAAAGACGTTTTTCTTGATTTACAAAATTACAAAAATACCCCTACCTACAAAATTACAAAAATGCCCCTGTATTGTAAAATTTTCGTACCACCCTTAACTTTTGTTAAAATGATTTACTTTGCAAAATACCAAAATCTCGAGTTTTCAAAATATTAAGATACTATGGTTTGTGGAAATTTACGAAAATACCCCTAGTTGATAAAATTACCAAAATGCCCTTGGTTTTAAATTTTCATATGATCCTCGACTTTTACTAAAATATTCCTATTTTACAAAATATCAAGAAAATTCTATTTTGCAAAATATTGAGATACCCAGATTTGGAAATTTACAAGGATACCCCACTTACAAAATTTTGAAACAACCCCAATTTCGAAAATTTTGTAACACCACCGATTTGAAAAATAAATTTTCAAGATGACCCCAGATTTGGTAAAATTTGAAATGTCTTTGATTTGAAAATTATTTTCAAATTGACCTTGATTTATTACCGAAATACCCCTGTAGGAAAATGACGAAATTACCACTGGGTTGGGAATGCTCAAGAAAGTGACATGGATGAAAGTATGTGTCTTTAGTGAAGAATGTGAATGTTTGTATTAGAATAGAGAACTTTAGATGAAACTTTGATTGATCGAAAGAACTACTTCTGGAAACTGTTATTCATAAAATTTGCTCGTGGATAAACAGTGGAACAAAAATTTCTAATGCATAAAACTTTCTAAACAGATTAAGTCATGACGCTAGATATGAGTTTTAGGGGGCGTGGTCGCAATGCTCGTGGACGTGGTAGAGGCAGGATGGCAGTATCGGAACCGGTTGGGTCTGGTCATGGGTCAGAGAGCGATGTGCCGCTACCAGCTGTTGAGGTTGAATATCAGGATCAGACAGGAGGAGACGATGCGAGATCGCAGGCTATCTTTGCGGGTGCTTGAGCGAGTGAGTGGCGGAGCCAATGTGGGCAATGGGATAAGTCGGTGGTGAAAGACTTAGGTCGAATGGAGCCGAGGTTTTCAAAGGAGTGTCCAGGGGTAGCTCTAACGTGGGCGAATCTTGGCTTGAGGCGGTGGAAAGGATTATGGATGACTTGGATTTAACTGCGGAGGAGAAGCTTAAGGGTCTTTGTCTCGTTGTTACGGATGAAGCCTACCAATGGTGGCTCACGGTTAAGGAAGGTACCCTACGGATCGAGTGGGTGGGGTTACTTTAAGACCAAGTTTGAAGGAAGTATGTCAAAGCGAGTTATGTGGGCCTTTCGAGGAAGGCGTTCCTCAATTTGGTGCAAGGTGGCAAGTCAATAGCGTAATATGAATTTGAGTTCTGCGGTTGAGCAGACGCCTTTCGGGGCATCGTGGCTACTGATTATGAGAGGTGCGTTAGATTTGAAGATGGTCGCGGGATGAGCTACGAGTTTTGATTGCTCCGCAATGAGAGAGAGACTTCACCATTTTAGTGGACAAAGATCAGATAGCTGAGTAGGTCAAGAGGACTGAGAGGCAAAATAGGGATAGAGAAAGAAACCGGGATAATAGGAGTTTTGGATCGCCAAAATCGTTTGAGAGATTTCAAAAAAGACCGAGAGTTGAGACTCCCGTTTGTATTTCTAAGCCAGCTACTAGGAATCTGGATCGTCTATGTGCTCGTTGTGGAAGATATCATATTGGCGAAGTCTTTGGAATCGGGATCGAGAATGCTTGGATGCAAGTCCAAGTCTCATCGATTAAGGATTGTCCCAGAATCCGAATAGGACTCGGACGTTAGGCCAAGGTTATGTGCAGCCAGGCAGAGGTAGTCAGTAGGCGACAAGGGGTTGTGGTCTGAACCATGGAGGAAATGGTTCTGGTCGAGGTCGTGAAGCAGTAGGCCGCGGGAATGGTAGCACTGAGGCAAGACCGCCAAGGTGAGTTTACGCAGTCAGGCGTCGTGAGGAGGAAAATGTGCCAGATTTGACATCAAGTACGTTCTCTATTTTCGAATCCCTAAATTGTCTTGCTTGTGGATAAGTCGATTGTTTTACATTGCTAGTAAAGTATGTGGAACACGGAGGGTGGGCGAGGAAGCGTGCCTAGGAAATATGATAGCTCTTTGAGATCGAGTCTGTGACTCTAGCGTAGTGTGGTGAATTAGGATGTACGGTACATTAGTCTATCCAAGTAATTTCGGGACGAAATTATTTTTTAAGGAGGGTAGAATTGTAACACCCTGGTTCTAGGGGTTATGCATTTAGTGCATAACTCAGGTGTTGGCATACTTCAGTGTGTGGTTGGGTGAGTTTTGAGGGTCTTGAGAACTCTAAAGTATAGTAGAATGCCTTAGGAAATTTTTGGTTTTTAGTGGTTAAAAGGGGAGCTTGGCTATGGGGGATCTTAAGAGAAATATTTGGGAGGTGAGGGCGCAAGAATCTCTTTGGTAGAGTGGCATGGAGGCGTTACTTGGGGCTTTGGGAAGGTGACGCCTCAAGGTGCTAAGGGGTCTCAGGTTCGAGCTGCAAAGGCAGCACTTTGGCCTTGTTTTTGCGTCAAAGAGGTGAAGAGTTGGGCTGTTGGTGGATGCTGAAAAGATGAGGTTAAGACTTGGTCTTCTTCTTTTTTTTTTGAAATTCGGCTAGGTAGGTAGGATATAGGTTGGACTCATTCAAACTTTTTGAATGAGTGTCAAGGAGGAAGATTAGGAGGAAATCTTGGGATTTGAGAGGAGTTGAGCTAGTGGCCGATTTTGGGGAGCTTGATGAGGGTATTTTTGGCTTTATTGGATATGCTTAGGTGTGTGCTGAAACCTTAGTAGTATTTATAGGGGATGCTCACCTTTTGGCCACCCTTTTCACCATTTATCCTCTCCTTGCCGAAAGTTGTTTCTTCCCTTTTCTTCACTTATTCTTCCCTTAGTCTCTTGCCAAAATTAAGTCAAAGAAACTCTCTTCTTTTCTCTTATTCCTTTGTAGCCAAAACCGAAAGTGGCATAACCTTTTGTGTACCTATTTTCCCTTCACACCTTTCTCTTTTACGTTACTTGAGCCGAAATCACCCCTAAAGTTTCCTTTGACGAATATTCCAACTCCATCTAAGAGTCATTGCCGAATCATTCACTCTCTCATTCTCTCCGTTTTGCTTGCAAGTCTTTGAAGCCGAGCCTTATTTCTTGTGGTGGCCCATTCTTTGTTAAAGAAAAAGGGGGTGGTTAGCAAGGTAAGGGTACGATAGCCTTTCCTTGTTTTAAAGGATTCTTGTCTTGGCCGAATGGCCCTAGATTTCTTTTAAGTGTGCTAAGGCCGATTGTAGGGGAGGCAGAGCCTAACGCAGGAGACCTTTTCGGGAGGCGTATAGTCAGCACTTGCAGAGGCCTAAAGTAGCATCTGGATTCAAGTGGTTTTGGTAAGAAATTTTAGTAAAGGTTCAATATTTGGATTTATGGCTTAGAGGTTTAACCGATTTATCCGATTAATGTGTTGATGGAGGCAAGTACCGATCAAGGAGGGCAAGGAAAGTCCCTATCTCAAGTTCAAGAAAAAGTCGTCTCGGCGGTTTGAGATTGGCCACCGGTGTGGGGCCGTCGAAGCAATAGATTTTAGCGAGATCGCCAGTAGTTTCGTTTAGTGATAGCATTGAGATCGAGGTCTAAAACTTCAAGTGATAAGGTGCGAATCATCGACTGCTTTCTCGATTAATTGTTTATTAACGTATATACCTATGTATGATGTGTGGTAGCCGACAATAAAGGCTAAAGTGATGGATACCCATGTTTGGTGTAATTGGTTAACATGTTAGTCATTTGTGATAGTCGATTATTATGGTGCCTGTTTGATATGTTAATGAGCATGTGATTGTACTCACTCTATATGCTGATTTAACATGTTATATGGACATATGTGCATGGGGATTGGATTTGAGCAATGAAGGACGGGGAGTACAAATTATGTACGTGGTCTAATGTTAGCCTCGGGCTACATTAGCGCTTGATGATTAGCTGAGTGCTACATCAAGGGAGGTGTTGGCTTGGTGCCCATCTCGGTGGCTGTGTGCATCATCATAGACGGACTATTGCTGGGATCACTTGGTTGATCGGTGGCTCAGCCACGGCTTTGTGCAGCAGGTCTGCCGAGGTAAGATTTGTGGGATCACTCGGTTGTGATCGGTGGATTAACCACGGCCTTAGGTGAGTCTGCTAAGGTTGGTGTTACTGATGGATTGTAGGTTACCGGGATGCATGTTTGCATGACTTGTTACGTGAACTGTGTGGGTATGGGTTAGGTCCATACGTGTGGAACATGTGTAATGATTATGCAATCGAGTCCGTGGACTTACCCTATTTTTTTCTTAACCATTTCGGTGATTCATGAGTTTGGACCGGGTTCGGAGGGATACAAGGTGGCCCATGCGTAAGAAGATATTCTAAATTATTCTAAGCCTTTTTAATATTAAGTATTTTGTTTAAGTATGAGTTGTAATAAGGGCCTTTTTATTATTTTAGTATTATGTTATTATTATTAGTAAGATGGCTAGCACCTTGAGGTGTCACCTTCCGAAAGCCCAAAGTAGCACCTCCATGCCACTCTACCAAAGAGATTCTTGTGCCCTCACCTCCCAAATATTTCTCTTAAGACCCCCCATAGCCAAGCTCCCTTTTTAACCACTAAAAACCAAAAATTTCCTAAGGCATTCTACTACACCTTAGAGTTCTCAAGACCCTCAAAACTCACCCAACCACACACTGAAGTATGCCAACACCTGAGTTATGCACTAAATGCATAACCCCTAGAACCAGGGTGTTACACTATGTCTACTTCAATATGGAAGAAACGAAAAAGGAAAAGGAATATTATATTCTGAGATATGTTAATTTTAGTGAGACTGGTTCTTAATGACTTTGGGGTATTCTATTCTGTCTTGGAAAAATTGTATAAAATTGTTAAAAGTGAATTATGGGATATAATTTATATGTATGGATTCCTTAGTGAGCCTATTATTAATAGAGACAAGTGGGAGCAGTATATGAAAACTGTAGAGTGAGATATTTGGATTTTGGGTAAGAGAGGGCAGAATCATTGGACAGTGAAACAAGGGAAAATTTAAGGAATAAACTGTACTAAATGGTTAAGCTAAAAATTCTGGAAAAATTATCGGAGAAAGATATATGAGTTTAGTTTCAAGAAAAATTTACGGTTTTAGATTTCAAGATTCCTCACTTGAGTTATGATCAATTTAGTCAATATGACGCTGATGGACGGTTTCACACTTTTATGCCCCAAATTAGTAGTTAAGCCTTGGTTACGAAATTACCATAATACCCTTAGAGGGTAAATTACCGAATTACCCGTAGCGGGTACAATTGCCAAATTATGAAAATTCCCTTATGGGGCAAATTATGGAAATGCCCCTAATGGGTCGATTTGTAAAGTGTTAATGGGCCGAAATATGAATTTGCTTAATGGGTTGAATTGACATATTGTCTTATGGGCCAAATGTGATAACTTGATATATGCGCCAAATGTGATAATTTGATATATGGCCCAAATGTGATATTTGCTATATGGGCCAAAATGTGATATGGGCCAGATTGTTTAAATTTTTTAATGGGCCGTATGTTTGTAATAATTATATGAATGAATTATTGTAAATGAATATGCATACATGATTTGCATGGGTTGGGATATTTAACGAAGAGAAGTTTTGGTAGCTTTGCTACAAAATTCTTATGGCTATATATTTGATATATGGCCGTGCTGACTTGATATATGGCCTCGTGCCCAGTTTGATATATGGCCTCGTGCCCAGTTTGATATATGGCCTCGTGCCCAGTTTGATATATGGCCTCGTGCCCAGTTTGATATATGGCTTCGTGCCAAGTTTGATATATGGCCTCATGCCCAGTTTGATATATGGCTTCGTGCCAAGTTTATTATGGCTTAAATGCCCAGTTGGTGTGTTGGCAGGGTGGGTGACTAAAGCTCTCCACAGGTGTGCTGGTTGGTACGAGTGGTGTGTAGCGGATGGAAATTTAGGTTTGGTTTGGGAATTGCATGTCACATACATGCTATACATGTTAAATTGTTATATTTGCATATGGGCTCCGGCCCAAATAAATGCTTAATGGGATTTTGGCCCAATGAATAATGGTAAGTGGGTTACACACTGAGTTCTTGTAACTCACCCCTTTTCTCTTAACCCTTGTACGTAATGCTCAGTGATGAGGACTTGGGGTCATGGGTGACTCGATGGAGGCCATATTTTAGAAATTGGTGTTTCGAACTTTATTAAATTACATATTCCGTTTTATTTCTTTTGCTATTATGGGTTTTTTTGTAATAAGGCCTCTGGAGTATTTTATTTTTTTCTTTATGTTTGATTTACTTATATTTTGCTTAAATTACTTTAAAATGGGATTTTTCTAGAAACTTAAATATAAGTTTTCCAAAATCGATTAGTATATGAATTTCAAATAAGCTTTTTACAATTATATTTAACACGGAAATTTTCTCTCGATCTATCAACGATATTTTCAAAAGTCACAGTTTTATAAGATCATTACTTCAAAGTTAATAGTATTTTATCAAATGTTTCAAATAAAATTTATTTTTCTTGATTTTAACCAATTATTACCTACTTTTGTACGAATAAAAAGGATTTAACATGTTTTTCTCATTTGACAAGATTTCTTCATACGCCAAATTTTTTTTTTAGTGTGACTCGCTGGATTCGGCCCTAACTTCTAGGCCGTGTTTGGGGTGTTACATTTTATGGTATCAGAACCTAGTTTCAAAACTCGGCCATGGTATGGGTTCAAAAGTGTTCTCCAAAGCTGTTTAGAATTTTGATTTATAAATATATGTTCTAAAGGAAGTATGGCACCACGGGTATCTGGCACCAAGTCAAGTAAGTATTTATTTTCATTTTACGATTATTATGTTACAAAAATTCTACAAAGTATAATACTCTAGAACTGTTAGTCTTAAGAATTGAAACTATAGAGACTTAGACTCTAGTATGCGGATTTGACTCTCAAAAATAACTTTTCTACTCGTACTCCATAAAACATCGTTTAATAAACATCGAATAACATATTGATTCATAAAACTTGTTATCAAGATTATATCGACTTAGTGAACATGAGCGCTAGAAGATGCGGACGTGGTAGACGAAGACGTGGTAGAGGCCGAGGTGCTAGGGCTAGATCTTTGGCACTAAGGCATGTGCCCGAAAGAGAGGCGCAGACATCGTTAGTGGCTAAGATGGGATCTCGTGATCGAGTTGGGGTTGATGAGCTGACTCAGATAGTTAAGAAGGTAATGAAGGAGGTTAAGGGAATCAGTGAAGCACTTCGAGTTGGGTCTGTGGACTATAAGAAGAAAGGAGATCGTGGTTCTTTTGGATCGCAATCTCGTTCCGTAAAGCATGTCAAGGCACGTCCAAATTTTTTAGCTTGCGATTATTGCAGAAGGCGTCATCTGGGTGAGTGCTGGAGAAGGTCTGGAGCATGTTTGAGATGCGGCTCTAGGGAGCATAAGGATTGGGATTGTTCCTTCACTATCAAGTAATGTATGTTTTTGTTGGACGTGATGTTTGAATGTAGAAAATTTTATGAATGAGTGATAAATACCTGTTTGCTTCTGGGATTAAATATTTGATGATATGAAGAGTTTCCAAGGTTAGAGATAGAAAGCGAATTAGTGTTATTAAGATCAGAGTGCGCAGCAAAAGCTTAGTGAAGAGATTTGAGTGATACATTTAGTAGTTGATTGGAAATTTTGAGGACAAAATTTCTTTAAGGAGGGTAGAATTGTAACATCCAAAATTGGGCCTAGTAGGATTGGGCCCAATGGGCCTTAGGTGTAGGAATGTTTAAAATTTTGAGAACAAGAGAATGACATTATTACAAATTGGGCTTTTTAGCTAAGTGAATTTTGAAGGTTACAAGGTTTCAATGAAGTCTCGAGTTTAATTGGGCCTTAGGAAAAATTTGGTATTTTAGCACTTTAAGGAGAGATGGTAAGTAGCTTCAATGCTTGTTGAAATAAATGAATAAATGGTTAGCATAAATGAGCTATTGGTAAAGAGGTTATGGCATCAAGTGAAGTACTTTGAGGGTGGAGGTTAAAATCCTTTTGTGTGCAATTTTGACTTTTATTTTTGCACTATTTCCTTAAATGTCGATCAAGGAGTAAATATGGCAAGTTTGACTTCATTATTTTTTGGTAAGGTGGCTATAAGAATAAGGCAAGGTTGAAGTTTGGGAAAGGAATCAAGAGAACTAGGAAAGAAAGGGGGACAAGAGGCTAATATTGGGGGAGGTGTTTTGGAAAGTATGGGTGGCCAAACTCTTATCCTAGGGGGGATGCATGTGGATGGTTTTGAGGTGGATAGGTGGCTGAAAATTTTACCTTGGCATTTGGTAAGGTCTTGGTTTTGCTTTGGCCAAAAATCCTATTGCAACTTTTGTGTCATCTTCTCTCCTTTTGCTACTTACTTTGCCGAAATTTTCTAGCACAATAGTGCATTTTCTCTTCTCTTGAATTGGTCACATATTCATCTTTTGTCTAATCTCCTTGATAGTCGAATACCATAGTTCATTCTCCTCCATAACCGAAACCTTTTCATCGTTCTTTCTTTCTTATTCTTTAAGCAATTAGTAAGTATTCTTTCCAATGTTTTATTTTCTTCTCTTATGACCGAATCCATACTTTGGTTTTTGGATGGTCATTTTGACTGAGACCATCACCTTTCTCTCATACGAGATCATTTTCTTCTTCGTATTGATATAGAGGGAGGTCGAATACCACAACATCGCCTAATCATCTCTAGTCATAGGACGATCATGAGAAACGGGATTATAATCGATTAAGGTAAGGAAGATCTTTCATAGTCCATTCGATATCTCCATTTGGTTATTGAGTTAATCGGATTGAAGGTTGGCTAATTGATATTGTTGGTAGGATCGATTCTTGGTGCATCGAGGGAGACCACAGTCGTGGTAAGTGGAGTTAGTCTAATAAAGTGTTGTAGTTACGATTATCGAAGTTGAGACTAAGCTTCTATCAACTATCAATGTAGGTCTTGAAATCGGTAGAAAGAGCAACTCGTAATCATGGTGTGTAATCCCGTACCCTTCCGAATATACGTTTGAAATGGTGAGTATGTCTCACATCTCTTTGAAAGTTTACATGAAATATTCTGTGATTCTATAGAAATACCGAAGAAAACTGACAACCGGCATCCGTGATCACTCGGACGTGCGTATGCTCGTAGTGGTAATCATGTTTTGTAATAAAATAGTTTCGGTCAGAAATAGTGACATGTATTTGAAAAATAATGAAAAAATTGGGTAAAAGGAATTACAAAGTGAGTAAGATATCAGATTAAAGCTTACTGTGTCTACTTTAATATGGAAGAAACGGAGAAGGAAAAGGAATATTATATTCATAGATATGTTAATTTTAGTGAGACTGGTTCTGAATGACTTTGGGGTATTCTGTTCTGTTTTTGAAAAATTGTATAAAATTGTAAAAAGTGAATTATGGGATATAACTTATATGTATGGATTCCTTAGTGAGCCTATTATTAATAGAGACAAGTGGGAGTAGTATATGAAAATTGTACAGTGAGATATTTGGATTTTGGTTAAGAGAGGGCAGAATCGTTGGACAGTGAAACAAGGGAAACTTTATGGAATAACTTGTACTAAATGGTTAAGCTAAAAATTCTGGAAAAATTATCAGAGAAAGATATATGAGTTTAGTTTTATGAAAAATTTACGGATTTAGATTTCAAGATTCCTCACTTGAGTTATGGTCAATTTAGTCAGTATGACGCAGATGGACGGTTTCAAACTTTTATGCCCCAAATTAGTAGTTAAGCCTTGGTTACGAAATTACCATAATACCCTTAGAGGGTAAATTACTAAAATACCCTTAGTGGGTAAGATTTTTGAATTACCCTTGGCGGGTACGGTTGCCAAATTATGAAAATGTCCTTATGGGCCGAATTATGGAAATGCCCTTAATGGGTCGATTTGTAAAGTGTTAATAGGCCGAAATATGAAATTGCTTAATGGGATGAATTGACATATTGTCTTATAGGCCAAATGTGATAATTTGATATATGGGCCAAATGTGAAAATTTGATATATGGGCCAAATGTGATATTTGCTATATGGGCCAGAATGTGATATGGGCAGATTGTTTAAATTTTTTTAATGGGCCGTATGTTTGTAATAATTATATGAATGGATTATTGTAAATGAATATGCATACATGATTTGCATGGGTTGGGATATTTAACGAAGAGAAGTTCTAGTAGCTTTGCTACAAAATTCTTATGGCTATATGCCCAGTTTGATATATGGCTTCGTGCCCAGTTTGATATATGGCCTCGTGCCCAATTTGATATATGGCCTCGTGCCCAGTTTGATATATGGCTTCGTGCCAAGTTTGATATATGGCCTCATGCCCAGTTTAATATATGGCTTCGTGCCCAGTTTATTATGGCTTAAATGCCCAGTTGGTGTGTTGGCGGGGTGGGTGACTAAAGCTCCCCACAGGTGTGCCGGTTGGTACGGGTGGTGTGTAGCGGATGGAAATTTAGGTTTAGTTTGGGAATTGCATATCACATGCATGCTATACATGTTAAATTGTTATATTTGTATATTGGCTCCGGCCTAAATAAATGCTTAATGGGATTTTGGCCCAGTGAATAATGGTAAGTGGGTTACACACTGAGTTCTTGTAACTCACCCCTTTTCTCTTAACCCTTGTACGTAATGCTCAGTGACGAGGACTTGGGGTCATGGGTGACTCGATGGAGGCCATATTTCAGAAATTGGTGTTTCGAACTTTATTAAATTACATATTCCGTTTTATTTCTTTTGCTATTATGGGTTTTTTTTTTTGTGATAAGGCCTCTAGAGTATTCTATTTTTTTCTTTATGTTTGATTTACTTATATTTTGCTTACATTACTTTAAAATGGGATTTTTCTAGAAACTTAAATATATGTTTTCCAAAATCGATTAACATATAAATTTCAAATAAACTTTTTACAATTATTTTTAACACGGAAATTTTCTCTCGATCTATCAACGATATTTTCAAAAGTCACAGTTTTATAAGATCATTACTTCAAAGTCAATAGTATTTTATCAAATGTTTCAAATCAGATGTTTTTCTTGATTTTAACCAATCAACACCTACTTTTGTACGAATAAAAAGTATTTAACGTGTTTTTCTCATTTGGCAAGATTTCTTCATACGCTATTGAAATTTTGTTTTTAGTGTGACATGCCGGCTTCGACCCTAAATTCTAGGCCATGTTTGAGGTGTTACATTTTATGGTATCAGAGCCTAGTTTCAAAACTCGGCCGTGGTATGGGTTCAAAAGCATTTTCCAAAGCTGTTTAGAATTTTGATTTATAAATATATGTTTTAAAGGAAGTATGGCACCACAGGTATCCAGCACCAAGTCAAGTAAGTATTTATTTTCATTTTATGATTATTATGTTACGAAAATTCTACAAAGTAGAATACTCTAGAACTGTTAGTCTTAAGAGTTGAAACTATAGAGACTTAGACTCTAGGATGCGAATTTGACTCTCAAAAACAACTTTTCTACTCGTAATCCATAAAACATCATTTAATAAACATCGAATAACATATTGATTCATAAAACTCGTTATCAAGATTATATCGACTTAGTGGACATGAGCGCTAGAAGATGCGGACGTGGTAGACGTAGACGTGGTAGAGGCCGAGGTGCTAGGGCTAGATCTTTGGCACCAAGGCATGTGCCCAAAGAGAGGCGCAGACATCGTTAGTGGCTGAGACGGGATCTCATGATCGAGTTGGGGTTGATGAGCTAACTCGAATAGTTAAGAAAGTAATGAAGGTGGTTAAGGGAATCAGTGAAGCACTTCGAGTTGGGTCTATGGACTATAAGAAGAAAGGAGATCGTGGTTCTTTTGGATCGTAATCTCGTTCCATAAAGCATGTCAAGGCACGTCCAAATTTTTTAGCTTGCGATTTTTGCGGAAGGCGTCATCCGTGTGAGTGTTGGAGGAGGTCAGGAGCATGTTTGAGATGCGGGTCTAGGGAGCATAAAGATTGGGATTGTTCCTTCACTATCACTCTGACGTGCGTATGCTCGTAGTTGTAATCATGTTTTGTAATAAAATAGTTTCGGTCAGAAACAGTGCTATGTATTTGAAAAATAATGAAAAAATTGGGTAAAAGGAATTACAAAGTGAGTAAGATATTAGATTAAACTTACTGTGTCTACTTTAATATGGTAGAAATGGAGAAGGAAAAAGAATATTATATTCTGATATATGTTAATTTTAGTGAGACTGGTTCTGAATGACTTTGAGGTATTCTATTCTATCTTGGAAAAATTGTATAAAATAGTTAAAAGTGAATTATGGGATATAATTTATATGTATGGATTCCTTAGTGAGCCTATTATTAATAGAGACAAGTGGGAGCAGTGTATGAAAACTGTATAGTGAGATATTTGGATTTTGGGTAAGAGAGGGCAGAATCGTTGGATAGTGAAACAAGGGATAATTTACGGAATAAACTACACTAAATGGTTAAGCTAAAAATTCTGGAAAAAATATCGAAGAAAGATATATGAGTTTAGTTTCAAGAAAAATTTACGGATTTAGATTTCAAGATTCCTCACTCGAGTTATGGTCAATTTAGTCAGTATGATGCAGATGGACGGTTTCAACCTTTTATGCCCCAAATTAGTAGTTAAGCCTTGGTTACAAAATTACCATAATACCATTAGAGGGTAAATTATTGAAATACCCTTAGTGGGTAAGATTACCGAATTACCCTTAGCGGGTATGATTGCCAAATTATGAAAATGCCCTTATGGGCCGAATTATGGAAATACCCCTAATGGGTCGATTTGTAAAGTGCTAATAGGCGAAATATGAAATTGCTTAATGTGCTGAATTGACATATTGTCTTATGGGCCAAATGTGATAATTTGATATATGGGCCAAATGTGATAATTTGATATATGGGCCAAATGTGATATTTGCTATATGTGCCAAAATGTGATATGGGCCAGATTGTTTATTTTTTTTTTAATGGGCCGTATGTTTGTAATAATTATATGAAAGAATTATTGTACATGAATGTGCATACATGATTTGCATGGGTTGGGATATTTAACGAAGAGAAGTTCTGGTAGCTTTGCTACAAAATTCTTGTGGCTATATGCCCAATTTGATATATGGCTTCATGCCGAGTTTTAAATATGGCCTCGTGGCTAGTTTGATATATGGCCTCGTGCCCAGTTTGATATATGACCTCGTGCCCAATTTGATATATGGCCTCGTGCCCAGTTTGATATATGGCTTTGTGCCAAGTTTGATATATGGCCTCATGCCTAGTTTGATATATGGCTTTGTGCCCAGTTTATTATGGCTTAAATGCCCAGTTGGTGTGTTGGCGGGGTTGGTGACTAAAGCTCCCCACAGGTGTGCTGGTTGGTACGGGTGGTGTGTAGCGAATGGAAATTTAGGTTTGGTTTGGGAATTGCATATCACATGCATGCTATACATGTTAAATTGTTATATTTGTATATGGGCTCCAGCCCAAATAAATGCTTAATGGGATTTTGGCCCAGTGAATAATGGTAAATGGGTTACACACTGAGTTCTTGTAACTCACCCCTTTTCTCTTAACCCTTGTAAGTAATGCTTAGTGACGAGGACTTGGGGTCATGGGAGACTCGATAGAGGCCATATTAAAAAATTGGTGTTTTGAACTTTATTAAATTACATATTTCGTTTTATTTCTTTTGCTATTATGAGTTGTTTTTTTTTTTTTGTAATAAGGCCTCTGGAGTATTTTATTTTTTTCTTTATGTTTGATTTACTTATATTTTGCTTAAATTACTTTAAAATGGGATTTTCTAGAAACTTAAATATAAGTTTTCCAAAATCGATTAACATATGAATTTCAAATAAACTTTTACAATTATTTTTAACACGGAAATTTTCTCTCGATCTATCAACGATATTTTCAAAAGTCACGAGTTTATAAGATCATTACTTCAAAGTTAATAGTATTTTATCAAATATTTCAAGTCAAATTTGTTTTTCTTTATTTTAACCAATCAACACCTACTTTTGTACGAATAAAAAGGATTTAACATGTTTTTCTCATTTGACAAGATTTCTTCATACGCTATCGAATTTTTTTTTTTTTAGTGTGACACATTTGGATTGACTTTAAATTCTTGGCCGTGTTTGGGGTGTTATATTTTATGGTATCAGAGCCTAGTTTCAAAACTCGACCGTGGTATGGGTTCAAAAGCATTTTCCAAAGCTGTTTAGAATTTTGATTTATAAATATATGTTCTAAAGGAAGTATGGCACCACGTATTATTAAGCACCGAGTCAAGTAAGTATTTTTTTAATTTTATGACTATTATATTACTGAAAATTCTACAAAGTAGAATACTCTAGAACTGCTAGTCTTAAGAGTTGAAACTATAGAGACTTAGACTCTAGGTTGCGGATTTGACTCTCAAAAATAACTTTTCTACTCGTACTCCAGAAAACATCATTTAATAAACATCGAATAACACATTGATTCATAAAACTCTTATCAAGATTATATCGACTTAGTGAACATGAGCGCTAGAAGATGCGGACGTGGTAGACGTAGACGTGGTAGAGGCCGAGGTGCTAGGGCTAGATCTTTGGCACCAAGGCATGTGCCCGAAAGAGAGGCTGAGACATCATTAGTGGTGAGGCGGGATCTCATGATCAAGTTGGGGTTGATGGTGACTCGGATAGTTAAGAAGGTAGTGAAGGAGGTTAAGGGAATCAGTGAAGCACTTCGAGTTGGGTCTGTGGACTATAAGAAGAAAGGAGATCGTGGTTCTTTTGGATCGCAATCTCGTTCCGTAAAGCATGTCAAGGCACGTCCAAATTTTTTAGCTTGCGATTATTGTGAAAGGCATCATCCGGGTGAGTGCTGGAGGAGGTCAGGAGCATGTTTGAGATGCGGGTCTAGGGAGCATAAGGATTGGGATTGTTCCTTCACTATCAAGTCAGGTATGTTTTTGTTGGACGTGATGTTTGAATGTAGAAAATTTTATGAATGAGTGATAAATACCTGTTTGCTTCTGGGGATTAAATATTTGATGATATGAAGAGTTTCCAAGGTTAGAGATAGAAAGTGAATTAGTGTTATTAAAATCAGAGTGCGCAGCGAAAGCTTAGTGATGTGATTTGAGCGATACGTTTAGTTGTTGATTGGAAATTTTGAGGACGAAATTTCTTTAAGGAGGGTAGAATTGTAACATCCCAAATTGAGCCTAGTAGGATTAGGCCCAATGGGCCTTGGGCGTAGGAATGTTTAAAATTTTGAGAACAAGAGACTAAAATTATTGCAGATTGGACATTTTAGCTAAGTGAATTTGGAAGGTTACAAGGTTTTTATGAAGTCTCGGGTTTAATTGGGCTTTAGGAAAAATTTGGTATTTTAGCACTTTATGGAGAGATGGTAAGTAGCTTCAATGCTTATTGAAATAAATGAATAAATGGTTAACATAAATGAGCTATTGGTAAAGAGGTTATGGCATCAAGTGAAGTACTTTGAGGGAGGAGGGTCAAATCCCTTTGTGTGCAATTTTGACTTTTTTTTTTGGACTCTTTCCTTAAATGTCGGTCAAGGAGTAAATATGGCAAGTTTGACCTCATTATTTTTTGGTAAGGTGGCTATAAGAATAAGGCAAGGTTGAAGTTTGGGAAAGGAATCAAGAGAAATAGGAAAGAAAGGGGACAAGAGGCTAATATTGGGGAGGTGTTTTGGAAAGTATGGGTGGCCAAACTCTTATCCTAGGGGGGGATGCATGTGGACGGTTTTGAGGTGGATAGGCAGCTGAAAATTTTACCTTGGCATTTGGTAAGGTCTTGGTTTTGTTTTGGCCAAAAATCCTATTGCAACCTTTGTGTCATCTTTTCTCCTTTTGCTACTTACTTTGCTGAAATCTTCTAGCACAATATTGCATTTTCTCTTCTCTTGAATTGGTCACATATTCATCTTTTGTCTAATCTCCTTGATAGCCGAATATCATTGTTCATTCTCCTCCATAACCAAAACCTTTTCATTGTTCTTTCTTTCTCATTCCTTAAGTTAGTAAGTATTCTGTCCAATGTTTTATTTTCTTCTCTTATGACCAAATCCATACTTTGGTTTTTGGATGGTCATTTTGACCGAGACCATCACCTTACTTTCTCTCATATGAGATCATTTTCTTCTTCGTAGTGATATAGAGGGAGGTCGAATACCACAACATCGCCTAATCATCTCTAGTCATATAACGATCATGAGAAATGGGATTATAAATGATTAAGATAAGGAAGATCTTTCATAGTGCATTTGATATCTCTATTTGGTTATTAAGTTAATCGGATTGAAGGTTGGCTAATTGATATTGTTGGTAGGATCGATTCTTGGTGCATCGAGGGAGACCACAGTTGTGGTAAGTGGAGTTAGTCTAATAAAGTGTTCTAGTTATGATTATCGAAGTTGAGACTAACCTTCTATCAACTATCAATATAGGTCTTGAAATCGGTAGAAAGCACAACTCGTAACCAAGGTGTGTAATCCCGTACCCTTCCAAATATATGTTTGAAATGGTGAGTAAGTCTCACGTATCTTTGAAAGTTTACATGAAATATTCTGTGATTCGGTAGAAATACCGAAGAAAAACGATAGCCGACATCCGTGATCACTTTCGGACGTCGTGTGCTTCGTAGTGGTAATCATGTTTTGTAATAAAACAGTTTGATCGAAGCAGTGATGTGTATTTGAAAATCATGAAAAATTGGATAAAAAGAATTACAAAGTGAGTAAGATATTAGATTAAAGCTTACTGTGTCTACTTTAATATGGAATAAACAAGAAGGAAAAGGAATATTATATTCTGAGATATGTTAATTTTAGTGAGACTGGTTCTGAATGACTTCGGGGTATTCTGTTCTATCTTGGAAAAATCGTATAAAATTATAAAAAGTGAATTATGGGATATAATTTATATGTATAGATTCCTTAGTGAGCCTATTATTAATAGAGACAAGTGATAGCTATATCTGAAAATTGTACAGTGAGATATTTAGATTTTGGGTAAGAGAGGTCAGAATCGTTGGACAGTGAAATAGGGGAAATTTTAAGGAATAAATTGTACTAAATGGTTAAGCTAAAAATTTTGGAAAAATTATAGGTGAAAGATATATGAGGCTAGTTGTAAGGAAAATTTATGGATTTAGATTTCAAGATTCCTCACTCGAGTTATGGTCAATTTAGTTAGTATGACGTAGATAGATAGTTTCAAACTTTTATGCCCCAAATTAGTAGTTAAGCCTTGGTTACGAAATTACCATAATACCCTTAGAGGGTAAATTACTGAAATACCATTAGTGGGTAAGATTACCGAACTACCGTTAGCGGGTATGATTGCCAAATTATCAAAATGCCCTTATGGGCCGAAATATGGAAATGCCTCTAATGGGTTGATTTGTAAAGTGTTAATGGGTCGAAATATGAAATTGCTTAATGGGCTGAATTGACATATTGTCTTATGGGCCAAATGTGATAATTTGATATATGGGCCAAATGTGATAATTTGATATATGGGCCAAATGTGATATTTGCTATATGGGCCAAAATGTGATATGGGCCAGATTGTTTAAATTTTTTAATGGGCCGTATGTTTGTAATAATTATATGACTGAATTATTGCAAATGAATATGCATACATGATTTGCTTGGGTTGGGATATTTAACGAAGAGAAGTTCTGGTAGCTTTGTTACAAAATTCTTATGGCTATATGCCCAGTTTGATATATGGCTTCGTGCCCAGTTTGATATATGGCCTCGTGCCCAGTTTGATATATGGCCTCGTGTCCAGTTTGATATATGGCCTCGTGCCCAGTTTGATATATGGCTTCGTGCCAAGTTTGATATATGGCATCATGCCCAGTTTTATATATGGCTTCGTGCCCAGTTTATTATGGCTTAAATGCCCAGTTGGTGTGTTGGCGTGGTGGGAGACTAAAGCTCCCCACAGGTGTGCTGGTTGGTACGGGTGGTGTGTAGCGCATGGAAATTTAGGTTTGGTTTGGGAATTGCATATCACATGCATGCTATACATGTTAAATTGTTATATTTGTATATGGGCTCCGGCCCAAATAAATGCTTAATGGGATTTTGGCCCAGTGAATAATGGTAAGTGGGTTAAACACTGAGTTCTTGTAACTCACCCCATTTCTGTTAACCCTTGTACGTAATGCTCAGTGACGATGACTTGGGGTCATGGGAGACTCGATGGAGGTTATATTTCAGAAATTGGTGTTTCGAACTTTATTAAATTACATATTCCATTTTATTTCTTTTGCTATTATGGGTGTTTTTGTAATAAGGCCTCTGGAGTATTTTATTTTATTTTTCTTTATGTTTGATTTACTTATATTTTGCTTAAATTAATTTACAATGGGATTTTCTAGAAACCTAAATATAAGTTTTCCAAAATTGATTAACATATGAATTTCAAATAAACTTTTACAATTATTTTTAACTCGGTAATTTTCTCTCGATCTATCAATGATATTTTCAAAAGTCACAGTTTATAAGATCATTACTTCAAAGTTAATAGTATTTTATCAAATATTTCAAATCAAATTTGTTTTTCTTGATTTTAACCAATCAATACCTACTTTTATACGAATAAAAATGATTTAACATATTTTTCTCATTTGACAAGATTTCTTCATCGATCATATATAATTTCGGTAACATAGCCAGATAAATATTCGTGACATAAGTCACCACATTCGAGATATTAGGCGTAAGTCACCACATTCGGATATTGTGACATAAGTCACCACATTCGGATATTGGGGTATAAAACCAACAATTCACTTCCCTTTATATATCACCCATATGCCCATGTCATACAAAACACGCAAATATTATGCCTTATGCTTTATTCACATTCTTATAGTTGCACTTATGTTGCCATAGCTGAATATTATCTGTATTTCGTAGGAGTAGGAAAGCGTGCACTGAGTACCAGGTACAATTACATGGTACCTTGGTGTTTGAACTTTATTAAATTACATATTCCATTTTATTTCTTTTGCTATTATGGGTGTTTTTGTAATAAGGCCTCTGAGTATTTTATTTTTTTCTTTATGTTTGATTTACTTATATTTTGCTTAAATTAATTTACAATGGGATTTTCTAGAAACCTAAATATAAGTTTTCCAAAATTGATTAACATATGAATTTCAAATAAACTTTTACAATTATTTTTAACTCGGTAATTTTCTCTCGATCTATCAATGATATTTTCAAAAGTCACAAAATAAATTGAAAAAGCTTTATAAGATCATTACTTCAAAGTTAATAGTATTTTATCAAATATTTCAAATCAAATTTGTTTTTCTTGATTTTAACCAATCAATACCTACTTTTGTACGAATAAAAATGATTTAACATATTTTTCTCATTTGACAAGATTTCTTCATACGCTATCGAATTTTTCTCATAAGCTGTTGTTGTAAGCAAATTTCGCTAGAGGCAAATATTCTTCCCAACTTCCTCTGAAGTCTATCACATGACCTCTTAGCATATCCTCCAACACTTGTATTACTCGCTCAGATTGACCGTCATTTGTGGATGAAAGGCCGATCAAGTCCAATCTGGTGCCTAAAGCCCGATATAGTGCTTTCCAAAATCGAAACGTGAACCTCGGATCCCTATCCGAGATAATCGACACCGGCACTCCGTGCGACCTCACAATCTCTGCCACATACAACTTGGCTAACCTCTGGAGAGAATAGTCCACCTGCACTGGAATGAAATACGCGAACTTTGTTAGCCGATCCACTATCACCCATACCGAGTCCTTCTTAGTAGGCGTAAGGGGAAGCCCACTAACGAAGTCCATGGTAATTCTCTCCCACTTCCACTGTGGAATCTGTATTGGTTGAAGCAACCCTGACGAAACTTGGTGTTCAGCCTTAACTTGTTGACACGTTAATCACTTGCCAACAAATTCAGTCACTTCTCGCTTAAGACCAGGCCACCAAAACTGTTCCCTTAGATCTTTGTACAATTTACTACCTCCGGGATGCATGGCATAAGGGCTACTATGCAATTCTCGAAGAATTCTTTACCTAAGCTCCTCGTCCTTTGGCATACAGACCTTACCCTTGAAGCACAATACTCCCTCATCATTAACACCATAACCCTCTAACTCTCCATTCTGCGCTTGTTGCAACTTAACACTTAGATCTTTATCCATTAACTGACTTTCCTTCACCTCATTCAACCATGTCGGTTTGACTTGCAATTCTGCCAGCAGACTTCCATCATCATACAAGCTCAGATGTCGAACATCGCCCTCAGATCCAATACAACTTTTTGACTTAGGGCATCTGCCACCACATTTGCCTTGCTCGGGTGGTACTCTATGGAACAATCGTAGTCTTTCAATAATTCCACCCACCTTCACTGTCTCAGGTTCAACTCCTTTTGAGTCAGCAGATACTTAAGGCTTTTGTGGTCTGTGTAGATCACTGACTTCTCTACATAAAGATAGTGCCTCCATACTTTAAGAGCAAAGACCACTGCCGCCAACTCCAAATCATGCGTCGGGTAGTTAATCTCGTGTGGCCTTAGTTGTCGAGACGCATAAGCGACTACTTTCCCATCTTGCATAAGGACACCTCCTAATCCTGTATGGGAAGCATCACAGTACACTACAAAATCCTTCCCTACCTCGGGCTGAATCAAAACTGGAGCTTCGGTCAAGACCCTCTTGAGCTTCTCAAAGCTCTCCTATTGCTTATCGGTCCATACGAAAGGCACTTCCTTTCTCAACAACTTTGTCAGAGGCGCGGCTATCGAAGAGAACCCTTCCACAAACCTTCGGTAATAGCCTGCTAATCTTAAGAAACTCTAAACTTTTGCCACAGACTTAGGGGGTTTCCAATCCAAAACCGCCTCAATCTTTTGAGGATCCACCCTTATTCCTTCAGCAGATACCACATGTCCTAAAAACGTAACCTCCTTAAGCCAAAATTCACACTTGCTGAATTTGGAGTAGAGTTTCTTTTCCCTCAACACTTGCAACACAACTCGGAGGTGCTCATCGTGTTCTTTCTCAGACTTCGAATACACCAAGATATCGTCTATGAACACAATAACAAACCGGTCCAAATAGGGTTGGAAAACCCGGTTCATCATGTCCATAAACACGGCTGGGGCATTTGTCAATCCGAACGGCATTACCAAGAACTCATAATGCCCGTACCTTGTTCGAAAAGTCGTCTTATGTATATCAGCCTCCTTCACCTTAAGCTGATGATATCCAGACCTTAGATCTATCTTCGAGAAAACTGCGGCCCCCTTAAGCTTATCGAACAAGTCATCTATTCTTGGCAATGGATACTTGTTCTTGATGGTCAGCTTATTCAACTGACGATAATCTATGCACATGCGCATAGTTCCGTCCTTCTTCTTCACAAACAAGACCAGTGCTCCCCATGGAGACACACTAGGTCGAATAAATCCATGGTCTAGCAATTCTTGGATTTGAGCCTTGCACTCAACCAACTCCTTTGGTGCCATTCTGTACGGGGCAATTAACACAGGAGCTATACCCGCAGTAACTCAATTCTGAACTCCACTTCCCTATCAGGAGGTATTCTTGGTAATTCCTCCGGAAAGACATCCACCAACTCCCTTACCATTCTAACTCCACTAACTCCCCATTTGTTCATATCCAAAGCACTAACAAGAGCCAGAAATGCCTTACACCCTTTTCGTACCATCCTATCAGCCTTCAAAGCAGAAACTATGTTAGACAAGTAGTTCCTTCTTTCTCCTATCATAATTATCACCTCATCCTCTGGGGTCTTTAACTTCATTCGTTTAGCTATACAATCCAACACAGCCCGATGCTCCACTAGCCAGTCCATGCCAAGTATAAGATCAAATTCCCTGAAGGGTAATTCCATTAAGTCGGCAGGAAATATCGCTCCTTGAAGCTCCAAAGGTACTCTCCGAAACATCTTATTCACTACTACAGTTTGGCCTAATGGGCTTACTACAGTCATCTCCCTAACAGATAGTTTAGAGGCTATGCCTAGAGTTTCAACTACTCTACATGCAACATAGGAATGGGTAGAGCCCATATCAATCAAAACAAAGTAAGGCTTGCCAAATATAAGGAACATACCGGTTATGACGTCCGGTGCGTCTCCATCCTCCCTACGGTGAACTGCATACACCAAGCCCGACTGTCTTGCCTCTGTGTTACCAACACCTCTGCCAGGTGTTCCACGTCCTCTTTCAGCACCGTTTCCTCTACCATTCAGACCACGCCCTCGCTGAGGTTGCTGTCCACCTCTTCCAGCCTGATTAACACCCTGAGCTGTTGGTCGATTCCCATCTGGTCTCATAGGATAGTCCTTAATTATGTGATCCTTAGATCCACACTTAAAACATCCTCCCGTCTTTTTCCAACACTCACCCAAGTGCTTCATCCCACACTGATCACAAGTGCGATACTGCCCTCTTGTAGCAGATTACTGACCTCGCGGCCCATCAACTCTAGGCCCCTTTTGAATATTCCTAGATGCCTCAGACGATCCAAATCCTCTTTTCTGCCTATTCCGATCAGTGTTCTGCCTTACAGAGTCCTTAATTCCCTCGGCTACTTTAGCCTTCTCCACCAACACAGCAAACTCCCGCTCCTGTTACGGGGCTATCAATAACCTCAGGTCATCCCTCAATCCTTCCTCAAATCGGACACATCGCTCATGCTCTGTCGCCACTATCCCTCGAGCATACCGGCTCAACCTTAAGAATTCAGCCTCGTACTCAGCTACGGACTTGCTCCCTTGAACCAGCCCCAGAAAAGCCTTTCTCTGCGCTTCAATATAATGAGTGCCTTCATACTTCTTTTGGTATGCCGCCTTAGCATAATCCCAAGTGAGTTCCTCAGCTATAGCACCATCCCGAACCGTGAGCCACTATTGATATGACTCATCGCGGAGAAGCGACACCAACCCTTTCAGCGTTTCCTCATCAGTTAAATCGAGCTTACCCATAATTCGCTCAGTCGCCTCCCACCAATACTCAGTGGTACTGGGTGCCACACCAGATACACCATGAAACACTTCAGCTCTGTTGGCTCGGAGTCGCTCAGGTACCGACTTTTGAGCTCCCATGCCTCCACCTGCTCCAGCCACCCTTTCCAAGACCCGCAAGAGATCGCTGTGACATCTGCGTCATCCCGTCGATCCTCGATATTCCACATCAATGGCTGGCGGTGGTGGTGGCATTTCATTTTCAGATCCTTGACCCGATTTAACGGGCTCTGGCACAGTCATTCGGCCTCTACCACGGCCTCTCACGTTACGACCACGTCCCCTTGAATTCATACTTCCAATTTACATTTATCTGATTAAAGAATTTTATAGATTAGTTTTGTTCCACTGATTTATCACGAACAGTCTTATGTTTAATAATTTTAATAAGTAGTTCTTTTGATTTCATACACATACAGTCCCAATTCAGTCATTCAATCACATTTATGAACTTGCGTTCATTACAAAGAAATGTTGTAGTTGTCGTTGTTTGTTGTTTTCCACTACCCAGGGGTATTTTTGTAATTTTATCCTATAGGGGTATTTTGGTACTTTTTCAAATTAGGGCATTTGAAAATTTCGCAAAGTAGAAATTTTGGCATTTTTATAAAATTGAAATGCTTGGTAAGAAAATTTCAAGGGTAAAATGGTAATTTTATACACTAAGGGTATTTTTGTAATTTTATGAGCTAGGGGCATTTCGGTAATTTTTCACAAAATATGGTTTCTGGTGGCCTTTCAAAATAAGGGTATTTTTAAAGATTTCTAATTTGAGGGTACTTCGGTAATTTTCCTTACTGAGGGTATTTTGGTTTTTTTTTCAGGTTAGGGGTAATTTGGTCATTTTGCAAATCAGGGGTAATTTTGTAAATTTTCCAAATCAGGGTATCTTATTACTTGTAAAAAAAAATAGGGTTTTTGGATATTTGTAAGGTAAGAGAAACTTGATAAAAACTGTGGGTAGTTTGGAAATTTTATGAACCAAGGGCATTTTAGTAATAATTTTTTTCCAACCAGGGGTAATTAGGTCATTTTAGTAAATCGAGAATATTTTGGAAAATTTTCAGAATGGTTTCCCCTACACATCAAAGGGATAATTTGGTGGTTTTTAAAACTAGGGTTTTTTATAAGAATATGGCTAGTCCCTTTCGGGTTTTAGTTATTAGATTTAGCTTGTGGCTGAGTCCTCTTGGTTAGGGTGAACCATTACTACGCACCAGGAAAGATTTGAGTGGGTAGGAGGTGAGTCACTAGGACTGCTTAAATACCAAGCTCCCACTGAAACCAATCCTAGACATGCGCACAACGGTTGCCACACCCTAACCCAGCGACTTAGACACAGGTTTGTTTAATTGGGCATTAAAGTTTTATGTCATTCTCATGTTGGGGTAAACTAGTCCTAGGGTTTAATTCCTAGTCCACTAATCTACGTCCTTATATATTCCCACGTACAATTCACCGAAGAGTTGGGAGTACTTACCTGGTGGACTTCGGGCCGGAGACTCAGGTGCCATGCTAGAAAACCTACTCATTTCTTAGTAAAACCCATTTTCAAAAGAAGGAAAACATTTTGGGCCCTAAAAGCCCTCAAGGCCGAGTTTTGAACTGGGCTCTGATACCAAGCTGAAACACCCCAAACCCAGCCCACAAGCCCTGACCGGATCTGGCATGCTTCTAGGAAAAACCATTCGAATATTATTTGAATCTTTGCTAAAATTTTTTGTGTTTTTGAAAACAGTTGATTTGGGTTCAAGTTGAAAATATAGAAATTTTTCAAAGATTTTGTTTTGTTAAAAGTTCGTGGTATATTTCAAGACCATGAGTTACCGGTAAAAGTCATGTCTTTAAAGTTTGTTAATTAAATTGAAAATCATTTGTATTTTAAATGTCAAAATATTTTTCATTTATTATTAAGAAAATTTGCTTACTTTAATTTGATAAGTATCGTGCCATAATAAAATAATTTAAGTGCATGCATGAGCAGTTCATACTATAGCCTTATTACATCAAAAATAAACCTAAAATAAAATTTAAAGTATTTAAATAAAATAAAATGTCCAACTAATAAAATTAAATTTGAGCATGGTCACCACTAAGCTCCCGCCGGCTTGGTCCATTCTCGAGCGTCACTGAAAAATATTCCCACAACGGGTGAGTCAAATGCAGACTCAATGTGCACAACCAACACTAAGTCCCAACATGTATGGCATATCAAATCATACATATTCATATAGCATTTAAATAAAATGATGCAATCCGAACCCAAACCTAGATGCCATCCGCTACACATCACCCGTACCAGCCATCACACCGTGGGGACTACTAAGTCAACCCTCCATCCGCTACACACCATCGAAGGCAGTCGCTGCAGTCGACGTGCTCATCGCCCTTATAATTTCGTGGCATAGCCACCAGATAAATATTCGTGACATAAGTCACCACATTCAGATATTGTGACGTAAGTCACCACATTCGAATATTGTGACATAAGTCACCACATTCAGATATTGGGGTATAAAACCACCAATTCACTTCCCCTTTACATATCACCCATATGCCCCATGTCATACAAAACATGCAAATATTATGCCTTATGCTTTATTCATATTCTTATAGTTGGACTTATGTGCCATAACAGATATTATACAATATACTCATAGTAGAAGTAGGAAAACGTACCTGAGTACTTCGTACTATTACATGGTACCTTAGCCATAATCTTACGCTTTTATATTAACACATATAGTAAATTAAAGCCGTAAATCTATCAAGATTTAGTGCGGGGTACACATCTAATTTACTTAGCGCTTTATTGAAATCTCGAAAATCCCGATCTAAAGCTCTAGATCTTAGTTCCTATATTCGGTCATTGTTAGACATATTAGCAAAAACCGATTCGGCCATATAACCAAATCCCGAAGGAAATGTAATCTAAATCTTACCTTGCTTACCGATTTGAGTACTTCTCAAATCCCGAAAACTTTATGATACTTCTTTCTTGTAATTGGCCAACACTAGTTCACTAGACTTGGTTAGTTTCAGCTTTTGAACAAATGTGAAATAGATCTTAAATCACCAAATAAGCCTTGGCCGATTACATATGTCCACTTACCTTGCGATTCTTAAAATCCCAAAACTGCACTTGCTTCCTGAAATTATCGAGATCCCTACTAAACCATTGTTAGAATTGGCTTCAATTTTAAACTCATGAGAAGTGTCTTATGGCCGAATACTACACAGGCTTACCTTGAACCCTTCAAATCCCGAGAGGCTCCTTTACTGCTCCCTAACGTTCGCTACACACAAAAAGAACACATCACTATGGCCTTACACACTTTCGGCTATCCCTAAAACCAAGGTCAAACATTTGGTTTCGGCACACTAAAAGAAAGAGAAAGAATAATGAAAGAACACTCACCACTGTACGTTGCTTACCCCTAATGATCAACTTCCCGAATCACCCTCCTAGGTTCGGCCACAACCAAGAAATAGAGTTATATCTCCCACTTTCGGCTTTGAAGAGAACAAAAGAAGAAAAGAAGTGATAAGGGGGTTCCAAATAAATATTTGGCTATGGCTCAATAAATGGTGATTGCACATTCGGCTAACACAAAGAACAGGTTTGGAGTTGGAGAAAAGAAGAATAGAGAAGGCTTAGGAGAATTCGGCCTTAAGGATGTGTGAAGAAGAAAAAGATGTGAAAGAAAGAAAATAAGTGCATCTAACTTTCGGCTTTTGTCAAAGAGAAAAATAAGGTGCAAATTCGGCAATAACCAAGATGAAAAGAAAGGTTTTGGAAAGAGAAAATTTAACACACCCACTAAAGCTAAATTTTGGCACACATTAACACCATATTCAAACCGAAAATGCCACCCCCTTAGAGTCCAATATTTGACCACCACATTCCCTCTTATCATATCCCATTTTCTTCTCCTATTTTCTCTTTTCAGCACTCATTCAAAATAAATTGAAAAAGTCCAACCTTTATCTCTTCTCTTCTAGCCGAAAAAAATAAAACCAACCTTATCTCATCCTTTAAAGTCCCAATTTGCCGTCCAACTCCTTCCCCCCTCTTATGACGCCAATATGCAAAATAAAATAGCACTCCACGCTGCCAACATGACTCAAACCTCCTCCCTACTCCCTTGCCTGAGGCTTCACATACCAAGGCCCTAAGTGGCGCCTCCAAGCTACTCTACCAAGCCCAATTTCATGTCCAAAAACTCCTACAATTTTCCTTAAGGCCTCCTCAGCCTAGCTTCCCCTTTTTAGATTTAAAATCTAATAATTTCTAAGGCACTCTCCTATTTTCTAAAGTTCACAAAATTCATACAACACATTCTTAACACACAAAGCCATGCTATTTCATATTATTAAGCAAAAATGCATAAGCCATAATCCGGGATATTACATGTGGCCTACGCCTCGAGATAGGTTAAGCCACATGAGCATAACTATCCAACCCATGATCTCAAACTTGATGCTGTGGTTTTTGCCCTCAAGATTTGGATGCACTACCTTTATGGTGAGAAGTGTATTATTTACATGGATCACAAGAGTCTTAAGCATTTCCTCACCCAAAGGAAGTTGAACTTGAGACAAATGAGGTGATTGAGCTACTAAAGGACTACGATTGTACCATTGAGTACTGTAAACGGAAAAATATATAGGATTTTTCCTATGTAATTTATCACCTTTTTACTTAAATCCATTGTTAAAACTAAGTAATTGTTTAATAAATTAATGAAATATGTGAAAATATTAAATTAGGACATAGAAATTATTAAGATGTGATTTTATGCTTTATTATATAGTTTTCATGCAATAAATGGCTTATTTTATATTAATTTGAATATATTATATTTTTAACACATAAAGTGGGCCATGTATGATTATATTAAATAATAAAATATAAAATTATATTTAATAATTCACTTTAAAATATTTCATTAATAATTTGGGTTTTAATTAATTAATAAAATTGGATAAATTTTATTCTTTGGTCCTCTAACTTGTTGATTTATTCTAGACAGGTCTGATAGCTTTCTGGATTACAAACCCATCCAAATTGGAGACCAAGTCAACCTAATATTCGGCTACACATGGCTGTCCATTTAAACCATTATTTGGTTTAATTACACAATGTCCTTGCAATGTTGAAGAAATTAGATATTTTCCTGAAGATTTACGATAGACTGAGTCTCAGTCCAGAGTTGTATTGCATCCAAAATTTCTTAAAAATCAAGCAAAAAGCATGTCAAAAGCCACGAAGCATGGCCGACAAAAATTTGAAGAGATTTTAGAAGGTTAACCTTCACTATTTTAGCAAACTAGCCCCCTCTCCTCAACAAAAATAAGACTCTCTCATTTCCTCATTCATCCATCAAGCATCCCTCAATCATTCTTATCATTCATCATTCTCTCTTCTCACCAAATTCTCTTAACCTTTTCCATTCCCATGCATAGCATCATCTCTTCATAAAGATTTTGGCAGTTAAGCCTGTAACACCCCTTACCCGTGTTCGACACCAGAACAGGGTACGAGGCATTACCGAAAAATAACACAAACATTCATACAGAACTGGGCCATAAAATTTCTGTCAATTTAAAATTTTCCATATTCAATCATAAAGTCCCTAAAATGGGCCTACAAGGCCCAAAACATACTTTGGGAATCGTCCAGGACCAAATCGAGAACTTTAGAAAAATTTAGAAAATTTACATAAAAACTGGGCACACGCCCGTGTGGGCAGGCTGTGTGGTCGCACACACCCATGTCCCCAGCCCGTGTAGATTTATTTTTTCATTTCGAACCTATAGGGGTTTTCGCACGGCCAAGCACATGTCCGTGTCCTAGGCCGTGTCCTTCACACGGTCGAGACACACACCAGTGTCTCTGCCCATGTACAAAAACCTAGGTATTTTGTTTATGATGTCAGCTCACATTTTAGGTCTCATGGGCAAGGTACATGCCCGTGTGTTAGCCGATGTGACGAACTTAATTTCTTCCAAATTAGGTGCAGGGGACACACGGCCAGGCTACACGCCCATGGGGCGTACCGTGTGTCACACACGGCCTAGACACATGCCTATGTGTCTACCTGTGTGGACAATTATAAGGCTATTTACCAAGCCTTTTGCCACCCTGAAAAGCATCCACAATTATACCATTTCTAACCAAACTTAACATGCTATTATTAGACATCTAATTGTCCATATTAAGAGCATTCATGCACCATTTAACAACCATACTCATCATGTATAACCACACTTATACTTAGCCATCACACATGCACCTACACAACCATTCACATGTCACACTTTCCACACTTCAATTTCATGCGATCATTCATTCCCACTTAGGCAAGCAAACTCATTCATGAAAGGCCTCATCATAGATTTATAGCACAACAAAAATTAGCCACATAACATGGCCTTATACAAAATGATAAATCAAATAACATATACCACATTCTTGGACAAACAATTATGACACTTAAAAAATAACCAAATTCCTATATATGCCATAATTCATTGTAAATCTCAATATACCAAATTGTGTGGATAGTGTGGATGATCCTCCAACGATCTCCGTATCCTGAGCTGGCTTGGCAACACTATAAAACAAGGGAAAAGAGAAGGTAGTAAGCTTTCAACTTAGTAAGCCTTGTACACTTATGCTAGCTACTGGCTTATTTACACGGCGACTAGGCATGCTCGTGTGTCATGACCATGTACACTTAAGTTAGCTACTGATTTATTCACACGGCTTCCTAGCATGTCCATGTGCCATAGCCGTGTAGGCAAAACAAACCACTTGCAAGGCCAAATTGCCACCCCACAAAGGTCAATCCCTACAAGCAAATTACCAATTCATTTCATACACACTTGACATCCAAAAACATGTCAAACAATCAACATATCTTCATATTCAAACTTATTTCCAATCATACTACTTTGCCCAACTAAAATCACATATACATTCAAACATGATTCATCCACATTTACCTTTCATATAACCATTTCTTTTCTCAAACATGCATTCTCATAATATATTCATATGCTTATCATAGCTTGACCATTTCACTGCTACCAAGCCATAACAAATCATACATCATATAACATATTCATTCATGCATATTAACAACATTTATCTAGCCACATCTCATGGCTAATTTTATTCATCTCAAACATAACTCAAAGTGACTAGCCTATACATGGCATATCTAGCTATATAAAAATTTTAAAATTACCAAAATGAGTTTGAGTAGTGTGATGACGATCCTTGATGGTCCCCGAGCCTTTAGTAGATTTAACGATCTATAAAACAGAGCAAACACACACATAGAGTAAGCTTTCAAAAGCTTAGTAAGCCATATACAAATGAACTTAGCATAAAATGCACAGAACCATATTGATACAATGACATTAATGGTTCTCATAGCAAATTCATCACATATATTTCTTTGTCTCGTTTACTTAGCCATATCTTACCACATTCTTCGACTCAAATGTCACATATACACATAGCTCTTTTAAGTATCTCTTCACATATCATTCTATCAATTCATTTCACATATCCTTCTTAGTAAGTTCATGTGGATACTTACCTTTCATACACACTTAGAGTACATATCAAACGTACCTGATACGGATATACAGATTACATAGTTATTCGTTTCTCATATTTTCTCATTGAACCATTCAAAATTAAATAGGATACTTGGAGTGCTCGGATTAGTCGTACAATGCCAATGTCCCAGTCGAGGCCTTACATGTATCCAAATATCGATGCCACTATCCCAGATAGGGTCTTACACGAATCAAATACGATGCCAATGTCCCCTACATGGTCTTACACGTAAATCTCATATCGATGCCAACGTCCCATACGTGGTCTTAAATGATATCACATAACAAACACCTATGTCATGACATATACTATCCCATCTATTCCTAGGTTCGAACGTGACTTCTTGGACATTGTCACTATATCAATTTTATTCAAGAATTCTTCTATACATCATCTCATATCCATTCATCATTATCAATAGTCATAAGAACATAAATAATTCAATACAAATAAATTTATTTGTATATTGACTTACCTCGGATTCGGATATTCATTCGGACTCAATTATTCGACTACTTTCGCTTTCCCGCAATCTAAGTCTGTTTTCTTTGATTCTTGATCTATATATATTCAAATTTAACCCTTTTATTCACTAATTCATCTAATTCAATCCAAATACACACATTTAGGGCAACTTGCAAATTAACCCTCACATTTGCACATTTTATCAATTTAGTCCATTTTTCACAAAATTACAAATTACAATAAATCACTAAATACCCATGCTTAGCTGAATTCACACGAAGCTCATATTAATCCATACATTTCATTTATTTCACAATTTAGTCCCTCAAAATGCTATTTTCACAATTTAGCCCTAATTAGCTAAATTCATCAAAAATTCAAGAACAAAACATGTTTATTAAACACATATATTTCATTTAACACCAATACTCATCACAATGCTCACCATTTCATCAATGGCACATTTCATAAACATCATTAATTCTTCAAATTACAACATGGGCCTGATAGTAGATTAAGCAACAATCTCAAAAACATAAAAATCATCAAAAACCATAGTCAAAACATACCTTAATTTGGATCAAAAGCTAGTCGAATATAAAAGAACTCAAACCCTTTTTCCTATTCCTATTTTTGGTGATGAAGTAAAAAGATGATGGAATTTGGCCTTTTGATTTTGATTAATAAACTTCGATTTATCTATTTACCTATTTGGCCTTTTAATAAACATTTAATAACATATGAACATTAAAGGCATACTTGTCCAACTAATATCCACTATCTTAAAAGTGGTTTAATTGCTTCATAAGGCCACAACATTCAAAAGCCACAACATGTAGTTGCTATAACAAATAGCATACAAATTTTGCATTCAATGTAATTCAATCCTTTTATCAGATTCAGCATACAGACGAACAAATTAACTTACGAAACTTTATCACATATCAAAAGCACAGAAAATAATATCAAAAAATTTCACTGACTCAGATTTGTGGTCCTGAAACCACTGTTCTGATTACGGTCTAAATCAGACTATTATAATTCTCCCCCTTATGGATTTTCATCCTCGAAAATATTATCGTTAATCGGATTCAGATATTGCTGTCTCATTGAATCTTCAGGCTCCCACGTAGCCTCTTCTATTCTGTGTAGATGCCATAACACTTTTACTAACAGAATTTTCTTGATTCTCTATTCTTTCACTTCACGAGCTAAGATATGGATCGGTTCCTCTTCATAAGTCATATCGGATTTGATTTCAATCTCAGATGGGGTTATCACATGTGACGGATCAGATCTATACTGACGGAGCATTGACACGTGAAATAAATTATCTATCTTTTCTAGTTTGAAGCGCAGCACTAATTTGTATGCAACAAGCCCAACACATTCGATAATCTTATACGTTCTGATGAATCTCAGACTCAACTTGCCTTTATGTTTGAATCGAAGTACTTTCTTTCATGGAGACACTTTCAGAATCTGTAGTATCCCGGGTTAAGGGCTATTTTGTTTTGGCATTTGTTTGCATGTTAAAGGCTTGCTATGTTGTTGTTTGTGTGGCTTCGGGGCTTAGTTGTAGGCTAGGAGTGAGCCCAGTAGGTGGGAAAATTTTAGTTTTGGGCTTTATGTGATAGGAGTCAAGGAGCTGGGTCTTTTATATTTTAATTGGTGTTCTTGAGCACAAGTGAGGAGCTAGCAAAGTGGCAAAGCATGCGCCACTTAGAGCTTGTGTGTGGCGTCAAGTGCAAGGGAGGAGGTCCTGAGTTCAAGCTGCGAAAATTCGACAATTTTTGTCCCATTTTGACGGCATGGAGGGGAGCAGTTGTAGGCAGTTCAAACTCTGCCTTGGACTAAGTCTTCCTATTTGAATGGTGGGTAGAGAGCAAATTGTGGAGGAAGACTTGGTCAAGGTAATTTGAATTGGTGGCTTGGGAGTGTTTGGGGAAGGTTGGCGATTTTGGGGAGTGTTTGGGGAGTTTGGCGGTTGGTAAGTGTTGTGAGAGAGTGGGAGGCGCTAATTTTGGCATTTGGTAAGTGGGCATTTTAGGTCATAGGGATATAAATTAAGCTCTTTCATTTTGTCAAAAAGAGCCGATTTTCTTTGTGTCAAGCTAGCAAAAACTTCAAAATACTCCTCTATTTTTCTCCTTCAACCGAATGTCCAAGTAGCTTTTGCCAAAACTTCCTTTCATCTCTTGAGTTGGTGTGTGTGTGTGTAGAGTGGTTGCTCTTTTCTTCTCATTTTCTTTTGGGTAAACCGGCTAGCTTCTCATACCTTCTTTTTTTTCCTGCTCATATTTTTCTTCTCTTGGAACCATTGTGTCAAACTTGTAACCTTTCTTTTCTCCATTTCTTGTGAACCGTAATTAGTCCCTCTCTCCTTCTTGACCAAACACCATCCTCCAAAAACTCCATTCTCCATCCTCTTTTTTTTAAACCGAAAGCACCACCCCTTTCATCACCTTTTATTTTCTTTCTCTTCCTAAACTTGTTAGCCGTTGTCACCATTTGTGTTACCCATTTCTCTCAAGCCGAAACTCAACTTGTCCCTTCAAACCTCTTATTCCTTCTCTCTAACCCCCATTGTCACAACTTCTGTTTCTTTTCAGCCTACTCTCCCTTTTTCTTCCCACACAAAGACGTGCATCGGGTGTGTTTCAATCGAGTTGAGGAAGGTAGGTTTTGGCCGAAAGGTCATCTTTTTCCCCCTGTTTGTTGTTGATTTTGGGTTGGTTAAACCGATGTTGATTGGTTGAAAGGAGTTAACTTGTTTGATTAAACATTTCGTATAGGGCCTTTGGATCTCGAAAGCAAGCAAGTGGAGTTTAAACGTTGGGTAAGTGGTGTTAAGAGATTGTTTTAATGGTTTTCTTTAGAGTTGTTAAGTCAAAGATTTATGAGACTAATGGTTTGTGTATTAGAGGGGAGGCCGATTATCAGAAGGAACCAGTGTTGGTTCGGGTTTGGTTGGAAACCGAACCATTTGCAAAGGTAAGGGTTAATCGATATACCCTTTGGTTTAAATGGTTTTGGCTGAATGGTTTAAGTGTTAATCCCTTGTTGGCCGATTGTAGGATCAGGGTTGTCGAGGTGATCAAGGGACGTAGACTGATTCTTAGGATTTAACCTTCGCTATTTCGTGTGTAAACTAACACACTTTCTTAACTAAGTAATGTGATAACCTGGTTGTGTAAATGAAACAGAGTGTGGTTGACTGATTTGGTACCCATTGAGGTATGGATACGGATTCGTAAGTCCGTTTCATTATGAGATATGTGATGATATGTGATATCATGATTATTGATGTATATACGTTGAGATGCCATATTAATCATGTGAGCATGATAGCATGATTGCACGATTTTGCATTTAGTATGATATGCTAATGGGTGATATGAGAGGAGGGGGTATGATATCCGTGTCTTTGGGACTTTGTGTCTTTGGGACACCGAGGTTTGGCACCTCCAAAGTGGTTTGGTACCACATATTTTGTGACTTTGGGTCACCAGAGGTTTGGCACCTCGGCCTCTCCCCAAGTGGCTTAGTACCACGGTGGGTTGGCCCCACGCTTGATTATACTGGATTGACGCCGGTGATTTGGTATCACACGATGGGTTGGCCCCATCATCGGATTTGGATCATGCGGTCACGGTGATTTGGTATCACACTTGTGTCTTTGGGACACCGTAAGTTTGGCACCTCATTGCGACTCGTCCCTCGTGGTTTGACACCACCGTGGGTTGGCCCCACTTATGAGATACTGGATTGTCGCTAGTGATTTGGTATCACACGATGGGTTGGCCCCATCATTAGATTATTCGTGACTTCGGGTCAGCAGTGGTTTGGCACCACCAGTGGTTTGGTACCACACGGGGTAGAAAAGGTGATATGGATGGTTAGGATCGGGTGCATTACTTGCATTACTTTGTTATGATGTGTGTTGGCATGTTATATCGGGAGAGGGTTTTACACCGAGTCTTGACTCACTCTCTCCTTTGACATTTCAGTGACACTTAGACACGGACATGGAGCCGTGGATGGACTCGAGGTGCTTATGCCATGCTTAAATAAGGATTTGCTCGGACTTTTTATGAATTTGGTACTTAAGCATATTTATTACTATTTGGTTTATTTGGGTTTGTAAATGGCCTCTTAAAATTACATTTTGCTATGTTTATGCTTAAAGTAGATTTTAATATGCCTTAACAAAATAATTGGGTTAAAATGTGCTAAAACTTGGAAAGACAACGATTTCAAAACTACAAAAGCGATATTTTTAAACTAAACCATCTGGTAACACACTATAATTTGGGATAAAGTGAACTCAAATGTTTTCTAACTTAAACACGATTTTCTACTAAGTCAAAATGTTTTAGTAATAATAAGAAACAACTTAAACTTCTAAAGGAGATAAACTTGTTTTACCTACACATCTGATTGAGTTTTCAAAATTTCCGGGTTTTCAAATACATCATCAGATTTTAATCAAGCCTACTCGAGTTTTTTTTCAAATACACAAACTTCGCGAAGTGTTTTCATCAAACATCTAAACTTAAACCTACTTTCTCAAGATTCCTTTTTCCCTGTAACATACCAGATTCGGTCGTGGTGAGTTGACCGGGTTTGGGGTGTTATAGAATCACTTTGTTACCAATCTCAAATTCAGTCTATTTTCATTTCAAGTCCACATAAGACTTTTGACGTTCAGATGCTGATTTCAGGCTATCACGAATTTCTTTTACTTTATGTTCAGTTTCTTTTATCAAATCAACCCCGTGTAGCTTATTTTCACTGAGCTCGATCCAATACAGAGTGTACGACATTTGCGTCCATACAAAGCTTCATATGGTGCCATTTTAACGCTCGACTGAAAACTGTTGTTGTACGCAAATTCAATCAATGAAAAATATTGTTCCACAAACCATTAAACTCAAGGATGAAGCATCTCAACATGTCCTCGAGAATCTGAATAATTCGTTCAGACTGATCATCCGTTTGTGGATGAAAAGCTGTACTAAAATGTAATTTCATACCCAAAGCTTCTTGTAATTTCTTCTAGAACCGTGATGTAAACCTCAGATCTCTGTCAAACACAATGGATAGTGGCACCTCGTGTAATCTCACAATATCAAAAATGTAAAGCTCAGCTAACTTATCAAGTGAATAATCCGATCTCACTGAAATAAATTGGGCGAATTTCGTCAATCGATCAACTACAACCCAAATTGCATCTTTCTTTCTCGAAGTCAAAGGCAATCCCGAAACAAAATCCATTGTCACTCTATTCCATTTCCATTCGATAATCAGAATTGGTTGTAACAAACCAAAAAGAACCTGATGTTCGGCTTTTAATTGCTGACAGACTAGACATTTCGACACAAAGTAAGATATATCTCGTTTCATACTAGACCACCAATAATATTGTTTCATATCATGGTACATCTTTGTACTTCCCGGATGAACAGATAGACGATTGTTATGTGCTCCATTCAAAATCAACTAAATCAATTCTGGATTTCTCGGAACACAAATTCAATCTCAGAATCTTAAGCGATCATCATCATCAACTTAAAATTGATTCGAGTTTGACTCACACTGAGTTTATTTCGCTATTATTTCATTATCAACTTTCTGAGCATCACAAATCTGATGTAAAAACAACGATTTTGCTTTCAATTCAGCTATCATTGAACTATCATTAGACAAATCTAATTAAGCATTCAAAGCACGTAGTACAAATAATGATTTCCTACCAGTGCATCAGTAATGACATTTGCTTTACCCGGATGATAATCAATTACAAGTTCATAATCTTTCAATACCTCTAACCATCTTCTCTATCGCAAGTTCAAATCTTTTTGAGTTATCATATATTTTAGACTTTTATGATCTGAAAACATGTGGCATTTTTCACCAAAAAGATAATGTCGCCAAATCTTTAATGTGAACACAATCACAATTAGCTCAAGATCATGTGTTTGATAATTCTTTTCATGCGGTTTCAATTGTCTCAAAGCATAAGCTATTACTTTGCCTTCTTGCATCAAATCACATCCCAGACCATTTAACAAAGCATCACTGTATATCACAAATTCTTTACCCAATTCTGGCTGTACTAAAACTAGAGCTTCAATCAAAAGGGCTTTTAATTGATCAAAACTTTTCTGACATTTATCAGACCATTCAAATCTAACATCTTTCTAAAGTAATCTAATCAACGGAGTTGCTATCATTGAAAAGCCTTTTACAAACCAACAATAATAACCAACAAGTCTAAGAAAACTGTGAACTTCAGACACATTCTTCGGAGGCTTCCATTCCAGAATAGGAGAAACTTTACTCAGATCAACTCGTATTCTAGAGGCTAATACAATATGTCCCAGACAATTGAGTTCACGCAACCAGAATTCACATTTGGTGAATTTTGCATACAATTGTTTTTCTCTCAGAGTTTGCAACACAATCCTCAGATGCTCGACATGCTTAGTCTCATCCAATGAATAAATCAAAATGTCGTCAATGAATACAACAACAAATCGATCTAAGTACGGTCTAAAAATTATGTTTATCAGATCCATAAAAATAGCAGGAGCATTCGTTAGTTTGAAAGGCATAACTAAAAACTCATAATGGTCGAACCTCATTCTGAAAGCAGTTTTTGGAATGTCTGAGTCTTTTACCCTCAACTGGTAGTAACCAGATGCCAGATCTATCTTTAAAAACATAGTGGCTCCTTTTAGCTGATCAAACAAATCGTCAATCCTGGGCAATGGATATTGGTTCTTTATGGTCACTTTGTTCAACTAACGATACTCAATACACATTCTCATCGTGCCATCTTTCTTTTTCACAAACAGAACGGGAGCACCCCAAGGTGAGAAACTCAGTCTAGCGAATCCTTTGTCAGTCAACTCTTATAGCTGTGACTTTAACTCTTTCAACTCTGTTGGTGCCATTCTATACGGAGCTACCAAAATAGGTGTAGTATTAGGCAACAGATCTATACCAAATTCAACTTCACGTATCGGAGGTAATCCCGACAATTCTTCAGAAATGTATCAGAAAACTCACATACAATTGGCACTGATTCAACTTTCCTTTCAGATACTTTCAAATCAATCACATGACCAAAATAAGCTTTGTATCCCTTTTTCACATAACTCTGAGCTTTCAATAAAGATATCACAGCATGTAATCCATTCAAATCATTAGACTCAACCTAACTATTTCAACATCCGGACATCTTAAATCAATAGTCATTCTTTTACAATTCACAACAGCATCATGTAATGTCAGCCAGTCCATGCCTAGAATGATATCAAACTCATCAAATTGCAAAAGCATCAAATCAGCAGGGAAACAGATATCTCGAAACATTAATAGATAGTTCTTCCATTCTTTGTCAACCAAGATACTTTTACCTAAGGGTTTCGATACTTTTATAACAAACTCAGTAGACTCTATAGGTAAAGTATTAGTGGATACTAAGTTCATACATATATACGAATGAGTAGAACCAAGGTCTATCAATGCAACCACGAAGTATCATAAAGTTTAAAAGTACCAGTTATAACATTGGGAGATGAAGCTTCCTTACGAGCTCGTAAAGCATACGCTCTGGCATGTGCTCTAACTTTGAATCTCACAATAGTATCTCTCGAAGTTCTTTGACTACCACTGACATTTCTTGCATTTTTTTGAAGGTCTACCTCTCACTGGAGCATTAACAGATCTCAGATTCTGAACAATCTCTGGCTCAACAGACTCTGGACAGTCACGAATAAAATGATTTAATGATCCACTTCTAAAGTAGGCTCGATCATTTAATCTACAACTTCCCGGATGCCTTTTACCATAATGTTTACATTCAAGTTTATTAGATCGAGCATTTCCAACACTTGCTATTGAAGTTGCTGGAGCTTTGGAGCTCATTTGTGATCTAGCTTGATCTCTATTCGAATGTCCCATATTAACTCTCAACGGCTTTGTTCATCTCTGAATTTCTTCGAAGCATACTGAAAAGATTTACTCAAAAATCTTTTTCCACCTCTCTAGCTTCAGACTCATCTTTTCTTTTGTCTTTCCCGAGTGCCTTAGCTCTGCACGCTCGACCAACAAGCACAACAAACTCTTTTATCTCTAAAATCTCGACTACCAAGAAGATATCTTCATTAAGCCCATCTTCAAATCTTTTACACATTATTGTCTCGGTGGATACACATTCACGAGCATACTGACTCAGTCTCACGAACTCTCGTTCTTATTCCATAACATTCATACGGCCCTGTTTCAGTTCTAGAAGTTCCTTTCTTTTCTGATCAATGAATCTTTCACTGGTATATTTCTTTCGAAACTCATACTGGAAGAAATCCCATGTAACCCTTTCATTCGGAACAACAGAAATCAGAGTTTTTCACCACTAATAATCTGCATCTCGTAGCAGTGAAACAACACATTTAATTCTTTCTTTCAGAGTCAAGGAAATCTCATCAAATACATGGTTAGCATTTTCTAACCAGAACTCGGCTTTCTTGGCATCGTCATTGCTGGTAGCCCTAAACTCTTCAGCCCCATACTTACGGATTTTGTGAACCGGAGGCTTGTTCAATAGATTTGGATTCATAGTCGGAGGCATAGCAAATGTATGAGGGGGATTAAGCGGGGGCAAAGGTTGTGAAACAGCCGAATTATTTCTCATAAATTAAGTGAACCATTCACTCATCATCTGGAAGAATGCTTCTTTAGCTTCTCCCTCTTGACCGCTCGTAGCCGGTCTCGATTCAGATGGCACTATCCTTTGCGAGAGCGGGCGCATTGCTTTCTACATCACCAGCTATGGCTCTTTTGAGATCCATTACTATACGGTAAACACATTTTATAAGTCAAGATTAAGCACACTATCATAGTTCATATTATGGCATGTATAGCTAGACTCAGACACGCTACGTTAGTTTGAGAATGGCTAAACCGTAGCTCTAATACCAACCAAATGTAACACCCCTAACCCATATCCCTCGTCGAATTAGGGTTAAAGGCATTACCAAATAGATCAAAAACTTTTACAGACATTTCATATTACAATTCACCAATCACAATAAAAGTGTCCCTTTTTATAGGTCAACGAGACCTTAATCATGCTTTAGAATATGGTCGGAACTAAATCGAATGCATATAAGATTTCTCAAAAATTTAAAACTTTACTAAATTATAGAGGCCACACGCCCATGTGGGCAGGCCGTTTGCATTCCACAGCTACCAGACACACCCATGTGTCTTGGCCGTGCCAAAACAAAGCTTATATACTGACTTATCCACACGGGCACCAAACATGCCCGTGTACACTTATGCAAGCTACTGACTTATTCACACGGCTACTAGGTATGCCCGTGTTCCATGGATGTGTACACTTAGGTTAGCTACTAATTTGTTCACACGGCTTCCTAGCATGCCCATGTGCCACAGCCATATAGCAAAACAAGCCACTTGCAATGCCAAATTGCCACCCACACAAGGGTCAATCCCTACAAGCAAAGTACCAATTCATTTCATATACACTTGACATCCAAAAACATGTCAAACAATCAACATATCTTCATATTCAAACCCATTTCCAATCATACTACTTTACCCTACTAAAATCACATATACATTCAAACATGATTTATCCACATTTACCTTTCATATAACCATTTATTTTCTCAAACATACATTCTCATAATACATTCATATGCTTATCATAGCTTGACCATTTCATTAGCTACCAAGCCATAACAAATCATGCATCATATAACATATTCACTCATGCATATTACCAACATTTATCTAGCCACATCTAATGGCTAATTTTATACATCTCAAACATAACTCAAAGTGACTAGTCTATACATGCCATATCTAGCTATATACACATTTCAGAAATACCAAAATGAGTTTGAGTAGTGTGATGACGATCCTTAAAGGTCCTCGAGCCTTCTGTAGATTTGACGATCTATAAAATAGAGCAAACACACACAAAGAGTAAGCTTTCAAAAGCTTAGTAAGACATATAAAAATAAACTTTGCATAAAATGCACATAACCATATTGATACAATGACATTAATGATTCTCATAGCAAATTCATCACATATATTTCTTTGGCTCATTTACTTAGCCATATCTTACCACGTTCTTTAACTCAAATGTCACATATACACATTGCTCTTTTAAGCATCTCTTCACATATCATTCTATCATTTCATTTCACATATCCATCTTAGTAAGTTCATGTAGATACTTACCTTTCATACACACTTAGTGTACATATCAAACGTACCTGATTCGGATATACAGATTACATAGTTGTTCATATCTCAGATTTTCCCATTGAACCGTTCGAAATCTAATAGGATACTCGGAGTGCTCGGATTAGTTGTACAATGCCAACATCCAAGATGAGGTCTTGCATGTATCCAGATATCGATGCCACTATCCCAGATAGGGTCTTACACGGATGAAATACGATGCCAATGTCCCCGACATGGTCTTACACGTAAATATTATATCGATGCCAATGTCCTAGACGTGGTCTTACACAAAATCTCAAATCAATGCCAATGTCCCAGATGTAGTCTTACATGATATCACATAGCAAACACCTTTGTCATGACATAAACTACCCTATCTATTCTTTGGTTCAAACGGGACTTCTCGGGCATTGTCACTATATCAATTCTATCTCAGAATTCTTGTATACATCATCACATATGCATTAATCATTATCAATAGTCATAAGAACATACATAATTCAATACAAATACATTTATTTGTATATTGACTTACCTCGGATTCGGATATTTGTTCGGATTCGATTATTCAACTACTTTCACTTTCCTGCGATCTAAGTCCGTTTTCTTCGGTTCTTGATCTATACATATTCAAATTTAACCCTTTTATTCACTAATTCATCTAATTCAATCCAAATATACACATTTAGGGCAATTTGCAAATTAACCCTCACATTTGCATATTTTATAAACTTAGTCCATTTTTCACAAAATCACAAATTACACTAAATCACTAAATACCCATGCTTAGCCGAGTTCACACTAAGCTCATATTAATCCATACATTTCATTTATTTCACAATTTAGTCCCTAAAAATGCTATTTTCACAATTTAGCCCTAATTAGCTAAATTCATCAAAAAGTCAAGAACAAAACATGTTCATTAAACACATATATTTCATTTAACATCAACATTCATCACAAAGCTCACCATTTCATCAATGGCACATTTCATAAACATCATTAATTCTTCAAATTACAACATTGACTTGATAGTAGACTAAGCAACAATCTCAAAAACATAAAAATCATCAAAACCATAGTCAAAACACACCTTAATTTGGATCAAAAGCTAGCCGAATATAAAAGAACTCAAACCTTTCTTCTCTATTCCTATTTTTGGTGATGAAGTAAAAAGATGATGGGATTTGGCCTTTTGATTTGGATTAATAAACTTTGATTTATTAATTTACCCATTTGGCCTTTTAATAAACATTTAATAACATATGAACATTAGGGGCATACTTGTCCAACTAATATCCACTATCTTAAAAGTGGTTTAATTGCTTCATAAGGCCACAACATTCAAAAGCCACAACATCTAGGTGCTTTAACAAATAGCATACAAATTTTGCATTCAATGCAATTTTATCCTTTTATCAAATTAAGCATATAGATAGACAAATTAACTTACGGAACTTTATCATAGACTTAATCACATATGAAAGGCACAGAAAATAATATCAAAATATTTCACTTACTTTGATTTGTGGTCCCGAAATAATTGTTCCAACTAGGGTCTAAACCGGACTATTACAATTCTCCCCCCGTAGGGATTTTTGTCCTCGAAAATATTACCGTTAAACAAATTCAGATATTGCTGTCTCATTGAATCTTTAGGCTCCCACGTAGCCTCTTCTATTCCATGTCGATGCCATAACACTTTTACTTACAGAATTTTCTTGTTTCTCAATTCTTTCACTTCACGAGCTAAGATACGGATCGGTTCCTCTCCATAAGTCATATCATCCCCGAAAATCTTACTAGAAAAGAGGTTTGGGTACTGTTTTCTCATGGCTTCCTCTGGTTCCCACGTAGCCTCTTCTACTCCATGTATTTGCCACAACACTTTTACTAAGGCTATACTTTTATTTCTCAACTATTTAACTTCCCGAGCCAAAATCTTAATCGGTTCCTCATCATAGGTCATATCCGATCGAATCTCAATCTCTGTTGGAGAAATCATATGTGAAGGATTAGAACGATAGCGCCGCAACATCGACACATGAAACACATTATGAATTTTTTCTAACTCTACCGGCAAAGCTAACCGATATGCAACTAGTCCAATCCTGTCGATAACCTCATACGGCCAATAAAATGATGACTCAACTTGCCCTTTCGGCCAAACATTAAAATCTTCTTCCACAGATTCAGAAACACTTTATCACCTACTTGAAACTCAATTTCTTTTCTTTTAAATTCCATGTATGACCTTTGTAGATCTGATGCAGCTTTCAGACAATCACGGATTACTTTAACTTTCTCTTCTATTTCTCTAACTAAATCAACCTCGTGAATCTGTTTCTCACTGAGATCGGTCCAATACAAAGGAGTTTGACACTTGCGACCATATAATGCTTCGTACGGTGCCATCTGTATACTCGACTAATAATTGTTGTTGTAGGCAAATTCAACCAAAGGTAGATATTTCTCCCAACTACCTTCAAATTCTAAAACACAACATCGGAGCATATCTTCAAGAACTTGAATTACTCTTTCAGATTGACCGTCAGTTTGTGGATGAAACGTGATACTAAAATTCAATTTTATACCCAAAGCTTCTTTGCAACCTTTTCATAAACCTCAAAGTAAATCTCTAATCTCTATCCGAAATAATAGACGTAGGTACTCTGCGCAATCTCACAATTTCATCAATATACAACTCAGCCAACCTATCAAGTGAGTAGTTGGTACGTATTGGTATAAAGTGAGTCGATTTAGTTAATCTATCTACAACAACCCAGATTGCATCTTTCATACTTGGTGACAAAGGCAAACCTGATACAAAATCCATCATGACTCTGTCCCATTTCCACTCAGGTATCATAATCGGTTGAAGTAATCCAAACAGAATTTGATGCTCAGCTTTGACTTGCTAATAGATCAAACATTTCAAAACAAAATCAGAGATATCTCATTTCATACCATGCTACCAGTAAAGTTGTTTCAAATCATTATACATTTTTGTACTACCCGGGTGAACAGATAACTGACTGCTATGAGCTTCACTGAAAATCATCTAAATCAACTCTGAATTTCTCGGAACACACATTCAGTCTTTGAACCTCAAACAACCTTCAGTATCAATTCGAAACTTTGAACCAATATTTGCATCACATTAAGCCTATTTTGCTAATAATTCATTATCAACTTTCAACCCAACCACAATCAAACCATCATCAGATAGAACCATCTGAGTATTCATCGCATGTAGGGCAAATAATGATTTTCGACTCAAAGCATCTACAACAACATTGGCTTTCCCTGGATGGTAGTCAATTACAAGCTCATAGTCTTTTAATAACTATAACCATCTTCGCTATCGTAGATTCAAATCTTTTTGAGTCATCAAATATTTTAAGCTTTTGTAGTCAGAATAAACATGACATTTCTCATCGAATAGATAGTGGTGCCTAATTTTCAACGCAAACACAATAGCTGCTAGTTCCAGATCATGTGTTGGATATTTCTTTTTGTGTGGCTTTAATTGTCTTGAGGCATAAGCTCTAACTTTACCTTCCTGCATTAAAACACAACCTAAACCATTCAAAGATACATCATTGTAGATAACGAAATCTTTACCCAATTCTAGCTGAACTAGCACTAGAGCTTTGGTCAACAAAGCTTTCAACTGATCGAAACTTTTTTGGAACTTTTCTGACCACCACTCGAACTTAGAGAAACTTTTACGACTTAGTAACCAACTAATCCCATGGATACATTTTAAGAGGCTTCCAATCTAGTATAGTCAAAATCTTGTTCGGATCAACCCGAATACCCGATGCTAATACAATATGTCCTAGAGAATTAACTTCTCGTAACCAGACCTCACATATACTAAACTTTACAGACAACTGCTTATCACATAAAGTCTGTAGCACTAATCTCAAATGTTCAACATACTTGGATTCATCACGGGAATAAATCAATATGTCATCTATGAACACAACTACAAATTGATCCAAGTATTGTCTAAAGTTTTGATTCATTAGATCCATAAAAGTAGCAGGGGTATTAGTAAGTTCGAAAGGCATAACCAGAAACTCGTAGTGTCCGTATCTCATTCAAAAAGTAGTTTTTGGTACATCAAAGTCTTTAACTGCAAATTGATAGTAACCCGATCTCAGATCTATCTTAGAAAACATAGTAGCCCCTTTCAACCGATCGAACAAATCGTCAATCCATGGGAAAGGATTTTTATTCTTTAAATTCACCTTATTGAGCTATGACAAAGGATTTTTATTCTTTAAAGTCACCTTATTGAGTTATCGGTAATCAATGCACATTCTCATAGTTCCATCTTTCTTTTTCACAAGCAAAACCAGTGCACCCTAGGGAGAAAAATTCGGTCGTGCAAAGCCTCTATCAGTCAATTATTATAACTGAGCTTTTAATTATTTTAATTCAGTCGGTGCCATTCTACAGAGCTATCGAAATCGAGTCATCCTCAGCACTAACTCAATGCCAAACTCCACCTCTCGGATTGGTGGCAAACCTGATAATTCTTCGGGAAACACATCTAAATACTCACACATAACTGGTACTGATTAAATCTTCTTTTCGGTCACTTTAGAGTCAACCATATAAGCAAAGTAAGCTTCACAACTCTTTCTCACATATTTCTAAGCTAACATCGAAGATATCACTGTCGGTAAACCATTTAGATCATTAGACTCAATCTGAATATTCTCACAATTTTGACATCGCAATTCAATAGTCTTCTATTTGCAGTTCACAATAGCATCGAACAAAGTTAACTAATCCATACCTAGAATTATATCAAACTCATCAAATAGCAATAACATCAAATCAGCCGAAAAGCATGAATCTCAAATCATCAACGGGCAACTCTTGTACACTTTATCAACCAAAACACATCGGCCTAAGGGGTTTGATACTCTAATCACAAACTTAGTAGACTCTACAGGCAATGTCTTAATGGATACTAAAGTTCACATACATCAGAATGAGTTGAACTAGGATCAATCAATGCAACTTCACTAGTATCATAGAGAGTGAAAGTACCAATAATCACATCTGGAAACGAAGCTTCTTTGAGAGCGCGAATAGCATAAGCTCTGGCAGGTGAACGAGCCTCCGATCTAATAGCTATGTCTTTAGTTACTCTCTGACTTCCACTCACATTACCAGTATTTCTAGGAGGTCTACCATGAGTTGACATATTACTCGGTCTCACATTCTGTACTGTGTTCTGCTTAGCTGACTCAGGGCATTCACAAATAAAATGATCCATCAATCCACATTTAAAGCGGGCCCGATCATTCAATCTACAACTTTTGGGATGTCATTTGTCACAGTGTTTGCACTCAGGTTGGTTCGATCAGATGTTTCTAACACTAGCTATTGAGGTAGCTTTCGAACTTATAGGTGGTCTGTCCCAATCACGTCTAAAATAACCCTCAGTAGCCTTTGAATGGTTAAAGTCATCTAGAAACTTCTTTGATGCCTGCTGAAATAACTTACCCAATAATCTCTTACGTGCATCTATAGCTTCAAAGTCAGCTTTTCTTTTCTCTTTCTCCAGCTCTTCAACTTTGCATGCTCGTTCAACAAGTACAAAAAACTTTTTTATTTCCAGAATCCCAACAAGCAATTTAATGTCTTCATTCAGCCCATCTTCAAAACTTTTACACATAATTGCTTCTGTCGAAACACACTCTCGGGGATATCTGCTAAGTCTCACAAATTCCCACTCATATTCTGTTATGGTCATACGACCCTATTTCAATTTGAGGAATTATTTACGCTTTTAGTCTATGAATCTTTGACTGATGTATTTGCGAAATTCAGACTGAAAGAACTCCCAAGTAATCTATTCTTTCGGAACTATAAATATCAATGTATTCCACCAATGATACGCTAAATCTCGAAGCAATTATACAACACATTTAATGCACTCATCAGGTGTATAGGATAGCTCATCAAACACACGAATACTATTATCGAGCAAGAATTTAGCTCTCTCAACATCATCATCAATAGTGGCTCTGCGTTCTTCCATCCCATATTTTCTAATTTTATCAACAGGGGGCTTATGTGATCTCATTAGATCAAGTACTTGAGGTATTACAAGTATCAGAGGAGGATTAGACTGGGGTGAGGGTTATTGAATAGCCAAATTTGTACAAATGTACAGTGTGAACCAATCGTTCATCATCTGATAGAAGGCTTGTTTAGCCTCACTCTCATGACTACTCGAAATTGGCCTAAAATCAACCGGCGCTGCCCTCTGAGCAAGAGTGGGCGCATTACTTTCCACATCATCAGGTATAGCTCGATTGGGATCCATTTACTATATGAAAGCACATTTCAATTGTCAAAAATCATCACACTATCATAGTTTATAAATATGGCATGTATAGCTAGACTCACACACACAACGTTAGCCCTAGAATCAATTAAATCGTAGCTCTGATACTAATAAAATGTAACACCACTAACCCATATCCATCGCCGGACGAAGGTTAAGAGGCTTTACCAGAAATATCGAATCAAAACATAAAAAATATATTAGCATCAAACAAACACAAACATTCATTAACAACAAATACACATAGAGTCCCTTTAGAAGGTCTACGAGACCTTAAACATGCATTGGAAAGGGGTCGGGACTAAACTGAGCACATGCAATTTTTTCCAAAAATTAAACAATTTTCAAAGCTACAGAGGTCACATGCCCGTGTGGGTAGGTCGTGGAAAAATAGGGCATATATATTGACTTGTCCACATGGCCACAAGACATGCCCGTGTGCCAGGCCGTGTGAAAATTATGGAGGTTACTGACTTGTTCACACGGTCAGTCACACGCTCGTGTGTCCAGCCCATGTCGCTTCCTGTTTTGCTTCGAATTGCAACCTTGAAAGACACGATCGAGACACACTCCGGTGTGCTCAATCGTATGGGCAAATATAGCCCATTTCTAAGGCCAATTTGCCACCGAAAATTTGGGTCAAACTTACAAGCATCAAACAAATCTAGATTTATATCCCAAAGGCATCCAAAACGTGCCAAAACATACACAATTTTACTCTTAAAAACTTTATTTCCATATGGAAATCTAACTTAAACATGCCAATTCAGAGCAGAGATTTCCCATCAAAACATATAATAAATACTTCATTTAAAACCATTTCAACTTGTAATCAGCCCACTTTTCATAGGCCCATTAATCAAATTAAAAAACCAATAAAATAAAATAAAATTCCATTTTTGAATAGTCCATTACAAAAAAATTCTACAGCAAACAAAATAAACTAAACCCAACAAATCAAACCTAGCCCAAATGCCTAAACCCTAGCCCATTAGCCCAAAACAAAATAGAAAAATTTGTAACCCTTGCTAGCTTACTTCAGCCACCGCCGCCTCGTACATTCTATGTCGGCCCCCCTCCGTACAGCACCATGCATTCTTCCATACCTGCAAAAAGGACAAACAAATAGACAGCACAACAAGGAAAATAAAAAAAATTGTTGTATTTCATATCATTTTTATTTTTGATTCGGCTATAAAAATTGAAAACAACATTTGTATTTGGTTTTGACACACACAATATCAATAAAAAAAGAACACAACAAAAATTTTGAAGGTGATTCTTTTTCTTTGCGTTTTCAATATTTTTTTTTTTTATATTTCCATTTCTTTTGATGCATAAAAACAAAAAGGAAAAAGATTAGAAACATACCTGAGTCTGCCAGTGTTTTCGCCGACAAATACTGCTGGAGCCCGAATAGTTCAGAACCCATGAGGGTTCGAATGAGGTTTCAAAGGGCAATAAGAGCAGAAAACTCGTTACCCAACCATTCTGAAAAAGGGGTAAACGTGATAATCGAGAGCGTATGGAAGAGAATCAAGACAGATGAAGAGGGCCACGTTGATTAAGAAAATGGTAGATTTGGAAGAAAATTGTAGAAGGATGATTAATCACCCAGGATTTAGGGCAGAAACCCGAAGAAGGAAGGAACTACTGTGATTTCCATGATAAAGAGGGCCACGTGATTCAAAAGTGCAATGAATTCAGAGCCTTGGTGAAAGAATTGATGGATAATAAGGAACTAGAATTCTATGAATATACTAAAGGCACGGATGGAATGTTTAGAAATGGGAGCATTAAGGCTATATCCGAAGAAGGAATCAAAGGAGAAAACTTATCAGGCATTCGCCCTTATGAGCCTGGAAGTGCTTTGAACAATGGGACTGTAGAAGAGAGGCCAGTAATTTTTAGAGCTAATTTAGAGTAATATTTAAAACGCACTTGTTGCTTTAAGCCTAGAAGCAATAAGAATCCTTTTGTGAAATAGGCTCACATCCAACATCTTTATTTCAATAAAAAAATGCATTTTTGTGTCTCTCTTTGAGCAAATATTCTTTTATTCCTTTATTACATTCATGTTTATACCACATAAATAATTATTCTTAGATTCATTTGTTCTTTGAATATTCCTTCATACCCATTAAAGGTCCCTGGATATCAACGACATGAGCGATGCTGCTACTTACTCAAAATATACTTTTGAGCAAGATATGTGTCTAGTGGGATCTCAGGACTTTGAAGACGACAGAGTTGGTAACATATCTCCTGATTTGTTAAGGATGGTAGAACAAGATGAAAAATAGATCCTACCTTACAAAAAAGTCATTATGAGCCTAGGAGAAGAGAAAGAGGTGAAGATCAGAGCCTATATCACTACAAAGACAAAATGAGACGTCATTGAGTAATTCAAAAAAATTCAAAGATGTTTTGGCATGATCGTATCAAGAGATGCCTTGGCTATTAAGATGTGTGGACGCTGTTAAGGGTAAATTATCTTAGAGGTGGTCCATAAGGGTGCCTGAAGAACACCGCTAATGGTTTTACAATGGCCAGGAAAATCATGAGGTTTGTACTGCTGGTCCACCATGGAAGGGGATTGCATCAATTATACCAAGAAATGCCATAAGTGCCAAATTTATGGAGACAAGATTCCTATGCATCCTCCATATCCTCATGTATTATACATCCATGGACTTTCCTATATGGGGCATGAATCTCACCAAAGGCTTCTAACAAGTATCGATTCATCTTCGTGGTCGTCGATTACTTCACCAAGTGTGTGGAAGCTGCTTCATATACCGATGTCACAAAGTCGACAGTCAGCAAATTCTATGTTAGTATGGAATGCCAAAATAGATCCTATCTGATGATACATTAAATTTGAACAATAGAACGATATTGAAAGTTTGCAGTTTGTTCAAGATTATCATCATGTCGCCCTAAAATGAATGAAACAATGGGGGCAACCTTCAAAAAAATCGTGAGGAAGATGATTGAAACTCATAAAGATTAGTCTAAGAAATTACCATCTATACTCATCAAATGTCTGTCAAGACCTCCATCGGGGCAACACCTTTCACATCAAAGTTGAGATTCCTTCCTTTCGAGTCTTGTTAGAGATAAAGTTAGATTAAGCAGAATGAATCCAATCTCGGTAGGATCAATTAAATCTGATCAAAGAGAAAAGGTTGAAAGCAATCCGTCATGGTCAAATGTACCAAAAACGAATGATGCGATCTTACTACAAAAAGGTTCACCCTAGAGAGTGCCATGAGGGGGACTTGGTTTTAAATAAGATTATTCCCGTACAAAAGGACTTCAAAAGAAATGGATGCCAAATTGGGAATGAACTTATGTGGTAAAGAAGGCCTTCTCTGGAGGAGCATCAATGTTGACCGAAATGGATGGCAAGAGCTGGCCTAATCTTGCGAATTCAGATTCAATCAAGAAATACTTCACTTTGAAAAAAAAAAGAAAATAACTGAAAAGAAAAAGGAGAGACCAAGGCGAAAACCCGCAAAAGGGCGCTTTGAGACTAAAGGGGTTTTGAATTGAAAACCCGCGAAAGGGCAATTCAAATTTTGATCAAAATATGGGGTATGTGGTAGTTTCGCTTTCTCTGAATTAACAAGAAGGAGAGATGTTACGTGTTGAGACCAAGGGGTTTCGAATTGAAAACCCATAAAAGGTAATTCAAATTTTGATTAAAGGAGGGCATGAGATAGTCTTGTGATGCTTGAGTTAACAAAGAATAAGTATGCTACTTCTTGGGGCATCAACAAAGTACTCTTGATCTCCTAAACATATGTTGAGCTCAAGATGGTCCTCAAGAAGTTCGTGCAAAGAAGCTCATGCTGCGATATCTGGGGCACTTATTTTTTAATTAACCTATTCATTTTAGACTTTACTCCTGATATATTACAGTTTTGTCCATCATTATGATCATTTTCAAGCATTTTCCATTGAAATAACGATTAATGGACAAAAAATACTTTCACAAAGGAGTTTCGCATATTACTCTAGAAATTTCTAAATAGTATGGAAACCTGATACAAGACTATTATTTAGAACTCACCAAACCTAAGGGTTGGAAATATTTGAGAAAAAAAAAGTCTAAATTGTGACTATTTCTTCAGATTTTCTATCAAGGATATCAGCTGAACAGGAAGATAGGATATTGCGTCAGTGATACAACCTTGGTGAACGGCTAGCAATAACAACTTAAGCATTAGAAAGGGATCCTTCTAGCAAAATGATATTCTACATTCATGCAAATATTATTCATACATATCCAATTAGTTGCATTTAATTCATCCTGATCATGATGTCCTAATCATTTGGCATAAACATAGGCCTATGAAATCGATTCTACATGTCATGTCCCCTAGAGGACGGTGTAGCAAGATTAGTGAATCCACAAATCTCATCCACCTGAAATAGCAGTGGAGCAGATTGAAGTTGTAGATCTTATCTCCCTAGCGTTGCAGTGGAGTAGATCAAAGACGGCAAATCTTATCTTCCTGAAGTTGCAGTGGAGCAGATTGAAGCCACCAGCCTTATCTCCCTGAAGTTGTAGTGGAGCTGTAACACCCTAACCCGTATCCGTTTTTGAATTAGGGTTAAAGGCATTACCGAATAGATCGAAAACTTTTACAGACATTTCATAATACAATTCATCAATCGCAATCAAAGTGTCCCTCTTATAGGTCAACGAGACATTAATCATGCTTTAGAATAGGGTCAGGACTAAACCAAACACAGACTAAAATTCTCGAAAAAATTAAAACTTTACTAAGTTATAGAGGTCACACGCCCGTGTGAGCAAGCCATGTGCCTCCCCCACGGCTACCAGACACACCTATGTGTCCTGGCCGTGCTAAAACAGAGCATGTATACTGACTTATCCATACGGCCACCAGTCACGCCCGTGTGTCACGGCCGTGTAAAATTAAGTTAGCTACTGACTTATTCACACGGCCACCAGGCACGCCCGTGTGCCATGGTCGTGTATGTGAAACAGGCCATTTGCAAGGCCAAAATGCAACCCATACTAGGGTCAACCCCACAAGCAACATACCAATTCATTTCATGAACATTTGACAATAAAAAACATGTCAAATAATCAACAAATCTCGACATTCAATTTAATTTCCAATCATGCCAATTTGCACAACTAAAACACATATATGTTCAAGCATGATTCATCCACATTTACCTTTCATATAACCATTTCTTTGATCAAACACGCATACTCAAATTTCATCCGTATACTTACCATAAACTTGACCATTTCATAATCATGGGATCATACCAAAACCAACATCATATAACACATTCACAATTGCATATTATCAACATTAAATTTGCCACATCACATGGCTAATTCCATATCTCAAACTTATACCAAAATGAATAGCCTATACATGCCATAATTAACTATATACATATGTTCAAAGTACCAAAATGATTTTGAGTAGTGTGATGACGATCCTCGACGGTCCCTGAGCCTCTCATAGCTTTAACGATCTATAAAACACAGCAAACACACACAGAGTAAGCTTCAAAAGCTTAGTAAGCCATATACAAATAAACTTAGTATAAAATGCACATAACCATATTGATACAATAACATTAATAGTTCTCATAGCAAGTTCATCACATGTTCATTGGCTCATATGCTTAGCCATATCTTACCGCATTCTTCAACTCAAATATCACATATACACATAATTCATTCAAACATGTCTTCATATATTATCTCATAATTCAATACACATATTCGTATTAGTAAGTTCATATAGACACTTACCTTTCATACACACATAGTGTACTTTTCAAACGTACCTGAAACAGATATACAAATCACATAGTCATTCATTTCTTGAACTTTCCTGTTGAACCGTTCGGAATCTAATAGGATATTCAAATGCTCAGAATAGTCGTACAATGCCAACGTCCCAGACGTGGTCTTACATCTAACCAAATATCGATGCCACTATCCCAGATAGGGTCTTAAAAATATCAATACGATGCCAATGTCCCGGACATGGTCTTACACGTAAATCTCATATTGATGCCAATATCCCAGACGTGGTCTTACACGAAATCTCGAATCAATGCCAACGTCCAAGATGTGGTCTTACATGATATCACATAACGGACACCTATGTCATGATATCCATAATTCCTATCTATTCCTAACTTCATACGGGACTTCTCGGATATTGACTATTTCTCGATACTTTCTCAGAATCCATATATTCATCATTTCATACACATTCATCACAATGTAATATAATATGAATATACATAATTTAATACAAATACATTTATTTGTATATAGACTTACCTCAGATTCGGATATTCGATCGGATTCGGTTATTCAACTAATTTCGCTTTCTCGCGATCTAAGTCTATTTTCTTCGGTTCTTGATCTATACATATTCAAATTTAATACATTTATTCACTAATTCATTCAACTCAATCCAATAACACATATCTAGGGCAATTTATAATTTAGCCCTTACATTTTCACATTTGGACATTTTAGTCCCTATTTCACAAAATCACAAAATACACAAAATTACCATATACTCATGCTTAGCCGAATATTCTGTATGATCATATCAATCCATACATTTTATTTATTTCACAAATTAGTCCTTCACAATTTCATTTTCACAATTTAGCCCTAATTAGCTAAATTCACCAAAAAAATCAAGAACAAAACATGTTTATTAAACACATATCTTTCATTTAACACTAGTACTTATCATAAAGCTCACCATTTCATCAATGGAACATCTAATAAACATCATCAATTCTTCAAATTACAACATGGGATTGATAGTAGACTAAGCAACAATCTCAAAAACATAAAAATCATCAAAAACTTAAGTCAAAACATACCTTAATTAGCCAAAATGTATGCCAAAAATCAAAAGAGCTTAAGCATTTCTTCTTTATCTAATATTCGGTGGATGAACATAACATATTAGCTTATTTTTAAGCTTTTGTTTTATTGTAATCATGTTATTTTACTATTTACTAAAATATCTTTTCAATTAATATAAGATACATATATATTAAGGGCATATTTGACCTTTGCCACCCACTAACATAAAACATGGTTTAATTGCCTCATAAGGCCACAACATTTAAAAGCCACAACAAATAGGTCCTTTACTAAATAACATGCAATTATTGTATTTAATGCAATTTAACCCTTTTCTCAAATTAAGCTTACAGACGGACAAATTAACTTACGAAACTTTAATACATGCTTAATCACATATCAAGGGCACCAAAAATAATATTAAAATATTTTAATGACTCGAATTTGTGGTCTCAAACCCACTATTCTGACTAGGGTCTAAACTGAATTGTTACAATTCTCCCCTTTAGGGATTTTCATCCCTAAAAATCTTACCGTTAAATAGATTCGGATATTGCTGACTCATTGAATCTTCAGGCTCCTACGTAGCCTCTTCTATTTTTTGTCGATACGACAACACTTTCACTAATGAAATTTTCTAGTTTCTCAACTCTTTCATTTCACGAGCTATGATATGGATCTATTCTTCCTTATAAGTCATATCGGTTCAATTTCAATTCCAGATGGAGAAATCACATGTGACAGATCAGATCGGTATCTACGAAGCATCGAAACATCGAAATAATAATCTATATGCAACTGGTCCACTATGTTCAATGATCTCATACGGTCCGACGAACCTCGGATTCAACTTGCCTTTATGTCTAAATCGGAGTACTTTCTTCCACGGAGACACTTTTAAGAAAACTTTGTCACTGATTTCAAATCCAATCTCTTTTTGTTTCAAGTCTGCATAAGACTTCTGACGATTAGATGCTGCTTTCAGACTGTCACGGATTACTTTTACTTTCTGTTCAGTGTTTTTATCAAATCAACCCCATGTATCTTATTTTCGCTGAGCTCGGTCCAATATAGAGGTGTTTGACATTTGCGTCCATACAAGGCTTAATAAGGTGCCATTTTGATACTCGACTGAAAGCTATTATTATACGCAAATTTGATTAATGGCAGGTATTGTTCTCACGTACCATCAAACTCAAGAATGCAACATCTCAACATATCCTCAAGAATCTGAATGATCCGCTCGGATTGACCATCCTTTACAGATGAAAAGCTGTACTGAAATGTAATTTAGTACCCAAAGCTTCTTACAATTTCTTCCAGAATCATGATGTAAACCTCGGATCTCTGTCTGATACAATGGATAGTGGCACCCCGTGTCATTTCACAATCACATAAATATAAAGCTCAGCTAATCTATCAAGTGAGTAATCAGATCGTACCAGAATAAAATGGGTAGATTTCATCAATCGATCAACTACTACCCAAATTGCATCTTTCTTTTTCGGAGTCAGAGGCAATCCAGAAGAAAAGTCCATCATCACTCTATCCCATTTCCACCGAGAATCAGAATCAGTTGTAACAAACTAAATGGAACCTGATGTTTGGCTTTTACTTATTGAAAGAATAAACATTTCAAAATAAAGTCAGAGATATCATTTTTCATACCAGACCACTAATAATGTTGCCGCAGATCATGGTACATCTTTGTACTTCTCGGATGTACAGATAGGCGACTATTATGAGCTTCACTGAAAATTAATTTAATTAATTATGGGTTTCTCAGAACACATATTCTATCTCGGAACCTCAAGTAATCATCAACATCAACTCAAAATTTAGATTCAGAGTTTGAATCATACTGAGCTTGTTTTGCTACCATTTCATTGTCAACTTTCTGAGCATCACATATTTATTGTAAAAACAACGGTTTCACTTTCAACTCATCTATCACTAAACTATCATCAGGCAAATCTAATTGAGCATTAATAGCATGTAGTGCAAATAGTGACTTCCGACTCAATGCATCGACAACGACATTTGCTTTACTTGGATGATAGTCTATCACAAGCTCATAGTCTTTCAATAGTTCTAGCCATCTTGTCTATCGCAGATTCAAATCGTTCTAGGTCATCAGATACTTCAAACTTTTATGATCTAAAAACACGTGACATTTCTCACCGAACAGATAATGTCACCAAGTATTTAATGCAAACACAATCATAGCTAGTTTAATATCATGTGTTGGATAATTCTTTTCATGAGGCTTTAGTTGCCTCGAGGCATAAGTTATTACTTTGCCTTCCTTCATCAGAACGTAAACCTACACCATTCAATTAGGCATCATTGTATATTACAAACTCTTTGCCTAATTCTGGCTGTACCAAAACTGGAGCTTCAGTAAAAAGAGTTTTCAATCGATCAAAACTTTTCTAACATTTAGCAGACCATTCATATCTCACATCTTTCTAAAGCAATCTAGTCAACGAAGTAGCTATCATTGAGAATGCAACAGTCCAGTTTAGAGCTTAGTCGGAATAGTGGTTTCAGGACCACAAATCTGAGTAAGTGAAATATTTTAATAATTTTCTATGCCATTGATATGTGATTAAGCGTGTGTTAAAGTTTTGTAAGTTAATTAATCCATCTGTATGCTTAACTAATAAAAGGGTTAAATTGCATTAAATGCAATATTTGCATGTTATTTGTTAAAGCACCTATGTGTAGTGGATTTTAAAGGTAGAGGCCTTATGATGCAATTAGACCACTATTTAGTTAGTGGATGGCAATGGTAAAAAATGACCTTGTATTATATGTTATATATATGTTTGTTTTAAAGGCTAAAGTTGGAATTATATTATTAAGTTTAATTTAATGTAATAAAATATGAAAAAATATGCCATTTCTTTCATCTTTTGGCCAAAATTCGCAAGAAAAGAAAAGAAGAAAACAAGTTAGGGTATTTGGCTAAATTTGATCCAAATTTAAGATCAAGAATCGAAGAAAACAGACTTAGATCGCAGGAAAGCGAACGTAGTTGAATAACCAAATCCATTTGAATATCCAAATTTGAGATAAGTCTATATACAAATAAATGTATTTGCATTTGGTGGTCTCAAAACTAACTATTATTTTGACAAAGGCAAGCAAACCTATCGAACAGTAGTATAGTTATGGCGAGTCCGGAATATCGTATCCTTAAGGACTAAAACTACTAGTAATAACTATCTTTTTATTATCTAGCCTAATAATTAAGGGGATATATTTTTAATCTAAAATTAACTAACTAATTTAACTAACTAAATGATTATGAACGTGACAGAGAGTGAATTGGGAGAATACTTTTGGACAATTTATATGAGATAGGCAATACCTAAGGAAGAATCCACCTCTTCACTTATTACTTTTGATTCATATGATTTATTCACTTGACTTAATCCATAGAAATCCCTGATTTATGTTAATATCTCTTTCAAGACTAAAAACAACTAACTTTAGGTTGATTAATTGAAATTTCTTTCTAATTAAAACCCCTATTGTCGCATTAACTTGATCTATGGATTCCCTTATTAGATTTGACTCTAATCCGGTAGATTTTCGTTGCCCTATTTCTAGGGTTGCAATCAACTCCACTTAATCGTGTTGATCTTCTCTTAAACAGGGACTTTTGCTCAACTAAATAAGTACATTTGACTTGGATTAATAACTTGAATTATCAAAACATGAATAAAAACTCACAATTAAGAATAAGAACAAGTATTTATCTTATAAATCAAAAAATAATAAGATTCATCTTAGGTTTCATCCCCTCAGGTATTCGAGAGGTTTAGTTCATACTAATAGAAAAAAACATCATAAAATAGGGAAAACCCCAAAACATAATGAAAACCGAAAAACTTCTAAAGAACTTGATGGGAGATCTTCAGTCTTATTGGAGATCCTTCTCCTAAGCTAGTTCTCGGTGGCTGTCTTGGAGTATTTTTGCCACCTATTTGGCGTCTTCAACGTCCCCTTTTAGGTTGCCTCCTAGGGTGTTTATATAGGCTTTGGAACACCTCTCTTGGCCTACAAGTAGCTTAATAGAATTCATCTTTTCTATGGCAGGGACACGCCCGTGTGACACGCCTGTGGTGGACTCCTTCGGCCGTGGTCGATTCTACTCGCCACACACGGCTATTTGATTTGCCCGTGGTCGATAGTCCAGTCCATGTGATTTCTAATATAGGCTCATTTTGTCCATTTTATCCCGTTTCTCATTCTTTTTGACTTCCTAAGCTCTCCTGAGTCTAAAACATGAAATTAAGGGATTAGGAGCATCGAATTCATCAAATGTAATGAAAATTCATGCAAAAAATAAGCCAAGCATGGGGTTAAAATATGTGTAAATTGAGGTTTATCAAATATCCCCACACTTAAGCATTTGTGATCGTGTCTTTCGAGTCTTAAAAATTTATAAAAAGAATGATCGAACCTAGAAACTAACTATGACAACGATGGAGGCAAGTGCACCTATCGAACAGTAGTATAGCTAGAGGCAAGACCAGATTGTCGAACCCAAAGGAACCAAAAGTACTAATATTAACTCTCTTTCTATTATTTAGCCTACGAATTAAGGGAATTTTTATCTAATCTAAAATTAACTAATCAACTAAACTAAAGGTGCTAAGACAAAGAAGAAATTTAGGGAAGCACTTGAGAGAAAAACCGATTGATTTAGACAATACCTAAGGAAGAATCCACCTAGACTTCACTTGTTATCTAACTCTGAACCGGACAATTTACTCAGTTGACTTGATCCGTAGGATTTCCTAATTTATATTAATACCTCTCTTTGAGGCTACTAACGTCTAACCATAGGTTGATTAATTGAAATCTCTTTCTAATTAAAACCCCTAGAATTGCATTAACTCGATCTATGGACTCCCATATTAGGTTTGACCCTAATTTGGCAGATTTTTGTCACCCTATCTCTAGGCGCACGAGCAACTCTACTTAACTATGCTAGATCTACTCTTAGACAGGGTCTCTTCCTCCTTTACCTAAGCACATCACACTTGAATCGATATCCCAAAAATTCTAAAATAAGAATTAAGAGCACATAGTTAGGAACAAATCAAATATTTATCATTCAATTTAGATAATAACAAAAGATCCGTCTTATGTTTCATTCCCCTCAAGTATTTGAGGGTTTAGTTCATAATTGTAAAAGAAAACAACTCAGAAGAAAAGATAAAACAAAACATAAGAAATCCCTAAAACCCCCTAGAGGAATTGAAGGAGAGATCCTCAATCTTGAGTATGATTCCGGCTTTTTGTGATGAATCAACTGGCTTTCTTTGAGTAAATCCCTAAAATTAATTGCTCTGGCTCGGCTCTTTGGCCTAGCTGAACGCCCCCTTAAAGGTTGGCCTCTAAGGACTTTATAATGTCTTTTGGAATATGTTTCTTTGCATCTAAGTAACCTAATTCGAATAGAATTCTTCTTTCTTGTGGCATGGACACGCCCATGGCACACGCCCGTGTAAATCATGGCCAGGCCGTGGTCGATCCTGTTGATGAGGCACGACTATGTATTTCGAGGTCTAGGCCGTGGACAACTTTTCTTGCAAGGCATGGTCGTGTGGTCTTGGGCCCAGGCCGTGTGGGTTTTATGCTTTGGCCCATTTTTCTATTTTCAGCCCGTTTCTCGTTCTTTTTGTCCTCTGGTGCTCTACTAAGTATAAAACATGAAAACAAAGGATTAGGAGCACCTATTTCCATAATTAAAGGGAAAAATCATCCAAAAACATGCTAAATATGGGATTAAAATATGTTACTACTTTGCTTTATCAAATACCCCCACACTTAAGCTTTTGCTTGTCCTCAAGCAAAATTCTCAACTCATAATTAAAACGAGCTTCCTCAATTCATAATATTCATCAACAATGCTTCATCATAATTCATGGATAATTTATACATGGATGATTCAACTTCAAGAGTCCTAAAGATCCAAACAATCAAAGTCATGAGTCTGTAGCACGAAAACATATGTGTTTCCCCTTACCTAAATAATCACCTTTAATTCAAAATAGACAAAAGTTGACATCGTCACAAAAGATTCACTCAAATCGCTCAAGGTGTTTAAGGTTCAAAAATTAAGCTCTTAAAAGTCGAACATGAAAAGTTATTTCCATAGGCTTGCTTGAAAATCAAATCTCCACCACTATAAAATGAGATGATACACAAATCAATAGGCTTTAAAAAGGGTTGTAACGGGGCTTAGGTTAAAAGTGTGGATAAGGGTTGAATTAGAAGGGTTTAGAATCGAGATTGAATTGACAATCACCTAACTAGAAAAATGACTAATAACCTGAATAATTACATCAACTGAAAACTTGTAATATTAATAATATGAGCTTCTTCTTCAAGATGTTGAAATTAAACATAGAGGCTCGCTTAATCACATAACTAATAATGAATATACTTTGAATTTTGATTGAAATTTTTTTTATTTTTTATTTATTTTTAAGACCAAATCAAATTGATATAAAACTTTAACAACTGAGATAATCTAATTAGGCAACTAATCAAAATAAGTCTCGATAGAAGGGTAGTCAAAAGGATGGTGATAACAAATACGAGATGGGTTTCGGGTTAATATTAGTAGGTTGAGTCAATAAAAAGGGTTATTAGGATCAAAGGGGTTCACCAGAGGTCAATTATGAGGGTAGGCTTTTAGTAGATTAAGTGGGTTAAATCCTAAGTGCCTTAATATCTCTGTATATCAAATCAATAGTGTGGTCTAGACATGTATAATCGAAGCAAGTTCTAGAATAACAAATCAATCTTGACACACTCATAATCAATAAAGTGAACACAAAAAGAATGTATGATCTAAAGGCTCAAAATCTAAGAAAAATTATGGGTACTTTGATGTCAACCTTGTAAATTTCAAACTTCAAGGTAACAATTTAGATTCCGTAGACAAACTAACGAAATTTTAATTTTTGAAAATAGACTCATCATACTTGATTCTCTAGTATTTTAAAGTTTAAATCATCCTTGCACAATTATCAATGACTTAATCTAAAATATATCAATAAAAATCATGAATCAACAAGAATTTCATTCTAATTAGTGATATGAGAAAATTACTTTAAGAAAGAATATTATTCAGGGATTTGAGAATAATGCAAAAAGTGAGGCACTTTTTCTAATAAACTTTCACCTCCCACACTTAAAGATGTATTTAACAAACCAAATTTGACCCTAATCAGAACAGTGGTTTCGGGGCCACAAATCTGAGTCTGAGAAATTTTTAACTATTATATTTTGTGTTTATTATATGTGAATTAATGTGTGTAAAAGTTTCGTAGAAAAATTTAATCGTTTGTGTGTTCAATTTAACAAAAAGGACTAAATCGTGTAAAGTGTAAAAGTTGCATGCTATAGTGTAAAGTGCTAGAATGATGATGGCTTTTTAATATGAGGTGTTAAATGGGTAAATAACCCATTTCTAAGTTAGTGGGTGGTATATGACAATATTAACCTTGAGTTTTATACTATATAATTTTATGAAATAAGGTTAAAATAGTAAATAGATTAAAACAATATTATATGTTAATTAAAACATAAAAAATGAATATGTTCACTCATCTCTCTTGGCCGAATATTGAGAAAAGAAAGGAGAGCTATGTTCTTTGAAATTTCGGCAACATTCAAGCCAAATTCAAGGTAAATTCTTAGTCGATTTTTGTAAATTTTTACGTTTTTGAGGTCGTTGCTTCGAACGGTAGCTGACCCATGATAGAATTTTTAAAACTAAGAATGCTTGATGTTCGGCCATTGACATGTTCTTGTGGTTTTTGATGTTTGATGTTTTTAAATTAAAGGTATGTTTAAGATTAGAATGTTTTGTATTGGAAATTTTGGTGAATTTGATTATTTATGGCTAATTTGTAAAAGTTAATTTTTAGAGGGGCTTATTTGCAAAATAAATGAAAGAAATGGACTTATAAGGTCATTGTGAACATTCAGCCCTTGAGTGTTCTAATGGAATTTTGTTTATTTTGTATTTTGTGCAAAAGGGACCAAATTACAAAAATATGAAATAATAGGGGTAAAATGGTAAATTACCTATTTATGTGCTTAGGTACTAAATTAAGATGAAATGTACTTGAATGAGCTGAATTTTAATGTGTCTAGATCAAAAACAAAGAAAACTGTTTGGATAGGGAAAGACGAAGGTTATCGAATAGTCAGTTTAGGCATTCAATCGACAGTTGAGGTAACTCCTTGCTTAATATATGTTAAAGAATTATTTATGAATCTAATGAATGATGAAATTGAATATTTTAGCATGAATCCATGAGGTAGCCGAATGCAAGGGTACTAAATTGGATTGGTTGTAATTTTTATTTAATGTGATGTAAATAAATGTATTTGGTGTGATTTGTGAATGTAATATGCGATATATGGGTTGTTGTGAAGTTAGCATTATGAAATGTGAATCAAGGATTAATCATTTTGATATTCGGCTTGAGCCTAATGTGCCTTGTCTTGGTGGTTTATTTCGGCTTTGAGCCTAGCAGGCCTGGTGCCGATAATCTATTTCAGGCTAAATGCCTAGCAGTCCTCATGCCAGTGAATATGTCAGGCTTAATGCCTAGCAGGCTAAAAGTCAGTGTTTTAAATCTCGGACTTCAAGTCTAGTAGGCAAGGTGTCGGTGTATACGATTTGAATTAGTGCATAGCTTCGTATATGCTGGTAAGTTTTCAATTCCCGAACTTTTGTTACAAAATGGTAAAGTTATGAAACAAATCATGCAAGTTTAAGTTTATGAAAGTGAATTTGTGAGTTCGGCTATAAGGTATGTATTAAGCATACTTAAATGTTATGATTATATGGCATGATGATAAGTAATTGAAATGGTGAAATGAAGTAATATATACATGATAGATGGAATTTTGATTAATAGATACTATGAGTGAATTGGTTATAGAAAAGCATGAATGGTTAATGGTATTTGTAAAGGTACATGGATATGTATGATTTGTGTTATATATATATATATTCAAAAATGGTGTGTCTTGGTGAGTAAATGAAAGTAGAAAGATTAAATGAGGTAGAAAATTTGGCTATGATGTATTTATAAATGAAGATATGTTTATTCAATGTTATAAATAGGTTGTCTAAAATGCTTGGTTAATTGAATGTTTTAATATAGTTGCTTAAGACTTACTAAGCTAGTAAGCTTACTCTGTGTGTTCAATGATCTGTTTTATAGATTTTGGTCAAACTACGGGCTCGAAGGATCATTAGTGAAGTCAACCACACTATCACCCCTTTTTGGCACTTTTAAACTGGTTTTCTTTTATAATAAGGCATGTATAGGCTAGTTATGTGATTTTAAATGATGTTTTGTTGGTAATGTAATTAAGCCATGCGGAAATGGCTAATTGTTGAAGGATAATGTTCGATGGTATACCCTATCTTTGATGTAATTGATGTGTCCTTTGTTTGGATGAATTGAGATTATGGTATGAAATTATCCTTGATGAGATATGCGTGGATGATGTGCTTGAGAGATAACGATGACTTGATGAATGTTTTCTTTTTCATGATAATATGGTTCGGTTTTGATTAATGAAAATGTTATAATCAGTTTAGGTTGGTTATTGAAGATTCAAATTGAAGACTGATTATAAGGAAGTGGATGGATTATACTCTTGTGTTACGAACTAGTTATATAGTATATGTTTAGTATGTAACTTAATAATCCTTGAGTATATAAATCTTTACTGTGAAGGTGGTGAAATGAGCATGAATTTAAAGACCATTATCGTGTATGTGGTTATAAATATTACATACATACATGAATGTTTGAAACTTATTAGTAACTTTTGGTTCAATTATGTGCATACAAACATAGTTTCGTGTATCTTGTTTTTAATTGATTGTTTGGATATATCTGAAATTTGTATGAGATATGTACATGTAATTTCATAGATGTGCCCTTGAATATTTTGCCAAGTGATTCTATGCTTATAAATGTTTAGTGAGCAGTTAAATTTGGACTCATGATGTTATGTAATGTGATGGTTTGTTCGGCCACAATGAAGAGGATTTTATACCATGTATATTCGGCCTTGCAAGTGTAGTATAGTAAGTCATATATTACATCTTTGGTTTAAGTTTTATTTATGTTGTGCCGTAATAAAATAAAAAAAAATATAATAAACATTTAGTTAAGTATGTTGAGCATGTTTTCTGTATGTAATCGGTTGCTTATATGGTAATGTTATATAAGTATGTTTATCTATGATTTAATTTATTGAACAAAAGTTGGGATTTTTAATTGGTAAATGTCATAACCCTAATTCGGCGATGGATACGGGTTAAGGGTGTTACATTTGATTAGTATCAGAGCTTATGGTTTAGTCGATTCCAGGACTATCGTAGCGCTTGAGAGTCTAGCTATACATGCCTTAATTGTACATTTGATAGTGTGGTGACTTCTGACATTCTGAATTATGCTTTATATAGTAAATGGATTCTGATCCTGACAGAGCTGTAGCAGATGATGTAGAGAGTGTAGCGTCTGATCGTGTACGTGGATCAACACCGGTAGACTCTCTACCAGTTTCGGGTAGCATGAGGGGAAGGCTAAACAAGCCTTCTACCAGATGATGAACAAATGGTTTACTCAGTTTATTCAGAATAACCCGGCTGTACAACAACCTTCACCCCCTAATAATCCAACTACGATACCTTTCGCACCTCCGATGATAGATCCGATGAGATTTAGTAGGCCTCCCGTTGATAAAATCAGGAAACATGGGGCCGAAGAATCTAAAGCTAATGATGATGATGATGCTGAGAGAGTGAGATGTGGCTCGATAACACTATTCGTGTACTTGATGAGTTATCCGCACTCAGGATGAATGCGAAGTGTGCAATATCTCTACTTGAGACACTTTGATATCATTGGTGGAATACACTAGTATCAGTGGTTCCGAAAGAAAAGTGACTTGGGATTTCTTTCAGATCGAGTTCCGTAAGAAATATATCAGTCAGAGATTCATCGATCAGAAATGAAAAGAATTTCTAGAGCTAAAATAAGGTCATATGACTGCGACGGAATATGAGTGAAAGTTTGTTAGATTGCGCTGTTATGCCCGAGAATGTATATCAACTGAAGCCATTATGTGTAAAAGATTTGAAGACGGTCTGAATGAAGACATAAAGTTGCTTGTTGGCATTCTTGAAATCAAAGAGTTCGTGGTACTAGTCGAGCGAGCATGTAAAGCTGAAGAGCTCGAAAAAGAGAAGAGAGAGGTTGAAATTAAAGCTAGAGACACTCGTAAAAGATCATCAAGTAAGACTTTTCATTCAGTGCCTAAGAATTTCAGAGATGACTTCAGCCGACATAAAGCCACTTCAGACTTGCCTAGACGTGATCGACCTCCAGTGAGTTCCCGAGCCACTTCGATGGCTAGTGTTGGTAATGTTCCGCAGAACCGAGCTGAGTGCAAACATTGTGGGAGATGGCATTCTGGGAGTTGTAGATTCCATGATCGGTCCTGCTTTAAATGTGGATCATCGGACCATTTCATTCGAGAGTGTCCGATGCTAGCCGAGCAAAATATGGCTCAGAACACTAAACTGAGCAGCGCGCCAGCACGGGGCCGACCACCCAGACGTTCAGGCTATGTAGGTGGCAGTCAGAGAGGGACAAAGGGCACTGCAGTTCGATCAGAGGCTAGAGCTCCAGCTAGAGCTTATGCTATACGTGTCAGAGAGGATGTTTCTTCCCTAGTTGTTATTACCGGTACTTTCACACTTTATGATACTACTGTGATTGCATTGATTGATCTTGGTTCGACTCATTCATATGTGTGTGAAACTCTAGTATCCAGGAAGACTCTACCAGTTGAGTATACTGAGTTTGGGATCCGTGTGCCCAACCCTTTGGGTAGACGTGTACTCATCGATAAAGTGTGTAAAGCTTGCACGTTGATGATTCGTGATTCCTGCTTTCCAGCCGATCTAATGTTATTGCCCTTCAATGAGTTTGATGTAATTTTGGGAACAGATTGGTTAACTTTGAATGATGCGGTGGTGAATTGCAAAAGAAAGATCATTGATTTGAGATGTCAAAACGGTGTGACCATCTGAGTTGAATCTAGTGATTTAAATGGGTTACCTACCATAATATCCTCGATGCTAGCCCAAAAATATGTGAGAAAAGGATGCGAAGCTTACTTGGTGTATGTGTTGGATAATAAAGTGTCCGAAAAATAAATTGAATCCGCACCAATTGTGTGTGAATACCCAGATGTGTTTCCAGAAGAATTACCAGGTTTACCACCAGTACGAGAGATTGAGTTCGGCATTGAATTAGTACCGAGGACGACTTCGATTTCGATAGCTCCGTATCGAATGGCACATACTGAGTTGAAAGAGTTGAAAGCACAGTTGCAAGAGTTGACAGATAGGGGCTTTCCATGATCGAGTTTCTCTCCTTGGGGTGCACCAGTTCTGTTTGTGAAAAAGAAAGACGGGACTATGCGAATGTGTATTGATTATCGAAAGCTAAATAAAGTGACAGTAAAGAATAAATACTCGTTGCCTCGAATTGATGACTTGTTTGACCAGTTGAAAGGGGCTTCAGTGTTCTCAAAGATAGATCTGAGATCGGGTTATTATCAGTTGTGAGTCAGGCATTTCGATGTGCCAAAGATTACATTCCGAACGAGAGACGGACATTTTGAGTTTCTGGTTATGCCTTTTGGACTTACTAATGTACCTACTATTTTTATGGATTTGATGAATCGGGTTTTCAGACAGTATTTGGATCGGTTTGTAGTAGTGTTTATTGATGATATATTGATTTACTCTAAAGATGAAACCGAGCATGCCGAGCATTTGAGATTGGTGCTACAAATTTTACGAGATCAACAGTTGTATGCAAAGTTTAGTAAGTGTGAGTTCTGGATGAATGAAGTCAGTTTCCTGGGTCATGTTGTTTCAGTGTCAGGCATTCGGGTTGATCCAAACAAAATATCGGCTATACTTGATTGGAAGCCACCAAAGAATGTTTCTGAGATTCAAAGTTTTTTAGGACTTGCGGGATACTACAGAAGGCTCGTCAAATGTTTTCCATAATAGCTACACCTTTGACAAAGCTATTACAGAAAGATGTCAAGTTCGAGTGGTCAGAATAGTGTCAGAAAAGTTTTGATCAGTTGAAAGCCCTTTTGACTGAAGCTCTAGTGTTAGCTCAGCCTGAATCTGGTAAAGAATTTATTATTTATAGTGATGCTTCTTTGAATGGTTTGGGTTGCATTTTGATGCAAGAAGGCAAAGTCATAGCCTACGCTTCGAGACAATTGAAGCCTCACAAAAGAAATTATCTGACTCACGATCTAGAATTAGTAGCCATCGTTTTCGCATTGAAAATTTGGCGTCATTACTTATTCGGTGAGAAATGTCATGTTTACTCGGATCACAAAAGTCTGAAGTATTTGATGACATAGAAAGATTTGAACTTGAGACAACACAGATGGTTAGAGTTATTGAACGACTATGAATTAGTGATTGACTATCATCCAGGGAAAGCTAACGTTGTCGCAGATGCCTTAAGGCGAAAATCATTATTTGCTCTTCGTGTATTAAACGGACATATGGCTATGTCTTATGTTGGTTAAATCATAGTCGGGTTGAAAGTAAGACCGATGTTTATTCAGCAAATTTGTGATGCACAGAAAATTGACAAATATATGATTGCTAGATGGGTTCAATGTGAAAATGATGCAGAGGAAGAGTTTTGAATGATGCAAATGATTGCTTGAACTTCAAATGCCGAATATGTGCTCCGAGGAATATGGATTTGATTCAGATGATTTTGGACGAGGCTTATAGTAGTCGACTATCGATACATCCGGGTAGCACGAAAATGTATAATGATGTAAAACAGTTCTATTGGTGGCCTGGCATGAAGCGGGATATATTTGAATTTGTTTCAAAGTGTTTAATTTGTTAGCAAGTAAAAGCCGAGCATCAAGTGCCTTCTGAATTACTTCAGTCAATTATGATACCTGGATGGAAATGGGATAGAATCACTATGGATTTTGTATCCGATTACCGAGCAAGAAATATTCAGTCTGGGTTATAGTAGATAGACTGACCAAATTAGCTCACTTTGTCCCAGTTCGTACAGACTATTCACTCGATAAACTTGCTGAATTGTTTGTATCACAAATTGTGAGGTTACATGGTGTGCCAAGTTCCATTGTTTCAGACAGAGACCCGAGATTCACTTCGTGATTTTGGAAGAAGTTATAGGATGCTTTAGGTACTAAACTTCACTTTAGCACAGTCTTTCATCCGTAGACAGTCGGTCAGTTTGAACGAACCATTTAAATAGTTGAGGACATGTTGAGATGTTGCGTCCTTGAGTTTGAAGATACGTGGGAAACATACTTATGTTTGATTGAATTTGCTTATAATAACAGTTTTCAATCGAGTATCAAAATGTCACCTTACGAAGCTCTATATAGCCGCAAGTGTCGTACAGCGTTATACTGGACCGAGCTCAGTGAGAATCAGATACACAGGGTTGATTTGATTAAAGAGGCAGAACAGAAAGTGACTGTAATTAGGGATAGTTTGAAAGCTGCCTCGGATCATCAAAAGTCCTATGCTGATTCGAAGCGCAAAGACATTGAGTTTCAGGTCGGAGACCGGATATTCTTGAAAGTTTCTCCGTGGAAGAAAGTACTCCGATTTGGTCAGAAAGGCAAGCTAAGTTCGAGATTTATCAGACCGTACGAGATCATCGAACGTATTGGGCCTGTTTCTTATAGATTGACGTTGCCCTCTAAATTAGAAAAGATACACAATGTATTTCATGTTTCAATGCTTCGTAGATAGAGATCAGATCCGTCACATGTGATCACTCCGTCTGAGATTGAAATCTGATCCAATATGACTTATGAGGAAGAACCAATCCGTTTTTTAGCTAGAGAAATAAAAGAGTTAAGGAACAAGAGGATTCCATTAGTGAAAGTACTATGGAATTGGCACGGAGTTGAAGAGGCTACGTGGGAGCCTGAGGATTCAATGAGGCAACAATATCCAACTTTACATAACGATAAGATTTTCGGGGACGAAAATCCCTTAGGGAGGAGAGTTGTAACAGACCGAATTTGACCCTAATCGAAGCGGTGGTTTTTGGACCATGAATCCTAGTCTGAGAAATATTTAAATATTATATTTTGTGTTTGTTATATGTGAATTAATGTGTGTGAAAGTTTCGTAGAAAAATTTAATCGTTTGTATGTTTAATTTAACAAAAAGGACTAAATTACGTAAAGTGTAAAGGTTACATGCTATAGTGTAAAGTACTAGAATGATGATGGCTTTTTAATATGAGGTGTTAAATAGGTAAATAACCCATTACTAAGTTAGTGGGTGGTATATGACAAGATTAACCGTAAGTTTTATATTATATAATTTTATGATATAATGTTAAAATAGTAAATAGATTAAAACCATATTATATGTTAATTAAAACATAAAAAAATGAATATGTTCACTCATCTCTCTTGGCCGAATATTGAGAAAATAAAGGGGAGCTACTTTCTTTGAAATTTCGGCAATATTCAAGCCAAATTCAAGGTAAATTCTTAGTCGATTTTTGTAATTTTTACGTTTTTGAGATCGTTGCTTGAAGCAGAGGTGACCCATGTTAGAATTTTTAAAACTAAGCATGCTTGATGTTCGACCATTGACATGTTCTTGTGGTTTTTGATGTTTGATGTTTTTAAATTAAAGAAATGTTTAAGATTAGAATATTTTGTATTGGAAATTTTGGTGAATTTGAGTATTTAGGGCTAATTTGTAAACGTAAATTTTTAGAGGGGCTTATTTGCAAAATAAATGAAAGAAATGGACTTATAAGGTCCTTGTGAACATTCAGCCCTTGAGTGTTGTAATGGAATTTTGTTTATTTTGTGTTTTGTTCAAATGGGACCAAATTATAAAAATGTGAAATAGTAGGGGTAAAATGGTAAATTGCCTATTTATGTGCTTAGGTACTAAATTGAGATGAAATGTACTTGAATGAGCTGGATTTTAATGTGTCTAGATCAAGAACAAAGAAAAACAGATTTGGATAGAGAAAAGACGAAGGTTATCGAATAGTCGGTTTAGACAGTCCGTCGACAGTTGAGGTAAGTCCTTAAGCGAATATATGTTAAAGAATTATTTGTGAATCTAATGAATGATGAAATTCGAATATTTTTAGCATGAATCCATGAGTTAGCCGAATGCAAGGGTACTAAATTGGATTGGTTGTAATTTTTATTTAATGTGATGGAAATAAATGTATTTGGGGTGATATGTGAATGTAATATGCGATATATGGGTTGTTGTGAAGTTAGCATTATGAAATGTGAATCGAAGGATTAATCATTTTGATATTCGGGCTTCGAGCCTAGTAGGCCTTGTGCCGGTGGTTTATTTCGGGCTTTTAGCCTAGTAGGCCTGGTGCCGGTGATCTATTTCAGGCTAAATGCCTAGCAGGCCTCGTGCCGGTGAATATGTATGGCTTAATGCCTAGTAGGCTAAAAGCCAGTGTTTTAAATCTCGGACTTCAAGTCTAGCAGGCAAGCTGCCGGTGTATACGATTTGAATTAGTGCATAGATTCGTATATGCTGGTAAGTTTTCAATTCCCTAACTTTAGTTACAAAATGGTAAAGTTATGAAACAAATCATGCAAGTTTAAGTTTATGAAAGCGAATTTGTGAGTTCGGCTATAAGGTATGTATTAAGCGTACATAAATGTTATGATTATGTGCCATGATGATAAGTAATTGAAATGGTGAAATGAAGTAATATATACATGATAGATGGAATTTTGATTAATAGATACTATGAGTGAATTGGTTATAGAAAAGCATGAAATGAGAAAGTATTAGTACAAGAATATTTATAAGCATAAATGGTTAAAGGTATTTGTAAAGGTACATGGATATGTATGATTTGTGTTATATATATATATATATATATATTCGAAAATGGTGTGTCTTGGTGAGAAAATGAAAGTAGAAAGATTAAATGAGGTAGAAAATTTGGCTATGATGTATTTATAAATGAAGATATGTTTATTCAATGTTATAAATAGGCTGTCTAAAATGCTTGGTTAATTGAATGTTTTAATATAGTTTCTTAAGACTTACTAAGCTAGTAAGCTTACTCTGTGTGTTCAATGATCTGTTTTATAGATTTTGGTCAAACTACGGGCTCGGAGGATCGTTAGTGAAGTCAACCACACTATCACCCCTTTTTGGTACTTTTAAACTGGTTTTCTTTGATAATAAGGCATGTATAGGCTAGTTATGTGAGTTTAAATGATGTTTTGTTGGTAATATAATTAAGCCATGCAAAAATGGCTAATTGTTTAAGGATAATGTTCGATGGTATACCCTATCTTTGATGTAATTGATGTGTGCTTTGTTTGGATGATTTGAGATTATGGTATGAAATTATCCTTATGAGATATGCGTGGATGATGTACTTGAGAGATGATGATGACTTGATGCATGTTTTCTTCTTCATGATAATATGGTTCGATTTTGATTAAGAAAAATGTTATAATCATTTTAGGTTGGTTATTGAAGATTCAAATTGAAGACTAATTATAAGGAAGTGGATGGACTATACTCTTGTGTTACGAACTAGTTATATAGTATATGTTTAGTATGTAACTTAATTATCCTTGAGTATATAAATCTTTATTGTGAAGGTGGTGAAATGAGCATGAATTTAAAGACCATTATCGTGTATGTGGTTATAAATATTACATACATACATGAATGTTTGAAACTTATTAGTAACTTATGGTTCAATTATGTGCATACAAACATAGTTTCATGTATCTTGTTTTTAATTGATTATTTGGATATATTTGAAATTTGTATGAGATATGTACATGTAATTTCATAGACGTGCCCTTGTATATTTGGCCAAGTGATTATATGCTTATAAATGTTTAGTGAGCATTTAAATTTGGACTTATGATGTTATGTAATGTGATGGTTTGTTCGGCCACAATGAAGAGGATTTTATACCATGTATATTCGGCCTTGCAAGTGTAGTATAGTAAGCCGTATATTACATCTTTGGTTTAAGTTTTGTTTATGTTGTGTCGTAATAAAGTAAAAAAAATATAATAAACATTTTGTTAAGTATGTTAAGCATGTTTTCTATATGTAATCAGTTGCTTATATGGTAATGTTATATAAGTATGTTTATCTATGATTTAATTTATTTAACAAAAGTTGGGATGTTTAATTGGTAAATGCCATAACCCTAATCCGGCGACGGATACTGGTTAAGGGTGTTATAATGTACATTGCCTTGATTGTACAAAGATAGATAAAAATCATATAATAAGAAAATCAAAAGAGAGGGAGAGAGGTGAAACTTCCTAAATTTTTGGATGGATTCCTTGAGTTGGTTGTGATGATGACTTAAATGAATGTGAATTTGGTGGTGAAAATGATCTTTTCCAGTCTCGGATTGGCATATTCAACCTTTAAACTACAAATTCATTAGTTAAATTTTTAGGGGGTACCAATTAATTGATGATGTTAGGGATATTCGATGGTTAGATAGCCAATTATAAAAGGAATAAAGTTGTAATAATAGGAGTTTGAAACAAAATAATAAAAAGCTTAAATAAATAAGTGAAATAAACTGAAAAATAACAATAAAAATAAAATAATAATAAGGGCCTCAAAGTCCTCGTCGTCGGCCGGATTGGTAGGTAGAGGCAGCGGTGATATGTGAAGGTGATGATAGATCTGTTGAAGGGTTGCTTCAATGCCATCGAATCGTCGAGTGGTTTCATTAACTTGTTGGGTGCAATAATGCTCGAACTGAGTGAGCTATCCCAAAATGTCCAAAAGTGATAGAGTCGTGTGAGAAGTGCGATGGCTCGGTGGTGGCTCCTCATGTTGATGTGGGATATTGTCAGTAATGTCCTTAGGATCCTCCGTAGTAGTAGTAGCAGCTAGTCGATATTGGGGAGGATCGATCCCACGTTGTCGTTGGATCATCCTCATATGTAGCATTGACTGAATGCCCTGTGGGGACATCTGTCCTATCAGTGTCAATGAGGAGACCTGAGCGGTGATGGTGAAGAGCCCGAAATGTCAAGCCAATCATGTGATGTACAGACCCATCGATATAACCCGCTCCTGTGTTGCTCTATTTAGTGTTGGATGGCACGGGCTATAAAATATGCTAGGTCAAAAACTTGGTCGTTTGCCATACACCATAGGAAATAAGCATCTTGAGTGTTGATGACGCCAGTGCTCTCACACCGTCCTGTCAATGTGTGGGATGGTATGGCATGTAAGTATCTTAGAGATGGGGCGAGAGCTGTTGCTTTCCAACGGCTAGGGTCGTATAAGTTTGAACTGGGGGCTATATTGTAACAACATCTCGTCGGTGTGTTGTGAAGGTGGCGATGGAGCTCTGAGACGTCATGTTCCTCCATAAATTCCTCATTGTAGAGTCCCAGAGTGGCTCCGAATTGTGGTATATTCATTTCTCTCATGATTCCTCTTAGACGGAATTGGATTGTTTCGAGGTCATCGTAGTTTGTCATTACTGTCTCGAGGTGGAACGTGGAGCATAATTCCAGAGTGAGCTCCAAATAGGTGGGCTCGATGATTGTGAAGAATTGGTCCCATGGTTCCGTGGATAAGAGAGCTCGTATATCGTCTGATAATTGGACCTGCTCTAGAGCGGCCCAATCAATGCACCTCTCTGTGCCGCTGTAACATCCTGATAATTGGGGGTTATGCATTTCTACTTAATTGAATGATGTTGCATGCCTAATTATGATTGAGTGTGTTTTGGAAGTTCATTTTTGAACTTCATTAATTAAGTGAATGCTTAGTGATTTATTAAATTTTTAACAATTAAGATGGAGTTAAGCATGATAGGCTTTAAGAAATAATGACAAGAGGTTTTAAGCATAAGATGAGTAATTGGCAAGGTGGTTAGGATGCATGGATGAGTGCTTGAGGGGAGAGGTTCGAATCCCCTAGCTAGCAAATGGGAGGATTTTATTTTTGTTTCCTTCCCTATAGTGTCGATCAAGATTCTTCTAGAATGGATGAGTATTTTTTTAATTTTGGTTATTTGACCATATGGAAAAGGTAAGCTAAAACTTATGGTATGGAAACATGAAAGGATGATAAGATGAGGGGGACAAAAGGCTTCAAGTAAGGGCATTGTCTTGGAAACTTTTTCATGGTCATTTGACCATGAACCTAGTCAGTTTTAGGGGCTAAAGGGGATGGTTAATTGTGATAGCAATCTAAGGGTTGATGGGGAAGAAACAAGGAGGAAAAAGGGGGATAATGTTGGCAAGCTAGTTGGTCGAATTTGACTTGGGTTAGGGGGTGATAGTTGGCCAAAAACTCTTGCATTTTTGTGCATCTTTTCTCATTTCTCCAAAAGTTTTTCTCCTAGCCGAATTTTGCTATTGACATTAGGTAAAAATTTCTCTTTGTTTTGGCTTTTATTTTGACCATTTTGGCTAAAGTTCCTTTTCTCTCAAATTCTTGTTCTCTTTAGTCTAAAGCATCAAAAGCTTGGAAAACATTTCTTCTTTTCTTTTTCCCTCATTGCCGAAACTACCAAAGTGCAAAGAACTATTTTTCTTCAATTTCTTCCTCTTGGCCGAATGTGCATAGGTCCCTAAACCTATCTCTTTTCTTTTGAAATCACCTTCATCATCATCTTTCTTCTTCTTCTCTTTCTCTCTTCTTTCAATTTCATTTTCTTTCTTCCTTCTCTCAACCGAAACCACTTTCTACTAAAACCAAAATCAACATTATTTTCATCTCTTTTGTCAATCGAATCATTTTCTATTTTGATTTCCTTTCTTCTTTTCTTTTTTTTAAAACCGAAACTATTTTATGCCATAAATCACTATCTTTTTCTCTTTTCTTTTTGTGGAAGCCGAATCATCATTTTTTTCTCTTCTTTTGTTCAAGGCCGAATCTTCAAGTGCTCAAAGTAAGGTTTTTGTCAATTGTTTTCATTATTTCTTTTTACTATAGTTGATTTAGAAAAATAAATCTCTTATTTTTCTCTCCCAGTAGAATCCTTGGAAGGGATTTTAAGGATCTTTGTTGAAGCCAACTTTTAAGAAGTGATCTTCGAAATCATCCAAGGTAAGGATTATTAATTTCAATCGTATCAATCCTTTTAGAATGGATCACTAATCAACTTTATTTTAGGGGTGATTTGAGACTAAAAGATAGGTAAGAAAAAAGCGATCTGAGTGTTTGGAAGAGAGGAGGCCTTTGTTTTACCATCGAACTTCAAGCGAAGGGTTGTATCGGCGATAAGAGATTTTCCACCGAAATGTGGACCCTCTGCTAACGAAGATCGGTTATTTGAAGTAGTCGTACAACCGAACCACTTTACGTTGGTGGGGTATCGTGGGTTTTGATCCATCTAGCGAGAAAAACCACAAATAACTGTTGTTCGAGAATCAGAGGTAAGGATTTAGATCTCTCGTCAATAAGTATAATTTTATTAGTAATAGTATATTCTAACCAAGTGTGATAATTAATTAGGTGTTGACGAGCGAGAAGGTATCGTTCTCACAGTCATAAGGTGTGTAACCTTACAATAAAATCTCATAGATCTATGTATTAAATGTGATTATATGACAATATGTTTCATAATGATTGTGGATACCATTCAGTGGTATACGATATTCAGGTATGTTTACCCCAAATATTCTTTTAATTTTGCTATATGCATAATTGTGAGATAAGTATGATTTTGTTATGATTTTGGGGTAAATGGCATGAAAAATGAATAATATGTATGTGCATGGGCATATGGGTGAATTTGATAAAGGGGAAGTATTTTGGTGGTTTTACCATAATATCCGTGACTTCGGTCACATATTTGAAATCCGGTGACTTGGTCACATATGTGAATCTGGTGACTTGGTCACATATTTGAAATCCGGTGACTTGGTCACAATTTTGTCTGTGGCCTTGCCACAAAATTATAAGGGCGATGTGCATGTTGACTGCTGAGAAGCGCCTTCGATGGTGTGTAGCGGATGGAGGGTCGATTTAGTAATCCCACGGTGTGTTTGGTTAGTACGTGGTGGTGTGTAGCGGATGGATATTAGGTGGTAGGGTTTGCATTTCATTATATGTGTATATTCATGTGATTTTAAATGATTATTATATAATATGCTATGAAAATGGGCTTTTGGGCTAAAAATGACTTAAATGGGCCTATGGTTATATGTGTACTTTTTGGGCTTTAAGGCATATGATCAAATGGGATTTTTAATGTATGTGTTACACATTGAGTTTATGACTCACCCTTTTGTGGGATAACTTTTGGATGATTCAGTAGTGCGGTGGATCGAATTGACCAAGGACTCAAGTGGTGGCCAATGCTCATATCAAGTGTTTTGGAGATTTTCCAATTTAAACTTATTAAATTTTATCTCTTAGACTTTATTATGGGTTTTGCTATTTTATGTAATAAGGCTACTATAAAGCTGCTTTTTAAATTTTTGTGTTTGGATTTATTTTGCCATGAATAATTATTAATTAAATAACTAAATGGATTTTGATAAATAATTTAAACTATTTTGAAAACAAAATATATTTCTACAATATTAAACAATTTTTCATCAAATTTGGTTTTACATTAACTTATTATTCCTCTTAAAAATAATGTTTTATGAAGATGCGAATTTACTTTACAATTAAATTTCAACCCGATCTTTAAGTTAATCTGTTTTATTCAAAATCATCAATTTTTTCTTAAATAAGTGAGAGTTTGCTAAAGTTTTACTCGAGGAACATGTCAAATCCGGTCAAAGCTTTTTGAAATGGGTTTGGGTGTTTCAACTTAGTATCGAGCCATTTTAAACTCTCGGCCTTGGGTTTTGAAGCCCTAGCGTTTTCAAAATGTGGCCCAAATGATTTTTGAATGTTTTATTAAGTTAAAATGGTTTTATAAGAGCATGGCTTTTAGAGTTCTCATTGGATCCATCGTGTATGTATCTTTATTGATAAAGTGATATGAAAGTCGATAAGCTTAAGGAAACTATAACTTTAGAGACATGGACCCTAGGTGTATGTGTGCTACTACGGAAAAACCACTTGAATATCTGTTTCATAAAACTTTCTTTTAATAAGAAGTGAAAAGACTACTAATACATAAGACTTTTTAAGTAAAAAGCAGATAAGGCGCTTAGTAGACATGAGTCCTAGGGGCGTGGTCGTCGTGGGCGTGGACGAGGAAGAATGGGCGTGTCGGAACCAGTTAGATCTGGTCAAGGTTAGAAAATGAAGCTCACACCTATTTGTTGGGGTGGATTTTCAAGAGCAAAATGAAGGAGGTGGCCTTGATATCACAAAAGTCTTTGCGAGTTTTAGAACGAGTAGCGAAGCTAATCTTGAAATGGGTCTCGAAAGTCGATGAGTGGAGAGACTAAGATCAAATGGTCTTTGAGGTTTTAGGGAGTATCCGGAGTAGCCCCAAATGTAGCGAATCTTGGTTAGAGGCGGTCGAAAGGATCATGGATGATTTAGACCGCTTCGTCAGAAAAAGCGAAAGGTGCTATTTTACTACTCGTGATGAAGCCTACCAGTGGTGGCTCACTATCAAGGAAAGTACCCCTGTGGATCGATTGGATTGGGGGTATTTTAAAATTAAATTCGAGGAAAATCGTTGGAGCTAGTTACATCGACTCCCAGGAGGAAGACATTTCGAATTTGGTGCAAGAAACAAGTTGATAGTGAATATGAGCGAGTTTTTGCGACTTAGGCGATATGCGGAGGATAGTAGCTCTTGAATATGAACGATTGTGTCGATTTGAGGATGGACTTAGAGATGAGCTGCGAGTGATGATTGCTCCTTTGGGAAAGAGATTTTGCAATCTTAGTAGAAAGAGCAAGAATAGTGAAGAGGTTAAGCGAATTGAAAAGCGTAACAGGACAGAGGCGAATAAGAATAAGAGAAGCTTTGGACCTTTAGGGTCATCAAAATTTCAAAAGAAACCAAGAAATGAAGGACCGCTGAAGTCAACAGATCACACGGTGGACAACATCGTGCTTGTGCTCAATGTGGAAAGATACACCCGGAAAGTGTTGGAAAAAGACCGGGATGTTTCAAGTGCGGATCTAAAGACCATATGATCAAGGATTGCAGAAGAATTGAGATAAGAACCGCCCAGTCGAGCGTTAATCGGTGGCGGTGAGCAATGATAGATAAGGCCGTGATCAAGTTAGGTAGAGGTCGCGGACTTGGTGAAAGCGATGGTAGCTCTAAGCGAGACGGCCTGAGTTTGGTATATGCGGTTAAATCGCAGAGAGGCGTTGGCCTTTGATGTTATCACGATGCGTTTCGATTTTTGGGTCGCCCTTTATTGCTTTGATAGATATAGGGTCAACTCACTCTTATATCGCTAGTGAAGTATCTGGACTTTGCATGTGACTTACGAGGTGTACTAGGAAGATGATCGTACTTAGTCCTTTAGGATGAGCGATGATTATAGATAAACTTTTAAGGAAGTACCTTTAGAAGCTCGAGGATGCGCGTTTAAGGTGATTTAATGGAGTTGCCATTCGAGAATTCGACGATCTTAGGCATGGATTGGCTAGTGAAGTATCATGCAAATGTGGATTGTCTTGCTAGCGAATGTCATAAGAACTCTTGATGACAAAGAAGTTGTAGTGATGGGCGAAAGACGGAACTACTTATCTAATGTAGTATCCGCTCTTAAGGCGAAAAGATGGTTAGAAAGGGATGTAGCCTTCGATGTTGGTGAGTGCCTTGGAGGCTAAAAATGCTTATTGAAGGAGTTAGGACCGTGAATGAATTTGTAGATATTTTTGGAAGAACTTCCGGGATTGCCTCCGGATCGTGAGGTAGAATTGAGGATAGATTTATTGCACAGAGCGGCGCCGGTTTCTATTGCTCCATATAGAATGGCATAGAAGGAATTAGTTGAGCTTAAGGCTCGATTAGGAGTTGCTTGATGGTGGATTTATCCGACCTAGTGTGTCTCCATGGGGAGCACCAGGTCCTATTCGCGAAGAAGAAAGGCGGATCGATGAGGATGTGTATAGACTACGGCGGTTGAATAAGTCGACCATCAAGAACAAGTATCCTTTGCCAAGGATCGATGACTTGTTCGATCGGTGAAAGGAGTTACTGTATTCTCAAAGATTGATCTAAGGTCGGGTATCATCGACTTAAAGTGAAAGAAGTGGATATCCATAAGACGGCTTTCCGAACTAGATATGGGCATTATGAATTTCGGTAATGCCATTCGGATTGATGAATGCCCCAAGCGCATTCATGGATATGATGAACCAAATTTTCCAGCCCTACTTGGATCGATTCGTTGTGGTATTCATAGGCGACATCTGGTGTATTCTAAGTCCGAAATGGAACATGATGAGCATCTTGATTGCGTTGCAAGTTTTAAGGAGAAGAAGTTGTATGCCAAATTGAGCAAGTGTGAATTTTAATTTGAAACAAATTCGTTTTTAGGCCATGTGGTGTTGGCGGAAGGGATAAGGTGGATCCTCGGAAGATTGAGGCTGTACTAGATTGAAACCACCTAAGTCCGAATGGCGAGGTTTGCGTTTCTTGGGATTAGCGAGGCTACTACGGAAGATTCGTCGAAGGATTCTCATCGATAATTGCACCTTTAACGAAATTGCGAGAAAGGAAGTACCTTTTGTATGGGTTGATTAGCGAAGAGAGTTTTGAGAATCTCGAAGGTTTTATTGAAGCTCCGGTTTGATCTAGCTTGAGGCGGGGAAGGATTTAAATGCGTGTATTATGGCGCTTCTCACAGAGATTAGGATGTGTTACGATGCAAGGCGGGAAGGTAGTTGCATATGCGTCTTGGCGATTGAGACCACACGAGGTTAATTACCGACGCATGATTTAGAGTTGGCGGTGTAGTCTTTGCCCTTAAAGTTTGGAGACATTATTTATACGGGAAAAATCGGTGATATACACGGACCACAAAAGTCGAAATATCTCTTGACTCGAAAGAAGCTGAATTTGAGGCGTGAAGGTGGATAGAGTTGTTGAAAGACTACATTGTTCTATAGAGTACCACCGGGCAAGGCGAATGTGGTGGCGGGCGCCTAAGTCGGAAAGTGGTGTCGATTTAAGGCGATGTTTGCACATCTTAGTCTTTACGATGTGACGAAAGCTTATTGGCGGAACTACAAGTTAGGCCAACATGGTTATGTCAAGTGAAAGAGAGGCGGTTGGTAGATGAAGATCCGAGTGTAAAGCTTGTTGGTGCAGAGTGGGAATTTAGAAGATTTTGGTATTATGACGATGGGGTATTGTGTTTCAAAGGTAAAGTCGTATCTTGGGGATCGGGAATTGAGGCAAAAGATTCTTCAGAGTCGCATAGTAGCCCTTATGCTATGCATCTGGAAGAAGTAAGTTATACCGAGATTCTGAGATCAATTTTAGTGGCTGGACTTAAGCGGGAAGTTACGAGTTTGTAGGAAAGTGCTTAACGTGTCAACAAGTCAAGGCTGAACATCAAGTACCTTCGGGATTGCTTCAGCAGATAAAGATTCCGCAGTGGAAGTGGGAGAGAATCACCATGGACTTTGTTAGTGGGCTTCCTCTTACGCCTACTAAGAAAGACTATGTATGGGTGATAGTGGACCAATTGACAAAATCTGCACATTTTATCCCGATTCGAATTGATTACTCTTTCTGAAGTTGGCGAAGTTATATGTGGGTGAGATTATGAGATTGCATGGAGTGCCATTGTCAATTATTTGGGTAGGGATCCAGGTTTACGTCTAGGTTTTGGAAAGCATTGCATCGAGCTTTGGGCACAGATTGGATTCGATCGGCATTTCATCCACGGTCGGCCAATCTGAGCGAGTAATCAAATTTTAGAAGATATGTTAAGGGGTTGTGTGATAGATTTCAAGGCAAGTTGGGAGGAATTCTTACCGTTAGCAGAATTTGCATACAATAATAGTTACCAAGCCAGTATTTGGATGGCACCATATGAAGCACTATATGGACGGAAGTGTTGCACTCCTACGGGTTGGACGTAATTAGGGAACGTCTGGTTTTGGGTCGAAATAGTGGTGAATCAGAAGAAAAGGTTAAGGTAATCCGGGCTCGGTTAAAGAAGCATCGGCGGACAAAAGTCGCACGCAGATCTAAAGCGGAAGGAAATAGAGTTCTTGTGGGGATCAAGTATTCTAAAGGTTTCACCTTGGAAAAAGGTGATGAGATTTGGTCATAAAGGAAAGTTAAGTCCAGGTTCATTGGACCTTATCGCATTTTGAAGCGGGTCGAACACGTGGCATATCGATTAGAATTACCTTGAATGAAGCAAATGCACGATGTGTTCCATGTTTCAATGTTACTTGCAATTCTGGTCGGATCCATCTCATATAGTGCTGTTGAGGAGGTGGAATTAAGACCGATTTGTCCTATGAAGAGGAGCCAATTCAAATTACAGGCGAGATGTAAAGGTTTCTACGAAGAAAATCGGTTCCTCTTGTCAAAGTATTATGGCGTAATCATGGATCGAAGAAGCTTCGTGGGAATCGGAGGAAGCAATGCGACAGCAATACCCTCACTTGTTCCAGCCAGGTAATTTCGAGGATGAAATTATTTTTAAGGGGGGTAGAACTGTAACATCCTGATAATTAGGGGTTATGCATTTCTACTTAATTGAATGATGTTGCATGCCTAATTATGATTGAGTGTGTTTTGGAAGTTCATTTTTGAACTTCATTAATTAAGTGAATGCTTAGTGATTTATTAAATTTTTAACAATTAAGATGGAGTTAAGCATGATAGGCTTTAAGAAATAATGACAAGAGGTTTTAAGCATAAGATGAGTAATTGGCAAGGTAGTTAGGATGCATGGATGAATGCTTGAGGGGAGAGGTTCGAATCCCCTAGCTAGCAAATGGGAGGATTTTATTTTTGTTTCCTTCCCTATAGTGTCGGTCAAGATTCTTCTAGAATGGATGAGCATCTTTTTAATTTTGGTTATTTGACCATATGGAAAATGTAAGCTAAAACTTATGGTATGGAAACATGAAAGGATGATAAGATGAGGGGGACAAAAGGCTTCAAGTAAGGGCATTGTCTTGGAAACTTTTTCATGGTCATTTGACCATGAACCTAGTCGGTTTTAGGGGCTAAAGGGGATGGTTAATTGCGATAGCAATCTAAGGGTTGATGGGGAAGAAACAAGGAGGAAAAAGGGGGATAATGTTGGCAAGCTAGTTGGCCGAATTTGACTTGGGTTAGGGGGTGATAGTTCGCCAAAAACTCTTGCATTTTTGTGCATCTTTTCTCATTTCTCCAAAAGTTTTTCTCCTAGCCGAATTTTGCTATTGACATTAGGTAAAAATTTCTCTTTGTTTTGGCTTTCATTTTGACCATTTTGGCTAAAGTTCCTTTTCTCTCAAATTCTTGTTCTCTTTAGTCTAAAGCATCAAAAGCTTGGAAAACATTTCTTCTTTTCTTTTTCCCTCATTGCCGAAACTACCAAAGTGCAAAGAACTATTTTTCTTCAATTTCTTCCTCTTGGCCGAATGTGCATATGTCCCTAAACCTATCTCTTTTCTTTTGAAATCACCTTCATCATCATCTTTCTTCTTCTTCTCTTTCTCTCTTCTTTAAATTTCATTTTCTTTCTTCCTTCTCTCAACCGAAACTACTTTCTACTAAAACCAAAATCAACATTATTTTCATCTCTTTTGTCAACCGAATCATTTTCTATTTCGATTTCCTTTCTTCTTTTCTTTTATTGAAAATCGAAACTATTTTATGCCATAAATCACTATCTTTTTCTCTTTTCTTTTTGTGCAAGCCGAATCATCATTTTTTTCTCTTCTTTTGTTCAAGGCCGAATCTTCAAGTGCTCAAAGTAAGGTTTTTGTCAATTGTTTTCATTATTTCTTTTTACTATAGTTGATTTAGAAAAAAAAATCTCTTATTTTTCTCTCCTAGGCCGAATCCTTGGAAGGGATTTTTAAGGATCTTTGTTGAAGCCAACTTTTAAGAAGTGATCTTTCGAAATCATCCAAGGTAAGGTTTATTAATTTCGATTGTATCAATCCTTTTAGAATGGATCACTAATCAACTTTATTTTAGGGTGATTTGAGACTAAAAAGATAGGTAAGAAAAGAAGCGATCTGAGTGTTTGGAAGAGAGGAGGCCTTTGTTTTACCATCGAACTTCAAGCGAAGGGTCATGTCGGTGATAAGAGATTTTCCAAGGGTTATGGACCCTCTGCTAACTTGAAGATCGATTATTTGAAGTAGTGCGTATAACAAGAACCACTTTACGTTGGTGGGATATCGTGGTTTTGATCCATCTAGCGAGAAAAACCACAAATAACGATTGTTCGAGAATTGAGGAAAGGATTTAGATCTCGTCAATAAGTATAATTTTATTAGTAATAGTATATTCTAACCAAGTGTGATAATTAATTAGGTGTTGACGGCGAGAAGGTATCGTTCTCACGGTCATAAGGTGTTTAACCTTACAATAAAATCTCATAGATCTATGTATTAAATGTGATTATATGACAATATGTTTCATAATGATTGTGGATACCATTCGGTGGTATACGATATTGTGTATGTTTACCCCAAATATTACATTAATTTTGCTATATGCATAATTGTGAGATAAGTATGATTTTGTTATGATTTTGGGGTAAATGGCATGAAAATGAATAATATGTATGTGCATGGGCATATGGGTGAATTTGATAAAGGGAAGTATTTTGGTGGTTTTACCATAATATTCGGTGACTTGGTCACATATTTGAAATCCGTGACTTGATCACATATGTGAATCTGGTGACTTGGTCACATATTTGAAATCCGGTGACTTGGTCACAATTTTGTCTGGTGGCCTTGCCACAAAATTATAAGGCGATATGCATGTTGGCTGCAAGCGCCTTCGATGGTGTGTAGCGGATGGAGGGTCGATTTAGTAATCCCCACGGTGTGTTTGGTTGGTACGGGTGGTGTGTAGCGGATAGATATTAGGTGGGCCGGGTTTGCATTTCATTATATGTGTATATTCATGTGATTTTAAATGATTATTATATAATCTGCTATGAAAATGGGCTTTTGGGCTAAAAATGACTTAAATGGGCCTATGGCTATATGTGTACTTTTTGGGCTTTAAGGCATATGATCAAATGGGCTTTTTAATGTATGTGTTACACATTGAGTTTATGACTCACCCCTTTTGTGGGATAACTTTTCAGATGATTCATAGTGCGATGGATCGAATTCAAGAAGGACTCGTGGTGGCCAATGCTCATATCAAGTATTTTGGAGATTTTCCAATTTAAACTTATTAAATTTTATCTCTTAGACTTTATTATGGGTTTTGCTATTTTATGTAATAAGGCCACTATAAACTGCTTTTTAAATTTTGTGTTTGGATTTATTTTGCCATGAATAATTATTAATTAAATAACTAAATGGATTTTGATAAATAATTTAAAGCATTTTGAAAACAAAATATATTTCTACAATATTAAACAATTTTTCATCAAATTTGATTTTACGTTAACTTATTATTCCTCTTAAAAATAATGTTTTATGAAGATCGAATTTACTTTACAATTAAATTTCAGCCCGATCTTTAAGTTAATCTGTTTTATTCAAAAATCATCAAATTTTTCTTAAATAAGTGAGAGTTTGCTAAAGTTTTACTCGAGGAACATATCAAATCCGGTCGGGCTTTTTGAAATTTGGGTTTGGGGTGTTTCACCATGGTCGTGTAATTGAGTAGTTTGTAGAGGTCGTCCTGGGGTCCTCGCGAGAATTTGAAGAAACGAATGTCGTAGTTCAACCGATCTATTGGTGAAGATTTAGGGTCCCTTTCGTTTTTAGAACTAGGGACCATGGATTTTTTCCTTCGGATGACAACATTGTTTTCCTGAAAATAACATATATTTATTGATTCAAGCATCATTTTCAGCCATATTTCACAATCTTTATGAGTTCAATATTATCATGGAGAAAACACTTATCATGATAAACTAACATTTTGTATAATCTCTAAGTTCTTATTAGTCAACAATGAATCAAAATAAATAACACTAATATTGAGGAATAAGCATAAACTAATTAAGAAATAAATTTAAGTGATAAATAGTTAAAAAAATAAATGTAAAGAGGAGACGTGACAGGTGGATTGCTTGGTTGGTCAGTGCACAGCGTGGGAGGGTGTTACACGGTCGTGTATTGTAACTCAATAAGGGACCATGGCTGTCGCGGGTGCGTTGGCATTGTCGTGTTCTTGCTTTTATGTGTTTTGGAATGGAGGAAGAGGTAAGAGGCAGAGGAAATCAACAGGGGGTGGTAGATTTTCTTTGGTGGTAGGAGTTCTTGAGAGATTTTGGGGGAGAGGTGGCTGGGGTTGAAAAGAAAATTTGGGGGGGAATGTCGAGCCCTGTGCTGCTTTAAATAGGAGGTGGGGACACGGTCTCGGGGTACGACCGTGTTCCCATTTCTTTAGCCTGTGTTTATAATGATTTCAAATTTGGGCGCGTTCGTGATGTTGTCTATGCCCGTGTTCCTTTGGCATGCGTGCCCTTGTTCCCTTCTCCCATGCCCTTGTTTTTGGTCCTACGCCTGTGCCCATAACTAAGTGTCGTCCACGGTCTCGAGGCACGGGCATTTTAATTGCCCATGTCGTTTACTCAAGATCGACCACAGGTTGGAGGAACGGGTGTGTCTTAAGCTCGTGTCCTTTAATTAGTTTCGTCTATGGTCAAGTCATACGGCCGTGCCATTTACTCGGAACCCGTGCCTTGGAAAATTATTGTCCTATTTCTACACCCCCTTTGCCACGCCTATTTGGCTGGTCGTGGTATTCACACGGCCACGGTCACGCCCGTGTGCAATGCCATGTGGTAGGGAAACTTGTAGTTTAGGTGTTAAAAATATATTATTAGTAAAGTTAGTGCTCGAGTTGCCTCCCGAGAAGCGCTCGTTTAGAGTCTTAAGCTAGACTTACCCTATTTTCATTTCTAAATGGAGGCTCACGGAGCCGAAGCTCCTCTCTTATATCCCAAAAGTCGTTTCCAGTATAAATTTTCAGTCGCTGACCATTTACCTTGAATGTGCCACGAGTCGGATGGGTTACCTCGATTTTGCCATAGGGAAAAATAGTTTTTATCACGAATGGACCTGACCATCTCGATTTAAGCTTTCCAGGGAACAGTTTTAATCTTGAGTTGTACAATAAGACCAAGTCACCTACTTCGAATTGCTTTGATTGCTTTAAATGAGCATCATACGTCGCTTTGTTGCCTCCTTATATAAACGTGAGTTCTCATAGGCATTAGCTCACCATTCATCTAACTCGTTCAATTGCATCATCCTCTTCTCACCCGTAGGTTTAAGATCGTAATTTAGGAATTTTAAAGCCTAGAAAGCTTTGTGCTTTAACTCAAATGGTAGATGACAGCTTTTTCCATAGACAAGTTTCTATGGGGATGTTCCTATGGGGGTTTTAAATGCCGTTCTATATGCCCATAAGGCATAGTCTACTTTTACTGCCCAATATTTCCTATTTGCTTCAACTATTTTCTCTAAGATACACTTAAGTTCTTGATTTGCTACTTCCACTTGTCCGCTGGTTTAAGGATGATAAAGGGTAGCTATCCTGTGGTATACTCCATATTTCTTTAGGACTTTATCAAATTGAGTATTACAAAAGTGAGTGCCCCTATTACTAATAATTGCTCTAGGTGTTCCAAATCGAGAGAAGAATTTCTTCAGAAATTTTAGTAGGTAAAACTTGGGCTTCCACCTATTTTGACACATAATCGACTACTACTAAAATGTATTTATTTTCGAATGAGCTAGGGAATGGACCCAAAATATCAATACCCCATACGTCGAATATTTCACATGATAGTACATATGTTTGAGGCATTTCATTGCGTTTAGAGATATTACCTATTCTCTAGCATTTATAGCATGAAGCAACATACCTGTTGGTGTCTTTAAATAAAGTTGGCCAGTAAAGACCTGATTCGAGTGTTTTGTGTGCTGTCTTAACCCCGCTGTAATGTCCTCCTGAAGGTCCTGAATGGCAATGCTCTAAGATTTGCTTGCTTCTTCTTTTGTAACGCACTTTCGAATCACTTGATCTACACATATGCGGAAAAGAAAAAGATCTTCCCAAAAATATTTTTTCACATTAGCAAAGAATCGCTTCTTTAGATGATGTGTTAACTTTTTTGGTAAGAAGTTAGCAGCTAAGTAATTTGCAATGTCTGCAAACCAAGGTACCTCAGAGTTGGTTATCGAAAAGAGTTGCTCTTCAGGAAACGAGTAGAATCCATCTTATAAGTCTAGAAAGATGGTCTACTGCAAGATTTTCAGCTCCTTTCTTATCTTGAATTTCCAAGTCAAATTCCTGTAAGAGTAGAATCCATCTTATAAGTCAAGGTTTTGCATCAGGTTTAGTTAAAAGATATCGAAGACCTAAATAGTCAGTGTAGACAACAACTTTAGATAAGATCAAATATTGTCTAAATTTATCAAATGCAAAGACTCCAGCTAGTAATTCTTTTTCAGTGGTTGTGTAATTTTCTTGTCTAGCCGTTAATGTCTTGCCAGGGTAGTAAATTGGCTAGAAGTGCTTGTTTCTTTGCTGTCCCAAAATTGTACCTACTGCAAAATCAATCGCATCACACATTAGTTCAAAGGGTAAGTTCCAATCAAGAGCAATTATAATTGGGGCATTTATTAATTTATCTTTAAGGGTATTAAATGCATCTAAACATTTCTGATCAAAATCGAAAGGTACGTCTTTTTCTAGTAGTTTCGTTAAAGGTTTAGCTATTTTAGAGAAATCTTTAATGAATCTTCTATAAAATCCAGCAAGTCCTAAAAAGCTTCTAATAGCTTTAACTGAGCTACGAGGAGGTAATTTTTCTATGGTTTCAACTTTTGCTTTATCTAACTCAATCCCTTTACTAGAAATTTTATGCCCTAACACAATCCCTTTTCGAACCATAAAGTGACACTTTTCCCAATTTAAAAACAAGGTTTGTCTCCTCACACCTTATTAGTACTCGTTTTAAATTATTAAGGAAAATATGGAAAGAATTACCAAATACCGAAAAGTCGTCCATAAAGACCTCCACAATGTCTTCCACAAGTTCATCAACTATGCCTAGCATGCAACGCTGAAAAGTAGCAGGAGCATTACAAAATCCAAAAGGCATTCTAAGATGAGCAAAGGTACCAAATGCGGACATGTAAATGTAGTTTCTCTTGATCCTCGAGGGCTATTGGGATTTGGAAATATTTGAAAGCTCGTCCGAGGAAAATAGTAGTACATATGCCCAGATAATCTTTCTAGCATCTAGTTAATAAAGGGCGAAGGAAAGTGATCTTTTCTGGTTGCGTCGTTTAACTTTCTATACTCAATACAAATTCTCCACCCTCTGACTGTTCTTGTGAGAATCAATTCATTCTTCTCTTTTGCTACAATAGTCATGCCTCCTTTCTTTGGAACGACCTGCATAGGACTTGCCCAAGCGCTGTCAGAAATAGGATAAATTATTCCAGCATCTAGAAGTTTAATTACCTCAGCTTTAACAACTTCTTTCACTTTGGGATTTAATCGTCTCTGAGGTTGTACGCATGGTTTATACTCCTCTTCCATTAGAATTTTGTGGGTACAAAATGATGGGCTTATACCCTTAATGTCAGAAATTTTCCAAGCTATGGCCCTTTTATGTTCCCTTAGTACCTGTAGCAACTCATCCTTTTCTTTGGGTTTCAGTTTCAAAGAGATAATCACTGGCAGTGTAGAATTATCCCCGAGGAATGCGTATTCTAAGTGTTTTGGTAAGCTGTTTTAATTCTAATTTGGGTGGTTCATCAATAGAGGTTTTTGTTTTAGTTTGTCATTAATTTCAATGCCCTCTTCTTTCGTTTGTCTAGGGAATGTGTTAGAATCGATTAAATCGGTATCATCATCTACCCCCTCACCTTGAGTAAGACACAGTTCCAACGTCTCGTTATGTATGATTTCCTACAAAGAATCTTGAATAGAATGATCAGTGGCATCAAGAAAATAACAGGAATCATCTTGTTCTCTAGAATATCACATAGCATCATAAATTTGAAAAATAATTTCTTCGTCGCCTATCTTCAGTGAAAGTTACCAACACCTACATCAATAACAGCCCTAGCAGTAGCTAGAAAGGGGTGTCCCAAAATTAAAGGCAACTCCACATTCTCATCCATGTCAAGCACAACAAAATCAACAGGGAAAATAAATTTATCAACTTTTACTAGAATATCTTCGATAATTCCCCTAGGATATTTAACAGATCTGTCAGCTAACTGAATACTCATCCTAGTGGGTTTAGGTTCCCCGAGACCAAGTTGCTTGAACATTTTATAGGGCATTAATTTGATACTGGCATCTAGATCAGCTAGTGCTTTCTTTATGTTTAAACTACCAATTAAACAGGAAATAGTGAAACTTCCTGGATCTTTCAATTTGGTTGGTAGTTTGTTTTGGATAATAGCTGAACATTCTTCATTAAGCTCTACTGTTGATAATTCTTCTAGCTTCCTTTTATTTGTTAGAAGCTCTTTTAAAAATTTTGCGTATGTCGGCATCTGTGAAATAGCTTTAACAAAAGGTAAGTTGATATGTAATTGTTTAAAAAGTTCAAGAAATTTACCATATTGTGCGTCTAGGCGGTCTTTCTTCAACTTTGCCGGATATGGTATTGATGGTTTACATTCTTTTCGTATTGGTGTTACATTCTCAACTTCCTCGTCCTTTGCCTTATCAGTTTCACGTGGTATCTTCTTCTTTGTTCTAACCAATTCTTTTCCACTCCTAGGTGTAACTGCCCTCACATGCTCTTTTTTATTTAGTTAAACTTTCTGGTTGCCTAACAGAAACTAACTTAGTTAGTTGTCTGATTTGATCATTCAGCCCTTGGATTAGTGCTTGTTGATTAGTCAATATCGTTTCAGTATTTTTGAAGTGGGTTTCTGATAATTCTATAAACTTTGCTAGTGTCTCTTCAAGGTTTGATCTCCTTTCTTGGGGGTAGGGCTGTTGTCCTTAATTGTGGTGGTATCTCCAGTCTAGATTATAAGCTCTACTATAGGGGCTATTTTGAGGTCTGAAATTATTGCCCATATAGTAAACTTGCCCGATTTCATTACTTGGATTGTAAGGTGGATATTCTGTATTGTTCATCCATCCTCCGTTCGTATTGTACTGTATAACAAATGTACCTGCAAAGAATCACATAAACTATCAATTTTTTTATTAATCATTTCTACCTGACTTGATAGCATGGTGACTACGTCGAGATTGAAAACTCTGGCTGCTTTGGTTGGCTTTGTCCTAGTACTTTGCCACTGATAGTTTTTCAGTGACATCTCCTCTATGAATTCATATGCCACTTCAAGAGTTTTGTTATTAAGGGTTCTGCCATTCTTTGAGTTAATTAATTGTCGGGTTGAGGGGTTCACACCGTTGTAAAAAGTTTGGACCTGTAACCACAAGGGTAGACAATGGTGTGGGCACTTTCTTAGCAGATCCTTGTATCATTCCCATGCATCGTATAATGTTTCTAAATCTGTCATCACGAAAGAAGATATATCACTCCTTAATTTGGCCGTTTTGGCCAGTGGAAAATATTTTTGTAAAATTTTTCGGTCATTTGGTCCCATGTAGTGATTGATCCTCGTGGAAGAGAATGTAACCACTGTTTGGCTTTATTCCTTAAAGGAAAGGGAAATAACTGAAGACGAATGCCATCATCAGAAACGCCATTTATTTTGAAGGAAAGGGAAATGAGTATTTGGGTCTTCGTCCTGCAAACCATCAAATTGAATAAACTGTTGAATCATTTGTTTAGTGTTAGGTTTTAATTCAAAATTATTAGGGGCTATAGCAGGCCTACAATACTCGATTCAGCTCCTGTTAAATTAGGTTTAGCATAATCATACATAATTCGAGGAGCATGATGGTCGGCCATATCTTGATGAGGCGGATTATTCTCATCCATCCTTTCGGTGGTATTGGTTTCATCCTCTTTCTCTTCTTGTATGTGATTTAAGCCTCGCCTTACTTCTCTACGATTTTTGTGTGCGGCTCCTTCAATATCACTGTTGTAAAGTAGTGGTCTTGTCGGGTTCCTTCTAGTCATAAACTAGAGGTACTTGCTAGGAAAAGAGAAAAAGAAAGCAATTTAGAAAAGTAAAAATAAAATTTAATTTCAAAAATAAAAATAAAATTTAATTGCAAAAATAATAAAATATAATGTGGCTAAAGTAATAAAAATTAAGCGTTCTTAATATTTTAGTTCCTCGGCAACAGCGCCAAAACTTGATCGTGTTTGTCGAGTCTTAAAAATTTATAAAAAGAATGATCAAACCTGGAAACTAAGACAATGATGGAGGCAAGTGCACCTATTGAACAATAGTATAGCTAGCGGCAGGACTGGATTGTCGAACCCAAAAGAACCAAAAGTACTAATATTAACTCTCTTTCTATTATTTAGCCCACGAATTAAGGGAATTTTTATCTAAACTAAAATTAACTAATCAACTAAACTAAAGGTGATAAGACAAAGAAGAAATTTGGGGAAGGACTTGAGAGAAAAACCGATTGATTTAGACAATACCTGTGGAAGAATCCACCTAGACTTCACTTGTTATCTAACTCTGAACTGGACGATTTATTCACTTGACTTGATCCATAGGATTCCCTAATTTATATTAATACCTCTCTTCAAGGCTACTAACGTCTAACCCTAGGTTGATTAATTGAAATCTCTTTCTAATTAAAACCCCTAGAATTCCATTAACTCGATCTATGGACTCCCATATTAGGTTTGACCCTAATTCGACAGATTTTCATCACCCTATCTCTAGGTGCGTGAGCAACTCCGCTTAACTATGCTAGATCTACTCCTAGACAGGGTCACTTCCTCCTCTGCATAAGCACATCACACTTGAATCAATATCCCGAAAATACCAAAAAAGAATTAAGAACACATAGTTAAGAAAAAATTGAATATTTATCATTCAGTTCAGATAACAATAACAAGACCCGTTTTAGGTTTCATCCCCATCAAGTATTTGAGGGTTTAGTTCATAATTGTAATAGAAAACATCTCAGAAGAAAAGATAAAACAAAACATAAGAAATCCCTAAAACCCCCTAGAGGAATTGAAGGAGAGATCCTCAATCTTGAGTATGATTCTGGCTTTTTAAGATGAATTAACTGGCTTTATTTGAGTAAGTCCCTGAAATTAACTGCTCTGGCTCAGCTCTTTTGCCTAGTTGAATGCCCCCTTAAAGGTTGGCCTCTAGGGTCTTTATATAGGCTTTTGGAATATGTTTCTTTGCCTCTAAGTACCCTAATCCGAAAAGAATTTTTCTTTCCTGCAGCAGGGACACGCCCATGGCACACGCCTGTGTAAATCGTCGCCAAATCGTGGTCGATCCTATTGATAAAGCACGACCATGTATTTCGGGGTCTAGGCCGTGGTCGACTTTTCTTGCGAGGCACGACCGTGTGGTCTTGGGCCTAGGCCGTGTGGGTTTCATGATTTGGTCCATTTTCTCCATTTTCGGCCCATTTGTCATTCATTTTGTCCTCTGGTGCTCTACTAAGTATAAAACATGGAAATAAAGGATTAGGAGCACATATTTCCATAATTAAAGGGAAAAATCATCCAAAAACATGATAAATGTGAGATTAAAATATGTTACTATTTTGGTTTATCAGTTTGCTTGTCCTCAAGCAAAATCCTCAACTCACAATTAAAATTAACTTCCCTCAATTCATAATTCTCATCAATAATGTCTCATCATAATTCATAGATAATTTATACATGGATAATTCAACTCAAAGAGTCCTAAAGATTCAAACAATCTAAGTCATCAATTTTTATAGCACGAAAGCATAGGTGTTTCCCCTTACCTAAATAATTACCTCTACTTCAAAACTGACAAGGATTGGCATCCTTACTAAGGATTCACTCAAATCACTCAAAGTGTTTAAGGTTCAATTTAAGCACTCAAAAGTCACACATGAAGAGTTAATCCCATAGGCTTGCATGAAAATCAAATCTCCACCACTATAAAATGAGATGATACACAAAGAAAAAGGTCTTTTAAATGGGTTGTAATGGGGCTTGGGTTAAAGGTGTGGATAAAAGCTGAATTAAAGGGTTAGAATCGAGATTGAATTGTCAAATTACCTAACTAGAACAATAGACTAATAATGAATAATTACATCAATTGAAAAACTTATAATAATAACACAAGCTTCTTCTCAAAATATGAAATTAACTGCTTAAGCTCAAATAATCATATTACTAATAATGAATTTCCACCTTTTTTTAAAGAATAAAAACATACAATAATAAGATAGAATTTAACAACTAAAATAAAGAACATAGTTAGGCAACTGCTCAAATCAAACCTTAACATAAAGAGAGTTAAAGTAGGGGACGTAAAAATTTGGTTTTGTGTTAATGTTAATGGGTGAGTCAAGAAACAGTTTATTAGGCTAAAAAGGGGTTCACTAGGGGCTAATTATGGGGTAGGTTTTTTTGGGGAAAAGTGGGTTAGATCCTAGGTGCCTTTATCAGCTCAGTATATCAAATCAAAAATGTGGTCTCGACATGTATAATCGAAGCAAGTTCTAGAATAACAAATCAATGTTGACACACTCATAATCAATAAAGTGAGTAAGAACAGATATATGCTTTAAAGGCTCAAAATCTCATAAAAATTATGGTTTTTGATGTCAACCTTGCAAATTTCAAACTTCAAAGTAATATTTAAATTTAGGAAAACAACCTAGAAATTTTTCAATTCTGAAAATAGACTTATCATGCTTGATTCTCTAATGTCTTAAAGTATAAATTATCAATGCACAATTACCTATGACTTATTTCAAAACATATCAACAAAAATCATAAATTAATAGAAGTTTCATTCTTATAGTAATATGAAAAAGTTACTTAAGAATAAGGCAAAATTCAGTATTGTTGACACCTCCCCACACTTAAGATGTACGTTGTCCTTAATGTACAAAGATAAATAATGACAATATAGTAAGAAAATCATAAGATAATGAGAGAGGTGAAACTCCCTTAATTTGGAATGGAGTCAAAGAAAAGAAACGGTAGTTAGGCATATATAAAAGCGGAGGTGGATACTCTGGTGAAGGTGTGGTGATTCCTTAACAACCTTTTGAACCTAAATTAAAGAAATCAAAATATAATAATATAAATTAAGCACAAGAAAGATGAAGAGAAGGAAAATAAAGATAAAGAGAAGGAAAATAAAGGAGAAGAGGAAAGAAAAAGAAAAAATAAATGGACTCAAAGGTCCTTATCTTGTCGAGGGAATGAAGCGGCCGGCATGAACTTATGTAGAGTGGTCACGCATAGGAAAACCGTGCTAGGATCCTTTCGCTTTTTGACATGGGGATGGTTAGGGTTTGGGAAAAGAAGAAATTGGGGAGAAAGTAAGAAGAATGGGGGTTTTAAATAGTAATCAGGGATCTGGTGGCTGTCAAGCGCATGTGTTCCATGGGAGTGTTAGGTCGCATGGGCGTGTGGTGTCTCATTCGTTTCTCCCATGCCTGTGTTATATGTTCCCATGCCTATATAGATTTCTTAGTGTCATCCCCGGCCGCATCGCAAGGCCGTGGCATTTTTATCATGCCTGTGTTTTGGGAAAAGTTTTGTCATGTTTCCACATGGCCACGGTAATGCCGATGTACCTATTCATGGTGTCCACACGGCCACAGCCATGCCCATGTGCAAGGCCGTGTGGGTAAGAAATCTTGCGCCTATTAAACTGGTTAGTTTTTAGTTAGGTGCTATAAATCGAAAATATGACATTAGTGAAGTTAGTGCTAAGGTTCTTCCCGAGAAGTGCTCATTGAAAGTCTTAAGTTAGACTTACCTCTAATTTGCATAATAATGGTGGTTTGAAGAGTTGAAACTCCTTATTCTTTCTATCAATTCGGTTATCGATATATAGTTTAAGTCGAGTGGTGTTTACCTTAAAAGTGCCGAATGTAGGATTAGTTCCCTTGATTGTTCTGTATGTGAAGACATTCAGTACTGTGAAAGGGATTTCTTCATTTGTATTAAGGTCTGAAGTGGCGATTTGAGGGTCTTTCTTATCCAGCAATACCTAATATCTGATCTTAAATTGGTTTGTCCCATCCTTAAGTTTGACATGGTTTTGCTTTGGTTCATCGTGTTTCCCCGATTTCTCCTTGTCATGTATCTTCCACTCATCTAGTTCGTCGATCTGAAGCATTCGCTCCTCATGAGTTATTTATTTATTAGCACAAGGTTTAGGATATGGCTCAGTTGTATAATTTCATGGTGCTTCCTAAAAAGAAGGTTGAACCAAATGGTCATTAATAGAATTTATGTTCTCAAATTTATTACTCGATGTCCTAGCCGAGTCAAGAGCATGAAGAGTGATCGTTTCGTCACCTGCACAAAGTGTGAGTTCACCTGTACCAACATCAATTCTAGTTTTAGTAGTTACTAAAAAGGGTCTTCCTAAAATTAAAGGAACATTGTTGTCCTTATCCGTGTCTAAAAAAAAGGTCTACTAGGAATATGTATTTATCAATTTTTACTAGTACATCTTCGATAATGCCCTAGGAACTCTAATAGTTTTATCAGCCAATTGAATGCTCATCCTAGTTTGTTTAGGTTTCCCTAAACCTAGCAACTTAAACATTTTATAAGGCATAACATTGATGCTTGCCCCTAAATCTGCTAAAGCATTATTAATAGATAAACTACCAATTAAGCAAGGAATTGTAAAACACCCTAAATCTTTTAACTTTCGTGGTTGTTTATTTTGTAAAATTGCTGAGCACACTGCATTTAGCTCCACATGCGACGCCTCATCTAACTTTCGTTTGTTTGTCAAGAGCACTTTTAAAAATTTCTTTGATTTGGGCATCTGCGAAAGAGATTCAAGAAATGATAAGTTAATATGTAATTTTTTCAAGAGTTTAAGAAATTTACTGAATTGTTCATCTGTGCGTCTTTCTTCATTGCATTAGGGTATGGCACACGAGGTTGGTACTCTGTCATTACTGGTTTTTGTTTATCGTGGCTTACCTCAACCTTACCTTCCTCTATGACATTCTCTTGCCTCAATTTTGGCTCATCTAACCCTTCACTATCGTGAGCAGTAACGGCATGAAGTTGCTCCTTTAGGTTAATTTTAGTGTTGCTTAGCAAGCTACCTTGTGGTCGTTTAGATATGAGTTTAGCAAGATGTCCTTATTGGTTCTCAATCCCTTGAATCGATGCTTGATGATTTTTAGTGTTGTTTTCGTGTTTTGGAAACGGGTTTCTAACATCACGATAAATTTTGTTAGCATCTCCTCAAGATTCGGCTTTTTGTCTTATGGGTAGTGTTGCTGTTGAAAGCCTAGAGGGGGTTGTGGTCTCTGATTCCTTGGCCACCCTATGAAAAGTTTGGGTGGTTCCTCCAACCTGGATTGTAAGTGTTACTATAAGGGTTATTTTGAGGTCTAGAATTATTACCCGTATAGTTTATCTATTCGTTGTCCATGCGCGTATTGTAGGGTGGGTATTCTATAATGTTTGTCCCTCTTCCATTTGTATCGCATTGTATCACTAGATATATCTGCGAATAACCATACAAACCATTAATCTTTTTATTTAACAGTTCTACCTGGTTTGATAGCATGGTGACTATGTCGAGGTTGAAAACACTGGTGGCTTTTGTTGGCTTTTTCCTCATAACTTGTCACTGATAGTTATTCAGTGCCATCTCCTCTATAAACTCATAAGCCGCTTCAGGGGTCTTGTTATTTAGGGTTCCATCGGTGGCTGAATCAATCAACTGCCTAGTTGAGGGGTTCACACCGTTATAAAAAGTTTGAACCTATAGCCACAAGGGTAACCCATGGTGAGGGCATCACCTTAGTAGATCTTTGTATCTCTCCCATGTGTCGTAGAGTGTTCCTAGATCCATCTGCACAAAAGAAGAAATATCATTCATCAACTTAGCTATTTTAGCCAAGCGAAAAATATTTTAACAAAAAATTATCGATCATTTGGTCCCATGTAGTGATTGATCCTTGTGGTAACGAGTTCAACCACTGTTTAGATTTGTTCCTCAATGAAAAGGGAAACAACCGAAGATGAATGGCATCATCAGAAACGCAATTAATTTTGAAAGTGTCGCAAAACTCTAGAAAATTTGCCAAGTGATTGTTTGGATCCTCGTCTTGTAAACTATCAAACTGAACAAATTGCTGAATCATCCAAATAGTGTTAGGTTTCAGTTCAAAATTATTTGCAGCAATAGTAGGTCTAACAATACTTGATTCGGTTCCTGTTAAATTAGGTTTAGCATAATCATACATAGTACGAGAAGAAGGATTTTGATTCACTGGATTTACGGCAACCATAGGAGGTAGCGGATTATTATCAGCCATCTCTTCGATATTATTGGTTTCGTCTTCTTACTCTTCTTCTATGTATTGGAGGCTTCGCCTTATTCCTCTTCGATTTCTGCGAGCGGTAGCTTTTATATCACTGTCAAAAAGTAATGGTCCTGACAGGTTCTTTCTAGTCATAAACTGAAAGTGCCTGCCAGAAGAAAATAAAAGAAAAATTAACAAAGTTAGAACAAAATAAATTATAAATAAATAAAATGACTAAAGTAGTAAATATTTAGTTTTCCTAATACCTTAGTCCCCAGAAACGGCGCCAAAAACTTGATGGTCTCAAAACTTACTATTATTTCGACAAAGGCAAGTGCACCTATCGAATAGTAGTATAGTTATGGTGAGTCTAGAATATCGTATCCTCAAGGACTAAAACTACTAGTAATAACAATCTTTTTTATTATCTAGCCTAATAATTAAAGGAATTTATTTTTAATCTAAAATTAACTAACTAAATGACTATGAACATGACAGAGAGTGAATTAGGAGAATACTTTTAGACAACTTATATGAGATAGGCAATACCTAAGGAAGAATCCACCTAGACTTCACTTATTACTTTTGATTCATATGATTTATTCGCTTGACTTAATCCTTAGAAATCCCTGATTTATGTTAATATCTCTTTCAAGACTAAAAACAACTAACTCTAGGTTGATTAATTGAAATTTCTTTGTAATTAAAACCCCTATTTCGCATTAACTCGATCTATGGATTCTCTTATTAGATTTGACTCTAATCCGGTAGATTTTCGTCACCCTATTTTTAGGGTTGCAATCAACTCCGCTTAATTGTGTTGATCTCTTCTTCAATAGGGACTTTTGCTCCACTAAATAAGCACATTCGACTTGGATTAATAACCTGAATTATCAAAACAAGAATAAAAACTCACAATTAAGAATAAGAACAAGTATTTATCTTATAAATCAAAAAATAATAAGATTCATGTTAGGTTTCATCCCCTCATGTATTTGAGAGGTTTAGTTCATACTAATAGAAGGAAACATCATAAATTAGGGAAAACCACAAAACATAATGAAAACCTAAAAACTTCAAAAGAACTTGATGGGAGATCTTCAGTCTTAATGGAGATCATTCTCCTAAGCTATTCCCGATGGCTATCTTGGAGTATTTTCTGCCTCCTATTCGGCCTCTATTCAACGTCCCCTTTTAGGTTGCCTCCTAGGGTGTTTATATAGGCTTTGGAACACCACTTTTGGCCCACAAGTAGCTTATTCTGAATAGAATTCATCTTTGCTACGGCAGGGACACGCCCGTGTGACACGTCCGTGGTGGATTCCTTCAGCCGTGGTCGATTCAGCTCATCACACACAGCCATGTGATCTGCACGTGGTCGATAGTCTAGGCCGTGTGATTTCTGATGTAGGCCCATTTTGTCCCTTTTTGGCCCGTTTCTCATTCCTTTCGACTTCCTAAGCTCCCCTGAGTATAAAACATGAAATTAAGGGATTAGGAGCATCGAATTCATCAAATCTAATGAAAATTCATCCAAAAAATAAGCCATGCATGGGGTTAAAATATGTGTAAATTGAGGTTTATCAATATTAAATTATGTATATTCATATAAGATTACATTGTGATGAATGTGTATGAAATGATGAATATATGAATTTCAAGAAAGTATCGAGAAATAGTCAATATCCGAGAAGTCTCGTACGAACCTAGGAATAGACAGGATTAACTATGTCATGACATAGGTGTCTATTATGTAATATCATGTAAGACCACGTTTGGGGCGTTGGCATTGATTCGAGATTTTGTGTAAGACCACATCTGGGACGTTGGCATCGATAAAAGATTCGCGTAAGACCACGTCTGGGGCGTTGGCATTGATATGAGATTCGTGTAAGACCCTGTCTGGGATAGTGGCATTGATATTTGGTTATGTATGTATGTGCATTAATGCAAATGAACATTTGAGATATATTTATGTTTGAGATATGAGCAAACAAAATGTTTATGATATGATGAATTGGTAAGCAATGGCAAACCAAATGAGCCAAAGAGATTATATATGTGTTTGAAATGAAGATATGATAAAGAATGCACATAGCTATGCTATGAATGATTTATGCTAAGTTTATTTGTATATGGCTTACTAAGCTTTGGAAAGCTTACTCTGTGTGTGTTTGTTCTATTTTATACATCGTTAAAGCCACAGGAGGCTCGGGGACCGTCAAGGATTATCTTCACACTACTCAAACTTGTTTTGGTGCTTTGAAAGTATGTATTTAGCTAAATATGGCATGTATAGGCTAGTCATTTTGGTATAAGTTTGAGATATAGAATTAGTCATGTGATGTAGCTAGTTTAATGTGGATAATATGCAATTGTGAATGCGTTATATGATGTTAATTTTGGTATGATCCCATGATTATGAAATGGTCAAGTTTATGGTAAGTATATGGATGAAATTTGAGTATGCATATTTGATCAAAGAAATGGTTATATGAAAGGTAAATATGCATGAATCATGATTGAACATATATGTGTTTTAGTTGTGTAAATTGGCATGACTGGATATGAAATTGAATGTGGAGATTTATTGAATATTTGACATGTCTTTGGTTGTCAAATGTTCATGAAATGAATTGGTATGTTGCTTAAAGGGTGGACCCTAGTGTGGGTGGCATTTTGGCCTTACAAATGGCCTGTTTCGCATACACGGCTGTGGCACATGGGTGTGCCTGGTAGTCGTGTGAATAAGTCAGTAGCTATACTAATTTTACACGGCCATGGCACACTGGCGTGTCTAGTGGCTGTGTGGATAAGTCAGTATACATGCTCTATTTTAGCATGGTCAGGACATATGGGTGTGTCTAGTACCCGTGGGAGGTACACGGCAAGCTCACACGGGCGTGCGACCTCTGTAATTTAGTAAAGTTTTAAATTTTCTGAGAATTTTAGTGTGTTTTTGGTTTAGTCCCGACCCTATTCTCAAGAATCATTAAGGTGACATTGACCTATAAAAAGGATACTTTGATTGCGATTGATGAATTGTACTATAAAATATCCGTAAAAGTTTTTGATCTATCCGATGATGCCTTTAACCCTAATTTGGCAACGGATACAGGTTAGGGGTGTTACATTTGATTGGTATTAGAGCTAGGTTTAGCCGATTCTTGGACTAACGTAGCGTGTGAGAATTTATCTATAGATGCCATATATTTGAACTATGATAGTGTGATGGATCCTGACGTGTAAAATGTGATTTTCGTATCGCAATGGATCCCGAAAGAGTCATAGCTGACGATGTAGAAAGTAATGCTCCTACTCCCACTCAAGGGACAGCTCCATCTAAATCGAGACCGGCTACGAGTGGTCAAGAGGGAGAAGCTAAACAAGCTTTCTTCCAAATGATGAGTGAGTGGTTCACTCAGTTTGTGAGAAATTGTCCGGCTGCTTCACAACCTCCGCCCCGCCTAATCCCCTTCAGACATCTGATATGCCTCCGACTATGAATCTAAATCTGTTGAACAAGCCTCTGGTCGACAAAATTTGTAAATATGGGGATGAAGAATTCAGGGCTACTAGTGATGACGATGCCAAGAAAGCTGAGTTTTGGATAGAAAACACTATCCTGGTATTTGATGAGATGTCTTTGACTCTAGAAGAAAGTATTAAATGTGTTATTTCCTTCTTATGAGACGCGGCCTATCAGTGGTGGAAAACTTTAATTTCTGTTGTTCTGAATGAACGGGTTAAATGGGATTTTTTCAGTCTTAATTCCAGAAGAAATATATCAGTCAAAGATTCATAGATCAGAAACGAAACAAATTTTTGGTCTTGAAACAGGACCGTATGTCTGTCACTGAATATGAACGATAGTTCGTGAGATTGAGTCAGTACGCCCGAGAATGTGTATCATCGGAGGCGATAATGTGTAAGAGATTTGAAGATGGCCTAAATGAAGACATCTATTTATTATTTAAAATTCTGGAAATAAAAGAGTTCATAGTGCTTGTTGACCGAGCGAGTAAAGTTGAGGCTATAACATCCGGGGTTTAGGGGTCTGGTATTTCTTTCTAAGTTACATGTATGTGGTAGTGTGCTCTATATGTTTTTTGTATGTGTTTGGGGTCTCGGGAAATCTTGAGGCTAAGTTTGGACCTTAGGCAAATTTTTGGGTTAGAGCCTTTAGGGGGAAGCTAGGGGAAGATAGGCCTTAAGAGTTCCTGTGAGGAGTTTATGACACAAGAATCCAGTTGGTAAAGTGGCTAGGAGGCGCCACTTAGAGCACTTGTGGTTGACGCATTAGGGAGTGAGAAGGGCCTTGGTTCGAGCAGCTCTAGTAGCATTTTGGCATTTATTTTGCGTCAAGAAGAGTGAAGAGTTGGGCGGTAATCAGACTCTGAAGGGATGAGGATGAGACTTGGTCAAAGTGTTTGAAATTGTGGCTAGGAGAAAAGATGGGAGTTTGACTCATTCAAACTCATTCTAATGAGAGGAAGGGAGGAAAAAGTGGAGAGAAAAAGAGGGGTGAGAGTTGGCCGAATGTAGGACTTTGGGAGGGGAGTTGCATTTTCGGTGGGGAAGCTTGGGTGTGCCAAAATTTAGAATTGTCAAGTGCCATTTAGTTACTTTCCTCTAGCCAGAATTTAGCTCATTTTCTCTCTTTGTGCTTATTCTTTTCTCTCACACCAAAACTGCATAGAATTCAACCTTCTTTTTTTTTTTTCTCATTTGTTTGTCTTGGTCGAAACCTCAAATACCCTTAAGGTCATCCTTTGTGTTCATCTTCTCTTCTTCTCCACTTTTTTCACAAGGCCGAACCTATCTCTTCCACTCTACTCTTCTTTTCATTTCGTTTGGTGACAAAGCCCTTACCTTTTCTTCATTTTAGAAGCCGTTCTTCCCTACACTCTACCCCTTGTGGCCGAATACTCTACTTTCTTTTGGGGTCTTAGCCGAAGCATACCACCATTTCACTCTTTTCTCTTTTTGTGTTATCAAACTTTGCGGAGGCCAAAGAATCAAGTGGTGGCCGAATCTCTTTACCTCTGTGGTATTTTGAAATCGATCTTTCTTGGTCAGATCTTTCAGCCGACTGTTAGTAAGTGAGGTAAGTATTCTTTTGTGTCCAAACTTTATCTCTTTCCTTTTTGGATTGTCGAAATCAAGAACTCTAATCCCATTTACCCATTTGACCGAAACCATGAGGGTAGGTTTCGTGATTCTTTGGAGCCAACATTAAGAGGAAGGGCTTTCGGGATTTGATCGATAAGGTAAGGGAGATAGTGCCATTCGGCCAAAGGCCATATCTTTTAAGTGTTAGCCGATTTTAACTATAGTGTGACAGGAAGGGTATAACGAAGGTATAGGAGGAGTCTTCGGGATTCAAATCTATTTCGTAAGGGTATTCAGTTAACTTATGGATATGATTCATTTAGATCTTACGTATCGATTAACCAGGTTTTCTGATTAAGTGATATTCAATGGATGCGAGTACCAGTGGAGGAGAGAAAGGGGCTGTCCCTACCCCTAAGTTCAAGAAACGTTCGGTTTCTGCGGTTCGGGATTGGCCACCAGGGTGTGGGCCAGCGTCGGAGCAGGATCGTAGGCAGATAGCGGTAGTCTCGTTTACGGACAGTGTTAACGTTGAGAGTCTAGTGCTTCAGGTTATCAGGTGTGTGGTTAATTCGCTATTTCTATGTTTAGTCAATTGATTAGATGTGTTATGTGTGTGATAACCTGAATTAAATGGTTGTGGTGGATTTTTATCCTTAATTGGGTATCACGGTAACTGAGTTAGTACTTTATCTAAGGTGTGGATGGTTGATTATTGTGGATATTTTGAACATGTTGAATGCCTACCTAACATGTCCATGCATTATTCTATCATATCATTATAGCATGTTGCATATGCATGGGATCGGGATATATATGTTGTAACATCTCAAACCCGGTCAATACGCCACGACTGAATCTGGTATGTCACTAAGGAAAATAATTTTTGAAAGAATCGAATTAACAATTAAATTTTGTGAAAAACTCTTTGTAATTCTTTATTTGTCGAAAATAAGTTAAAATTGAAATTTACTTCAAATTACATAAAACTTTAAAACTTAGTTGATAAATCATAGGATATAAAACATTTATATCTTTTTAAGAAAATTCAAATATCATTTTGGAAAATCCGTTTGCAATTGAGTATAGAAACTTGAATTTTGGAAATCACTTAATCTATTGAAAACATTTAACTTGTAATTTTACTATTAAACTATTCATGTTACCCGATGGTAAGATTTTTAAAACCATTGCGAGTTTTAGTTTAGAAAACTTTGGGCTCAATTATTAAATTAACCAAGTAATTTAAAAGCCATATTTTAAACATATTCAAAACATAAAAATAATCCAAAACATAATTAAACAGCCTTATTACAAATCCATAAAATATGAAAACCAAATTAAAATAAAGTACCCAATTGGAAATTCATGTAAAACCAAATTTTATTGCATGGCCTCCTCGAGTTCATCCGGCCTCATCCAGTAAACTCACGAATCACTGAAAAGATAAGGGAGAAGGTGAGTTACCAAGACTCAGTGCATATTCCCTCTCGGGTAAATACCACATACTTACACAAATTATAACAAAGCAACATATATGTATAATGCACCCAACCTAGCCATCCATAACTCCTTTTCTACCCGTGTGGTACCAAACCACCGGTGGTGCTAAACCACGGTGACCAAGTCACGATATAAATGTGATACTAAATCACCGTGACCAAAGTCACGAATAATCCATCTGTAGGGCCAACCCACGCAGGATACCAAATCACCGGCGACGATCCCATATCTCAAAAGTGGGGCCAACCCACGGTGGTGTTAACCACAGGACCGGCCGCTATGAGGTGCCAAACCTCGTGTGTCCAAGACACGAATGTGATACCAAATCACCGGTGGTGCCAAACCACTGGTGGTGCCAAACCACCGTGACCAAAGTCACGAATCATCAAGTTGTGGAGCCAACCCACGGTGATACCAAATCACCTGGCGACGATCCCATATCTCAAAAGTGGGACCAACCCACGGTGGTATTAACTACTGTGGACGAGTCGCTATGAGGTGCCAAACCTCCGTGTCCAAGACACGAATGTGATACTAAATCACTAGTGACCAAGTCACGATATCAATCTTCCCTCCTCTCATCATACCCGTGCAATATGACATAATAATTGTATGCAAGATGTCATATATGCTAGACATATATCACATATAAGTATAACATGAATTACCATCATAATCGATAGACATAAAACAACATAATCATGCTAATCAACCTCTAAGGGTATAACCGTAATTTTACCCACCAAGGGTATTTTCGTAATTTATCCACCAAGGGTATTTTCGTAATTTACCCACCAAGGGTATTTTCGTAATTTTCCCACCAAGGGTATTTTTGTAATTTACCAACTAAGGGTATTTTTGTAATTTACCTACCTAGGGTATTTTTGTAATTTACCCACCAAGGGTATTTTTGTAATTTACCCACCAAGGGTATTTTCGTAATTTACCCACCAAGGGTATTTTGGTAACTTACCCACCAAGGGTATTTTCGTAATCTACCCACCAAGGGTATTTTTGTAATTTACCCACCAAGGGTATTTTCGTAATTTTGTACCTGGAATGGCCTTTCTAAAGGTGCAGTCTCGCCTTGAGCGACTCAACTACCATTTTTGGTCTTTACCGGACTGTTTGGCCTAAAACTCGATTTTGGCCCATTCGGGCCCACACGCTCGTGTGGCCCACCTAACACAAATCTATCCACGATATAAGTTCCACCTAGTCTAGTTCACTATATACTATATCATCATACAATTTATTCCAATTGGGCCTCACGGCCCATTGGGCCCACTTCTACCATCGCACCTCAAGCACCCCAACCTACAAGAATACTACCGATGGCCTCAACTATCGCGTTGAAGCCCCACACGCGCGCACGCACGCGTGTGGCTACTATTGCCATGACCAAGACTTCTAAGCATTTGCCGCTCTACAACTAGAGTAGAGAGAGTTACACACCGATAGGACTCGGTGCTAAACCGATCGCGACCACTCCTGTGCCCAACGCCCACCAAGGTATGTTAACCTTCTCTGGCATGCTCTTTATATAGCTAGCTCTTCACCTTCATTCCTTGTATCTTTCCGATGTGGCATCCCTTCGTCAAGAGAGTTCAAATTCAATGAAACTCTTACCGCCCACTCATAAAATAAATACTCCCTTGCTTCTCATGAGATTCAACCCGTGCTCCCTTATAACATAATCCACGCTGCTAGCCACTTTACCAACTAGCTCCTTGTGCCTCAAACCATGCGCAATTAAATATAACCCTATGGCCAAGGTCTAAATTCATTTAAAATAATCAAAAGGAATGCAAACGCTACAACTAGAACCTTGGACCTCCTTCCTTCCTTGTGGCGCCACTTTGCCACTACACCACACACACCACTTGTGTCATTTTCTCCACATTTTATTCTTAAGGCCTACCCGCCAACCTCCAAGGTTTTTTCACCTAAAACCAAAATTTTCCCAAAGCTAATATTTGATCCCGGACTTCATAGAAGCCCCCTAACCTTCCAAAATCACTTATCTAAAAGGTCCAATTTGCACTTAAGCCGATCTCCTATTCTCGAAAAAATTTTAAACGCTACTACGCCTAAGGCCCATTGGGCTCAATCCTACTAGGCCTAATTTCAGGATGTTACATATGTTAAATGAAGGACCGGGTGTACATTTATGTACGTGTGGTGATTGGCTATGTGCCAAATCAAGACTTGGTGTCGGCTATGTGCCACAGCAAGGGATTGGTGCTTGCTTTGTGCTTCATCGCGATTTGATGATGACCATGGGTCACATCGTGGATATCGAGATTTGGTCACATGGTGATCAGTGGCTATGCCACATTCTGTTTGGTCACATAGGTGATCGGTGGCTAGGCCACATTATATTTGGTCACAAGGTGATCGGTGGCTATGCCATGACTTTGGGCAGCTTGACTTCCAAAGAGGTGTGTAGCGGTTGGAGGGTCGATTTAGTAATCCCCTGGTGTGTTATGCTTGGTACGGGGGTGTGTAGAGGATGGATTCTAGGTTGGGTTGGGTAACATATTTGCATCATCATGTGTGGTATGTGGATTGTGTGATTTGGGCCAAGCCCAGTTGGGAAACATGTGAAATAATCGCACACTGAGTCTGTTCGACTCACCCTATTTTCTTAAACAATGCAGGTGATGTGTGATACATGGACTGGGCTGGAGTAGACTCGTGGTGGCATGCAGAAGTTGTTTTAATGTTTTATGAACTTAAATTCTTAGTTGCTTTTGGGTTAATTTTCTTTTGAATGTAATAAGGCCATTTAAATATTTGGGGATTTTATTTTATTTTATTGTGAGTTAGTTGGATTATCGATTAAAAACTAAGAACAATTTTGGAAATAATTTACAACTTAAAAATTAAACTTGAGTTATTAACCTGAGTATTTTTAAATATCCCGACTTCTCTTGAAACTTCCAAATGTAACATGTTTTCGACTACACCCGACCTTCAAAGTTTTTGATTCTTTTATAAACTAAAGAAAATATTTAAAAGTCAAAACGTGTTTTCACCCATTAAATCAAATTCTTTTCAGACATATTTTCTCGTAGCATTCTGAATTCGGCCGTAGTGTTTTGGGCCGGGTTTGGGGTGTTATAGTTTGGTATCAGAGCCCGATTCAAAACTTGGTTTTGAGGGCTTTCGGTCCCAAAATGTCTTTCAGAATTGAGTTTTACTAAAACTTGTATTTTTACAAGATGATTAGGTTTTTCTGGCATGGCACCTGAGTCTCCGGCCCGATGTCCACCTGGTAAGTACTTCAAACCGTTGCATGATTTGTATGTAAGGTGATATAGGATCGTAGATTAGTAAGTTAGGGACCATTGAACTCTAGGATTAGCGTACCCCAACGCTAAATTTCATAAGACTTAATTTATTTCACCAAAACCCGGGAATAAGTCGTGGAGTTTAGGTGTGGTAACAAACATGTGCATGTCTAGGCATGGATTTCCGAATGAGCTTAGTATTTAAGCAGTCCTAGCGACTCACCTCCTCTTTTCTGGAATCCTACTTGGTGCGCAGTGATTGTTCACCTCAATCGCGGGGACTTGTTAACAGGCCAAATCTATAAATAAAACCCAAAAGGGACCAAACACCCAGTTTTGCAAAACAATCAAAATACCCTGATTTTCAAAATTATCGAAGTACCCCGACTTGTAAAAATTACCAAAATACCCCTATAGGACAAATTACAAAAATACCCCTGGGTTGGAACGGAAGAAAATGTTCAAAGTGGTGAACATGTATAGTGGATAGTATTGATGAATGAATGAGATTTTCTGAGTTTGGGTGAAGGACTTAGGAAAAAACATTGAATGACCGAAAGAACTACTATTAAATGTCTTTGCATAAAATTACGTGTGGGTAATCAGTGGAACAATAAGTTAATGCATAAAATTTCTTAAACAGATTAAAACGCTACGATAGATATGAGTTATAGGGGGCGAGGTCGTAGTATGCGTGGACTTGGCAGGGGTAGAATGTTAATATCGAAACCAGTTGGGTCTAGTCATGGATCAGGAAATGAAACGACACCGCCTGTGGTAGAAGCAGAGTTCCAAGATGAGATAGGTAGAGACGGCAGTATCTCAGGCTATGCTGTGAATCTTGGAAAGAGTTGCAGGAGCAAATGTGGGCACCGGGGTCCGGAAGTCTGTTTCTGAGAGACTTCAGGTGAATGGAGCTGAGATATTCAGAGGTATCTCAGGGGTGGCTCTAAATGCGGTGGAGTATTGGTTGGAGGCAGTCGAAAGGATCATGGATGATTTGGACTACACTGCTGAGGAAAAGCTGAAGGGCGCTGTATCTCTACTATAGTATGAGGCCTATCAGTGGTGGCTTACCATCAAGGAGGGTACTCCAGCGAACCGAGTAGATTGGAGTTACTTCAAGGTGAAGTTTGAGGGGAAGTACGTGGGAGCCAGCTACGTGGATGCATAGAGGAAGGCATTTTTGAATTTGGTGCAAGGGGGTAAGTCAGTAGCGGAATATGAGGCAGAATTCTTGAGGTTAAGTCAGTATGCCAGAGGGATTGTTGCTATTGATTACGAACGCTGCGTGAGATTTGAGGATGGGCTCCGAGATGAACTGCGGGTGTTGATAGCTCCTCAGCGTGAGAGGGACTTTGCCACATTGGTGGAGAAATCTCGGATCGCCGAGGAAGTCAAGCGAGCTGAAAGGCAGGATAGAGATAGAGATAGAGGCCAAAACAGGAGAGGTTTTGGATCGTCAGGGTCTTCAAGGAGTTTCCAGAAAAAAGCCTAGGGTGGACAATTCTACTCGTACTACTATGTCGGCTGCTGGGAATCAAGTCTGTCCATGTGCTCAGTGTGGGAGGATGTATGTAGGCGAGTGCTAGGGAAGGATTAGGGAATGTTTCATATGTGGGTCTAAGACTCACTTTGTGAGGAATTGTCCTCAGATTACGGATAGGGCTCAGTCAGTGGGTCAATGGTATGTGCAGTCAAGAAGGGGTGGTTCACAGGTAACGAGAGGTCGTGGGCAGAGCCAAGGAGGAAATGGTTTTGGCCGAGGTCATGGAGCACCGGGTAGGGGTGCTGGGAGCTCGAAAGTAAGGCAGCCAGGGTTAGTGTATGCAGCCAGACGTCAGGAGGAGGGGGACGTACCAGATGTTATCACGGGTACGTTCCTTATTTATGGATTACCCTTTACTACTTTAATTGATGTTGGGTCAACGCATTCGTATATTGCTAGCATGGTGTCTGGAACCTTGAATATGAACTCTGAGACTGTCCCTAGGAAGATGACTGTACTTAGTCTTCTAGGGCAATCTGTGGTAGTAGAGAAACTCTTTATAGACGTAGCTTTAGAGGTTCAGGGGGTGGTATTCCCAGCTGACTTGATGGAGCTGCCGTTCGAGAAATTTAACCTGATCCTAGGAATGGATTGGTTAGTAAGATACCGTGTGAATTAGACTATGCTGCTAAGCGCATGTCAATAAGGACTCCTGAGAATTATGAGGTTGCAATAATAGGTGAGAGGAGAGACTACCTGTCCAACGTAGTGTCTGCTCTTAAGGCGGTGAAGATGGTGAATAAGGGGTTCTCGGCTTATCTGATGTTGGTTAGTGCCTTGGATGCTAAGGAGGCAGCTGTAGGGGAGGTCAGGATGGTGAAGGAGTTTGCAGATGTTTTTCCTGAAGAACTCCCAAGGCTACCTCCAGATCGAGAGGTGGAGTTTGGAATTGACATGTTGCTAGGAACAGTGCCAGTATCCATCGCTCCTTATAGGATGGCACCAAAGGAGTTGGTTGAGCTGAAGGCCCAAATCTAGGAGTTGCTAGATCGCGGGTTTATTCGGCCCAGTGTGTCTCCGTGGGGAGCACTGGTGTTGTTCATAAAGAAGAAAGATGGGTCTATGCGTATGTGTATAGATTACCTCCAGTTGATTAAACTAACGATCAAGAACAAGTACCCGCTGCTGAGGATTGAAGACTTGTTTGATCAGCTCAAGGGAGCTGCGGTCTTTTCGAAGATAGATTTGAGGTCGGGATATCACCAGCTCAGGATGAAAGAGGCTGATATCCATAAGATGGCGTTTCAAACTCGATATGGGCACTATGAATTCCTGGTAATGCCATTCGGGTTGACTAACGCACCAGCTGCATTTATGGACATGATGAATCGGGTTTTCCAACCTTACCTGGATCAATTTGTCGTAGTGTTCATTGATGACATCCTGGTGTATTCAAAGTCAGAGGAAGAACATGATGCACATCTACGGGTGGTGCTGCAAATTTTAAGGGAAAAGAAGTTGTACGCCAAGTTTAGCAAGTGTGAATTCTGGTTGAGTGAAGTTGCTTTTCTGGGTCACGTGGTATCCCCAGAAGGAATAAGGGTGGATCCCTGGAAGGTTGAGGCAATACTGGAGTGGAAACCACCTAGGTCGATAGCTAAAATTCACAGTTGCTTGGGGCTAGCAGGGTACTATAGAAGGTTTGTTGAAGGGTTCTCTTCTATAGCGGCACCTTTGACTAATTGTTGAGGAAGGAGGTACCTTTGTATGGTCGATAAAGCAGGAGAGTTTTGAGAAGCTAAAGAGAGTTTTGACCGAGGCCCCGCTTTGATCTAGTGGTGGCGGGGAAAGACTTTGTGGTGTATTGTGATGCTTCTCACATGGGGTTAGGTTATGTACTGATGCAGGAAGGGAAGGTGGTTGCTTATGCGTCCCGGCAGCTGAGACCGCATGAAGTTAACTACCCGACGCATGATCTGGAGTTGGCAACAGTAGTTTTTGCTCTGAAAGTGTGGAGGCACTATCTGTACGGAGAGAAGTCGGTGATCTACACAGACCACAAGAGCCTAAAGTATTTGTTGACTCAGAAGGAGCTGAACTTGAGACAACAAAGGTGGGTGGAGCTATTAAAGGATTACGACTATTTGATTGAGTACCACCCAACTAAAGGAAATGTGGTGGCGGATGCAATAAGTTAAAAAGTAGTGTCGAATCTGAGGGCTATGTTCACACATCTTAGTCTCTACGACGACGGGAGCTTGTTGGCAAAGTTACAGGTGAGGCCGACGTGGTTATGTCAGGTAAGAGAGAAACAGTTGGCGGATGAGGTTCTGAGTACTCGACTTCAGCAAGTTTAGAGCAGGGAGTTAGAGGATTATGGTGTAAATGGTGACGAAATCCTGTGTTTCCGTGGTAGGGTGTGTATGCCAGAGGATGTAGAACTGAGGCAGAAGATTCTTCGGGATTCGTATAGTAGCCCTTACGCTATGCATCCTGGAGGAAGTAAGTTGTATAAAAACCTGCGAGAACAGTTTTGGTGGCCTGGATTGAAGCGTGAAGTTACAAAATTTGTAGGGAAGTGCTTGACGTGTCAGCAGGTCAAGGCTGAACATCAAATACTTTCGAGGTTGCTGCAACCAGTTAAGATTCCGCAATGGAAGTGGGAGAGGATCACAATGGGTTTCGTAAGTGGGCTTCCTCTTATGCCTACTAAGAAGGACTCGGTATGGGTAGTTGTGGATCGGTTGACCAAGTCTGCGCATTTCATACCAGTTTGGATTGATTATTCTCTCTGGTTAGTTAAGTCAGTATGTAGCAGAAATTGTGAGATTGCATGGGATGCCAATGTCGATCATATCGGATAGGGATCCTAGATTTACGTCAATGTTTTGGAGGAGTTGCATCAGGCTTTGGGTACCAGGTTAGACTTCAGTATGGCATTTCATCTACAGTCGGACGGCTAGTCTGAAAGGGTGATTCAGGTGTTAGAAGATATGTTGAGGGGTTGTGTTATAGACTTCAGGGGTAGCTGGGAGGAATTCTTGCCTTTGGCGGAGTTTGCATACAACAACAGTTACCAAGCAAGTATTTGGATGGCGCCGTATGAAGCATTGTATGGGTGGAAGTGTTGGACTCCTACGTGTTGGACAGAATTAAGTGAACGTCATGTTTTGGGTCTAGAGATGTGGCAGAATCAGAGGAAAAGGTTAAGGTAATTCGAGCACGGTTGAAGGAGGCATCCGATGCATGTAAGTCGATGTAGATCTCAAATGTAAAGAGATAGAATTTGCTGTGGGTGATGGTGTATTCCTGAAAGTTTCACCATGGAAGAAGATGATGAGATTTTTGATGCAAGGGTAAACTGAGTCCCAGGTTTATAGGGCCTTATAGGGTTTTGAAGCGAGTGGGGCCAGTAGCTTACCAGTTGGAATTACTGTCAAAATTGAAGCAGATGCATGATGTATTTCACGTGTCAATGTTACATCGATATCGATCGGATCCATCTCACGTAGTGCCAGTTGAGAAAGTTGAGTTGAGACCAGATTTGTCCTACGAAGAAGAACCGATTTAGATTCTGGAGCGAGATGTGAAGGTACTTCGAAAGAAATCAATTCCTCTAGTTACAGTATTATGGCATAATCATGGGGCAGAATAAGCTTCGTGGGAACTGGAAGAAGCGATGCGACAGCAATATCCACAATTATTTTGATCAGGTAATTTCGGGGTCAACATTATTTTTAAGGGGGTAGAACTGTAACATCCGGGGTTTAAGGTTCTGGCATTTTTTCTAAGTTACATGTATGTGGTAGTGTGTTCTATATGTTGTTTGTATGTGTTTGGGGGCCTTGGGAAATCTTGAGGCTAAGTTTGGACCTTAGGCAAATTTTTGGGTCAGAGCCTTTTAGGGGGAAGCTAGGGGAATATAGGCCTTAAGAGTTCCTGTGAGGAGTTTATGACACAAGAATCCATTGGTAAAGTGGCTAGGAGGCGCCACTTAGAGCACTTGTGGTTGACGATGTAGAGAGTGAGAAGGGCCTTGGTTCGAAAGCAAACTCTAGCAAACAATTTGGCATTTATTTTGCGCCAAGGGGAGTGAAGAGTTGAGCGGCAATCAGACTCTGAAGGGATGAGGATGAGACTTGGTCAAAGTGTTTGAAATTGTGGCTAGGAGAAAAGATGGGAGTTTGACTCATTCAAACTCATTCTAATAGTGGAGGGGAGGAAAAAGTGGAGAGAAAAGGGGGGTGAGAGTTGGCCGAATGTAGGACTTTGGGAGGGGAGTTGCATTTTCGGTGGGGAAGCTTGGGTGTGCTGAAATTTAGAATTGTCAAATGCCATTTAGTTACTTTCCTCTAGCCGAAATTTAGCATATTTTCTCTCTTTGTGCTTATTCTTTTCTCTCGTACCAAAACTGCATAGAATTCAACCTTCTTTTTTTCTTATTTGTTTGTCTTGGCCGAAACCTCAAAGACCCTTAAGGTCATCCTTTATGTTCATCTTCTCTTCTTCTCCACTCTCTTCACAAGGCCAAACCTATCTCTTCCACTCTACTCTTCTTTTCTTTTCCTTTTGGTGACAAAGCCCTTACCTTTTCATCATTTTAGAAGCCATTCTTCCCTACACTCTACCCCTTGTGGCCGAATACTCTACTTTCTTTTGGGTTCTTAACCGAAGCATACCACCATTTCACTCTTTTCTCTTTCCGTGTTATCAAACTTTGCGGAGGCTAAAGAATCAAGTGGTGGCCGAATCTCTTTACCTCTGTGGTATTTTGAAACCGATCTTCCTTGGTCAGATCTTTCAACTGACTGTTAGTAAGTGAGGTAAGTATTCTTTTGTGCCCAAATTTTATATCTTATCTTTTTGGATTGTCGAAATCAAGAACTCTAATCCCATTTACCTATTTGACCGAAACCATGAGGGTAGGTTTCGGGATTCTTTGGAGCCAACGTTAAGAGGAAGGGCTTTCAGGATTTGATTCATAAGGTAAGGGAGATAGTGCCATTCGGCCAAAGGCCATATCTTTTTAGTGTTAGCCGATTCTAACTCTGGTGTGACAGGAAGGGTACAACGAAGGTATAGGAGGAGTCTTCGGGATTCGGATCTATTTCAGTAAGGGTATTCAGTTAAATTATAGATATGATTTGTTTAGATCTTACGTATCGATTAACCAGGTTTTCTGATTAAGTGATATTCAATGGATGCGAGTACCAGTGGAGGAGAGAAAGGGGTTGTCCCTACCCCTAAGTTCAAGAAACGTTTGGTTTCTGCGGTTCGGGATTGGCCACCGGGGTGTGGGCCAGCATCGGAGCAAGATCGTAGGCAGCTAGCGATAGTCTCATTTATGGACAGTGTTGACGTTGAGAGTCTAGTGCTTCAGGTTATCAGTTGTGTGGTTAATTCGTTGTTTCTATGTTTAGACAATTGATTATATGTGTTATGTGTGTGATAACCGTTATAGTGGTTGTGGTGGATTTGTTATCCTTAATTAGGTATCACGGTAACCAAGTTAGTACTTTACCTAAGGTGTGGATGGTTGATTATTGTGGATATTTTGAACATGTTGAATGCCAACCTAACATGTCCATGCATTATTCCATCATATCATTATAGCATGTTGCATATGCATGGGATCGGGATATATATGTTAAATGAAGGACCGGGTGTACATTTATGTACGTGTGGTGATTGGTTATGTACCAAATCACGACTTGGTGCTAGCTATGTGCCACATCAAGGGATTGATGCTTGCTTTGTGCTTCATCGGATTTGATGATGACCATGGGTCACATCATGGATATCGAGATTTGGTCACATGGTGATCGGTGGCTATGCCACGTTCTGTTTGGTCACATAGGTGATCGGTGGCTAGGCCACGTTATATTTGGTCACAAGGTGATCGGTGGCTATGCCACGACTTTGGGCAGCTTGACTGCCAAAGAGGTGTGTAGCGGTTGGAGGGTCGATTTAGTAATCCCCTGGTGTGTTATGGTTGGTACGGGGGTGTGTAGAGGATGGATTCTAGTTGGATTGGGTAACATATTTGCATCATCATATGTGGTATGTGGATTGTGTGATTTGGCCGGCATATTCTCATACACAGTAATAATTCAATTAGACACTACTAAAATAAATATAATAGAATTTAACGACATTTATTTACTTATGAACTTACCTCGTACAAAAACAAACGGATGGGATTGACTACTCTACCACTTTCGACTTCCCTCGATGTAATTTCGTTTTCTTTTGTTCTTGATCTAAATAAATTCAAATTTGGCTATTTAATAACACATTTCATTCAATTCAAGCCACAAACACATAATTAGGGCTTTTTGCACATTAACCCTTAAAATTCACATTTTTGACATTTTAGACCCTATTTCATAAAATCACAAAATACAAAAAATTTCATATTTCCCATGCTTGGCTGAATTTTTATATGGTTCATATAAGTCTACAAATTTCACTTATTTTACATTTTAATCCCTCAATTTATGATTTTCACAATTTAGCCCAAATTACTCAAATTCATCAAAAGTCCAAAGACAAAACATATTAATCTATCACATATTTTTTATTTTCCATCATCAAACAACAAATTCCACAAGCTATAATCAATGGTAAAACACAAAATCATCATCAAATTCAAAAATTAAAACATGGGCTTGATAGATTACTTAGCAACAATCACAAAAACATAAAAATTATCAAAAACCAAACAAATTACATACCTTAATCAAGCTTAGTAATGGCTGAATGTGAGAAAGCTTCTAAACCCTTATTTTCTTTCTTTCAATTGGTTAAAACAAAGATGAATGCATGTATTTTACCTTTGTTTTATTATATTAATCTTTTATTTTACTAAATTACTAATTTAGCCTTATTAATCACATTTAAAATCCACTAACTATGTACATATATGTCCATTCATTAATCCAAGGGTCCAATTACAACATAAGGACTCCATATAATAAAAGCCATAGCGAATAGATACCTTTACATATAGCATACTAGTTTTGCATTTTACGCGATTGAGTCCTTTTAATTAAATTGAGCACACAAACAATAAAATTTTTACTCAAAACTTTCACAGACATAAATTAACATGCTGTAGACACCAACAATAATATTAAAATATTTTTTGACTAGGATTTGTGGTCCCGAAACCACTATTCTGACTAAGGTCTAAATCGGAATGTTACAGTAATGTTATTATGTTTTAATATGCTTGATATCATAAGAAAAATATATTATCTCCACGAAATTGATTAATGAGGTCTCGATGAAAGTATGATGAAATTATATTATGTAAAAGTCTCTATTGAACCTTAAGAATAAAAAAGATACCATTGTCACGACATGAGACTATTAGGGTCCGCATAAGACCATGTCTGGGACATGGCCTCGCACCAATTAGGATCACGTGTAAGACCATATCTGGGATATGGCATCGGCATCGAATAGAGATTTCGTGTAAGACCATGTTTGGGACATGACATCGATATACGATCTCGTGTAAGACCATATCTAGGATATGGCATCGAATCGATATATGATCTCGTGCAAAACCATATTTGGGATATGGCATCGATATCGATATACGATCTCGTGTAAGACATAACTGGGATATGACATCGGCATCAATATGAGATCTCGTGCGTCGGCATCAAGATGCAATCCCATGTAAGGCCATATGAAGGTATGGCATTGGCAACGTATTACGTGTGTAACGATTCTTGTGTATCCTTTAATATTCTAGGTGTTTCAACAGAATAAAGAGCTAAGTCCATGTTTAAGATGGTGAAAGTGCTAAAGTTATATGATGAAGTGATATAGGTACATATGAGTAACTTACGAGAAATGAGTTCGATATGTGATATGTGATTGGTAAGAGTAACCATGAGTAAGTTAGGTAGATGTGCTTAAGAACTTGTGTTATTACTCAATGTGACGTATGGATGTATCATAAGTTTTTATGTTGTTATTTATCACATGCAAACTTATTAAACTTTATGCTTACTCCCTCTCTTTTCCATTTTCCTTGTAGTATCTCCAAGTTAGCTCGGGGATCGAAAGACGTCGGAGTTTTGTTCACACTATCAAGCTATTCTTTTGGTATAGTAAGGTTTGATTATTTTGGGTATGGCATGTATAGGAACTTGGTCATTTTGTGATATGTCATATTTTTTTAGCAAATGTATTGGCTATTAACGTTACTCAATTCATTTTGTAAATACTGTTAGAATAGGAAAAAACTAGTTAAGTTATATCTATTCAATGATGATGAATTTCAAGAAGTGCTAGTTTATACAACTGAGTGAATAATGTTTGAAGTATTTGCATGATGAAGTGATGTAAAAAAAAAATTAAGGTTGTGAATGTCTCGATAGTAGATATTCGAAACACATTATTGTCTTGCTAAGTGGTACTTGAAATGAAATAAATGTGGTTGCTTTTTATGGTGGCAAATGGCTTAGTTAATAGCCTTGTATTTGTCCACACGAATAGGCACACGGGCATGTGTCTCATACACGGTCAGCCCCATAGGCGTGTTGATATGTCGTGTGTTCCCTTGCATCCAAAATTAGCAACACAAAATGCTGATTAGTAAGCACATGGGTAGAGACATGGCGTGTGTCTCAGCCGTGTGAAAGCCACAACCTCAGGACATGGGTGTGTTCCAGACCGTGTGAAGTTTTCACATTATTTGCGAAAAATTCAATTTGTCACACGGCCTAGCACACGGGCATGTGCTAGGCCGTGTGAAAACCCCTGTAGATTCAAAATGTAAAATAAAATCCACACGGACTAGGAACATGGGCGTATGAGATCACATGGCCCGCACCCACAAACGTGTTCCTTTCCATAAAGGCATGTGGCCCTATTTTGAGTAAAAATAATTTCTAAGTGTTCATAAGTTTTCAGTTTAGTCTCGAACCACTCCATGTGTATGTTTAGGGTCTCGTAGACCTATAATAGGGATGTTATGATATTGAATGAAATGTTTTAAGTTGGAATGAAAATTTATGGACCGATATTATGTGACTAAGTCAGTTAAGTCCGATAATGCCTCATACTCGGTTATGACATTGAATACGGGTAAAGAGTGTTACATTTAGTGGTATCAGAGTTACGATTTAGTTGATTCTTGGACTAACGTAGCATATGCATGAGTTTAGCTATACATGCCATACTTATGAGTATTTACATAATGATAGTGCGATGACTTCTGACGATTTAAATTATGCATTCATATAGTAAATGGATCCCGACAGAGCAATGACGGATGATGTAGAAAGTAATATGCTGGCCCTCACCCAAGGGACGATGCCAACTGAAAACGAGGATAGACCAATGACTGTGAAGTCAGAGATGAGGAGAAGAGGCTAGGGAAGCCTTTCTCAATATGATGAATGCTTGGTATACGGAGTTCGTTTGAACAAACCCGAACGCACAACCCTCCCCACCCCCACCTATTCCTCAGCCTACCCCGATAGCTCCCCAAGTTGTAGAAGTGGTAAGAAGAGAAAATCCCACGATTGATAGAATCCGAAAACAATGAGCTGAGGAATTTTGAGCTAACAAAGATGATGACCTGGAGAGGATGGAATTTTGGCTTGAAAATACCATCAGGGTATTTGATGAATTATCCTGCACACCTAAAAAGCGCATGAAATATATTGTGTCTCTCTTAAGAGATTTAGCTTGCCATTGGTGGAACACCCTCGTGTCGGTGGTGCCAAGGAAGAAGGTTAATTGGGAATTTTTCCAAGAAGAGTTTTGAAAGAAGTACATTAGCCAAAGATTCATCGACCAAAAAAGAAAGGAATTCCTTGAACTAAAACAAGGCAGAATAACAGTAACCAAATGTGAACGTGAGTTTGTAAGGCTCAGTAAATATGCTCGGGAGTGTGTATCCACTAAAGCCATCATGTGTAAAAGGTTTGAGGATGGGTTAAATGAAGATATCCAATTGTTTGTTGGTATTTTAGAACTAAAGGAATTTGTAGTTATAAGGCCGAGGAATTGGCCAAAGAGAAAAAAAGGTGAGATTGAGTCTCGTGACTCGAGGAAGAGACAATTGGGTAAGTCATTTCAACCCTCATCCAAGAAATCGAGAGAATTCACTACTTGATCACCTGCTTCAGTTAGGTTCTCAAATAGAAGTAAAGGTAAACAATATTCGGGTTCTAAAGCTCAGACCACTTCTATTGCTAGTGTTGGTAATGCTTGAGCAAGTAGACCTGAAATGTTCATAGTGTGGTAGACGTTACCCCGATGAGTGCCGAGCAAATGAGAGGGCTTGTTTCAAGTGTGGTTCCCAAGATAACTTTATTAGAGATTATCTTGAGATGGGTGAAAAGGAGAAAATTCAGAGTAGAAGATAAGGAAGTGCTACTAGAGGGAGGCCACAGAGAATCGAGAAATGGAATGAGTAGTAAGAGTACACCTAGAGAGCAGACTGTAAAATCTGAGGGTAGAGTGCCTGCGAGGACTTACGCCTTTTGCGCTCATGAAGAAGCGTCCTTCTCTGATGTGATTATGGGTACATTTTCTCTCTATGATACTCATGTTGTTGCTTTAATTGATATGGGATCTACCCATTCCTATATATGTATGAAATTAGTATCTAGTATGAACATGCCTGTAGAGTCTACAAAATTCGTGATTAAAGTGTCAAATCCCCTAGGCAAATGTGTGTTAGTTGACAAAGTATGCAAATATTACCCTTTGATGATTAGAGGTTATAACTTTTCGGCTAATATCATGTTATTACCATTTGATGAGTTTGATGTAATTCTTGGTATGGATTGGTTAACTTCTCATGATGTGGTAGTAAATTATGGAAAAAATATATTGAATTGAAATGTGAAAATGAAGATACTCTTTGTGTTGAATCAGATGAACATGATAGATTGCCTGTAATAATTTCTTTCATATCTACTCAAAAATACATAAGAAAGGGATATGAAACTTATCTTGCTTTTGTGATGAATTCTAAAGAATCAGAGTTAAGAATTGAATCAATGCCCATAGTATATGAGTATCCATATGTATTTCCAGAAGAATTTCCAGGGTTGCCTCCGATTAGAGAGATTGAATTTGGCATTGAGTTAGCCCCTAGTACTGCCCCCATTTCAATTACTCCGTATAGGATGGCTCCAACCAAGTTTAAAGAATTGAAGGCACAGTTACAAGAGTTGATGGATAAAGGTTTCGTAAGACCAAATTATTCTCCGTAGGGTGCTCCCGTATTATTTGGGAAAAGAAATATGGTTCTATGAGGTTATATATGGATTATTGGCAGCATAATAAGGTAATCATAAAGAATAAGTACCCATTGCCAAGGATCAATGATTTGTTTGACCAATTGAAGGGAGCCACTATATTTTCCAAGATAGACTTGAGGTCTGGTTATTATCAATTGAGAGTCAAAGACTCAGACGTGCCGGAACTTGCATTTCAGACAAGGTATGGTCACTATGAATTTTTAGTGATGCCTTTTTGTTTAACAAATGCCTCTGCCATGTTTATGGATTTAATGAATCACATCTTTTAGTCATATTTAGATAAATTTTTTGCAGTCTTCATTGATGATATATTGATTTACTCTCGTGATGAAAACGAGCATATTGAGCATTTGAAGATAGTCTTACAAATTTTGCGAGATAATCAATTATATGCCAAGTTTTGTAAAAGTTAATTTTGGCTCAAAGAAGTCAAATTTTTGGGGCACACCATTTCGGGTGATGGCATTAGAGTTGACCCGAGTAAGATTTCAGCAATTGTTGACTGGAAACCACCAAGTAATGTATCCGAGGTTAGAAGTTTTTGGGCCTAGCTGGTTATTACAAACGGCTTGTCAAGGGATTTTCTATTATAACTACTCCAGTGACGAGGCTATTACAAAAATATGTAAATTTTGAATGAATAGAAAAGTGCCAATAGATTTTTGATAAACTAAAGGCATTGTTGACTGAGGCTCCAGTTTTAGTCCAACCTGAATTGGGAAAAGAATTTGTGGTCTATAATGATGCATCCTTAAATGTAATAGGTTGTGTACTTATGCAAAAGGGCAAGGTGATAGCCTATGCTTCTAGACAAGTAAAGTCGCACGAGAAGAATTACACGACACATGATTTGGACTTAGCTGCCATTGTGTTTGTGTTGAAGATTTTGAGACACCATTTATATGGTGAGAAATGTCGAGTGTTCACTGATCATAAAATTTTAAAGTACATGATGACCCAAAAGGAATTGAATCTAAGGCAATGAAGATGGTTAGAGTTGATAAAGGATTACGAGCTAGTGATTGACTACCACCCGGGAAAGGCAAACCTGGTCGCCGATGCTTTAAGTAGGAAATCTCTGTTTGCATTGAGGGCTCTGAATATAGGGCTAGCTTTATCGAATGATGGTTCTATTCTAGCTGAGTTGAGATCTAGAACATTATTTCTCCAAGAGATTTGTGAAGCTTAGAAAGGCAATAGTGAGTTGCAAGCCAAAAGATTTTAGTATGAGTCGGGTGTTGAGTCAGACTTTTGTATTAATTTCGAGATAGGGTCTATGTACCAAGAGATGATGAACTTATTCTAAAATTTTGCATGAAGCACATAATGGATGTTTATCTGTACATCCAAGTAGTACAAAAATGTATAATGGCTTGAAGAAATGGTATTAGTGGCTTAGTATGAAGAAAGATATTTCTGAGTTTGTATCGAGATGCTTGATTTGTTAGCAAGTGAAAGCTAAACACCAACTACCTTCAGGTTTACTTTAGCCTATTATGGTTCCCGAGTGGAAATGGGACCGTATTACCATGGATTTTGTGATGGGTTTGCCTTTGACACCAAAAAAGAAGGGTGTCGTGTGGGTTGTGGTTGATAGACTTATGAAGTCAGCCTATTTTATACCGGTACTCATTTCACTTAATAAATTAGCTGAGTTATATATTTCTGAAATTGTGAGATTGCATGGAATGCCTTTGTCGATTATATAGGATAGAGATTCAAGTTTCACATCATGATGTTGGAAAAACTTATAAGAAGCCTTCGGGACAAAGTTGAATTTTAGTACAGCTTTCCATCCACAAACCGACGGACAGTCAGAGAGGATAATATAAATACTTGAACACATGCACCGATGCTGTGTCTTGGAATTTCAAGGTAATTGGGAAAAGTACTTACCATTAGTGGAATTTGCCTACAATAACAGTTTTCAGTCGAGTTTGAGAATGGTGCCTTATGAGGCATTGTATGGGCGAAAGTGTTGAACACCCTTGTATTAGACTGAACTTAGTGAAAATTAGATTCACGGGGTCAATCTAGTCAGAGAAACCAAGAGAAAGTAAAAGTAATTCGTGATTGTTCAAAAGATGCTTCAGACAGAAAAAAGTCCTATGCAGATTTGAAACGAAAAGGGATTGAGTTTCAAGTTGGTGATAAGGTGTTTTTGAAAGTATCACCATGGAAAAAAGTTCTCAGGTTTGGCCGGAAAGGCAAATTGAGTTCGCTTTATCGGACCGTATGAGATTACCGAGAGGATAGGGCCAGTAGCCTATTGTTTGGCTTTTCCATCTGAGTTGGAAAAGATTCATGATGTATTTCATGTGTATATGTCGCGACGTTACCGATCAGATCCTTTGCATGTGATTGTATCGATAGAGGTTGAAATTCAACCCGATATGACTTATGCCAAAAAGCCGGTTAAGATTTTGGCACGGAAGTCAAACAGTTATGGAATAAAAGTATAGCTCTTGTGAAAGTATTGTGGTAAAGACATGGGGTAGAAGAGGCTACATAGGAGCCAGAGGAGGTTATGAGAAACTAATATCCAAACCTTTTTACCGGTAAGATTTTCGGGGACGAAAATCCCTAAGGGGGAGAATTGTAGCAGCCCGATTTAGGGCCTAGTCAGAATAGTGGTTGCAAGACCAAAAACTCAAAGTAGAGATATGTGTTTTATGACTTTTGTGAGGTCTATGACTTATTTGCATGATTTTGTGAAAATTTTATGAAGAAATTTTATTATTTAGTGATCAATTTATTAATTAGGACTAAATTGTAAAGATTGAAAAATATGAGATTCTAGAAGATTCAAGTATGAGATAGCATTAGAAAATTTATTAGAGGTCCTTATATAGAAATTATACCATTATATATTATGATTGACAAAAATAGACATGGGAAGGAAAAATCTCAAGAAATGGGCCTTTAGGGCATTTTGGTCATTTGGTTAATAAGTTAATTAAAAGGGAAAATAAGTCAAAAATCTTGTCCATCTTCTCCATGCTTGACCGATAATTTCAAGAACACCATAGCTAGGGTTTCTTCAACTTTCAACCTTAATTGTAAGTACCTCTTAGCCCCATTTTTGATGTTGTTCGTATTTTTTAGATCCTCGTAGCTCGATTTAGCTATTTCTACCATTATTTTGAGCTAGGGTTCATGTTTAAAAATTTACCCATGTATGACATGCATGTATTTTTATGTTTAATGGAGGACTATGAAAGTTTAATGTATGATAAACATCTTTTTCTAAGTGATTTTCATGGAATATTCATAAAAAGGACCTAGTTGTAAAAGTGATAAAATGTGTAGTAAAATCAATTTTGAAGGAAAGTGTGAGCTGTTATAAGCTCAATAAATGTTCGGCTAGGCTTGGGTAACCAATGAAATGAATACATTTCATTATACGAGCCTAGGGACCATTTTATAAATATGTGAAAGTTTAGGGGCAAAATTATAATTTTGCCAAAGTATAATTCATGGGTTGTTTTAGTAAATGTGATCATTAAATAAGTGAAATTGTCATTATAGATCAAGAAACACGAAGTCCAGACCTAAATCGAGGAAAGAACCAAGTGGTGAACTAAATCGAATAACTATACATATTTTGGTACCAAGGTAAGTTTGTGTGTAATAAATCAATGTAATGTTATTATGTTCTAATATGCTTGATATCATGAGAAATGTATATTATCTCTACGAAATCGATTAATGAGGTCTCAATGAAAGTATGATGAAATTATATTATGTGAAAGTCCTAGTTGAACCTTAGGAATAGAAAGGATACCATTGTCACAAGATGACACTATTAGGGTCCCGTATAATACCATGTCTGGGACATGGCCTCGGAACCAAATTGAGATCTCGTGTAAGACCATATCTGGGATATGGCATCGACATCAAATAGAGATTCTATGAGACCATGTCTGGGACATGACATCGATATACGATCTCGTGTAAGACCATATCTGGCATATGGCATCGACATCAATATACGATCTCGTGTAAGACCATATCTGGGATATGGCATCAACATCGATATGAGATCCCATGCAAGATTGTATCTAGGATATGGCATCGACATCGAGATGCAATCCCATGTAAGGCCATATCTGGGATATGGCATTGGCATCGTATTACGTGTGTGATGATTCTTGTCTATCATTTAATATTACAAGTGGTTTAACAGAATAAAGAGCTAAGTCTACGTCCAAGATGGTGAAAGTGCTGAATTTATGTGATAAAGTGATACAGGTACATATGAGTAACTTACGAGAAATGAGTTCGATATGTGATATGTGATTGGTAAGAGTAAGCATGAGTAAGTTATGTAGATGTGCTTGAGAACTTGTGTTATTACTCAATGTAACATATAGATGTATCATAAGATTTTATGTTGATATTTATCACATGCAAACTTACTAAGCTTTACGCTTACTCTCTCTCTTTTCCCTTTTCCTTGTAGTATTGCCAAGTTAGCTCGGGGATCGAAGGACGTCGGAGTTCTGTTTACACTATCAAGCTATTCTTTTGGTATAGTATAGTTTGATTATTTTAGGTATGGCATTTATAGGAACTTGGTCATTTTATGATATGTCATATTTGTTAGCCAATGTGTTGGCTATTAACGTTACTCAATTCATTTAGTAAATGGCCGTTAGAACAGGCAAAAACTAGTTATATCTATTCAATGATTATGAATTTCAAAAAGTGCTAGTTCATGTAGCTGAGTGAATAATGTTTGAAGTATTTGCATGGTGAAGTAGAGTAGAAAAAAATTAAGGTTGTGAATGTCTCGATAGTAAATATTCGAAGCACATTATTGTCTTGCTAAGTGGTACTTGAAATGAAATAAATGTGGTTGCTTTTCAAGGTGGCAAATGGCTTGATAAAGAGCCTTGTATTTGTCCACACGGATAGGCACACGGGCGTGTGTTTAGACCGTGTGTGACACACAGTCAGCCCCATAGGCTTGTTGATAGGCCATGTGTTCCCCTGCATCCAAAATTAGCAAAAAGAATGCTTAGTATTAAGCACACGGGCAGAGACACGGCCGTGTGTCTCAGCCGTATGAAGGCCATGGCCTCAAGACATGGGTGTGTGCTAGACCGTGTGACGTCTACACATAATTTGTGAAAAATTCAGTTCGTCACATGGGCTAGCACATGGGCGTGTGCTAGGCTGTGTGAAAACCTCTGTAGATTCAAAATATAAAATAAAATCCACACAGACTAAGAACATAGGTGTGTGAGATCACACGGCCCGCACCCACGGGCGTGTTCTTTTCCACACTGTGGTGTGGCCCTGTTTTGAGTAAAAAAATTTCTAAGTGTTCATAAGTTTTCGATTCAGTGTTAAACCACTCCATGTGTATGTTTAAGGTCTCATAGACCTATAATACGGATGTTATGATATCAAATGAAAAGCTTTAATTTAGAATGAAAATTTATGGCCCGATATTATGTGACTAAGTAAGTTAAGTCCGGTAATGCCTCATACCCGGTTTCAGCGTTGAATACGGGTAAAAGGTGTTACAGTAAGGCTACCAAATTTAGCCTTATTTCTGTTGGAGTTTTATGCTTCCGTGGGAGATACTGTGTGCCCGATGATTAATAGTTGAAGTAGTCGATACTTTGGGAAGCGCATAGTAGCCTATACGCTATGCTTCCTGGATGGAATAAGATGCACTGAGACTTGAGAGAGTTGTATTGATGGCTAGGGCTTAAAAGGGATGTGACCGAGTATGTGAGTAAGTGTTTGATGTGCCATAAGTTAAGGCTGAGCATTAATTTCCTTCGTGTTTGTTACAGCCTATTCAGATCCCTTAGTGGAAATGGGAGCGTGTGACCATGGATTTTGTTAGTAGGTTGCCTTTGATGCCAACTAAGAAAGATTCAATTTGGGTTATAGTGCATCGACTAACCAAGTCACCCTATTTTTTGCCTGCCCGTACCGACTGTTCCCTACATAGGTTGCCGAGGTTATACATTACAGAGATTGTAAAACTTTATGGTGTACCGTTGTCATTATTTTCAATCAGGACCCCTAGTTTACATCTCAGTTTTTGAATAGTTGCACAAGGATTTGCAGACTCGATTGAACTTTAGTATAGCTTTTCACCCACAAGTTGATGGGTAATCGGAGTGGGTTATATAAATTTTGGAAAACATATTGAGGGGCTGTGTGATTGGCTTTAGTGGCAATTAGGATGAACACTTTTCGTTGACCTAGTTTGTATACAATAACAATTTTCAATTAAGCATCCAAATGGCTCCTTATGAAGCACTGTATGGTCACAAATGTCGTACACCTCTATATTGGACATAATTGGCGGAAATAAGGTATTGGGTCCAGATTTGGTTCAAGAAACAGAGAATGTGGTAAAGCTAATTCAGGATCAATTAAGAGTAGCATCTGATCGACAGAAGTCTTATGCCGACTTAAGGTGGAGAGATATTAAGTTCAGTGTTGGAGATCAAGTCTTCCTGAAGGTTTCATTATGGAAGAAGGTATTGAGGTTTGGACGCAAGGATAAGCTAAGCCCGAGGTTCATTGAACCGTATAGAGTTCTTAAGAAGGTTGGACCAGTGGCTTACTAGATAGAGATACCTCTAGAACTGGACCACATCCATGACATGTTCCATGTTTCTTTGTTGAGAAGATATCATTATGATCCATCCCACATGAATCCGGTCGATGAGGTCAAAGTGAGACTTGATTTCACTTACGAGCCATAGCCAATATAAATTTTGAACCGCGAGGTCTAGAGATTGAGGAAGAAACAGATTCTTCTTATGAAAGCCCTATGGTGAAATCATGGTGTTAGTGAAGCCACTTGGGAACCCAAAGAATCAATGCGTTACCACTACCCTCACTTGTTCGGATAAGGTAAATTTTGAGGATGAAATTTATTTTAAGGTGGTAGTGTTGTCACACCATAGATTTTATTTATTTATGTACGCTAGTTTATGTCACATGGGAATTAATGGTCTAGTGGTTAAATGTGTTAGTTGTTTCCATAATGGCCCAAGTTCAAGCTCTCATAAGCACATCTTTTAATTAATTTTTTTGACAATTTTGAGCTAGTGTGAACACTCTTGTCATCCAACACATATTACCATGCAAGGGAAAATTCATTCCTTGATTACAAGGTCAACCTTCCCAAAGTTTTCCCCTTTTCACTCTCATGATCCACTTTCAGTGCCATTGTCCCCTCAACTTGCCAAAACTTTTCCTTTACCTTACCTTCATCTCCCATTGAACGTAAACACTCCCTATTTCCTTTTCATTTTCTTATTTTTTCTCTCCTCCTATCCTTTAGCCGCACCACCACTTTTCTCATCCATTCTTCTCTCATTTTATTCTTTTTTACCACCTTAGAAGTCCTTTTTCCTCATTTCTCTGCCACTCCACCACCACACAAGGTCGTCGCACCTCCACCACACCACCACCTCTCCTTCGCCGCTGCCGTCACGTTGTCAAACCACCACCATCCACCACCACCAAAGTTCTCCATTTTTCTTCTTTTCTTCTCTTTTCGAAACTTATCTCTACAATCCTTGAATTCTATTTTATATTTATTAAAAGATCACTTCTTATTTTATCTTTCTGACTCATTATTTTGTGCGCTTTCGTGTCAAATCCTCCGCTTTAGTCGATTTTTGAGAAATATTATCGAGTCATGTTCCTCCGCTCTTACGTAAGTATTGAAGATCCTCTGATTCATGACTTTCTTTCATGCTATTATTTTGATTAAGATGTTACTAACACTTTGTTTACCCTACCTTCATGAAATGCCATGCAAAAATCCTAGAATCGTATTCCATTTGTAGAAGCGTGCAATTTGACAACCAATTGCGTAAGTCCCACCGAATCACAATAATTTTTAATCAATGGTTGCTTATTTATTTATTAAATTTGTGCTAACACAAGTATTTGGTCAAAACCGTAGTGACTCAAGAATTGAACTCTCCTCTTTCAAAGTGGAATCGAGATTTGTGGAATCAAATTTACAAGGTGTGGGGATTTACTTTTAATAATGATGGTTAATGATAATTTTAATAAAAATAATTTAATAAGAAATAAAATATTATTGTTAATATTATTCTTCGAATAATGAAATATTGGGTGAACACAAAAGTGTTCTTAACATTGATCTAAGATTCGATAAGAAAGGATAACAAGTAAGTTCAAAACTTCAAATCTATGATAATGATTTTGATTTGGTGATTTCTATAAAATATGTAATTATGTGATTACTATACTCATGACATGTGGTATATGGCTACTGGATTATGTATTTGCAAATGATGTGAAAATATGACTATCGATGTTTTGATTCACATGAAAAATATGTTATTATTCAGATCCTCTGATTCACATGTTAAGCAAGCCATATTTTTTATTCTGATTTGCATGTTAAGCATGCCATTGTGATAAAATATATATGAGATTTGATCTGCATGTTAAGCATGCCATATACCAATTTTTTATTCATATGTAAAGCTTGCCTATTGAAAATATGTTCTATACTCCATCTCACATGCATGGGGTTGGGAAAATATGTATGGAGGAAGTATCTCGCATTAAATCTGCATTATCCCAGTGGCTTGTCCACAATATTTTGTATCTGGCAATAAATCTACAATATCTGGTGGTTAGGCCACATTATTTTGTTTCTAGCGGCTGGACTGCAATATCTAGTGGCTAGTCCACATTATTGGTGTGTTATTGGATGGATGAGTTCTGGGGAACTCTTTATAGGTGTAATGGAGTTAGGTAGCATCTTGTAACACCCCTCATCTAGGTCCGTCGTCGAAACAGGATACGAGGCATTATCGGACATGATACAAACTATTGTACAAAATTTAAAATGTAAAATCCATATAAATTTAAAACTTTTTCATACATAGTCATTAATACCCATAAGCAAAATAACCATTCGTTACTACAAATAACAAAACAATTAAGCCTTATATAGATGCCATAATTCCCAAAATATTATTTTCAAAATACCAAAAGAAGGTTGATAGTGTGGATGGATCTCCGACGATCACTGAATCCCGAGCTAGCTTGATGACACTATATGACAAGTAAAAGTAAAGAGAGTAAGCATATAGCTTATTAAGTAAGTATATAAATAATTAATAATGGATTTAATATGTTTACAAAATAACACAATCATATCTAAATTCAAAGTCACTATTTATTCAAGTTCGGAGCAAGCTGTCTATTTAAGTTGTAGTTACTAAATTATATTTATCTGGAGCTACAAAACTCTAAATTAAGATCCATAAATTTTTCCTTAAACTAGACTCACATATCTTGTTACCATAAAATTTTCAGAATTTTTTGTTTAGCCAATTAGTACATTTTATTCTTCAAAGTCTCCTCTGTTTCACTATTTGACTATTTTGACCTCTCTTCACTATGAATCAATTTTCTCCTCGTAAAAGTTCATATAACATTATACTTTGTTTCCCTTGAAATTATACTAATTAAGGAATCTAACCATATAACTTTTGTCCCAAAATTAGTTTTGTACAATTTTTAGTGATTTTTCCAAGCAAGAATAGGGGATCTCGAAATCACTCTGAACCAGTCTCACAAAAATCTAAATATCTCAAAATACAGAATTTCTTTGCTTTCTCTATTTCTTTCATATGAAAATAGACTAAATAATATTTAATTTAATATCTCACTCAATTAGTAATTACATTTCTACCATATTTGGTAATTTTTCAAAGTTACTCTATTGCTGTTGTCCAAAACTATTTTATTTTTAAATTTACTATTTCATAATTTCACTTACTCCATTTCCTCTTACTGAAAGTTCGCTCAAATATCGAGCATATTGTTCATAAATTTTCACACTTATACATGCATTTATCCATCACTTAGTCATATTCAATTACACTTAGTCAATTTCCCGTTGAACTCATCAGAATAATAACAGATACACGGTGGCCTGCACATAGTACCACCCTTGTAGCTGAAGCTTTCTGGTGCACATAGTAGCCTGCACTTAGTACTACACATGTGACCAAAACCATCACTTACACATAGTGGCCTGCACTTAGTACCACACATGTGATCGAAGCTATCGGGTACGCATAGTAGCCTGCACTTAGTACTACACATGCAACCTATCCGTCTGGTACACGTAGTAGCCTGCACTTAGTACTACACACGTGACCTAAAACCATCTCGTAGCTCTCTTGTACACATAGTGTCCTGCACTTAGTACCACACATGTGACCTAGCTACCTCATTCGTATCTTTTCTATTCCGAAGGTTCAACCGGGAATTATCACTTTTCAACATTTTACCAATTCATCCATAATCAATCACAATTCATAATTTACATCAAATAATTACTCCATATTCAACCATATCTCATATAATATAACAAAATATTAAAACATAAATAAAAACGATGTATTCTTTACATACAAACTTACCTCGGTACAAAATATGGTAAATTTTGTAATTTAGTCCACAACATTTTCTTTTCTCCGATCAAGGTCAATTCCTCATCTTTCTTGATCTATGACAACACATTTAACTCATTTAATACTCATATTATTCAATTTAGTCCAAAAATCACACTATGAAAAAATTACAATTTTGCCCCTAAAATTTCACATATTTACAATTTTGCCCCAATACTCAAAAATTAAACTTCAGCCCCTATTCTTATGTTTTGTAACATGCTTATCATTTTTCCCTTCTATGGTAACATCAAATTCTCACTCTAACATGTATTAGGTATTTTTACCGATTATGTCGTTTTACTCGTTTTCACGTAAAATCGCTTAGCAAAAGTTTTTTAGCATAATTTCATCCTTCATATTATATCATAAAATATCAAAATAAACACATTTCACCTATGGTTATTTTTCCAAATATGAACCCTAAGTTAAAATATTGCTAGAATAAGCTAAACCGAGTTACCGAGATTCTAAAAACGTAAGGAACATGAAAAATGGGGCTTGGATTGACTTACTATGGAGCTTGGAAACCCAAGCTATGGAGTCCCCCCCTTGAAGTTTTGTCCTAAGGAAGAAGATGAGCATATTTTGCCATCTTTTTCCCTTTTAATTTCTTTTTATTACTAAATGACTAAATTACCCTTCATTAAAAACTTTGGTTCTTTCTACCTATATTTGTCCATTTTTGTCCATGAAAGCCTAATGGTATAATTACCATTTAAGGACCTCTACTTCAATTATGCTCTTCAATAAAATCCTTTAGTATCTAGAACTCTCATTTATCAACTTTTACAATTTAACCTTAATAAGTAAATTAGATATGAATTTCATAAAATTTTCTATCAATACTCTAACGCATGCATGCAATCAATTTGTAAATCATAAAAATTAATCAAAATAAACTTTTCTATCTCAAATTCGTGGTTTCGCAACCACTGCTCTATTTAGACCCTATTTCAGGATGTTACATAAAACACCCCAAACCCGGCCCACAAGCCTTGACCGAATCTGGTATGTTCCCCGGTGTAAACCGTTTCAAATTCTTTTGTTACTTATGAAAAACTTGTGTGTTTTGAAAGAAAGATTGTTTTGGGTTGGGCTTGAGTTGAAAACAAGTTTATTTCATTATTAAAATCCTTTACTTTAGGTGACAAAACGTTTAGGCTTTGTTTTAAAATAAATTTACTTAATCTTTTAATAAATAAAAGTTTGTAAGCTTAATAAATAAAAGCAAAGTAAAGTAGTTCTACTATGGCCTTATTACATCAAATAATTCCCAAAAAAAAATATAAATTCAAAGTACTTAATGAAATAAAGATTTGAAATTAAATAAATTCCTTGCTGCGCATGGCCACCTTTAAGCTCCTGCCGACCCGGTCCATTACTGATCGTCACCTGAAAAAAAAAAGTTCCCACAACGGGGTAAGTCAAACCGACTCAATGTGTACACAACCACTATGTCCAAATAGATTCAGGCATATTATCACATCACATACATAATCATATAGTAGATATAAAATAATGATGCAACCCGAACCCAAACCTATATGCCATCCGCTACACATCACCCGTACCATCCTGCACACCATGGGGACTACTAAGTCAACCCTCCATCCGCTACACACCATCGAAGGTAGTCATTGCAATGTCGGCGTGCTCATCGCCCTTATAAAATTCGTGGTCTTAGGTCACCACATTCGGATATCATGGTCTTAGGTCACCACATTCAGATATCGTGGTCTTAGGTCACCACATTCAGTTATCGTGGTCTTAGGTCACCACATTCACTTCCCCTTTTCATATAACCCATATGCCCCATATCATACATATCATGCATTAACATGCCAAATTCTTATTTCACATTCTTATAATGTCATATGTGTGTCGTAACAGATATTTAACATAATCCTAGTAGGAGTAGGAAATGTACCTGAGTACTTTGTACCATAGCATGGTACTTTAGCCATATTCACATTCTTATAAACATGCTCATATTAAATTTTAGCCATAAATCTTATTAAAGATAGTGTGGGGTACACACCTGATTCGCTTAAGGTTTCCAATCCAAATCCCGAAAAGCTTGATCTAATGCCTTAGATCTTAAATCTCTTGGTGCCGATTTGTTTACTAATCAAATCCCGGAATGTTGTAGACTCCCTTCCTTGTAATCGGCTGGTATTAAATCCCTTCATAGATTAGTTTTCGGCTTTTAAATCATGTAAGAAAATAGATCTAGTGCTAAAATAAGCCTTGGCCGATTGCATATATATATACTTTACCTTGTGATTTGAAATCCAAAATTTCTATTTAGCCCCTTGGTATCTGTCGAAATAACTGTGACACATGTTAGATTAATTTCTAACATGTAAACATGGTAAAAGTGGCCTGTGGCCGAATGTCTTCCTTACTTTAGATCTTGGAAGATTCCTTCCTTATAGTCGACTTATGGACAGATCCCGAAGCCTTCTTTCCAAGTTTTGACTAACACAATAATGGGCTTAGATTTCCTATGTTTCGGTTTTAATCTTAGAAGGAAAAGAATAGAAATCGATAATCACTAACCTTACCCTTAATGCACAAGTCGACAACCCCTTGCTTGAAGTCTCAAACTATTCGGCTATGGTCTTGATAATAGCAAGTTTTGGCTTTTGGAACTTAACAAGAAATCGGTTAAAGGTTATACGTGTTGTTGGTTTATCAAAAGAAAAGAGAGGAAAAGAGTCACTAGGGGATTCGCAATGGTGGACTTATGGAGAAAAGATTTCGGCTATGGCAAAAATAAGAGAGAAAGGAGAGAGTTTGCTAGGAAATTTTCGGCAGAGACTTCAATGGAAAAGAGAAGATTGATGAATAGCCTTATTTTCCTCCTTTTGCCGAAATTAATAGGCCAAGACTCCCTTACTTGGCCATCACTTCTCTTATCTTTATTAAAAATTAATGGAAATAATCCCTTAATTATCTCTTATCTCTTAAACAATAATTATCCATCATTGATCCACCTATTTAGCCAAATTTTAAAGAGAATTAAACTCTTCCCCAAGTGCCTTGGTGCCGTCCAACTCCCTTGCTCCTTGCAGCAAAATAAAACTCTTTTATTTGCTTCCGACATGACTCGAACCTAGGCTCCTTCCCCCTTGATTGTGGCGTCACTTACTAGGCTTTAAGTGGTGCCTCCTAGCCACTTCTCCAAGCCCGTTCTTGTGTCAAATTTCTTCTATTAATTTTCTTAAGACCACCTTGTTTTAGTTTCCTTTTTAAACTTAACATTTCTAAAACATTTGCTTACATTTCCAAGTTTCCAAAATGTTCACTTTCCTCTTTTACATTTCCAAGTTTCCAAAATGTTCACTTTCCTCTTTTAAACTTAGCATTTCCAAGTTTCCAAAAATGTTCACCATACATTCATAATACATAAGACATGCCATTTCGTATAATTAAATCAAAAATGCATAGGCCCATTTTCAGGATGTTACATTACAAATCTATTTTCTAAAAAGACTACACAGTTTTCTGAAAAGTGTTTCATTGACATTGATGTGGTGCATTTTGCCATATCTAAATTCTGTGAATGAATATTTGGCAAGTTATGATCTGCTTAAATTAATGTTGTTATGAGTTAAATTATGTTATTGTTATATACTGGCCTTTTAAAGCTCACCCTTTAAACTTTGATTTTTTAGATAATCGAGGTTAGGATGGGCTTGACTATGGAGGCATTGTCGATCATTTTAAAAAAAAAATTTGTATTTATTGGTATTTGATATTCTAGGATTTGTTTTATTACTTTGGACTTGGACTTTAGATTTTGGAGTGGGATTTTTCTGCATGGTTTTTGTTTTAAAAACTATCATATAAAGGATTTGAGAAATTAACAACTTAAGATGGATTTTATATAAAATAATAAAAAGCTAAATAATGATGTCACTACAGCAAAATAGGGCTTTAGCGGCATTTTTAGTGGCATTTGGACAAAAAATACCATAGATATTATACATTTGTAGCGTTTGCATTAAAACGCCGCTAAAAACTAAGAAATAATGACATTTTAGGGTCAAACACCACTAAAAATAAAGCAATAGCGGCATTTTTTACAAGCACGCTAATAATCTGAGCAATAGTGGCGTTTTTGTACAAACGCCATTAATAATCTGAGCAATAGCGGTGTTTTTGTACAAGCGCCGCTAATAATCTGAGCAATAGCGGCATTTTTGTACAAACGCCGCTAATAATCTGAGCAATAGCGACGCTAATAATCTGAGCAATAGCGGCGTTTTTATAATAATGCCGCTAAAAGTTGAGTAGCCATTTTTGTGTAGGGACTCGTTTCGATTTGATCCGATTTAATTTGCATATTTTTTTTCCTATTCTTGCTTTGAATTATATTTTATTTTGATACATTCACTTATAAGAAATGATAAAGTTTCATTTTAGTTACTTAATTATGAAAATTAAAATTTCTAACTAAACAATTTAGAAGTTTTCATTTAAGTTACAAATTATGCTATTAAAATTGATTTATGGCTTAATGTTTAGTATGTTAATTGTATGGTTTAGGGTTTATTATTTTGGGTTATGGGTTTAGTGTTTTAAAGTTTGTTATATATTTAGGGTTTGTTGTTTAGGGTTTAAGATCTTAGTGTTTAATGATATTAAGGTAAATTTAAGTGGTAGTGGTGAGGGGTTAAGGGTTCATGGGTTTAGGGTTTAATGGTTAAGTGCTTGTGGGTTAATGTTAGGGGTTTATGTTTAGTGTTTAGGGTTTAAGGTTTAGGGTTTAAGGTATAAGGTTTAGGGTTTAGGGTATATGACCCAAAATCCGAAAACCAAAATCCCTCAAATCAGTTTCCCCTAATTCAAACCCACAAAATCCCTAGAATCGTATAACCGCGAAGCTGTTGGATCCAACCATCGTTTACCGATCCTTCCTTTTATTGTGAAAATATCTTCCCATAACCCCGAATGGTATATGTATCCATTATCCGAATGTTTATTTCTTTAAAATAGGTTCAAGTTTTTAACCTTAATTTATATATTAAATAATTTATTATATAATTGTAAAATAGATAATATGATTTTTAATATTAAAATTATCATTATATAGTTTAGGGTTTGGGGTTATGTGTTAGAGAATAGGGTTTGAAGTTTGGAGTTGGGGTTATGTACTGGGGTTTGTGGTTAAGTATTTAAATTTATATATTAAATAATTTATTATATAATTGTAAAAGTGATATTATGAAATTTTTTATATAAAAATTATCATTATAGTTTTTAAACCTTTTTATTTCATATTTTGAAATTTTTTGTTTTTATTTTCTTACATAAAAATTTCCCCAACATTATATAGTTTTTATTATCATTACATAGTTTTTATTTTCCCCAACATTTCACTTAATTAAAATTTCCCAATATCCTAACAATCAACAAACAACGACGGTATGGAATTTGTAAATGAAACTTTTTTGATTTAGGGATTCTTGTTTATTTATATAATTTTATTTTTTATTTTGTTTAACTTCTTTATTTTTGTGTCATTGAGTATGATTTAGGTAAAAAAACTTGGTGGATTTGGTGGCTGTAGGGTCATCTTCAAAGAAAGGTACGAGGTGGTTTTTGCCTTGTCATTGGGGATGTTTTTGGTTATGGTTATTTGCTTATTCTGTGTAATGTAGATGTCGAAGATATGTTTGCATGTGGCTTTTGATAATTTTGATTGATCAATTTTTTGTTCTTTTTATCTTTTTGAATGGTGTTGTTTCTATTATAGGAATGTTTATTCTGAGATCGGGTTTGAGTTATTTATTTATTTTGATCGATCAATTAGAATGTTCCTTTTTAAAAGAATCTGGAGAATGGGTCTGTTTTATTTTTGAGTGTGTTTGAATTCTGATGGTGCATTTTAATTTTTACTCAAAAGATCCAAATGTGAATATCAAATGGGTCTGTTTTATCTTTTGTTTTCAATGATTAGCCTCCTGGATATAAATTCTACAATCTTGTGGTAAATAGTACTCAATTTGATTCAGTCCACTTGATTGAACTTGTAGCAATTTAATGTTCTTGTAAATTGGAAAGACAGCCATATCATTTGCTTCCAGTGTTCTCTTTAACCAATTAGACACATACCTATGTACAGACATTAGTGTTGCCATTTTAGGAATGAGTTCATGAGAATGATTTTTAACTACGTTACTACCACGCCTATACCATCAGCTCCTAAAACCATGTTCACACTCTTAAGAAAATAAAATTCCTCTCATTAGCTTTGCCATCTTTATCACAAGCTTACCAATTGCATAATTAGCCACATTTGGATTTTTATTACTCAATGACCTTCGTCGAAATCATTTTAATCCATTTAAATTTTAGTTTTTTAATGGGTTATTTGAAGGTTGGAGTGGATGTTTATTAAGGACATTGTTTACATGAATATCAAATGGCTTTTAATTTTTGGTATATTATCTATCTATTTGTTTAGATATGAGTAGTTTTACAGTTCGAAGGATTCACTACATTCTTAGATGAGGGTTTGTTCGTTTTTATTTTCTTTTGGTTTGTGTTGAGATAGTTCATTTAAGGTTTGAATTGTTGTTTATTACATTTTTTAGATGAATATTGAAAATGGGTACTTCTTGTTTTTGTTTTTATGGTTGGTTCATTTTGAGGTTTCTATTGATTTTTTTTTTCATTCTTGGCATGCATAGCAAATGGATATATTACTTTGGTGTGTATAAATTAATTATGTTTTGTTTTTAATGGCATAAAAGTGCACATTTTAATTCTGAAATGTTTTATTACATTCTTCACATGAAAATTGCAAGTGGGTGTTACTGTTTTTGTTTTACTTTAGTTCAAAAGATTGGGATTAGTTAGTGGATTTTGTTTTAAGTTGTTTTACTTTAGTTTAAAATGTGCGACATGAATAGACTTTTTATCATAATCTATTTCTTAGGATTATGTTTAATTGTGAAGTTTCTCTCTTTATTTTATGTAAATTGATTGAATTTGGTAATTATATTTTATGAAACTTGAAAATTAGTCTAAATAGGTAATACAATTATGCTTTCCTCTTAAATTGACATTAAAATTTTAGTTTAGAAAATTATATGCAGACAAATTAGTTAGCATTCGCATTCTAAATTTATGTGTTTATTAATAGTTGGACTATATATCCATTATTGTAAAGGACATGAACACAATATACATATGTGTATGTATAATAAAAGTAATAGGTATTTTTTTTTAAAAAAAGTGATATAAAATAAGAATACTAATTTGAATATATGTGTAATACATATACATATATTTGTATAAAATTTCATACTAGTGTTTAATAATGTATGTGAATAGACTTTTTGTTTTAATAAATTTCATATGTATTTGTTACAAATTGTATTGAGAAAGGTATCCGTACTTTGAAAGTGAGTAGAATTGAAGAGGACTTAGATCGACTACTGAATTGACTATTTTTCTTTCGGTCAAAGAATGTGAGTATTAGTTTTTATTAAATAGCATTTTGTAATTAATCAATAGCATTTGTTAATTCATATGTTGTTTGTATTTCGATTCATCGCTTCCTCTCGCTCTGCAGAATCGTCGGATTGGATTTGCTGGTAATAACTTAATAGGTATGAAATCATTATTATTCTTATTTATATTCATTTTGTTGATTTATATTCATTCGATAGAAAAGCTAAGATATCCAATTGTTAGTCAAGATTATTAATCTTTTGTATTTCTGACTACAGCCTTTGTTTCTTGGTGAGAGTGGAGTAGACCATCTTCTTGAAATTATTAAGGTACGTTTTAGTTTAAAATTCAGATTAGTAACAGTTATATCATGATGAATTTTTCCAAGTTGCTGTCCAAATTACGGTTTATTATCCTGCTTGGTTGGTATATATGTTGTTTGTTCTATTGCTGTCCAAAAAAAAAAAGATTCGAAGTATATAGGCTGGAAACCTAATAGGTTGCCTTATATCTCACTGTAAGATATAACGGATCCTCCCCAGGCATAACAATGCCATGTATGATGAATCTTAAAAAAATTCTGTCCAAATTGCTGTTTATTATCCTGCTTGGCCAGTATATATGTTGTTTGTTCTATTGCTGTCCAAAAAAAAAAGATTCAAAGTATATAGGCTGGAAACCTAACGGGTTGCCTTATATCTCACTGTAAGATACAACGGATCCTCCCCAGGTGTAACAATGCCACGTATGATGAATCTTAAAAAATTGCTGTCCAAATTGAGGTTTATTATCTTGGTTGGTTGGTATATATGTTGTTTGTTCTATTGTTGTCCAAAAAAAAAAAAAGATTCAAAGTATATAGGCTGGAAACCAAATGGGTTGCCTTATATCTCACTGTAAGATATAACGGATCCTCCCTGTGTAACAATGCCACGTATGATGAATCTTAAAAATTTCATCCAAATTCTTGCCCAAATTGTGGTTTATTATCCCGCTTGGTTGGTATATATGTTGTTTGTTTTATTGTTGTCCAAAAAGAAAGATTCAAAGTATATGAGTTTGAAACCTAACGGGTTTCCTTATATCTCACTTGTAAGATATAACGGATCCTCCCTGTGTAACAATGCCATGTATGATGAATCTTAAAAATGCCAAATTACGGTTTATTATCCTCGCTTGTTGGTATATATCAAAAAAAAGATTCAAAGTATATTCGAAACCTAACATCTAAGATATAACGGATCCTCCTAGGTGTAACAATTATGATGAATCTTGAATTTCATCTAAATTTGTTTATTATTGTTGTTTATTATTAATAATGTTTGAACAACCTTCAAATTGCTATCTAATCATGCCGCTTAGATTTTTACAAGCTCCGTGTATTATTTTTTAAAATTTAAGGTATGGTACGATATAAAAATAACATAAACAAAATATAAAAGTTAATTGTTAAAATATGTTATAAATTTTTATATTTTAAATGTAATTGTTATACTTTTTTTTGTTAAATTTATTGTTGTTAAATTTAAAATGTAAAATTGTGTTTCGATTAACTTTAATTTAACAAATAATAATAATAATAATAATAATAATAATAATAATAATAATAATAATGAGACCTAAATTTTAAAATTTGTAAAATAAAATGACTAAAACCATGCATATAAGATGATATAAAATGATAATACAAAGTTAAATTTTGCAAGTTAAGATAAGAGATTAACATAAATTTCATATTTTAATAAATATTTTAACATAAATTTCATATTTTAATAAATATTTGCAAGTTAAGAAGAGATTAACATATTTGAATACAAATCATCACTACATATATTATATATTATATTAAAGAATTTTTTTTTTCTTTATCTTCCTAATAATAGCCTATGGTGTAATGATTTAATTAATCTCCTCACAAAAGTAGTGGACCAATAATAGCGAGAATGTAATATCCCCAAACCCTACTTACGAGTCTTGACCGGATCTTGTTATGTCACTACGGAAAAATGTTGAAAATCTTTGTCTTTAGAATAAAACTTGAAAATTTTGTTTATTTTCGGAAGTAATTCCGTTAAAATTATTAAATAATAAGCTTGGTTTGAATTAAAACTTTATTATATTTCATTAAAAGATAAATCATTTGTAAAAATATTTCTAAGTACGATATAAATTCATCATCCATAAAAAGAGTACTTTAAACAAAAGTGGCCCTCATTACAACCAATATTAAACAAAACACTTAGTATTAAAATTGCTTAAAATAATTAAATTAATCTCCTTCGCATGGGCCACCTTGCATCCTCTCCCACCTGGTCCGGTCAACAAGTCACTGCGATGTTGGATAAATAATTGGGTGAGTCACAATGACTCAAAGGTGTAATTAAAACCATCGAAATCCACCCACATGCTAGCCACATAACATCCCAATTATCAAATGCAACATGTAAATATAATCATTTAGACATTACCATAACTGGCTTGGCCCACAATCAAAACATATTCAAGCACCTGGGCTAGGCCTTTTCTCATCATCCATCGATCACCGGGCTTGGCCCATTTCCACGTATGTTCTCAAAACATACCAATCCACATGTCATATTGGGCTTGGCCCATTTCCATATCATTTCATGACGGAACGATGCAACATGAAACCCAACCCAATCCTAAGGTCCAACCACGCACACCCCTTAACCAAACTTACCACACACCGGGGACTATCGAGTCACCTCTCCTTTTCCCTCCAAAAGGCAACCAATGCCATCCACGATGTAGCGATAGCTAACATCAAACCACGATGGAGCACACAAGAATCCATCAAGCCACGATATGGCATAAAGCCGATATCAATCAAGGTAACCACGCGAACTAAATCGCAAAAGATCCACAACGCGACCTCGGCCAACGCCAATCCACGATGTAGCACAAAGTCGACATCAACCACGCATCAAGTACACCCGCATCTTCTTTCAAAACCCACCCATGCACATGTAACATAATATGATGTGAAATGATGCATGTACATGATATTCACAAATATAGGCATGCTCACATAGTTAAAATCAATTATCACATATTAGCCAATTTGCTACTAACTTGGTCGTCATCATTCCCCTTTAGGTATCCATTACACATATGGCAATCGCATTCATTAGTAAACATATAGCACAACAAATCCGGAAACAATGGTCTAACTACACACCTTATAACTCAAGCTCTAAACCTCGATCCCGACGCTATCGCTTAGCGAGACTACAGATTATCGCCTATCGTTTTCATCGACGCCCACACCCCGGTGGCCAATCACGAACAAATTAAACCGACCTCTTCTTAAACTTGAAATGGACTTTCCTTGCTCACCTTTGACCGGTATTCGCATCCATAACGATATCTAATCAAAACTTGGTTAATACAGATCTTAAACGAATAATCATAAACTACTCATCCTTACCGACAGAGTCTTGAAATCCCGAAAGCTCCTTAATCACTGCTAAAACTCCTAAATGGTCAAGGTTAGAATCGGTTACCACTTAATGCCAAATATGGTTTATAACAAAATCCATGAAAAGAGGACCCTTTGGTGAATAGCACCTAACCCTTACCTTGAGTAACCGAATCAACAGCCCTCTAAGTGCTCTCCTTGCGTTGGCTACAATAGAAAAACACATCATCATGGCCCTACAGATCATACTTGCCCACAAAAGGAATCAAGGCCTAGATTCCTAATTCGCAACTTTATGGAAAAGAATCCAAATGTACTAAAGAGAACACTTACCCTTAAAACCGAATGGAGATGAACCAAGGAGATCACCTTTGTTGATATTCACCACCACACTAGGCTATCAAAAGGAGATTTCACCAAAGTTGAGAGGAGATTCAACTAAAATGAATAAAGAAAAGAAAAGGAGAAAAGGCTATGGATATTCGGCTTAGGCTAATGTAAAACAAAAAGAGTTAAGAGGTTTCGCAATGGTGTTGAACACTAAAGAAATCTTGGCCTCACGCAAAATAATTGGGAAAAGAAGAGAACCCCTCTTGCTCCAAATTTTGCAAGAACACTGGAGAAGAACAAATAAATTTTGGCACAAGCAATAAAAAGGAGAAAAAAATATGAAAAAGGGTGTTTCCCCTATTTATAAAAATTCGGCCACCTACCCACGTGAAGAATCCATCCTTTATTATCACCTACTAATTCAAATTAAATTTGAATTAGCCAACCCCCACATTTACCCATATCCTATATTATCTAAAAAATAAATAAATAAAAGAACAATTTCTTCTATCCACCAATTTTAAACTAAATCAAATACTCCTACAATTATCCCACTTATCCAATAAAATAAAATAAAATAAATAATAATTATCCTACAATAAAAAACAAATACTAGATAAAATTTGACACTAATCCTACCTAGCCATCTAACACTTATCACCATCGACTAACAAGAGTTACACCTCAAATGCAACACCCATGTGTCAGTCCACCCTAACACCACCAAGCAACAAAAAAAAACAAATCCACCTACAATTTCTGTGATTCAACACGGGACACTGGGAAAGCCAACAACCAACTAGCGCCCAGCCATTCGCCACCTTGCATTCCTTGACATAAAGCCCCACTATTTTATTTTAAATCCAACCTACTTCACCCATCACCAAACAACAAAATAAAACTCCATAATGCACTCCAGCCCTCAAACCGCGACCTCCTCCCTCCAGGCGCCTAAGTAGCGCCTAAGAGCCACTCGCTAATTGGACTTTCATGTCCATCAACTTGACATTTATTTTTAAGGCCTACTTAGCCCAAATCCCCGATTTAAAAATAAAACAAAGTTGTTTGCCCAAAGAACTCGAACCCTTGCTCCCTTAGGCGCCACCTTCCAAAGCCCCCAAGCAACAGATAACCACTTTGCCAATACCTTTCATGTGCCTTAACCTTCCAAATAAATTTCTTAAGCCCTCTAAAGCCCGGCTCCATTTCTTAACCCTAAAATTAAAACTTTTCCTAAGCCTTCCCTTTACCCTAGCATTCTTAAAACCTCTAAAACACCTCCAAACACACCCAAAACCTACCAACACCGAATTATACTTAAATTACCTAGCCCCTAAACCAGGTGTTACAATTCTACCCTCCTTAAAATAATTTCGTCCTCGAAATTACTTATTACCGAATAATCATAACTCGCTATTCTACTTCTCCACAAGACTCGATCTTAGTCTATCATACTCCCCGACACGCCTTTAAGTTCTCTCTCAAGATCCAGATCATACAAGAAAGAGCTAACTTACAAACAAGGAAAGTAATTAAAGAATATTCCAAAACAAAGGAGCTTACCCGATATCACATCTTCGGTTGACTCTGACCACAACCATTCCTTCCATGACTTGAACCACGACCCTCGCCGCCGAGGACAATTCTTAACTAGATGTGCCTTAGATCCACACCGAAAGCATTCTTTACTATTTCCCAACACTCTCTGTGTGAAGTCTTCCACACCGAGCACAAGGACGATTCCGATCCACTCGTACAAGTGCACTTTGTGGTTCTCGGTCCTTGGTCTTTTCTACGCATTACCAAACGATGCTGATGGTCCAACATTTCTCTTATTCTCGTTCCTATTCTTCTCTCGATTTTCCCTTATAGTCTTCTTAACCTCTTCAGCGATCCGAGCTTTCTCCACTAAAATGGCAAAGTCTCTTTCTCTGTGCGGAGCGATCAACTCCCGCAACTCATCTCGTAGCCCATCTTCAAATCGAACACTCCTTTCGTAATCAGTAGCCACGATTCCTTTGAGGCATTGACTTAGTCGCACAAACTCAGCTTCATATTCCGCTACCGACTTATTCCCTTGCACTAGATTTAGAAACGCTTTCCTTTGCGAGTCTAAATAACTGGCTCCTACATACTTCCCTTCAAACTTGGCTTTAAAGAAATCCCAATCCAGTCGATCCGCAGACACCTTGTTTGACAATGAGCCACCAACGATAAGCTTAAGTCGCAAGTAAAGAAAACTCCCTTCACTTTTCTTCATTGGTGCAATCCAAATCGTCCATGATTCTTTCGATCGCTTCTAGCCAATACTCCGCCACGTTAGGAGCTACTCCTACACTCCTCTAAAGATCTCGGCCCGCTCGATCTAAGCCTTTCCAATACCGACTTTCGAGTTCCATTTCCTCTACTAACTCCGCTACTCGCCTAGCACTCAGAATATGGCCCGCGACATCTGCGCCATCTTCTCCTATCCGATCTTGCTCCTCTACGTCATCATCAAGCAGACTTCACTTTCGACCCATGGCTGCACCCTATTGGTTCCGATGCTGCCATTCTACCTCTACTGCGTCCTCTAGAACTCATCCCTATCGTCTCGATTTAATCTGATTTAAGAAGTTTTATGCATTAGTAATCGTTCCACTATTTAACCGCGAGCATATTTTATGAATGAAAGATTTTAGAAGTAGTTCTTTCGATCACACAAAGTTTCAGTTCGAGTTTACTACTCTAGTTCAAGAATCACATTCACACACACATCCATTCATCAACAAGAACACATTCCTTCCTCAAGAAGGCACATTCAAAGGGTATCTACCACACACATTCACTATTCTGACATTTCGCCTGCTTTACCCTGTGGGTATTTCCGCCATTTTCTTGTGGACATTTTCTAATAAACCGTAAAAATTTTAAAACTTTAATAAACCAGGACATTTTGAAATTTCCACAACTAGAGGGTATTTCTAAAAAAATTTGTCAAATTAGAGATACAGCAGAATTTTGGAAACCAGGGGTATTTTGGTAATTTTGTCAACCAGGGTAATTTTGTAAATTTCAAGAGTCGGGGTGTTATTTTGAAATACAAAAATTGGGTACTTTTGCAAAGTGAGAGAATTTTATTAAAATTGGGATTAACTCAGAAATTTTGAAAGTCAGGGGCATTTTAGTAATTTTCAACACGTGGTATTTTAGTAAATTTTCCCAAATCGGGTATATTGATATTTTGAAAACTAGAGATTTTAATATTTTGCAAAGTAAAAATCATTTTAACAAAAGTTGAGGGTATGTGGTAATTTTATAATACAGGGGCATTTTTGTAATTTTGCCGCTAGGGGCATTTTGGTAATTTTGGGTAAATCGAGAAAACACTTTTTTTCAAAACCAGATTTAGGGTTTACAAACCAAAAGGGTAAATTTGAAAATTTTAAAACCAAGAATTTTAAAACAAGAAGGCTAATCCTTTCGAGTTTTAATAATTGGTTCACCTGTGAACAAGTCCTCTTAGTTAAGGTGAACCAGTAGCTACGCACTGTAGGATTCAAGTGGAGAGGAGGTGAGTCACGCTGATCGCTTAAATACCAAGCTCCCACCGAATACCACTCCTAGACATGCGCACACAAAGTTGCCACACCTTAACACTACGACTTACTTTCTGTGTTTGTTTAGTAACCTTAAGTCTTATGCACATGTTTGAGTAGTCTAGCCTTAGAGTTCAACTGATCCTAATTCCTAATCATGAGCCCAACAAAGCCCATAATAGTTCATATAACAAATTAGTTCACAAGTCTCAAGTACTTACCGGTGGACTCGGGCCGAGGTACAGTGCCATGCCGTAATAACTCGAGAAAACCCATATTTTGAAAAGCCCATTTTGAAAATGTTTTGGGCCCAAAACCCTCAAAGCCGAAGTTTTGAATCGGCTCGATATTAATCTATAATATCCCCAAACCCGCCCACGAGTCTTGACCGGATCCGTTATGTCACTACGGAAAAATGTTGAAAATCTTTGTCTTTAGAATAAAACTTGAAAATTTTGTTTATTTTAGAAGTAATTCTGCTAAAAATTATTAAATAATAAGCTTGGTTTGAATTAAAACTTTATTATATTTCATTAAAAGATAAATCATTTGTAAAAATATTTCTAAGTACGATATAAATTCATCATCCATAAAAGAGTACTTTAAACAAAAGTGGCCCTCATTACAACCAATATTAAACAAAACACTTAGTATTAAAATTGCTTAAAAATAATTAAATTAATCTCCTCTCGCATGGGCCACCTTGCATCCTCTCTCCACCTTGGTCCGATCAACAAGTCACTGCGATGTTGGATAAATAATTGGGTGAGTCACAATGACTCAAGGTGTAATTAAAACCATCGAAATCCACCCACATGCTAGCCACATAACATCCCAATTATCAAATGCAACATGTAAATATAATCATTTAGACATTACCATAACTGGCTTGGCCCACAATCAAATCATATTCAAGCATCTGGCTAGGCCCTTTTCTCATCATCCATCGATCATCGGGCTTGGCCCATTTCCACGTATGTTCTCAAAACATACCAATCCACATGTCATATTGGGCTTGGCCCATTTCCATATCATTTCATGACGGAACGATGCAACATGAAACCCAACCCAATCCTAAGGTCCAACCGCTACACACCCCCTTAACCAGCCTACCACACACCAGGGGACTATCGAGTCACCTCTCCTTTTCCCTCCAAAAGGCAACCAATGCCATCCACGATGTAGCGATAGCTAACATCAAACCACGATGGAGCACACAAGAATCCATCAAGCCACGATATGGCATAAAGCCGATATCAATCAAGGTAACCACGAACTAAATCGAAGATCCACAACGCGACCTCGCCGGCGCCAATCCACGATGTAGCACAAAGTCGACATCAACCACGCATCAAGTACACCTGCATCTTCTTTCAAAAACCCACCCATGCACATGTAACATAATATGATCTGAAATGATGCATGTACATGATATTCACAAATATAGGCATGCTCACATAGTTAAAATCAATTATCACATATTAGCCAATTTGCTACTAACCTGGTCGTCATCATTCCCCTTTTAGGTATCCATTACACATATGGCAATCGCATTCATTAGTAAACATATAGCACAACAAATCCTTAAACAATGGTCTAACTACACACCTTATAACCTCAAGCTCTAAACCTCGATCCCGACGCTATCGCTTAGCGAGACTACCGTTATCCGCCTATCGTTTTTGCAGACGCCCACACCCCGTGGCCAATCACGAACAAATTAAACCGACCTCTTCTTAAACTTGAATGTGGACTTTCCCTTGCTCACCTTGTCTAGTATTCGCATCCATAACGATATCTAATCAAAACTTGGTTAATACAGATCTTAAACGAATAATCATAAACTACTCATCCTTACCGACGAGTCTTGAAATCCCAAAGCTCCTTAATCATCGCTAAAACTCCTAAATGGTCAAGGTTAGAATCGGCTACCACGAATGCCAAATATGGTTTATAACAAAATCCATGAAAAGAGGACCCTTTAATAATAGCACCTAACCCTTACCTTGAGTAACCGAATCAAACAATTCCCTAAGTGCTTTCTTGCGTTGGCTACAATAGAAAAACACATCATCATGGCCCTACAGATCATACGGCCCACCAAAGGAATCAAGGCCTAGATTCCCGATTCGCAACTTTATGGAAAAGAACTCGAAATGTACTAAAGAGAACACTTACCCTTAAAACTGAATGGTGATGAACCAAGGAGATCACCTTTGTTGATATTCTACCACCACACTAGGCTATCAAAAGGAGATTTCACCAAAGTTGAGAGGAGATTCGCTAAAATAAATAAAGAAAAGAAAAGGAGAAAAGGCTATGGATATTCGGCTTAGGCTAATGAAAACAAAAAGAGTTAAGAGGTTTCGGCAATGGTGTTGAACACTAAAGAAATCTTGGCCTACGCAAAATAATTGGGAAAAGAAGAGAACCCTCTTGCTCCAAATTTTGCAAGAACACTGGAGAAGAATAAATAAATTTTGGCACAAGCAATAAAAAGGAGAAAAAAATATTAAAAGGGTGTTTCTATTTATAAAAATTCGCCACCTACCCACGTGAAGAATCCATCCTTTGGTTATCACCTACTAATTCAAATTAAATTTGAATTAGCCAACCCCCACATTTACCCATATCCTATATTATCTAAAAAATAAATAAATAAAGCAAGAACAATTTCTTCTATCCACCAATTTTAAACTAAATCAAATACTCCTACAATTATCCCACTTATCCAATAAAATAAAATAAAATAAATAATAATTATCCTACAATAAAAAACAAATACTAGATAAAATTTGACACTAATCCTACCTAGCCATCTAACACTTATCACCATCGACTAACAAGAGTTACACCTCAAATGCAACACCCATGTGTCCGTCCACCTCACATCATCAACAAAAAAAAAACAATCCACCCACAAATTTCTGTGATTCAACACGGAGACTGGGAAAGCCAACAACTAACTAGCGCCCAGCCATTCGCCACCTTGCATTCCTTGACATAAAGCCCCACTATTTTATTTTAAATCCAACCTACTTCAGCCCATCACCAAACAACAAAAATAAAACTCCATAATGCAGCCCAGCCCTCAAACCGCTGACCTCCTCCCTCCAGGCGCCTAAGTAGCGCCTAAGAGCCACTCGCTAATTGGACTTTCATGTCCATCAACTTGACATTTATTTTAAGGCCTACTTAGCCCAAATCCCTTGACGTAAAAATAAAACAAAGTTGCTGCCCCAGCAACTCGAACCCTTGCTCCCTTAGGCGCCACCTTCCAAAGCCCCCAAGCAGCGCATAACCACTTTGCCAATACCTTTCATGTGCCTTAACCTTCCAAATAAATTTCTTAAGCCCCTAAAGCCCAAACTCCATTTCTTAACCCTAAAATTAAAACTTTTCCTAAGCCTTCCCTTTACCCGAGCATTCTTAAAACCTCTAAAACACCTCCAAACACACCCAAAACCTACCAACACCGAATTATACTTAAATTACCTAGCCCCTAAACCGTGGTGTTAAGAGCTTTTCAATAAAATAAATTTAATTGTATTTTTTAATAAATGTTTTATAAATTAAAAACAATTTTTTAAAGAATACTTACATTTATATGGCTTTTTGGTTTATTAGTAATTACTAATTACTAATTTTTATATTAATAATGTTTGATTTTAATATTTAATATTTTCAATGTTTTCCAAAATGGTAATAATATTTTGTTATCAGTAATAATAATATTGATCATTATTTAAATATGTTTTATTATAAAAATAAATTATTTTTAAAAGAAGTAATTTAAAACTTTTAAATTTAAAAATTATAAATATTTTGTTATCAATATAATAATATTGATCATTATTTAAGTATGTTTTAATATAGAAAATAATTTTTTTAAAAGAAGTAATTTAAAACTTTTAAATTTAACGACATCACAAAGAAATTTCAATTATAAAAAACATATAATAACATTTTCAGCCTACCTCAAACAAAAACTAAAACCAATTAATATTTAAAAAAACTACAATGTAATGCATGTTATATATGTTCACACCTCAACCGATTCTCGATTTGAAATTTTAATTTAACTTACATAATACATAATACATAACTTACATAAAATTATTTAACTTACATAATAAATAACTTACATAACTTACATAGCTTTCATCAAATTATTTAACTTACATAATACATAACTTACATAACTTACATAATACATAACTTACATAACTTACATAATACTTGTATAGATAAACAACTTACCCGTGTAATTTACTGTCAACTTTAGACTTCAACAACTATGAAATGGATAGAACTTGGATGAATTTGCCAAGGGTAAGCAACGGCTATCGATATGGAGTAGAAACTTTTCTAAATTATGCATTTCAAAATGCAAGCCAAGAGAATATGATTCTTTGCCTGTGTAAGAAGTGTTGCAATATCAATTGGCATTATCGTGAAGTTGTCTACGAACATCTAGTTGTTGATGGCTTTGTTCGGGGGTATGAAAAATGGATTTTCCATGGAGAGTGTACATCTAGTGGAGCCTCTTCATCGATGAATCTGGGTTATCCTCGTAGTGCTTACAATCAGAATGTTAGAGAAGATGACATGGATGGCATGTTACGGGATGCATTTAATATGCGCGGTGATGGTTTGCAATCATTTCCACATGACTTGGGTGCAATCGATGATTACAATTTTGGTGGAAATACTTTCACCGAAAGGGGAAGAAGTGTACCTAATGATCAGCCAAATGAAGAAGCGGCGAAGTTCTACTCGTTACTTAGTGAAATGAACGAAGAATTGTATGAGGGATCTAAATTTTCAAAACTGTCTTTCTATATTCGTCTTTTTCACCTAAAATGTTTGGGAGGGTGGACCTGAAACTCTTTGAAAATGTTATTAGAGTTTTTGAGAGAAATGTTCCCGTTTGCAAAAATCCCTCAATCTTCCAAAGACATGAAGAAACTGGTCAAAGATTTGGGCCTTGGCTACAACAAAATTCATAGTTGCCCAAATGGTTGCATGTTGTATTGGGACGACCGAAGAAACCAACAGTGCTGTCATGTATGCGGTCAATCCCGTTGGATGAATGGAAATATAGAGGATGGTAACAAGGATGAAAATGATACACAGTCAAGGAAGTAGCCAATTAAGATTTTATGGTATTTTTCGCTAATACCAAGGCTTCAAAGGCTTTTCATGTCTTCGAAGACAGCCGAGTCAATGACATGGCACCATGATAGACAAACCGATGATGGATTGTTAAGGCATCCTGCAGATTCTTTAGCTTGAAAATCATTTGACTCCAAATTTCCAAGTTTTGCAAGTGATCCTCAGAGTGTAAGGCTGGGGCTAGCATCTGATGGATTTAACCCTTACAAAATCATGAGCCCTGCATACAGTACTTGGCCTGTGGTGCTTGTTCCTTACAATTTGACTCCATGGGTTTGCATGAAACAATCATCCTTTATCTTGTCTATGATTATCCTTGGAGAGAAAGGGCCCGAGAATAATATTGACTTATATTTGCAACCACTTATTGAAGAGTTAAAACAATTATGGGCTAGTGTTGAGACATACGATGTATTGAGAAAGGAGAACTTCAATTTATGTGCAGCTTTGATATGGAGTATTAATGAATTCCCAGCCTATTCCAATTTATCTAGTTGGAGTACCAAGGGACATTATGCTTATCCTTATTATGTTGCGCAAACATGTTCGCAATGGTTATATAATGGGAAGAAGTTCTCTTACATAGGGCATCACGGTGGTTATCGAAAAATCATAGATTTAAATTTTAGAGTACTCAATTTGACGGTACTGAAGAGTTCAGAGAAGCTCGTTCGCAGAACGGTGGATCCAAAATATTGTTCATGTTGAAAGATATGAATTTCATTTATGGGAGGATGAATCAACCGGCCAACACACAAAAAAATAGAAGATCAAAGGATGAATCTGATGATGAATCTGATGAAGAGGATGATCCTAATAAGGCGGATTTGTGGAAAAAAAGAAGTATTTTTTTGAGTTGCCTTATTGAGAGCATCAGATTTTACACCATAATCTTGATGTCATGCACATTGAGAAAAATGTCTGCGAGAACATCATTGGGACTATTTTGAATTTCGATGAAAAATCAAAAGACAATCTTAGAGTCGACTTGATTTAGTTCACATGGGAATTTGACGTGAGCTTTATCCCCAAGAACTTTTGAATATTAAATATCGATTGCCGTCTGCTATTTATTCAATGTCGAAGACGGAGAAAGAAGTGTTCTGTATAGTGTTTAAGGATATAAAGGTCCCGGATGCGTATGCATCAAATATACCTCGATGTGTGAGTCTTAAAGATCAAAGACTATATGGCTTAAAACCGCATGACTATCACATCTTGATGCAAGACTTACTGCTAGTTGCTATGCGGTGTTGTATGTCGAAAAAGGTGACGTCTTGTGTAATTGAACTGTCCAATATAATGAAAGGCATTTGTGGCAAAGTTTTGGATGTTCAAGAACTTGAGACACTACAAGATCGAGCCGCACTGACTTTATGCAATTTGGAAAAGATTTTCTCGCCTTTCTTCTTCACAATTATGGTGCATTTGTTAATTTATCTCCCTCGTGAAGCAATACTTGGTGGGCTCATTTTCTATCGATTGATGTATCCCATTGAAAGGTCTTAATTTATTTGTAAATTATTCCTTCATTCACTTAAATGCCTTCAGTTATGAATTTTGATAATGTTCTATACCGTGTTTAGGTTCCTATCCAAATTGAAGTCTTACTATCGCAATAAACGTTATCCAGAAGGATCAATTGTCGAAGGCTACTTGGCATAGGAATGTATGACTTTCTGCAAGGTATTTGGAAGATGTTGAAACAAGAATGAACAGACCAAGTAGAAATGCTGGGTTCACAAATCATAACTTAGCCGAAACTTATTTATTTCAAAGTTTTGGAGAACCAATTGGTAATGTCGAAATTGTAGAATTAGATGATAGATCGTGGGTCCAAGCACATCGATATGTTCTTTTTCATCATGAGTCAATGGAACCATTACGCAAGTAAGTTCTAGAATTTGATAAATATTCATCAATTATAAATTGTCTTTTCTTCTAACAAAGTAAACCTTTTCTTAACGTAGTGAGTACAAACAAATATTGAGAGCTCGTTCACGGTCCCGAAGATTGCAACAACGAGAAATTAATAAGTTGTTCACAGAATCATTTCATGAATGGTTAAGCCAAACGGTATGCAATTGAAGTTTTCATTGTCAAGTAATAATGTTTTCTCATAACATTTATAATTACTCAATTTACTTTTGATTCAATAGGTTTGGAGTCAGAATGAAGTAAATGACGAAGTTAAATGGCTATCACAAGGTCCAAATAGAATTGTTACAAGATATAGTGCCTTCCTCATCAACGGATTCAAATTTCATACAAAGTATTGTGAGAGATTGAGGAGAACCCAAAATTGTGGAATTGTTGTTAATTCTTCAATTACAAGTTATGAGTGCTAGGGACAATAATCTTGTCGAGGGGAATGTGGAGTATTACGGACTTCTTACTGACATAATTGAGTTGGATTATTATAGCAGATGGAAAGTTGTCTTATTTCGAGGAGATTGGGCTGATGTGAATACATGTAACATCCTGAAATGGGGTTGTTGTGTTTAAATTATTTTTGCATGGGTATGGCTTGATTGTGGTAGTAATTAAGGTGTTTTAAGATCTAAGTATAAGCCAAGGATAGGCCCGAGCTGTAGGAAAATTTTTGTTTTTAAGTTTTAGTTAAAGGGAGCTAAAGGAGCTAGGGGTTAAGTGTAATTCGTGGGGAATTTAAGCATAAGAATGGGCTTGGTAAAGTGGCAAGGAGGCTCCACTTAGAGCCTTGAGGGTGACGCCACATGCAGGGAAGGGAGCTCAGGTTCGAGCAGCAGGAATCCCATTTTTTGCTTTGCATTTTGACGCCAAGAGGGAGGAGTTATGCTTAGCACAAACTCTATCAGATAAGCTTGGAATAAGTCAAATTAATTTGAATTGGTGGCAAGGAGAGAATTTAGGAGTTTGAATAATTCAAACTTATTTGAATGGTTGGCCAGGAGTGATTCAGGGAGTTTCCCGAAATCTAAACTCTAGTGTGAGAGGAGTAATCGGTTGGGAGACTTAGGAGAGGTGTCATTTCTCCATAGTCAGGCTAGGTGACATTTTCGACTAGCAAAAGCCTTGATGCATTCGGTTGAAAGGCAAACCAAAACTTTTTTTTCTCTTCTATTAGCATGTGCCGATTTCTCCCTTGGTGCCTTGTGTTAGCAAAAGCCGAAAGTCCATAGGTGGTTGTCAATTTCTCCCTTAGGCATTTGGCCGAATCTTCTTCTTTACCATCTCTCATTTTTCTTTTTCATAGTTGTTCAAAACCATATCTTTTCTCTTCTTTCTCTTTTGTGTCGAATCTTCTTCTTCTTCCTTCCACTTGTCGAATCCTCTCTCTCCCCTTTCACTTTCTTTTCCTTTCTCTTCTTTCACTCTAGCCGAATCTTATTGGGTTGTCTTCAATCAACCATAGTTGAATCTCCCTTCTTCCTCTTGTTTTGTTTTGGCCGAATACCAATCAAGTCTAGATCTTCTTTTGGTTTTTCTCCAATCGATTTTGGAAGAGGGTAAGTGTTCTTGGCCAAATTTCTTTATTCCTTTTCTCTTCTCTCTATCGACTCTCATGAGAGCAAAAGCCAAATTTCGGCATTTGTTGATAAGTAATGCTAATCGTCTATAGGGACCGATTTCTTTTAGGATTTCTGGGGTTTTGAAGCAGTAGATCTGAGCCCTCTATTCTCTGACAAACAAATTTGATAAGTCAGTGGTAAGGATCCATGTTAGTTCAGTCTTTCCATTAGATATTTGAAAAGCAGAAGGCTATTGAAATGAGTGTTAATGATTGCCGATTGTAGGGGAAGGCTCAATCTCACATACTTTGGGTGGTGGCTAGTATTCAAAGAGCATCAAGGTAAGGTTTGGGGTTCCATGCGTTAACCCTTCGGGATTTGTTGGTGTAGTCGAATGGCCTTGTTACTGATTTTGGGTTTGGTCGAATGTAGGATCAAGGAGATTTGGTGCAGTAGATCGGGCCTTCGGGATTTAGTGATTGCGTTAGTAATAGGTGTGTGTAATGCTTACACACTTTATTAGTATAATATGCCTATTATGTTACTGTTATAGCCAATGAAATCGGTGATTATGCCTTGTGGGTATGAGCTTGGATTCCGAGTAAGTCCCCCTATTATGTGATCTTTGATATACATTATCATGTCACTGTTAAATGTATGCCATGTGTTATTTGCATCACTATATGTTACTATGCCATGATTGATATGGACATGATGGTGGGATTGTTGAGAGGAGGGGGAAGAGATATTTGGACTGTCACAAGTGGTTTTGACCACACGACGGGTTGGCCCTATCTTTATATTATATTTTGTGACTAAGTCCTAGTGGTTTTGACCACCAGTGGTTTTAACCACATATGAATATTGTGACTCGTCCCAGTGGTTTAGTACCACAGTGGGTTGGCCCCACATGTTGATTACAGGATTGTCATCAGTGGTTTTGACCACACGATGGGTTGGCCCCATCACTTGATTTGTGACTTCATTCATCAGTGGTTTTGACCACACCGTTATATATATTTGTGACTACGGTCACCAGTGGTTTTGACCACACGGGGTAGATAAAGGAGATTGGATGGTTAGGTTATGGGTTGCATGATTTGCATGTTCGCTGATAATCTGTGTAAGTGCTTGCACTATCCGGTTGGGGATTTATACATTAAGTCTTGGTGACTCACCCCTTCCCTTATATTTTGTAGATGAGGCGTAGATTGCGGATACGGAGCCGGGAAGGACTCGAGGCGGCCGTGCATGCTCGTTTGGGTTTTGATTTTTTTAGTTACTATTTCAATTTTATCTATTTACCTAAAGTTGGTTTTGGTTTGTAATAAGGCCGCTAAGTATTATTTTGGGTTTTTATTATTTGCTTTTATCTTGATTATATTATACATATGTTGGATATATGGACTTGTTAAATTAACCGGTAAAAAATAATGTTTCAAAACTATAACCCCTTCGGTTTTCTAAACGTTGCCATCGGGTAACACCACTTATAAGATGATAACAAAGGTAACTTGTATGTTTTCTAAAACTCACAACAATAAGCGGATTTTCAAGCATGAGTTTTAAAGCAGCCATCACACGATTGCAAAATCATCTTAAACAAGGTTTTCTAAACTTTTCATACTACAAAAGGGTTTTCTAAGAAAATTATCCGACAAATTTTTGGTTTAAAAAGGATTTTCACTCCGTAGCATGCCAGATTCGGTCGTGGTGTATTGATCGTGTTTGGGGTGTTACAATTTTGGTATCAGAGCCAGGTTCAAAAGCTCGTGGGCCCGAGGCCCAAAATGTTTTAAAGTAGGGTTTTGAAAAGTTTTGTGGAAAAGGTACATGATTTGAACAGCATGGCACCGAGTCTCCGGCACCCAATCCGCCCAGGTAAGTATCCCTAACCATTGTGTGAATTATATGTGGGGCAAATGGGTGTTTCGGGATTGTAGATTAGTAGATTAGGAGATATTGAACCCTAGGAATAGCTTACTCAAATACAAATTAAATAATACTTAAAGATCCACTAAACAAACCTGTGGGTATGTCGCTAAGTTAAGGGTGTGGTAACCGTTGTGCGCATGTCTAGGATTGGATTCAGGGGGAGCTTGGTATTTAAGCAGTCCTAGTGACTCACCTCCTTTCCGCTCGAATCCTACCTGGTGCGTAGTGACGGTTCACCTTCACTGAGACGACTTATTCACAGGCTAAATTCAATAACTAAAACCCGAAATAGACCAGCCATCTTGTTTTGTAACCCTTTAAAAAAATTAAACCTTGGTTTTGAAATTACCCCAGTATCCTTGATTTAAGAAATGACCAAAATACCCATGATTTGAAAAATGACCAAATTACCCTTGACTTGTAAGAATTACCAAAATACCCTCGATATAGAAAATTGCCTAAGTACCCCCGACTTGAAAATTTTCAAATACCTTTATTTCGTAAAATAACCTGGAACCATATTTTGGAAAAATTATGAAAATACCCCTGGTTTATGAAATTACCAAAATAGCCTAATTTAGGAAATTACCAAAATACCCCCGATTTTTAAAATTTTGAAATACCTATGATTTTTAAAGATTTCTAAATTAACCCTAATTTATTACTAAAATACCCCGATAGGTTAATTACTAAAATACCCTTGGGTAGTGAAATGACGAGAATACCCCTACACGTGGAATGAGGGTAGAGGACTGGAAATGAAAACTTTGTGATGATCGAAAGAACCACTACCAAATCTCTTTTCAATAAAACTTATTTGTGGGTAATTAGTGGAACAGAAGCTAATTCATAAAATTTCTTTAAGCAGCTAAATCGCGATTATAAACATGAGTACTAGGAGACGTGGTCGTAATGTGCGAGGGCGCGGTAGAGGCAGAATAATCGTATTGGAACCTATTAGGCCTGGTCAAGGGTCCGAGAATGAGATACCACCACCACCAGCTGCTGGTGTAGAGTATCAGGATCAAATGGGGGAAGATGCGGTGTCGCAGCGACATCTGAAAGGCCGGAAAGAGGTGTCGAGTAGGTGGAGATACGGAGCTCAAAATCCGATTCGAGGACTCTGAACCAATGGAGCTGAGGTATTCCGAGGTGTATCTGGTGTGGCACCCAATACGGCTGAGTATTGGTTGGAGGCGGCAGACTGAATCATGGATGATTTGGATCTGACGGTTGAGGAGAAACTAAAGGGAGTAGTGTCGCTTCTCCGAGATGAGTCATACTAGTGGTGGCTCACGGTTTGGGATGGTGCTGCAGCGGATGATCTCACTTGGGATTATTTCAAGGCAGCTTATCAGAAGAAGTATGTTGGGACCAGTTACATTGATGCGCAGAGGAAGGCGTTTCTGAGGCTGGTTTAGGGGAGTAAGTCTGTATCGGAGTACGAGGCAGAATTCTTAAGGTTGAGTCGATATGCTCGGGGCATTATAGCTACGGAGCATGAGCGATGTGTTAGATTCGAGGATGGATTAAGAGATGATTTGAGGTTGCTGATTGCTCCACAGCAGGAGAGAGAGTTTGAGGTCTTAGTGGAAAAGGCCAAAGTTACGGAGGAAGTGAAACAGTCGGTTAGACGAAATCAGGACAAGGGTTGGAATAAGAGGAATTCTGGATCATCTGGGTCTACCGGGAATCAGCAGAAAAGGGGTAGATATAGTGGGCTGAATCAAGCTGCTAGGCCTAGTCCTGATGATACTCAGTGGCCACCACAATGTGCTCGATGTGGAAAGTCTCACACGGGAGAATGTTGGACTGGAAATAGGGGATGCTTTGAGTGTGGATCGATGGGGCACCGAGTGAGGGATTGTCCACAGAGGTCAGCTAGGTTGCGCTTGGGGATCGAATCTTACTCGAAAGGAGGGATGGTCGTGACCACAGAGGGGTCGTGGTGCTGCTAGGGGAGTTAATGGTTCTAGCAGAGGCCGGGGAGCACCGGGGAGAGGTGCAGGTGGAACAGAGGCGAGACACCCTGGATTGGTCTACGTAGCGAGGCGTCGAGAGGAGAGCGATGTATAGGACGTCATAACTGGTACGTTCTTAATCTTTGGACTACCTTATAATGCTTTGATAGATGTGGGTTCGACATACTCATACGTAGCCAGTAGCATAGTGGAAACTATGAACTTGAATTCTGAGATCACTTCTAGGAAGATGATTGTGATAAGCCCTTTAGGTCACTCTATAAAAGTAAGTAAACTATATAGGGATGTACCTCTAGAACTCTAAGGGGTCGTGTTCTTGGCTGATTTGATGGAACTACCGTTTGGGGAGTTCGATCCGATTTTAGGATGGTGGCCGGTGAAGTACCGTGCCGGTTTGGATTATGAGCTAAGCGCATGGTATTGAGGACAATGGTAGGTGAGGAGATGGTGATGATAGGTAATAGGAGAGATTACTTATCCAATGTGGTCTCTGCACTGAAGGCGGAGAAAATGGTCAGGAAGGGTTGTGAGGCGTTTCTGGTTCGGGTGTGTGCCTTGGAGGCCAAGGAGTCAGCAGCGGAGAGTGTCCAAACCGTAGGGGAATTTACGGATGTATTCCCAGAAGAACTTTCGAGTCTGCCTCCAGATCGGGAAGTAGAATTTGGTATAGACCTGTTACACGAAACTGCGCCAGTGTCTATAACCCCGTATCGAATGGCGCCAAAGGAATTGGTGGAGTTAAAGGCCCAAATCTAGGAGTTGTTAGACCGAGGTTTCATTCGACCAAGTATACCCCTTGGGGAGCACCTGTGCTCTTTGTTAAGAAAAAAGACGGTACAATGCGGATGTGTATAGACTAGCGCCAGCTGAACAAGTTGACAATCAAAAACAAGTATCAGTTGCCCAGGATTGACGGCTTGTTTGACCAACTTAAGGGTGCATCAGTTTTCTCGAAGATAGATCTCAGGTCGGGGTACCATCAACTCAAAGTGAAGGAGGCTGATGTTCATAAGATGGCATTTCGTACTCGGTATAGGCATTACGAGTTTCTGGTGATGCCGTTCGGGTTAACCAATGCACTGGCAGCATTCATGGACTTGATGAATCGGGTGTTCCAGCAGTACTTGAACCAGTTTATCGTAGTATTCATAGATGACATATTGGTGTACTCAAGGATTGAGGAGGATCATGATACGCACTTGCGGGTGGTTTTGCAAATTCTGAGGGAGAAGCAGTTATTTGCCAAGTTCAGCAAGTGCGAGTTCTGGCTTAGGGAAGTGACTTTCTTGGGTCACATAGTGTCCGCTGAAGGGATTAGAGTGGACCCTCACAAGATTGATGCGGTGTTGGATTGCAAACCGCCTAGGTCAGTTGTAGAAATTTAGAGTTTTCTAGGTCTAGCGGGGTATTACCGAAGATTTATGGAAGGATTTTCTCTAATCGCGGCACCGTTGACCAAGTTATTAAGGAAAGGAGTTTCATTTGTGTGGTTGGAGAAATAGCAGGAGAGTTTCAACAAGTTGAGGAAGATTCTGACGGAAGCTCCATTTCTTGTACAGCCTAAGGCGAGAAAAGAATTCATGGTCTACTATGATGCATCTCATACTGGCTTGGGATGTGTGCTGATGTAGGAAGGGAAAGTAGTGGCATATGCATCTCGACAACTGAGACCACATGAAGTTAACTATCCGACACATGACTTGGAGTTGGCTGCAGTGGTTTTCGCCCTGAAGATTTGGAGACACTATTTGTACGGAGAAAAGTCGATGTCTACACGAACCACAAGAGTCTGAAGTATCTTTTGACGTAGAAGGATTTAAATTTGAGACAACGAAGGTGGATTGAGTTGTTGAAGGACTACGACTGCTCGATTGAGTACTATCCAGGTAAGGCTAATGTAGTAGCTGATGCGTTGAGCCGTAAGGTGGTCACAGACCTGCGAGTGATGTTTGCTCACCTTAGTCTGTATGACGATGGGAGTTTGTTGGTGGAATTGCAAGTAAAGCCGACTTGGGTAGAGTAGATTAAGGAGAAACAGTTAGTGGATGAAGGTTTGAATGCTCGGAGGTTGCAAGTACAGAGTAATGGTTTGGAAGGTTATAGCATGACTCACGATGGAGTGTTGTGTTTCCAAGGGAGAACTTGTATGCCGAAGGACATCGAGTTGAGGCAAAGGATTCTTCAGGATGCACATAGCAACCCAAACACTATGCATCCTGGAGGTAGCAAGATGTACCGGGATTTACGAAAGCAGTTCTGGTGGCCAGGGCTAAAGCGAAAAGTGACTGAGTTTGTGGGTAAATGTCTAACGTGTCAGCAGGTCAAAGCTGAACATCAGCTGCAATAGGTTTACTTCAGTCGGTGAAGATTCCTCAGAGGAAGTGGGAAAGGATTACCATGGACTTTGTCAGTGGGCTACCCCTTGTGCCTAGTAAGAAGGACTCAGTCTGGGTGATTATGGACCGTTTGACTAAATCAGCTCATTTCATACCAGTGAGGGTTGATTATTCGCTTCATAAGTTAGCTAAGTTGTATGTGGCCGAGATAGTAAGGTTGCATGGTGTGCCAGTGTCAATTATCTCGGATAGGGATCCGAGGTTCACGTCGAGGTTTTGGAGGGCTTTGCATCAAGCTTTGGGAACGAGGTTGGATTTTAGCATAGCTTTTCACCCGCAATCTGATGGACAGCCTGAAAGAGTAATTTAGATTTTAGAGGATATGCTAAGGGGCTGTATTCTGGATTTCAGTGGTAGTTGGGAGGAGAATCTACCATTGACAGAGTTCGCTTATAACAATAGTTATCAAGCGAGTATGCAGATGGCACCATATGAGGCACTGTATGGACAGAAATGTCGTACTCCTACGTGCTGGACAGAGTTGGGTGAACGATAGATATTAGGTCCAGAATTGGTGCTGAAACTGAGGATAAGGTTAAGGTGATTCGGGCTCATCTTAAGGAAGCGTCAAACAGGCAGAAGTCTTACGCCGATATTAAACGCAGGGATATGGAGTATGCAGTGGGTTGATAAGGTCTTCTGAAGGTATCTCCGTGGAAGAAAGTGTTGAGATTTGGGCGAAAAGGGAAGCTAAGCCCTAGGTTTATCGGGCGTATACAGTGTTGAAGCAAGTAGGACCGGTGGCTTATCAGCTCGAGTTACCAGCAGAGTTAAGTCAGATTCACGATGTCTTTCATGTGTCCATACTTAGGCACTATCGATCAGATCCATCACATGTTGTACCAGTTGAGGAGATAGAGGTGAGCCCAAACTTGACTGTGAAGGAGGAACCAGTGCAGATTCTAGATCGAAATGTGAAAGTGTTGCACAAGAAGTCAGTTCCGTTAGTGAAGGTATTATGGTGAAATCATGGCGTGAAAGAAGCTACATGGGAACCAGAGGATGTGATGCGACAGCAATACCTTCAACTCTTTTGACCAGGTAATTTCGAGGCCGAAATTATTTTTAAGGGGGTAGAATTGTAACATCCTAAAATGGGGGTTGTTGTGTTTAAATTGTTTTTGCATGGTATGGCTTGATTGTGGTAGTAATTAAGGTGTTTTAAGATCTAAGTATAAGCCAAGGGTAGGCCCGAGTTGTAGGAAAATTTTTATTTTTAAGTTTTAGTTAAAAGGAGATGAAGGAGCTAGGGGTTAAGTGTAATTAATAGGGAATTTAAGCATAAGAATGGGCTTGGTAAAGTGGCAAAGAGGCGCCACTTAGAGCCTTGAGGGTGGCGCCACATGTAGGGAAGGGAGAGCTCAGGTTCGAGCAGCAGGAATCCCATTTTCTACTTTACATTTTGACGCCAAGGGGGAGGAGTTGTACTCAGCACAAACTCTATCATATAAGCTTGTAATAAGTCAAATTAATTTGAATTGGTGGCAAGGAGAGAAATTAGGAGTTTGAATAATTCAAACTCATTTGAATGGTTGGCCAGAGTGATTTAGGGAGCTTACCGAAATCTGAACTCTAGTGTGAGAGGAGTAATCGGTTGGGAGACTTAGGAGAGGTGCCGTTTCTCCATAGTTAGGCTAGGTGACATTTTGGCTAGCAAAAGCCTTGATGCATTCGGTTGAGAGGCAAATCGAAACTTTTTTTCTCTTCTCTTAGTATGTACCGATTTCTCCCTTGGTGCCTTGTGTTAGCAAAAGCCGAAAGTCCATAGGTGGTTGTCGATTTCTCCTTTAGGCATTTGGCCGAATCTTCTTCTTTACCATCTCTCATTTTTCTTTTTCATAATTGCTCAAAACCATATCTTTTCTCTTCATTCTCTTTTGTGCCGAATCTTCTTCTTCTTCCTTCCACTTGCCGAATCCTCTCTCCCCCCTTTCACTTTCTTTTCCTTTCTCTTCTTTCACTCTAGCTGAATCCTATTGGGTTATTTTCAATCAACCATAGCCGAATCTCCCTTCTTCCTCTTGTTTTGTTTTGGCCGAATACCAATCAAGTCTAGATCTTCTTTTGGTTATTCTTCAATCGATTTTGGAAGAGGGTAAGTGTTCTTGGCCAAATTTCTTTATTCCTTTTCTCTTCTCTCTGTTGACTCTCATGAGAGCAAAAGCCAAATTTTGGCATTTGTTGATAAGTAATGCTAATCGTCTATAGAGACAAATTTCTTTTAGGATCTCCTTAGTTTTGAAGCAGCAGATCTGAGCCCTCTATTCTCTGACAATCGAATTCGGTAAGTCAGTGGTAAGATCCATGTTAGTTCAGTCTTTCCATTAGATATTTGAAAAGCCGAAGGCTATTTAAATGAGTGTTAATGATTGCCGATTGTTGGGGAAGGCTCAATCTCACATACTTTGGGTGGTGGCTAGTATTCAAAGAGCATCAAGGTAAGGTTTGGGGTTCCATGCATTAACCCTTCGGGATTTGTTGGTGTGGCCGAATGTAGGATCAAGGAGATTTGGTGCAGTAGATCGGGTCTTCGGAATTTAGTGATTGCGTTAGTAACAGGTGTGTGTAACGCTTACACACTTTATTAGTATAATATGCCTATTATGTTACTGTTATAGCCAATGAAATCGTGATTATGCCTTGTGGGTATGAGCTTGGATTCCGGGTAAGTCCCCCTATTATGTGATCTTTGATATCATTGTCATGTCACTGTTAAATGTATGCCATGTGTTATTTGTATCACTATATGTTACTATGCCATGATTGATATGGACATGATGGTGGGATTGTTGAGAGGAGGGGAAGAGATATTTGGGTATCACGGTGGTTTTGACCACACGACGGGTTTACCCGTCTTGATATTATATTTTGTGACCAAGTCCCAGTGGTTTTGACCACCAGTGGTTTTGACCACATATGAATATTGTGACTCGTTCCAGTGGTTTGGTACCACAGTGGGTTGGCCCCACATGTTGATTACGAGATTTTCATCAGTGGTTTTGACCACACGATGGGTTGGCCCCATCACTTGATTTGTGACTTTGGTTATCAGTGGTTTTGACCACACCGTTATATATATTTGTGACTACGGTCACCAATGGTTTTGACCACCAGTGGTTTGACCACACGGGGTATATAAAGGAGATTGGATGGTTAGGTTATGGGTTGCATGATTTGCATGTTCGCTGATAATTTGTGTAAGTGCTTGCACTATCGGGTTGGGGATTTATACACTGAGTCTTGGTGGCTCACCCCTTCCCTTATATTTTGCATATGAGGCGTAGATTGCGGATACGAGCGGGAAGGACTCGAGGCGGCCATGCATGCTCGTTTGGGTTTTGATTTCTTTTAGTTACTATTTCAATTTTATCTATTTACCTAAAGTTGGTTTTGGTTTGTAATAAGGCCGCTAAGTATTATTTTGGGTTTTTATTATTTACTTTTATCTTGATTATATTATACATATGTTGGATATATGGACTTGTTAAATTAACCGGTAAAAAGCAATGTTTCAAAACTATAACTCCTTTAGTTTTCTAAACGTTGCCATCGGGTAACACCACTTATAAGATGATAACAAAGGTAACTTGTATGTTTTCTAAAACTCGCAACAATAAGCGGATTTTCAAGCATGAGTTTTAAAGCAACCATCACACGATTGCAAAATCATCTTAAACAAGGTTTTCTAAACTTTTCATACTACAAAAGGGTTTTCTAAGAAAATTATCTGACAAATTTTTGGTTTAAAAAGGATTTTCACTCCGTAGCATGCCAGATTCAGTCGTGGTGTATTGACCGGGTTTGGGGTGTTACAATACAACTCGCGAAATTAAAAACAATCAATATGGTTTTACAATAGTGAATTTTTCTCGATTGATTCACACTAGAGAACAATTGATGGACGAGCCGTATGTATTTTCTTCTCAAGTGAAACAAGTTTTTTACTCAAAAGATCCAACTGATGAGGGTTGGTACGTTGTACTCCGGAATGCCCCTAGAGACTTGTTTGACATGGGCAATGGAAGTAGAGATGACATGTCGAAAGATCAGAAACTTTGCCTTTTCTAGAACAAAACTTAAATGAAAATATCCCTAGTACTAGTCAACAATTTCAATGGGTTCATCAGGATGTGGATAAAGATATTTACGAAATATGATGTAGTAAGATTTTACGATTTATTATTTATATGTAATATTATAATTTTAATGTTGGTCATGCTATATAATTTAACTATTTTAAATGTACTATTATTATTGTTATTTGTTACTAAAATTTTGAACTATTTAATGTGTATTGCAGGAAAAATGCCTAGAAGACGATTACGAGAGTTAAGTATTGTCCACAATACTCCAAATTCAGAAGAAGCAAATAGTGAACAACAAACAGTTGTTGGATCTTCTAGTGTGCCGGACATAGATGACGAGCCTGCAGAATCTCAAAGTAATGTTAAGTTTATTTTACATGCATGTTGAATTTTATTATTGATTTATTTTTCAATTTTAATATAATAATAATATATCATTTGTAACATCCTAAAATAGGGGTTATTTGTGATTAAATTGTTTTGCTTGTGATTGAATTGCTGTGGTGTTATTCGTGGAGTAATAGGACTTAGTCATGGATCTTGAGTATGCTGGGAATGGTAGAAAAATTCATTTGTAAGCTTTAAAGATAGGGAGCCTTAGTAGGTAGGGGTTACAAGTTTAAATGAGGGAATATTTGGCACTAATAAGGCCTTGGAAAAGTGGCAAGGAGATACCACCTAAAATGTTGGAATTGACGCCACAGGGGAGCAAGGGAGCCTATGTTCAAGTCAGAATTCTCCTTTTGCTCTTTATTTTGAAGAGAGAGAGAGAAGTGCTCAATTTAAACTTTAAGATAATAAGGATATTATTAGGATTTAATTAGATTTTATGTGAATAATCTTTAATAGTTGTCGAGAGAAAATATAGGCTTTTGACTAATTCAAATTTGTTTGAATTAGTGACCAAGAGTGATTCAAGGAAGTGGTCGAATTTTGAACTCCTTGTTCAAGGGAGTGGACTGCAAGGAGACTAGGTGAAGGGGGTGCGAATTTTCTTAAGGCACCTATTCATCTTTTATTTTTCTTTTTCCCTTTGCAATAGCGAATGCCCTACTCTCTCATCTTCCATCTCTTTTTTTCCTCTAATTCTTCTTTTCTAGAGATACAGAAATCACCATTATTATTTCTTCTTTTCTTCTTTGTGCCTAAAACTGAAACTTTCTCTACTCTTCTTTGACGAAAGCCCATCTTCTTCATCATTATTTCTTTCTCTCTAGCCGAATCTACTCCCTACCTTTGTGCCGAAATTTCCTTTCTTCTATTTAGATCCATTTGGCCGAATATCAGGAAGGCATAGGTGCTTTCGGGATTTCTTTGTCCAATCGATTGTGAAGGTAAGTAATAGTCAAAACTCTCCTTTCTTCTTTCTCTCTGTCGACTTGGATGAATGGGAAAAGCCGAAATATATTGGTGGCTAATCAGTGTTGAAACCGATTTTATCTAGGTACTCTGGGATTTTTGAAGTATTCAGTCAAGCCTCCATTCGTTAGCAATCAGTCTTGGTAAGTGGTGGTAAGGATCTATTTTAGTAAACCATTTAGTTGGTATTTGAAAGCCGAAGGCTATTGTTGTGGCTTCTAATGATTGTCGATTGTAGGAAAGTGAAGCAGATTTGCGTATTGTGAGGTGGTTAGTGTTCAAGAGGTGTTTAGGTGAGGTTTGGGTTCTTGCGATTAACCCTTTGGATTTATTGGGTTTGGCCAAATGGTCTATGGCACTAATCTCATGTTTGGCCGAATATAGGAGCAAGGATATCTTGTGTGACCGATTGTCTCTTTGGGATTTAGGGCTATCGTGGGTAACAGGTGTGTACATACACACTTTATAACTAACAACTGTGCTAAATACATTAGGTATGCTAAACTGGATTGATGTAGATTTGGACCTAATACCATAAAGGTATAAGCAAGGATTCAGGTAAGTCCTTGTCGATTTGAGATAACTATATGATGCATGATTGATGCAAGGCATATTTGGTATATGTGGTATATAAAGTTATGGTTATTGATAAATCCAAAGGTATGTTGCTAAATAAACATGTTGGCATGATTTCATTAAATGCATATCATTGATTGATGTGGGTTAAATGAGTGGAGGGGAAGTGATATTCGTGTTCACGGACACCGGTGGTTTGGTACCACATTTCGTGACTAAGGTCACCGAGGTTTGGCACCTCATAGCTTCTTGTCCCGGTGGCTTAGCACCACGGTGGGTTGGCCCCACGCTTGATATTATGGGATCGCCGCCGATGATTTGGTATCACACGTGGGTTGGCCCCACAACTTCTTATATGTGACTTGGTCACCAGTGGTGGTTTGGCACCACAATATTGATGGATATCGTGACTTTGAGTCACCAGTGGTTTGGCACCACCAGTGGTTTGGTACCACACGGGGTAGAGAAAGGTGTTTTGGATGGCTAGGTTGGGTGCATGTTAAACTTAGTGCATGTTAACTTGTTATAATTTGTGTATGATGTTGCATTAAACCGGGGGAAAGGTTACACATTGAGTCTTGGTGACTCACCTTCTCCTTTAACTTTTTCAGGTGACTCGTAAATCGCGGATAAGGAGCCGGATGGACTCGAGGTGGCCATGCAGTGAAAATGTGGATTAAATGAATTTTGAGCTATTTTTATTTTATTGTCGGTTTTATTTGTTCAAGTTGTAATAAGGCCTCCTAAGATTTTACTTTGATTATTTTACATGTTTTGGATAATTTGTTTAAACTACTTAGTGACTTTAAAATGGGTACACACGTTTTCTTAAATTCAAATGTAAATGTTTTATTGTGCCATCGGGTACATTTGATATCGGTAACAACCTGACTTAATAGATCTTTAACAAAACTCAGTGTGGTTTTCTTCATACACCTCAATGGTTTTAAAAAAAGACGGTATCTTTTACTTTAAATTAAATCGGATAAAGGGATTTTTCAAAATGTTTTCTCTGTAACATACCAAATTCGGTCGTAATGTTTGGGCCGAGTTTGGGGTGTTACATCATTTTTCAATTGAAGGTGGTGGGATGCGAAGAGGTCGGGGACATACACTGCTTAAAGATTTATACGACTTAGATCCTGTCGAGCATGTTAAAGTAAGGAGAAACAATCATGGCCATCCTGTTGGATCTGAAGCTCAACTGTTAGCAGGCTATTTGGGCATTATAGCACGAAATGCCAATATGTTACCCATTAACTACGAATCATGGCATCACATGCCTGATGCCAACAAAAATTAGGCTCTCGATAATATTAAGGTAACAAAACGTGAATGTAATTTATAATACTTTGGTTTAACTTTCATTTATATTAACTTTTTAAACTTATATTTTTCAGGAGAGATTTGCTTTAGAGGTCTCCTATGACTATATCAAGAAGATATTGGGTAAAAAATGGAGAGACAATAAAAGCATGCTGAAAAAACAATATTTTAAGAAAGACATAAGCCTCGACGAAAAATTAAGAAATGTCCCGTCGGGAATGTTGAGGTACCAATGGGAAGATCAAGTTAGATTTTGGAATTCAAAGAAAGGAGAGGTATTACGTGCTTCTAAAAAAGTCTTATAAATTTTTTTGTTTATAGTATTTACTATATACATAATACAAATTTCATTATGTAGGACCATGAGCGAGTTGGAACAAGTAGCAGACAGAAACAAAAATTCACGCACACGGTAGGGTCCAAAAGTTTTGCTTGTGTAGCTGAGACTGAGGTATTATAATTTATTAATTTTGTCAAATATTAATGACTTTATACTATTAAATTATATTTTTACTGCTACAATGTAGGAAGCCTCATCTAGTCAAAAAGTTGGACGCCTTCAGCTTTTTGACATTACGCATAGGAAGAAGGATGGATCTCCAATGACATCCGAAGCTGCAAAAATTATGGTATATTTACTTAATAAAATTTGATTTATTATAAATATTTATAATGTTTAATTATAATAGTTTAATTCATCTTTTGTAGTTTTAAATTTATAATGTTAAGTTATGTTGCATTCCTTCTTATTATATATTTCGTTTCTAACTATTTCATTGATTTATTAGGATAAACTAAAGGAGAAGAAGGCAGAGTATGAAGTGGCTGCTTCGACTAATAGTTCTGTTAATCTCGACAATATTGATAACAGAATTATTACTGATGTTTTGGGTCCTGAAAGGTATGACTTCTTTGACTGATAGTTCTATTAATCTTGAGTATATTTATAACAAAATTATCACTGATGTTTTGAGTCTTGAAAGGTATGGTCGGGTTCGACTTCAAGGATCTGGTGTTACCTCAACCTAATATTTTGGATTCGGCTCCCAGCAACACATGCCTTTCGGGAGTCAATCTCGTGCTAAAGTTCAGAGGCTAAAAGGCCAGATAGCTCACATGCAAGCGAGCACGGTTGAGCAAATTTCTCAACTTAGAGCGGAGGCAGCAGCGAGAGAGGCGGAGGCAGCAGCGAGGGAGGCAGAGCAAAACAAAAAGTATAAAGAACTCCAGCTACAGCTTCAGACTATGATGAAGATGTTCCAGCAGCCGCAGAGGCCACCATCTTAAACATTTATTTTCTTGTTGTAATATGATTTTTAACATTGTTACATTTAACATTATTGTAAGAATATTTTTAGTTATAATTTATTCATTAATTTATATCATATATCTTTTACTCATTTTCAAATATCATTTAGAATTAATGCATTTGGTGTGATTTTTATGCTACATTTGCTGTTTTGGGTTGAAATTATATACTATATTTCCTGTTATTAGTTGGTTTTAGTGCAGGAGGGGTATGATATTGGAGAAATTGTACATTGTAAATATGCACAAGTTAGCGGCATTTGTGGAAAAAGCGCCGTAAAGGTTATGATCTTTAGCGGCGTTTTTTTCTCATAAACGCCGCTAAAGTTTGCGGCATTTGATTTAGCGGCATTTTTTGTGACACTTCTAAAAGCGGTGGAAAGACTAGTAGTGGCACTTATAAACGCCACTAAAGGCCTAAAAAATGCCTCTAAAACATTTCAAAAATTCAATACTAAGTTTCTATTACACAAGATAATCTACTCACGAAAATGATATTTTAGGAGATGTATGTTAGGTAATGTTTTCAAAATGACAAATGAGTTTTAGATATAAAAATTTGTCCGCTTCGATGTTTTATTGACTTATGAAGTTTTCCTAAAACATTCTCAATACTTGAGTATTTATAAAGTTCAACAATATCAACTAAAATTTGGTTTTACTTAAAACAATACTCAAAAACGTTCTGCGAAGGGATTTTTAAAAGAGAAAAACTTCTAAATGTTTTTACTGCACCATTGTCATGACTAATGTGATCTTCAAGATTTGGCCATAACGTATAAGTGGGGTTAATGTGGTTACATGAACAACATTCAAACTCCATTAGGGATGTCTCCCTATCGGTTAGTGTTTGGAAAAACTTGCCATTTATCATTGGAGCTTACTGGATCAATAAGCAGTTTATTTTATTTTTATTAATAAGTGGCTGCTAGTTTTTGAAAAATATATTTTATGAGTAGTTATGTAAATAAATAAATAAATAAATAAATATTGTGCAGAATAAAGGGTTGTTTGGACCTAAGTCCCAATCTTTTGTTTTAGTTTGTTTTAATGCTTTTCCTCTGGTATTATTTTAATCGCTCACCACCGCCTTATACCACCTCATTCTAAAACTTAAACCACTGCCCCTATCTCCCAAAAACAAATTCTAAATCCCGGCCATCTCCCACAACCAAACTGATGCCGCAACCCACCACCTTCCCTCTAACCCATAGTCAGGCAACACCCTACAGCATTCCTTCCAAATTAATCCATCTTATGAGGATAAACGTTAAAGAACGATACAACCAAAGATGTATAACAGGCAATGATACTTTTAGATTGGTGGGTAATGCTGCTCCCAAAAAAAACAAACAGAACCAGTTGATGACCCGAATAGAGTAGAACTACCCTGTTATCCCGATATGACGAAACCTGTTTATGAGCCGAATACAGCAAAACCAGCTGACTATCCCGACTTCGCAGCACCAACCGATCCGACTGCTAATCCCGATTGGACCAATCCGACACCCATTTTTCCATTGTCTAGCACCGCTGCACAGTCGGATCAATCAAACATAATGGACATGCTATAGCACATGCATCGACAATAGCAAGCCTATTAAAGATATGTAAAAATACGAGATGACTTAATACGGGGTGCATTTAAAAAACTTTTACGTAACCCTTTTGATTTTGTATTTGAATTTCTAGATTTTATTTTTGAGTGATGGACTCCAACTCCGGAAGCTTTTAAAACTCAAATTATTTCTATTTAAATTGACTCCATCCAAAATCTATGACAAATCTAGTTTTTAATATGGTATCGAGGTCCACATTGATAATGAAAGAAGAGAGTAGGAAAATTCGACGATTCTAGACAAATCAAATATAAGCCCAATAACACATATGATAATATAAGCTCATTTCATTTATAAGGCCGCTAGAATAAAATTCTCGTTAGCTTTAATTGGACGTACATAAAATCACCTACATTTTATTACGATTCATGTTTTTCAAATATATTTTAATTTTAAAACAATCCAACTAATAAATTTAATAACCAATTAAAATTAGAAAATTGGAGAGTAGTGAATAAATAGAGTGGCTATAAGTCCTTATTTTATAATTCGTTCAAAAATTAAATTAATTGAAAATATTAATTTTTAAAATTTTTAATTTTGTAATCATATATGACAATTTAAAATAAAAAAGCAAATGATAGAATTTTTTCAATGAAGTGTGAAAACTGATAAGTAGATAAATGAGTTATTGTAGAATTTTCTTTTAATTGTTTTATTTTATTTCTTTTAACATTATTCTTTAAATATTATATATTTAAATTCTAAAATTACATGTTTTAGACAACCTAATCATATTTTATATGTAATTTTAATAAATATAAGAAACATACAATTTTATAACTTAAATTCAGAATTTAATTTTTTCAATACTTAAATTTGTATTTTATCAAGTAGAACCTAAATTTTAAATGTAGGAAAACAAAAATTTGAAGCATATTTTATGCTTGAATTGAATAGGAAACATCCTTTGAGTTGGATGGAGTGGTGTGTTTAGGGGCCATAAAGAAATTATTATTGGCTTTCTCTATGGTTCATTGTTCCGTATGCAAATGGTTGCAATGGAGACCTAGGAAGCACCGACACGGCAGAACCCCTCTCGTACCGGTGTCGTACCGGTGTCCGACACCGACACGCCGCCGACACGGCCGGATACATACCGGACACGCCTTGAAACGTGTCAGACAATGACACTCCCGTCTGCTGACTTTTATTTGCAGATATTGAAAAAAAAACAGAGATTGAAAAACAGAGTAAGGAAAGGAGGCACTCTCCAGAGTCTCAACAAAAACAACCGAATGGGATTGTCTTAAAAACACCAGAAAGAATATGAAAAGCTTTAAACTAAAAAAACCCAGATGTTAAAAATGAGGGTAACAAGTAACAATCCAAGAAAAATGCAAACTTTCAACAGACAACAAGACAAAGACACCCAATCCAATAAAAAAACTATTCAAGAGAGATTACCTGAAATGGATTGATTAAAAAGTGGGATTAGCTTCTTCCCCAAGATGATCAGAACAAAGATTCCCAATTTTCATAAAAAGGATAAAAGGGGTTTTGAAACCGAGTTAAACCGGGAGGTTTACACGATGATGGGCATGGGAGACTTAAAATTTTTAAGTTTGGGACTTTTAGCTCTTAACTATTTATATTCATATTTAATAAATATATAATATTTGTCTAGTATTTATTACATTAAAATATTTTAAAAATTAATTTTAATTATATATATAATAAACATATTTTTATTTTCAGTATCTTGCCGTACCGTGTCCTTATTTTTTAAAAATTACCGTGTCGCCAGATATCAGGTGTGGTCGCACTCAGATACGTGTCCGTGTCCATGCTTCATAGATGGAGACTGAGGCTTTATGTTTGGCATTGAAGTTTTTAATTCAAACTCCTTATTATCGAAGGCAAAAATTGGTGATTGATGTTGAATCTTTTTGTTTGGTGGAAAAATTGAAGTAGAAGTCGATGGTGGTGCGTGGTGCGTGGTCTTGATGATTTAGTTAAGGGGTTTAGCTTCGTCAAGTTTGTTTGATTTTCCGAAGGGGCTGATTTCTTTGCTTGTTTTTTAGCTTCTAATGGTCTAAATAAGTTCTCTTTGTTTTCGGGCGTGGTTTTGAATATCCTGAAAGTTTGCTGTCTGATTCTATTTATATCTGTGAGATTTTAGTGCGTCTGGGCGTTGGAGCTGTTCTTTTGCAGTTACAGACTCTGTTTTTTATAATTTTTATGGCTGAGAAAATAAAAAAAATAAATCATATCCTGTTACCATTTCTTATTTTTGGATTTTTTTTTTTTTTTGTCAAAAGGAAAGCCAGACAGTTATATACTCATATGGTACTTTTACTTGATTTCATGTCCTGTAGCTATATCGTTTGAGTTTAAAATCTTTTTTAAACGAACAGTTATATGTTGGTGTCTTGGCTACTGACTGATTTAAGATTTGTGCTATTCTGATAGCATTAATTAGAAATCTTCTTAAATGTGTGATAAAGATGTTTAAGTCATATTTCATTACTATTAAATTTATTATTTCATATCTTTAAAAATGCAAAACTAGATTAATTCAAACTTACATAATGTAGGTTGAAAAACTGTATATAAAAAATATTTATAAAATATTTTTCATTAATTAATTCACCTAAATCTTATTGTCATATATATAAAATTTTACTAATTTAGGTTTTATCTCTTATATGATTTATTTTAATTAGTGTCTTTCTTTTTATAATTACAGGTGTTCTCGTTTATTTTATGGTTTGAGAATAATCCTATTAAAATCAGGGATGATATTTAGATAAACTCTAGATAATGTCAACTTTTGAATTTGAGCTTGGTTCAAATGATTAGGAAGAAGTCCACTTCTTCCAAGTATTTGTTGGTTTTAAGTAATAATATTTTTTAGTTAAAGATTTCATAGGCAAATATTAAAAGATAAAAATACCATAATAATCATATTTATTACTTTCTTAAAAAGTTGTTTTGTAGTTATTATTTAACTGAGTTAGTGTCCTGTTAACTTGTGAAATCAACTTAGAGAAATATTTAATATAGACTAGATTTAGGTACACTCACGTAAAAAATTGTAACAAATATAGTTATTAAAATTTCATATAAAAATTAATTGATGCTTTGATTACAATGATACAGTTAAAACAATTTATCTAGTATAACTATACTCCTATGGGATATTACTTAATAATATGCTTTGACTTTTGTGGTCGTATTTTCTTAAAAAAAAAAAAAAACCATACTCCTATGGGAGAACTTTGAACAATGGAAAACCGGACATGTAGTTATGGTAACGACACAGTAAGCAAACATAATGCCACTTGAAATGTTATGAAAGTGATGATAGCTACGTAAACATTTTCGAATATTTTCTTAAACTAATAATGGTTAGACTAGTGATTGTAGTCTTTAGCCCTCACTGGGTTGGGCGAGAGTTTATTCGGGAAGGTAATAAGAAACATATTAGGCAACCTCTACGAAAGATTTTGCGGGTGAGTAACTTCTACAGTGCTTATTTTATAGATAACAAAGATCAAGTTGATTCCCCAACTTTCAGCGGTATTAAATGCGAGATAATTACACCAGAATGTACTATTTATTTGTCTATATATAAATTCTCATTATGAAAAGGGTCACTAAAGTGTTTGTGATTCATTGGCAGTACAACTCAGGCACACAATATATCTTTGCTTATTGCTTTCAAAAGGTTAATCACTTCGAATATTATGTTCGCTGCCTTTGATCCGAGTATTGAGAGAACTAATGTAATTGCAGAGAAGTATCTAACATTGTAAAGACAGTTGCCCTGGTATGAGCACCTGTGACAATTAGCGAACAGTACGGCATGGAGAAACGGCGAAGCACATGGTTCAACAACACTGTCGCTCATCATCGGTGTCAGGTCACATTCTTCACCACATGAAATGCTTCATTACATGCCGTTTCAATCTTATTGTGGATTGCCTTGCTGTCATTCTAGATAACATGGCGTTTTCGGCTTTTTCTTCTGGTTGACAAGGTTCCATTTGTTATTTTGTGAAATAATGTAGTAGTAACGAGCATCAGCTGTTTATAAAAAATGCTTAGTTACTATTCTCAGAAGTGTCCTATTCCTTTCATAGTCGACAAGACTGGTCAGAAGCATTTTGTTCTTGAATTTTTTCGTTAATATTAGAAATGAACTTAATTAAACCTGGTTTCTTATTATTATAGCATCATGAGCTTAAATGTCTTTCTATTTTCAAGAATCTAAGATGATACTTTACTGGTGTTTTCTTTGAGTTTTACTTTTAGTACTTTCTCTATGATTAATCAATGATACTGAAACGATGCTTTGTTATCCGTCACGGGAAAGTAAATGGAGGATTTGAAGGAAATTAAGCATTGGGTCAATCTACCAACATATATGTAATCAAACTATAGAAATTTGTTAATGGAGATGCAATGGAAGATCCTAATCTGTTAGCATGTTTGTTTAATTTATTAAAGTTTTAAGATTTACTATAATAGAGCATTGCGTAATGATTTATGATAATTTGGCTGAAAACTTTACTTCCTTTGAATTCGTTTCTGCTTCATTAAACAAAATGGACTAAAAGCTTAAAATTTCAAATTTGCAAATGGAGAGTAGAAGACTGAAAAAAAAGAAGAAAGAATTTAAGACGTTGTAAAAAAAAGATTACAACCATAAATAAAAAAAGATTTATCACTTAAAAAAATTAAATCTAAATTCCCGTGCATCAAAATTATGGTTCAGATGGATTAGACCGAATAACATAGTTGACGTGTATCAACGACTAGGTCATGAAACTAGTTGATAAGCTTAAATCCCAGACATCAAAATTATGGTTCAAAATACTTATTTTCGGAAACGGTACCTTTTCCAGGATGTAACTCTTCGCCCTTTGGTAATGTTTTGAAATGTACGACGTTATCTATGTCAAGAACCAAATTTCATGCCATGCAATGTACGGTATTCTTTTTCATATTGGTGAAAGCTAGCGATCTAGATATGAATTTGGCTGTCATTAATCTGTTTCCAGGTTGGAAGTATTCAGACTTTGTATAATTATAATTTAAATTCAGTTCCCCGAGATTATAAAACATATGACTGGTTTCCTACTGCGTTGGCACTCAAGCTATGCTTCTAAACTTGGCAAACACGCGGTTTATGGTAGATTAGAATCGAGGTTTTTTGTTTTTGTTTTTAGATTTGAATTACTTAAGGTTGGGATTTTTTGGTCTTGAGCTCTTTTGGGTTCAGTTTTTGTTGAGCTTTGATTTTGATTCGGGCTTGTGAAGCACTGATGGATTAAAATAAATTTAAAAATTTTAAGTTACAAATATTTTAATTTAAAATTTAATAATTCGATCTACTTTTATATGATTTTTTTGGTATATTTCATGTCTATTTTATTGATCGCATTTGGGGTTCATAGTTAACCCTTCCAACAATGAGTTGTATATGAAGATAGCACAATTCAGATTCGTCTTATAAAAAGCTTAAATCATATATATTTAATAGAAATATTTTACATAAAATAATGCCTTTGAAAGAACTAAATTGATACTTGCAAACAAATGAAGTAGTACCGAAAGCAATGCTAAGAGCAATGAAAACTACTTCAAGTACTAATGAAGAACAAAAAAGGAACACATTGATATAATTACCTAATTCAATTTTTCTACATTTGCGGGGCCATTACTAAAGAGATAACACATTATCTTAGTACCTTGTACAAAAAGTGATTACAAGCTTTAACACTCACCAAAATATAATCTCACTTTGGCACCAAAGATCTAGATACTCTCTTCTAAGTTTTTCCCTTAAACACTTAGGGTAAAAATCAAGTAACACTTGATTTTATACTTAGCACTCTAAAGAAATGCTCCACAATAAACATAAATAAGTTCTATCTAATTCGACATCACCTATACAATTCTCCTTAATTTATAAGGAATCGAGACTTGATACAATACTAAGTCAATTACAACCAATCTTCTAATAAAACAACAAGATAATTGATAAGTCTTGAAAAGAGTTATAGTTCATGCCTTTAGATCTAGCTAATTATCTGTACTTAAGTACATTTAGTTGCATTTTAGGATATTATTTTAGCATTTTTTAGAACATTGCATAAGGAGCTTGGACGGTGCTTAAATATTGTAATTTGTTACTTTTTTTTTTTTTTAACAATGTAATTTGTTACTTTTAATTGCATTTGGAAGGGTTGTTTTGGTGGTTTTGAAAGTGTAGGATAAGGAATGAGAAATAACGTAGCGAAGCTTTGTCGAGGCAAAACAATGGATAGTTTGCCAACATGTACGCCGCGATAATTCGCGATTCCGGGAAGATGACCAAGTCAACAGTCAACTTGTACTAGTTTCAGCCAACTTTACTTGTACTAGATAAATTATATTGGGGAGTTGGTTTTATCTTAGAGAAATTAATTTAAAAATAGGAAAAAAAATCATTAGATAATGAATTGATAATGTAGCACCCCAAACCCGGCCCATTCGACACTTAATCAATCAAATGCCATCAAGGAAAACTTTTGCAAATATTCTTACTTAAAGGAAAAAGAATCGTTAAGAATTTGTCGCCTTTAATAAAACTTTTTCGTAATTTAAAACATTCTAAGTAAAAGTTAAGTTGTTATAAAACTTCCTGATTCAAAACTTTAATATGACCTTTGGGATATAAGTAGCTTTTAAAATTAAACTTACAAAATATTAACTTAATTATAAAACTAACTTGAACATAACAAAATTCAAATACTTCAAGGCCCTTATTACAACAAATGGATATTTAAAATATGAAAGCATAAATTATAAAACATAAGGAAAGCAACTTCTTCGCATGGGCCACCTCAGATCCACTCCAACCCGGTCCGAGCATCGCACATCACCGTAAGGTTTGATAAAATTGGGTGAGTCTAATGCACTCGGTGTGTAATTATTCTCATGAATTCCACCCGCATGTCAAACCATGTACTAACCCATATAATGATATTAATGCAACTTATTCACTTGTTTTCACTTATTGGGCTTGACCCATATCCATATCACATCCATATAATAGTGTAATTAACCACATATTTCCATATACTGGGCTTGGCCCATTACCACATTAATCCACACCACATACTGGGCTTGGCCCACTTTCACATTAATCCACATATCATATTGGGCTTGGCCCATTTGCACATTTATTCATATCACATATTGGGCTTGGCCCATTTTCACATGCATTCACATACAAAATTATGCAATTATGAAGCCCAACCCAGCCTACCACACACCAGGGGATTATTAAATCACCCTCCCCTTTTTACTCCAATAAGGCAACAAATGCCGTCCACGTTAACTTAATCGCAAATAATCCACAACGCGACCTTAGTCGACGTCAATCCACGATGTAGCCAAAGCTATCATCAAAACCACGATGAGCACAAAGCCATCAATAACCACGATATGGCACATAGCCTATATCAATCACGATGAGGCACGAGCCATTCATCAAACCACGCATCAAGTACACCATGTCCTTCTTTCATATCCCACCGTGCATATGCAACATAAAATAGTGCCATGATGATAATGCATGTACATGTTATTTCGCATATTATCACATATTAATATCAATAATCACATTTCATCAGATTTGGTACTTACCAGATTATTGACATACCCCTTGAGGGTATCCATATCACAATTTCCATCGCACTAGTTAGCACATTCATAACACACATACATATATCTCATACAACCATAAACACGGAAAACGGTAGGCTAACTACACACCGATCACTTGAAGTTCTAAACTCTCAATCCCGACGCTATCGCTAAGCGAAACTACTACTATCGTATATAGCTTTCCCCATTGGCCGCCCACACCGGTGGCCAATCTCGAACCGCCGAGATAGATCTTTTCTTAAACTTCGGATAGGGAATATCCTTGTCCTCCTTGACTAGCACTCGAATCCATCGACAACACTTAATCAAGATCAAGCGGTTAATCATCCATATTCAAGATCTTAATCGAATAACTATAATCTAACATACTTACCAAAATGTATCCGAATCCGAAACTTGCCTTACTCTTGTTGATTTGCCCTAAATACACATAACCAAGATCGGTGACACTTGTAAGACAAACTATGGCCTTAGGCCGAATACTAGCAACCACATACACAACTTACCAAATCCCGAAAAGCCACTCCTTGCCTTTGAAACTATCAAAATTCCCATTTAGCAAAAGTTAGAATCGGCCTTACTACAAAAATCCATAAACATGGCCCTTGGCCGAATACTTACACTGCTTACCTTACCAACTAAATCCCGAAATCGATCCTTGCTCCAAGTGATGTCGAAATCCCTTAAAGAATCGAATTCCAAAAGAACTCCTCTGATGCTTCTTATCGCTAGTTACCTTCACAAAAACATATCACAAAACTTAAAGCACATTCGGCCATCCCTAGGCCTAACTATATGATTCGGCACACTAATAGAAAAGAGAAGGGAAACCGATTACCAAAGGAGAACACACTTACCACTATGATCAACTTCCCGAAATCACCTTCCCTCTATAATGAACCGATTGGATAACTTGCACCAAAAGAAATCGACAACACCTCCCCTTGATCACTGAGAGATTCGGCCACAAGAGAGAACTAGATCAAGGTTTCGACTTTTAAGTTTCCAAGAGAAGAAAGGAGAAAAAGAAGACTATCAAATTAGGCTAAGGCTTTCAAAAGGGTGACTGCATATTCGGCTAACAAAAGGAGTAAGTATGGAGTTGAAGAAAGAAAGAATGGGAGAAACTTATGAGCATTCAGCAATGGTGATCAATAGAAGAGGGGTTTCGGCTATCACTCTTATTGACAAGGCATTCGGCTTTTAAAGAAATAGAGAGAGATTTGAGGTTGAAAGAAAAATAAGAAGAATAGGAGAGGAAGAGAAGAATTTCGGCAATAAGAAAATAAATGGAAAAAGAATTGCCAAAAGATGAGCACACCTATTTCTACTACCCAATTTGACTTAATCCCCAATTAATTTTAAAAAAATAATCCATCCTTTATCCTATATCAATCTCCTATATTATCTCTTAATCACTTATTAAAAATAAAATAAAACACTAATTTATCACCTTATTTATCCCTTATCTACCTATCTAAAATAAATAAAATAAATAAATAAAATAACATTTATCCTACCTTAGCCAAAAATTAAAAAGAAATAAGCTCAATCCTCATCCAATTGAAAGTCCAATTGCCGTCCAAGCTCTTCTCACCTTTCTTCCCTGACGCCAAAGCAAAAATAAAACCACCTAATGCTGCCAACAAGGCTCGAACATGAGACCTGCTGGAGCCCTTGGACACAAGCTGCCCTGCTTCTCAAGTAACTCCCCAAGCCACTTTGCCAAGGCACTTTTGTGACATAAACTCCCCACAATTCCTTTTAAGACCTCCTTCACCTAGCTTCTTGTTTTAACGCCAAAAGAAAAAATAAAACACGCCTCCCTGCTACCAACAAGACTCGAACCAAGGCCCTTGCCCACTGCACATGGCGTCATTTCCAGGCCCTTAAGTGGCGCCTTGCAGCCACTTTACCAAGGCTTGTTTTATGCGAAAAACGCCTACAATTTTTCCCTTAAGGCCTCCCTAGCCCAACTTCCCTTCTTGACGCAAAAGAAAAACCCACAATGCAATTTCTGCAGCTCGAACCTCCTCCCTCCTGACGCAAGCTCCCCTGCTCCTAGGTGGCGTCCCTTACCAATTCACCACATGACTACTTGTGTCCTAAACTCCCCAAAACTTTTCTTAAGGCCTCTTCAGCTTAGCTCCCCTTTTTAACTTAAAATCCAATTATTTTTCCAAGACTTCCTCCTACATCCCTAGGTTCTCAAAACCTCCCAAACATATCCAAACACACTCCAAGCCTACTGTCACTTGAATTATGCACTAAATGCATAACCCCAAATCTGGGATATTACAGATAACCACCAACCCAAAAGGAATGAATTTTTAAACCAAAAAGAATTTAAAAAGAGAAACAATAATCTTGAGTTGTTGGCTAAACCCTAGTACACTTGCTTATAAAAGGCCAATGAAGGAGACCTCAAGAGGATAGAGAACATCAAGGCGGTTAGATCTTAAGGCAAGAGTAAGAGGGTTCGATTGAAAGAGGATGTAACAGCCCGTTTTTAGTTAAAACATAATAGTGGTCTTGAGACCACAAATCCAAGGTCAAAATAATTATTTTATTATTATTTTAATTGCTACAACATGATGGTATGATTGTGTGAAAATTTCGTTAAGAAATTTTATCGTTTGAATGTTTCAATTTGATATAAAGGACTAAATCGCGTAAAGTGTAAAACTTTGTGTTCTATTAGCTAAAGGTGTCTAATAGCTATGAAATATTAAAGTCAAGGTCCTTATGTGGTAATTATCCCATTTTTAAAGTTAGTGGACATTCTCGGACATGTATTAAGTGATTTTAATGTTTTATAACCAAGGTTAAAATAGTAAATTATTAAATAACTTAGTAAAAGTAATAGAAACATAATATCATCTTTTATTTTCTATCATCTTCCACCGAAAATCGAGCTAGGAAACTCCATTTAAGGAGCTTAAGGATTAGTCCATTCAAGTTCTTTGCATGGTATGATTTTTGACTCGGTTTTTAATGATATCTATGTTTTCGGAGTCGTTGCAACTTAATTTAGCTAGCCCAAGGACTAATTTGCAAAATTGTTAAAGGTTTATGATTTTTCCATTGTTGAATGTATGTATATTTTGATGTTTGATGATAGAAAATGTATCGTTGTTGTTAGATAAATAACATTTGTAAAATGATTTTGGGTAAAATTGTCAATTAATGATTAAATTAAGAAATTTGAAAATTTTGTGGTAGAAATGTGAAATAAATGAAAAATATGGGCTGCTATGGTAATAAGAGAAATTGTCTAGCATGGGTAGGTACTTAATTGCGTGAAATTGTATTTTTATGAGCTAAGGACTAAATTGTAAAGATGTTAAACTATTAGGGGTAAGAGTGTAATTTTGCCATAAGGTGATTTTGGGCTAAATTGAATAGAATCATAATTGAACAAGTTAAATTTGATATTATATAGATCAAGAAAAATGAGGTCCGGATCTAGATCGGGGGAAAAACAAAGTGTTGGACTAGTCGATCCATTTCGTTGTTTTTGCGATCGAGATAAGTTTGTATGTTAATGAGCATAAATTTATTTGTGTTTTCAATGCTTTATAATTGAACTAATTGTGAATACGACCTTCCGGATAAGTTCGACGAAGGTTCGGCAATGTGAAATCTCAGTTGAACCTTAGGAATAGATTAGGATACGAATGACATATCATTAGAGGTTATGTGATTTGGGTCTTTGTCATCAGACGCCTCATCGGTGGTCGAGTTATCCAAGCATGTGTGCGGATTCTCGTCAGCTTGTGGGAACAACACCGTGTAGCTACATCATGACCGTAAGCTTGTGTGAGCAGACCTATTGATAGCTCAAGAGTGAGCATTATATGAGATATCAGATTGAGATAGCTTCTGTAACAGCCCGATTTTGCGCCTAGTCGGAACAGTGGTTTCAGGACCACAAATCTGATGTAGAAAATTTTATTTTTTTTTATATTTTTCGATCTATAGTTTCACGGAACGATTTCGTGAAAATTTCGTTCGAAAATTTTGACGTTTGGGCACTCAATTTAGTCAAAAGGGCTAAATTGTAAAAAGTGCAAAAGTTGAGTTCTACATGTTAGAGGTGTCTAATTGCTATGAAATTTTAAATTGAAAGTCCTTATATGGTAATAAGACCATTACTTAAGTCAGTGGACTAATATGGACATGAAGTAAGAGAATTTCTATGTTTTAAGTTAGGGGCATCTTGGTCATTTAGCTAATTAAATGAATTAATAATCAAATTAAAAGCCAGTTTTTGTTCATCTTCAACCCCTTGGTCAAAAATTACAAGAAGGAGACATAGCTAGGGTTTTCTAGCTTCCAAGCTCGATTGTAAGTCCGTTATTGCCCCGTTTTTAATTTTTTTACCTTTTTAAAGTCGTCATCACTCGATTTACCTATTTCTACCATTAATTTAAGGAATAATCAAGGTATAAGGTTTGAACCATGTTGGATATTTGTTTATTTTGATGTATAATGGTGGATTATGCATGATTGATGTGTGATAAACAACTTCGGCTAGGTGGTTTTTGATGAAAATGTCAAAAGGACCTATTTGTAAAAAGATTATAAAATGTGTGTAAAGTGTGATTAAATGAAAAATATGGACTACTATAAGTATAAAAGAGGATTGACTAGGCTTGGGAATCAGATAAATTGAATAGATTTTATTTTTCGAGCCTAGGGCCAAAAATGTAAATATGTCAAAGTTTTAGGGCAAAAATGTAATTTTCCATAATGTGATTTTTGGAATGAATTGAATAATGTGAATAATAAATGAGTTAAATTTGCTATTATAGATCAAGAGAAACGAGGTTCGGACTTAGATCGGGAGAAAACAAAGTATTTGATGATTAGGTCCCATTCTTACTATTTTTGTACCGATGTAAGTTTGTATGTAAATAATGCATCATTTTATTTATGTTCTAAATGCTTTAATATTGTATGAATTATGATCAACTCCTTGAACATAATGGACAAAGTTCGACAAGCGAGAAAATCCCGGTTGAACCTTAGGAATAGTTAGGATACAAATGTCATGACATTAGGGTTATTGGGATTTCGTGTAAGACTATATCTGGGATATGTCATTGATATGAGACTTCGTGTAAGACCATATCTAGGCTATTGGCATCGATATGAGATCCCATATAAGACCATATCTGGGATATGGCATTAGTATTGTAACAGCCCGATTTTGGGCCTAGTCAGAATAGTGGTTTCGGGACAACAAATCTGACACAACAAAGTTCATTTTATTATATATTTCTGGTCTACAGTTTCAAGGAATGATTTTGTGAAAATTTCGTTCAAAAATTTTGACGTTTGGGCACTCAATTTAGTCAAAAGGACTAAATTATAAAAAGTGTAAAAGTTGAGTTCTACATGTTAGAGGTGTCTGATTGCTATGAGATTTTAAACTATAGGTCCTTATATGATAATTAGACCATTTATTAAGATAGTGGACAAAAATGGATATGGCGAGATAAAAATTTAAATTTTGGCAATAAGGGCATTTTGGTCATTTGGTTAATAAAAGAATAAAAAGGGAAAATAAAGCCAAAATTTGCTCATCTTTCTTCTACCTTGGCCGAATTTCATAAGAACACCATAGCTAGGGTTTTGTCATCTTTCAAGCTTGATTGTAAGTACATACTAGCCCCATTTTTAATGCTCTTTATGTTTTTGAAGCCGTTATCATCCGATCTATCTATTTCTACCATTAATTTAGGGAAATATCAAGGTCTAGGGTTTGAACCACATTTGATATTTGTGTATTTTGATGTCTAATGGTAGATTATGCATGTTTGATGTCTGATAAACAAATTTTGCTAGGTGGTTTTTGATGAAAATGTCAAAAGGACCTAATTGTAAAAAGATTGTAAAATGTGTAACACCCCCAACCCGTAACCATCGCCGGAATAGGATTAAGAGGCATTACCAGATATATCAGAACTTTTACGATCATTTCACAAAAATATAATGCACCATTATCATATCACAGCAAATCATATGCATAGAGTCCCTTTTAAAGGCCTACGAGACCTTAAACAAGCATTGGAAAGGTGTCGGGACTAAACTGAGCACAGACAAAATTTTTTAAAAATTTAAACATTTTTCAAAGTTACAGAGGTCACACGCCCGTGTGGGCAGGCTGTGTGCCTCACACGGCATTAGACACACTCGTGTGTCTAAGTCGTGGCAAAACAGAGTATACATACTGACTTGTCCACACAGCCACAAGACACGCCCGTGTGTCCAGCCCGTGTGGCTTCCTTACTTTGTTCAAATTGCAACCGTGAGAGACACGGTCGAGACACATGCCCGTGTGCTCAATCGTGTGGGAAAGTATAGGCCATTTGCAAGGCCAATTTGCCACATCAAAACATACTTATTTAACTCTTTCACAATTACAGAACATATTCAATAATTTATCTAATCAATGTCATTTATCAATTCACATTCCAAACTAAACTAACATATCATAAATCCATGTTTACCATATCATAAATTCCATATTCGAGCTAACTAATATATATATATATATATATATATATAAATATCAAAACATATTACATATGCTTTATAAGTCTAAGAGCCAAACTATATAACCTTATGACCTAAATAACATCTATACATGAGACATTATCAAACATTACCACATAAATAAATATGGTCTTGTACTTTACTAATACATGCATAAGTTAACATAATATCATTAACCATTTTATCAAAATAAAAGTTGTCCCTTTTGAACATAAATGATAATTCAAACATACCTATTTCGCATGCAAATTTTCATGTTTAAACCTCATATGTCCAACCATTCAAATAAGCACTTATTCGGTCTTCAATTTAATCTTAATAAGCCATAACAGTTCCATCACTTGCATTTTAAGCTAAACATGCTATCTCATAACCTAATATCAAGACAACTATGTCACTTTTAGCTATTCAAATGTCCATCAAACATACTCAAAATATAATCACCATTTTCCATCATGAGCCGTAACTTAAAACCCAACCATTCAAGCATAATAAATGTGTATGCTTTTCCATTTCAAGCCAAATCAACATAACCGATATTCAATCATATATATATATACATCACTTTACCTTATTACCAAGCTAGAATATTTAATGCCCCGATTTTTGCTTAATTTTGGCTTTTACAATTTTTGAACAAATATCTGTCAGCTTTAGTGGTTGAGTGATTTGGGTGTGTTGGGTGTGCTTGAGAGGTCCCAAGTTCAAGTCTCAACTTGGGTAAAATTTTGTATTTTTATGAATAAAGCCCAAACTCTGGTTTGCAAGCTTATAAGTTAAAGTGTGTAAGTAAATAATAGAATCGACCTGCTGGTCTGGTTGCTAGGTGAAGTGCTGTTGGGTGGGAGGTTGTGAGTTCGAAGCTCTGCTTTGGCAAGGGGAGTTTATTTTTGTAGGAATTGGTGACGAAGAGTTTGAGTTGGTTTCAAAAGCTGAGTAGTGGGGAGTTGGGTGGAGAAAAGTAAGGGAAGTTGGGATAGGGGGTTATCAGATTTTCTGCAATTTCGGTTTCCTCCCTCACCTTCCCAAAATTTTTGACGTTATTTTCTTCTCCCCTTTCTACCGAATTCCCCTTCCATCTCCTCTTTTGCTATCGAAACTCTGCTGTTTTCCCCTCGCATTCTAGTTCTTTTCTCCAATCATTTCTGTTATTCAAATTTGAGACGCGCGTTCGGTAAGTTGTGGGTTGAATTAACCTTAGCCGCCTTTTTGAATGGTTAAGTTTTTCTAAAGGGTTTTGTTGCATGTAGGAATTATTTGAAAGGTTGGAATCAGCGTTGCATCGATTTTGCTTGAAGTAGTGATTGATTTATTCGCGGTAAGTTGAGTTGGGGAAAATTCCTTAATGAAAAATTCGTTAGTTTGTCTCTAAATTGCTAAATCGAGGCTGTATATTCTGATTTGTAGGCTTTGGATGGCTTACGAGTGCTAACGCATAAAAAATGGTACATGCGTGTACCCAAAAATACAGAAAATGAGGTTTCGATGAAAGCTGAAAGCCATTCTATCGACGCCACACGGGCGTATGGTCACCTGTGTGGTAGGCTGTGTGCAAGATTGTTAGTCACCACACGGCCGTGTGGTCGACGAGCCAAGCCGTGTACGAGTAACACGACTGTGTGATGGCTGGGCAAGGCCGTGTGTAACACACGAGCTCGACTAATTAGGCCATGTGGGCCACACAGCGTGTGGGATTCTATGCCACGCCGTGGGATCTGCACGGCCAAGGCCAATTTGGGTCGTGTGGGCCACACGGGCTTGTAGGCCCACACGGGCAGGCCACATGGGCGTGTGAGCCCATTTTTCTAGAAAACTCTGTAAGGTTGCACGGGTCACCCAAGTCGACTGTGGACCTACTGTAGGGTCGATAAGCAATGCTTAGACCCCTAAATAAATGATCTGACTGTTTCATTTCTGTACTAAGCATGTATGCTTTCTGAATGTATGATCTACTATCTGTATACTAGCATGACATTTTATGTATGTTGCATTGCATCGGGGTGGGATTGATGATATTTGGAGGAAGTATTGTTATTTGGCAGCTCAGTTGTAAATTTCTGATTATGTGCCGCATTCGGTACAACATGGTGTGTAGGGCTAGGTGAGTTGATTTTATCCCCACATAGTGTGTAGGGTTGGACGGAGTTGGTGTGTAGAGGCTGGTGGGTAGGACTCTGATTTCTGTATATTCTGTCTGAAATGGGCCAAGGCCCTATAATATGTTTGTTTCTATATCTGAGTGGACTAAAGTCCACACCGTTTCTGTAATGGGCTCAGACCCAAACGACGAATATATGTCTGTTATCTGCTATTCTGTATGTATATTTTTTGTGGGGATTACATAAACTCACCCCTTTTTGTCTAATCTGTTTAGGTAATCCCCAACAGTAGACGGATCGGTGCAGCGGAGGACTCGACGGTGACCAAGGTTCTAGACCTTTTTGGATTTTATTTCATTTATGGTTTTGGTTATATCTAGGGAACTTTATGTAATATGGCCTTTACGTATTTTGTTTTAAAATTGGGATTTTTATCTTTATAACTGCTAGCAGTAGGATAAGACACAAGTTTTCAAAATAAACAAATGTTCTATCAAAATGCACACGAATTCGCAAATGACTTTTAAAAAGCTTCCACAACGTATAATGTTTTGAAAATGGATAACGATGAAAATAAGTGACACGATTTAGAAAGTTTCATAAGGCAACGGGAAAAAGGTTTTATTGTATTTATGTTTTCCAAGGCACTATCATATGACATCGCTAGATTTGGCTATAACGTTTAGGCTGGGTTTAGGCATTTAGTGGTATAAGAGCCTGGTTACAAAACTCGGCTATGGATTTGGGTTTTAAAGGTTGGTTTTAAACGATTTTCAAGTGATTTAGAATATTTTTTAAATGAGAAAGTGGTACATCGAGTCTCCGACGCCGATCCTGTAAGTGTTCTGAATTCTATTTAAGATTTGTCTGAAACACTACTTGCTTGCTTGAAACAGCTTTAGGTAGTATATTGTAATGAAACACCTTAGGTAGTGTAAACTGAAAACTTTAGCGAAACTAAAAATTGTAGTAAAACTGTGATTCGCGATAATGAACTCTGAACTTCTGATGCTATTATGCATAAAACATCTGTTAACAAATATTGGAACTGAAACTAATACATAAAACTGTTAATACAAATAACTTCTGAAATTACGATGAGCGCACGAGGTATCCACGGACGGGGTACTAGAGGCCGTGGTAGAGGCCGTAGGGGGGCTCGAGCTGGGTCCTCCGTATTTAAGAATTTGCCCCATCTGGATACGAGCAAGACGCTGATCTCACCTGATACAGAGACTGAGTCTCGAGATCACATGGTTGGGGATGACGCATTATCCTAGGTATGCTGAGGATATTAGACCAAACATTGGATCTGGGGGCTGTGGGTCAGTTACAGAACGACTCCGGTCCAATAGGACTGAATTATTCAGGGGTGTCAGTAGGGTCGCCCCTAACGTGGCCGAATACTAGATGGAGGCCATGGAAAGAATCATGGACGATTTGGACTTTGCTGTTGAGTAGAAGCTTAAGGTGGCTATTTCCCTACTTCGCGATGAAGCCTACTAGTGGTGGCTGACTGTTAAGGAGGGCACCCAGCCCGATTGTCTGACTTGGGACTACTTTAAGACAGCTTTTCATAGCAAGTATGTGGGAGCCAGTTACATTGATGTTAGGAGGCGTGAGTTTCTTAATGTCACCCAGGGAGACCGTTTTGTGGCCGAGTATGAGGCCGAGTTTCTGAGATTGAGCCGATATGCCAGGGGCATGGTGGCGACTGAATATGAGCGATGCGTCCATTTTGAGGATGGACTCAAGGACAGCCTACAGGTTCTGATAGCTTCGCAGATGGAGTGTGATTTTTTTGCTCCAATAGATAAGGTAAAGATTACTGAGGAGGTTAAGTGCGGTGAGCGCCAAAACCGTGAGAAAAGAAAGAATAAGAGGGAATCAGAGCCCTCGAATTCTAGGATGAGGCCTAAGAAAAAGGCCAGATCTGATGGGCCAGTAAGAGTTGGGCCTCCTGTTGCACCTACTAGGGTGGCGCTTTGTGGGCACTATGGTAGACACCATCCGGGCGAGTGTTAGAGGACCACTGGAGCATGTTTGAGATACGGGTCGATTGAGCATCGTGTTAGGGACTATTCGCTGAAGACTGATCAGATGGAAGCTATTGGTACTGGTACGACGCAGCACCGAGAATAGCTCAGTAGCCACTTAAGGGTAGAGTTCAGGCCAGGGGTGGTAATGGCATGGGCCGAGGACAGAGAGCACCGGGCAGAGGTGCGGGACTGACTGAGGCGAGGCAGCCTGCACTGGTTTATGCTGCACGTCGCCGAGAGGATGGTGATGCTCCAGACGTCATTATGGGTATGTTCCTAATTTTTAATGTATCCTACACTGCATTGATCGACATAGGCTCTACACACTCTTACGTAACTAGCTCTGCGTCTAAAACTTTGGGGATTTCGGTTGAGAGTACTTCGAGCGAGATAACTATTGTAAGTTTGTTGGGGCAATCTATCCGGGTTAGTAAATTGTATAGAGACGTTCCGCTAGAGGTTCAACGTACAATATTTCTGGCTGATCTGATGGAGCTCCCATTTGGGGAGTTTGATTTGATTCTGGGAATGGACTGGCTGGTTAAGTATCGGGTGAGTCTAGACTGTACTACAAAGAGGGTTATTCTGAGAATTGAGGAGGATAATGAGGTAGTGGTGATTGAGGAACGCCAGGATTACCTGGCGAATGTGATTTCTACGTTGGTGGAGAAAAAGTTAGTATGGAAAGGATGTGAGGCATTCATGGCCTACATCAGTGTTTCGAATTTTGGGGACTTTTTGGTTAGGGACATCAGAACTATAAGAGACTTTCGAGATGTTTTTCCTGACGAACTACCAGGATTATTTTCGAGCTAGGAGGTAGAGTTTGGGATTGAGCTCTTCTCTGGTACAGCTCTGGTGTCCATTGCCCCTTATCGAATAGCACCGAAGGAGCTTGTGGAACTTAAGGCTCAGATTCAAGAGTTAGTGGATTGTGGGTTCATTCGCCTTAGTGTGTCTCCATGGGGAAAACCTATGCTGTTTGTGAAAAAGAAGGATGATGCATATGTGTATCGACTGCCGCCAATTGAATAAGCTGATCATTAAGAAACAAGTACCCGCTGCCGAGAATAGATAATTTACTTGACCAGTTCAAAGGGGCTTCTGTGTTTTCCAAGATTGATTTTGCCATCTGGAACCACCAACTGAAGGTGAAAGAGACCAATGTGCATAAGATGACATTTAGAACTTGATACGGCCATTACGAGTTCTTAGTAATGCCATTTGGACTGACGAATGCACTACCTACTTTTATGGATCTGATGAACCGAGTGTTTCAGCCCTATCTAGATCGATTCATGGTAGTCTTCATTGAGGACATTCTGGCGTATTCGAAGACTGAGGACGAGCACAATGAACATCTTCGAGTGGTATTATAGACTTTGCGTTAGAAACAATTGTGCGTGAAGTTGAGTAAGTGTAAATTCTAGCTCCGAGAAGTAACCTTTCTGGGGCATGTAGTTTCTGCGAAGGGATTCGTGTTGATCCTCATAAGATTGAGGCTGTGTTGGAGTGGAAATAGCTAAAGAATGTGTCTAAAATTTGTAGCTTTTTGGGGGTAGCGGTTTACTATCGACTCTTCATAGAAGGGTTCTCTTTGATCGCAGTACCATTGACGAATCTTCTGCGTAAGGGAGTTCCCTTTGTCTGGATTGATAAGCAACAAAAGAGCTTCGAGAAGCTCAAATCTATTTTAACACAAGCTCTGGTTCTGATACAACCTGAATCTGGCAAGGATTTTGTCGTATATAGTGATGCGTCGCATGTGGGTCTGGGTTGCGTTCTGATGGAGAATAGTAAAGTGGTAGCTTCTCGGTCTCGTCAGCTCAAGACGTATGAGGCAAACTATTTGATGCATGATTTGGAACTGGCTGTTGTTGTCTTTGCTCTGAAAATCTGGAGGCACTATCTATATGGTGAGAAGTGTACTATCTACATTGATCACAAGAGCCTCAAGTATCTCCTCACTTAGAAGGAGTTAAACCTTAGGCAACGTAGATGGGTTGAACTGCTTTAGGATTATGACTGCACCATCGAGTACCACCCTGGTAAGGATAATGTGGTGGCAGATGCATTGAGCTGTAGGGCTATGATCGATCTGAGAGCAGTGTTCGCTCGACTTAGTTTATTCGATGATGGGAGTCTATTAGCGAAACTTCAGGTTAAGCCGACATGGATTGATCAAATCAGAGGTAAAAAGATGGGGGATAAGTCGCTTGAGTTATGGTTCCGTCTGTGTGCCGAATGATGAGGATTTGAGACAGTCGATTCTGAGAGAGGCCTTGTATGGTCGTAAGTGTCGCACTCCCTTGTGCTGGACTGAGTTGGGTGAGCTACGTGTTTTGGGTCTGAAATTGGTTTCTGAAACTGAAGATAAAGTCTGATTGATTCGAGATTGACTGAAAGCAGCATCTGATCGGCAGAAGTCCTATGCAGATCTAAAGAGAAAGGATATCGAGTATTTTGTGGGAAACTTAGTTTTTCTCAAGGTCTAGCCATGGAAGAAGGTCTTGAGGTTCGGTCGCAAGGGTAAGTTGAGCCATCAGTTTATTGGGCCGTACTGTATTTTGAAGCGAGTGGGGCCAGTTGCATATCAATTAGATTTTCCTCTAGAGTTGAATCGCATACATGATGTGTTGCACGTCTCAATGTTGAGACGCTACCGCTTTGATCCCACGCATGTTGTGTTTATTGAGGATATTGAGGTTAGACCACATTTGACATTTGAGGAGGAGCCAGTTCAGATTTTAGAGTGCGGCGTTAAGGTTCTGCAGAGGAAATCTATCCCCTTAGTGGAGGTGCTGTGGCAGAATCATAGCACTGAGGAGGCCACTTAAGAGCCAGAGGATTCGATGCTTCAGTAGTATCCTCCCCTTTTCTAATCAGGTAAAATTTTGAGGACGAAATTTTTGTTTTAGGGGATAGAGTTGTAACGCCCCGATTTTTGTTTAATTTTGGATTTTGTAATTTTGGCACAAATATCTGTCAACTTTAGTGGTTGAGTGATTTGGGTGTGTTTGGGTGTGCTTGAAAGGTCCCAAGTTCAAGTCTCAACTTGGGTAAATTTTGGTATTTTTATGAATACAGCCCAAACTCTAGTTAATAGGCTTATAAGTTAAAGTGTGTAAGTAAATAACAGAATAGGCCTGCTGGTCTGGTGGCTAGGTGGAGTGTTGTTGGGTGGGAGGTTGGGAGTTCAAATCTCTATTTAGGCAAGGAGAGTTTATTTTTGCTAGAATTGGTGACGAAGAGTTTGAGTTTGTTTCAAAAGCTGAGCAGTGGGGAGTTGGGTGGACAAAAGTAAGGGAAGTTGGGATAAGGGGTTATCAGATCTTCTACAATTTTTGTTTCCTCCCTCACCTTCCTAAAGTTTTTGACGTTGTTTTCTTCTCCCCTTTCTGTCGAATTCCCCTTTCATCTCCTCTTTTGCTATCGAAATTCTGCAGTGTTCCCTTCATATTCTTGTTCTTTTCTCCAATCGTTTCTATTATTCAAATTTGAGACGCGCGTTCTGTAAGTTATGGGTTGAATTAACCTTAGCCGTGCTTTTGAATGGTTAAGTTTTTCTAAAAGGTTTTGTTACGTGTAGGAATTATTTGAAAGGCTGCAATCAGTGTTGCATCGATTTGGCTCGAAGTAGTGATCGATTTGTTAGTGGTAAGTCGAGTTGGGGAAAATTCCTTAATGATGAATATGTTAGTTTTAGCCTCTAAATTGCTAAATCGAGGCTGTGTATTCTGATTTGTAGGCTTTGGAGGGCTTAGGAGTGCTAACGCATCAAAAATGATATAGGTGTTACCCGAAAACGTAGAAAATAAGGTTTCGTTGAAAGCCAAAAGCCATTCTGTTGACGCCACACGAGCACGAGCCAGGCCGTACGCGAGCAACACGACCATGTATGCCTGGACAAGCTCGTGTGTAACATACGGGCTCGACCAATTGGCCAGTGTGGGCCACACGGGTGAACCACACGGGTGTGTGAGATTCTGGGCTAGGCCGTGCGATCCACACGGGCAAGGCCAATTTGAGTCGTGTGGGCCACATGGGCTGTAACATACCAAATTTGGGCCTAGTAGATTTGGGCCTATTGGGTTGTAATGCCCCAAAAATCTCGAAACTTTTAATTTCTGTGCATGGGAGTTAATATGTATGTGTAACACTTAGAATAATAATATTAAGGTATTATCGGGTTTATTTGAAGCCTTAGAGTTAGGGGAGACCATAGGGAAAACTTATTTTTCTTACTTAGTGGACCCTAGTCTCAGGCATGAGGCCTCATAAGCAGATTAAGAGAAGAGAGGACAAAAATGGGCTTGTAGTCCAGTGGAAAGTAGTGTCATATAGGGGCTATGAGGTGGCGTGTTAAACAGTTAAGGAGGTCCACGGTTCGAGGCCTAGGAAAGGAAAATTAAGGAGTTTTATTTTTGTGTCTGGATAGAAGGAGTTGGCGTTGAGGCGACTACGAAGGGAGTGTTCAAGAAAAATTTAAGGTGCAGATAAGGGAGAAAAGATAGGATTGGGAGGTGGATATAGTGGTGCGAATTGGGCTCGAGGAAGTGAAGTTGACTAGGGGCTATATATATAAGTGCCGAATTAAGTTCCTATGTTAATGCTGAATTTTTGCTTCCCTGCCAGCCGTATTTCATCACTTGTGACTACAGCCGCTAACTCCAGATCGTGCGTCGGATAATTGACCTCATGTGGCCACAGCTGTCGAGATGCGTAAGCCACAACCTTCCCTTCCTACATCAAGACACAACCCAAACTCAGATGTGATGCATCGCAGATATCGTGAATTCCTTCCCACCTCAGTTGAATTAGAACCGAGCTTGGTCAAAATCTTCTTCAACTTGTCGAAGCTCTCCTGCCGCTTCTCACCCAAATAAACGAAACCCCTTTCCTTAACAATTTGGTCATCGGTCTTTGCAATCAACGAAAATCCTCTACAAATCTTCGGTAGTATCCTGCCAAGCCTAGAAAACTCTGAATCTCAGCTATTGACCTAGGCGACTTCCAATCCAAAACTGCCTCAATCTTTCGAGGATCCACTCTAATCCCCTCGGTGACACTACATGACCCAAGAACATCACCTCTAAGCCGTAACTCGCATTTACTAAACTTTGCATAAAGTCAAGTTTCTCCTCGTAATCTGCAACACAACCGCAAATGTGCATCATGCTCCTCCTCGGTCCTTGAATACACCAAGATGTCGTCAATAAAAACCACGATTTAACCGATCCAAATATCATTGAACACTCTATTCATCATATCCATAAATACCGCCGTTAGTCAATCCAAACGGCATTACGAAATTCATAGTGCCCATACCGAGTATGAAACGTTGTCTTGCAGATATCCGCCTCTTTCACCTTTAGCTGGTGATACATAGACCTCAAATCGATCTTCGAGAATACTGCCGCACCCTTCAGCTGATCAAACAAGTCATCTATCCGTGGTAACGGTACTTGTTTTTATCGTCACTTATTCAATTGGCGTAGTCTATACACATCCGATAGTACCGCTCTTTCTTCTTAACAAAGAGTACCAAGGCGCTCCCCAAGGTGAAACATTTGGCCCGATAAAACCCGATGCAACAACTCCGGATCTCGAGCCTTAAGCTCCATTAACTCCTTTGGCGCCATCCTATACGGAGCAATAGACACCGCGCGATTCCGTAACAAATCTATTTCAACTCTACCTCACGATCCGGTGGCAAACCCGAAGCTCCTCAGAAACACATCGCAAATTTCCTAATCGTTCAACTGTCTCTACAAGAGACTCTTTAGCCTCCAAGGCATACACATGAACCACATATGCTTCATGTTCTTTCGACCATCTTCTTAGCTTTCAGAGCGGATACCACATTGGACAAGTAATTTCTTCAATTGCCGATCAAGACTACCTCATCACCCTTAGCTGTGTTAAAACCATGCGCTTAGTCACATAATCCAACCGCCGGTATTTAACCAAACGGTCCATCAAAAGAATCAGTCGAACTCCCCAAATGGCGTTCCATCGGATCGACCACGAATACTACCCTTGGAGTTCTAGAGGTACATCTCATACTGACTTATCTACAACTACTGAGTGACCTAGAGGGCTAATTACGGTCATCCGCCAAGAAGATATCTCGAGTCTAAATCCATGGTCTTCACTATGCTACTTGCAACATATGAATGCGTTGAACCCACATCAATCAAAGCGAAGAATGGAGAACCAAAGATTAAAACGTATCGATTATGACGTCCGACACGTCGCCTCCTCTCGGTGCCTCAGATACACTAGCCCTACTGTCGGCCTCGTAACTACTCGCACCTCCGCCCGTGCTCCACGGCCCCACCGTAACCATTACCTCCTCGCCATTACCACGCCCTCTGCGATGGTGGTCCATTATTCTGAATCGAGTACTACCGACTCTGACTGAATCTAGCCAACTTACGGACAGGTCCCTCACACGGTGGTCCAAATGAGCCACACTCAAAACATCCTCTACCACCGGTCCAACATCCTCCCCAATGAGCTTTCCCAGCGGTTACATCATGGCGGTCCACGACTAGCAACAACAAACCTACAGACCGATTCGCCCACTCGGTCTAGCCCTTTTGAGGATTACCGACGACCGGAAGACCCAAAATTCCTCTTATGCCTGTTCCTATCCATGCCTTACCTCACAGACTCCTTAATACCCTCGGCTACCTTAGCCTTTTCAACCAGACAAGAATTCACGCTCCCTCTTGGGAGCAATCAAGCAACCTTAATTCATCTCGCAGCCATCCTCAAACGAACACACTTCTCATGTTCAGTAGCCACCATACCCCTAGCATACCGACTCAGCCTGAGGAACTCTGCCTCGTACTCTAACATAGATTTACTCCCCTGAACTAACCTCAGAAATGCTTTCCGTTGCTCATTAATGTAGTTAGCTCCAACGCACTTTTTTGATAAGCGACCTAAAATAGTCCCAAGTCGATCTTCCATTGCAGTATTGTTCCAACCGTGAGCCACCACCGGTATGACTCATCTCAAGAAGTGATACTATCCCTTTAATTTCTCTTCAATCGAGTCCAGATCGTCCATGATCCGCTCTGTCGCCTCCAGCCAATATTCATTTGTCTTTGGAGCAACACTAGAGACACCTTGAAAACTTCATTTTGCTTGCTCAAGTCGTTCAGCACAAATTTTCTAGCTCTGCGCCCACCTACTCCAACTACCCTTTCCGAACTCGCAAAGATCGCTTTGTGACATCTGCGTCGTCCCCAGTCTGTTCCTAAAACTCACCACCTCCAACTGATGGCGGTACCGGTATCTCATTCTCTGATCCCTGACCAAATCCTACGGGTTCAGAAACTGTCATCCTACCCCGACCACGTCCACGACCACGTCCACCTCGTGTACTCATGACTAAAATCTTGTCTGATTTAAAGAATTTTATGCATCAGTAATTATTCCACTGTTTAAAAAGCAAAGTCTTATGAATATTAAAGAAGCTTTGTTTTTGCAAGTCCATAGAGTCCTACTGATTTCAGTTTCTAAGGTAGTCTTACTATTACTAGTCATCCACTCACATCAACATCAAAATCACAAGCAATAGTAAGGGGTACTTACCTGGGCAGATTGGGCCCGGTGTCTCGGTGCCATGCTTTTCAAACCATATTCTTTAAAACCAAAATACTTAAAAACCAAAATTTAAAACATTTTGGGCCTCGGGCCCATAGCGGAGCCTTTGAACTTGGCTCTAATACCACAATTGTAACACCCCAAACCCAGTCAATACACCATGACTGAATCTGGTATGTTACAGGGAAAAATGTATTTGAGAGGTTTAGGTTTAAGTTTAAGAGTTTGTTAAAAACATCTTGCTAAATTTGTACTTGAAGAAAATCTTGGGGATGACTGTTTTAAAACCGATGGTGCATTTGAAAACCCGATAATTTTGAAAACTTAATCAGATATGTAAGTAAAACAAGTTTATCTCGTTTAAAAAATTCAAGTAATCCTTGTTGTTACTTAAAAACATTTTGACTTAGTACGAGAATGCATTCAAGTTGGAGAACATTTGAGTTTCATTTACCTTAAATTACAGTGTGATACCCGATGGTAAAGTTTAAAACATATCGCTTGTAGTTTGAAAACCTTATCTTTACAAATTTTAGCCAAATTTTAACTCAATAAATTATTAAAGCATATTTGAAATCCAATCTAAGTATGTAAATAACAAAACATAAGTTTAAAAAGGCCTTTTACAATCCAAATAAACCAAATGAAAAAAAACCAGTCAAATAAATACCAAGTTTAAATCAATGCAACTCGAATTTATCCATGGCATGGGCACCTCGAGTCCATCCGGCCCATGTCCGCGATCTATGTGTCACCGAAATGATAAGGAGAAGGTGAGTCGCAAGACTCAATGCATAAATCCTCTCCCAGATATGCAACATGCTAGCACACATCATAACAAAGCAATACAATTAATGCACCCGATCCTAACCATCCAGACACCTTTTCTACCCGTGTGGTACCAAACCACCGGTGGTGCTAAACCACCGTGACCCAAAGTCACGATATCCATCAATGTGGTGCCAAACCACCGGTGACCCAAAGTCACGAATAATCAATCTGGGGCCAACCCACGATGATACCAAATCATGGCGCACAATCCAGATCTCAAAAGTGGGGCCAACCCACGGTGGTGTTAACCATGTGGACAAGTCGCTATGAGGTTCCAAACCTCGTGTCCCAAAGACACAAGTGTGATACTAAATCACCGTGACCGAGTCACGATTAAAATGATGGGGCCAACCCATCGTGTGATACCAAATCACTAGCGCCAATCCCGTAAAATCAATGTGGGGCCAACCCATCGTGGTACTAAGCCATCTGGACGAGACGCAGAGGTGCTAAACCTCCGTGACCCAAAGTCACAATAATCAATCTGGTGCCAAACCTTTGGAGGTGCCAAACCTCTGGTGTCCCAAAGACACGGATATCATATCCCCATCCTCTCATATCACCCCAATAACATATCATACTAATGCAAATTGTGCAATCATGCTATTATGCTCACATGCTTAATATGACATCTCAAAATACATACACCATAAATCATGATATCACATATCATCACAGATCTCGTAATGAAACAGACTTACCCGAATCCGTATCCATACCTCATTGGGTATTATATCAATCAACCATACTGTTTCACTTACACAATCAGGTTATTAACATATTACTCAGTAAGAAGGTGTGTTAGCTTACACACCTGCTAACACGCAAGCCTACCCAACGAACCGATCTAAATCCCTCGATACCCTGCTCCTATAATCGGCCAAACATGAGATTAGCCACTTATACCTTTCGGCCAAAACCATTAAACCAAAGGGGTTAACATTTACCTTGCAATTGGTTTGGTTTCCTACTAAACCCGAACCAATAATGGTTCTTCTGACAATCGGCCTCCCCCTAAAACACAAACCATTAGCATCACAAGTCCTTGGCTTAACAAACTCTAAAAGAATGACCCTTAAAGCAACCTCTTACCACCACTTACCCAACGATTATCAGAGAAGGAAGACTCCTCTTGCTTGCTTCCGAAATCCAAAGGCCCTATAATGAAATGATTAACCAAACAAATTAACTCCTTTCAACCAACCAACTTCGGTTTAACCAAACCAGAATCAACAACAAACAAGGGGAAAAAGATGGCCTTACGGCCAAAACTTACCTTCCTCAACCCGATTGAACCACCAAACGATATTATCACCACACTTAGATTCGGCCAAAGACAACTACTAGGAGAGGAAAGATTTGGCCAAAGTGCAAAACTAATAAGAAAAGGGAAGTTTCGGCAACACAAGAAAGAGATTCGGCTAGCACCTAAACAAGAAGAAATATGATTCGGCCAAGGTGTATAACACACCTATGTACGCCTTTGTGTGGGAAGAAAAGGAGAGTAGAATAAGAAGAAATGGTTGCAAGAATGGGGTATGAGAGAAGAAAAAGGAGGTTTGAAGGGACAAGCTGAGAGGGTTTCGGCTTGAGAGAAATGGGAAGAACAAAAGGTGACAAACGGCTAACAAGTTTTGGAAAAGAAAGAAAATAAAAGGTGAAGAGAGGGTTGATGCTTTCGGTTTGAAAGAAGAAGAAATGGAGAAAGCAAATGGAGCATTCGATTAGCAACCACAAAGTGTAGAAAACAAAAGTGCAAAATTTGGCAAATAGAGTTGCTTGGGGTTTCGGTTTCAAGAAGCAAAATGGAAGAGTTTTTCGGCTTAGGCTATTGACAAAAAGAGAGAGCTTTGGCTTCCAAAACTTTTGACCGAAATGTACCAAAATGTAAAGTGTATTTCGGCACACTCCTACTACACCAAAACCGGCCACTCACCCCCCCAAAATCTCTCTAAAATCCGGCCACAACTCCCCCAAACACTCCAAGCCTCCCATTCAAACTAGTTTGAACTAGTCTCCCTCCTAAATTCACTCTCCACCCACCATTTGAACATTTGACTTGGTCCAAGGCAGAGTTTGAACTGCCTACAACTCCTCCCCTCCATGCCGTCAAAATAGAAGCCAAAATGGAAGCACTCTGCAGCTTGAACACAGGACCTCTCCCCCTGCAAGTGACGCCAATCCAAGCCCTTAGTGGCGCCTAACTTGCTACTCCACCAGCTCATTTCTTATGCTAAAATTCACCTAAAGATATTTATAAACCCTAGCTCCTTCAGCTCCTCCCACCTAAGCCTAAAAGCAAAGATTTTTCCTACCACTCAGGCTTACACCTAGCTTATAACTAAGCCCCAAAAACATCAAAACAACAACATAATCAGACCACACACATGCAAACCATGCCATAACAAAATGACCCCTGACCCGGGATATTACAACATTCATGCACTTAACATATACTATCACAAATCACAAGTTCATTTCTTATTTCACATTCTCAAAACATTTAATAATATGTAACATCTTGAAATTGGGCCTAGTAGAATTGGGCCCATTGGGCCTTGGGCATAAGGAGTGTTTAAAATTTTTGAGAATAAGAGAACGGCATTATTTCAAGTTAGACTTATTAGGAAGGCAATTTTGGAAAGTTACGGGATTTCTAGGAAATTCCAGGCTCAAGTTAAGTTATAGGAAAATTTTAGTATTGAAGCACTTAAAGGGGAGAAGGCAAATGGCGTCTAGCATAAGGGAATGAGTGGGTAACTTGCTAGCACAAGAGGAGCTAGTAGCAAGGTGGTAAGGCATCACATGAAAAGGGCTTAAGGGCTAGAGTTCGAATCTCATCTATTGCAACCATTGTGATTTAATTTTTTTTATACTAATCAAATGTTTATGGGAAGTGTCGGCCAAGCTTTAAATATGGTAAGGAAGACCTTTTATTGAAGGAAAGAAGACAAGGGAGAAGAGTAAGGAGGAGATCAAGGAGAGAATAAGGAAAGGAAGAAAGGAAAAAAGGTAAGGGAGGGAACATGTTGGCCAATTTTGTGAAAGGTGTTTTGGAAAGAAAATTGGTCAACCATCATCTTTTGGTAAAGGGATTCACGATTTGGTAAGGGGGGAAAAAGAGCCAATATAGTTTTGTAAGTTTTGGGGCATGTAAAGTTTTCTTCTTTGGAGCATTTTGAGTTTTCTCTTTTCCCAATTTCTTCCCTCACTTGCCGAAACTCTAAAGCCAAAATTTTGCACCTTTCTCCTTTGTTTTGCTGAAACTTTCAAGCTATTATTTGCTGCTACTTATCATTCTCTTAGCCTTGGTTTCGAAAGTTGATTGGTAAGTGGGTGATTAGGCCGAATATTGGTGGTAAGATGTTACTCTTTATTTCGATGTTTTGCGTCGCTTATGTGATTCTATTTTGTGGTGATGATATCAACTTCTTACTCTTGTGGAAGGGCCAAATATTGGATGAAGGCTAACCCCTTTGGTACATCACTTATTTATTTTTAGGAACTCGTTGCAATAGCCAAAGTTCAAGGCTGGATTTTATAACCTAGTAGGGAAAGATCACGATTGTGGGGGCAACGAAGAGTGGTTCTTTAGGAAATCCAAATCAGGTGTGTAATCTCACACCTCTCTGAATATTTGCATGAAATGTTCTGTGATTTGGTCGAAAGACCTAAAAGCCAAAAATCGGCATCTGGGACCACTCGGGCCTGCGTATGTTCGTAGTGGTAACCATATTTTGCAATGAAATAGTTTTTTGTTAGCAGCAGTGATGTGATTTTGAAAAATCACGAAAAATAGGAGAAACGGAATTAGAAGGTGAATAAGGTATAGAATTAAAGCTTATTGTGTCTATTTTTACATGAAAGAAACAGAGTAGGAAGATGAATGTTATATTCTATGATATTTTAATTTTAGTGAGACTTGTTCTGAATGACTTCGTGGTTCCCTATTCTATTTTGGAAAAATCATTCAAAATTGTACAAAGTGAAGTATGAGTTATAATTTATATGTATAGATTCCTTAGTGAGTATATTTTAAATAAAAACAAGTGGGAGCAACATATGAAAACTGTACAATGAGATATTTGAATTTAGCGTAAGAGTGGTCAGAACCGTTGGTCAGTGAAATAGGGGAAACTTTAATGAATAAACTGTACTAAATGGCTAAGTCAAAAATTCTGTAAAAATTTTAGTAAGAAGATATATGAGTTTGGTTTCAAGAAAAATTTATGGATCTAAATTTTGAGTTTCTTAACTCGAGTGAGAGTAAATTTAGTCAATATGACACGGATGGACAGTTTCGATTTTTATGCCCCAAATTAGTAGTGAAGTTTAGGGTTACGAAATTACCAAAATAACCTTGGAGGGTAAATATCGAAATACCCCTGGGTTGCGACATTACCGAATTACCCTTAGTGGGTAAAATTACCAATTTTTCCGAAATGCCCCTATGGGCCAATTTACCGAAATGCCTCTATGGCCGATTTGTTAAAATGCCTTAGTGGGCAGAATTATTATATTGCTTTAATGGGCCAATTCTTTAAGAGTATTCAATAGATTAATGGTTGTTATTTTTATGTGGATATTTTATGTTATTATGAATGTTGCATCTCTACATATTGCATGGGATGGGAAAATTGTATGAAGAGAAGTGTAGCCCGATGGCATTGCCATAAATTCTGATAATGGCTATGTGCCAAACTAAATATGGCTATGTGCCATCGTGATTATGGCTTTGTGCCAAACATATTAACCCAAGGCTGTGTGTCGATTATATTACCGTATATGCTATTCTGGTGGCTATGCCATAATCTGTATAGTGGCTATGCCACACATAACTATGATTTTGGTGGCTTGACCACGAAAATATTATAAATGACAGCTTGACTGCAAATTGGAGAGACTGGCGGGGTGGGTTGACTTGATCCCCACAGGAGAGATTGGCTGGTCAGGGGAGAGATTGGCTGGATTGGGTTGGGTTGCATTACATTATCTGTATTATCATGATTATAGGGCTAAGGCCCAGTTTGTATATATATAGGCTTCTGCCCAGTTGTTTCTGTAAGGGTTTTCTTACAAATTAATTACCGGTAAGGGGATTATACACTGAGTTCTTGTAACTCACCCCTTTTTCTCAATCCTTGTAGGTAATACTCAGTGATGTGGACTTGGGCCATGGATGACTCGGTGGAGGCCATACTTCCGAAATGGTGTTTCTGAACTTTAGATTTCTATTTCGTTTTTTATTACTTTACTATTTTGGGTTTTAAGTTGTAATAAGGCCTCCGAGATATTTTTATTTTTGCTTTATGTTTAGTTGTATTTACTATTTTACTTGAAATGTTTTAAATAGGATTTTCTAAAATCATAAATAACGGTTTTCTAAAATCGTTAACAAACGATTTTCATAAAAAATATGAACAAATAATTTAACTTGGATTTTTCCTACGAATTATCAACGCTGTTTTTCAAAAGTCACGGTTTTAAAGTTCAGTACCTCGATTTTTTATTCATCAATCAACCTCTCAAAAATAGTTGTATTTTATCAAAGATTTACATCCAAACTTGTTTTCTTAACCATAACAAAATAACTCTTATTTTAGTACAACTCACAAGGACTTTATACATTTTCTTCATGTGACATGTCAGATCCGGTCATAACGCATGGGCCGAGTTTGGGGTGTTACATAATCATTGACTTATCAATACTTTTTGTACCTAACACATAGTTCATATGCCAACTCAAACCACTAATTCATAATCAAAGCATTTCATATAGAATTCTTAAGCCACATATCACAACTCATATACTCATATCATTATAGCATTTATTAACAACAGAATATCTTGTATTCTTATTCATACCTTTATGAGTCTCAACTCATCATCAACACATTTTCACTCAAATATTTGAGTATTTACTTCTTTACTATCAGAATTAGCTCGGTTGGAATTCTTATCTGTGTCATCAAAATAATTTTCATCAGAGCAGGGAGATATCACACTAACGCAGGTTAAATATGGCATTATAGCTAGACACATGCGCTATGGTAGTCCTAGAACCGACTAAACCATAGCTATGATACTAATAAAATTTAACACCCCTAACCTGTAACCATCGCCGAAATAGGGTTAAGAGGCATTACCAAGCATATCCAAACCTTTATGATCATTTCACAACCATACAATGCACCATCATCATATCATAGCAAATCATATACATAGAGTCCCTTTTAAAGGTCTACGGGACCTTAAACAAGCATTGGAAAGGGGTCGGGATTAAACCGAGCACATAAAATTTTTTCTAAAAATTTAAACATTTTTCAAAGTTACAGAGGTCACACGCCCGTGTGGGCAGGCCATGTGCCTCACACGGCTTTAGACACACCCGTGTGTCTAAGCCATGGTAAAATAGAGTATACATACTGACTTGTCCACACGGCCACAAGACACGCCTGTGTGTCCAGCCTGTGTGGCTTCCTGACTTGGTTCGAATTGCAACCTTGAGAGACACGATCGAGACACACGCCCGTGTGCTCAACCGTGTGGGCAAGTATAGGCCATTTGGAAGGCCAATTTGCCACATCAAAACATGCTTATTTAACTCTTTCACAAATATAAAACATGTTTAATAATTTATCTAATCAATGTCATTTATCAATTCACATTCCATACTAAACTAACATATCATAAAGCCATGTTTACCGTATCATAAATTCCATATTCGAACCAACTAATATATCTATATATATAAATATCAAAACATATTACATATGATTTATAAGTCCAAGAGCCAAACCATAAAACCTTATAACCTAAATAACATCTACACATGAGACATTATCAAACATTACCACATAAATAAATATGGTCTTGTACTTTACTAGTACATGCGTAAATTAACATAATATCATTAACCATTTTATCAAAATAAAAGTTGACCCTTTTGAACACAAATGACAATTCAAACATACCTATTTCAGATGCAAATTATCATGTTTAAACCTCATATGTCTAACCATTCAAATAAATACTTATTTAGTCATCAATTTAATCTTAATCAGTCACAACATTTCCATCACTTGCATTCTAAGCTAAACACGCTATCTCATAACCTAATATCAAAACGACTATGTCACTTTTAGCTATTCAAATGTCCGTCAAACATGCTCAAAATTTAATCATCATTTTCCATCATGAACCGTAACTAAAAACCCAACCATTCAAGCATAATAAATGTGTATACTTTGCCATTTCAAGCCAAATGAACATAACCAATACTCAAACAAATATATATATTCATCGCTTTACCTTATTACCAAGCCAAATTATACCATTTTTCATACTTTCAAAATGAGCTAACTATAAAGCCGATTATACATCATACTTACCATATCTCATTGCCAATCATATAACCAACATTACAAACATATTTACCATGAAACATACTTCCAAATTAACTTAAGACATGACTGGATACACAACCATTAAAATCATAATCAAGCCATTTTCGCATGGCTATATATGAATATACAAATTTCAAAACCAAATGTATCAAAACTAGCCTATACATGCCACATAACCTAATCTCAAAACATTTATTTACCGAAACGAATACTGGATAGTGTGATGAGATCTCCCACGACTTCCAACCCGAGCAAGTCTTTGAAACTCTATAAACATAGGAAAAACACACGGAGTATGCTTTGAAATCTTAGTAAGCCATAAACAAATAAATCATTTCAATAATGTTTCTAATTCAATTAAACTAGGCCGAATTTAACAAATCTCAACCACACATACATTCATCATAATCGTAATTTCTTAAGACAATATTAGGTAACTTCACTTTAAGACCACATTAGGTAACTTCACTATGTTTAATTATGGATGGACATATAAACCATGTTTTCAAATTCATATATCAACCATTAGCTCATTCATAAGATTAAGCTTTCACAATTTCGTTACATACCAATTGAATCATGGTCATTTATTACAGTTTATTCATAAAAATATATCAATTTCTTTTTATACACTTCCAAGCCCGAATAACCATAACAAATCTCACATCAAAACCATGTTCTGTGTTTCATAATTCTCATGTCCGAAACATAGAACCATAATTTCATTTAACGAGCATATATAACACATCATTCATTATCATATATTTCACATATATCATCATTTTAATCATCCTCACATTTCATATCAAAATTTCATATTCAAATCATTTGTACCGTAATCATATATGGAAAAACACAATTACAATTCAACATTTCTTATATGATTCATTTGTTCATAGTTCACTTTCTAATATCTACATCACATTTTCACGTAAATTATAAAACAAATAATCATAATCATACTCACTTTCATTACTCAAATTCATATTCTTCACAACATACCTGATTCGGATACACATTCATATACTCATTTATTTCTTAAAATGTAACATCCCAAACCCAGCCCATGCGTTACGACTGAATCTGGTATGTCACAGGGTGAAGTAAAATCAAGTCTTAGTTAAATTTATGAAAAATCGGTGTTTTCGAAGATAACTTTTTCTATTATTACGTTGGCTTTTGAAAACAGGATGTTTGGTTTAATAAAACTCCAATTTAACTTAAACATTTAAGCTGTCGAAGCGACAAGTTTGTAATAAACAATAAATAATAAAATAAAACGAAATACAATCTTGAAGGGCCTTGTTACATAATGGAAATCCCAAATTTAAACGACTTAAAGAAATGCCGAAAAGTAAAGGAAAGAAAATGAAAACATGGGCTCCACGAGTCCGCCTCGGCTCCTGCATCCACGAGCTACTACTCACCTGAAAGGTTATGGAAAAAGGGGTGAGTCACCAAGACTAAGTGTGTAAAACCTCCCACATTAAATATACTGCAACTAACCCACAATCACACATTAGGCCTGAGCCCACATATCAGCAACAACATATGAATGCATTAAGCCCAACCCAAACCTAGTGTTTCCATCCCCTACACACCAACTTGTACCAACCAATCACACCGTAGGGATTTTTACAATCAACCCTCCATCCACTACACACCAACACGAATGTCTTGCTGCCAATTAAACACGATCACTAGGTGACCAAATAAACACGATCACTATGTGACCAAATATATATATATATACATCGTGGCAGAGCTACCGATCACAGTGTGACCAAAAGAAATAGTGTATGAACACATGTATATATATATATTGTGGCAAAGCCACCGATCACTACGTGACCAATAAAGCACTTCCCCTTCATATCAAGCCCATACCCATGATCTACATAAAAATCCTAACAATGCAACATGCTGCTCATATTATATCATCTTGTCGCACATACATTCGGCTATGCAAAGAAACGATACGATCACGTACCTGGCAATCCTAGCCTTACCCCTAAGGGTATCACGACTGTCTATACAGCCCACTTTTCGACTTTTTCAGCCCATACAAACGTTAGCACAGTAATATTATAGTGTGTGAAAGTTTACACACCTGATAACACGTAAGACGACACTCTCTATGTCAACGCTATCACTAGCCGAAACTACGACTATCTGCCTACTATTCTGCTCATTCGATGACCGCCCACAACCTGGTGGCCAATCTTGAACAGTAGACACCGAGTGGTTCTTGAACTTTGGGGCTGAGACTACAGATCCAACCCCTTCCTTTGTTTGCTAACATTCGAGTCCATGAATGATCTTGGTTAGAAGGTATTATAATGATTGCTTAAGGAAACATTAGGTTAAGGCACGAATAACAAAAAGAAATCGATTGAACACTTAAGGAGAATCGAAACCCTTCTTTGAAATTCTGAAAAAATAGTATGATTCAAAAGTTATCGATTTCTGTCTTAGAAACCTAGGCGACTAGATCTCCTTCAAATCCCGGGATGCCACCTAAAGAAAACACGAGATCAGTGAATAGAAACATCAAACTAATGATGGCTTTACAACCAACTTAGCCATTCGGCTATGGTCTCCAAAAACTGAAAACAATAAAGGGATAAGAGAACGCTCTTACCTTATCACAACAGATCCAAATGATACTTAGGAGATTTTGATTAGCCTAATAGTGGATAGGATTCGCAATGATTAGGAAAGAACTGGATGAGAAAGCCAAAAGAAAAATAAAGAGGCTTAGGCGCTTTTGGCTTTTCAAGATCAATCGGCTATGGTATGAAAGTGGAGAGGAAAGTAGAGTTAGGAGTTTTTCGGTTTACGTAAAAAAAGAGAAAAAGAATCCTTTGTTGTAGAAATTAGGAGGAAAAAAGAAGAAGAGAAAAAAAATCAAAAGCTATGCTCTAGGAAAAGATAAATTTCAGCACACTATTCATAAATGGGAATTTCGGCACACCCTTAGCCATTCAACCGATTTTCCCTAGCACACAGTCCCACATTCGGCTATCTCTTCCCCCTCTATCCTATCCCTTGTTTTTCTCCTATCCTCATCTTTCTATCTATAGACTCAATCCACACTTACTCTTTTAGAGTCCTAGCCGAAACCACCTCTCACTACTTAGTCATATAAAAAAAAAAACTCCTTTTTGCTAAGCATGGGATTTGAACCTGCTCCCTCCAAACATGCTTATGGCGTCACCTATCTGCCCCCTTAGTGGCGCCTCCTTGCCACTTTACCAATTGAGTTTTTGTGTTAACTTTTCCATTCAAGTACCCTTAAGGCCCACTTCACCTAGTTCTCCTTTTGTGACTAAAAACTGAATTTCTTCCAAGGCTCAGGCTTAACCCCAAGCCTTCCGTAAAGCTCTAAACATATCGAGCACACACACATAGCATGGCATACACACACAACATATCACCAATGCAGAGCCCCAACCGAGGATGTTACAGTTCTACCCCCTTAAAAGAATTTCGTCCCTGAAATTACCTAATCAAAAGAGGTGAGGGTATTATTGTCGTATAGCATCCTCTCGCTCCTAGGTAGCTTCCTCTGATCCGTGATTCTTCCATAGAACCTTAATCAAAGGTACCGATTTTATTTACAAAACTCTAACATCGCGCTCCAAGATCTGAACTGGTTCCTCCTCAAAAGATAAATTAGGCTTTACTTCAAGTTCCTCCAATGGTATCACATGAGATAGGTCTGAATGGTAACGTCGCAACATTGAAATATGGAATACATCATGAATATTTCTTAGCTTCAAGGTAGCTCAAGATGATAAGCAATCGGTCCTACACGCTTTAACACCCGATAAGGCCCGATAAACCTAAAGCTTAGCTTACCCTTTCGTCAAAACCTTAGAATTTTCTTCCACGATGATACTTTCAAGAAAACCCGATCACTTACTACAAATTCTATGTCTCTCCGCTTCAGGTCAGCATTGGACTTCTGCCTATCCGATGCTTCCTTCAACCTAGCCCAAATCAACCCAACCTTATTCTCTGTTTCCAGTACTAGTTCCGGACCCAAAATCTGTCATTCCCCCAACTCCATCCAACACGTAGGAGTATGACACTTTCGCCCGTACAATGCCTCATACGGTGCCATCTAAATACTAGACTGGTAGCTGTTATTATATGCGAATTCTGCCAATGGTAGAAAGTCTTCCTAGCTACCTTTGAAATAGATAATGCAACCCCTCAACATGTCTTCCAAAATCTGAATCACCCTTTCTGATTGTCCGTCTGCCTGTGGATGAAATGCCGTACTAAAGTCCAACTTTGTACCAACACTTGATGCAATGCCTTCCAAAACCTTGATGTAAACTTAGGATCTCTATCCGAGATAATCGACACAAGTAGTCCATGCAACCTTACAATCTTCGCTATATACAGCTTAGCCAACTTTTGTGAAGAATAATCGACTCGAACCGGTACAAAATGAGTAGACTTCGTCAAACAATCAACGGTTACCCATATCGAATCCTTCTTAGTAGGCGTAAGTGGTAGCCCACTAACAAAATCCATCGTGATTCTCTCCCATTTCCATTATGAAATCTTTACCGACTGTAATAACCCTAAAGGTAACTGATGCTCAGCCTTTACCTGCTGACATGTTAATCCGATTACACACACCTCTTTCAAAAACACAGAACCCCATCATCGTTCAGGTTATAGTCCCCCACTTCACCACGTTGCACTTGAGATAGTCGGGCACTCAAGTCATCATCCTGCAACTGCTTCTCTTTAACCTTATCTATCCACATCAGCTTCACCTGAAGTTCAGCTAATAAACTCCCATCCTCATACAGGTTTAGATGAGCAAACATTGCCCTCAGGTTTGAGATCACCCTCTGACTTAGCGCATCCGCCACCACGTTAGCCTTACCCGAATGGTATTCAATCGAACAATCGTAATCCTCTAGTAGTTCAATCCATCTTTTCTGCCTCAAGTTCAACTCCTCCTGGGTGAGGAGATATTTCAAGCTCTTATGATCTGTATAGATGACGGACTTCTCTCTATACAAATAATGTCTCCAAATCTTCAAAGTAAAAACCACCGCCGCCAATTCCAAATCATGCGTGAGATAATTTAGCTCATGTGGTCTTAACTGTCGAGACGCATAAGCAACCACTCTTCCTCCTTGCATCAGCACACATCCTAACCCAGTGTGTGAAGCATCACAATAAACCACGAACTCCTTTCTAGCCTCCGGTTGAATCAACACTGGAGCTTCCGTCAACACCTTCTTCAGCTTTTCAAAACTTTCCTGTTGCTTGCCACCCTATACAAAAAGTACTCCCTTCCTCAACAACTTGGTTAAAGGTGCCGTAATCAAGGAAAATCCTTCAATGAACCTCTCGTAATAACCAGCAAGACCCAAGAAACTCCGAATTTTTGTCACAAACCTGGGTGCTTTCCAATCCATGATAGCTTCAACCTTCCGAGGATCAACTCTGACCCCTTCAGCCAGCACAATGTGTCCTAGAAAAGTAACCTCCCTTAAACAAAATTTGAACTTATTGAATTTTGTGTACAATTGTTTTTCCCTCAAGATTTGTAATACCACTAGCAGATGCGAATCATGCTCCTCCTCCGACCTTGAATACACTAGGATATCATCTATAAATACCACCATGAACCGTCCAAATAGGGTTGAAACACCCAGTTTATCATATCCATAAACGTTGCTGGTGCGTTGGTCAACCCAAATGGCATTGCCAAGAATTCGTAATGGCCATAACGGGTCCTAAAAGTTGTTTTATGAATATCCGATTCCTTGACCTTAAGTTGATGGTATCCTGATATCAAATCTATCTTTGAGAACACTAACACCCCTTTCAGTCGATCGAACAAGTCATCTATCCCTGGCAACAGATACTTGTTCTTGATAGTCATCTTGTTCAGTTGACGGTAGTCAATGCACATACGCATTGATCCATCCTTCTTCTTGATAAAAAGCACCAGTGCTCCCCAAGGTGATACACTTGGTCGAATGAAACCCCGATCCAACAATTCCTGAATCTGGGCTTTTAGTTCCACTAATTCTTTCGACGCCATCCTATATGGTGCAATAGATACTGGTGCTGTTCTCGAAAGAAGATTGATTCCAAATTCTACCTCGCGATGCGGATGTAGTCTGGGAAGTTTTCTGGGAAAACGTCAGAAAACTCCCTCACTGTTCTAACATTCCCCACCATTGAACCTTGGACCTCCAAAGCACAAACAAAGGCTACGAACGCCCTACATCTTTTTCTCATCATTCTTTCAGCCTTTAAAGTAGATACCACGTTAGACAATTAGTTCCTCCTTTCACCTATTACCACTACCTCATCCTCTCGACTAGTCTTTAGTACCAAATGCTTAGCTGCACAGTCTAGATTCGCTCGATATTTCACTAACCAGTCTATACCTAAGATTAGGTTAAACTCTCCAAAAGGCGCTCCATTAAGTCCTTGGAAAAACTACCCTTGCACTTCTAGAGGTACATCCCTATACAAATTGCTCACCACTACAGATTAACTTAGTGGGCTAATTATACCATCTTCCTAGAACAATCTCAAAGTTCATACTTAAAGTTCCGAGACTATACTAGCAACATAAGAGTGTGTTGACCCAATATCAATTAATGCGTAAAAGGCAAACCAAAAATCAAGAACGCATTCTGCTATGACATCCGTGCATCCCCTCATCATGATGCCTAGCCGCATAGACCAACCCTCGGCTGCCTTGCATCTGTTTCCTACACCTCGCCTTGTGTTCCACTACCACCATAACCATTACCTCCTCGGTCTGGTCCACGACCTCTCATGGCTAGGACCTCCTCTACTAGACTGAGCGTTAGTCTGTTCTACCAGCTCTATGCCACCCCGATCCTATGGAAAATCCCTAACTAGATGATCTGTAGACCCACACCTAAAACATTTCCTTTCACCTACCCAACATTTACCTAAATGAAACTTATTACACCGGCCACACCTCTGAGGTTGACCATTACCCCCAGATCTCACACCCTGTCTCAGGCCATCCACCTTAGGTCTCTTTTAGAAACGCTCCGTTGACCTAGACGATCCAACATTTCTCTTACTTTCACTCCTATCTCTATCCCAATTTAGTTTTTCTGTTCGCTTTACCTCCTCAGCTATATTAGCTTTCTCCACAAGCACAGCAAATTCCCTCTCCCGCTGTGGAGCTATCAAAACACGTAGATCATCCTTCAGGTCATCTCAAATCAAACACATCGTTCATGTTCTGTGGCCACTATCCCTCGGGCATAACGACTCAAACGTAGGAATTTCGCTTCATATGCAGCTACCGATTTACTTCCCTGTATCAGATTCAGAAATTCCCTATGCTGCGCATCCACATAACTTGATTCGATATACTTGCTCTGGAATGCCGTCTTGAAAAACTCCCAAGTAATACGGTCAGCCACCGCACCATCCCTGACCGTAAGCCACCATTGGTACGCTTCATCCTGAAGAAGAGACACCACTCCTTTCAGCTTCTCTTCTTCCGTGAAGTCGAGATCATCCATAATCTGCTCCACGGCTTCTATCCAATACTCAGCTGTACTAGGAGCTACGCTGGAAGTTCCCCTAAACATTTTCACTCAATTAGCCCTAAGTCACTTTGGCATAGATTTCTGAGCTCCTGTACCCATGCCAGCTCCCGCAACTCTCTCCAACACTCGGAGCATCGCCTGAGACACTACATCATCTCCGCCCATTTGGTCCTGACACTCAGCCTCCACAGCTGGTGGCACTGGTACCTCATTCCCTGACTCGTGACTAGACCCTACCGATTCTGATACAACAATCTTACCTCTACCTCGGCCATGCACACCACGTCCCCTAGTGCTTATATCTAGCGTTTACGATTTATCTGATTAAAAATTTTTATGAATTAATACTTTTTCCATCGATTAATAACGTAATCTTATGGGAAGTAGTTTAAATAGTAGTTCTTCAATTCAAACTCGCCTCAAGTCTCAGATTCTTAGTTCTAGAAATATCATACATTCCACATCCGTATACATTACAAAAAGAGCATCACATAACAGCATCAAACACAAAAGTGACATCCATAACCTCTCTTTCGTCACACCGGGGTATTTTCTTCATTTCACTACCTAGGGGTATTATCGCAATTCTACCCTACAAGGGTATTTTGGTAATTTCGCAAAATAAAGTATCTTGGTGATTTTAAAAAATAGGGGTATTTTGGTAATTTTGTAAATCAAGTGTATTTCAATAATTTTGCAAACCAGGGGTATTTCGGTACTTTCTCTCAAACATAGGGTATTTTGGGTAATTTTACAAAACTAGGGATATATAAGTAAGTTTACAAAAATAGGGTATTGATCCCTTTTGGGTTTTAGTTATGAAATTTGGCCCATTAACGAGTCCTCTCGGCTAAAGTGAACAAACACTACGTACCAGGTAGGATTCTAGTAAAGAGGAGGTGGACCACTAGGGCCACTTAAATACCAGGCTCTCCCTAGATCCAATCCTAGACATGCGTATGCCTGTTGCCACACTCCAACCGAACGACTTACTCATGGACATGTTTCATTAGAAGAATTCAGTTTTATGGATTTTAAGAGTTGTGTAACTAGGCCTAAGGTCCATAAACCCTAGCAAACTCGCCTATGTCCCCATAAAGCCCATTAAATCCAATCATGCATACCACAGCAAAGGTTAGAATACTTACTGGTGGATCAAAGCCACGGACTCAAGGCCATATCTCAACATTTTTCTAAAACTCACTTCAAACCATAAAATACCACTGGACCCAATTCACAGCCCGAGTTTTGAACTGGGCTCTGATACTAAGAATGTAACACCCCAAATGAGGTCCAAGCATTAAGACTGAATCTCGTATGTCACAGGGTGAAGTAAAACCAAGTTTTAGTTAAATTTATGAAAAACCCACATTTTGGAAGATAAATTTTTCTATTATTGCGTCGGCTTTTGAAAATAGGATGTTTGGTTTAATAAAACTCCAATTTAACTTAAACATTTAAGTTGTTGAAGTGACAAGTTCGTTATAAGTAGTAAATAATAAAATAAAATGAAATACAATCTTGAAGGGCCTTATTACATAATGGAAATCCCAAACTTGAACAACTTAAAGAAATTCCGAAAAGTAAAGAAAAGAAAACGAAAACATGGCCTCCATTTAGCTTCGGCTCCTCAGATCCACGAGCTCTCGCTCACCTAAAAGGTTATGGAAAAAGGGGAGAGTCACAAGACCGAGTGTGTAAAACCTCCACATTAAATATACTGCAACTAACCCACTATCACACATTGGGCTTGAGCCCACATATCAGCAACAACATATAAATGTATTAAGCCCAACCCAAACCTAGTGTTTCTATCCCCTACACACCAACCCGTACCAACCAATCACACCGTGGGGATTTCTACAATCAACCCCCCATCCGCTACACACCATCACGACAGTCTTGCTGCCAATTAAACACGATCACTAGGTGACTAAATAAGATCACTATGTGACCAAATATATATATATATACATCGTGGCAGAGCGATCGGTCACAGTGTGACCAAAAGAAATAGTGTATGAACACATGTATATATATATATATATATATCGTGGCAAAGCCACCGATCATTACGTGACCAATTAAGCACTTCCCCTTCATATCAAGCCCATACCCATGATCTACATACAAATCCTAACAATGCAACATGCTACTCATATTATATCATATTGTCACACATACATTCGGCTATGCAAAGAAATGATACGATCACGTACTGCAATCCTAGCCTTACCCCTAAGGTTATCACGACTGTCTATATAGCCCACTTTTCGGCTTTTTCAGCCCATACAAACATTAGCACAGTTATATTATAGTGTGTGAAAGTTTACACACCTGATAACACATAAGATGACACTCTCTATGTCTACACTATCACTAGCCGAAACTACGACTATTTGCCTACTATTCTACTCAGGAGCTGACCCACAACCCGGTGGCCAATCTCAAATAGCAGACACCGCGCATTTCTTGAACTTTGGGGCTGGGACTACAGATCCAACCCCTTCCTTTGATTTGCTGACATTCGAGTCCATGAATGATCTTGGTCAGAAGGTACTATAGCGATTGCTTAACGAAACATTAGGTTAAGGCACGAATAATAAAAGAAACCGATTGACACTTAAGGAGAATCAAAACCCTTACCTTAAAATCCCAAAAAATAGTATGATTCAAAGTTGCCGATTGCATCTTAGAAACCTAGGCGACTAGATCTCCTTCAAATCCAAATGTCACCAAAAAAAGCGAGATCGGTGAATAGAAACATCAAACTAATGATGGCCTTATAACCAACTTAGCCATTCGCTATGGTCTTCAAAAATCGAAAACAACAAAGGATAAGAGAACGCCTTACCTTATCACAGCAGATCCGAATGATACTTAGGAGATTTCAGATTAGCCTAATAGTGGACGAGGATTCGACAATGATTAGGAAAGAAGCTGGGTGAGAATGTCAAAAGAAAAATAAGGCTTAGGCGTTTCGACTTTTCAAGATCAATGGGCTATTGTATAAAAGTGGAGAGGAAAGTAGAGTTAGGAGTTTTTTGGTTTATGTAAAATGTAAGAAGAATCCTTTATTGTCGAAATTAGGAGGAGAAAAGAAGAAGAGAAAAAAAATAAAAGCTATGCTCTAGGAAAAGATTAAATTCGACACACTATTCATAAATGGGAATTTTGACACACCCTTAGCCATTCAACCGATTTTCCCTTGCACACAGTCCCACATTCGGCCATCTCTTCCCCCTCTATCCTATCCCTTGTTTTTCTTCTATCCTCATCTTTCTATCTATAGGCTCAATCCACAGTTACTCCTTTAGAGTCCCAGTCAAAACCACCTCTCATTCCTTAGTCACATAAAAAAAAACTCCTTTTTGTGAAGCATGGGATTCGAACCTGCTCCCTCCAAACATGCTTGTGGCGTCACCTATATGTTCCCTTAGTGGCGCCTCCTTGCCACTTTACCAACTGAATTTTTGTGTTAACTTTCCCATTCAAGTACCCTTAAGGTCCACTTCACCTAGTTCTCCCTTTTTGTGACTAAAAAAAGAATTTCTTCCAAGGCTCAGGCTTAAATTTTATTAGTTAGTGAATAAATTGTCCATTAGGACTAAATTGCAAAGATTAGAAAATATGATATTCTAGAAGGTTTAAGTATGAAATAACATCATAATAATTATTAGATGTCCTTATTTAGCAATTAGACCATTATATGAAAGATGGACAAAATAGACATGGGAAGGAAAAATCTCAAGAAAGGATCATTAAGAGCATTTTTGTCATTTGGTAAATAAAAAATTAAAAAGGGAAAAAGAAGTCAAAATTGTGTCCACCTTCTCCAAGCGTGGCGAAAATCACAAGAGCACCATAGCTAAGGTTTCTTCGACTTTCAAGCTTGATAGTAAGTGCATCCTAGCCCCGTTTTTAATGTTTTTCGTATCTTTGAGACCCTCGTAGCTAATTATAGCTATTTATAGCTATATTTTGAGCTAGGGTTTATGTTCAAAAATTTACCCATGTATGACATGCATGTATTTTGATGTTTTATGGAAGAATATGAAAGGTTGATGTAGGATAAACATCCTTTTCAAAGTGATTTTCATGAGAAATGCATGAAAGAACTAAATTGTAAAAGTTATGAAAATGATCATATATGGGTGAAATAGTAAAAATTAAAAGTTTCTATAGTTGAGAATATGATTAAGCTAAGCTTGAAATGTAAGAAAGTTGAATAAAATTTATTTTACGAGCCTAGGGGCAAAAGTATAATTATGTAAAAAGTTAGGTAAAATTATAATTTTTCCAAAATATGAATTATGAGTCGATTTAGTCAATGCGTGTATTTAACAAGTGAAATTATTATTATAGATCAAGAAACACGAAACCCAGATCGAAATTGAGGCAACAACAAAATCGAGGACTAAATCGAGCATCGATACACATTTTGAGAATCAAGGAAAGTTTGTATGAATTTAAAGTTCATAATGTTTCGATAATTGAAACTACTTAATATTATGACAATGTATGTTATTGCTGTGAAATTCGAGTGATGAAGCCTCGATGAGGAAATGGTGAAAATAAGCTAAGTGAAATCCCGGATAAAGATTCAAAATAATGAGGATACTCATGTTATAGAATTGAATACAGAAGGTTCCGTGTAAGACCATGTTTGGGATATGGCCTCGACACCAAAGGACAATTTCGTATAAGACCATGTCTGGGACATGGCATCGACATCTATGTATGATCTTGTATAAGACCATGTCTAGGACATGGCATCGACATCGAGCTATAAGATCCCGTGAAAGACCAAATTCGTGATATGGCATCGACATCAAATGATGATCACATGTAAGACCATATCTAGGATATGGCGTTGGCATCGAGATTTATGCGTGATGAGTTTTAATATCTTACGATAATCTGATTGATTCATGGGCAAAAGAGCTAAGTGTGTAAAATGGTATAGAGCCAAAACTATTTCCGGATGACCTTGAGTTTCAATCATGTTATGAATAATGAAGATTCGAGTTTTTTCTCATGATAGTATATATGCTAAGTTATGTAATAAGTGATACAGGTACAATGAGAAAATACAAGTTATAAACCCATAATGTGGCATGAGGTCGGTAAGAATAAGTATGAGTAAGCATAGATGAGTCTACTTAAGCTTTTGAGACTTATGTTGTTATTGTTTAAATAGATGGATGAATTTAATGTGACCAATTATGTTGTTTTAGAATTTCATGCAAACTTACTAAGCTATATGCTTACCCCTCTATTTTCCCTTTTTCCTTGTAGTTTCGTAAAGTTAGCTTAGGGATCATTGAACGTTAGAGTTTTAGGGATCATTGAACGTTGGAGTTCGGATCACACTATCAACTGTTCTTTCGATATAGTAAAGTTAATTCATTTTGAGTAAGGCATGTATAGGAACTTAATCATTTTGTGTCATGTTATATTTGAAGGCCAAAGGGTTGGCTATTAATGTTCTACACTCATTTTGTAAATGGCCATGGTGAGTTGGCAAATATTGTCATGTTTATGTTATAAAGTTGATGAATTTGATGAATTGAATGTTCATGCAAGTAATTGAGTAAAGTATAAGTGGAATGAACAATAATTTAAGGATTCTTAGTAGTTTAATATTGCCATGTTATGTGCTATTTGAGATGAAATAAATGAGTGTATGTTTCATGGTGGCAAAAAGGCTTGGAAAATAGCTTCTAAATGCCCACATGGGTAGACACACGGTCAGCCCCATGGGTGTGTTAATAGGCCGTGTGTCCCCTACATTTTAATTGAGAGAGTTCGTATCGATACACAAGCCTGCACACTGGTGTTTGCCTAGGCCGTGTGCTTCTTAAGGGGTTGCTGAAGTCATAAATAGAATACCTCTAGTTTTCACACACGAGTGAGGACACGGGTGTGTCTAGGCCGTGTGAAGGACACAGGTCATTGACGCGGGCTTGTGTCTAGCTGTGTGAAAGCCCTTGTTGGCTCGAAATAAAAATAAATTCTACACGGACTAGGGACATGGGCGTGTGAGACTACACGGCCTGCCCACACGGGCGTGTGACCCCTGTTTAGGCAAAAATTTTCAAGGAGAGTAAAAGTTTTTAGTTGAAATTAGAAACCTTCCGGATGTGTATTAGGCCTCGTAGGCCTATGATATGTAGGTATTGAATAAGAAAGAAAAGTTTTAAGTTGGAATGAAATTTTATAGCCCAATATTACATGTTCAAGCAAGGTTAAGCATGGTAATGCCTCGTATCCGGTTCCCCGTCGGACACGGGTAAGGGGTGTTACATTTAGTGGTATTAGAGCTATGGTTAAGTCGGTTCTTGGACTAACATAGTGGAAGTATGAGTCTAGTTGTAACACCCCAAACTCGGCCTAGTAGTTTGGCTCGAATCTAGAGTGTCACATTGAAGTGATTTTCGAAATCATGTTTTCATTTAAAACCCTTCTTGTTTAAAAGCTTAAGTAAAATCCCAGTTACGTTAGTTTTTCTTAAAATGTGGTACATTGAAAAATTATTAACTTTATTCCCAAAATATCCTTTTAACTATGGAAGCTAATTTTAAGAGTAATCGATTTACGCAAAAGATTAAGTCACGAAACCATTTCGAAAATGTTGCGAAAACGTAGTGCCGTTTTAAAAATAGTTAACATTTTGGAAAACCATGATTTACTTCTAACGGATATAATTCAAACATAAATAAAAACCGAAAGTTAAAATCCAGAAACTTAAAGAGGCCTTATTACAACCCCAAATCAAAATACTTGAATGTAAGCAATCAAAAAGGAAAACATAAGCAGTGTGTGGCCTTCTCTGAGTCCCTCGCAGCACCAATCCGTCTAGGGCTGGAGATTACCCGTCTGGTTAAAAATGGGGTGAGTTTACGAAAACTTATTGTAAATCCCCTCCTAACAAAACAGTTAGTAAAACAAACATAATTTAGAGTTAGTCTGGGCCGAAGCCCAACACAGTAATAGAATAACATATGTGGGTCTAAGCCGAGTACAATTTCACTCGGGTCTCGACCCTTATCAAAATCAATTGGGCCTAGCCCATTCTCCATATCAATAACAGTTGGGCCTAGCCCATATCAGAATCAATTCCATATGCATAATGTGTGACGCATGCTAACCCATCCCATCCAACCCTGCACTTGCCTCCATCCAACCCTGCACTACCTACGGGGAATAAATCACCCATGCCATCCCTACACTTTCAATGTTAGCACCAGTTGCGAAACTAACTGAAATCCCAGCATAGCTGCTAGTATTTATGTGGCTTTAAGCCTTCAGTGACGGTCTCATAATTGGCACATAGCCATCGCTAACTGTAATAAGATCGACACATAGCCATTAGCTACGGTAATATAATTAGCACACAGCCACGGGTAATTATGATCGACACAGAGTCATCAATGTATATATATTAGGCACATAGCCACGGGTAAATACGATTGGTGCAAAGACATAATCAAGATGGCACAGAGCCATATTTAGGTTGGCACAGAGCCATATTTATGTTGGCATAGAGCCATAATCAGATTACGCGGCTGTAAGCCATCCGTCGATCCACAGTCGTCATGTGACTTGTGCGACCTCAACAGATCAATACTGGATCCACAGTCATCATGCGACCTGTTCGACCCTATCAGAACAATACTGGATCCACAATCGTCATGCGACTCGTGTGACCCTATCAGAACTTCGTCCGTATCAATGTCCCAACCCCATGTAATATGTCGTGTATGTCATGCTCAATCATTACACGTGTATACAAAATGGCCATGCTCAGTAACAAACATTTAGACATGTAATAAAAGTATATCAGTCATACAACTGCAGTCAAATTAGTCAACTCATAGTCTAAGTCCGTCATTTAACCACAAGGGAAAAATAGTCATTTTACCCTATAAGGGCATTTCAGTAATTCTACCTTATAGGGGTATTTCGGTAATTCTACCCTATAGGGGTATTTCGAAAACTTTGCAAATAGGGGTATTTCGATAATTTTGCAAATTGGGGGTATTTTGGTAATTTAGCAAATCAAGGGTATTTCGATAATTTTGCAAATTGAGGGTATTTCGATAATTTCAAAAACCAGAAGTATTTCAGTAATTTCACAAATCGGGGGTATTTCGAGAATTTTGCAAATCGAGGGTGTTTCGATAATTTCACAAATTAAGGGTATTTCTATAATTTTACAAATCGGGGGTATTTCGGTAGTTTTACAAATCGAGGTATTTCAGTAATTTTGTAAACGAAGGTATTCTAAATAGAGATAATGATACAAATGGGCCTAGGGCCAATTTTTTGCCCAAATGGGCCCATACGCTCGTGTGGCCCACTAAGGCCTAATCTAGCCATAAATATGAGATTCACATAGTCCAGTCCAATATTGACTACACAATCATACAACTTATCCAATTTGGCCCACGGGCCCATTGGCCCGACATGGCCCCTTTCAGCCCATCGTGGCCCAAACAGCCTAAACCCACAAGAACACTCATGATGGCCTCAACTATCGCGTTGAAGCTCCCACACGTGCGCTCGCACACTTGTGTGGCTACCATTTTCGTGTGACCTGCATTTTGGCATTTGCCACTCTACAGCTAGAGTAATGCGAAATACACACCTGATAGGAATCTGGAGTTAATCTGCGCGAACACTCCTATGCCTAAACGCCAACCAAGGTATGCTTACTCTCATCATAGATCACTCTATTTAAAGCCAGCTTCTCGCCTACTCTCATGCTAGCTTCCTAATGTGGGATCCCTCCATCAATCCTCCAAAATCGTCCCAAATTAGCAAAATAGTCACATTTCGCATGCAAGGGGTTTCGAACTCAGGCTCCCCTGTAACCTAATCCATGCGTTGCTAGCCACTTTACCAACTAGGTCATTGTGTAACAAGACAAGCACAACTAAATATAAGCATATGGGCCAAAGTCTAAGTTCATTTAAAAGGAAATCAAAATGAATCGCAAGCGCTAAGACTTGAACCCATAGTCCCTTGCAAGCTTAATGATGCCTTGCCACTAGACCACTCACTTCCTTGTGTCACATTTTATCCTGAAATATTTTTAAAGCATTCCTACCGATATCCAGGTTCATTCAAGAAAAACCAATAATTCTGCACACTCTATGACTTGAACCTCAGACCACATGCATACTCCTAACGCCACTTGCCACTACAACACAAGCTCCTCTTGTGTTATAATTTATCCAAAAAAAATATTATTAAAACCTACCCTCTAACATTAAGGCTCCTTTATGAGAAAACATAAATTTTTGCTAAAGCCCAGGTTTGACCCCAAGACTTCCCAGACATCCCCAACCACTCCAAACTTAGCTAACCATCAAAGCAAACAACCAATTGTATTATTCACTTGCACAACTAAATTCCAATTCCTCCGATATGCGAAGCCCATTTCTTTTAGGCCCAAAAATTTGGGCGATACAATTCTACCCCCTTAAAGAAATTTTATCCTCGAAATTTCCAACTATCTAACAATCGTTTAACACAGACTACCCTACTACACTGCCGATGCGCACTCTCATCCCAATAACACTAATACACTTTTAACTTAATCTTGAAACCTTTTACACACAATCAAACATCTAACCACAGAAACAAACAGATATTTATCTCACTTGCACACAATTTCTATATTCAAACGTCACATCAAAACAAAACACACCTGACTTAAAAGGGATTGTGTAATCCCGAACCTGACGCTCCTTAAACCTGTATCGAAGACACGCTCCTGACTTCCTCCAGTATTCACCCAAATGATGCCTTTTGTAATGCTCGCAGGCTGGAAAGTTTGGATGCGTCTTAACGCATTTCACAGAATGAGGCTCCTGCTTCAGAGGACTTTGATTGCTTTTCATACTGTACTCCAAGCACCTAGCTTGAAGTGTTTCACCATACGCCTTAACTCTTGCATCAAACACTTCTTCCAGCACTTCCTTTACCAACCGGGTCAGTGCCTCTGTACCAAGCTCCGGGTTATCGCTACCCGAAGTTGGAAGACTTACCTCGACCACCGTCTCCTAAACCATCTTATGTTCCAGAGAGACGGGCAACTCTTCACGACCTTGCTTGCCTTCGGAATCCATCACAGTACTGTTGCTAGCTAAAAAAAATAATTTGATTTCTAGAGCATACACGAATACATACAAAATCTATTTTTAAATATTGTCTAACAGAAAACTTACGGATTCGGCACCAGAGACTCAGTGAACCACGCTTCCAGAAAAAACAGTCAATACAACATTTCAAAAACTTCAACTCTTTTCAAACCTTTTTGAAATAATTTTTTTGGAAAATCAATTTTAAAGACCCAATCCACAGCTAAGTTTTGCAACCTGGCTCTAATACCACTAAATATAACACCCCAAACTCGACCTAGTAGTTAGACTCAAATCTGGCGTGTCACATTGAAGTGTTTTTCGAAATCATGTTTTCATTTAAAACCCTTCTTATTTAAAAGCTTAAGTAAAATCCCAGTTACATTAGTTTTTCTTAAAAAAACATGGTACATTGAAAAATTATTAACTTTATTCCCAAAATATCCTTTTAATTGTGGAAGCTAATTTTGAGAATTGATTTACGCAAAATATTAATACGTGAAACCATTTCAAAAATGTTGCAAAAACGTACTGTCTTTTTAAAAACAGTTAACATTTTGGAAAATCGTGATTTACTTCTAACGGATATAATTCAAACATAAATAAAAACCCAAAGTTAAAATCTAGAAACTTAAAGATGCCTTATTACAATCCCAAATCCAAATACTCGAATGTAAGTAATCAAAACAGAAAACATAAGTAGAGTGTGGCCTTCTCTGAGTCCCTCACAGCACCGATCCGTCTAGTGTTGGGGATTACCTGCACAGTTAAAAATGGGGTGAGTTTATGAAAACTGTGTGTAATCCCCTCCTAACAAAATAGTTAGTAAAATAGACAGAATTCAGAGTCAGTCTGGGTCGGAGCCCAATACAGTAACAGAACAACGTGGTAGGCCTAAGCCTAGTACAATTTCACTCGAGTCTCGGCCCTTATCAGAATCAATTGGGCCTAGCCCATTATCCATGTCAATAAGAGTTGGGCCTAGCCCATATCAGAATCAATTCCATATGCATAATGTGTGATGCATGCTAACCCATCCCATCAACCCTACACTTGCCTCCGTCCAACCCTGCACTATCTACGGGGAATCAATCACCCATGCCATCCCTACACTTTCCATGTTAGCACCGCATTTGACACTAACCAAAATCCCAGCATAGCTGCTAGTATTTATTCGACTTCAAGCCTTCATTAACGGTTTCATAATTGGCATATAGCCATACATAATAAGATCGACACATAGTCATCAGCTACGGTAATATAATTGGCACACAGCCATGGGTAATAATGATCGACATAGAGTTATCAATGTATATATGTTATGCACATAGCCACGGGTAAATACAATTGGCACAAATCCATAATCAAGATGGCACAGAGCCATTTTTAGGTTGGAATAGAGCCATATTTAGGTTGGCATAGAGCCATAATTAGATTACACGGCGGTAAGCCATCAATTGGTCCACAGTCGTCATGCGACCTGTGTGACCTCAACAGATCAATATTGGATCCATAGTCGTCATACGACCCGTGCGACTCTATCAGATCAATCCTGGATCCACAGTCGTCATGCGACCCGTGCGACCTTATCAGAACTTCCTCCGTATCAATGTCCGAACCCCATGCAATATGTCGTGTATGTCATGCTCAATCATTACACGTGTATACAAAATGGCCATGCTTAGTAATAAACATTTAGACATGTAATAAAAGCATATCAGTCATACAACCACAGTCAAATTAGTCAACTCATAGTCTACGCCAGTCATTTACCTATAGGGGCAAAATAGTCATTTTAACTTATAAGGGTATTTCGGTAATCCTACCCTTCATGGGTATTTTTGTAATTCTACCCTATAGGGGTATTTCAAAAACTTTACAAATAGGGGTATTTCAATAATTTTACAAAACGAGAGTATTTTGGTAATTTTACAAACTGGGGGGTGTTTCGGTAATTTCACAAACTAGGGGTATTTCAATAATTTTGCAAACCAAGGGGATTTTGATAATTTCGCAAGCAAGGAGTATTTCAGTAATTTTTCAAACTGGGGTATTTCGGTAATTTTAGAAATTGAGGGTGTTTTGGTAATTTAGCAAATCGAGGGTATTTTGGTAATTTTACAAATCAGGGGTATTTTGGTAGTTTTACAAATTGAGGTATTTCAGTAATTTTGTAAACCAAGGTATTCTAAATAGAGATAATGATACAAATGGTCTTAGGGCCCATTCTCAGGCCAAATTAGCCCACACGTTCGTGTGGCCCACTTAGCCCAAATTTACTCACAAATATGAGATTAACATAGTCCAGTCCAATATTTACTACACAATCATACGACTTATTCGATTGGGCCCACAGGCCCTTTGGCCCCACATGGCCCCTTTCGGCCCATCGTGGCCTAAACAACCTAAACCCACAAGAACACTCATGATGGTCTCAACTATCGCGTTAAAGCACCCACACGTGCGCTTACACGCTTGTGTGGCTACCATTGCCATGTGACCGGTATTTTGGCATTTGCCGCTCTACCGCTAGAGTAGTGAGAAATACACACCTGATAGGAATCTGGAGTTAATCTACACTCCGAACACTCCTACGCCCAAACGCCAACCAATGTATGCTTACTCTCCTCATAGATCGCTCTATTTAAAGCCAACTTCTTGCCTACTCTCATGCTAGCTTCCTAATGTGGGATCCCTCCATTAATCCTCCAAAACCATCCCAAATTAGCAAAATAGTCACCTTTCGCATGCAAAGGGTTTCGAACTCAGGCTCTCCTATAACCTAATCCATGCCGCTAGCCACCTTGCCAACTAGCTTATTATGTAACAAGACAAGCATAGCTAAATATAAGCCTATGTGCCACACTCTAAGTTCATTTAGAAGTAAATCAAAATGAATTGCAAGCGTCAAGACTTGAACCCATGCTCCCTTACAACCTTAATTACTCCTTGCCATTAGACCACTCACTTCCTTGTGTCACATTTGATCTTGAAATATTTATAAAGCCTTCCTGCCAATATCAAGGTTCATTCAAGAAAAACCAAAAATTCTGAACATGCTATGACTGGAACCTTAGACCACATGCATACTCCTAACGCCACTTGCCACTACAACACAAGCTCCTCTTGTGTTATAATTTATCCAAAAAAATATTCTTAAAACCTACCCTCTAACATCAAGGCTCCTTTAAGAGAAAACATAAATTTTTGCTAAAGCCTAGGTTTGACCCCAAGACTTCCTAGACATCCCCAACCACTCCAAACTCAGCTAACCATCAAAGTAAACAACCAATTGTGTTATTCACTTGCATAACTAAATTCCAATTCCTCCGGTACGTGAAGCCCATTTCTTCTAGGCACAAAAATTTAGGGCATTACACTAGTTATACATGGCTTACGTAAGAGTACTTATGCAATGATGGTGTGATAACTCCTGACAATTTGAATTTTGTTTTTATATAGTCAATGGATCCTGATCCTAATCGAGCTCTAGCCAATGATGCTGCAAGTAATGCGCCAGCTCTAGCGTAAGGGACCACACTAGTAGAGAGTAGACCCAAACTTTGGGTCAGGGAGAAGAGACCCGAGAAGCCTTTCTCCATATGACGAGCAATTGGTACACCGAGTACATTCGAGCAAATCCTAATGCTCAACCCCCTCCACCCCCGTATATTCCTCAACCTACCCATGTAGCTCTCCAAGTGGTAGAAGTAGTGAGAAGAGAAAAGCCTCCGGTTGATAGAATCTGAAAATAAGGAGCCGAGGAGTTTCGGGCTAGTAAATATGATGATCTAGAAAGAGCCAAATTTTGGCTTGAAAATACCATCAGGGTATTTGACGAGTTATCGTGCACACCTGAAGAGTGCATGAAATGTGTAGTCTCCCTTCTGAGTGATTCCGCTTATCAGTGGTGGAATACCCTTGTGTCGGTTGTACCAAGGGATAAGATTACATGGGATTTTTTCCAAGAAGAATTCCGAAAGAAATACATAAGCCAAAGATTCATTGATCAGAAGAGAAAGGAATTCTTTGAACTGAAACACAGTATGATGACGATGACTGAATATGAGCGCGAGTTTGTAAAGCTCAACAAGTACGCTCGGGAGTGTGTGTCCTTTGAAGCCATCATGTGTAAGAGGTTTGAGGACGGATTAAATAAAGATATCAAATTGTTTGTTGGTGTCCTCGAGTTGAAGGAATTTATTGTGTTAGTGGACTGGGCGTGTAAGGCCGATGAATTAGTGAAAGAGAAAAGAAAGAGACAATTGAGTAAGTCATTTCAGTCCTCGTCTAAGAAGTCTAGAGATTTTCCTACATGATCATCTAATTTAGTCGGGTTTTCAAACAAAAGTAAGAGCAAGCATTACTCAGGGTCTAAAGCCCAGACCACATCAGTTGCTAGTGTTGGCAACGCCCAACCGAGTAGACCGGAGTGCCCATAGTGTGGCAAGCATCATACCGGTGAATGTCGAGCAAATGAAAAGGCCTGTTTCAGGTGTAGGTCTCTAGATCATTTTATTAGAAATTGCCTTGAGGTGGATGAGAAAGAGAAGCCTCAAGATGCAAAATCGGGAGGCACTACTAGAGGAAGACCATAGAGAAACCCGAGAAGTAGAGCAAGTAGAAAGAATGTACCGAGTGTAACACCCCACACCCAAGACCGGTACAAGGTCTGGATACGAGACATTCCTATGCATGAACTCACTGAAACATGTACTTACAGGATATAAAATTTTATTTTGACTTAAAAACTTCCCTTTCTTAGTCAACACATATAACAAGGGCCTACGAGGCCTTTAACTCATGTCAGAAAACTTTCAGAATTAAACCAAATAACTCATTTTTTTGAAGCAAGGTTCACACGCCGTGTGACTTGGAACACACCCGTGTACCTTTAAGCACTCCCATGTCTTCCAACCGTGGGAAGTTACTGACTAATTTCACACGGCCATGACACGCTGTGGGCTTAGACCGTGTGATAACCCTTGATATATTGACTAAATTAACACAGTCTAGGCACACGCCCATGTCCAAACGGTGTGTATTACACGGCATACACACAAGGCCGTGGGATTTGCCTGTGACCTATTCTGAATAATAATACTAACGTGCAAGGTTAACACGGCCTTGACACATGCTTGTGTGTCCAACCGTTCTGGCACTTAGGGGCTATTTACCAAGCCGTTTGCCACCCTGAAATCAGGATCAATCCAATACATTTTTTCATAAATAATAATACATACTACATTGACCTTAATAAACCTACACACATAGACAATTCTGGCCAGTTAAATAGTCAATACAAAAGAATAATTAAAAGGGGCATACACCTCATTAATATCATCTTTATTGCAAAAAGAATAGTTTGCCAAACATTTGCCTGAATCAAGAACCCAATACAAAATGATTTACCACCAACACTTTAACTAACAATTACAACCTGACAAAACACCCTAGTCCTATACATGCCATATTCAAAACAAGTCTAAAATTGTTATACCAAAGTGTTGTTGATAGTGTGATTTTGAACCCCTGCATCTACGATCTTTCGAGTTATCTTGGCAATACTATAAGAAAGAATGGCAATGAAAAAGGGGTAAGCAATAAGCTTAGTAAGTTGCATGGAAATAATTAGAAATCGTAATCTTCATAAAAGAATAATTCATCCATAACATTAATTAATCATATACAATCTAAGACTTCTCGATAATCCTTACTTACAATGGTCAATATATAACATTTACTGTTACACATATAGAGTCAATTTCTCATGACCCATTCCTTAACACTTGTTTTCATTCACATCTCTACTTTTAAATTCATTTGTTCATCCCACATACGCTGGAAATATTCAAATACATGCTTTTATAATCACTACAATAAGTATAAAGCCACTGTCACGCTCTCTAGGTGGTCTTACATGAAGTCTCATCTAGGTACCGATGCCATGTTCCAAACATGGTCTTACACGGCACACATATCAACGCCGATGCCATGTTACAAACATGGTCTTAAAATGGCACACATATCAACGCTGATGCCATGTTCCAAACATGGTCTTACACTGGCACACATCTCAATGCCGATGCCATGTTCCAAACATGGTCTTACACTGGCACACATCTCAACGCCGATGCCATGCTCCAAATATGGTCTTACATTGGCACACATATCAATGCCGATGCCATGTGCCAAACATGTCCTAGTCTATTAGGACTTCGATATCACATTCACATAAGTTTCTCAATTCATTGAAGTATCATGCATCAATAAGACATTAAGCATTCTCACTTATGCTGATAAAATATTGTATTAAATTCACATACAACTTACCTCGTTTTCAAAATGAGTTAGTTCTTCGATTGAGGTGAATTCTCGTCTCCTCTTGCTCTATAATAGAAAATTAGCTCATTTTAATCATTTTATTAATATAAGCATCTCAATAATCCTAATTAGGCAAAATTACCATTTTACCCCTAGATTTGGCAAAATAACCGTTTTGCCCCTAGGCTCAGAAATTAATTCTAATCACATTTTTATCTTCAACAAGCCTAGGAAAACATTTAATGCTCTTAAAGAAATTATAAACAATCAATATTTCACATACTTACTACCAAGTTCATAACCTTTTCATTAAGGTCCTATTTAGTGTCCTCATGCTAACACCCTTTTTAAAAGTTGTTCATCTAACAACTAAGACTCAAGTTCTTCCTTAAAAATGCAACAAACAACTAAAGTAGCTCTCATGGTAAAACTCTAAACCTTTCACAACATTGCACTATTGTCCCCTCATTTGAAAGCTTAAGCTTTAGGGATCTGAAAAGTACAATTATTTTCAAGAAAAGTTCACCAGAACACTTACTTGAATGGATGAGAGTTTGCTGAAATTTTTGAAGGTTTCTACCCCTTATTTGCTGCAAATTTTCGGTGGAAGATGATAGAAGAAAAAGATCTCCTTATTCTATTATTGAAAGTCAATTTAGTCCACCTACTACTACTAACTTTGACACTAATTGACAATTTTGTCTCCCATGCTCTCTTATGGCCGGCCAAGCCTCTTTCAAAGGCTAAATTGCCTTTTAAATACCCCTATTTAACAATCCATAGCCATTTGGTACTCTTAGCATATAGAATGGAACTTTCGTACTTTATGCGATTTAGTCTTTTAAATAAATTAAACAAGCGTTAAAATTAAAATACCAAAATTTTAATGCTCATATGCTATCGTGCTCTAACTCATAATATATATCATGAAAATAATTTCTCCGATCTTGAAATAGTGATCCCGAGATCACAATTTTGACTAACCCTTAAATTGGGCTATTACAATTCTCCCCCTTTAAGGATTTTCGTCCTCAAAATCATACTAGTGAAAAGATTGGGGTATTGATTTCTCATCGTTTCCTCGGACTCCCATGTAGCCTCTTCTATTCCATGCCTTTGCCATAGGACTTTTACTCGGGCTATGCTTTTATTTTTTAACTGCTTGATTTCATGGGCCAATATTTTAACCAGTTCTTCACCGTAAGCCAAATCTGGTTGTATCTCTACCTCTGTTGGTTCTATAACATGTGAAGGGTCTGAGCGGTATCGGTGCAACATAGACACATGGACGACATCATGAATTTTTTCTAACTCAGGCGGCAGAGCTAGCTGATAAGCTACCGGTCCTATCCTTTCGGTAACTTCATAAGGTCCAATAAAGCGCGGACTCAATTTGCCTTTCCGACCAAATCTGAGGACTTTCTTCCAAGGTGATACTTTCAAGAACACTTTCCCACTGCATATTCTATCTCTTTCCTCTTTAAATCTAAATAGGACTTTTGTCTATCTGAGCCGGCTTTCAGACAATTATGAATCACTTCTACTTTCTCTTCAGTTTTCTTAACAAAATCAACCCCGTGTATCTGTTTTTCTTTGAGTTCTGACCAATACAAAGGCATTCGACACTTACGTCCATACAATGCCTCATAAGGCACCATCTTCAAACTTGACTGAAAACTGTTGTTGTAGACAAATTCCACCAATGGCAAGTATTTCTCCCACCTACTGTGGAATTCTAAAACACAACATCTAAGCATGTCTTCTAGTATCTAAACTGTTCTCTCTGACTGCCCATCGGTTTGGGGATGAAAGGCAGTACTGGAACTCAATTTCCTGCCCAAAGCTTCTTGCAGCTTTTTCCAAAATCGTGACGTGAATCTTGGATCTCTATCTGAAATGATTGACAAATGTATACCATGAAGTCTTACTATCTCAGACATATACAAGTCTACCAATTTATCGAGTGAGTAGTCGACTCATACTGGTATAAAGTGGGCCGACTTAGTGAGTCTATCGATTACTACCCATACTGCATCTTTCTTCTTGTGAGTCAACGGTAAACCCGTCACAAAATCCATAGTAATACGGTCCCACTTCCACTCAGGAGCCATAATAGGCCGAAGTAAACCCAAAGGTACTTGATGTTCGGCCTTCACTTGTTGACAAATCAGGCATTTTGATACAAATTCAGAAATATCTTTCTTCATTCCTCGCCACCAGTACCATTTCTTCAAATCTTGGTACATCTTTGTACTGCCTGGATGCACATTCAAACATCCGTTATATGCTTCTTACAAAATTTTGCGAATAAGCTCATCATTCATTTGTACACAAACCCTATCTCGAAATGTTAGTCATCCATCAGGATTTATTCGAAAGTCTGACTCAACGCTCGACTCACATAAAATTCTTTTGGCTTGCAAACTGCTATCATCCTTCTGAGCTTTGCAAATCTCTTCAAGGAGTAATGGTTTAGCCCTCAACTTGACTAATATGGATCCATCCTCTAACAAGGTCATCTGGGTGTTCATAACTTTTAGTGCAAACAATGATTTTCTACTCAAAGCGTCGGTGACTACATTTGCCTTTCCCGGATGGTAGTCAATTAATAGCTCATAATCTTTAATCAATTCTAACCATCTTCGTTGCCTCAAATTTAGTTCCTTCTGAGTCATCAAATATTTTAGGCTTTTGTGGTTATAAAAACCCAACACTTTTCATCGTATAAATGATGCCTCCAAATTTTTAATGCAAACACGATTGCGGCCAACTCTAAATCATGAGTCGAGTAGTTCTTCTCGCGCGGCTTCAACTACCTAGAGGCGTATACAATCACTTTACCCTCTTGAATGAGTACACAGCCTAAACCGTTCAAGGATGTGTCACTATAAACCACGAATTCTCTTCTCGACTCAGGTTGCACCAAAATAGGAGCCTCAGTCAATAGTGTCTTCAATTTCTCGAAACTCTGTTGACATTTTTCTGTCCAAACAAATTTCACATCTTTCTACAGAAGTCTTGTCATTAGCGTGGCTATCATGGAAAACCCCTTGACAAAACATCTGTAATAGCCAGCTAGGCCTAGAAAACTCTTTACTTCAGTTACATTCCTCGACGGTTCCCACTTAACAATTGCTGAAATTTTACTCAGGTCGACTCTTATCCTATCTCCCGAGACAGTATGCCCCCAAAAAACCCACTTTCTTAAGCCAAAATTCGCTCTTACTGAATTTGGCATACAATTTTTTTCTCTCAAAACTTGTAGAACCATACTCAAATGTTCTGCGTGATCATTCTCATCTTGAGAGTAGATCAATATGTCATCGATGAAGACCATAAAAAATCTATCCAAATATGGTCTAAAAATGTGATTCATCAAATCCATGAAGATCGCGGGGGCATTAGTTAGTCCAAAAGGCATGACCACAAACTCATAGCGGCCGTACCTAGTCCTAAACGCGATTTTTGGTATGTCTGAGTCCTTGACTCTCAACTGATAATACCCTGACCTTAGATCTATCTTAGAAAATACTGTAGCTCCCTTCAATTGGTCAAATAGATCATCGATCCTCAGTAACGGATACTTATTTTTCGCTGTCACCTTATTGAGTTGTAGATAATCTATACACAGTCTCATGGATCCATCTTTCTTTTGCACGAATAGAATAGGAGCGCCCCATGGAGAAAAACTCGGCCTCACGAAACCCTTATCCGTTAATTCTTGTAACTGTGCTTTTAGCTCTTTTAGTTCAGTTGGAGCAATTCTATACGGAGCAATAGAAATAGGGGCAGTACCCGGAACTAAATCAATTCTGAATTCAATCTCTCTCATTGGAAGTAGTCTTGGCAACTCTTCTGGAAAAACATCTAGGTATTCACATACTGTGGGTACTAACTCAATTTTTGATCCGATTTCTTTAGTGTTCAGCACGAAGGCAAGATAAGCCTCATACCCCTTCATTAGGTATCTCTGAGATGACATGGTTGATATCATGGTTGGTGACCCATCCAGCTTATCTGATTCAACACAAATAAAATTACCATTTTCATCTCTCAACTCAAACTGCTTCCTCCCACAATTCACAATTACTCCATGGGTCCATCCCAAGAATGACGTCAAACTCGTCAAATGGTAATAACATAAGATTAACCGGAAAGCAATGACCCTTAATCATCAAAGGGTACCCTTTGTAAACTCTATCAACCAACACACACTTGCCTAGGGGATTTGACACTCTTATAATGAACTCAGTAGACTCTATAGGCATGCCCATGCTAGAGATTAATTTCATGCATATGTATGAGTGGGTATATCCCGGATCAATTAAAGCTATAACACAAGTATTATGAAGAGAAAAGATACCCGTGATTACATCGGGGGAAGATGCCTCTTCACGAGCACGAATGGCATATGTCCTCACCTGTGCTCTACCCTCGACTCTTGTAGCTTGTTCTTTAGAAAGGTTCTTGCTTCCCATCATAATTCCCAGGTTTCTCAAAGGTCTTCCTTTAGCAAAACTTCCCGATCTTGCGCTCTGAAGCTTTTCTTTCCCGTCCACCTCAGGACAATCTCTGATAAAGTTGTCTAGGGACCCACATCTGAAACAAGCTTTTTCATTAGCCCGACACTCACCAAAATGGCGTCTGCCAAACTGGGAACATTCTTGTCTATTTGGTCAAACGTTGCCCACACTAGCAACTGATGTGGTTTGCCCTTTCAATCCTGAAAACTACTTGCCTTTACTTCGATTTGAAAACCCCATTGAAGTGATTAATCGAGTAGTGAAATCCTTCGATTTCTTAAATAAGGATTGGTGAGACTTGTTCAGTTGTCTCTTCCTCGAGTCACGAGACTCGTACTCAGCTTTTCTCTTCTCTTTAACCAACTCTTCGGCTTTACAGGCTCTATCCACCAACACTACAAACTCCCTTAATTCGAGAACTCCCACAAATAGGCAGATATCTTCGTTCAATCCATCCTCGAATCTCTTACACATGATGGCCTCAGTAGACACGCACTCTCTTGCATACTTGCTAAGCCTTACGAACTCGCTTTCATAGTTAGTCACTGACATATGGGCTTGCTTCAATTCTAGGAACTCCATTCTTTTGTGGTCGATGAACCTCTGGCTGATGTATTTTTTTCGGTATTACTCTTGAAAGAATTCCCAACTAACTCTCTCCCTTGGCATCAATGACACCAAGGTATTCCGCCATTGATAGGCTGAGTCTCTCAGGAGAGACATCGCACACTTTAAACACTCTTCAGACGTGCAGGATAACTCATCGAATACCCGGATGGTATTCTCGAGCCAGAATTATGCTTTCTTCGGGTCATCATCATTATTTGCCTGAAATTCTTTGGCTCCCAGTTTTCGGATCTTATCCACTGGAGGCCTTTCTCTTCTCACTACCTCAATCACTTGAGGGGCTACTGGAGCGGGTTAAAGTATAGGTGGGGACGAAGGGGGCTAAGCGTTGGAATTTGCTCGGGTATACTCAGTATACCAGTTGCTCATCAAGTGGAGAAAAGCTTCTCGAGCCTCATCTCCCTAATCCAAAGTCTCGGGTCTACTATTAACTGGCGCGGTCCCTTGAAGCAGGAGTGGCGTATTAGCAAAGATCATCATTGCAGTTCATCCGATTGAATCCATCTACTACATAAAACACAATTTTATACGTCAGGAGTCATCACACTATGATTACCCAGACATCTTTACATATGGCATGTATAGCTAGACTCATACTCACACTACGTTAGTCCTAGAATCGACTAAATTGTAGCTCTGATACCACTAAATGTAACACCCCACTCCCGAGACCGGTACTAGGCCTGGATACGAGACATTACTATGCTTGAACTCACTGAAACATGTACTTACGGGATATAAATTTCGTTCTGACTTAAAAACTTCCCTTTCTTAGTCAACATATATAACAAGGGCCTACGAGACCTTTAACTCATGTCAGAAAACTTTCAAAATTAAACCAAATAACTCATTTTTTTGAAGTAGGGTTCACATGCCTGTGTGACTTGGAACACGCCCGTGTACCCTTAAGCACACCCATGTCTTCCAACCGTGGAAAGTTACTGACTAATTTCACACGGCCATGACACGCCCGTGGGATTAGACCGTGTGCTAACCCTTGATATAGTGACTAAATTAACACTGTCTGGTCACACGCCCATGTCCAAACCGTGTGTATTACACGGCATACACACACGGCCGTGGGATTTGCCTGTGGCCCTTTCTGATAATAATACTAAGGTGTAGGGTTAACATGGCCTTGACACACGCCCGTGTGTCCAACGTGCTGGCACTTAGGGTCTATTTACCAAGCCATTTGCCACCATGAAATCAGGATCAATCCAATACATTTTTCATAAATAATAATACATACTACATTGACCTCAATAAATCTACATACATAGACAATTCTGGCCAGTCAAATAGTCAATACAAAAGAATAATTAAAAGGGGCATACACTTCATTAATATCATCTTTATTACAAAAAAGAAGAGTTTTCCAAACATTTGCCTGAATCAAGAACCCATTACAAAATGATTTACCACCAAGACTTTACCTAACAATTACAACCTGACAAAACACCCTAGTCCTATACATGCCATATTCAAAACAAGTCTAAAATTGTTATACCAAAGTGTTGTTGACAGTGTGATTTCTGAACCCTTGCGTCTACGATCTTCGAGTTATCTTGGCAATACTATAAGAAAGAAGGGCAATAAAAAGGGGGTAAGCAATAAACTTAGTAAGTTGTATGGAAATAATTAGAAATCGTAATCTTTATAAAAGAATAATTCATCCATAACATTAATTAATCGTATACAATCTAAGACTTCTCAATAATCCTTACTTACAATGGTCCATATCTAACATTTACTGTAACACATATAGAGTAAATTTCTCTTGACCCATTCCTTAACACTTGTTTTCATTCACATATCTACTTTTAAATTCATTTGTTCATCCCACATACGCTGGGAATAATCAAATACATGCTTTTATAATCACTACGATAAGTATAAAGCCATTGTCACGCTCTCTAGGTGGTCTTACATGAAGTCTCCTCTAGGTACCGATGCCATGTTCCAAACATGGTCTTACACTGGCACACATATCAATGCCGATGCCATGTTCCAAACATGTCCTGGTCCATTAGGACTTCGATATCACATTCACATAAGTTTCTCAATTCATTTAAGTATCATGATTCAATAACACATTAAGCATTCTCACTTATGCTGATAAAATATTGCATTAAATTCACATACAACTTACCTCGTTTTCAAAATGAGTTAGTTCTTTGGTTTAGTCCACGACTTTATCCTTTCCACAATTGAGGTGAATTCTCACTTATTCATATAAGGCATCCGCCACCACATTAGCTTTACTTGGATGGTACTCGATCGAGCAGTCATAATCCTTTAACAACTCAATCCACCTCCTCTTCCTTAAATTCAACTCCTTCTTGGTCAAAAGGTATTTTAGGCTTTTATGATCTGTATAAATAACAAATTTCTCCCCGTACAGATAATGCCTCCAAATCTTCAAAGCAAAAACCACCGCTGCAAACTCTAAATCATGGGTGGGATAATTTGCTTCGTGTGGTCTTAATTGTCGAGATGCATACACAACAACCTTTCCATCTTGCATCAACACGCATCCTAATCCCGTGTGTGATGCATCATAGTAAATCACGAATTCCTTTTCAGCCTCCGATTGAATCAATACCGGAGCCTCCGTCAAAATCTATTTCAACTTCTCAAAACTCTCTTGCTGCTTACTAGACCAAATAAACGGAACTCCTTTTCGTAATAACTTAGTTAATGGTGTCGCGATTGAAGAAAATCCTTTAACAAACCTTCGATAGTACCCGGCCAGACCAAGAAAACTCTAAATTTCTGCCACAGACCTAGGAGGCTTCCATTCCAACACCGCTTCAATTTTTCGAGGGTCAACCCTAATCCCCTCTACCGACACAACGTGGCCTAAAAATGTATCTTCACTTAGCCAAAATTTGCACTTACTGAATTTGTCATCCAACTGCTTCTCCCTCAGAATCTGCAAAACCACTCGCAGATGTGAATCATGCTCCTCTTCCGATCTAGAGTAAACCAGGATATCATCTATAAATACCACAACAAACCGATCTAAGTAGGGTTGGAAAACTCGGTTCATCATATCCATAAATAATGCTAGCGCGTTGGTCAATCCAAATGGCATTACCATGAATTCATAGTGACCGTAGTGAGTCTTCAATGCCGTCTTATGAATTTTTGCCTCCTTGACCTTAAGCTGATGGTATCCTGACCTTAGATCTATCTTTGAGAACAATGACGCCCCATTCAGTTGATCGAACAAGTCATCAATCCTTGGCAACGGATACTTGTTCTTGATAGTAAACTTGTTTAGCTGATGGTAGTCAATGCTCATATGCATTGATCCATCCTTCTTCTTAACAAACAACACCGGTGTTTCCCATGGTGACACACTTGGTCGAATAAATCCTCCATCTAGCAACTCTTGAATCTGCGCTTTCAACTCTACCAGCTCCTTTGGCGCCATCCTATATGGAGCGATAGACACTGGTGCTGTTCTTGGGAGAAGATCAATACCAAACTCCACTTCACGATCCGAAGGTAATCCCGAAAGCTTTTCTGGAAAAACATCAGAAAACTCTTTCCCCATCCTAACGTCCCCAACAGTTAGGTCCTCGGCTTCAGAGCCTGAAAAAACATTAATACTGTCTCACATCTTTTTCTCGCCATCCTTTCTACTATTAGGGCAGCCACCACATTCGACTAACAGTTCCCCCTTTCTCCTATCACCAATACTTCACCATCCTCGGGGGTTCTTATCACCATACGCTTAGCTGCACAATCTAAATTAGCTTGGTACTTCACCAACCAATCCATGCCTAATATTAAGTCGAACTCCCTGAATGGTAATTCTATCAAATCTGTCAGGAAAACTATCCCCTTAACTTCTAAGGGTACCACCGATAAAGTTTATCTACTACCACAAATTGTCCTAATGGGCTAATTATAGTTATCGCCCTAGGGTAATCTTAGAATCTAAACTTAAAGTTCCAGACACACTACTAGCAATATATGAATGTGTCGACCCAATGTCAATCAATGCAGTGTAAGGCAAACCAAATATTAAAAACGTACCAGTTATAACATCCAGTGCGTCAACCTCCTCTCGACGTCTGGTAGCATAGACTAACCCTAGTTGTCTCGCCTCAGTGTTTCTTGTCCCTTGGCTCGGTGCTCCACGGCCCTGACCGAAACCGTTACCACCTTTAGCTAGACCACGACCCTCTGCGGCTGCTGACCTCTTCTGCCTGGCTGAGCATTGTCCTGCCCTGCGGGTCCTACATCGCTTCGTGGCTGTGGACAGTATTTAATCTGATGGTCCAAAGATCCACACCTAAAGCACTTCCCACTGCCTGCCCAACACTTACCTCCATGGAATTTACCACATCAAGCACACTTCCGTGTTTGGCTAGCAGTAGTATGTCTCTCAGCCCGTCTCGGTCCATTCAACCTAGGTCTTTTCTGAGTACTCCAAGTTGTCCCTGATGATCTAAAATTTCTCTTACCTCTACCCCTATCTCTATCCAGGTTTAGTTTTTCCGTCTGTCTCACCTCCTCAGCTATTTTAGCTTTCTCCACAAGCACAGCAAATTCCCTGCCCCACTGTGGAGCTATCAAAACACGTAGGTCATCACTCAGGCCATCTTCAAATCAAACACACCGTTCATGTTTTATGGCCACCATCCCTCGAGCATAACGGCTCAAGTGCAAGAATTCCACTTTGTATGCCACCACCGACCTACTTCCCTGAACCAGATTCAGGAACGCTCTACGTTGCGCATCCATATAGCTCGTTCCTATGTACTTGCTCTGGAACGCCGCTTTGAAGTAATCCCAGGTGATACGGTCAACCATGGTACCATCCTTAACCGTAAGCCACCATTGATAAGCTTCGTCCTGGAGAAGAGACACTACCCCTTTTAGCTTTTCTTCTTTCGTAAAATCCAAATCATCCATTATGCGTTCGACCACCTCCAACCAATACTCAACTATACGCGAGGCTATCCTAGAAATTCCTCTAAACATTTCTACCCCGTTAGCTCTAAGTCACTCCGGCATAGATTTTCGGGCTCCTATGCCCATGCCTGCCCCAGCTACCCTCTCTAAAACCCTCAACATTGCCTGAGATACCGCATCATCTCTGGCCATCTGATCCTAGAATTCTGCCTCTACAGCTAGTAACACTGTACCTCATTCCCCGACTCATGACCAGACCCTACCGGTTCGACACAGTAATCCTGCCTCTACCTTGGCACGCACACCACGTCCTCTAGTGCTCATTCTACTGATCCGCATTTATCTGATTAGGAATTTTATGAATTATTAATTTCTTCCACTGATTAATAAGGAACAATCTCATGGAAAGTAGTTTTAACGATAGTTCTTTCAAATTGAACTCTATCTACAAGGTTCGATTATCAAGTCTCAGATTTCTAGCTCTAGGATCCACATACATTCCACCATCACACATCAACATACAAGTAGCATCCATGAACTCACATTCATCATGTAAGGGTATTTTGTCATTTCACTACCGGGGTATTTTCGTAATTTTATCCTCTGAGGTATTTTGTAATTTTCCAAAATTAGGTTTCTTGGTGATTTTACAAAATAGGGGTATTTTGGTAATTTTGCAAATCAGGGGTATTTTGGTAATTTTGTCAATTGGGGTATTTTGGTAATTTTACAAAGTTGGGGACATAAATAATTTTTACAAAAATAGGGTGGCTGGTCCCTTCCAGGTTTTAGTTATAAGTTTTGGCCCATCAACAAGCACTCTCGGTTAGAGTGAACAAACACTACGCACCAGGTAGGATTCTAGAAAAGGGGAGGTGAGCCGCTAGGGCCGCTTAAATACCAAGCTCTTCCTGGATCTAATCTTAGACATGCGTATGCCTGTTACCACACCCTAACCCTGTGACTTATTCATAGACATGTTTAATTAGAGATAAAGTCTTATGAGATTAGAAGAATTGTTTGTACTAAGCCTAAAGTCCATAAGCTCTAGCATACCTATCTACGTCCATAAAGCCCATCAAGCCCAACATGCACATCACATAATGAGTTTAGAATACTTACCTGCATGGATCGGGTGCCGGTAGACTCGAAGGCCATATCTCAACTAAATTTTTCTTAACTTACATCACTTTTAGAAATCACTACTAGACCCATTTCACAGCCGGAGTTTTAAACTGGGCTCTAATACCAAAATCTAACACACCAAACCTGGCCCAAATGCCATGACCGGATCTGGTATGCTCCAAGTTGAATCTTGAAAACTTTTGCTCTTAAGGGTTTTGAAAATCTTAATTTATCATAGCCGATTAATCAATTAAATGTGAAATTTTTGAAACAATTTTAAGCATTTGCGTTGATTGTGTTTAAAAAGCCCATTTATCATTTCATTTTATAATTAAGACCTTGGAAAAAAACATAAGTGTATAAAAACTTAACATAACGAAAAAAATTGAAAACCTAAGTTATGGAGGCGTTATTACAAAAAAATATTCCCAAGATTAAAACTCAAATGAAAAACAAAAATAGTCTATGTAGATAATAGTTTTGATGGCCCCTCGAGTCTGCCTCGGCTCCCATGTCCACGATCTACTGCTCATTTGTGAAGTGAGGAAAAATTGAATTATGAGTCACCAAGACTCAATGTGCAAATCCCGAAAACACATAAAAGCCTTGGGCCCACAAACACATTATGGGCCTTGGGCCATAACAATCGCAACAGAATATATTTTCATGCAACATGGCCCATCCCAAACCTAAGAGTCCATTCTCTACACAACCCCGTACCAACCATCACACCGTGGGGATTTTTACAATCAACCCTCCATCCTCTACACACCATATCGATCACTATGTGACCTATGTGGCAAAGCCACTGATCGCTATACGACCTTAATAATACATCGACAGCTGCGCTGCCTGTCATAAAGACCGATCACTATGTGACCTATGTGGCAAAGCCACAAATCACCTTGACCTACTCCCCTTCATCATATCAATCCCATCCCATGCATACATACATGCAAGAATCAGAATATTAAACTATCTAAACAGATCACATACTTTAACTTACTTTGATACATATAGAAAAGTTTCTATGATTACGTACCTTGCATCCCATGCCTACCCTTTTTGGGTATTATGACTATTCATACAACCTCTTTATTCGGCTTTTAGCCAATAACATACATATAATACGGATTAACTAGTGCGATAGAGGTCTACACACCTGATTACCAATAGGACAGTACTTTCTATGTCGACACTATCAGAAGTCGATACGATTGCTAACTCCCTAAGGTTTTGTTCCGAAGCCGGTCCACAACCCAGCGGCCAATCCTGAACTGCTAACATCGCATTTCTTAAACTTTGGGGCTAAAACTACAGATCCAACCCCTTCCTTTGATTTGCTGACATTCGAGTCCATGAGTGATTATTGGTCAGAAGATACTATGATGATTGCTTAATGCAACATTAGGTTAAGGCACGAATAATGAAAAAGAACCCGATTAAACAACATATGAAGAATTGAACCCTTACCTTGAAATCTCGAATAGAGATTGAGACTCCGAGACTAGCATTTTTGGCTTTTAAATCTAGGCAATCTATCTAAATTCCTGAATGTTGCCCAACAAGAAAATATATAAAACCATTAAACCATTAGCTTTTCAGCTTTGAATTCCAAAAACTGAAATAGAAAGTAAAGAGATAGAAAAATCGGCACTCACCTTAACACAAAGAATTTGACTATCCCTTAGAGGTTCTGGCTTTGAGAAGATCAGAAGAAAAGATGATAGGAAGATGTCTATGTAGATTCGACTTTAGTGAAGAAATCGATAAAAAAGGAATAGGAAGTATTGACTATAGAGATGAGAAGAGAGTTTAGAGTTTCGGCTTTTGAAAGAAAAGATGTTGTGAACAATTGGGAGGTTTCGACTTGTTGGAAAGGAAAGAGAACAGAATAATAGACTTCCAGCTTTTGCATAAAAGTGAAGATGAGAGAATGAGAAAAGAAAATAGGGACCAAATACCGGAATTGAAGAGATATCCCCTCTATTTAAAGAGAATTTTGGCACCCACACTAACCAAATGCCGGGTTTGCCCTCTTTTGAAAACTAAAACTAATTAATAAACAAGGGGAATTTCAGTACCCCTTAGTCCTATCTAACCGTCCCCCCCTTTGCACACAGTGTCCCAAATTTAGCCACCACTTGCTTCCTAGATAGCTCCTAAATCCCTTATCTTTATCCAAGCACACCTCAACAAGAGGCCTAGATAACACCATCTCTTCCTCCCTTTATCAGCACATTATCAAACTTATTATCCACATAAAATCCCCCTATTTTTAAGCCTTATTCCCGTCCAACTTTACCCACCTAAATGTCGAAATTTAGCTAACTTTAATTAAAAGAATTGGGCTGTATGCTACTTGAGTTTGGGCCTCCTCAGTTGACGACACCTCCTTGCTCTCTAAGTGTTGCCATTTTGCCACTGGGCCACAAGCCCACTTTGTATTTCAAAACACAAATAACATCTTTTAAGCCCCATATTATCAGGCTTCCCTTTAGAGTGTTCATACAAAAAATTCGATTAAGGCCTCAGCCCAATTACTGAGCCCATTCTGGACCCCTAACACTCTAATTAACACATGAAACACAATCACACATTATGAAACACAATCACACATTAAACACACAAGCCCAACAACTCAAGATGTTACAGTTTAAGGGATTGTTTTTCCAAATGGTTGAAAGTTTAGGGACTTGCCATGAGAGTGTTTTTGTTGTTTCCTGAGGGTTAAGGAATAACTTTTGTGAAAGTTGTTACCATGAAAACACCTAAATAGGACTTATTTGTAAAGGTTGTAATTGAGTAATAAATGGATGAAATGATTGGTTTTGTAAATTATTATACGAGAAATAAATGTTCAGTTAGGCTTGTTTAATGAGAAAATATGATGAAAATTGATTTACAAGCCTAATAGTAAAATCATAATGTTGCAAAAATATAAGGGCAAAATGGTTATTTTTACCTAAGTAGAAATTTTGATGTATCATGAGTTATGTAGTAATTGAATAAGTGAATTTTATTATTATAGATCAAGAAGAGCATGGAAACAACCTTGATTGAGGAAAAGGCAATGTTACGGACTAAACCATCGATTAATACATTTTTGCACCGAGGTAAGTTTATGTGTAAACGATACATCTTTAATACATATGTTGTTACCTATTGATGCATTGTATTGATGAGACCAATTATTAGTGATATTGATTGAAATTGATAGATAGTGAGTAATTCTCGTATGAACCTCAAAATAGTTATGTAAGTATGGATAAATATCCGTAATTATTCTTGGTGGTGGGCTATATGCGATTCCACTTTATTATTTATTAATGATGGGTTGTGTGCGATACAATCATTTATATTATCATTTGGTGGGTAATATGCGAAACCACCGTATTTATTCTTGTTGGTGGGCTGTGTTCGATACCACCCTAATATTGATTAATGGGGGGCTATGTGTGAAACCACGGGTACCTCGTATTATTATGAAGAGTTCATCGAGAAACTTGCCTAAATAAGTATTTCATGTGACTTTGTTGTAATGAGTGCAGGATATATGTGCAAGTAAATATGTGCAATATATATGTTATATGGTTGGAATATAGTAAAAGATGAGATGCGTAAGCATGATTATGAAAATGTAAATTGTTCTTACATAATATTTATAATGTTTGTGGTTGCTTTCCATATGGTATGATGATTATTGTTTACATGTAGACTTACTAATCTTCAAACTTACTCCCTTTCTCTTCCCTTGTTTTATAGTGACAAAGAGCTAGCTCGGGATACGAAGATAATCAGAAGATCACCCACACTATCAGCGCATCTCGGTATAGTTAGACATAGTATTTTGAGTATGGTATGTTTAGGGACTAGACTTAGTGAAATGTCTTATTGTTTTGGCCAAGTGTGTTGGCTCTTTTATAAATGAACTCTTTTGTATATCGCCATAGTGATGGTTCATTGTTATTAATCTATGTAAGATGAGGTTATTCATGAATGTATATGATGCATGATTAGGTTGCTTGATTGAAGTATACATGAATAAGTTGATGGTTGAATGTGTATTATGTTTGTATGGGTTAGGGTGATAAAAAGAGCTTGGCAAATAGTCTTGTTCTTGTTTACACAGATAGACCCATGGGCATGTGTCGAGGCCTTGTGTGACACACGGTCAGTCCCATGTGGCTGGGCCATGTATCCCTGCATGTTGGTGATGCAAGTTAGTGTTGACCACGGGCCAGACACACATGGGCGTGTGACAGGTCGTGTGATGCAAGTCAGTGTCAACCACGGGTGTAGAACACATGCATGTCAAGGCTATCTAAATGAAATAGGCTAGATACACAGGCATATGTTTGGCCGTGTGAAAACCCCTGTAGGTTCAAAATGAGAAATAATTCCACACGGGTGTGTGGACTGTTTAGTAAAAATTTTTGAAATTTTCTAGAAAACTTCAAAAGAGCTTGATTTGATCTTGAACCATTCCTAGACCGTGAATTAAGCTTCGTAGGCTTGTTTAGGGGGTGTTAGTAAGAGATTTAAATTGGGAAAGAAAGTTCAAGTCTCTAAATTGCATGATTGATTGCATGTAAGTTTAGTAATGCCTCGTACCCTGTTTTGGCGTTGAATACGGGTAAGTGCCTTCGCATAGCCGAAGCTATTATAATTCCGTACACTAAGTGCTAAACATAGTCGATCCATCATCAAACATGACCATAGTCTCGTACATACAATTTAGGTAATACCAAGGCATTTAAAGGCATAATTGTAACAATGTTTATTACGTACGAACTTACATAAAATGCTAGAACGGCGAATTGAGTCGTTTAGTCGATCACTTTCGTTTTTCCCCGATCTAGATTTGAATTCCACTTTTCTTGATCTAAATGTAGTCAAAATTAACTTTTTTATCATCTATTCATTTAATTTAGTCCAAAACATACTTTGAGGCATATTTACCCTTTTACCCCTAAACTTTTATATTTTTCACAATTTAATCCTTGTTGCATAAAATCACAAATTTATACAATTTAATCAAATTTCATGATATCCAAATTTCACTAGTGTTCATATTAACCCATATTTCTAATTTATTTCACATTTTAACCACACATTTCTCACATTTCACAATTTAGCCCCTAATATGCATTTTCATCAAAAATCACTTAACAAAACTTGTTTAACTAACATCAAATGTTCATAATCTATCATTAAACATCAAAACTCATACATATTCATCATTGGAAACAATAAAAATCTTTAACAATTTTGTCAATTAGTCCCTGGGCTAGCTAGTACTAGCTGCAACGATCTCAAAAACATAGAAATCATTAAAAACGGGACAAAGACTGTACCTTAATTAGCAAAGATAGCATAGCCGAATGAAGCGCATGGAAATGGCTTCTTTTTAGTCCTAATTTTCAGTGATGAAGCTTAATGAAGATGATGATATTATGTCCTTATTATTTTAACTTAAGTTATTCACAAATTACTATATTAACCTTTGTAATAATTCATTTAAAACACATAAATTGTGTAACATCCCGAAATTGGGCCTAGTAGGATTGGGCCCAATGGGCCTTGGGCGTAAGAATGTTTAAAGTTTTGAATATGAGAATGGCGTTGTTGGAAATTGGACTTATTAGTTAAGTGAATTTGGAAGGTTACGGGGTTTCTATAACGTCTCGGGTTTAATTGGGCCTTAGGAAAAATTTGGTATTTTAGTTCTTTAAGGAGAGATGGTAAGTAGCTTCAAGGCTTATAGAAATAAATGAGTAAATTGTTAGCATAAATGAGCAATTAGTAAAGAGGTTATGGCATCAAGTGAATGACTTTAAGGGAAGAGGTTCAAATCCCATTGTGTGCAAATTTTGACTATTATTTTTACATGCTCTCCCTAAGTGTCGGCCAAGAGGTATATATGGCAAGGTGGACTTCTTTATTTTTGGTAAGGTGGCTAAGGAAATAAGGAAAGGTTGAGGTTGGGGAAAGGAATCAAAAGAAAAAGGCAAGTATGGGGGACATGTTGGCACAAAAAGGGGAGAATGTTATGGAAAGTGTGGTTGGCCAAATGTTTGACCAATATTGTAATGCATGTGGATGGTTTTAGGGGTAGATAGGTAGCTGAAATTTTTACTTTGGCATTTGGTAAGGTCTTGGTATTGTTTTCGCCAAAAATCCTATTTGCAACTTTTGTGTCATCTTCTTCCAATTTGCTATTCTCTTTGCCGAAACCTCCTAGCACAATTGTGCATCTTTCTTCTCTTTTGTTTAGTCAAATATTCATCTTTTGTTCATCTTCTTTTGATAGCCGAATTTCTATCGTCTTCTATCTTCTCCATTTTTGTGTGTTAGACATCTCTCCTTGGTTGAATCGGGTAAGGGCTTCATTTCTAATCCTTTCATTTCTTATCTTTCTAATCGAATATGTACGTTCATCACAATACGGCTATTCCACTTTGTTTCTTATCGAAATATCACTATCTCCATCATTCTCTTATTTGATCAACTCTTTTTCGTAGAGTTCTAGTGGGTGGCCTAATACCAAATCCTTGTCGATTCATTCGTAGTCATAAGCCAATTGGTGGGAATCAAGATTATCATCGATTAAGGTAAGGAGTCTTTTCATAGTCCATTCGATATCACTATTCGGTTATGGTGTTAATTGGATTGAAAGTTTGGCTAATCGATTATGTTGTTAGGCACGAAATCACTCGATACTCTCTACTTGTGGATTTTTTGGAAAAAGTGGTAAAGTCAAACACCTATCTCTCGTAATAAGAGACTCAGATTGTTGGTAAGTGATACAGATTGTTAATCAATTGTAATACTTGGATGAAGTTGTAAATTGCGTTTAGGACTAATTGTTGACCGATTTTATCTTTAGGTTCCGTGGAGAATATCATGTTACAGATTCCGAATAAGGTGTGTAATCCCATACCTTCCGAAAACATGTTTGAAATGGTGTGTATCTCACATCTCTCTGAAAGTTTGTATGACATGTTTTGTGATTCGGTTGAAATACCGAAGAAAACCAGAAACCGGCATCCATGATCACTCGGGAGTGCGTATATTCGTAGTAGTAACCATATTTTGCAATAAAATAGTTCGGATAGAAATGGTGATGTGTTTTCAAAAATCACAAAAATAGGATAAAGGGAATTAGAAAGTTAATGAGATATCAAATTAAAGCTTACTATTTCTATTTTGATAAGGAAGAAATGAAAAAGGAAAACGAATTTTATAATCTGAGATATCTTAATTTTAGTGAAATTGGTTCTGATTAACTTCGTGGTTCCCTGATCTATTTTGGAAAAATCGTATAAAATTGTACAAAGTGAATTATGGGCTATAATTTAAATGTATGGAATTCTTAGTGAGTCTATTTTTCATTAGAAACAAGTGGGAGCAATATATGAAAATCGTACAATGAGATATTTGAAATTAAGGTAAGAGAGGTCAGAATCATTGGACTATGTAACAAGGTAAATTTTAAGGAATAAAGTGTACTAAATGGTTAAGACAAAAATTCTGGAAAAATTTTAGTAAGAAGATATATGAGTTTAATTCCAAGGAAAATTTACGGATTTAGATTTTGAGTTTCTAACCCAAGTTATAGTAAATTTAGTCAGTATGACGCAGATGGACACTTTCAAGTTTTATGTTCCAAATTAGTAATTAAGTCCGGGTTTGCGAAATTACGAAAATACCCTTGGAGGGTAAATTATCAAAATACCCTTGGGCGAGATTACTGAATTACCCTTAGTTGGTAAAATTACCGAATTACGAAATTGCCCTTATGTGCCGAATTAGAAAAATACCCTTATGGGTCAAATTACTAAAATGCCCCTAATGGGCCGGTTTGATAGATTGCCTTAATGGGCTGATTTTGATATATTGCTTAATGGGCTAATTTGATATATGGCTAAATGGGCCAAATTTGATATATGGCATAATGGGTCGATTTTGCAAAGTGTTAATGGGCCAAATTGTTTGTAATAAATCTCTGATGTTATTAATTATCGTTGCTATATTGTAAATATCATAATTTGCTATGAATGTTGCATTCACATAATTTTGCATGGGTTTGGGATATTGATGATTGGATGAAGCTATTTGGTGGCTCTGCCACATATTTTGGTGACTCTGTCACAATCTGTCTGGTGGCTATGCCATGTATATTATGTTATTCTGGTGGCTTCGTCACAAATTCTTATATTATAAATTGCTAAATACTGCGATTATAAATGGCCACTGGCATGCGGATTATTATTATAAATGTCTTAATGTCTGCGATTGGTGTGTTGGTGGGGTGGGTTGACTGATGATCCCCACAGGTGTGTTGGTTGGTACGGGTGGTGTGTAGCGGATGGATTATTAGGTTGGTTTGGGATTGCATTACATTCATTTGATTTATTTTGTTTTGTAAATGGGCTTTGGACCAAGATTATGCTTAATGGGCTTCGGCCCAAGTTATTGTTAGATGGGCTCAGGCCCAAATTTTTGCTGAATGGGTTCAAGCCCAGTGAACAACAGTAAGGGGATTTCACACTGAGTTCTTATAACTCACCCCCCTTTTTCTTTCTTAATCCTTTCAGGTAATGCTTTTTCTAAAAATCTTAAATAAAGGTTTTCCAAAATAGATTAACAAATGATTTTCATAACAAACTTTTACAAATAATTTAACTCGGAAATTCTCTTTCAAATTATCGACGACAGTTTCAAAAGTTACGGTTAAAGTTCACTACCTCGACTTTTGACTCATCAATCAACCTTTCAAAAATACTTGTATTTTATCTACGTTTCCGCAATGTTTTCATAATGCTTCTACAACTCTATCTCCAAATGTCATATTTTCGTAAATCGTTTATTTCAAATATGTTTTCGCAACTAAAAAGGTTTTAAAAGATCACTAGTTCAAATATCGATTCTTCAATTAGCTTTTCAAAGATTAGTAGTATTTTTATCAAATATTTCTAAACAAACTTATTTTCTTCAATTACACCTATTTTAGTACGAATCACAAGATCCTTTATACGTTTTCTTCATTGTGACACACCAGATTTGAGCCTAACTTTTAGGCCGGGTTTGGGGTGTTACAAAATGTGTCCATATAAGTCCAATCATAAATAAAATGGTTTAATTACCATTTAAGACCACCACAATTAAAAGCCAAAGCTATTTGACACCTTTAAATAATAGAACATGCATTTTACCTTTTACGTGATTTAGTCTTTTTTCTCGAATTAACCATTCAAACAATAAAATTTCTTTACGAAACTTTCACACAACAATTCAATCATGCTGTAAACCTTATTAAAATAATAAAATAAATATTTTAACATCGAATTTGTGATTTGGAAACCACTGTTCTGATTTGACCAAAAATGAGCTGTTACATAGCCCGATGAACTATAGTAACTTGACTTGGATACTCGGGTAACTACGCCACACCAAAACCATCCAGGATGCATAACAGAGGCATCGAGGTACAAACAGAGGCACAAATGTCTAATAGAAGACACTAAAGTGCAAGTAGACACACCAAAGTGCAATCCCATACAAGCGCGCATTCTAACCTTAATGGCTAGCCAATTGTATTGTAATTGGTTACTATGTTCAAATGGGCATTTAATCGAAATCCATCACATTAACAAAATCAGAGGCACTTCGGTGATATCTGTACACTTACCATATATTTATTTCATCCATTCCAAGACAATATCATTCATATTTCACTACCACTTCTCAACTTCTGAATAGTACACTTTTACTTTACACTCAATTATAAACAATTCATAATTAAATTTCATTAATAAATTGTAACATCCCTAACCCAAAACCGTCACTAAAATAGGGTCAAGAGGCATTACCAAACAATCACAACATTTCACATCCATTTCATGACACTAAGTCAATCGTCAATCGAACATATTCAAATACGAGCATATAGTCCCTTATCAAGGTCTATGAGACCTTAAACACGTGTTAGAAAGAGGTCGGGACTAAACCGAACACTTACGTAAATTTTCAAAATTTTAAACATTCTTCAATACTGCAAAGGTCATATGCCCGTGCAGTTAGGCCGTGTACCTCCCATGGCTACCAAACACACCTATGTGTCCAGGCCGTGTGAAAAAGAGCCTATATACTAACTTATTCCCACGGCCACTAGGCACGCCCGTGTGCCATGGCCGTGTGAAATTAAGCTAGCTACTGACTTGGTCACATGGCCACCAGGCACGCCCGTGTGCGACGGCCGTGTAACCCGCTCAGGCACACTTCGAAGTGGCCCTTGAGCCATACGGCAGAGACACACGCCCGTGTCCCTTGTCCATATATGCAAAATAGGCCATTTGCAAGGCCAATTTGCCACCCACACAAGGGTCATCCCTACAATCACAATTATGTATCTATCCATGTATCAATAGCAACCTAAAACACATCAAACATTCATCATAACAACCTAATTCAATCTTGTAACACCCAAACCCGGCCCATGAGTCCTGACCGGATCCGGTATGTCACGGGGTAAAATAATTTGAAACATTTTGAGTGTCTGGTGGAAACTCGTTAAAATAAGGCTAAGGTATTAAAATAGGGTTTGATAAAACTCAGTTGGGTTTATTTTCATAAACATGGTTGGGTTGATAAACCCTTTGAAAACGTTTGATCATGTAAAATTTTAAAATTTGTCAAGGTTATAGTTGACTTGGTGTATTTTGTTACCCGATGGTAACATCTTTGAAAACCCATAGAAGTTATTAAGTTTGAAAACAAAAAATTACTTTTAATCGGTTCACTTAACATTTATAAATTTCATTTGTAATTTAACATAAGTAAAATAAAACAATAAAATAAACATCCAAATAATAATTAGCGGCCTTATTACAACCCAAAATAAAAACTTAGAAAATAAATGAACTAAATCTGATTTAAATAAGGTTCCAAATCCGAGAAACAAGCATGGCCGCCTCGAGTCCTCCCCGGCTCCATCTCCGTGATTTATTCATCTACAAAATAGTATGGGAAGGGGTGAGTTACCAAGACTCAGTGTGTAAATCCCCCACCCGGGAATGTAACTCATACACAAATCATTAATAAACATGCAACATGCAACCCAACTAACCATCCATACTCCTTTACTACCCCGTGTGGTCAAAACCTTTGGTGGTCAAAACCACCGGTTACTAGAGTCACAAATCAAGTGATGGGGCCAACCCATCGTGTGGTCAAAACCATCGATGACCATAGGTCACAAAATATCATAATGTGGTCAAAACCATTGGTGGTACCAAACCGGTGGGACTTAGTCACAATTTAACAACGATGTGGTCAAAACCCTTTGGTGACCAGAAGTCACAATAAATCTGATGGGGCCAACCCATCTTGTGGTCAAAACCACTGGTGACAGTCCATAGAAATCATCCCCCTCCTCTCATTAATCCCACCATCATCATGCTTACATAACAATTTGTCATAATCACATATATCATGCATTTATGTGTCACATAGCATTTAATAGCATGTGATGGCATACTCAAGCATATATCATAGATCACGTAATAGGGGACTTACCCGGAATCCATGCTTAAGCCCACAAGCAAATCACTACCATAATTATTAACAAGGCAACAATATAGCAAAGTTTACTAATTAAGTGTGTAAAGAGTTTACACACCTGTTACTACCGAAATTCCTAGATCCCGAAGATCCATTCTACGATGCTAGATCCTTTGACCCTAAATTTGGCCAACAACAAGGTTAGGAACTTAGGCTTATTCGGCCAAACCAAATAATCCCGAAAGATACGATGTACTCAAAATAACACTCACCTTGGTTGCCGATTTGGTCTCCCGAAACGACACTTATTCCTGAAATAGTTGAGATCCTTATATGGCACATATTAGTTTCGGCATTTAAACATAAACTTTTAACAAATGGCCCTTGGCCGAATGATGTATAAGCCTTACCTTGAAAAATCAAATCCCGAAAGCTTCCTTCAATCGGCTATGGCCTCCCTACAATCGGTTTAATCACATTAATAAGAGTCATAGGCCATTTGGCCATAATCTTGAACCTAAAAGAGGTTATTACCCTTACCTTAATGACTATTTAGGCCCTAAACACCACAAGTCAGCACCACTTGGTGTTGTTAGGGGTTCGCTACCTTCAATGAAGAGAAAAGAACCGAATGCTAGAGTGAAACAAACACCTTTCTTTAAGGGGATTCGCCAAGTGGATCTTAATAGGAGAAAAGATTTTGGTAAAAGAGTGGAAGAGGTTCAGCTAATAGAGAAAAAGAAGAAGGAATTAATAGTGGTTTGGCTTTGTAAAGAAGAAAGGAAGTAGATGGGAGATGAGGGAGATTGACTAGCAACCAAATGAAAAAAAGAAGAGAACTTGCTGAATGATTTTCGGCACACCATTGCTTAACACATAACCGAATATGGATGGCCCTACGGGGTCCTAAAATCGACCATCACCCCTCTCTTTTGTGATAATTTCAGCTTTTAATTATCACCCATTCAAGCAATATTTATCTTCCCTTAATCTCCTCTTTGAACAAATATAGATTATCAACAACACATACTCTTCCAGCCGAATCCTAGAGCAAAAATTAAGCTTTATCCTTATCAATTTAAGAGTCCAAAATCAATCCATTACTCACTCTCCCATTCATGCCGGCTTCCAAAAAAAAAAAAAATGCCAACTGCAGCTTCTTTTGTTCGAACCCAGGACCTGGTGGAGGCAAATTGCACCCACGCCTCTAACCATTCTGCCAAGTCGTGTCTTTGGTGACATAACCCCGTCACAAATTCTTTTAAGAGCTCCCTTCTTTGCTTTAATGCCTAAAACAAAAATAAAAACACCCACTGCTTCTAGCGTGACTCAAACTTGAGTCCCTTTGCCAACACCCTTAAGTGGCGCCCCAAACCACTCTACCAAACGACTTTCATGTCCAAACCTTACCCACAAAATCTGTTAAGGCCTTCCAACTTAGCCCCTTTCTTTAATGCCACAAAAATCCCAAAAACAAAATGCATTCCCCCTTATAACTCCCAAGAATCGAACCCAAGACCTGCCCATTTGTCACCCCTAAGCCTTTAAGTGGTGCATGAAAGCCACTTTGCCAATTAACTCTTTGTGTTAAGCTTCACCCTAAATTTTACTTAACCCCTATCTCACCTAATTCCCTCCTTTAAAACACTTAAAAATAAATTTTTAGTTCTAAGTCAGGCCTAGCTCGGGGTTATTTCTAGACCCTAGAACATGCTTAGCAATCATAATATTCATTTCTTCAAGCACACACATGGGAAAATAATTAAATTACAAACAACCCCTAATTCAGGATGTTACAAATCTCATTCTTTCATACCATCTTGTATGCTAATTAGCTCAACTAATTCACATGTAAAACCAAGCACAAACCATCCACCATTTCAATATATCACTATGACATCAATCCATCACTAAACTTACCATTCATATGACCATTTCATTGTCATCAAAGTCATACCAAAACATATTTCCTCTACCATAATCATTCATGCATATTACTAACATATATCTAGCCACATCACATGGCTATTTACACATTTCAAACATGTTTCAAAACACTAGCCTATACATGCCATATTCAATTGTACACATCTTCAAGAGTACCCAAATAGATTGCCAATAGTGTGAAAAATATGCTGACGATCCCCGGATCAAAGCTGACCTTACTGACACTATAAAACAGAAAAACAAACTACACAGTAAGCTTTCAAAAGCTTAGTAAGTTCATAATATAATACATATTACTCAATAATGCAACATCAATACATAATTAAACCATCACATAGATAAATTGCACAATTAGGCTCATCATCAATCTCAACTATATGCTCAAGTATCTATTTATTCAACTCTTAAGGCTTTCATCAACCACATAGGTTCAAGCATACCTTGATCAACACATAGTTACTCACCATTCATGCTAATCAATTGTTCGATATTCCCTCTCGTTCAACCTTTGGCAATTCCATTGATTTATTCGCACACTTAATGCCAATTTCATAACCAAAACATAATCGTCATCGCACACTTAGTGCTAATATGTTAAACTAAATTTATATCGGTATCGCACACACAATTCCTATTCAATAAGCCAAAGCTTCTATCTTTCTGCACACACAGTGCTAATCATTAAATCGTAGCTTCTATCGTTTCGCACACATAGTGCTAATCAACTCTGTATCAACTCAATTTCACACACTTAGTGCCTCAATACTCAAACTCGTACATAACACATTCCATTCCATTAATATACATTCATTGATTTCTCATCACATATATACTAATTTAATAGTAAGTATTATATCTGAACTTACCTCGGACGTTAAAATACTGAAATGGTCGATTAATCGAGCACTTTGTCTTTGCCTCGATCTCGATCCGAACCTCTCCTTTCTTGGTCTATACACATTCAAATTCACTCATTCAATTACCAATTCATTCAATTTAGTCCACACACACATATTTAGGGCATTTTACAAAATAGCCCTCACATTTTCACATTTCGACACTTTAGTCCCTAATTCATCAAATCACAAAATACACCAAATTTCTATTCACATAAGCTTAGCTGAATTCTTGCCATGCTAATACAAGCCCACACATTTCATTTATTTCACATCTTAGTCCTTTAATTTACACTTTTCTCAATTTAGCCCAAATTACTCAATTTCACTAAAAATCAAAGACAAAACATGTTCATCCTTCACATATCTTCTAACACATAGCTCTAGCATTCATCAATGGCATGTCTCAAAATCACCATCAATCTCTAAAATTAAAGCGTGGGCTAGCTAGAGCACAAAGCAACGATCACAAAAATGTAAAAATCATCAAAAATCGAATAAAAAACATACCTCAATTAAGCCAAACCCTAGCTGAATATCACAAGGCTTAATAGCTATTCTCTTTTATATTTTTCGGTGGACGAAGGATGAGAAAATGTCCATCCAATTGGTTTTGTTTTAATTAATATCAACAAAATAGGCTTTTTACCATTTTACCCTTAATGAACATTCATAATAACATCATATGCCATGCTATCATCTTCCACTATTTATAAAACGGGTTTATTGCAACATAAATCCTCTAAAACATATATACAACAATTAAGCACTTAACAATAAGCACATAGCATTTTACACTTCATGCAATTAACACATTTCTCATAATTGGATACACAGTCGATAAAATTTTCACACGAAACTTTCACATGGGCTTAATCACACATTATAAACATCAAAATAATTTTAAATTATTTCTCCGACCTCAGATTTGTGGTCTCGAAACCACTATTCCGACTAGGGTCTAAATTGGGCTGTTACATAAATATTCAATCAAAACTCAATTTAAACAAAAAAAAACAATATAATTCAAAAGCATATAACTCTATTCAATAATGTTATAAACTTACCTAGATTATGCTTTTGGTTGACTTGCAGGGACTAATAAACAATTTTCTCTTTTCCCTGATTAACCTCCGTACGATTTAATTCTTGTTCTATACAATGATTAAATTCAATATATCTCATTAAAAATAATAATTCCACTCATTTTATGCAATGACCCTTAATTTTTATTAATTAAACATTTTCTTTGAACTTTTACATTTCTCACAATTTAGTCCTTAAACCCAAAATTTCAAATTTAACAAAATTTCTCAAATACTAGAATGCTAGCCAAACTTATTTCTATTTTAGTGTAGTCCAAAATTATTCACAATTCACAAAAATTCCATTTAAAGTTTAATATTTTATCAAGTTAATCCTTTAACTAAAATTAACTAAAATCACTTTACAAAATAGTCTTAAACATAAATTAAGACTACAAATTCATTATTTAACATAAAAAATAACTAAGATTTATCAATGGTAAAATTCAAAATCATTATGATTTCAAAAGCGAGATACTGGGTTAGCTGGACCAAGTTACAACGATATTAAAACATAAAAAATTATAATAAATAATTGAGAAAATCACTCACATGTAGGGATTTATGTTTGACTGAGTGCATATCCTGAAACCATGGTGTTCTTCTTTAAATTTTCAGTTCCCTAAACCATTATGGAAAATAATGTTTATTTTGTTATTATTTAAGTTTTATTTAACTATTTACAACTTTACCCTCGAATCACCATGCATTTTAACTAATCCAAAGTTCAAATTTGTCGATCTAATCTTATTATTGGCTAAATACCATATAAGTCCTTCAAAATTTAATATTTAAGCTATCTTTTCACTAAAATCCAATTGTAATTAAATTTTATACTTGTTACAATTTAGTCTTTTTAATTAATTAGTTAATCAAACATTAAAATTTCTAAACCGAACCTTCACATACCAAAATAGAAACTATATAAATGTTTAATAAAAATATTCAAGGGCTCGATTTTAGAAATGAGGTCTTGTTATATCATTTTTCGAAACCACTTGAGTTTTGGGACAACCACTTATACTTAACTTATTTTTTCAATTTGCTAAGAATTATCAAACCAAAATTCTATATAAAATTATAATTGACTTGTATTAATTAAATAATAATATTACAGACTTACTCATCAGATTTGTGATCCTGAAACCGTTGTTTCTAACACCACTGGAAAATGGGCTATTACAACTCTCCCCCTTAAAAAATTTTCGTCCTCGAAATTTCTTACTTGAAAATAGTTTTGGGTACTGTGATTCATAGATTCTTCTCTTTCCATGTAGCTTCCTCAATTTTGTGTCTTTATCACAATACTTTAACTAGCATACTAGGTTTATTTAATAATTCTTTTGTTTCCGAAGCTAAAATTGTTACTAGTTGTTTGTTTTAAGTGAAATCACGCTAAAATTCAATTTCATCCTTATTTAACACATGTGATGGATCAAAGCAACAGTGTATGAGCATCGGAACATGGAAAACATTGTGAATTCTATTAGGTTCCGGAGGGAATTCCAAGCTGTAACCTCTTAGATCCCTCCTAGATGTTATGGTCGAATCTCGATGATCACATTAGTCATGAAAATGGCGTAATAAAATATTTATAAGATTTTCTTTAAAATTTCCTTGCAAAATCACTTTTAACTTTTGTTTTAAGTAAAATAAAACTTTGTTGATATCTTATCATTGGAAAAACTTAAGTATTGTGATTGTTCGTTGAAAAATGTTGTAATTTATCTTTGACATTGTAATAGAAAATTCACTAAATTAGAAATTCATCATTTATTTTGAAGACGTGAATTAATCATGCAACTAGTGAAAATAGTAGTATCGTAGAAAGATGTGTCAAATTTTGAAAACATAATATTGAATTTTGAAAATCATCCTTATTGAGCTTTAGTTTCGTCATAATTATGAAAATCTATTGTAAATTATTATTTTCTCAAACCATTTAAATGATAATTTTTAAATCCAAATCATGCAGAAAAATTCTCAAATCAAATCCAAGCTAAAAACCATAAAAAAAACCAAATTTCCAAAAAATAAAGTCCATAGTGAATAAACAAACCCTAATATATCAAATACCATTATTAATAAACTTTTTTTGAAAAATGACCGAGAGTACCTCCGTAGCCTATCCTATCATAACCTCGATTATTTGAAAATTAGAATTTAAAGGGATGATCTTTGAAAATCACACTTAGTCCTGGATTCTAATAATAACAATCACATAATAACTCGTACCAACATTATTTACTAAACAAATAATAACATATAATTTGTTCATTCATAGAATCAGGTATTGTAAAAAGCATAACGATGATGTCATTGTAACACTTTTCATAAAATAGTGTAGGTTTTGAAAACAGATCCTACCTAACTCTACTACACACCAATGAGAGTTTTCCTAGAACTCGTCCATCCAATATCTCACCAATAATGTGGTCTAGCTAGCAGATAATGGAGTCGTACTGGCAAAAACAGAATAGTATGGTTGAACCACTAGATATTTGTAAATTTATAGCCAGATTCTTCTTCCATACATTTTCCCACCCGATACATGTGATATGGCAACAAAACAAATTTTCAAAAGCATGATTTACATACGAATCACAATATCAGAATATGACATGCTTAGCATGCGAATAAGATCTCATATTTTTACTTATATTTTCAGTATGGCATTCTTAATCATGCAAATCAGAATATCATAGTAGTGCATACTCAATTATGCAAATCCATAGATCAGATTTAGTAACATATATTATTTTCATATAACAGGAATATCATATTTTTATGAGCCATAAATCACATAACATGAGTGATGGAAATCACATAATAACATATATCACAGAACCATCCAACAAACAAATCACATCACAGATCTCAGAGTTTCGGGATTTTACTTACTTGATATCCTCGTTTATCGGTTTTTACCGATCTCTATGTATACACTTGTATTCACACATACTTATATTTCAAGAATAATATAATAAAAATAGTACATTTTAAATATTTATCTTATTTATTATTTAATCAATATTATTAATTATTACCAAGAATAGATCCCCACACCTTAGATTCGATTGAATAGATCTCGATTCCACTTCGAAAGGGATGAATTTGATTTCTCAAGTCAATATGTTTAATAAAATATACATTTTAGTACCTATCTAATGAATAAATAATAATCGCTTAATAAAAACAACACTGATTTAGCACTACTTACGAGAAAGGTTGTCAACTATCACTCTTTCTATAGTTGATGCATGAATTTTGAGACTTTTGAATACTCTTCAATAATTCACGAAATCGAATTATTAGAACCTTGCTTAGTAAAAAATAATATTACAAAACTATAATGAGAACAATAGTCCTTCATACTTGTAACATCCTAAAAATATGAGTATCAATATGTTGCATGTTTTTGGTGCCTAACTTGTGAATGGTTAAATTTGTGTGCTTATATAGTCTTGAGAAGGCTTGGGATTTATTCGGTATTAGAATAAATTTTAGTAATGAGTACTTTATTGAAGTGGAACAAGTGACTCTAATGCTTAAGGGAATTTAATTGGTAAAAGTTTGCATAAGATGAGCTAGTGGCAAGGTGGAGTTGGCGCCATAAGCATGTTTAGAGTGAAGAGGTTCGAATCTCATGGATAGCATTTTGGTGACTTTTATTTTATTTTTTTTCACCTATATTGGATGTGTTGGTCAAACCTTACTTATGGAAGGTTGGATTTTTCTTTTATGGCAAGGTGATTATTGGATAAGATAAGCTTGAACTTGGGGAAAGGAAATCCTATGCTTATGGAAGGTAATGGGGACAAAAGGCATATCTTAAGGGTTGTGTTTTGGAAAGTAGGAATGGCTAAGCTTGTCCATGAACTTGGACGATTTTATCGACTGGGGGCGAGTTTTTGTGGTAGACTTTGGTAAGGATGTGTAGTTAGTGTGTAATCCCATTTGGTCATTTCTTTGTTTTCTCAAAATACCTTTTCTTTTCATATTTTTCTCTTGACCGAATGTGCTTCATGCTTTGGGTAAACATCTTTGTTTTTCATCTTTTGTCTTGTCCTTTTGACCATTTGGTCATATTTTGCCAACCTCTCAAGTGCTTCATTTTGTGTTACTCTCCTTTGTACCGAAATACCAAAACACAAAAACCATTTCTTTTCTTCTTTCTTCCCCATTGCCGAATGCACCATTGTCCCAAACCCTTTTCTTTGTTCATCTCTTAACTTTGAAAATCGAATCATAAGCCTCTCATCTTTATTTTCTTGCAATCTTTATTTTTCTCATCCTTTAAACACAATATTTCTTCCTTCATATTTCTTCTATGGCCGAATGTTAGATACCATCTCCTTGATCAAAACTTTTCCTTTCTTTGTTATATCATAGCCTAATTTTTCATTCATCATATATTTTATTCTTAATCATTTGCTTCATTTCATACTTTGATCAATCGTGCTATAGTGGAGTGTCGATCATTTCTTCATCGATAGTAGATCATAGTCATCATAAGAACGTGTGGAAAAGGATTTCATCATTCAAGGTAAGGGATTCATTCTTTTTGAAGGGGTTCTATGTTACTTCTTATTTGGTTTAAGATGGTATTGATTAATCGATTCTATCATAGGGACCCTATTAATCGACTTTCTTTTTGTGAACGTAAGAACTTCGTGATAATCAAGATAGGTTCGAAAAGAATGGTGAATAGTGTTCAAAAGAGGGGTGGTTCCGCTAACCCCCTAAATTCAAACGAAGGGCTATTTCGGCAATCTGAGATTTTCCACCGGGTTGTGGACTCTCATCCGGTGAAAATCAATTATTTGAAGTCATTCGTACTCCTGAGCCTTTGTATTTTCGTGGATATTCAATGGGTAACGAATCATCAATCGGGGAGAAACCACAAATAGAAGCTGTTCAAAATTTCAAGGGTAAAAGTTTAGAACGCTTATTTTTAAGAATAGTTTTGCAAATAAGTATTAGTGTTCTAATCCATCGTGATGCGTGTTTAGGTATCGACAAGCGAGAAAGTATAGTTCTCACCGTAATCAGGTGTGTAACTTCACACTTATCTAATGGGTTATATTATACCGTAAGCGTTAGAATAAAAATCATAAATCTGGTAAAATTGGATAATACGGTATATTAGCACTTTTTGCGTAAATGCATGAAACTGGATTAAGGTTGTGGAAGAAAAAATTACGGATTTGCCCTTAATGGGCTATTTTGTTAAAAAGTCATATTTTGGGCCATATGATTATTTTGATAAATTGGCCAAGTGAGAATATTGTGAAAAGGGCCTCATGTGATAAATGGGCCAAATTTGTTAAATCATTAAATGGGCCAAAATTTGTTAGATCGTTAAATGGGCCAAACTTTGTTAGATCGTTAAATGGGCCCAAATTTGTTAGATCATTAAATGGGCCAAAATTTGCTTAATCGCTTAATGGGCCAAAGTTTGCTAGATCGTTAAATGGGTCAAAATTGCTAATTTTCACTGATGGGCCAAATTGATAACTTGTAATATGGGCTTTTTGTTGAAATTTACCTTATGAATATATTATTATGCATTAAATATGTATATACATGACTGCATGGGTTGGGATAATTGACAAAGAGAAGAATGGCCTGTTGCCACAAATCTAGTTCGGTGACTCGTCACAATGGCCTGTTGCCAAAAATCTAGTTCGGTGGCTTTATCACAAATATTTTAAATGGCTTGTTGCCAAAAATCTAGTTTGGTGGCTCTGCCACAAATATTTTAATTGGCTTAATGCCTACTATTTGTGTGTTGGCGGGGTGGGTTGACTTGATCCCCACAGGTGTGTTGGTTGGTACGGGTGGTGTGTAGCGGATGGAAATTAGGCTTGGTTGGGAATTGTATATCATATGCATTATGTTTATATTGTACATTTGTAAATGGGCTCAAGCCCAGCTAATTGCTTAAATAGTTTTGGCCCAGTGAACACGGTAAGTGGGTTACACATTGAGTTCTAAGTAACTCACCCCATTTTTCTTACCCTTCTCAGGTAATAATAATTGATGGAGGCTTGGGCTGGGGATGACTTCGTGTGGAGGCCATACTACGAATGATGAGTTATAAAAACTTTGAACTTCTTTTAAGTATTTTTATTTAATTACTATTTCAATTGCGATGTAATAAGGCCTCTGTATTATTTTTATGGATCTCTATTCGTGGATGGATTTTAATATGTTTTAGTTACTTAAATGGGGCTGTTTAATTCTTATAAATGTTTTCTTCAACTTACGATAAAAAGGGTTTTTCTTAAATATCACTTACTCGTAAAATTTCGTGAAAACTCTTTTATAAATTTATTTTAACCAATTATTTCTCGAAAATCAAATTGTAAAACCTCATGTTTAAAAATCATGGTTTTCAAATAAGTCTTGATTTTGATAAACTTCATCTTCAAAATTGTTTAGAAGAATTGTTTTCATTAAAAGCATTGATGGTGGATGAAAGTTGAATTGTGTGGCATGCCAAGTCCGGTCTTAAACGCATAGTAGGGTTTGGGGTGTTACATTTATGGTATCGAGCCCAATTTCAAAACTTCAATTTGTGGTTGGGTTCAACAATGATTTTGTTTAAAAATTACTTAAATTTCTAGACTTTATGTTTTTAAATGTAGTATGGCACCACAAGCATCCGGCACCAAGTCAAGTAAGCATTTGTATATTGAATGTTTACTATTGTTATATGATCATAGGAACACTCTAGAACTTCTAGTTTTAAGTGTTGAAAATGGTAGAGATTGAGACTATAGGATGTGATTGCAAAAACAACTTTATCTCTTATATCTCATAAAATATCGTTAATAAACACTAAAATAGTATTTTGATTCATAAAACTTGTAATTAGATAAAATTGAATTAGTCATTATGAGCACTAGAGGACGTGGTTGTGGACGCGGTAGACGTGGTCATGGTAGAGGACGAGGTGCTGCATCTGAATCATCGGGTCATATGCCGGAAATGGATGCACCTGCATCACCCGGGAGTGAAACTGGACCACATGACCATTTGAGGGAGGACAATGCTTTGACTCAAGCAATGGTACGAGTCCTAGAGAGGGTTGTTGGGACTAGAACTGGTCTGGCAGTTCATGGATCAATATCAGAATGACTCAAGTCAAATGGTGCCAAGGTTTTTAGAGGTGTCTCCGGTGTAGCTCCGAATGTTGCGGAATATTGGCTTCAGGCTATAAATCAAATTATGGATGATCTGAAGTGCACCATCGAGCAGAAGTTGAGAGGAGTGGTGTCCTTACTAAGGGACGAGGCGTATCAATGGTGGTTTACTGTTCGAAAGGCACCGAGGCTACATTGGTTACTTGGGAATTCTTTAAAGCTGCTTTCCAAGGGAAGCACGTCTGGACAAGTTATTTAGATGCCCGGAGGAAGGAATTCTGAATTTGGTTCAAGGAAGTAAGACGGTGGCAGCTTACAAGGCAGAATTTCTTTGCTTGAGCCGTTATGCTCGCACAATAATTCCCACTGATCATGAGCACTGTGTACGCTTTGAAGTTGCAGGTACTGAAAGCCCCACAACAAGTATGAACTTTTACCTCAGTTATGGTGAAAGCCAAGATAGCCGAAGAGGCTAAGAATTTAGAACGCTAGAATCAGTAAAGAGTCAAAGGCAAGAGGGATTTTAAGTACTCAGGTTCTTCTAAAAGGTTTCAGAAGAGGCCACGGAATGACGAGCCAGCTCAAGCTAGAGCACCTGTGACTACCAATTAGAGTCGAGAATGTGCCGATTGTAAAAGACGACACCCCGAGGAATGTTGGAGAAAAATTGGTGCCTGCTATAAATGTGGTTCCAAGGATCATCAGTATAAGAATTGCCCTCGACAGACTGATACAACTCAGGAAGCTCGTAACCCTGATGCTCAGGCAGCTAGGGGTACTCAGCAGCCATCGAGAGGCCGTGGACCAAGTCGTGGTGGTAATGGTTACGGACGTGGTCAAGGTGCACCGGGTCGGGGTAATGGTTTTAGAGGTAAAGCGGAGGCAAGACAGCAGGGATTGGTCTATGCGGTCATGCATCATGAAGATGGTGATGCATCTGATGTGATAACTGGTACGTTCTTCATCTCTGATGTACCTGTTACTGCTTTGATAGATATCGGGTCTACCCACTCGTATGTTGCTAGTGTTATATCTAGAAACCTGAATATTAGATCTGAGATTACTGATAGAGAGATGACAGTAATTAGTCCTTTAGGACAGTCGGTAATAGTGAATAAATTGTTTAGAGACGTGCCCTTAGAGATTCAAAGAGAGATATTTCTAGCAGACTTGATGGAATTGCCTTTCGGTGAATTTGATCTTATTTTGGGCATGGATTGGTTGGTGAAGCACCGGGCGCAATTTGATTGTGTCAAAAGCGAGTGTCAATAAGGACTATGGATGATGAGGAGGTAGTAATGATAGGTGAGCGAAGGAACATTTTGGCAAATGTGGTATCTGCTTTGAAGGCAGAAAAGTGGGTGCAGAAAGGGTATGGAGCATTCCTAGCTTTTGTTAGTGCTTTGGATGCCAAGGAATTATCGGTGGAAGGTGTGAGAACGGTGAAAGAATTTCGAGATGTCTTTCCTGAAGAACTTTTGGGTCTACCTCCAGATCGAGAAGTAGAATTTGGTATTAAGCTTCTGCCCGAAACGGCTCCGGTGTCCATTGCTCCTTATAGAATGGCGCCGAAGGAGTTAGCGGAGCTTAAAGCTCAAATTCAAGAACTGCTAGATCGGGGATTTATTCGACCAAGTATGTCTCCGTGAGGAGCACCAGTTTTGTTCATTAAGAAGAAGGATAGGTCGATGCGTATGTGCATTGATTATAGGCAGCTGAATAAGTTGACGATCAAGAATAGGTATCCATTGCAAAGAATCGATGATCTATTTGATCAATTGACAGGAGCTTCAATTTTCTCCAAGATTGATTTGAGATTGGGTTATCATCAACTTAAGGTGAAAGAGGCAGATATTCATAAGACGGCATTCCAAACTCGTTATGGACATTATGTGTTTTTGGTGACGCCATTTGGTTTGACCAATGCACCAGCTGCATTTATGGACATGATGAACCGAGTCTTTCAACCCTATTTAGACCGATTCGTAGTGGTGTTCATAGATGACATCTTGGTATATTCGAGGAATGAAGATGAGTATGACTCACATTTGCGCACTGTGTTGTAAATTTTTTGGGGTAAGCAACTTTATGCCAAGTTCAGTAAATACAAATTTTGGTTGAAGGAAGTGACTTTCTTGGGTCATGTGGTGTCAGCCGAAGGAATAAGAGTTGATCCTCGGAAGGTAGAGGCTATGTTGGATTGGAAACCATTGAAGTCAGTGGCTAAAATTCAAAGTTTCTTGGTTTGTTGAGGGGTTTTCGTTGATTGCTGCACCCCTAACTAAGTTGTTGAGAAAGGGAGTACCGTATGTGTGGACCGATAAACAACAAGAAAGTTTCGAGAAACTGAAGAAGATATTGACAGAAGTGCCAGTTTTGATTCAACCTAAGGCTGGAAAAGAGTTTATCATTTACTATGATGCGTCACACACGGGTTTAGGATGTGTACTGATGCAAAGTGGAAAAGTGGTGGCTTATGCTTCTCGTCAGTTGAGGCCGCATGAAGTCAACTATCCTACTCATGATTTGGAGTTGGCCACGGTGGTGTTAGCCTTAAAGATTTGGAGGCACTATCTCTATGGTGAGAAGTCAATCATTTATACGGACTATAAGAGTCTTAAGTACCTCCTTACCCAAAAGGAGTTGAATTTGAGACAACGGAGATGGGTGGAGCTGTTAAAAGATTATGATTTCTTAATCGAGTACCATCTTGGAAAGGCTAACGTGGTGGCAGACGCATTGAGTCGTAAGGTAGTTCAGAGTTGAGAGTAATGTTTGCTCATCTCAGTTTGTATGAGGATGGCAGTCTGCTAGCAGAACTTTAGGTGAAGCCTCTGTAGTTGGAGCAAATCAAGGAAAAGCAGTTATCAGATGAGAAGTTGGGTCCTTTAATGCAATAAGTTGAAAATGGTATAATAGGGGACTTTGGATTGAACAAGGATGGCGTGCTGTGTTTTCGTGGAAGAGTTTGTATGCCTATGGATTCAGATTTGAGACAAATGATTCTACGAGAGGTGCATAGTAGCCCTTATGCTATGCACCCCGAAGGAAATAAGATGTATCGGGATCTCCGTGAGCAGTACTGGTGGCCAAGGTTAATGCGAGAGGTTACCGATTTTGTGGGAAAGTGTTTGACTTGTCAATAAGTGAAGGCGGAACATCAATTACCATTAGGTTTATTGCAATCGGTAAAGATTCCTCTATGGAAATGGGAGCGGATAACGATGGATTTTGTTAGTGGGTTACCCTTAACACCTACTAAGAAAGATTTTGTTTGGGTGGTAGTAGATCGATTAACGAAGACTGCTCATTTTCTACCGGTTGTACGGATTACTCATTGTAGAAATTGGCTAAACTGTATGTATCTAAAATCGTGAGGTTGCATGGGGTACCAGTGTCTATCATATCAGAAAGGGATCCTATGTTTACATCACAGTTTTGGAAAGCTTTACATGAGGCTTTGGGAACAAAGTTAAACTTGATCGACTTTTCATCCTTAGTCGGATGGTCGATCGAAAGAGTAATTGATTTTGGAAGACATGTTACGAGGTTGTGTGATCGACTTCAGAGGTAGTTGGGAGGATTTTCTACCGTTCGCAGAGTTCACGTATAATAACAGTTACCAATCTAGTATCCAAATAGTGCCCTATGAAGCATTATACAGTCGTAGGTGTCGTACCCCTACTTGTTGGACTGAATTGGGGGAACGACAGTTATTGGGTCCTGAATTGATATCTAAGACGGAAGAAAAGTAAAGGTGATTCGAGCACAGTTAAAGGAAGCTTCGGATAGACAAAATTCGTATGCGGATCTAAAGCGTAAAGATATTGAGTTTGCGGTGGGAGATCAGGTCTTTCTGAAAGTTTCACCTTGGAAGAAGATGTTTAGATTTGGAAGGAATGGCAAGTTGAGCCCTAGGTTCATTGGACCAGTGGCCTATCAGCTTGATTTGCCTCCGGAGTTGAGTCAGATTCCTAGTGTTTTCCATGTTTCTGTGCTGAGGCGTTACAGATCAGATCATCTCACATAATACCGGTAGAAGTAGTGGAGTTTAGGTCAGACTTGTCTTTCGAGGAAGAACCGGTGAAAATCTTAGATCGCGATGTTATGGTGCTAAGGAAGAAGACTATACTGTTGGTTAAGGTTCTTTGGGGAAATCACGGAGCGGAGGAAGCTACGTGGGAGCCTGAGGACGCAATTCGGCAACAATATCCTCACCTCTTTTAACCATGTAAATTTCGAGGACGAAATTTTCTTTAAGGGGGTAGAGTTGTAACATCCTAAAAATATGAGTATCGATATGTTGCATGTTTTTGGTGCTTAACTTGTGAATGATTAAATTTGTGTGTGTATATAATCTTGAGAAGGCTTGGGATTTATTCGGTATTAGGATAAATTTTAGTAATAAGTACTTTATTGAAGTGGAACAAGTGACTCTGATGCTTAAGGGAATTTAATTGGTAAAAGTTTGCATAAGATGAGCTAGAGGCAAGGTGGAGTTGGCGCCATAAGCATGTTTAGAGGGAAGAGGTTCGAATCTCATGAATAGCATTTTGGTGACTTTTATTTTATTTTTTTTCACCTATATTGCATGTGTTGGTCAAACCTTACTTATGGAAGGTTGGATTTTTCTTTATGGGAAGGTGATTATTGGATAAGATAAGCTTGAACTTGGGGAAAGGAAATCCTATGCTTATGGAAGGTAATGAGGACACAAGGCATATCTTAAGGGTTGTGTTTTGGAAAGTAGGAATGGCTAAGCTTGTCCATGAACTTGGACGGTTTTATGGACTAGGGAGGTGGCCGAATTTTTGTGGTAGACTTTGGTAAGGATGTGTAGTTAGTGTGTAATCCCATTTGGTCATTTCTTTGTTTTCTCAAAACACCTTTTCTTTCATATTTTTCTCTTTGGCCGAATGTGCTTGATGCTTTGGGTAAACATCTTTGTTTTCATCTTTTGTCTTCTCCTTTTGACCATTTGGTCATATTTTGCCAACCTCTCAAGTGCTTCATTTTGTGTTACTCTCCTTTGTGCGAAATACCAAAACACAAAACCATTTCTTTTTTCTTTCTTCCCATTACCGAATGCGACATTGTCACAAGCCCTTTTCTTTGCTCATCTCTTACCTTTGAAAATCGAATCATAAGCCTCTCATCTTTATTTTCTTGCTATCTCCATTTTTCTCATTCTTTAAACACAATATTTTTTCCTTCATATTTCTTCTATGGTCGAATGTTAGAGACCATCTCCTTGATCAAAACTTTTTCCGTTCTTTGTTATATCATAGCCGAATTTTTCATTCCTCATAGATTTTATTCTTAATCATTTGCTTCATTTCATACTTTGATCAATCGTGGTGTAATGGAGTGCCGATCATTTCTTCATCGATAGTAGATCATAGTCATCATAAGAACATGTGGAAAATGATTTCATCATTCAAGGTAAGGGATTCATTCTTTTTCGAAGGGGTTCTATGTTACTTCTTAATTGGTTTAAGATGGTATTGATTAATCGATTCTATCATAGGGACCCTATTAATCGGCTATCTTTTTGTGAACGTAAGAACTTCGTGATAATCAAGATAAGTTCAAAAAAGAGTGGTGAATAGTGTTTGGAAGAGGGGTGGTTTTGCTATCCCCCTAAATTCAAACGAAGGGTTGTTTCGGTGATCTGAGATTTTCGACCGGGTTGTGGACCCTCATCCGGTGAAAATCAATTATTTGAAGCCATTCGTACTCCTGAGCCTTTTTTTGTTCGTAGATATTCAACGGGTAATGAATCATCAATCGGGGAGAGACCACAAATAGAAGTTGTTCAAAATTTCAAGGGTAAAAGTTTAGAATGCTTATTTTTAAGAATAGTTTTGCAAATAAGTATTAGTGTTCTAATCCATCGTGATGCGTGTTTAGGTATCGACAAGCGGGAAAGCATAGTTCTCACCGTAATCAGGTGTGTAACTTTACACTTATCTCATGTGTTATATTATACCGTAAGCGTTAGAATAAAATCGTAAATCTGGTAAAATTGGATAATACGGTATATTAGCACTTTTTGTGTAAATGCATGAAACCGAAATTAAGGGTGTGGAAAAAAATTACGGATTTGCCCTTAATGGGCTATTTTGTTAAAAAGTGATATTTTGGGCCATATGATTATTTTGATAAATTGGCCAAGTGAGAATATTATGAAAAAGGCCTCATGAGATAAATGGGCCAAATTTGTTAGATTGTTAAATGGGCCAAAATTTGTTAGATCGTTAAATGGGCCAAAATTTGTTAGATCGTTAAATGGGTCAAAATTTGTTAGATCGTTAAATGGGCCAAAATTTGCTAGATCGTTAAATGGGCCAAAGTTTGCTATATCGTTAAATGGGCCAAAATTGCTATTTTTGACTAATGGGCCAAATTAATAACTTGTAATATGGGCTTTTTGTTGAAATTTACCTTATGAATATACTATTATGCATTAAATATGTATATACATGACTTCATGGGTTGGGATTATTGACGAAGAGAAGAATGGCCTGTTGCTACAAATCTAGTTCGGTGACTCTGTCACAATGGCCTGTTGCCAAAAATCTAGTTCGGTGGCTCTGTCACAAATATTTTAAATGGCTTGTTGCCAAAAATCTAGTTCGGTGGCTCAGCCACAAATATTTTAAATGGCCTGTTGCCAAAAATCTAGTTCGGTGGCTCTACAACAAATATTTTAATTGGCTTAATGCCTGCTATTGGAGTGTTGGCGGGGTGGGTTGACTTGATCCCCACAGGTGTGTTGGTTGGTACGGGTGGTGTGTAGCGGATGGAAATTAGGCTTGGTTGGGAATTGTATATCATATCCATTATGTTTATATTGTACATTTGTAAATGGGCTAAAGCCCAGCTAATTGCTTAAATGGTTTTGGCCAGTGAACACGGTAAGTGGGTTACACATTGAGTTCTAAGTAACTCACCCCATTTTCTTACCCTTCTCGTAATAATAATTGATGGAGGCTTGGTAGGGATGACTTCGTGTGGAGGCCATACTACGAATGATGAGTTATAAAAAATTGAACTTCTTTTAAGAATTTTATTTAAGTACTATTTCAATTGCGATGTAATAAGGCCTCTAGTATTATTTTTTAGATTTCTATCCGTGGATGGATTTTAATATGTTTTAGTTACTTAAATGGGGCTATTTAATTCTTATAAATGTCTTCTTCAACTTACGATATAAAAGGTTTTTCTTAAATATCACTTACTCGTAAAATTTCGTGAAAACTCTTTTATAAATTTATTTTAACCAATTATTTCTCTAAAATCAAATTGTAAAATCTCATGTTTTAAAAATCATGGTTTTCAAATAATTCTTGATTTTTGATAAACTCCATCTTCAAAAATCATTTTGAAGAATTGTTTTCATTAAAAGCATTGATGACTGGACGAAAGTTCGAATTGTGTGGCATGCCAAGTCTGGTCTTAAACGCATAGGCCGGGTTTGGGGTGTTACAATACTTACAATTAAAGGGAGAGTAAAAGGCTCAGCAACAAAATCCTGAAAAGCTAATCAAAGAGGGGGATTAGGCACTATAAACGAAAAATAAAAGAGTTTAGAGATAATAAGAATACGAAAGATGATATTTAATATTAGAAATAATATTCAAGAGTTTATGAGAGGATTTTCGGAAAGAGGAGACGAAAAGAAGAAAAACAAGAAAAATTGGTGGCGGGTGGTGATGGTGCAGAAATTGTGCATGGTGGAGGAGGGGAAGAGATTAGAAGAGATTTGGCTTTATAAGTGTTGAAAAAGGAAGAAAAGGTCAAAAATCATTGGAGGAAAGGTGGTGAATGAAAAAGAGGGGAAGAGAGGAAAAGATGGGAGTATCAAAATTAAAAATAGGGTTATGGAAGTGCTAAGGTGTCATAAGTAGTCAAAGGCTTACTTTGGGTAAGTTTGAGGACAAAGGGAGTGAAAAGTGGGTTGTGAGCAAAAGGAGGAGTGAAAAGGGGATTTGGAAGGAATGTTTGACTCCAATTAAAGGAAGGAGAATCTCCCCTTTTATGGAAAGACTTGGACGGATAGGGGAGTATTGACCTTCTAAAATGGTCAAAAATTACGGCTAAGATGACAAAATATATAAAATGGATTGTAAGGGGATTCAAACATAGGACCGCTAGGATTTAATTAACACCCTTAACCACTTGTCTACTAATTACCTTGTGATATAGGCAAGTGCAATTTAGTAAATAAAATCTAGGGCGAGGCAACTCTACGCAATTAAAAAAATTTCATCGTCAAAATTTACCAGATCCAAACAAGTAAGAGTATTGGCAAAGCATCGTCTTTTAGAATTCCCAAGTGGCGTCGCTATCGTCGTGATTTCGGAACAAGACTTGTAACACCCATTACCCGTTTTCAACGTCAAACCGGGTACTAGGATTTACCAGACTTATCTCGCTTGAGCATACAAAGTTGGACTATCAAATTTCATTCCAATTAAAATCTTTTCACTCACATTCATAACATTATTATTATATTATGAGCCCATGAGGCCTTAAACATACAAGCGGAGGTCCTCGGAATCAAACCGAGAACTTTTGTAAACTTAGAAAAATTTTCACATGTCCTTAAACTTTTGTAAACATACCATACAGGGATTTTCACACGGCCGGACACACGCCCGTGTTCTTGGCCCATGGCCTCCACACGACCTAGACACGCCCGTGTCCTCGCCCATTTCTAAAATCCTAGGTATTCTATTTGTGACGTTAGCAACCTCATAAGGGCCACATGGCCTAGGCACACGCCCGTGTGGCTAGGCCGTGGTCAACACTGACTTGCAACATTAACATGCAGGGGACACACAGCCTAATCACACACCCATGGAACTGACCTTGTGTCTCACACGGCCTAGACACACGCCCGTGTGTCTACCCATGTGGACATGAACAAGGCTATTTGCTAAGCTCTTTTTTATCACCCTAACTCACACAACATAAATCCATTCAACTATTCACTAAGCAATCCAATTACGCAACGTACACTTTCATTAATAACCTCATCTTTTCATAATCTAGTAATAATGTGTCATCAACTATGGCTATATACAAATAGTTCATCTTTAAAGGAGCCAATACACTTGGCCAAAATAACAAAACATTTCACCTAGTTTAGCCCCTATACATGCCATACTCAAAATTCTAAGTCTAGATATACCGAGATGAGCTGATAGTGTGGGTGATCTTCCAATTAACTTTGTATCCCGAATCGGCTCCTGGACACTATAAAACAAGGGAAAAGAAAGGGAGTAAGCTTCAAGCTTAGTAAGTTTACATGTAAACAATAAGCTTAATAACGTACATAAATCAATCAATTCTTTTCATACTAACCAAGAACTATCCACATTTCATAATCATGCCAACTCATTTTATCTCTTGCCATATTCCATCCATATAACATTTTTAATGGTCTCATTTATTAGCACACATTCCCTGCACTCATCCCCACAACATCACATGAAACATATACTTAAACAATTTCTCAATAAACCATTTGGAATAATACAGAACACTCGGTGGTTTTGCACACAGCCCACCATTAATCTAAAATAGGGTGGTATCGCACATAGCCCACCAACAAGAATATTTACGGTGGTATATCACTTAGCCCCCCAAATGATAATATAAACGATGGTATCGCACACAGCTCATCGAGAATGAGAAATAATGTGGTATCGCACAAAGCCCACTAAAAGAATAAACACGGTGGTATCGCACACAACCCACCAACGATTATTTTTCCATATTTACATATCCATTTCAAGGTTCATAGGGGAATTACTTATTATCTATCGAATTTAATCCATCTCAATCATAATTGATCTTACTCATAGAATGCACCAATAATTAGAAACATATCTATTATGGATGTATCGTTTACACATAAACTTACCTCGGTGCAAAATGTATTGATCAACGATTTAGTCTATAACCTTGCCTTTTCCCCGGTCAAGGTTGATTCCATGTTTTTCTTGATCTATAATGATACAATTTACTCATTCAATCATTTTATAAATCATAATACACCAAAATTTCTACTTAGGCAAGAATGACCATTTTGCCCTTATACTTTGGCAAAATTACGATTTTGCCCTTAGGCTCTTAAATCATTTTTCATCATATTTTCTTATTATACAAGCCTAGCTGAACATTTATTTCTCTTACAAAAACTCACAAATCCATTTATTTCATGCATTTATTACACAATTTCTACCTTAACTAATAAGTCTTATTTAGGTGTTTTCATGATAACAACTTCATCAAAGTTGTTTCTCATCTCACTAACATTCATTTTATTCCATAAAAACTCAGCAAACAACATAAACACTCCCATGGAAAGTCCTTAAACTTTCAACCATTTTGCAAATTAGTCCCTTCATTAGCTAGCTTAAGCTTTGGGGGTTCCAAAAGTACAAAAATTATCAAATAAAATCACCAAAATCACTTACTTTCAAGGGTGAGAAGTTGCTGAAAATTTTTCGCTTCCAAAACCCTTCATTAGCTGATATTTTTGATGGGAAGAAGATGAATAAAATGGGTGATATCATCTTTTCTTATTTTATTTATTTCCTTCAATTTAATCCACCTAACCCACCCAATTTTGACCAATTTGAGTCTATTGTCCCCTATGGCCGGCTAACAACATTAGGAAGGTCTAATTTCACATTTAAGACATTCAATTTAAAGTTCATTAACTATTTAATACTTCTAGCTTACAAAATAGAGCTTTCGCACTTTATGATATTTAGTACTTTTTTGCAATGAAGCATTCAATCGCTAAAATTAAAGCACCAAAATTCTCATGCATCCTTATAAACATGCTATAACACATAAAATAATATCAGAATAATTTTCTTCAACCTCGGATTAGCAGTCCAAAAACCACTTTTCGACTAGCCCCAAAATCGATCTGTTACAACTCTCCCCCTTTAGAGATTTTCATCCCCGAAAATCATACCGGTAAAAAGGTTTGGATATTGTTCTTTCATGGCTTCTTCCGGTGCCCACGTAGCTTCTTCCACACTTTGTTTTTGCCATAACACTTTTATTAAGGCTATACTCTGATTCCTTTACTGTTTAACCTCCCGAGCCAATATCTTAATTGGCTCCTCTTCATAAGTCATGTCCGGTCGTATCTCAATTTCTATTGGAGGGATCACATACGAAGGATCGAAACCATATCGTCGTAACATCGACACATGAAACGCATTGTGTATTTGCTCTAACTTTACTGGTAAAGCCAACCGATATGCCACTGGTCCAATCTTTTCAATAATCTCATACGACCATATGAATCGTAGACTCAACTTGCCCTTTCGACCAAATCTCAATATTTTCTTCCACGGGGATACTTTCAAAATAATCTATCGCCCACTTGAAACTTAATTTCCTTCCTTTTTAAATCCGCGTATGACTTTTGTCGGTCCGAAGTAGCTTTCAGACTATCACGGATCACTTTCACTTTCTTCTCGGTCTCCTTAACTAGATCGACCCCGCAAATTTGCTTCTCACTAATCTCGGTCCAATACAAAGGAGTCCGACACTTGCAACCATATAAAGGTTTATACAGTGCCATTCGTATACTCGACTGATAACTGTTGGTATAGGCAAACTCAACCAAAGGTAGGTATTTTTCCTAACTACCTTCGAATTCTAACACACAGCATTGGAGCTTATCCTCAAGAACTTGAATCACTCTTTTAGATTGGCCATCGGTTTGGGGATGGAACACAGTAATAAAATTTAACCTTGTACCCAAGGCTTCCTGCAACTTCTTCCAAAATCTCGAGGTAAATCTCGGATCTCTGTCTGAGATAATAGATATAGGCACCCCATGTAGTCTCACCACCTCAGCAATGTACAGTTCAGCCAGCTTATTAAGTAAATAATCCACTCGTACTGGTATAAAGTGAACCAACTTCGTTAGTCTATCAGCAATAACCCACACAACATCTTTCTTTCTCGGATTCATGGGCAACCCCGTTACAAAATCCATGGTGATCCGATCCCCTTTCCACTCTGGGACAGCACTTGTTGAAGCAATCCTGAAGGTACTTGATGCTCTGCTTTCACCTGTTGTGTAACACCCAATGCGTTATAACCGGATCTAACATGTCACATGAGGAAAACATGTTAAAACATTTTTATTCAAACTAAAATAGGTATTAATTCATTATAATCAAAAAACAAGTTTGATTTGAAATATTTGATAAAATACTACTAACCATGAAGGTTGATTGATAAATCGATAATTTGAACTAATGAACTTATAAAACCGTGACCTTTGAAAATATTGTTGATAATTTGAGAGAAAATTTTCGAGTTAAAATATTTGTATAAGTTTGTTATGAAATCCACTTGTTAGTCTATTTTAGAAAACCTTTATTGTAGTTTTTAGAAAAAAATTTCTATTTAAAGCAATTTAAGCAAGATATTAAGTACATCTAAACGTAAAGCAAAATAAAACATATCTCAGAGGCCTTATTACAACTTTAAAACCCAAAATAGTAAAAGTAACGAATTAAAACGGTAAAGAAGTTTACTAATGTTCAAAAACATTATTTCCAAAGTGTGGCCTCCACCCACACAAGCACACTCCAACCCACTAAACCAAATCAATTCACTTTGTAAAATTTTGAATGATTTTTCAAAGACAGAACAGCGAACCACGAAGTCATTCAGAACCAGTCTCACTAAAATTAAAATATCGCAGAATATAACATTTATCTTCATACTCTGTTTCTTTCATATAAAAATAGACACAATAAGCTTTAATTCTATACCTTATTCACCTTCTAATTCCCTTCGTCCTATTTTTTCATGATTTTCCAAAATCACATCACTGCTACTAACCAGAAACTGTTTCATTGCAAAATACGGTTACCACTACGAACATACGCATGCCCGAGTGGTTACAAATGTCGGTTCTGGTTTTTCGATCTTTCCACCGAATCACAAAACATTTCATGCAAATATTTAGAGAGGTGTGAGATTACACACCTTGTTCGAATCGTAACACGATACTCTCCGCAACACCAACAATCTGAGTCTCTTATTACGAGGGATAGGTGTTTGATTAGCCCTTTGTTAAAGTACTTCGAGTCCCTAGAAGTGATTAACACAAGAACAAATGTTAGCCACATCATATTCGGATTGAGTAAGAATCATCCAAACAATACACCCCCTTCAACTATATTCGGCTTTACTTACTTACTAACCAAAGATAACAAGAGTGTAAGCTAACACTCTACCGATTCGTCCCACACCAAGAGAGCCAAGAAGATTGAAGTAGCAAGGAATATATTCAGCCTTGGTCAAAAGAATAGGGTGAATAATCAGTTTTAGAAGAGGGAGTACAAGAGAAAAAAGAAGAGAATACGAGAAGAGGAAGAACACTACCCTACAACCACCGAAAACCCGAGAAGGCAAAGAAGCTTTGGCAAACACAAGAACCAACTTTCGACTATGAAAAGAAAATGGGCAAGAGTAGGTGAGGATTACGGCAAAGCAAGGGACAAAAATGAAAAATTTTGGACTAGGAAGTTTTGGCCAAAGCAGGGGGAATGCTTTGGCAAGACAAAGAAAAAGGTTTGGAAAAGAAACACAAAGTGTTCAATCAAAAGAAAAATACCTCTCAAGCACCAAAACTAGCAAAATGGCTTGCAAAAATTTGACTCTCCCTTCCCCCTAAAAAACCGTGTGAAACTCTTGCCAAAAGGATAGATGTTGACCATAAACTTCTTTCCAAAACATCTTCCCTAAAACCGGCCAACATATCACCCTTATTTCTCCTTTCTTTTACTCATTTCCATACTCTCCTCCTTACCATATTTCCTTAGCCACCTTTCCATAATTAAAAAGTCCACCTTACCAAAAATACAACCATGGCCGACACTATAGATGGATAGCACAAAAAATTAATCAACATTTAGCACTAGGTGGAATTTGAACTCCACCCCTCAAGCCCATACATGCAACGCCACACCACTCATCTGCTAGCTTCACTTGTGCTAGCAAGTTGCCCAATTATTCCCTTATGCTAGATGCCACTTGCCTTCTCCCTTTTAAATGCTTCAACACAAAAATTTTCCTATGGCCTAGCTTGAACCCGGAAGTTCCTAGAAATCCCGTAACTTTCCAAAATCACCTTTCCAATAAGTCCAACTTGAAATAATGTCGTTCTCTTGTTCTAAAAAATTTTAAACACTCCCAAGCCCAAGGCCCAATGGGCCCAATTCTACTAGGGCCAATTTTTGGAAGTTACAAATCTACCCTCCTTAAAGAAATTTCGTCCTTGAAATTTCCAACCAACTACTGAACACACCGCTTAAGTCACACCACTATTCTTTTGCTACGCACTCTGATCTTAATAACACTAATGTACTTTTAACTTAATCTTGAATCCTCTTACACACAACCAAACATCTAACCATAGAAGTAAGCACTTATCTACCACTTATACCTATAATTTCTACATTCAACCAAAACATACCCGACTTAATGGTGATGGAACAATTTTGATCCCTATGCTCCTTAGACTTGCATCTCAAACATGCTCCTGCCCTCCTCCAATATTCACCCGGATGACGCCTTCTACAGTAATCTCAAGCTGAAAAGTTTGGGCGTGCCTTGACACGCTTCACAGAACGAGATTGCGACCCTAAAGAATCGCGATCCTTTTCTTCTTACAATCCACGCACCTAACCCGAAGTACCTCACCGATTCCTTTAATCTCCTTTAAAACCTCCCAGACTAGCTGAGGTAACTCATCGGCTCCGACTCCATCATGAGAACCTGTCTCGCCACTGGCGATGCCGATGCCTCCCTTTCGAGCACATGCCTCGGTGCTGAAGATCTAGCTCTAGCACCTCAACCTCTACCACAGCTACATCCACTGCGTCCATGTCCTCTAGCGCTCATATTTACTAAGTCAATTTAGTCTTATTAAGAGTTTTATGGATTAGTATGCTATTCAATGTTTATTAAATAATATTTTATGGAGTATAAGAACTAAAGTCACTTTCGCATAACGCATCTTAGAGTCTCAATCACTATAGTTTCAACTATTAAAGCTAAAAGTTCTAGAGTATTTCTATGATCATACCACAACAATCATAAAATAAAAACATAAAATTACTTGACTTGGTGCCGGATACCCCTGGTGCCATACTTCCTCTAGAACATGCATGTACAAATTAAAATTGTAAATAGCTTTGAAAACATTTTTGAACCCAAACCACAGTCGAGTTTTACAACTGGGCTCTGTTACCATAAAATGTAACACCCCAAACCCGACCCATGCGTTATGACCGGATCTGACATGTCACATGAGAAAAAACATATTAAATCTTTTTTTATTCAAACTAAAATAGGTATTAATTCATTATAATTAAGAAAAAAAGTTTGAATTGAAATATTTGATAAAATACTACTAACCACGAAGGTTGATTGATAAATCGATAATTTGAACTAATCAACTTATAAAACCGTGACCTTTGAAAATATTGTTGATAAATTGAGAGAAAATTTTCGAGTTAAAATATTTGTATAAGTTTGTTATGAAATCCATTTGTTAGTTTATTTTAGAAAACCCTTATTTTAGTTTTTAGAAAAAAAATTTCCATTAAAAGCAATTTAAGCATGATATTAAGTACGTCTAAACGTAAAGCAAACTAAAACATATCCCAGAGGCCTTATTACAACTTTAAAACCCAAAATAGTAAAAGTAACGAATTAAAACAGTAAAGAAGTTTGCTAATGTTTGGAAACATTATTTCCAAAGTATGGCCTCCACCCACACAAGCACACTCCAACCCACTAAACCAAATCAATTCACTTTGTACAATTTTGAATGATTTTTCAAAGACAGAATAGGGAACCACGAAGTCATTCAGAACCAGTCTCACTAAAATTAAAATATCACAGAATATAACATTCCTCTTCCTACTCTATTTCTTTCATATAAAAATAGACACAATAAGCTTTAATTCAATACCTTATTCACCTTCTATTTCCCTTTGTCCTATTTTTCATGATTTTCAAAATCAGATCACTGCTGCTAAGCAGAATCTATTTCATTGCAAAATATGGTTACCACTATGAGCAAACGCATGCCTGAGTGGTTACAGATGTCGGTTTCTGATTTTTTTGATCTTTCCACCGAATCACAAAACATTTCATGCAAATATTTAGAGAGGTGTGAGATTACACACCTTGTTTGGAATTCGTAACACGATACTCTCCGAAGCACCAACAATACGAGTCTCTTATTACGAGGGATAGGTGTTCGATTAGCCATCTGTTAAAGTACTTCGAGTCCCTAAAAGTGATTAACACAAGAACAAATGTTAGCCACACCATATTCGGCTTGAGTAAGAATCACCCAAACAATACATCCCCTTCACCTATATTCTGCTTTACTTACTTACCAACCCTCTTCTGAAAGTTAAAGGCTAGAAAGATGACAAGAGTGTAAGCAAACACTCTACCAATTTGGCCCACACCAAGAGAACCAAGAAGATGGAAGTAGCAAGGAATAGATTTGACCTTGGTCAAAAGAACAGGGTGAAAAATTGGTTTTAGAAAAGGGAGTAAAAGAGAAACAAGAAGAGAATAAAAGAAGAGGAAGAACACTACCTTACAACCACCGAAAACCCGAGAAGGCAAAGAAGCTTTGACAAACACAAGAACCAAGTTTTGGCTATCAAAAGAAATTGGGCAAGAGCAGGTTGAGGGTTACGAAAAATAAGGGAGAAAAATGAACAATTTTGGACTAGAAAGTTTTGGCCAAAGCAAGGGGAATGTTTCGGCAAGACAAAGAAAAATGTTTGTAAAAGAAACACAAAGTGTTCAAACAAAAGAAAAATACCTCTCAAGCATAAAAACTAGAAAAAATGGCTTGTAAAAATTTGACTCTCCCTTCCCCCTAACAAAACCGCGTGAAACTCTTGCCAAAAGGATAGATGTTGACCATAAACTTCTTTCTAAAACATCTTTCCTAAAACCAACCAACATATACCCTTTCTTGCTCCTTTCTTTTTTACTCCTTTCCATACACTCCTCCTTACCATATTTCCTTAGCCACCTTTCCATAATTAAAAAGTTCGCCTTAATAAAAATACAACCATGGCCGACACTATGGATGGACAGCACAAAAAAAATTAATCAACATTTTGCACTAGGTGGGATTCGACCCCTCAAGCCCATACATGCAACGCCACACCACTCCTCTACTAACTTCACTTGTGCTAGCAAGTTGCCCAATTATTCCCTTATGCTATACGCCACTTGCCTTCTCCCCTTTAAATGCTTCAACACTAAAATTTTCCTATGGCCTAATTTGAATCCAAAAGTTCCTAGAAACCCCGTAACTTTCCAAAATCACCTTTCCAATAAGTCCAACTTGAAATAATGTCGTTCTCTTAATCTCAAAAATTTTGAATGCTCCCAAGCCCAAGGTCCAAGGAGCCCAATTATACTAGGCCCAATTTCGGGATGTTACATGTTGGCAAATCAAACATTTTTCAAAAACTCAGAGATGTCTCTTTTCATACCCGACCACCAATAAATTTTTTTCAAATCATTGTACATTTTTGTGCTGCTGGGATGCACTGACAAACAACCATTGTGTGCCTCATATAAAATTTTTTGGATCAACTCGTCAATCTTGGGTACACAAACCCTATCATGAAACATCAAACAACCATCTGAACTCATCCAAAAATCAGAATCATTTCCTAATTCACACTAAGCCCTCTTAGCTTGCATCTCACAGTCATTCTTTTGAGCTTCACATATCTGGTGAATAAATAACGGTCCAGCCCCCAACTCAGCCAATATGGCACTATCATCACACCACACTAAGCTCGTATTCATAGCTCTCATAGCATACAAGGATTTTCTGCTCAAAGCATCTGTAACCACATTCGCTTTCCCTAGATGGTAACCGATTACTAACTCATAATCCTTCAATAATTCGAGCCACCACCGTTGTCACAAATTCAAATCCCTTTGATCCATCAAGTACTTCAAGCTCCTGTGATTGATGAAGATTCGGCACTTCTCACCATATAAATAATGACGCCAAATATTTAAAGCGAAAATGATCGCAGCCATCTCCAAATCATGAGTTGGATAATTCTTTTCATGAGGTTTTAGCTGTCTCGAGGCATAAGCTACTACCTCGCCCTCTTGCATCAATACACAACCAAGACCATTCAATGATGCATCACTATAGACTACAAAATCTTTTCACGACTCAGGTTGTATTAAAATTGGTGCCTCAGTCAACAATGCTTTCAATCTCTCAAAACTCTGTTGACATTTCTCGTCCATTCAAACTTAACATCCTTATGCAACAATTTTGTCATCGGGGTAGCAATCATAGAGAACCCTTTGACAAACCATCTGTAGTTACCCGCAAAACCTAAAAAGCTTCTAATTTCGACACATTCCTTGGAGGTTTTCCCTCCACAATAGGTGAGATCTAACTCTGATCAACTCTAATGCCATCACCCAACACAATGTGTCTTAAAAATCTGACCTCTCGGAGCCAAAACTAACTCTTGCTGAATTTAGCATACAACTGCTTGTCTCTTAGAGTCTGTAAAATAATTCTTAGATGCTTTTCATGCTCACTCTCATCTCGAGAATAAATTAATATGTCGTCAATAAAAACAACCACAAATTTATCCAAATACGGTCGGAAGACACGATTCATTAAATCCATAAAAATCACAGGAGCATTCGTTAAACCAAATGGCATTACAAGAAACTCATAATGACCATACCTCGTCTAAAATGCAGTTTTCGGCACATCTTGCTCCTTAACTCTCAACTGATAATAAATAGACCTTAGGTCTATCTTAGAGTACACCATAGCTCCTTTCAGTTGGTCAAATAAATCATCTATCATTGGTAAAGGATACTTATTTTTCACTGTCACTTTGTTAGTTGTCTGTCGTCTATGCACAATCTCATCGACCCATATTTCTTCTTTACAAAAAGTACCGGAGCACTCCGCGGTGAATAACTCGGTCTTGCAAAACCCATGTTCGTGAACTCTTGCAACTGAACTTTCAATTCTTTAACTCTAATGGTGCCATCATATACGGAGAAACAAAAATAAGTGTTGTACCCGAAACTAACTCAATCCCAAACTCAACCTCTCTAACTGGAGGAATCGGGTAACTCTTTCGGGAATACATCTGGATACTCGCATACCACCGGCACTAATTCTATCTTTACCTCTGACTTTTGAGTATTCAGCACAAAGGTGAGGTAGGACTCGTATACTTTCCTCAAGTATTTTTCGGCTACCATAGATGAAATTATCACAGGAAAATTATTCGATCTACTTTATTCAACCCGAATGAAATCTCCAGTTTCACATTTCAATTCAATAAATTTACTACAATAGTTCACTAAAACATTATGAGCAGTCAACCAAACCATACCAAGAATCAAGTAAACTCATCAAATGGCAACAACATGAGATTTGCCGGAAAACAATGACCTCTAATTGTCAAAGGACAATTCTTACACACCTTGTCAACTAGCACATTCGCCTAACGGGTTTGACACCTTTACTACAAATTCCGTAGACTCAACGATCATACTCATACTAGATGCCAATTTCATGCAAATGTAAGAATGGGTAGATCCAAGATGAATCAAAGTAATATCAGAGGTATCATGAAGAGAAAAAGTACTCCTTATCATATTTGAAGATGATGCCTCTTCGCGAGCACAAATGGCATAAGTCTTTATAGGTGCTCGACCCTCCGGTCTCACAGCAAAGTTTCGAAGTGCACCCCTACTACTAGTCCCACCTTTCGGGTTATTTTGTGAACTACTCTCGAAGATGCATTGCCTGATCTCACTTCTTGCTTTCTTTCCTTCTCATCCCTCTCTGGACAATTTTGGATGAAATGGTCGGGGGAACCACACTTATAATAATTTTGGTTGTTTCCCCAACACTCCCTAGTGTGCTGCCTACCACAATTTGGACACTCCAGTTTATTTGACTTTGGATTACCCAAGCCTTCCATTGAGATGGCTTGAACTCTCGAGCCCGAGTATGTATTACTTCAGTCTCGGTGTGAATATCCAACTGACGCAGTCGTCCAAGGGTTCATCTCCTTGGACCTCTTTTGTAACACCCCTAACCCGTATCCGTCGCCGAATTAGGGTTACGGGCATTACCAGATAATCATTACTTTTAGTCAATCAATTCAATCATATTTAAACAAGCTTATATAATAATACACATATAAGCGATCAATTACATATGCATAAAACATATTTATTCCACTAAACCAAATCATATATGGCACAAACATTGACAAACATAATTTGAACATGCAAAATACATTTTATGAAAATCACAAAATAATGCAAGTATCGTAAGCCTCAATTGCTATGTCCTTATTTACTTATAACATACTCAAGCAATTTAACCCATTCGTATCTATGAGATTGAATAACATAATTCAATTATCATTTATACTAACCCACTTAAAGGGCCGAATATACCAACATAAAAGATATTAGCGATGTCCAAACTTACAAACTCAATAAACATCATATAAATACATATCTACTTGACCAAATATACATAGACACATATATGCAATTATATGTACCTAGCTCATACCAAAGTTCAAATAGATCCAAATAATCAATCGGATCAATGTTCACATGAATTAGTTTACATGCACATAGTTGAACCGAAAATAACTATACGGTATATACATTATTTTTGTAATAGTTAGATTCATATACGTGCATTTATTATAATTTAATAAAATCATATCAACTCATGCACTTTTATCATTTCCAACTAATTATATTATCTAGTTATCCAAATACCTATTCGCCTATAATCATCTTCTATCAAAATTTTTATCAATTTCCTATTCTTTAGCAAAAACTCTATTACATCCGAATATGCACAAACATCTATCACATTTCAAGCATACATATATAACTAACTAGACATATTCATGAGCAATGTACTTAAAATATACTTGTTTACTATGTCGAATTAACCTGTTTAAGAATCATGAAAAAAGACAAAATACAAACAAACCATAGCACCATAATTTGATCATTTCATCGTCGAATCACCTCATTTGAACTTAAAAAGAAACACACATGCCCAATATCTTTTATAACCTAACATTACTAACCTATGAACAAAACACAACTATGGTTCAATATAATCGAGTATACAATTAATTATTCATACCACATTACCCAACTCATATTTTCACTTCTCAATCACATATTTCCTTACCATATTCGAATTAATCCTTGATTGAGTTGCACAAACATTAACGATATAAACTGACTATTATATCAAAAGCTTGATAAACATACTTAACCAAAAATTTAGCCATATTCGCATGGCTATTATATACATGAACAAAAAGTTTTCAACAAACAAGGTCAAGTCTTTCCTATACATGCCTCTATCCAAAAACCAAAATGAAAGAGTACCAAAATTAGATCGATAGTGTGGTCGACTGTCTTGACGATCCCATTGAGCAGGTAGCCTTTACCTAATCTATAAAACAGAGGAGAACATTACACACAAATAAGTTTACTAACTTAGTAAGTCCCAAGCTCAAAATGATACTACATTTGATTACTTAAACATTTAAATCATTCATCTCAACCATGTTATCATATTAAAATTTCTTTCACCTCTAGCACTACTATTTGAAAACCGAATCTCCATGATAGTACATCAAGCTCAAACTCAGTCATATAATACTTGTGCACATCAATCGTAATCTCAAATGTACATATCACTATACTAGTAATATTAGTTAAACTCTAGTAACATTAACATATCAAACCTTACTTACTTACCTGAGCCTTTAACTAGACACATTAGCTACGATTTACCTTGAACAACAATTCGGTTTCTCCTTTGTAAACATATCACCGGCATAAAGCCTACTAGGCATTAAAGCCCGAAATAAATCACCGGCACAAGGCCTGCTAGGCACGAAGCCCGAATATGTCACCGGCGCTAAGCACTCGCTAGGCACGAAGCTTCGAATATGTCACCAAGCACTAAGCACCTTAGGCACGAAGCTTGAATATGTCACCCAGGCACTAAGCACGCTAGGCACGAAGCCGAATATGTCACCGACATCGAGCACACTAGGCACGAAGCCCGAATATGTATAGTTAATCTTTCATTTCACATTTCATTGTGCTAACTTCACCACCACTTATAATTCACGTATTATATCGAATAACAAACCAAAACACTTATTCACATCACTTTGAATAAAATTCCAACCAATCCATACCAATACTTTCACATTCGGCTAACACAAGGTTTTATACAAAATTCTATTGAATACTATCATTTAGCACATTCATAAATAATTCGATAACCTATACTTGCTTAAGGACTTACCTCGGTTGTCGATAGACCGTGCAAATCGGCTATTCGAGAACATTCGTCTTTCCCCGATCCAAATCCGTTCTTCTTTGCTCTTGATCTAAAACACATTCAAATTTAGCTCATTCAAGTACATTTCATCTCAATTTAGTCCCTAAGCACATAAATAGGAAAATTACCATTTTACCCCTACTATTTCAATACTTTGCAATTTAGTCCTATTTGTATAAAACTCAAAATACATCAAATTTCCCCATACTCCTTAAGGGCGAATATGTATAAGAACTATACAAGTCTATTTCTTTCATTTATTTTGCAATTAAGCCCTCTAAAATTTTATTTTTACAAATTGGCCCTAAAACACAAATTCACCAAAACTTCCAACACATAATATACTAATTTTAACCTATCTATCATCTAACATCATCAAACATCATAAACCTCAAGAATTCATCAATGGCGATTCATATTTACACACTAATCTTAGAAATTCTAGCATGGGTGGGTAATATACTAAGCAACGATCTTAAAAACGTAAAATTAACAAAAACCGAGCTAGATTTCTTACCTAATTAAGCTTGAATAAGGCCGAATGTTCCAAGGCTTTTCTCCTTTTTTCTCTTGTGTTTTTCGCCAAAGATGAACAATGCATGGCTTTTTATTTTTTTGTTTTATTTACATATATTTATTAGTTTATTTTAACATATAATGTATTATTATATATTATAAAAACTCAAACACTATTACATGCATCAAGGTGGCGGCCATTAACCTAAAATGGGCTATTTGCCCTTTTAATACCTCACATTAAAAGCCATGCTCAATTTAACACATTACACTTTAGTTGGCCACTTTTACTTTTTACGCGATTAAGTCCTTTTATCAAATTCAATACTTAAACGATAAAATTTTTCTCTGAAACTTTCACACACATAAATACATACATAATAAACACTAAATATAATATTTAAATATTTCTGGGCTCGGATTCGTGGTCCCGAAACCACTGTTCCGATTAGGGTCGATTCGATTCATTACATCATTGATTGAGTTTGGCAGGATTTACTCATTGGCCTTTTTCTTGCATCTCGGGCCTCACTCATGGCTTTCCTCTTTTCCTTATTCAGTTCGTCGGCCTTGCATGCCCTATCAACCAACACTACAAATTATTTCAATTCTAAGATCCCAACTAGATATCTGATATCCTCATTCAGCCCATCTTCAAACCACTTGCACAAGATAGCTTCTGTGGCACACACACTTGTGCATACTTGCCGAGCCTAACAAACTCGCGCTCATATTCTACCACAGTCATTTTCCCTTGCTTCAATTCAAGGAATTCTTTCCATTTCTAGTGTACAAACCTTTGACTTATCTACTTCTTTCGAAACTCTTCCAAAAAGAAGTCCCACATTACTCTCTCATGGAACCACCGACGTTAACGTTTTCCACCAACAATAGGCCGAGTCATTTAGCAATGACACAGTGCATTTCAAGCTCTCCTTAGGTGTGCAAGAGAGTTCATCAAATAATCACATTGCGTTCTCAAGCCAAAACTCTGCCCTCACGGTGTCATCATCTATGTTAGCTCTAAATTCTTTAACCCCTTGATTTCGAATCTTATCTACCGGAGATTTGGTCATTCTCACCAAATTCATACCTTAAGGACCCAGAGGAACTGGCTGAGGTATAGGAGGGGGTGGAGGATATAACACCCCTAACCTGAGGCCGTCACTGGAGTAAGGTTAAAAGGCATTACCAAACATTTAGAACATTTCACTACCATTTCACGGCACAAAGTTAAAAATTAACCAAACATATTAAATCAAAAGTATATAGTCCCTTATTAAGGTCTTCGAGACCTTAAACACGTATTAGAAAGGAGTCGAGACTAAATTGGAACACATACATAAATTCTAAGGAATTTAAAAGTTTTCAAAATTTTAGGGGTTACACGCCCGTGTAGGTATTCTGTGTGCCTCCCATGACTGCTAGACACCCCTGTGTGTCTTCCTCGTGGTTGAACCTAACTTTACTCCACGGCCACTAAGCACACTGTGTACCTTGGCCGTGGTCAATTCTGACTTGGCTCCACGGTTAATATGCATGCCCGTGTGCCATAACCGTGTGACAAAATAGGCCATTTGCAAGGCCATTTTACCTCCCACACAAGGGTCCATCCTACAAGCACATTTAGGTATAATTCCACCCACAATTTGGCAATTAATTATATCAAGTGATTGACATACCATCTCATAGAGTCTCATTTCTAAACATGTCAACTTAGAAACTAACATTCACAACTTGAACACATTCAATACCAAACATGATTCATTCCCAAATTCACTAAATCATACTAGCATCATACCATCACAAAGTTTACCATTCATAAGTCATTCTCTTTACCCACAAGCCATACCAAAATATGCTTCATATATCAAAGCCATTTATGCTTAAAGGCAACATATATTTAGCCACATCACATGGCTATTTACACATCTCAAATATGTTTCAAAATAACTAGCCTATACATGCTATATTTCAACTATATACATCTTTCCAAAAATACCCAAAATAGATTGTCGATAGTGTGATTGAGATGCTGACGATATCCAGATCTGAGCTGGCTTTACTGACACTGCAAAGCAGAGAAATAAATCACACAGTAAGCTTTCCAAAGCTTAGTAAGTTCGTAACAATACACATTAAACCAACACAAAATCATCACATAGATTTATTTCACATCTACATAGGCATATATATAACACCATCCAAAGATAATATACTCATTTAACATTTCATGATCTCGTTTATAGATTCATCAACCCCACAGGTTCTGAACGTACCTTATTCAACAGTTAGTTGTCAATTACATTTGCTACTCAATACTCACTATTTCCTCTCGATCTACTTTTATCTCTTATTTGATTCAATTGCACACTTAGTGCCCAAATAGTTAGTTGAAACTTAATTAACATGGCACACTTAGTGCATCCATATAAAATCGATCTTAAATCGGTATTGGACACACAGTGCCCGCTACAGAGCCGAAGCTTATATTATTTTGCACGCACAGTGCTAATCATCTTGGTCACCTTTCTGATTATGCACACTTAGTGCCATACAACTCAAGCTCTCACATAGGATTTACATTTCAATATATTCATACCATTCATTTCATAGCATTAAACGTAACTAAATACATGTATTATGTCCGTACTTACCTCGGACGTCCAACTATCAAAATAGTCGATTAATCGAGCACTTCATCTTTGCCTCGATCTCGATTTGAACCTTTCCTTTCTTGGTCTATACACATTTAAATTAAATCCATTCAATCACCAATTCATTCAATTTAGTCCACATACAGACATTTAGAGCATTTTACAAAATAACCCTAACATTTTCACATTTTGACACTTTAGTCCCTATTTCACAAAATCATAAATACACAAAATTTCAAAACACATATCCTAGTTGAATTCTTCCCATGCTAATACAAGCTCATACGTTTCATTTATTTCAAAAGTTAACCCTTCAATTTCTCATTTTCTCAATTAAGTCCAAAATACTCAATTTCACTAAAAATTCCAATACAAACTATATTAATCCAACACCAATTTTTCATATTTCACCAACTAGCATCACAAAAATCACATATTCATAAATGGTATATCTCATATTCATCACTAATTCACAAAATTTAATCATGGGTTAGCTAGAACACGAAGCAACGATTATGAAAACATATAAATGATCAAAAACCGATTCAAAATCATACCTCAATCAAGATGAACAATGACCGAATATCACAAAGATTTTCCTCCTTTTCTTTTGTGTTTTCGGTGGACAAAGATGAGCATATTCATCTTATTTTCATATTTTTTTGTTTAATAAACATATTATTAATCTAATTACTATATTATCCTTTCATTAAACATATAAGACAAATATATATTAAGGCTAATATGTCATTTAACCATCCACTATCATTAATAATGGCTTAATTGCCCCTTAAAGCCGTCCTATTATGAAGACAAGAACACTTAGGTACTTATTAATCAACACATAGGTTTTGCTATTTACGCGATTAAATCCTTTCTCTTAATTTGGCACATAATCGATAAAATTATCACACAGTATTTTCACACAAACTATGTCACATAGAATCAAAACCAAAGATAACATTAAAATATTATTTTGACCTCGAATTTGTGGTCTCAAAACCACTGTTCTGACTAGGGTCTAAACTGGGCTGCTGCAACTCTCCCCTTAGGATTTTCGTCCTCGAAAATCTTACCAGTGAATAGGTGTGGATATTGCTCTCTCATAATGTTCTCAAGCTCCAATGTAGCCTCTTCAACTCCACGTTTGTGCTATAATACTTTCACTAAAGAGATTTTCTTATTTCTCAACTCTTTGGTCTCTCGTGCCAAAATTCAATTGGTTCTTCCTTATATGACAAATCTGGCTGAATCTCAACCTCAGTAGGAATAATCACATGAGACGGATCAGATCGGTACCGTCGAAGCATCGAAACGTGAAACATATTATGAATCTTTTCTAACTCATGTATCAATATCAATCTGTAAGCAACCGACCAACTCGTTCAATAATCTCATACGGTCTGATGAACCTCGAACTCAGCTTGCTCTTCCGGCCAAATTAGAGTATTTTCTTCCACGGAGATACTTTCAAAAACACTTTATCACCAACATCAAGTTCAATACTTTTCTTTTCAAATCTGCATAAGATTTCTGATGATCTGAGGCCGCTTTCAAATTGTCACGAATTACTCTCAGTTACTGCTCAGTCTCTTTTATAAGATCAACCCCGTGAATCTTATTCTCACGCAGTTCAATCCAATACAATGGAGTTTGACACTTTCGACCGTAAAAAGCCTCATATGGTGCCATTTTGATACTAGATTGAAAAATATTATTGTACGCGAATTCAATTAATGGCAAATATTTTTCCCACATATTCTCAAACTCAAGTATGCAACACCTCAGCATGTCTTTGAGAATCTGAATGATTCGCTCGGATTGACCATCCGTTTGCGGATGAAAAGAAGTACTAAAATTCAATTTTATGCCTAATACATCTTGCAATTTCCTCCAAAATTGTGAGGTAAACCTCGGATCTCTGTCAGACACTATAGATAGTGGTACTCCATGCAATCTCACAATCTCAACAATATACAATTCAGCTAACTTATCTAAAGAATAATCTATTCTCACCGGAACGAAATGGGCTAAATTTGTTAATCTGTCCACTATCACCTAGATTGCATCTTTCTTACTCAGAGACAAGGGCAAACCCGACACAAAGTCCATCATAATTCTCTCGTATTTCTACTCAGGAATCATAATCTGTTGTAACAAACCGGACGAAACTTGATGTTCAGCCTTAACTTGCTGACAAACTAAACACTTCGACACAAAGTCAGAAATGTCTCTTTTCATACCATGCCACCAATAGAATTGTTTCTGATCATTATACATCTTCGCACTCCCGGATGTATAGTCAAATGACTACTGTGAGCTTCATTCAAAATCATCGAGATCAACTCTGAATTTCTTGGAACACAAATCTAATCTTTAAATCTCAGAAAATCATCACTATCAACATGAAATTCGAAATCAAAATTTGATTCACACGGAATTCGTTTAGCTATCATTTCAAAATCACTTTTCTGGGCATCACAAATCTGTTGTACAAACATTGGCTTAACTTTCAACTCAACTATAACCTCACTATCATCACACAGATCTATCTGAGTACTCATAGCTCGCAAAGCATATAACGATTTTCGACTCAAGGCATCAGCTACAACATTAGCTTTACCCTGGTGGGAATCTATCACAAGTTTGTAGTCTTTCAACAATTCTAACCATCTTCTCTATCGCAAATTCAAGTCATTCTGAGTCATCAAGTACTATAAACTTTTATGACCAGTATAGATGTGACATTTCTCCCCAAATAGATAGTGACACCAAATCTTCAATGCGAACACAATTGCAACCAATTCAAGATCATTCGTTGGGTAATTCTTTTCATGCAGCTTTAACTGTCTCGAAGCGTAAGCAATGAATTTCCCTTCTTGCATCAGTACACAGCCAAACTATTCAACAATACATCACTATAAACTAAAAATTCTTTGTCAGATTCAGGTTGAATAACACTAGCGCCTCTGCCAACAACACTTTTAACTGCTCAAAACTCTGTTGGCACTTTTCTAACCACTCAAAATTAACATCTTTCTGTACCAACTTTCTCAACAGAATCGCAATCATTGAGAAACCTTTCACAAACTGTCTATAATATCCCGCTAGTCCCAGAAAACTACATATTTAAGACACATTTCTCAGAGGCTTCCATTCCAAAATAGCAGAGACTTTACTCGGATCAACTCTTATTCCTGCAGTTGATACAATATGTCTGAGAAAACCAACCTCACATAACCAAAATTCACATTTGCTAAACTTTGTGTACAATTGTTTCTCACGCAGGGTTTGTAGCACGGTTCTCAAATGCTTGGCATGATGCGTCTCATCACACGAATAGATCAAAATATCATCAATGAACACCACTTCAAAGTGATCCAAATACAGCCTGAATATCTGATTCATCGCATCCATAAACACTGCAAGAGCATTTGTAAGTTCAAAAGGCATCACTAAGAATTCATAATGTCCATACCTCATTCTGAAAGCAGTTTTTGGCACATCGGATTCATTAACTCTCAATTGATAGTAGCCCGATCTCAAATCTATCTTAGAAAACATTGTAGCTCCTCTCAGTTGATCAAATAGATTATCAATACGAGGCAATAGATATTTTCTCTTTATCGTCACTTTGTTCAGCTGTCGATAATCAATACACATTCTCATAGTACCATCTTTCTTTTTCACAAATAATACAGGAGCTCCCCAGGGTGAGAAACTCGATCGAGCAAATCCTCTGTCAATCAACTCCTGCAACTGACACTTTAACTCTTTCAATTCTGTTGGTGCCATTCTATGCGGAGCTATCGAAATGGGAGTGGTCCCCGACACTAATTTAATACCAAATTCAACTTCCCGAATCGGAGGTAATCCTAGTAACTCTTTAGGAAACACATCTGGAAACTCACATACCAAAGGCACAAATTCAACTTTCTTTTCCGACACTTTTGTATCAATCACGTACACCAGATAAGCTTTACAACCCTTTCTCACATAGTTCATAACTTTCATCGCAGATACAACAGCTGGTAATCCTTTCATATCACTGGATTCAATTCGAACGATCTCACCATTCTGACTTTTCAACTCGATACTTCTTCTTTTCAATTCACGATGGCATTATGCAGAGTAAGCCAATCCATACCTAGAATTATGTCAAACTCATCGAATGGTAGTAACATCAAATTAACCGGAAAACAAATATCCCGAAACATCAATGGACAATTCTTGCACACCTTATTCGCCAAGACACACTTGCCTAAGGGATTCGATACTCTAATAACAAACTCAGTGGACTCAACAGGTAAAGTCTTACTTGATACTAGATTCACACATACATATGAATGAGTAGATCCTGGATCTATCAATGCAATGACATCAGTATCAAATAAAGTGAAAGTATCAGTGATGATGTTTGGAGATGATGCTTCTCTCGTGCACGTATAGTATAAGCTCGGGCAGGTGTTCTCGGCTCTGACCTCACAACTGTTTCAGTAGTCCCTCTTTGACTTCCGCTCACATTCCCTACATTTCTGGGTGGTCTACCCTAGTCGATACATTACTTGATCTCACATTCTAAACATTTTCCTATTCGACCAACTTTGGGTAATCTCGAATAAAATGATCTCGGGATCCACATTTATAACAAACTCTATTGTTGCACTTGCCCCAACATTCTCCCACATGCCATCTTCCACACTTTGCACTCAGGTTTGTTACTCTTAACACTGCCAACACTTGATTCAATCAGAGCTTGAGTTCATATTCCAACACTTTGTCTCAAACGATCTGCTTGGATGTCCAAACAAAGCAATTGAACGATTGCTTGCATCTCTAAATATCTTTGTAGAAGGTTGAGAAAACTTAATCATCGATCTTTTCTTTCATCACGAGCTTTAGAATCAGCTTTCTTCTTTTCTTTATTGAGCTCCTTGGCTTTGCATGCTCTTTCAACTAGCACAACAAATTAGTTTATATCAAGTATCCCAACCAAAAATTTAATTTCGTCATTCGATCCCTCTATAAAGCATTTCCACATAGTAGCTTGATCGAAACACATTCTCTCGCATATTGACTTAGTCTTACGAATTCGCTTGTACTCAGTAATGGACAAATAGCCCTATTTCAACTTTAAAAACTCTTTACGTTTATGATCAATAAATCATTGACTGATATACTTCTTTTTGAACTCAGCCTGAAAGAAATCCCAATTGATTCACTCTCCGAAACTACAGATATCAATGTCTTCCACCAATTATAAGCCGTATCCCTTAACAACGAAACAACACATTTTATACACTCATTTGGAGTCAACGACATCTCATCAAATACTCAAAGGGTATTCTCAAGCCAAAACTCAGCTCGCTCAGCATCGTCATCAAATGTGGCCCTAAACTCTTCGGCACCGTACTTCCAAATCTTGTCCACAGGAGGTTTATTCAATCTGATCGGATATGGAACTTGTGGCACAAGAGATACTTGTGGGGGTGGAGGTTGTGGAGCAGCCGGATTCATTCGAACGAACTCCAAAAACCACTTTCTCATGATTCGAAAGAAGGCTTGCTTAGCCTCTCCTCCTTCACCACTATCATTTGGCATATATGTGGCCGGTGTGGTCCCATGAGCGAGAGCAGGCACGTTACTTTAAACATTGTCAACAATTGCATGATCGAGATCCATTACTATATGAAAACACATTTTTAACTATCATAATTCATCACACTATCGCAATTTCATATATGTCATGTATAGCTAGACTCACACGCGCTACGTTAGTCCGAGAATTGACTAAACCGTAGCTCTGATACAATAAAATGTAACACCCCTAACCCAAGACCGTCGTCGGAATAAGGTTAAGAGGCATTACCAAACATTCAGAACATTTCACTACCATTTCACGACACAAAGTTAAACATTAATCAAACATATCAAATCACAAGTATATAGTCCCTTACTGAGGACTTCGAGACCTTAAACACGTATTAGAAAGGAGTTGGGACTAAATCAGAACACATAAAAAAATTCTAAGAAATTTAAAACTTTTCAAAATTTTAGGGGTTACAAGCCCATGTAGGCAGGCCGTGTGCCTCCCACGGCTGCTAGACACCTCCATGTGTCTTCCCCGTGGTTGAACATGACTTACTCCACGGCCACCAAGCACGGCCGTGTACCTTGGCCGTGGTCAAATCTAACTTGGCTTCACGGTTAATAGGCATGCCTGTGTGCCATAACTGTGTGACAAAATAGGCCATTTGCAAGGCCATTTTACCTCCCACACAAGGGTCCATCCTACAAGCACATTTAGGCATAATTCCACCCATAATTTGGCAACTAATTCATATCAAGTGATTGGCATACCATCTCATATAGTCTCATTTCTGAACATGTCAGCTTAGAAACTAACATTCACAACTTGAACACATTCAATACCAAACATGATTCATTCCCAAATTCACTAAATCATACCATTACAAAGTTTACCATTCATAAGTCATTCTCTTTACCCACAAGCCATACCAAAATATGCATCATATATCAAAGCCATTTATACATAAAGGCAACGTATATTTAGCCACATCACATGGCTATTTACACATCTCAAATATGTTTCAAAATAACTAGCCTATACATGCCATACTTCAACTATGTACATCTTTCCAAAAATACCCAAAATAGATTGTCGATAGTGTGATTGAGATGCTGACGATCCCCAGATCCGAGCTGGCTTTACTGACACTACAAAGTAGAGAAACAAATCACATAGTAAGCTTTCCAAAGCTTAGTTAGTTTGTAAAAATACACATTAAACCAAAACAAATTCATCACATAGAATTATTTCACATCTACATAGGTATATATATAACACCATCCAAAGCTAATATACTCATTTAACATTTCATTATCTCGTTTATAGATTCATCAACCACATAGGTTCTAAACGTACCTTATTCGACACTTAGTTGTCAATTACATTTGCTACTCAATACTCACTCTTTCCTCACGATCAACTTTTACCTCTTTTTCGATTCAATTACACAGTTAGTGCCCAAATAATTAGCCGAAACTTAAATAACATCGCACACTTAGTGCATCCTTATCAAATCGATCTTAAATTGGTATCGCACACATAGTGCCCGCCACAAAGCTGAAGCTTATATTATTTTGCACACACAGTGCTAATCATCTCGGTCACCATTTCAAATATGCACACTTCGTGCCATACAACTCTAGCTCTCGCATAGCATTTACATTTTAATATATCTCATACCATTCATTTCATAGCATTAAATGTAACAAAATACACGTATTATGCCCAAACTTACCTCTGACGTCGAACTATCAAAATAGTTGACTAATCAAGCACTTTATCTTTACCTCGATCTCGATTCGAACTTCTCCTTTCTTGGTCTATGCACATTGAAATTCAATCCATTCAATCACTAATTCATTCAATTTAGTCCACATACACACATTTAGGGCATTTTACAAAATAGCCCTCACATTTTTCCATTTTGATACATTAGTCCCTATTTCACACAATCGTCAAATACAGAAAATTTCAAAACACATATGCTAGCCGAATCCCTTCCCATGCTAATACAAGCTCATAAATTTCATTTATTTCACAATATAACCCTTCAATTTCTCATTTTCCCAATTAAGTCTAAAACATTCAATTTCACTAAAAATTCCAATACAAACTATGTTAATCCAACACCAAGTTTTCATATTTCACCAACTAGCATCACAATGATCACATATTCATAAATGGCATATCTCAGATTCATCTTTAATTCACAAAATTTAAGCATGGGTTAGCTAGAGCACGAGCATCGATTACACAAAAATTATCAAAAACCGACTCAAAATCATACCTCAATCAAGATGAACAATGATCGAATATCGCAAAGCTTTTCCTCCTTCTTTTCTTTTGTGTTTTTGGTGGACAAAGATGAACATATTCATCGTATTTTCATCTTTTGTTTGTTTAATAAACATATTATTAATCTAATTACTATATAATCCTTTCATTAAAAATATAAGACAAATATATATTAAAGCTCATATGTCATTTAGCCATCCACTATCTTTAATGATGGCTTAATTGCCTCTTAAGGCCATCCTATTATGAAGACAACAACACTTAAGTACTTATAAATCAGCACATAGCTTTTACTATTTACGCGATTAAGTCCTGTCTCTTAATTCGGCACACAATCGATAAAATTATCACACAGGATTTTCATAGAGACTATGTCACATAGAATCAACACCAAAGATAATATTAAAATATTATTTCGACCTAAAATTTGTGGTATCAAAACCACTGTTCTGACTAGGGTCTAAACTGGGTTGTTAAAGAGGAGGTTGAGCATTAGGGTTCACTCGTACGTACTCCTATACCAATTACTCATCATATAGAGAAAGGATTCCCGTGCCTCTTCTCCTTAACCCAAAGCCTTGAGTCTACTTTCTACAGGCGGGAGCCGACGCATTACTAGGAGCATCATCAACAGCCGCTCAGTAGGGATCCATTCACTAAATAAAAAACAAAGTGTAGAATTGTCAGAAGTCACCACACTATCAATACACGTTTATGGCATGTATAGCTAGACTATTACACACGCTACGATAGTCTAAGAATCGACTAAACCATTTCTCTGATACCACTAAATGTAACGCCCCTTACCCGTATTCAACGCTGAAACTAGGTACTTGGCATTACCGGACTTATCTCGCCTGAACATACAAAGTTGAACTATCAAATTTAATTCCAATTTAAAACTTTTCACTCACATTCATAACATTATTAATATATTATGGGCCTACGAGGCCTTAAACATACAACTAGAGGGCCTTGAAATCAAATCGGGAACTTTTGTAAAATTAAACAAATTTTGCCTTAAAAGGGTAACACGCTTGTGTGAAATGGGACACGCCCATGTGGGCAGGCCGTATGGTCACACATGCCCATGTCCCTCGCCCGTGTGGGATTTGTTTTCATTTTGAACCTACAGGGGTTTTGATATGGCTAGACATACGTCCGTGTTCTTGGCTTGTGTGCTCCACACGACCTAGACACGCCCGTGTCCTCGCCTGTGTGTAAAAACCTAGGTATTCTATTTGTGATGTCAGCAACCTCATAAAGGCCACACGGCTTAGGCACACGCCTGTGTGGCTAGGCCGTGCTCGACACTAAATTGCAACATTAACATGCAGGAGGCATACGGCCTGATCACACACCCATAGAACTAACTGTGTGTCTCTCACGGCCTAGACACACGCCCATGTGTCTACCCATGTAGACATGAGCAAGGCTATTTGCCAAGCTATTTTTATCACCCTAACTCACACAACATAAATCCATTCAACCATTCACTAAGAAATCCAATTATGCAACATACACTTTCATTAATAACCTCATCTTTTCATAAACTAGTAATAATGGGCCATAAACTATGACTATATACAAAGAGTTCATCTTTAAAGGAGCCAATACAATTGGCAAAAATAACAAAACATTTCACCTAGTCTAGCCCCAATACATGCTATAGTAAAAATTCTAAGTCTAGATATATCGAGATGGGCTGATAGTGTGGGTGATCTTCCAATTAACTTCGTATCCCAAATCAGCTCATTGACACTATAAAATAAGGGAAAATAAAGGGAGTACGCTTTAAGCTTAGTAACTTTACATGTAAATAATAAGCTTCATAACATATATAAATCAATCAATGCTTTTCATACTCAGCGAGAATTATCCACATTTCATAAGCATGCCTACTCATTTCATCTCTTACCACATTCCATCCATATAACATTTACAATGCTCTCATTTATTAGCACACATTCCCTACACTCATCACCACAAACATCACATGAAACATATACTTAAACAATTTCTCAACAAACCATTTTGAATAATACAAAACACTTGGTGCTTTCGTACACGACCCACCATTAATCTAAAATAGGGTGGTATCGTACATAGCCCAAGTTGGACCTTTTAGATAAGTGATTTTGAAAGGTTAGGGGCTTCTATAAAGTCCGGGATCAAATATTAGCTTTGAGGAAATTTTGGTTTTAGGTGAAAAAAACCCTGGAGGTTGGCGAGTAGGCCTTAAGAATAAAATATGGAGGAAAATGACACAAGTAGAGTGTGTGGTGTAGTGGCAAAGTGACGCCACTTAAGGACAAGGGAATGACGCCACAAGGAAGGAAGGAGGTCCAAGGTTCTAGTTGTAGCGTTTGCATTCCTTTTAGATTATTTTTATTAAATAAATTTAGACCTTGGCCATAGGGTTATATTTAGTTGCGCATGGTTTAAGACACAAGGAGCTAGTTGGTAAAGTGGCTAGCGGCGTGGATTATGCTACAGGAGAGTCTGGGTTTGAATCTCATGAGAAGCAAGGGAGTATTTATTTTATGGATTGGACGGTAAGAGTTTCAGTTGAATTTAAACTCTACTGACGGAGGGATCCCACATCGGAAAGATACAAAGAAGGAAGGTGAAGAGCTAGCTATATAAAGAGCATCCCAGGAGGAGAGTTAAGAGACCTTGGTGGGCGTTTGAGCACGGGAGTGGTCGCATGGGATTTAGCACCGAGTCCATCGGTGTGTAACTCTCTACTCTAGTTGTACAAATGACAAATGCCAAGTGCTGGGTCACGAAATAGTAGCCACACAAGCGTGCGGCGCGCGTGTGGGGCTTCAACGCGATAGTTGAGGCCATCAAGAGTATTCTTGTGGGTTGGAAATTGCTTGGGTCGCGATGGGCCGAAGTGGGCCTAATGGGCCCTTAGGCCCAATTGGAATAAATTGCATGATGATATAGTATATAGTGAACTAGACTATATGGAACCTATATACATGGCTAGATTTGTGTTAGGTGGGCCACACGAGCGTGTGGGCCCGAATGGGCCAAAATCGAGTTTTAGGCCCAATAGTCTGGTGACGACCGGAAATGGTAGCCGAGTCCCTCAGGGTAACATTAGACCTCCGGGAGCGCCATTGCAGGTGCAAAATTACAAAAATACCCTTGGTGGTTAAATTACAAAAATACCCTTGGTGGGTAAATTACGAAAATACCCTTGGTGGGTAAATTATGAAAATACCCTTAGTAGGTAAATTACGAAAATACCCTTGGTGGGTAAATTACAAAAATACCCTTGGTGGGTAAACTAACACGCCTTCTTACTGAGTAATATGTTAATAACCTGATTGTGTAAGTGAAACAGTATGGTTGACTGATATTATACCCAATGAGGTATGGATACGGCTTCAAGTAAGTCCGTTTCATTACGAGATCTGTGATGATATGTGATATCATGATATATGGTGTATGTATTTTGAGATGTCATATTAAGCATGTGAGCATGATAGCATGATTGCACGATTTGCATTAGTATGATATGTTATTGGGTGATATGAGAGGAGGGGGATATGATATCCGTGTCTTTGGGATACTAGAGGTTTGGCACCTCCGGTGGTTTGGTACCACGATTGATTTTTGTGACTTTGGGTCACCGGAGGTTTGGCACCTCTCGCTTCTCGTCCCAAATGGCTTAGTACCACGAAAGGTTGGCCCCACGTTGATTTTTACGGATTGACGCTAGTGATTTGGTATCACACGATGGGTTGGCCCCATCATTTTAATCGTGACTACGGTCACGGTGATTTGGTATCACACTTGTGTCTTTGGGACACGGAGGTTTGGCACCTCATAGCGACTCGTCCTCGTGGTTAACACCACCATGGGTTGGCCCCACTTTTGAGATACGGATTGTCGCCGGTGATTTGGTATCACACGGGTTGGCCCCATAGATGGATCTTTCGTGACTTTGGGTCACCAGTTGTTTGGCACCACATCTATGGATATCGTGACTTTGGGTCACGGTGGTTTGGCACCACCAGTGGTTTGGTACCACACGGGTAGAAAAGGTGTCTGATGGTTAGGATCGGTGCATTAATTGTATTGCTTTGTTATGATGTGTGTTAGCATGTTGCATATATCGGGAGAGGGACTTATGCACTGAGTCTCGCGACTCACCTTCTCCCTTATCATTTCAGGTGACACATAGATCGCGGACATGGAGTCGGGATGGACTCGAGGTGCCCATGCCATGGTTAAATTCGAAGTTGCATTGATTTAAACTTGGTACTTTATTTGACTGGTTTTTTTTTCATTTGGTTTATTTGGATTGTAAAAGGCCTTTTTAAACTTATGTTTTGTTATTTACATACTTAGATTGGATTTCAAATATGCCTTAATAATTTATTGGGTTAAAATTTGGCTAAAATTTGTAAAGATAAGGTTTTCAAACTACAAGCGATATGTTTTAAACTTTACCATCGGGTATCACACTGTAATTTAAGATAAATGAAACTCAAATGTTCTCCAACTTGAATGCATTCTCGTACTAAGTCAAAATGTTTTTAAGCAACAACAAGGATTACTTGAATTTTTAAATGAGATAAAAATTGTTTTACTTACGTATCTAATTAAGTTTCCAAAATTTTTGGGTTTTCAAACACACTATCGTTTTTTTTTTTACAATCATGCTCAAGTTTTCTACAAGAACAAATCGTACGAAAGAGTTTTCATCAAACCTTTAAACGGAAACCTAAACCTCTCAAATACCTTTTTCCCCGTAACATACCAGATTCGGTCGTGGTGTATTGACCGGGTTTGGGGTGTTACAATTGTGGTATCAGAGCCTAGGTTTCAAAAACTCGGCTGTGGGTTATGGGGTTAAAAAAAAGTTTGTTTGAAAATACATGTTGTTTGGAAGTATGGCACCTTGAGTCTCGATGACTCACCCCTAAGTTAAATTTTACAGGTAATCATTAGATCGCGGATTTGGGAGTTGAGGTGGACTCGTGGAGGCCATACATATGTTTACTCGTAAATTTATTTCTTTTATTTGGACTTATTTTTATTTGGATTTTTGTTATGTAATAAGGCCTTGGTATTTTATTTGGTTTTAGCGTTTAAATTGGTTACTGCTTATTATTAAATGTTTAATGCGGGATTTTCCTAAAATATTAATAAACCGTTTCTTATTCAAAATTACTTCAACTCAATTTTCACAACAAATACAATTTTTACAAACTAATAACAACTTTGTAAAATGGGCATTAAATGAATCAGGTTTTATATACAAACCACGAAACGTGGAGTTTCAAAAAGAATACGAACTTTTTAACGAACGTACAATTTTTAAACATTCTTTTCATGTGACATGCCAGATCCGGTCGTAACGTTTAGGCCGGGTTTGGGGTGTTACACCCACCAACAAGAATATTTACTGTGGTATCGCACTTAGCTCACCAAATGATAATATAAATGATGGTATTGCACACAGCTTATCAAGAATGAGAAATAAGGTGGTATAGCACACAGCCCACCAAAATAATAATCACGGTGGTATTGCACATAGCCCACCAATGATTAATATGACTATTTTTCAGTTTTTATATATCCATTTTGACGTTCATACGGGAATTACTTATTATCTATCTAATTTAATCCATATCAATCATAATTGATCTTACTCATACAATGCACCAATAATTAGCAACATATGTATTATGGATGTATCATTTACACATAAACTTACCTCGGTGCAAAATGTATTGATCAACGATTTAGTCCGTAACCTTGCCTTTTCCCCGGTCAAGGTTGATTCCATGATCTTCTTGATCTATAATAATAAAATTCACTCATTCAATCACTTTATAAATCATAATACACCAAAATTTCTACTTAGGCAAGAATGACCATTTTGCCCTTATACTTTGGCAAAATTATGATTTTGCCCTCACGCTCTTATATCATTTTTCATCACATTTTCTCATTAAACAAGCCTAGCTGAACACTTATTTCTATTACAACAACTCACAATCCATTAATTTCATGCATTTATTACACAATTTCAACCTTAACTAATAAGTCCTATTTAGGTGTTTTCATTATAACACCCTTCATCAAAGTTGTTTCTCATCTCACTAACATTCATTTTCTTCCATAAAATCTCAGTAAACAACCTAAACACTCTCATGGAAAGTCCCTAAACTTTCAACCATTTTGGAAATTAGTCCCCTCATTAGCTAGCTTAAGCTTCGGGGGTTCCAAAAGTACAAAAATTATCAAATAAAACCACCAAAATCACTTACTTTCAAGGGTGAGAAGTTTCTAAAAGTTTTGGCATCCAAAACCCTTCCTTAGCTAATATTTTCAGTGGGAAGAAGATGAATAAAATGGGTAATATCATCTTTTCTTATTTTATTTATTTCCTTTAATTTAATCAATTTGAGTCTATTGTCCCCTATGGCTGGATAACAACTTTAGGAAGATCTAACTTCACATTTAAGACCTTCAATTTAAAGTTCATTAACTATTTAAAACTTCTAGCTTGCAAAATAGAACTTTCACACTTTATGCATTTTAGTCTTTTTTTGCAATTAAGCCTTCAATCGCTAAAAATAAAGCACCAAAATCTTCATTCATCATTATAAACACGTTATAACACATAAAATAATATCAAAATAATTTTCTTCAACCTCGGATTAGCGGTCTCGAAATCACTATTCTGATTAGCCCCAAGATCGGGCTATTACAAGACTTTCACTAGAGGAATCTGCTTCTTCCTCAATTTCTTGACTTCATGGTCCAAAATCTATACTATCTCTTCCTCATAAGTTATATCGGTTCTCACCTCGAATACTTCTATCCGATTCACATGCGAAAGATCAGAACGATATCTCCTCAACATGGAAACATGGAATACATCATGCTTGTGATCCAATTCTGGAGGTAACTCTAATTGATAAGCCACTGGTCAAGCCCTCTTAAGAACTCTATATGGCCTAAAGAACCTCAGACACAACTTTCCCTTGCGTCCAAATCTCAATACTTTCTTCCATAGTAAAACCTTTAGGAAGACTTGATCCCCAACACTGAACTCAAAATCCCTTCACCTTAAGTCGGCGTAAGACTTTTGTTGATCAAATGCTGCTCCCAATTGATCCTAAATCAGCTTCATCAAATTCTCAATTTCTTATACCAAAATTGGACCCAACACCTTATTTTTCCTCAACTTAGTGCAACATAAAAGTGTACGACATTCTCAAGAATACAATGCTTCATAAGGAACCATCTGGATACTTGACTAAAAACTATTATTATATGCAAAATCATCTAATGGAAACTATTCCTCCCAACTTCCACTAAAGTCTATAACAAAACCTCTCAACATGTCCTCTAAAATATGTGTAACCCGCTCAAATTGCCCATCAAATAGTGGATGAAAAGCTGTACTAAAATTCAATAGTGTCCCCAAAGTCTCCTATAACTTTTTCCAAAATTGAGATGTGAATCGAGGGTCTCAATTAGAAATAATCGATAGCAATACACCATGAAGCCTAAGAATCTCCAAGATATACAACCTTGCCAATCTATGCAAAGAGTAGTCAGTACGGAAAAATAAAAATGGGTGGACTTGGTCAGACAATCCACAATAACCTAAACTGAATATTTCTTACTAGGTGTCAAAGGCAATTCACTAACAATGTTCATGGTTACGCGCTCCAATTTCTATTGAGGGATTTGGATAGGTTACAACTAACCGGAAGGAAATTGGTGCTCAGCTTTAACATACTGGCACGTCAAACACTTACTCACAAATTCAATCACATCCCGCTTAAGCCCTGGCCACCAATACACTCTTTGAAGTCTCGATACATCTTATGCCCTTCGCAATGCATAGCATTCAAGCTACTATGCATTTCCCAAAGTATAAACTGCTTCAACTCTCAGTCATATCGCATATAGTACCTCCAACAAAAACATATAATTCCAACAGAATTAAGGCTAAAGTTGGTAGTCTTACCTTCCTTAACCTATTTGAAATGAGATGCAAATGACTAATTAGTAGATTACTTTGATTGAATCTTATCCATTAAGGTAGGTCTCAATTGATACTCTGCAAGCAAAACTCTATCATTAGTCAGACTTAGCTTTGCAAATGAAAGCAACAATATTCGCCTTTCCCGGATGGTACTCAATGGTACAATCATAGTCCTTTAATAGTTCAATCCACCTTCTCTATCTCAAGTTAAAGGATTTTTACGTGAGGAGATACTTAATACTTTTTTGATCCGTGTAAATAATACACTTCTCACCATAAAGGTAGTGCCTCCAAATATTGAGGGCAAAACCACAACAATAAGTTTGAGGTCATGGGTTGGATAGTTACATTCATAAGGCTTAAGTTGTCTTGAGGTGTAGGCCACAAACTTACCGTATTGCATCAAAACACATCCAACACCAGTATGAGATGCATCATTGTATACCACATAATCCTTTTAAGACTCTAGCTAAATTAGAACGAGAGCTTGGGTCAACACGAACTTGCACTTATTGAAACTCATTTAATACTCTTCAGTCCACCTAAAAGGGCAGTTTTCCTCAACAACTTGGTCAATAGATATTTGATAAAAAAACATTTCCATAAATATTCTGTAATAACCGGCCAAACATAGGAAACTTCAAATCTCATGATGTTCTTAAGGTGTTTCTAGTCCAAAATTATTTCAAATTTCATCGAATCGACAAGGATACCCTCAAATGATACCATATGTCCTAGAAACATCACGTCTTGGTGCCAAAACTCACATTTACTTAGGTTATCATACAATTGCTTCTCTCAAAGAATCTGCAGAACTACATTCAAGTGTTCATCATGTTCCTCTTTAGGCTTGGAAGATATCAATATGTCGTCAATGAAAACCACAACAAATTGATCAAGATAGGGCTAAATAACCTGATTCATAAGGTCCACAAAAGCGACTAGAGCATTCATGAGACCAAAGGGCATCACAAGGAACTCGTAGTGACCATACCGAGTCTTGAAAGTGATCTTAGGAACATCCGTCTCTTTCACCTTCATCTGATAGTAACCGGACCTCAAGTTCATCTTGGTGAACACCTTTGCACCCCTAAATTGATCAAATAGATCATCAATCATTGGTAAAAGGTATTGGTTCTTTATAGTCAACTTGTTTAGTTCTCGATAGTCGATGCATAGCCCCATAGACCCATCCTTATTCTTGACGAATAGAACTAAAACTCCCCATGGTGACATACTCATTCGAATAAACCCGCTATCCAGAAGTTCTTACAATTGCGCCTTATGTTCCACTAACTCCTTTGGTACCATTCAATAAGGGGATGGACACCGGAGCCATTTCTATCAACAAGTTAATGCCAAACTCTACCTCACGGTCCTGAGGAAATCATAGTAATTCCTATTCAAAGACAACACAATAGCCCTCACAGTATGTATACTCTCAATAGATGGCCCCTAACGCATGTATCCAAATTATACGCCAAATATGCTTTGCTCCCTTGCGTACCAATTTTTCAGTCATTAGAGCAGAGATTATATTGGATAAATAATCTCTATGCTTCCCAACCATCATATTCTCTTTCCCAACTGAACTCTTTAGAGTGACTCTATTAGTGGCACAATCTAATACGATTTGGTGTTCTACTAACAAGTCCATCCCAGAATGAGGTTGAATTCGTCAAAAGGTAATTCCATCAAATAAGCCAGGAATACTTCTCCTTAGATCTCTAATTGAAACTACTTATACACATTGTTAATGAAAACAAATTATCCTAAAGGGCTAAGAACAGTCACATTACTAATAGTATCCTCTACCTTAATACCATTTTTATTAGCCATTTCATATGATACATATGAATGATTTGACCTAATATAAATCAAAGCAATATATGGTATGGTATTAACATTAAAGGTACCTACCATAACATTAAAGGTGTCACGATCTTCTCTACGTCTTACCTCGAACACCAGTGCAAGATATTTTTCATTAGGTCAATTACCACCCTATCTTTGAGCTCTCTATCTCTATCAACCATTATCGCCTCTATTCAGACCTTGTCCTCTTGGAGGTTGATGTCCAACCTTTGGGTTCTAAGCATGATTTTAATTTAGTGCTTGCATATGCTCATTACAACACAGACAATCCTTGATCTTCTGCTCCAAAATCCATATCTTAGACACACACCCAAACTCCTACAACAGTCTCTCGGATGCCTTTTACTACACGTAGCACAAAGTGGGGCTTTCTCACCCTCAACAACAATAATGTTTTGTTTAGGTTGGTCACCTTGGACTTGCTTAATAGGTCATGAAGCTTAAGCCGTGGGATCGACATATCTCTTGGCAAGGATTCTAGCTCCATTCCCACGATTCATATTCCAAACGCTTTACCTCTTCCATAATCTTCATTTTTTCCACTAATGCTTCAAAAACACTTTATTGTAGAGGGGCCGCTTACATCATTAGCTTATACTTCAACCCATTCTAAAATTGGACATACTTGTCTTACTCAATTATGACTATCCCCTGGGCGTAGTGACTTAACTGTAGAACTTAGCCTCATACTTGGCTATAGATCTATCACTCTATTTGAGCTGAAGAAACCCCAATCGCCGAGCCTTACCATAACTCTTACACACGTACTTATTCTAGAAAGCCTCTAGAAAATACTGTCAAGTTAGTCTATCAACTTAGGTACCCCTCGCGATGTCTTACTTCCAGAGGTAAGCTTCATCCCTTAGCAGCAAAACTATTCCCCCAGTTTTTACTGTAGGGTACACTCCATGTCATCTAGAATTCTCTCCGTAGTCTCAAACTAGCATTCAGCCACATTAGAGGTCGTCCCAGTAATACCTCTGAATAACCTGGCTCAATTAGTACGAAGCCTTTCAGCAATGGTACCGTGATTTCCAGATCCACCTTAGGCCCCAGCGACACGCCGTAGCACCCTAAGCATGGCGCCTGTGACACAGTGTCGTCAGCATGCTCCTGATAATCCTCCACCATAGTGTAAGTATTCTCGACTAGATTAGCTATAGAGTTTAGTCAAGTGTTCAGGTAAGTGCACTCATGACGTAGACGAATCTACTTGGGTCCTCAGACCCCTCTTTCCGTGATCTCGCATTTCTCTAGTATACATGCCTTGTGAACTCATCTTTATCAATCGAAGTGTAAATTTTTATGTCGTTTTATTTAGAAATTAGAAACGAGTTTTATTTATCAATTTAGAATGTTTCAGTTCTCAAATTTTGTCTTTAAAATAGTATCTATAGTTTTCATAATCTAGAATCTCACAGTATGTCTTTCAAAGTCTATAATTTTCACAATATAGTTTTCAAAATCTAAAGTATACTATAGTATTATATCAAAGTTTAGTAGATAAGAAGTACTTATCTTGGTCACCTTCAGAGTCTCGGTATTTTTTGAACAAAATCAAATATGAAAATTTTAACTAAGTATGTATGTCTCCCAAAATACCTTTTTCAAGTATATGCATGCATTTCAAACTTTTTTCGACAGTTTGAGTTTTTTAACCGTGCTCTGATACCACTAAATGTAACCTCCTAGACCCGGACTAGATGTTATGGTCGAATATCGAAGAACACATTGGTAATGACAATGGTGCAGTAAAATATTTAGATGATTTTCTTCAAAACTTCCTTGCAAAATCACTTTTTATTCTTATTTTAAGTAAAACCAAACTTAGTTGTTATCTTATCTTTGGAAAAACTTATGTATTGTGATTTTTCATTGAAAACATCGTAATTTATCTAAGACATTGCAGTGAAAATTTTCTAAACAAAAAAATCATTATTTATTTTGAAGACGTGAATTAATCATACAACTAGTAAAAATAGTAATTTATTTTGAAGACGTAGATTTTGGAAATCATCCTTATTGAACTTAAGTTTCGTCATAATTATGAAAATCCATCATAATTTATTATTTTCTCAAACCATTTAAATGATAGTTTTTAAATCAAATCATGCAAAAAAATTCTTAAATCAAATCCAAGTCTCAAAAAAAAAAAAATAAAAAACCAAAGTTCCAAAAATTAAAGTCCATAGTGAATAAACACACCCCAATATATCAAATACCATTATTAATAATGTTTTCCAAGAAATGATCGAGAGTGCCTCTGTAGCTGAGCCGATCTTAACCTCGATTATCTAAAAATCAAAATTTAAAGGGGTGAGCTTTAAAAAAACTTAGTGTGTGATTGCCCGTTGAACCATTTAGAATATCATTGGATACTTGGGATATCTCACACATAGTATGCTAAACTATAAACTGTCAATTCTTGTACATGTATGCTCCTACAAGCTATGAATTGGTATGTTCTCATGAGCTACAAATCGATAACCTTATACAAGCTGAGAATCGATAAGCTCTCACGAGCTGCAATAGGGAAGCTCATATGAGCTAAGAATCGATAAGCTCTTATGAGCTGCAATCGAAAAGCTCATACGAGTTGAGAATCAGTTATCCCTTCTATTACAAGATGATATGAGTTTGATAAGAACTATTACAGGTCAATACATGAAAATACAAGGAAATTATATTACATGGTATAATAAAACATGGAATGGAAGATACATGTATATGAAACTTGCTTAGTCGTTATGTTCATCCATGTTTATTTGTTATTATATGTACTTTACATGGGTAACATGTTGGTGAATATGTGCTTAGGCATTTGGCTGAATTGAGTTGGGATATGCTATGTTTAATTACCTAAATTGTGACTAAATGGTAAGTTAAATTCTATGTTATACTAACTTACCAAGCTTAAATGCTTACTCATTGAAATTTTCATTTTTAGTGAATCGGAAGCTCGTTCAGGTTGAAAGCTTGTCGGAGCTATATCACATTATCCATCGGCTCACTTAGTACTTTCGGTTGGTTTAAGTTTGGCTATAATAGCATGTATAAGTTATTTTGGCTAATGTTGGCCTATATGCTTTTTTGATAATTTGGCCATTTGTTTGGCTAGTGTTTTGGCACTTTGATGATAGTATACGCCTAGTATATGGTATGTAAATATTTTCTCTCTAATGGTTGGTGAATAACTTGGTATGGTTGAATTATGGAAGATGAAAATTGTAGTTTGAATATGCATATTGAATATGTTTTTGTGATAGGATGTAAATTTGGTAAATTGGTGTTTTGGTGGAAATGATTTATATGGTCATTTGAGGCTAGTTTTAGAGCTTGTTTTAGATGCCTTGTAATGGCTTACAAGTAAGTGCAATGTTGTCTGTAGATACATGCCAATTTGGGTGAGAAAAATGGCTAATAAAATAGCCCATTTTTGTCCACACAGGTAGAGACACAGGCGTGTGCCTCAGCCGTGTGTGACACATGGCCAGGTGACACGGCGTGTGTCCCTTGTAGCTCTCATAGGGTTGCAAGTCAGGCTGTTACACGGCCTAGTAGACAGCCCTAGCACACGGGAGAGTGAGGTTACTTCAAAGGGTACACGGCTTAGCACACAGACCTGTGGTTTGGCCGTGTGGCCCAAGTCAATGAGTTACACAGGCACAGACATGGGCTGGGAAATGGCTGTGTGTCCCCATTTCGATTGCCCACACGATCTAAGAGATGGGTGTGTCTCTTGGCCGTGTGACCCTACATCTTTAAAAATTTTCAATGTTTTTTGAAAAATTCTTTGTGTTTCTGATTTTATCTCGACTTGTTTCTAACATGCATTTATGGCCTCGATGGCTCATATAAGGGACGTATGTATGATTTTGATTGGTTTTATTATAAATATCGATATGTTGTGAAATGTTTGAAATTTTTGTTTGTTTGATTCGTAATCTTCAATAATGCTCCATAAACTTATTTCGGCGATGGATTTGGGTTAAGAGTGTTACATTTATTGGTATCAGAGCTACAATTTAGTTGATTATCAAACTAAACGTAGCATGTACGAGTCTAGCTATACATGCCATTATATAACTTGTGATAGTGTGATATCTCCTAACCGTTTTAAAACATGTTTTTATATAGGAATGACATCCAACCAAGCTAATTCTGATGAAGTTGAGAGCAACGCTCAAGCCTTCATTCATGGAGTAGCTTCGAGTGTATGAGGCCCGTATCTAAGGGCTAAAGAGGAGAGGCTAAGGAAGCATTCTTCGAAAATGATGAACGAATGTTTTACTCAGTTTTTTCGACGAACCCAACTACTCAACAACCTCCACCCCCTCCTGCTCTTTAACCGGTTCTTATTATTTCTAAAGGTTTGGGACCAATCTGAATTAGTAAGCCGCCTATCAATAAGATTCGTAACTATGGGGCTGAAGAATTCTAAGCTACTACTAAGGATGATCCCAAAAGAGCTGAATTTTTGTTAGAGAATACAATCAGGGTTTTTTATGACCTATCCTGTTCACCAGTTGAATGCGTTAAATGTACGGTATCGTTACTAAAAGATTCAACGTATCAGTAGTGGAACATGTTGATTTCAGTTGTGCCAAGAGAGCGGATCACCTGGGAATTTTTCCAAATTGATTTTCGAAAGAAATATATCAGTCAAAGATTTCTAGATCAGAAACATAAAGAATTTCTGGAGCTCAAATAGGGCCGAATGACTGTATCAGAATATGAGCAAAAATTTGTCAGATTGAGCAAATATGCTTATGAGTGTATTTCAACTGAACTGTTATGAGTAAGAGATTCAAAGATGTGTTAAATGAAGACATTGGAATTCTTGATTTGAAAGAATTCAGTTGTACTGGTTGCCTGACCACATAAAGCTGAAGAACTAAGTAAATAGAAAAGACACGCTAAATTTGAAGCTAGAGATTCAAGAAAGAGATTAACGAGAAAGTTATACCAGTTAGTATCAAAGAGGTCAAAAGAACACCACAACTGTTCTACAGTTTCTGTGGGATATTTTAGTAGTGATAGAGGTACCCGACACTCCAGTCCTAAACCTCAGGCTACATCTGTAGCGAGTGTGGGTAGTGTCAAAAAAGCCAGACCCGAGTGTAACCACTGTAATAGATCACACTATGGTGAGTGTCAAGTGAAGAATGGAGCGTGTTTCAAATGTGGTTCCTTTGATCATTATCTTAAAGATTGCCTAGAGAAATCCGAGAAAGAGAAAGTTCAAACTACAAGACCGAGTAGCATAGCTGTGAGAGGTAGACCACCTCATAATCTTGGAAATATAAGTGGTAGACGTGGTGTAACGAAAGATTCTACTGTGAGATCCGAGGCACGAGCACCAACTAGGTCTTATGCTATTTGCGCACGAGAGGATGCTTCTGTGTTAGATGTTATTATCGATACTTTCTCTATTTTTGATCTTGGAAATTATTGTTTTTATTGATCCAGAGTCCACCTATTCATATGTGTGCACGAATTTAGTGTCTAGTAAGAATTTACTTGTTGAGTCCATTGAATTCGTGGTTAAGGTATCGAACCCCCTAGGCTAGTATGTGCTAATTGATAAAGTCTACAAGAATTGTCCTTTGATGACTTAGGGTTACAGATTTCTAGCTGATTTGATGTTACTACCATTTGATGAATTTAGTGTGATTTTAGGTATGGATTGGCTAGCTCTGCATGATGATGTTCTAAACTGTAGATGAAAGCTTATCATATTAAAATGTTAGAGTGATGAGACGCTTCGTATTGAATCAAATAATCTGAGTGCGCTACCAATGGTAATATCAGCTATGTCAGCACAGAAATATGTGAAGAAAGGTTGCAATGCTTACCTTGCACATGTATTGGATTCTAAAGTGTCTTAATTGAAGCTTGAATCAGTACCAGTAGTTTACGAGTATCCTAATATGTTTCTAGAGGAATTACTTGGATTACCAATCGATCAAAGCGGTTGAATTTGCTATTGAACTTATACTAGGAACATCACCAATATTGATAGCACCTTACAGAATGGCCCTTATCGAGTTAATAGAGGTAAAAGCACAGCTATAAGAGTTGAAAATTAGGGGTTTTACTCGATCAAGTTTTTCACCTTGGGGTGCATCGATTCAGTTTATTAAGAAAAAGGACGGATCTTTGAGATTATGTACTGACTTGCGTTAGCTCAATAAGGTTACAATCAAGAATAAATATCCACTGCCTCAAATTGACAACATGTTCGATCAGTTGAAATGTGCCACAGTATACTCGAATATTGATCTTCATTCTGGTTATTATCAGCTATGGGTGAAAGACTTATATATGCCAAAAACTGCATTTAGAACCAGGTACGGACACTATGAATTTCTTGTGATACTATTTGGTTTAACTAATGCACTTACGGATTTATGAATTTGATGAGCAAAGTCTTCAAACAGTATTTAGATAGATTTGTTGTAGTATTTATTGATGATATTCTAATATATTTCGAGATGAATTCAAGCATCTTGAGCATTTGAGAATTGTTTTGCAAACTCTGCAAGATAAACAACTATTTGTTAAATTTAGCAAATGCAAATTTTGGCCGAGAAGTCAGATTTCTATGAGATATAGTGTTGGCTGAAGGCTTCAGAGTTGATCTGAGTAAAATTTTCGCAGTTGTTCGCTGGAAACCACCAAGAAACGTATCTCAAGTCAAAAGTTTTCTGGGATTAGCATTTTGTTAACGAAGATTCGTCAAAGGGTTCTCAATGATAGCTACACTATGACACGACTTATACAAAAAAGATGTGAAATTTGAATGGTCCAAGAAATGTTAGGAAAGTTTCAATCAGTTGAAAGCACTATTGACCGAGGCACCAGTTTTGGTTCAGCCTGAATCGGGTAAAGAATTCATAATCTTTAGTGCTGCAACTTTAAATGGTTTAGGCTGTGTTTTGATGCATGAAGGCAAAGTGCTAGCTTATGCTTCCATACATTTAAAGCCGCATGAAAATAATTGTCCGACACATGACCTAGAGTTGGCAGTTATTGTGTTCGCGTTGAAAATTGATGACACCATTTGTTCGGTGAAAAATGTCACATATTTACCAATCAGAAGAGTTTAAAGTATTTAATTTCACAAAAAGATCTGAATCTGAGATAGCGCAGATGGCTCAAACTGTTATAAGATTATGAATTGATCATTGATTGCCATCCGGGAAAAGCAAACATAGTTGTTCATGCTTTGAGTAGAAAGGCCTTATTTGCTCTGTGAGCAATGAATACATGACTAACATTATCTGATGATGGCTCGATCTACTGTAACACCCTTAACCCATATCCATTGCCGGATTATGATTACAGGGCGTTACCAAACATAACACAAATCATAATAGATAATAATAAGCAAATGATGCTTTTTAAATTTTAAACATATCAATAAAATTAATTTCTCATATTCGATCACAAGTTGACAAATAATATTGCATATACTAATTACCACATAACATGTGCATATACATATTAATCAACTCCATTCAGCACTTGAATGTTACTACATGTGATACCTAACCATCCATTGAGTCATATCAAATCTACTATTCATATGGTCATAACCGAATACATCATTAGTAATAATGTACTTTCATAGTATGCTTAAGTATTAATGCACATAGCTCAAATTTATTTATCCAAATTCCATATAAACAATTTTCCATCAAATAACCATAGTAACTATTCATTTGGTCATTGAAATTACATTAGCCGAACATACTAACCAAATAAGAACTATGATATATGTATTAGCATAAACCTTGCTTGTCCGAATCTAAGGCATACCAATTACCGAAAACATCCAACCACATTGTCAATCACATCTCCTATAAGTTACATAACTGAATCATCAAAACCAAACATATCTTACCTTTAACTATGAACATATAAAACCAGCTCGTTACACATACATGTATATACACCATGACCAAACTTACACAACCATTAGCAATTAGATCCAAGATACCATGCATAATTACCAAAATCTGATCTTCATAACATAGACATTCAATTTAGCCATTTTGCATTGCATAATATATACATATCCCAAAATTTATCATTTCAAAATATAACACAGCCTATACATGCCATAGTTTCAAAAATTTAGTTTATAAAATACCAAAGTTAGTAGATAGTGTGATAGACTTTGACGATGATCCCCGAGCTCGTAACTAGTCTCCAAAATCTATAAAACAATACAAATAAACACATACAGTAAACTATCATAGCTTAGTAAGTTATAAGCAATTTTCACAACAACAATACATAATATCATTATATTAGTAAGACCAATTTTAGGTAATCACAATTAAGGTTTATAACCATAACTATAAATTATAACACCTTCCGTAAACTTTCACATTTCATAGCCCCAAAGGCCGAACACCCACACATTCAACAATAGATTTCACATGATCTATAAATCACTTTCTCATCTCAAAACAAATACATATACATTTAAACAAATATATATATATATCACATTTCAACTTACCGAATTTATACTTACATTTCAAACTCATATAAATCACATACTAACATGAATAATCCATAATTTCATTTCAATAGTCAATACTTACTTCATTATCCAAATGATGATCTACCATCACATACTTGATCATTTTATCTCATCTAACACATTCATTAATTGATATATTTAAAGGATCAGCAAATCTGCACACTCATTGCCAATACCTTGTAACATATCGCACACATAGTGCCGTCACATTAACATCTTACACACTTAGTGCGAAATTATTCTAATGTATCGGCACATTAACATCTCGCACACTTAGTGCCAAATGACCGATTTCGCACACTTAGTGCTTGGCATCAAATTTGCACATTTAGGCATCTCCCAAACTCACTACTCATTCACATATATGTATATATAAAGCTTAAACCTTAATCTTTTATGTATATATATGGTAACCTATTAATTTCACGAATCAATATCTTATTCGTGTATATCATTGACATTCATTTACACATCACATTCAGCTATATTCATCTCTAAAATCAGTAACACATTCGAGTATACCATTAGCATATAGGTATGCATCACATTCGGCTATATCATCATTTTACATATATATTTCCATTAAATTCATGTATATAATTATACAAAAATCTAATACAACATAATTTCTTAAAAACTTACCTCGAGTATCGACGAATTATGTTTCTCGACTATTCAACTAACTTTACCTTTCCCTGATCCAATCCATATCCTTTTTGTTCTTGATCTAATAAGTTTCAAATATAGCTAAGTCAAATATAATTCCATTGAATTTGGTCCAAAAACATAGAAATGGGCAAATTACCATTTTGCCCCTGATATTTTACACTTTTTACAATTTAGTCCTTTTTGCTCAAAACACAAATTACACAAAATTTGACCACACTTCTTTAGGGCCAAATATTCATAGCTTTATTACAAGCTCATACATTTCATTTATTTCACATTTTAACCCCTCAATTTATAAATTTCACAATTTAATCCTATTTAGGCATTTCTACCAAAAATGCCTTAATTAAACTTAACAATCTAACAATCTATATTTATTTTCCATCACTAAACAATTCCATCAAGCTATCAACAATGGCATTTCATGAATACATCATCAATTTCGAAAATTCCAACTTGGGCTAGCAACTATTCAAAGCAATAATCTCAAAAACGTAAAAATCATCAAAAATCGAACTCAAATCACTTACCTATTTGAGCTTGCAAAGGTCGAATGTTACAAAGCTTTTTATCTCTTTTTCTCTTTTAGTTTCGAGCAAGAATAATAAGAAAGATGAGCACTTTCATCTTTTTATCAAATATAATATGTTAACATATATTAAATTATATTATAATATCATAAAATATACAAAATAATTTCAGTCACTATTACATACATACCAATCGGGCACTATGTTTATTTTTATGGTTAAATTGCTACTTAAAGCCTCCAATTTATAAGAAGAACAACAATTAGGCACTATCTCATTCAACCATAAAATTTTCATTTTACGCGATTAAGCCCTTTTTTTCCAAATTAAGCACCCAAACAACAAAATTAATACACGAAACTTCCACAATAGTAAATTCACACATAATTAACACATGGAATAATAATAATATATTTTTCAAATTCAAATTTTTTATCCCGAAACCACTGTTCCAATTAGGGTCAAAATCAACTGTTTCATCTGCGAAGCTCAAAAATGTGATAGTGAGTTGCTAGCTAAACGGGTATAGTGTGAATAGACTTCAAATTCAGAATTTTGATTGGACCTGATGATTGTTTACCGTTCAGATGTAACACCCCTAACCCATATCCGTTGCCAAACTAAGGTTAAGAGAAATTACCGGACATATTAGAACATTTTATAGTCATTACACAACATCAATCATACAACATCATTTCATAATGAATCACACACATATATTTCCTTTAGAAAGTCTACGAGACCTTAAACATGCTTTAGATAAGGTTTGGGACTAAACCGATCTCATATAAAACTTTGCAGAGCTTAGAAAAATTCTCTCAAAACAGGGCACACGCCCATGTGGCTAGGCCATGTGCTTTACACGGCCATGCTTTGGACATTGTCTCAGCCTGTAATGCCCCAAACCCGGCCTAGAAGTTAGGCTCGAATCCAATTTGTCACACTAAAAAGTTTTTCGCTAACGTCTAAAGAAAACATGTCAAATGAGATAAAAAAATGTTAGATCCTTTTTATTTGTACAAAAATAGATGTTGATTTGTTAAAATCAAGAAAATCAAGTTTGACTTGAGATATTTAATAAAATACTACTAACCTCGAAGGTTGATCGATTAAATTTGAAGTAATAATTTTATAAAACTGTGACTTTTGGAAATATCGTTGATAGTTCGAGAGAAATTTTTGTATTAAAAATATTTGTAAAAGTTTATTTTGAAATTCATCGGTTAATCGATTTTGGAAAACCTTTATTATGATTTTAGAAAATTCCATTTAAAATAATTTGAGTAAAATATAAACTCGTCAAACATAAAGAAAAATAAAATAATCCAGAGGCCTTATTACAACACATAACCCAAAATAGTAAAGTAATAAAGTAAACGAAATAAGAAACTAAAGTCCAAATAAAACCATTTCTGAAGTATGGCCTACACCGAGTCATCCATGGCCCCAAGTCCTCGAAACTGATCATTACCTACAAGGGTTAAGAAAGAAAGGGGGTGAGTTACAAGAACTTAGTGTGTAACCCACTTACCATTGTCCACTGGGCCAAAAATCCAATTAAGCATTTATTGGGCCAAAGCCCATTTACAATCATAACATAATATCATATATAACATGCATGTGTTATGCAATTTCCCAACCAAACCTAGTTTTTCATCCTCTACACACCACTCATACCAACCAACACACCTATGGGGAGCTTTAGTCACCCACCCTGCCAACACACCAAACTGGGCATTAAGCCATATATCAAACTGGGCATTAAGTCATATATCAAATTGTGGACAAGCCACCAGAATTTTGTAGCAAAGCTACCAGAACTTCTCTTTGTCAAATATCCCAACCCATGCAAATCATGTATATAATGCATAACAATTCACAACAATGTATTCATATATTCTTTACAAATTTTATGGCCCATTATAATAATTTATCAAAGTTGGCCCATTAAGCAAATATCATCTTGGCCCATTTTGCATATTTTCAGATTGGCCCATATAATCATATATCAATTTGGCCGATATAACAAAATATATCAGATTGGCCTATTAATCAATTTATCCATTCGGCCCATAAGGCAATATGTCAATTCAACCCATTAAGCAATGTCGTATTACGGCCCATTAACAATTTACAAATCGGCCCAATAGGGGCATTTCCATAATTCGGCCCATAAGGGCATTTTCAGAATTGGCAATAATAAATCGTAATCTTAACCACTAAGGGGGCATTTACCTATAAGGTACCCACGGTATTATACCCCAAGCACAACGTTTTCTTCGTGCCTTTCAACCAATCGGAGAGCGACTTTTGCTAAAACGCTTCTTGAAAACTTGCTTCAGATATAAAACTTTGAGTGTTCAGAGATGCTCTCGTTATTAACAAACCATTTCTTTTTATTGGTACGATCTGACCTATTATCAGAAATAAATTCTAAAGCTGACGGATCATTTCTTTTTTCTCATATAAAAAATATGAGATTTCACTAAGTCGATTCTTAGGAAATCTCGAATCAGACCATTTGTCCTTACTTTAACAAAGGAAGCACAGACCTCTTCGGCGAAAGAACATTTGTTGTCTTGGTCCCAATTCAACACTTTCGTAACCAAGGCTTAACTACTAATTTGGGCATAAAAATTTAAACTGTCCATCCGCGTCGTACTGACTAAATTGACTATAACTTGAGTTAGGAAACTCTAAATCTAAATCCATAAATTTTCCTTGAAACTAGACTCATATATCTCCTTACTACAATTTTCCAGAATTTTTGGCTTAACCATTTAGTACAGTTTATTCCTTAAAATTTCCCTTGTTTCACTGTCCAACAATTCTGACCTCTCTTACCCAAAATTCAAATATCTCATTGTACAGTTTTCATATGTTGTTCCCACTTGTTTCCATTGAAAATAGGCTCACTAAGGAATCCATACATATAAATTATATCCCATAATTCACTTTGTACAATTTTATACGATTTTTCCAATATAGATCAGGGAACCACGAAATCATTCGAAACCAGTCTCACTAAAATTAACATATCTCAGAATATAAAATTCCTTTTCCTTCTCCGTTTATTCCTTATCAAAATAGACACAGTAAGCTTTGATTTGATATCTTATTAACTTATTAATTCCATTTCTCATATTTTTCATGATTTTTTGAAATCACGTCACTGCCACTGACCAAAACTATTTTATTACAAAAACATGGTTACCACTATGAACCTACGCGCCCCGAGTGATCCCGGATGCTGATTTTCGGTTTTCTTTGGTATTTTCGAGCAAATCACTGAACATATCATACAAACTTTCAGAGAGATGTGATATTACACACCATTTCAAACATATTTTTGGAAGGTACGTGATTACACACCTTGATTTTGATTTCCTAACGAACCACTCGTCCTTGACCTAGAACAATACCAACAAAAAGTTAGCCTCGGATTTCCAAAAGATTTCATATCACTTACACTTGAATCACTTACTACTATATTCGAAGGTAGAAATATATCGAGTGATTTGTCCCTAAAACATATAGTCGATTAGTCGAACTTCAATCCGATTTGCAACATAGCCAAATAGAGATATAATGAAAAATCCAAAACGAACCCCCTTACCATATCCATTTACCACTGTTTGACTTGAGTAGAACAATACACTGTCTCCCACTTTAAGCACTACGAAAAAGAAAGGGATTTGTTTAAAAGAGAATAGATGATGATTCCGGTCAAAAAGACCCTCCCAAGCCATAATATAGATTCGGCAAAAGAGAGAAGAAAATAAAAAGAATTGAAAGGGTTCTTACCGATTGTTCAAAAGATGAATGGCAACTTGACTGGAAAGAAGATCAATGAAAGATGGAAGATTCAATTATGGTGAAAATATTAGAGTGAAAGTGATGCTTGAAGGATTTTTGCTAAAAGAAAAGAAGAAGATAGATGATGGATTAATTTTGGTTTTCAAGGATGATGAATGAACAAAGAAATGGTCTCCAAGTTGTATGCATTCGACAAAGAAAAGAAATAGAATAAGTCTCTTCAAGGTTGCATGGATTCGGCAAAAAGAGGACAAAGAAGTTTGGGAAGAAAAGAAAATGATACCAAATTGTCAATGAAGAATAGGCCAAAATAAGCAAAAATTTACCAATTACCAATGATCATAATCGGCTAGGAGAGGGAGTTTTGGGAGAAAAATAAACAATTGATGTATTAATATTTTGTCCAAAACTATCACTTTTGTTTTTACCAAAACATCAAGCACCAAATTGGCTATCATCCTAGCCCCAGGCCGTCCACTTTCATCCCCCCTAGGATAAGAGATTGGCTACCCAAACTTTCCAAAACACCATCCTCAAAATAATCCCCTTGTCCCTCTTACTTACCTATTTCTCATGATTCCTTTCCTCAACATCAACCTTGCCTTATTCTTTTAGCCACCTTTCCAAAATAATGAAGTCCACCCTTGCCATATTTATTCCTTGACCGACACATAAGGAAGGGAACCAAAAATAAAAGTCAAATTGCACACAAAGTGATTCGAACTCCTTCCTTCAAGGTGCTACAAGTGGCGCCATATCCTCTCTACTAATAGCTCTTTTTTGCTAGCTATTTAATTAATTATTTCCATATGCTTTAAGGTCACTTACTCCATCTCCTTAAAGTGCTAAAATACCAAATTTTTCCTAAGGCCCAATTAAACCCGAGACTTCATAGAAACCCCATAAACTCTAAATTCACTTAACTAACAAGTCCAATTTGCAATAATGCCATTCTCTTGTTCTCAAAATTTTAAATATTCCTACGCCCAAGGCCTAACAGGCCCAATCCTACTAGGCCTAATTTTGGGATGTTACACAGCCCATGTGCAAAACTGACTTGAATCACACACTGTCACACGTCCATGTGTCTAGCCTATGTGCAATACTGACCTGAATCACACGGCCTGTCACACGCCCGTGTGGCTGGCTCGTGTGCAAGTCTGACTTGCTTTGAATTGGGATAGGAAAGACACGGTCGAGACACATGCCCGTGTGCTTAACTATGTGGGCAATTATAGGCCATTTACAAGGACAAATTGCCACCCATTTTGGGTCATACCTACAGGCATCAAACAAGCATCAATTCATGTCCCAAAGGTAGCTAAAACATACCAAATTATTCACCATTTGTCCCATAAAAACATCATTAATTACTATATACCAATCCAACTCAAGCATACCAATTCAAAATACCAATCTCACATAAAATACATATCAACTTTAGCACCACTTAACATACACTAAATTCATTCAATAGTCACATTTATTATCAAGCCATATCACATGGCTATATTTACACATTTCAAAACATAACCTAAATTTCTAGCCTATACATGTCATACTTTTATATGCACATTTTCAAAAGGTACTAAAGTATAGTTCAATAGTGTGGTGATGATCCTCGACGATCCTCGAGCTTACAGTAGCTTTGATAATCAATAAAACAATGCAAACACACACAAAATAAGCTTTCATAAGCTTAGTACGGCATATACAAATACACTTATCCAATGGAACAATTATAAATAATTTCATACATATGGTTCATGGCAAAACACAATCACAAGTCACTATATCTCAATTGATCATGTCCACTTGTTCATAATCACGTATCATGTATTGTAGCTCACATATCAAATTATCATATACATACATACCATTCATTGCCAAATTTCACATACATACATACGTACCGGAATTTGTATGCACATTTGAATACTCATTCATTTCTCGAAATGCCTGTTGAATAGTTCAAAATCGAATAGGATACTCGTAAAGCTCGGAAAGCTTGTACAAAGCCAACGTTCCAGACGTGGTCTTACATGTAATCAATATCGATGCCACTGTCCCTGATAGTGTCTTACACGAAATCAAATATGATGCCGATGTCCCAGACATGGTCTTACACGTAAATCACAAATCGATGCCAACGTCCCAGACGTGGTCTTACACGAGAACTCATAACAGAATCCTATGCCATGACATACGTATCCTAACTATTTCCTAAGGTTCGTACGGGACTTTTCAGATGTCATCACATTATCGAAACTTTATCGGATTTCATATATTCATCTCAAATAGCTATATATCACAATTCATTCACATATAATCCATATTAATTCAATCTAAACACATTTATTTGTATATCGATTTACCTCATACAGAAAGAACAACTACTTTCGAAGATCTAATTTCATTTTTTTGTTCTTGATCTATGCATTCAACTACTTTCGATTTCCCCCGATCTAATTTCATTTTTTTTGTTCTTGATCTATACACATTCAAAATTAACTTATTCATTCACCAAATCATTCAATTTAGTCCATAAACACATATTTATGGTATTTTAAAAATTAGCCCTCACATTTTCTCATTTTGACATTTATGTCCCTAATTCACAAAATCATAAAACATACAAAATTTCATTACACTAAAGCTTGGCCAAATATTCACTTGGCTCAAATAAGCCTACATATTTCATTGATTTCACATTTTAGTCCTTCAATTTCTCATTTTCACAAATTAGCCAAATTGCTCCTAAAATCCATCTTTTCTTCTTTTCTCATTGAAATCAAACAACATCATCACCATCTCTTCTTTCATATTTTAATTCCTCTCATTCAAAGTTTCTCCATCAAACACTCTCTTGGCGAATGCTAGAGTGCCTTAGCGAATCTTTATTTCTTTTTCTTTGATCATACATAGCGAAATCTTCATCCATCACAAACACCTTTCTCAATCCTTCTTTTCGATCGTGGATTATAGGTAAGGGGTTTTTCTTCTTTTTTCGTTTCGATTTATTAATAGTGTTATGACCGAATATTAATGGTGTTATAAAGGCCTTTTTGGATCGAAATAAACGTTCGTTCTAATAACGCTTCATTCGTTATTATATAGTGCAATAACGGAAGATCGGAACTCAAGTGATCGGGAGAATCGTAGAAACGTTGGAATCGATTTATTGTGGTAAGGAAATCACATCTTTTAAAGCCTCTAGTATTATTCGATATTATTTTAGATTTAACTAATATCCCTTTGGATCTTGAAGACTTTCAAAATAGGGAAGAAAAGGGCGGTGGTTAGTCACGTTAAGAGGGGCGGATCTGTAAATCCCCCATTTAAACGAAGAGCGATTTCGACAGTCCGGGATTTTCCACCGGGTTGCGGACCATCTTAGAGAAGGAGTCAATTATTTGAAGTAGTCTGAACTTTCGAGCCATTATCGTTGGTGGATTCTCGGTGACTAACGAACCAATAAATGAGGAGAAGCCAAAAATCAAGTGATTCAAAATCAAGAGGGTAAGATTTTGGATCTATTATCGATTTTGTATGTTTATCTGAAATAGTGTTCTAACGGATCGAAATATGTTTTAGGTGCCGAGGAGCGAGAAGGATTAGTACTCTCGGTATCGGTGTGTAACTTCACACTATTTCTCGGTTGGAAGTCAATTTCGTATGGAAGTAAAAATCATAAAACGACTAGATCAAGAAAACGTAAAACCGATATTTTGACGAAAATACGTAAAATGACTAAATCGTGAAAATTACGAAACGCCTTGAGAAATTACTTGTTATTATGTAAATTGTATGTTTCGTGAAAATAGGCCAAAATACTCTAGTTCGATAAATTGGGCCAAAAATACTCTGGTTCGATAAATTGGGCCAAAATACTCTAGTTCGATAAATTGGGCCAAAATACTCTAGTTTGATAAATGGGCCAAAGCCCACTAAACTACTAAATGGGCAAATTGCTAAATTATTTTTGGGCCAAATGAAATGTTTAATGATAAACCCACCAATGTTATGGATTAAATAAAAAAATTGTTATATGACTATATTTTGTTATATCGCATAATTGCATGGGGTGTGGTATATGAAGAGAAGAATGGCTGTTGCCAAAATCTAGTTCGGTGGCCTTGCCACAAAAATAAATATGGCTTATTGCCTCTAGTTAAATTGGCCTTGCCACAAAAATAAATATAGCTTATTGCCTCTAGTTCGGTGGCTTTACCACAATTATAAAAAGGGTAAATGCCTACGATTGGTGTGTTGGCGGGGTAGGTTGACTTGATCACCACAGGTGTGATGGTTGGTACGGGGGTGTTAGCGGATGGATATTAGGTTTGGTTGGGAAATTCATTTTTCATGCATTTTTAATTTATTTTATTTCATTTTATGATATTGTTTAATTCTGTAATTGGGCTCAAGCCCAGCATAATATCTTGACGATCTGGCCCAATAATGGTGGTAAGTGAGTTGCACATTGAGTTCTAAGTAACTCACCCCCTTTAATTTCTCCATCTCAGGTAATGGAAATTGACGTGGACTTGGGCCGAGGATGACTTCGTGGAGGCCATACTGCAAAATATGGGTTATTTAAACTTTGAACTTTTTAATAAACATTTTTACTATTTTGGGATATTGTAATAAGGGCCTCTATAAATAATTCACGGATTTTATGTGTGTTTGGTTTTAAACTATACTTTGGACTTTTAATTATGGGCTATGATTATATGATGTTTTTTATTAAAATAAATTTGGGTTTTCAAGAATATGAAATTCTTTTATAAATATTTTATTATTGTTAACTCTTTAACAAATTACCTAAAGGTTTTGATAATACAATGATTTTCAACTAATGTTTTTCTAATATTTATCAAATTCAAATACTCTTCTAATTTTATTAAATCCTGTAATTAATATTGTAGCTTTCAACTTATTGAAGATTTAAAAATAGCTCGATTCAGGTAACAAACCAAATCTAGTCTTAATGCATAGACCGGGTTTGGGGTGTTACATTTAGTGGTATCAGAGCCAGTTTCAAAAACTCGGTTGTGGATTGGGTTCGCAAATAAAATTCTGTATGAAATCGTTCAATTAAATTTTAAAGATCAGTATGGCACCACAAGCATCCGGCAACAAGTCAAGTAAGTATTTATTGCTTAATAATTACTATGACATAATCATAGGAACACTCTAGAACTTCTAGTTTTAGATGTGAAAAATCGTAGAGATTGAGACTATAGGATATGTTGCGGAAAAAACAACTTTATATCTCAAATCTCATAAAATATCGTTAATAAACACCGAAACAAATTTTCTGATTCATAAAACTTGTAATCAGATAAAAATGAACAAGCTATCATGAGCACTAGAGGACGTGGTCGTGGACGCGGTAGACGTGGCCGTGGTAGAGGTCGAGGTGCTACGACTGAAGCACCAAATCATATGCCAGAAGTAGACGCACCTGCGTCAATTGAAAGTGAGACGGGATCACGCGATCACATGGAAGAAGATAATGCATTGACTCAAGCAATCTGCGAGTCTTGGAAAGGGTCATTTGGAACTAGAATTGGGCCAACAACTCGTGGGTCAATTTTGAGCGACTTAAGTCAAATAATGCAGAAGTTTTTAGAGGAGTCTCTAGTGTAGCTCCGAATGTAGCTGAATACTGGCTCGAAGCTGTGGAACGGATTATGGATGATATGGAATGTACTATCGAGCAAAAACTGAGAGGAGCTATATCCTTGTTAAGAGATGAGGCGTATCAGTGGTGGCTCACTGTTCGAGAAGGCACCGAAGCTGCACTGATTAATTGGGAATTCTTTAAAGCTGCCTTCCAAGGAAAATACGTTGGAACGAGTTATGTAGACGCTCGAAGGAAAGAATTTCTGAATCTTGTCCAAGGAAGTAAGACCGTGGCAGCATATGAAGCTGAGTTTTTACGTCTGAGCCGTTATGCCCGAACAATTGTAGCAACAGATCATGAACATTGTGTACGTTTCGAGGATGGACTTAATGATGAGCTGAGGGTTCTGATTGCTCCACAGCAAGTTAGAAACTTTTCGACTCTTGTGGAGAAGGCCAAAATAGCCGAAGAGGCTAAGAATTCAGAACGGCAAAATCGAGAAAAATTCTGAAACAAGAGAGAGACACAGCAGCCTGGTTCTTCAAAGAGATTCCGGAAGAAACCTCGAAATGATGAATCGGTTCAAGGTAGAACCCAGTAGCAAATAATCAAGTCGAGATTGCAATCGAGTGTGGGAAAAGACATTCGGAGAATGTTGGAGGAAAAGCGGGCATGCTACTGAATGCAGTTCAATGGATCATCGGTACAAAATTGTCCTCGACGTTTGGATACGACTCAAGAAGTTCGTAATAATGATGCACAGACGGCCAGGGGTAATCAGTAGCCACCGAGAGGTCGTAGACCAGGTCGTGGTGGTAATGGGGCTGGTCGTGGTCAGGGTGTATCGGGTCGAGGCAATGGTCATAGAGGAAATGCAGATGCAAGACAACCTGGACTGGCCTATGCAGTTAGACGCCGCGAGGACGACAATGCACCAGATGTGATAACTGGTACGTTCTTCATTTTTGATGTACCTGTTATTGCCTTAATAGATATTGGCTCTACCCATTCATATGTATCTAGTGCCATATCTAGAAACCTAAAATTAGAATCTGAAATTACCGAAAATGAGATGACAGTAATTAGTCCTTTAGATGATCAAGAATTGTTAATAAAATATTTAAAGACGTGCCCTTGAAAATTCAAGAGGAGATATTCTTAGCAAACTTGATGGAACTACCTTTCGGCGAGTTCGATCTTATTTTGGGCATGGATTGGCTGGTTAAACATCGGGCGCAATTGGATTGTGCTGAAAAATGAATGTCAGTAAGAACCTCGGATGATAAGGAAGTCATAATGATTGGTGAGCAAAGGAACTATCTGGAAAATGTGGTATTTGCATTAAAGGTAGAGAAGTTGGTGCGGAAAGGATATGAAGCATTCCTAGCCTTTATCTGTGCTTTGGATGCCAAAGAGTTATCTGTGAATGATGTGAGGACGGTGAAGGAATTTCCCGATGTATTTCCCAAAGAACTTTCTGGTATACCTCCAGATCGGGAAGTAGAATTTTGCATTGAGCTTCTGCCTGGGACAGCTCCAGTGTCCATTGCTCCTTATAGAATGGCACCGAAGGAGTTGGCTGAGCTTAAAGCTCAAATTCAAGAATTATTGGATCGGGGATTTATTCGACCAAGTGTGTCTCCGTCGGGAGCACCAGTTTTGTTCGTCAAGAAGAAGGATGGATCGATGCGTATGTGCATTGACTACAGACAATTGAATAAATTGACGATTAAGAATCGGTATCCTCCGCCAAGAATTGACGACTAAGGAGCTTCAGTTTTCTCCAAAATTGATTTAAGGTCGGGTTATCACCAGCTCAAGGTGAAAGAAGCGGACATTTATAAGACGGCATTTCGGACACGTTACGGACACTATGAGTTTGTAGTGATGCCGTTTGGACTAACCAATGCACCAATTTGCATTTATGGACATGATGAACCGAGTCTTTCAACCATATTTAGACCGGTTTGTGGTAGTGTTCATAGATGACATATTGGTTTATTCGAGAAATGAGGAGGAACATGACCAGCATTTGCGGATAGTATTACAGCTACTTCGTGATAAACAATTGTATGCCAAATTTAGTAAGTGCGAATTTTGGCTAAAGGAAGTGACTTTCCTTGGTCATGTAGCATCACCGAAGGAATAAGGTGGATCCTCGGAAAATTGAGGCTATTCGGATTGGAAACCACCAACATCGGTAGAGTGAAATTTGGAGTTTCTTGGGTTTGGTGGATACTATAGGCGTTTTGTAGAGGGTTTTCGTTGATTGTTGCACCCTAACTAAAGCATTGCGAAAAGGAGCTCGTATATTTGGACTGAAAAGCAAGAAGAGAGTTTGAGAAATTGAAGAAGATCCCGACTAAGCTCGGTTTGATTCATCGGAGGTGGAAAAGAATTCACTTCATTTATTGTGATCGTCTCACACTGGTGCAGGTTGTGTGTTGATGCAAAATGGGAAGGTGGTGGCCTATGCTTCTCGTCAATTGAGACCACACGAAGTAAACTACCCTACTCATGATTTGGAGTTAGGCTGCCGTTGTCTTTGCTCTAAAGATTTGGAGGCACTATCTCTATGGTGAGAAATCTATAATCTACGGATCACAAGAGTCTTAAATACCTCCTTACCCAAAAGGAGTTAAATCTGAGACAAAGAAGATGGGTAGAATTATTAAAAGATTATGATTTCTCAATTGAATATCATCTTGGAAAGGCTAACGTGGTAGCCGACGCATTAAGTCGTAAGACGAAGATCTCGAATTAAGAGCTTTGTTTGCCCATTTGAGTCTGCACGAGGATGGCGGCTTGTTAGCGAACGGATGAAGCCTCGTGGTGGAACAAATCAAGGAAAAATAGACATCGGATGAGAAGTTGGGACCTTTACTTGACAAGTTGAAAATGGTGAAATTGAGGATTTTGGAATAAACACGGAGGTGTGTTGTGCTTTCGAGGAAGAGTATGTATGCCTAAGGATTCGGATCCGAGGCAACCGATTCTCGGAGGCGTATAGTAGCCCTTATGCTATGCATCCCGGAGGAAATAAGATGTATCGAGATCTCCGTGAGCGATATTAGTGGCGAGGTTGAAACGTGAGATTTCGAATTTGTGGGAAAATGTTTGACTTGTCGACAAGTGAAGGCGAACATCAATTACCGTCTTGGTTGTTACAACCGATAAAAATTCCTCTTTGGAAATGGGAACGGATAACGATGGATTTTGTTAGTGGGTTACCTTTAACACCTACTAAGAAAAATTCTGTGTGGGTAATTGTTGATCGGTTGATGAAGACTGCTCATTTCCTGCCAGTTCGTACGGATTATTCATTACAAAAGTTGGCAAAACTGTATGTATTCGAAATTGTGAGGTTGCATGGGGTACCTGTATCTCTTATATCGGATAGGGACCCTAGGTTTACATCACGATTCTAAAAAGCTCTGCATGAAGCCTTGCGGACAAAGTTGAACTTCAGTACGGCATTTCATCCTCAGTCTGATGGTCAATCGGAGAGAGTAATTCAGATATTGGAAGATATGTTAAGGGGATATGTAATCGACTTCAAGGGTAGTTGGGAGGATTATCTACCACTGGCAGAATTTGCGTATAACAACAGTTATCAGTCTAGCATTTAGATGGCACCTTACGAGGCATTGTATGGTCGTAAGTGTTGCTCTCCTATTTGTTGGACCGAGTTGGGCGAAAAGACGGATGTTAGGTCCCGAGATGATATCCGAGACGGAGGATAAGGTAAAAGTTATTCGAACACGGTTGAAAGAAGCCTCGAGATAGAGCGAAGTCGATGCGGACTGAAGCGAAAGGATATCGAGTATGATGTAGGGGATCAGGTTTTCTTGAAGGTATCTTCTTGGAAAAAGATCTTCAGATTCGGAAGGAAGGGCAAGCTAAGTCCTAGATACATGGGACTTTATCGTGTGCTGAAGCGTGTTGGTCCAGTGGCTTATCAGATTGAGTTACCTCCAGAATTGGATCAAATTCATAATGTTTTCATGTTTCCATGTTGAGGCGTTGTAAATCGGATCTTCGCACATTATCTGGTAGAAGAATTGGAGTGAATTGATTTGTCTTTTGAAGAAGAACCGGTGGAAATCTTAGACCGAGATGTCAAGGTGCTAAGAAAGAAAACCGTCTTTGTTGGTCTAAGTTCTATGGCGTAACCACGAGTGGAGGAAGCTACGTGGGAGCCCGAGGATGCAATTCGGCAACAATACCCTCACCTCTTTCAATCGAAGTAAATTTCGAGGACGAAATTTTCTTTAAGGAGGGTAGAGTTGTAACACCCTAAAAATCCGAATGTTTATATATTGCATGAATTGGTGTTTAGATTTTAAAGGAAAATTTCTTTCTTTTATTTTAGTGCTTATTGAAGTCCTAAAGAGGAGTATAACATAATTTGGATATGGAATAAATTTAATAATTGAGAATTTATTGAAGAGAAGCAAATGTCATTAAGACTTAAGTTAAATTAAGTGTTAATGAGTGTCATAAGTTGAGTACATGGCATGGTGGTGTTGGCGCATGAGTTATAGCATGAGGGAAGAGGTTCGAATCCCTTGTTTAGCATCTAGGTAAATTTTATTTTAAATTTTTCTGCACATGTATAGCAAGTGTCGGCCAAGAACATATATGGTAAGTGTTGACCATATTATTTTTGGTTAGTGTATCAAAGGATTAAGGAAATAGATAACTTATGGCATGGAATCAAACACTTAAGGAAAGATAGGGGGAACATAAGGCACATATCAAGGAAAATTTTGAAACAAAGTCATGGCCAATTGACCATGTGTTGGACGGCAACTTGGTATAGGGAGGGAGCCAAATTTTTGTGTTAGTTTTGGCTAAGAATTTCTTTTTCTCTTTGGTCATTCCTTGCACCTTGTGCAGAATTTTTGTTTTCTCTTCTCAACTTTTCATCTTGGCCGAATTGTGCATTTGGTAATGCTCAAATTCTTGTGATCAAATTAGTCATTTTTTTTATCTCTTTAGCCATTGCTTTGTGTCTTTCTTTGAGTGCCGAAATCAACTATACCAAAAGAGCCATCCTTTCTCTTTTCTTTTACCATGGCCGAATGTACGAGCTCCTAAAATGCATCTTTTTCTTCTCTTCTCATTGAAATCAAACAACATCATCACCATCTCTTCTTTCATATTTTAATTCCTCTCATTCAAAGTTTCTCCATCAAACACTCTCTTGGCCGAATGCTAGAGTGCCTTAGCCGAATCTTTATTTCTTTTTATTTGATCATACATAGCCGAAATCTTCATCCATCACAAACACCTTTCTCAATCCTTCTTTTCGATCGTGGATTATAGGTATGGGGTTCTTCTTCTTTTTTCGTTTCGATTTATTAATAGTGTTATGACCGGATATTAATGGTGTTATGAAGGCCTTTTTGGATCGAAATAAACGTTCGTTCTAATAACGCTTCATTCGTTATTATATAGTGCAATAACGGAAGATCGGAACTCAAGTGATCGGGAGAATCGTAGAAACGTTGGAATCGATTTATTGTGGTAAGGAAATCACATCTTTTAAAGCCTCTAGTATTATTCGATATTATTTTAGATTTAACTAATATCCCTTTGGATCTTGAAGACTTTCAAAATAGGGAAGAAAAGGGCAGAGGTTAGTCACGTTAAGAGGGGCGGATCTGTAAATCCCCCATTTAAACGAAGAGAGGTTTCGGCAGTCCGGGATTTTCCACCGGGTTGTGGACCATCTTCCGAAGGGAGTCAATTATTTGAAGTAGTACAAACTTCCGAGCCATTATACGTTAGTGGATTCTCGGTGACTAACGAACCAATAAATGAGGAGAAGCCGAAAATCGAAGTGATTCAAAATCAAGAGGGTAAGATTTTGGATCTATTATCAATTTTGTATGTTTATACGAAATAGTGTTCTAACGGATCGAAATATGTTTTAGTGCTCGAGGAGCGAGAAGGATTAGTACTCTCAGATCGAGTGTGTAACTTCACACTATTTCTCGGTTGGATGTCAATTTCGGTATGAAAGTAAAAATCGTAAAACGACTAGATCAAGAAAACGTAAAACCGATATTTTGACGAAAATACGTAAAAACGACTAAATCGTGAAAATTACAAAACGCCTCGAGAAATTACTTGTTATTATGTAAATTGTATGTTTCGTGAAAATGGGCCAAAATACTCTAGTTCGATAAATTGGGCCAAAAATACTCTAGTTCGATAAATTGGCCAAAATACTCTAGTTCGATAAATTGGGCCAAAATACTCTAGTTCGATAAATTGGGCCAAAACACTCTAGTTTGATAAATGGGCCAAAGCCCACTAAACTACTAAATGGGCAAATTGCTAAATTATTTTTTGGGCCAAATGAAATGTTTAATGATAAACCCACCAATGTTATGGATTAAATAAAAAAAATTGTTATATGATTATATTTTGTTATATACGCATAATTGCATGGGTGGGGTATATGAAGAGAAGAATGGCCTGTTTCCAAAATCTAGTTCGGTGGCCTTGCCACAAAAATAAATATGGCTTATTGCCTCTAGTTCGGTGGCCTTGCCACAAAAATAAATATGGCTTATTGCCTCTAGTTCGGTGGCCTTGCCACAAAAATAAATATGGCTTATTGCCTCTAGTTCGGTGGCTTTGCCACAATTATAAAAAGTCTAAATGCCTACGTTTGGTGTGTTGGCGGGGTGGGTTGACTTGATCCCCACAGGTGTGATGGTTGGTACGGGGGTGTTAGCGGATGGATATTAGGTTTCGTTGGGAAATTCATTTTTCATGCATTTTTAATTTATTTTATTTCATTTTATGATATTGTTGAATTCTGTAATTGGGCTCAAGCCCAGCATAATATCTTGACGATCTAGCCCAATAATGGTGGTAAGTGAGTTGCACATTGAGTTCTAAGTAACTCACCCCCTTTAATTTTTCCATCTCAGGTAATGGAAATTGACGTGGACTTGGGCCTAGGATGACTTCGTGGAGGCCATACTGCAAAATATGGGTTATTTAAACTTTGAACTTTTTAATAAACATTTTTACTATTTTGGGATATTGTACTAAGGGCCTCTATAAATAATTCATAGATTTTATGTGTGTTTGGTTTTAAACTATACTTTGGACTTTTAATTATGGGCTATGATTATATGATGTTTTTATTAAAATAAATTTGGGTTTTCAAGAATATGAAATTCTTTTATAAATATTTTATTATTGTTAACTCTTTAACAAATTACCTAAAGGTTTTTGATAATACAATGATTTTCAACTAATGTTTTTCTAATATTTATCAAATTCAAATACTCTTCTAATTTTATTAAATCTTGTAATTAATATTGTAGCTTTCAACTTATTGAAGATTTAAAATAGCTCGATTCGGATAACAAACCAAATCTAGTCTTAATGCATAGACCGGGTTTGGGGTGTTACAATAATAATCAATTTCATAAAAAATCCCAATACAAAACATATTTTTTTAACATCAAGCTTTCATATTTCACCATTTAACATCACAAAATTCACAACATAAATAATGGCATAACTCAAAATCATCATCAATTTCATGAATTAAGGCATGAGCTTAAGAGAACACGAAGCAACGATCACAAAAACGTAAAAATTATAAAAAATCAAACAAATTACATACATCAATCAACCTATACCAAGGCCGAATGTACAAAAGATTCAAAACCCTCTTTTTCTTTTCTTTTTCGGTGAAAGAAAGATGAACTAAACACACTAATTTCATATTTTTTTTTATTTAACACATTAATAAACCATTTACCAATTCAACCTTAATGAAATAACTTTAATAATTAACTAACCATGTCCATAAAAGTCCACTCATAATTTCAATGATATAATATCAACATAAGGACCCACATTATAAAAGCCATAGCATTATAGCACTTTAACAATTAGGAAGTCACTTTTGCATTTTTTACAATTTAGTTCTTTTCTCAAATTTAACAACCAATCAATAAAATTAATTCACGAAACTTTCACACATGCTTAATCATATACTATAAACACGAAAAATAATATTAAAATATTTTTTGACTCAGATTTGTGGTCCCAAAACCACTATTTTGACTAGGGTTTAAAATGGGCTATTACAACTCTCCCCCCTTAGGGATTTTTGTCCCCGAAAATCTTACCGTTGAATAGATTCAGATAGTGCTATCTCATAGCATTTTCGGGTTCCCATATAGGTTCTTCGACCCCATGTCGATGCCATAATACTTTTACTTACAAAATTTTCTTATTTCTCAATTCTTTAACCTCGTGAGCTAAGATACGGATTGGTTCTTCTTCATAAGTCATATCAGACTAAATTTCTATCTCATACGGAGGAATCACATGCGAGGGATCAGATCTATATCGTCGAAGCATCGATACATGAAATACATTATGAATCTTTTCTAATTAAGATGGTAGCAACAATCTATAAGCAACAAGTTCAATACGTTCGATAATCTCATACAGCCCGATGAATCTCGGACTCAATTTGCCTTTTCTGCCTAATCAGAGTATTTTCTTCGTGGAGACACTTTCTAAAATATTTTATCACTGATCTCAAATTCAATATCTTTTCATTTCAAATTTGCGTATGATTTCTGTCAATCGATCGCTTTCAGACTAATTTGTATCACTTTTTTTTTGTATAGTCTCTTTAATCAAATCAACCCCGTAATTTTATTTTCACTAAGCTTAGACCAGTACGGAGGTGTTGGCATTTCCTACCATACAAGGCTTCGTAGGGTGCCATTTTAATACTAGATTGAAAACTATTATTATACTTGAATTCAACCAACAACAAGTACTTTTCCCATGTACCTTCAAACTCAAGAATGTAACATCCCAACATATCCTCAAGTATCTGAATAATCCACTCGGATTGACCATCCGTCTGCGGGTGAAAAGCAGTAATGAAGTGCAATTTTGTACCTAAAGCTTATTGTAGTTTCTTTCAAAATTGCGAAGTAAACCTCAGATCTCTGTCAGACACAATAGATAGTGGCACCCAGTGCAATATCACAATAATAGAAATGTATAACTCAACTAACTTATCAGGCCAATAATCCATTCTCACCAAAATAAAATGAGTTGATTTTGTCAATTTATCAACTATAACCCAGATTGCATCTTTCTTCCTCGGAGTTAAAGGCAAACTTGAAACAAAATCCATCATCACTCTCTCCCATTTCCACTCGAGAATCATAATCAGTTATAACAAACCGGATGGCAACTAATGTCAGCTTTAACTTGCTGATGGATTAAACATTTCGAAACAAAATCAGACATATCTCTTTTCATTCTAGGCCACCAATAAAGTTGTTTCAAATCATTATACATCTTTGTACTTCCCGGATGAGCAGATGAGCGACTGTTATATGCTTCTTTCAAAATCAATTGAATCAACCCTTGATTTCTCAGAACACAAATCTGATATCAGAATCTCAGACAATCATCAACATTAACTCAAAATTCAGAATTAGTGTTCAAATCACACTGGGCTCGTTTCGCTAACATTTCATTATAAACTTTTGAGCATCACAATTTTGCTGTAAGAACAACGGTTTCACTTTTAATTCGGCCAAAACCGAACCATCATCAGACAAAACTAAAGGAGCCATTATTACACGTAGCACAAACAGTGATTTTCGACTTAAAGCATCAGCAACAACATTTACTTTTCCTGGATGATAATCAATCACAAGCTCGTAGTCTTTTAACAGTTCTAACCATCTTCTCTGTTGCAAATTCAAATCTTTATGAGTCATTAAATATTTCAAACTTCTATGATCTAAAAACACAAGACATTTTTCACCAAATAAATAGTGATGTTAAATCTTCAAAGCGAACACAATCACAGCCAGCTCAAGGTCATGCATTGGATAATTCTTTTCATACAGTTTCAATTGTCTCGAGGCATAAGCTATAACTTTGCCTTCCTGCATCAAAACACATCCTAGACTATTCAACGAAGAATTACTATATATTACAAATTCTTTATTAGATTATGGTTGTACTAGCACTAGAGCTTCAGTCAATAGGGTTTTCAACTGATCAAAGCTTTTCGGACACTTTTCGACCATTCAAATTTCACATATTTCTGAAGCAATCTCGTTAATGGAGTTGCAATAATCAAAAAGTCTTTTACGAATAGTCAGTAGTAACCAACAAGTCCCAGAAAATTATAAACTTTAGACATATTTTTTTGAGGCTTCCACTCTTAAATAGCTGAAATATTGCTCGGACCAACTTCACGCAACTAGAACTCACATTTACTAAACCTTGCATACAATTTCTTATCACGCAAAGTTTGTAGCATAATTCCCAAATGTTCGACATGCTCAATTTCAACAAAAAAACAAATATCTCAAAGCATCAACGGATAATTCTTGCACACTTTATCAACCAGAACACACTTGACTAAGGGGTTCGATACTTTAATTACAAATTCAGTTGACTCTACAGGAAAAGTCTTACTGGATACTAGGTTCATGCATATATATGCATGAGTAGACCCTGGATCTATCAATGCAATCACAAAAGTTCCATTAAGAGTAAAAGTACCAATAATGACATCTGGAGACAAAACCTCCTCACGAGCTCTATAGAATAAGCTCTAGCAGGCGCTCTCGCCTCAGATCTCGCAGCTGCATCTTTTGTAGCTCTCTGGCTACCACTCACATTTCTTGTGTTTCTGGAATGTCTACCCTAACTGAAGCAATATTTATCTTCGGACTCTGTACAATCTCTTGCTCAACAGACTCGAGAAAGTCTCGAATAAAGTGATCTAATGATCCACATTTAAAGCAAGCTCAGTCATTCAATCTACAATTGCCTAGATGCCTTTTACAACAATGTCTACACTCGGGTCGCTCAGATCCGCATTTCCAACACTAGCTATCGAAGTAGCTGGAGCTCTAAAGCTCGAATGCAATCTAGCACGATCTCTGCTTGGATGTCCCACATTAGTATTTGAACAGCTATACTTATCTCAAAATTTCTTTGATATAGACTGAAATGATTTAGTTGAGGACCTCTTTCTCACATCTTTAGCTTATGACTCAGCTTTTCTGTTATCTTTCCCGAGTTCTTTGGATTTACATGCTTGATCAATAAGCACAACAAACTCTTTTATTTCCAAAATTTTGACTAACAAATGGATATCTTTATTCAAGCCATCTTTGAACCTTTTACACATTATTTCTTCAGTCGAGACACATTCTCGTACATATTGGCTCAGTCTCACAAATTTCCACTCATATTCTATAACAGATATACGACCCTATTTCAATTCAAGAAACTCTTCTCGCTTTTGATTAATGAATCTTTGACTAATATATTTCTTCTGGAATTAGGATTGAAAGAAATCCCAGGTAATTTTTTCTTTCAAAACAATAGAAGTCAAAGTTTTCCACCCCAGATAAGCTGCATATCTCAACAAAGAAACAACACATTTCACAAATTCATCAGGGGTACACGACATCTTATCAAACACTCGAATCGTATTCCCAAGCCAGAAAGCGGCTCTCTCAGCATCATCATCAGTAGTAGCACGAAATTTTTAGCCCCATAATTTTAAATCTTATCAACCGGAGGTTTATTCAAACAAATTGGATCTATAACTTGAGAAACTATGGGAACTTGCGGGGGCTGAGGTTGAGGAACAGCCGGATTTGCTCTTACATTGAGTGAACCACTCATTCATAATTTTAAAGAAGGCTTGTTTAGCCTTTCCTTCCTGACTGCTAGTAACCGGTCTAGAATCAAATGGCACTATCCATTGAGTAGGAGTAGGGTATTACTTTTAACATCGTCAGGTACGGCTCATTTGGGATCCATTTACTATACAAAAAACACATTTTATCTATTAGGATTCATCACACTATCACGGTTTCTGTATATGGAATGTATAACTACACTCTCATACGCTACATTAGTCTTAAAATCGACTAAACCGTAGCTCTGATACCAGCAAATTGTAACACCCTTAACCCATATCCATTGTCAAACTAAGGTTAAGAGGCATTACCGGACATATTAGAACATTTTATAGTCATTACACAACATTATTTCATAATGAATCACTTATATATATTTCCTTTAGAAAGTTTACGAGACCTTGTTCGGGACTAAACCGATCCCATACGGATCTTTGTAGAACTTAGAAAATTTTTTCTCAACACAAGGCACACACCCATGTGGCTAGGCCATGTGATTCACACCACATTGCTTTAGACCATGTCTTAGCCCATGTGGAAAACTAACTTGAATCACATGGCTTGTCACACGCCCATGTGTCTAGCCTATGTGTAATACTGACCTGAATCACACCTCCTATCACACGCTTGTGTGTCTGGCTAGTGTGCAAGTCTGACTTGCTTTGAATTGGGACAGTGAAAGACACGATTGAGACACATGCCCGTGTGCTTAATCGTGTGGGCAATTATAGGCCATTTACAAGGCCAAATTGCCATCCATTTTTAGTCATATATAAGCATCAATTCATGTCCCAAAGGTAGGTAAAACATACCAAATTATTCACCATTTGACCCATAAAAACATCATTCATTACTATATACAATTTCAACTCAAGCACACCAATTCAAAATACCAATCTCACATAAAAACATACCAACTTTAGCATCACTTATCATGGACTAAATTCATTCCATAGTCACATTCATTATCAAGCCATACCACATGCCTATATTTACACATTTCAAAACATAACCTAAATTCTCTAGCCTATACATGCCATACTTCTATATGTGCATTTTCAAAAGATACCAAAGTATAGTTCGATAGTGTGGTGATGATCCTCGACGATCCCCGAGCTTCAAGTAGCTTTGATAATCTACAAAACAATGCAAACACAAACAAAATAAGCTTTCAAAAGCTTTGTAAGCCATATACAAATAAACCCATCACATAGAACAATTATAAACCATTTCATACATATGGTTCATGTCATAACACAATCACAAGTCATATTTCTCCTATATCTCACTTGATCATGTCCACTTATTCATAATCACATATCATGTACTGTAGCTCACATATCAAATGATCATATACATACATACCTTTCATTTCCAAATTTCACATACATACATACATACCGAAATTTTGATGCACATTCGAATACTCATTCATTTCTCGAAATGCCCGTTGAATCGTTCAAAATCAAATAAGATACTCGGAAAGCTTGGAAAGCTCATACAATGCCAACATCCCAGACGTGGTCTTACATGTAATCAATATTGATGCCACTATCCCAGACATGGTATTACACGAAATCAAATATGATGCGGATGTCCCAAACAAGGTCTTACACATAAATAACAAATAAATGCCAATGTCCCAAACGTGGTCTTACACGATAACTCATAATAGAATCCTATGTCATGACATAAGTATCCTAACTATTTCCTAAGGTTCGTACGGGACTTTTCGGACGTCATCACATTATCGAAACTTTATCGAATTTTACATATTCAACTCAAAATAGTATATATCACAATTCATTCACATATAAGCAATATTAATTCAATTTAAACACATTTATTTGTATATCTACTTACTTCATACAGGAAAGAACGAAAATGAACAGCTATTCAACTACTTTCGATTTCTCTCGATCTAATTTTGTTTTCTTTGGTTCTTGATCTATACACATTCAAATTTAACTTATTCATTCACCAAATCATCCAATTCAATCTATATACACATATTTAGGGTGTTTTACATAATAGCCCTCACATTTTCTCATTTTGACATTTATGTCCCTAATTCACAAAATCACAAAATATACTAAATTCCATTACACTAAAGCTCTGTTGAATATTCACTTGGCTCAAATAAGCCAACATATTTCATTTATTTCACATTTTAGTCCTTCAATTTCTTATTTTCACAAATTAGCCCATAATAATCAACTTCATCAAAATCAATACAAAACATATTTATTTAACATCAAGCTTTCATATTTCACCATTTAGCATTACAAAGCTCACAACATCAACAATGGCATAACTCAAAATAATCATCAATTTCATGAATTAAGGCATGGGCTTAAGAGAACACGAAGAAACAATAAAAAATGTAAAAATTATCAAATAGCAAACATATTACATACCTTAATCAAGCTATACCAAGGCCAAATGTACTAAAGCTTCAAAACCTTTTTTTCTTTTCTTATTTCGGTGAAAGAAAGATGAACTAAACACACTAATTTCATATTTTTTTTATTTAAAACATATATATAAACCATTTACTAATTTAACCTTGATGAAATAACTTTAATAACTAACCATGTCCATAAAAGTCCACTCATAATTTCAATGATAAAATATGAACATAAGGACCCACATTATAAAAGCCATAGCATTATAGCAGTTTAACAATTAGGAAGTCTCTTTTGTATTTTTTGCGATTTAGTCCTTTTCTCAAATTAAACAACCAATCGATAAAATTATTTCACGAAACTATAACACCCCAAATTTGGCCTAGAAGTTAGGCTCGAGTCTGGAATGTCACATTAAAGGCACACTTCAAAATGATTTTACAATTTAACAATTTAAGGCCCAAAAGCCCAAAACCCTTGTATCTTGTTAACTTAAGAGGAAAACCCAAATTTTAAGAAAACGATCATATGTTGAGTTATTTCGAAAACCATGCTAAGTTTAGAAACTTTATGAAATTTATTAAGCGGATAGTTGAAACAATAATAATAAACCCGAAATCTAAAGTCAATTAGGAGTTACATCGCCTTATTACAATCCAATGGAAAAAACAAAGTATTTAAAAATATATTAATTTGAACAAATTAGAACTTTTGATCAGCTTGTAGTGTGGCCATCTCCGAGTCCTCTCCCATGTCGAGCGGCCTATTCAGGATTACCTGAAACATTAAATTAAAGGGTGTGAGTTTCGAAACTCAGTGTGTACAACCCTTGGCAATCAAATCACATACAAATATTCACACTGGGCCTAAGCCCTATTAAAATCGGTGGTCTTGGGCCTTAGCCCACAATGACCTCATATCATATCATATCATATCATATACAAAAAGATAATGCAAAATCGATCCCAATAATCTATCAGCTATACACACCATTTCCATTCCAACCATTACACACCTATAGCGATTTCTAAATCAACCCATCCATCCTCTACACACCAAAGGTAGCCCGGTTGCGGTACTACATAACGTTACAGCAAAGCTGCTAATCATATAATGGTCTTAAAGCCTACAATAGATCCATGGCCATACAACTATGCGATCCTAAAATCTTCCTCCGTACCATAATTCACACCCATATGCATCCAAAGCATATATGAATGTATCAAACACACGAGTAACATCAATAAACTCATCTTCGTCACATAGGGGTATTTTTGTCATTTCACTACCCAGGGGCACTTTTGTAATTCTACCCTATAGGGGTATTTAGGTAGTTTTGAAAAATATGGGTATTTTGGCAATTTTGCAAAATAGGGGTATTTTAGTAATTTTACAATTAAGGTGTATTTTAGTAATTTTACAAATCTAAAGAAATTTTGATAATTTCCAAATCAGGGATACTTTAGTAATTTTACAAATCTAAGGATATTTTGGTAATTTCCAAATCAAGGGTACTTTAGTGATTTTACAAATCTAAGAATTTTTTGATAATTTCCAAATTAGGGGTACTTTAGTAATTTTACAAATCTAAGGATATTTTGGTCATTTCCAAATCAGGGGTACTTGGTCCCTCTCGGGTTTTAGTTATAGACTTTGGCCTATTAACAAGTCCTTGCGGCTAAACCGAACAGACAATATGCACCATGTAGGATTCCAGAGAAGAGGAGGTGGGTCACTAGGACCGCTTAAGTACCAAACTCTCCATAGATCCAATCCTAGACATGCATATGTCGGTTGCCACACCCTAACCCAGCGACTTGTTCATAGACATGTTTAATTAGATTAAGTCTTATGAAATTTAAGAGTTGTTCAAACTAGGCCTAAAGTCCATTAACCCTAACATACTTGCCTCCATCCCTAAAAAGCCCATCAAGCCTATTTCATATCATATAGCCCATTGGGATCAATTACAATCCAATCATGCAACTGATCATGCCAGTACATTATTCATGTTCACATATCAACCATTGTCATTTTGGGCCCACAAGTTCGGCAGCCCATTTAGCCACCTTCGACTTTTTGACTTTTTATGTTGCCGATATCGTGTGTGTAGTGTTTGTACACACCTGGTAACCTCGTGTGCTGCAAACCCCTTAGTCACGAACCTACAACCAACATTAGTAGCGATTAACAAAAGCTTTAACACATACTTATCAAAAATCAAAACTTCACTGTACCATTACCGTGTGCCTCACATTCTAGTAGCCCTTCCTTTGCTACCATTGGCGATTATCCTCTAGATCTGCACCCAAATGCCTATATCGTCAAAACTAAGTGACCCATATTGTTCATAAGTCACCCCTATGAGCCACATTAGATTTGGCCATCTACTAGACCATGACTGAGTCGAGAACACCTACCACCTTGTTAGCAATCCTTACCTATCATGCTTCTGACTGTTGAGTCTTACCGTTATTCATACAGGTTAATGACAAGGATTGGGTTAGATAGCCCTTCAGCTTATAACAAAGCACACTAAAAAGTTCAACTAAACCCTTACTGGAACCCTCATTTGATCCTGCGGCCTAGATCGCTACTGAACAAGATTCGACTTGACTAAAAGTGGGTAGCAATTAATTGGGATGAAGGAGAACTAACTAAAAGTTGGCACAAGTAAAGCTAAATGATAAGAAGGTGTATTCGGCTTTCAGAGACAGAAACAAAACACAACTCTTAAAGGAATTTTTGACAAAAAGAATGATGGGTTTCTTTTTCAGCAAATGGAAAAAAATTCGGCTATAGGAGAAACCAATTGAGAGAGGAGAAAGAAAACTAAAGAATGCTCAAAGACACTTTCAAGCATTTGGCCCCCTTCTTTTAAAGCCTATTGCCGAAACTTAGCCACCCCTAGAGTCCAATTTGGTACCACTTCATCCACTATTCATCTCCTAGCTTTTCTCCATGATATCTCCCTTATCCTTCTCCTAAACTCTCTCTACTGATCACTTCTCCTTAGAGCCCCTCTACACACCACTTCCAACCTTCTAGAAGCCTAAAATTAAACTCCAAAATAAAACTTAAGCTAGCACTCGAACCTTAGACCTCACAGGATGCATATGTCGTCACCTCCCTACACCCTAGTGGCATCACTTAGCTACTTCACTGCAGGCTTCTTTTTGCCATTTTTCACTTATTTTTATTTAAAAGCCCACTACTCACAACCCTGATTCCTTAATTAAATGAACTAAGAATCCTACACCGTAAAACTTAAGCCCAGAGCTTCTCCAACACACCTAGACACTCCAAATTCATTAAACCTTCAAAGCTTACATGCCAATTGTCATTTTATCGCTCATTTAAAAAATTTTAAGATCCAAAGCCCAAAGCCCAATAGGCCCAATACTTCTAGGACCAAATTCGGGGCGTTATAGAAACTTTCACATATGCTTAATCACATATTGTAAACTCAAAAAATAATATTAAAATATTTTTATAACTTGGATTTATGGTCTCGAAATCACTATTCTGACTAGGGTCTAAAATGGGTTGTTACATCAAAGGTAGAATTTGTGTATCAAGAATCTAAAGCTTATTCAAAGATTCTTACATGAAGCTCATAGTGGTAACTTATCTATTCATTCGAGAAGTAATAAAATGTACAATGACTTGAGATAGATGTACTAGTGGCCATGAATGAAATGTGAGATTTCTAATTATGTATCTAGATGTTTGATATGTTGGCAAGTTAAAGCTAAACATTAGGTGTAACACCCCTAACCCGTATCCATCGCCAGACTATGGTTAAGGGGCATTACCGAAAAATCAAAACATTTCATACTCATTTCACATCATCAGTCATAAAACATCATATCACAATAATTCATACACATATAGTGCCTTTAGGACATCTACGAGACCTTAAACATGCTTTAAAGAAGGTTCGGGACTAAAACAATCTCATATAAAAACTTCACAGAACTTAGTGAAAGTTTTTCTTTCTAAACAGGGCCCACGACCGTGTGGCTAGGTTGTGTGCCTAACACGGCCGTGCCTTGGACCATGTACCAGCCCGTGTGCAAAGCTAACTTGAATCACACGGCCTGTCACACACCCGTGTCTCTGGCATGTGTACAATTAAACATATATATATTAAGGCCATAAATTTCTATTATCATTCAAAATGGTCTAATTTCCATTTAAGACCATCATATTCAAAAGCCAACTCAATTAAACACATTAACATATGGAATGTACCTTTTACCTTTTATGCAATTAGGTCATTTTTCTCAAATTGAGCACACAAATGATCAAATTAAATCATAGAACTTTATAACATATCAATTCACATATTATAAGCACGAAAAATAATATTAAAATATTTTTTAACTCGAATTTGTGGTCCCAAAACCACTATTCTGACTAGGGTATAAACTAGACTGTTAGAACTCTTCCCCCTTTGGGGTTTTCGTCCCCGAAAATCTTACCATTGAACAAATTCAGATATTGTTGTCTCATAGTATCTTAGGGCTCCCACATAGCCTCTTCAACACCGTGTCGATGCCACAATACTTTTACTAATGGAATTGTTTTATTTCTCAATTCTTTAACCTCACGAGCTAGAATACGGATCAGTTCTTCTTCATAAGTCATATCAGACAGAATCTCTATCTCAGACAGAGAAATCACATGCGAGGGATCAGATCTGTATCGTCTAAGCATCTATATGTGAAACACATTATGAATCTTTTCTAGCTCAGGTGGTAGCAATAATCTATATGCAACCGGTCTATGCGCTCAATAATATCATATGGCCCAATGAATCTCGGACTCAATTTTCCCTTTTTATTGAATCGGAGTATATTCTTCCATGGAGACACTTTTAAAACACTTTATCCTCCATTTCATAATCAATGTCTTTTCGTTTCAAATCTGCGTATGATTTTTGACAATCAGATGCTGCTTTCAAATTATCATGGATTAGTTTCACTTTCTACTCAGTCTCTTTTATCAAGTCAACCCCGTGAACCTTATTTTCACTGAGTTCTAACAAATATAACGGTGTTCAGTATTTACGACCATAACGACTTCGTACGGTGCCATTTTAATGCTCGATTGAAAACTGTAATTATATGCGAATTCAATCAATGGAAAATATTGTTCCCACATACCTTCAAACTCAATAATGCAACATCTCAACATATGCTCGAGTATCCAAATAATCTGTTCATATTGACCATCCGTGTGAGGATGAAAAACAGTACTAAAATGTAATTTCATACATAAAGCCTATTGCAGTTTCTTCCAATATCACGAAGTAAACCTCGGATCTCTGTCAGACACAATAGATAATGGCACCCGTGCAATCTCACAATATCAAAAATATATACCTCAGCTAACTTATCAAGTGAATAATCAGATCATACGAAATAAAATGGGCTAATTTTGTCAATCTGTCAACTATAACTCAGATTTTGTCTTTCTTCCTCGGAGTTAGAGGCAAATCGGAAACAAAATCCATTGTCATTCGATCCCATTTCCACTCGGGAATCATAATCTGTTGTAACAAACCGGATGGTACCTGATGTTCAGCTTTAACTTGCTGACAGATCAAACATTTCGAAACAAAATTACAGATATCTCTTTTCATTCTAGGCCACCAGTAAAGTTGTTTCAAATCATTATATATCTTTGTACTTATTGGATGAACAAATAAGCGACTACAATATGCTTCTTTCAAGATCAAATGAATTAACTCTAGATTTCTCAGAACAAAAATGCGATCTTGAAATCTCAAAAATCATCCGCATCAACTTAGAATTTAGAATCAGAGTTCAAATCACACTGAGCTCATTTCACTAGCATTTAATTATTAACTTTCTGAGCATCACAAATCTATCGTTAAAATAATGGTCTTGCTTTATTTCTGCTACAACCGAACCATCATTAGATAGAACTAGATGAGGGTTCATCGTGCGTAGCATAAACAGTGATTTCAAACTCAAAGCATCAGCAACAACATTTTCTTTTCTCAAATGATAATCTATAACTAACTCGTAGTCTTTTAACAACTCTAATCATCTCCGTTGTCATAGATTCAAGTCTTTCTGGGTCATTAAATACTTCAGACTTTTATGATCTGAAAACACATGGCATTTCTCACCGAAAAGATAGTGGTGCCAAATTTTCAATGCAAATACAATAGCTGCTAATTCAAGATCATGCGTCGGTTAATTCTTTTAATTCAGTTTTAATTGTCTCGAGGCATAAGCTATAACTTTTCCTTCCTACATCAAAACACATCCCAGACCGTTCAACAAAGCATCACTATATATCACAAATTCTTTACTGGATTCTGGTTGTACTAGCATTGTAGCTTCAGTCAATAGAACTTTCAATTGATCAAAGCTTTTCTGACATCTTTTAGACCATTCAAATTTCACATCCTTCTGAAGTAATCTCATCAATGGAGTTGCAATCATCGAAAAGCCTTTTACGAACTATCGGTAATAATCAGTAAGTCCCAAAAAATTTGCAGACTTCAGACACATATTTAGAGGCCTCTACCCTAAAATAGCTGAAATCTTGCTCAGATCAACTCGTATGCTGGATGCTGACACAATATGCCCAAAAAATCCAACTTCGTGCAACTAGAACTCACATTTACTAAACCTTGCATACAATTTCTAATCACGCAGATTTTGTAGCACAATTCTCAAATGTTTGGCAACTTCATCGTGTGAATAAATCAAAATGTTGTCAATGAATACAACAACAAATCAATCTAAGTATGGTCTAAAGATTCTATTCATCAAGTCCATTAAGATAGCAGAAGCATTTGTTAATCGAAAGGCATAACTAAAAACTCATAGTGCCCGTGCCTTATTCGAAAAGTAATTTTCAGAATGTCTGAATCTTTTACTCACAACTGATAATATCCTGATCTCAGATATATCTTTGAAAATACATAAGCTCCTTCCAACTGATCGAACAAATCATCAATTCTGGGCAGAGGATATTTATTCTTGATAGTCACTTTATTTAACTGACAGTAATCACTGCACATTCTCATCGTACCATCTTTCTTTTTCACAAACAAAACAGAGCACCCTAAGGTGAGAAACTCGGTCGTGCAAATCCTCTATTTGTCAATTCTTGCAACTGAGACTTCAATTCTTTTAATTTTATCGGAGCCATTCTATACGGAGCTATTGAGATAGGGGTTGTCCCCGGCACTAACTCAATGCCAAACTCGACTTCTCGTGTCGGAGGTAATCCTAGTAATTCTTCAAGAAACACATCAGGACCTCACAAACCACAGACACAGATTCAACTTTCTTTTCTGTCACTTTAGTATCAATCACATAAGAAAAATAGGCTTTGTAACCCTTTTTTTATATCATTCTGAGCTTTTATCACTAATATCACAACCGGTAACCCTTTCAAATCACTAGACTCAATCCGTATTACCTTATCATTCTGACATCTCAAATTTATAGTTTTCTTTTTGTAATTCACAACAGCATCATGCAATGTTAGCCATTCCATACCTAGAATTATATCAAACTCATCAAAGGGTATTAACATCAAATTAGCCGAAAAGTAGATATATCGAAACATCAACGGACAATTCTTGCACACTTTATAAACCAAAACACATTTGCTTGAGGGGCTCGATACTATAATTACAAATTCAGTAGACTCTATAGGTAAAGTCCTGCTGGATACTAAGTTCATACATATATATGAATAAGTAGACCCTGGATCTATCAATGCAATCACAGAAGTATCATAAAGAGTAAAAGTACCAGTAATAATATCTAGAGACGAAGCTTCTTCACGAGCTTGAATAGCATAAGCTCTAGCAAGTGCATTCACCTCAGATCTCACAGTTGAATCCTTCGTAGCTTTCTGACTACCACTAACATTTCCCGTGTTTTTGGGAGGTTTACCCCCAGCTGAACATTATTCGACTTCAAATTCTGTACAATCTCTTGCTCATCAGATTAAGGACAGTCTTAGATAAAATGATCTAAAGATCCACATTTGAAACAAGCTTCGATTCTTTAATCGATAATTGCCCGAGTGTCTTTTACCACAATGCCTACACTCGGGTCGCTCAGATTTGACATTTCCAACACTTGTAATTGAAGTACCTAGAGTTTGGAAACTCGAATGTGATCTTGTAAGATCTCTGCTTGAATGTCCCGCATTAGCCTTTGAATGGCAATACTCATCTCGAAATTTCTTTGATGCAGACTGAAATGATTTATTTGAGGATCTCTTTCTCACATCTCTAATTTTTGACTCAGCTTTTCTTTTCTCTTTCCCAAGTTCTTCAGCTTTACATGCTCGATCAACAAGCACAACAAACTCTTTTATTTCTAAAATTCTGACTAACAAACAGATATCTTCATTCAAGCTGTCTTCGAACCTTTTTCAAACTATTGCCTCAATCGAGACACATTCTCGTGCATATAGACTTAATCTCACAAATTCTCACTCATGTTATGTAACAGACATACGACCCTATTTCAATTCAAGAAACTCATTCCGCTTTTGATCAATAAACCTCTTATTGATATATTTCTTCTGGAATCCTGATTAAATGAAATCCCAACTAATTTGTTCTTTTAGAACAAAAAAATTAAAGTTTTCCACCACTAATAAGCTGCATCTCTCAACAAAAAAATGGCACATTTCACACATTATTCTCGAGCCAAAACTCAGCTCTTTTAGCATCTTCATCATTAGTGGCCCTAAACTCTTCGGCCCTATAGTTACTAATTTTATCGATTGCAGGCTTATTCCACATATTCGAATTCATAACGGAAGGTACAATAGGAGTCTGAGGAGGATTAGATGGGGGTGAAGGTTGAGAAACAGCATGATTCGGTCTAACATACTGAGTGAACCACTCATTCATCATTTGGAAGAAGAGTTGTTTATCCTCTCCTTCCTGACCGCTTGTACCCGGACTAGAATCAGATGGTGTTGTCCCTTGAGCGGGAGTAGGCACATTACTTTTAACATCTTCAGCTATGGCTCGTTCGTGATCCATTTACTATACAGAAAATACAATTTTTCTGTTAGGATTCATCACACTATCATAGTTCGTATATATGGCGTGTATAGCCAAACTCTCACACGCTACGTTAGTCTTAGAATTGACGTTTATCCATCACCGGACTAAGGTTAAGAGGCATTACCAGACAAATCAGAACTTTTCATACTCATTTAACATCATCAATCATACAACATCATATCACAATAATTCATACACATATAGTCCCTTTAGAAAGTCTACAAGACCTTAAACATGCTTTAGAGAAGGTTCGGGACTAAACCAATCTCATACAAAAAATTTATGGAACTTAGGGAAAATTTTCTTTCTAAACATAACACACGATCATGTGGCCTTACACGGTCGTGCCTTAGACCATGTCCCAGCCCGTGTGCAAAGCTAACTTGAATCACACGGCCTGTCACACGCCCATGTGTCTGGCTCGTGTGCAATGCTGACTTGGAATCACATGGCCTGTCATACGCCCGTGTGTTTGGCTTGTGTGTAATTCTGAATAGCTTTCAATTGGGACAGTGAAGAACACAGTTAGGACACACGCCCGTATGCTCAACTGTGTGGGGAATTATAGGCCATTTTCAAGGCCAAATTGCCACTCACTTTGGTTCATACCTACAAGCATCGATCAAGCATCATTTTATAACCCAAAGCAACTAAAACATACCAACTTTTACACCACATAGCTTGGACTAAATTCATCCATAATCACAATCATAAACAAGCTATATCACATGGCTACATATATACATGTTCCAAAACATACTTAACAATTCTAGCCTATACATGCCATACTTAACTATGTACATTTTCAAAAGGTACCAAAGTATAGTTCGATAGTGTGGTCATAATCCTCGATGATCCCCGAGCTTTCAATAGCTTCGATAATCTATTAAAAAATGCAAACACATATAAAGTAAGCTTCCAAGAGCTTAGTAAGCCATATAAAAATAAACTTATCATATAGAGCATTTATAAACCATTCATTCACATAAACTATAGCATAACACAATAGCAAATTCATATTTCTCATTTGGCTCAATTGTTCCTAATCGTTTGCTTTCAAATATACCACATCCATGTAAATCATTTGATCATAGCACATTTATTTCAAAGTTATCATACATATATCTTAATCCCACATTTTTCACATATACTTACTTTTCATACTTATACTTAACATACATTTCAAACGTACCTGTATCGGAAACACATTTCACAAAATCATTCATTTCTCAGAGCGCCTGTTGAATCGTTCAAATACATAAGGATACTCAAAATTTTCTTAAAGCTCGTACAATGCCAACATCCTAAACATGGTATTACATGTAATCAAATATCGATGCCACTATCCCAGATAAGGTCTTACACAAAATCATATATGATGCCAATGTCCCAGACATGATCTTACACCTAAATAATAAATCGATGCCAACGTCCCAGACATGGTCTTACATGATAACACATATCGGACCCTATGTCATTACATACGTATCCTAACTATTCCTATGGTTCATACAGGGCTTTACGACTTTGACACATTGTCGAAACTTTCTTCAATTTCACATATGCATCTTCCATAATCATTCATCACAATTCAATTTCATATAAACATGAATAAATCAACTCAAACACGTTTATTTGTATATAAACTTACGTCATACGGATACCAAAGGATGAAAATGATTACTCGACCACTTTCGATTTTCCTTGATCTAATTCTGTTTTCTTTTGTTCTTGATCTATACACATTCAAATTTAACTCTTTTATTCACCAAACAATTCAATTCAATCCGTATACACAGTTTGACATTTTAGTCCCTAATTCATAAAGTCACAAAATACACATAATTTCCTTATACACATGCTTGGTCGAATGTTTATACACTTCATGTAAGCCCATATATTTCATTTATTTCACATTTTAGTCCTTCAATTTCTTATTTTCACAAATTAGCTCATAATAATCAAATTCATCAAAAATCCAAAGACAAAACATATTAATATAACATCAAGCTTTCATTTTTCACCACTTAACATCACAAAGCTCACAAAATCATCAATGGCATAACTCACAATCTTTATCAAATTCAAAAATTGAGACATGTGCTTAAGAGAACACGAAGCAACGATCACAAAAACATAAAACACAAAAATGTATCAAAAACGCATACCTAATTGACCAAGATTTAGGCCGAATACTTGAAAGCTTAAGAACCCTTTTTCTTTCTTTAATTTTGGCAAACAATGATGATAATGGCCTATTTTCATGTTTGTTTTATTTAATATAACCTTATTAATCAATTTACATATTTAACCTTTTAATTAACATATAAAGCATATATATATATATTAGGGCCATTAATGTCCATTATCATTCAAAATGGTCTAATTACCATTTAAGACCATCATATTCAAAAGCTAACTCAATCAAACACATTAACATATAGAATGTCACTTTTACCTTTTATGCAATTAGGTCCTTTTTCTCATACTGAGCACGCAAACGATCAAATTAAATCGAAACTTTCTCACATATCAATTCACATATTATAAGCACAAAAAATAATATTAAATATTTTTTGACTCAAATTTGTGGTCTCGAAACCACTATTCCGCTAGGGTATAAACTAGACTGTTACATTAGGTACCTTCAGGACTGTTATAGCTAGTGATGATACTAGAGTGGAAATGAAATAGAGTTACAATGGATTTTGTATTGGGATTACCCCTATCACTGAGAAAGAAATATGCCATCTGGGTTATCGTTGACCGTTTGACGAAGTTTGCCCATTTTATTCTCGTATGTACATATTTCTCCCTTGATAGATTGGCTGAGTTATATGTCTCTCAGATTGGCAAATTACACAAAGTGCTAGTCTCCATTATTTTGGATAGTGATCCATGGTTTACATCGAGATTTTGGAGAAAGTTACAGTAAGCTCTTGGTACACTGTTGCATTTTAGCATTGCATTTTACCCTCAAACCGATGGTCAATCCAAATGTGTGATTCAAATTATCGAACATATGCTTCATTGCTGTATATTAGAGTTCAAAGGAAACTGGGAGAAATATTTACTGTTAGTTAAATTCGCATATGATAACAATTTTTAGTCTAGTATAAAAATGGCACCGTATGAGGCTCTGTATGGTCGTAAATGCCGAATGTTGTTATACTAGACTGAGCTGAGTGAGAAAAAGATACACAAGGTTGATTTGATTTGTGAGACTAAAGAAAAAGTGAAAGTAGTTCGAGATAACTTGAAAGTAGCTTTAGATTGTCAGAAGTTGTATGCCAATCTTAAACATAAGGATATAGAATTTCAAGTCAGTGACAGAGTATTCTTGAAAGTATCGCCATGGGAGAAAGTTCTTTGATTCAGTCAAAAAGGAAAGCTAAGTTCGTGATTATCCGTTCATACAAGATTACTAAAAGGATCGGGCCTATTACATATCGATTAGCTTTACCATCAAAACTTGAAAGAATTCATAATGTCTTTTATGTGTATATGTTACGACGATACCAATCTGACTCTTTACATTTTATTTCCCCGACGAATGTCGAGATTCAGTCTGACATGACATACAGTGAGGAACCGATCAGAATTCTCGCAGGAGAGGTGAAAGAATTGAGAAACAAGAACATGGCTTTAGTAAAAGTTCTCTAGCAATGACAAGGAATAGAAGAAGCCACCTAGGAACCCGATTAAGCTATGAGGAAATAATATCCAAGCCTATTTTCTGGTAAGATTTTTGAGGACGAAAATCCCTTTAGGGGATTGTAACAACCTATTTTCAGTGAAATCAGAATAGTGGTTTAGTGACCACAAATCTAAAGTTAAAAAATTTATTTTATTATTATTTTAAGGTCTATGGCATGTTAGTATTATTTGTACAGAAATTTCGTTAAGAAATTTTACCGTTTACATGCTTAATTTGATAAAAATGACTAAATCATTTAAAGTACAAAAGTTGAGTTCTAATAGCTAAAAGTATTAAATAGCTATAGAACTTTAAAGTGGAAGTCCTTATATGGTAATTAGACCATAAATGGTGATAGTGGAATGTGGTAGCTTGGAATTTGTGAAAATATTAATATTATTAAAAGTTATAATTGCAATTTAGTAAATAAAGGTTAATAATTAAATAAAATCAAATTACCTTCATGCATTCATTTTCATCAACCGATTTTTACGGCAAGAAAAGCTATTGGGAGCTTTTACATTCGAAAAACATTTCCTAGCCTGTGTGGCATGTTTTTTGACTCGTTTTCAATGATTTTTATGTTTTTAGGATCATTGTAGCTTAATCTAGCTAGCCCGGGGACTAATTTGTGAAACTGATAAAGGTTTTCCATGAATGAATGTGTATGAGTTTTGATGTTTGATTATAGAAAATGAATGGTTGTTGTTAGATAAACAACTTTTGTAAAGGGATTTTTGGTGAAATTGTCAATTAGGGGTTAAATTGAAAAATATGATAAATTCATGGTAAAATTTATGAATTTGTGAAAATGAATTTCATTTTTTGAGTCTAGGGACTAAATTGCAAAGAAATTAAAAGTATAGGGGTAAAATGGTAATTTTTCCAAAAACATGTGTTGGACTAAATTGAATGAAATATATATTAAATTGAGTTCAATTATCCATATAGATCCAGTCAGACCTCGTACGGAGTTATATTGAGGCAAAGAGAATTTCTCTAATTAATCACCTCTGTATCTATGTATACTTGTCGAGGTAAGTTCAAGTAATTAAATTGAGTATTTTTATGTTTTAATTGAATTATATGTATGTGATTTGTATAATTGCCATGTATAAATATCGATCACATATCTGACAACATACAATGATTATCGAGTCGTGTTTGAACCTTAGAAATTCGTAGGATACAAATGACATATCATTAGGGATTACCGATTCTCAGCTCGTATGAGCTTCTCGATTACAGGTCATGAGATCTTCTAATTTTTAGCTCGTATGAGCTTACCGATTAACAGCTCGTGAGAGCGTACCGATTCATAGCTCATATGAGCATAAATGTGCAGGAATTGATGATTTACAATTTAGCACATTATGTGTGAGCTATCCCGAGTATCTAACGATATTTTAAATGGTTCAACAGGCAATGTTCTATTACGAAATGATAAGTTCGATACGAACTATTACAGGTATATTCATGAAATACATGGAAATTATATTACATGATATATTGAAACATAGAATGGATGATACATGTATATGAAACTTGCTTAGTTGTTATGTTCATCCATTTTTATTGGCTATTATATGTGTTTTACATGGCTAACATGTTGGCAAATATGTGCTTAGGCATTTGGCCAAATTGAGTTGGCATATGCTATGTTTACTTACCTAAATTGTGACTAAATGGTAAGTTAAATTATATGTTATACTAACTAACTAAGATTAAATAATTACTCAGTGAATTTTCCCTGGTTTTTTAGTGAGTCTAAAGATCGTTTAAGTTGGAAGCTTGTCAGAGCTATATCACACTATCCATCAGATCACTTGGTACTTTTGGTTTGTTTAATTTTGGTAATAATGGCATGTATAGGCTATTTTGGCTAATGTTGGCCTATATGCTTTGTTGATAATTTGGCCATTTGTTTGCCTACTGTTTTGGCACTTTGATAATAGTATAGATCTAGTATATGGTATGTAAATATTTTCTCTCCAGTGGTTGATGAATAAAATGATATGATTGAATTATGGAAGATGAAAATTGTAGTTTGATTAAGCATATTGAATATGTATTATGTGTTAGGATGTAATTGTGGTAAATTGGTGTTTTGGTGGAAATAATTTATATGGTTATTTGATGCTAGTTTTAGAATGAAGTTTTGGCACCAAATGGTGTGTTTTGTTAAATGATCTACATGGTATGTTTTGGTGTAAGTATGCATATACGTTAGTTAAAGAATTGGTTATATTGAACACATGATTAGTCATGTTTATAAGTTGCTATTTGAAGTGCCTAAGGGCATATTGGTTGTATGTGATCGTACCATTTGTATAAGGCTAGTTTATGCTTGTAATGGCTTGTAAGTAAGTGCAATGTTGTGTGTAGATACATGCCGAGTTGGGTAAGAAAAATGGCTAGTAAAATGACATATTTTCATCCACACGGGCAGAGACATGGGTGTGTGTCTCAGCTATGTGTGACACATGGCCAGGTGACATAGTCGTGTGTCCCCTGTAGCTTTCATAAGGTTGCAAGTTAGGCTGTTGCACAGCCTAGCACATGGCTTGGCACACGATCATGTGAGGTTATTTCAAAGGGTACACGGCCTAGCACACGGGTGTGTGGCTTGGCCGTGTGGCCCAAGTCAGTAAGTTACATGGGCATGAACACGGGCTAGGACATGGCCGTGTGTCCCCATTTAGAATGCCCACACAGCCTAAGAAACGTGTGTGTCCCTTGGCCGTGTGAGTCACATGGGCTGGCCACACGGCTGTGTGACCTCTGCAGCTTTGAAAATTTTAATGTTTTCCAAAAAATTCTTTGAGTTTTTTATTTAGTCTCGACTTGTTTCTAATGTGTATTTATGGCCTCGAGGGCTTGTATAAGGGACAATAGGTATGATTTTGGTTAGTTTTATTATGAATATTGATATGTTATGAAATGTTTGAAATTTCTATCTATTTTATTTGTAATATTCGGTAATGCTCCGTAACCCTGTTTCAGCGATGGATTCAGGTTAGAGGTGTTACATTCTTAGTTTAGTTTAAATTTAATAAAAAATGCATTTTGAGTCTTTTATTTACCTTAGGCATAAAGGCAAGCTAACGTACTTAGAAAGTGTGTAGGAGACCATTAAAAGGCATAAGAACTCAAAACTAGCTATTGTGTTGCAACACAAAGAGTTCGATGTTATAATATAGGGAGAAAAATGCTAGAATTACTATACTGCCTTAGGTGTCGTGACATAGCCAAGGGATGTCATGACACACCCCTGAAGATACCTTAAACATGAGTATACTACCTTTAATGTCATGACATGGGGACTAGGGTGCTGTGACATCAATCCTGTATCGGAAGCACTTACGAGCAAAGGCCATTTTGGCCCACACAATGGAAATTACAAACGAGAACAACCATAACTCTATAAATGGGCTCTTAGAACACTTTTTTATGGACAACTTTTGATACTTTCATATTTTCATTGTAGTTCACTTTTCACTTTTTATTTTTTTAGGCTTTAGGTTTATTATTAGTTCTTTTCTTTTAGTGTTCTTTGGAGAACTTGCTTACGTAGATGAGATCGGATCTTAAATATTTTTAGTGCTTCAATTATTGAATTAAAAACATGATTCTCTAAACTCTACTCTTGTCTTATTCTTTATGCATATCTTTGATATCAAATTTTTAATGTTTATTGATTCCATGAGGAGCTAATCCTCTTATGGGATATTAGCCAATAGAGGTGTGACTAACTGATTATTATGTAAGGTTTTCTTAGAGAATCAACTATTTGGGAGAGGAAGAACTTAAACCCTAGGCTTGACAACCCTAGGAAGTCATTTAGGTGGGAATTGACCTAGAATTGGTATGGCCTATCTGTGAACACCTTAGCCCCAAACTAGTCTAGATTTTGAGGTCCTGAGATAAGTAGTTATTGCTGACTTATTAGTTTAGTGGAAGTTCGAGAGATCCTTATAACACCCCTTACCCGTATTCGACACCAGAATTGGGTACAAGGTATTACTGAACTTAACATACTTCGTCATACACTACCGGGCCATAAATTTTCAATCCAATTTAAAAATCTTTCATTCGTATTCACAACATCCCTATTATGGGTCTACAAGACCCAAAACTTACATATACGATGGTTCGGATCTGAATCAGAAACTTACGAACACTTAGAAAATTTCTGCTCAAAATAGGGCCACACGCCCATGTGGAAAGGAACACGCCCGTATGGGCAGGCAGTGTGGTCATACATGCCCATGTTCCTATCCCGTATGGATTTTATTTTTCATTTCGAACCTACAAGGGTTTTCACACGGCCTGGCACACACCCATGTCTATGGACCGTGTCCCTTACACGGCCACGACACGCCAGTGTCTTAGCCTATTTGTGAAAACCTTGACATTCTATTTATGATGTCAGTAGACACTTAGAGGCACACAGCCTAGTCACATGCTCGTGTGCTGGCTCGTGTGACGAACTAAATTTTTGTGAATTAGATGCAGGGACACACGGCTTATCAACACTCCCTCGGGGCTGACCGTGTGTCACACACACCTAGACACATGCTCGTGTGGACAAATATAAGGCTATTTACCAAGCCATTTGCCACCCTGAAAAGAAACCACACTTATACCATTTAAAGCAATATATAGCGTAACAATATCACTACTTCACCATGCATCTACCACACTCATTACTCATTAGTCATTCAATTTCAAGAACTTGCACTTCATGAATTTCATCATCATTGAATAAATATAACTTAACTAGTACTGACCAATTGAAATGGCCATTTACAAAATTAATTGAGTAACATTAATAGCCATCACCTTAGTTAACTAATATGACATATAACACGGTGACCAAGTTTCTATACATGCCATACCCAAAATAATCAAACTTTACTATACCAAAAGAATAAGTTGATAGTGTTAGCCAAGCTCTGACGTCCTACGATCCTTGAGCTAGCTTGGTGATACTACAGGAAAAGGTAAAAGAGAAGGGGTAAGCATGAAGCTTAGTAAGTTTGCATGCAATAGATAACAACATAAAATCTTATGATACATTCATACTTTACTTTAAGTAATAACACAAGTTCTCAAGCACATTACAAAGCTTACTCATGCTTACACTTACCAATCACATATCACATATCGAACTTATTTCTCATGAGTATCTCATATGTACGTGTATCATTTCAACACATAACTTTAGCACTTTTACCATCTTGATCATAAACTTAGCTCTTTGCCTTCTTTAACATATACTTAGCTCTTTATCCATTGATCCACTTGGAATATCGAAGGATACCCAAATTTTTCATACACGTAATAAGATGTCAATGCCATATCCCGATATGGTCTTACATGGGATCACATGTCGATGCCAATGCCATATCTCAGATATGGACTTATACGGGATCACATATCGATGTCAACGCCATATCCCAAATATGGTATTATACGAGATCGTATATCGATGCCATGTCCCAGACATGGTCTTACATGATTTTCTTGTTCGATGTCGATGCCATATACCAGATATGGTCTTATACGGGATCTAAATTTGGTGCCAAGGCCATATCCCAGATATGGTCTTATATGGGACCTTATAAATCTCATGTCTTGACAATGGTATCCTTTCATTTCTAAAGGTTCAACCGAGACTTCAACACCATAAATTTATCATAATCTCATCGAAATGTCATTGACCAAATTGATAGAAATAATATACATCTTCATGAAATTGTCAAGCATTTTAAAACATAATAACAAGATGTTTAGTTATTACATACAAACTTACCTCGGTAACAAAATGTGTATAATTGTTTGATTTAGTCCACCACCTTGTTCTTTCCTCGATTTTGGTCCGAACTTTGTGTTTCTTGATCTATAATGACAATTTTACTCTTTTAATGATCACATTGACTAAATCGAACCATGAATCATACTTTGGAAAAATTATGATTTTGCCCCTATACTTTCTCATATTTACAAAATGGTATCTACGCTCGTATAATGAAATACACTCATTTCCTTGGTTACCTAAGCCTAACCGAACCTATCTTAAGCTTATAGTAGCTCATATTTTCCTTAAAAACTTATTTTTACTACACATTTTGTCACTTTTACAATTAGGTCCTTTTTATGAGTTTTCCATGAAAATCACTTAGAAAAAGATGTTTATCATACATCAAAATTTCATATTCCTCCATTAAACATCATAATACATGTATGTCATATATGGGTAAATCTTTGAACATGAACCCTAGCACAAAATATAGCTAGAAATAGCTAAATCGAGATACGAGAATCTCAAAAATACGAAGAACATTAAAAACGGGGCTAGGAGGTACTTATAATCAAGTTTGAAAGTGAAACAAAACCCTAGCTATGGTGTCCTTGAAATTTTCAGCAATGGGGAGGAAGATGGACATCAATTTTGACTTCTTTTCCCCTTTTTACTAACTTATTACATAATGACTAAAATTCCCTTAAGGCCCCTTTCTTGAGATTTTTCCTTCTCATGTCCACTTTTGTCCATATTGACATATAATGGTCTAATTTCCAAATAAGGATCTCTAATAATTTTTCTAATGCTATCTCATACTTGAATATTCTGGAATCTCATATTTTTCAATCTTTGCAATTTAGTCCTAATGAATAAATTGATCACTAATTTATAAAATTTCTTCATGAAATTTTCACACAATCATGCAAGCATGTCATAAACGTAATAAAAGCCATAAAACACATATTTCTACTTTGGATTTGTGGTCTCGTAATCACCATTCTAACTTGGCCCTAAATCGGGTTGTTACAATCCTACTGGGGTAGTGACTAGTTGATTGAGTACAAACCTGAAATGGGAATTATCTATGACCACCAAAGCTAGTTGTAGCAGCCCGATTTAGGGCCTAGTCGGAATAGTGATTGCGAGACCACAAATTGGAAGTAGAAATATATGTTTTATGGTTTTTATGAGGTCCATGGCATGTTTGAATGGACGTGTGAAAATTTCATGAAGAAATTTTATGATTTAGTGATCAATTTATCTTTTAGGACTAAATAGAAAAAAATTGAAAAATATGAGATTCTAGAAGTTTAAGTATGATATAACATTAGAAAATTTATTAGAGGTCATTATTTATTAATTAGACCATTATATCTCATGATGGAAAAAAATGGACATGGAAGGTAAAAATCTCAAGGAATGGCCTGAAGGGCATCTTGGTCATTTAGTTAATAAATTAATAAAAAGGGAAAAAGAAGTCAAATTTGGTGTCCATCTTCTTCCCTAAGTGCCAAAAAATGACGAGAAGCCATAGCTAGGGTTTTGTTCATTTTCAAGCTCAAAGTAAGTACCTTCTAGCCCTGTTTTTGATATTCTTCATATTTTTGAAATCCTTGTTGTAACACCCCTAACCCGTAATCATTGCCAGTTTAGGGTTAAGAGGCATTACCAGACAAGTCAAAACTTTTACGAACATTTCACATCACAAAGTATATTATCGTCATATCATAGCAAAATACAAGCATATAGTCCCTTAATGAGGTCTACGAGACCTTAAACATGCATTAGAAAGGGTCGAGACTAAACTGAACACGTACAAAAAATTCTAAAAATTTAACATTTTTCAAAGTTATAGAGGTCACATGCTCGTGTGGGCAGGTCGTGTGCCTCACACAGCCTTAGATACGCCCGTGTGTCTAAGCCGCGGCATAACAGGGCATACATACTAACTTGTCCACACGGCTTGAGACATGCCGGTGTGCCTCACCCGTGGTCAAGACTAACTTGTACCACATGGCCAGTCACACGCCTGTGTGTCTAGCCCATGTGTTAGCTTGAGTTGTACCAAATTACAAATTCAAGGGTCATGGTCGAGCCATACGCCCGTGTGCTCAATCTTGTGGGCAAATATATGACATTTGCAAGGCCAATTTGCCACCCATTTAGGGTCAAACCTACAAGCATAAATAAACACATTTCATGCCCTCAAAATGCAACCCAATTATACCAATAATGTCCATCTTTTCTAACCATCCAATGCATATCAAACTTACTAACTTATGAACCATTTAGCTCATTCTAATTATAAGCATTTCTAGGCAAAATCCATCCAAATAACTTACCAATTCAATATACTAATCATTCATCAAAACATACCAACTTTGCATCACAAAACATAATTAACATTTACCATATTCACATCCCATTTATAAGCCATGTCACTTAGCTTTTACATACAACTCAAAACATCATTTAATTAAACTAGACTATACATGCCATACTTAGCTATTAAGACATTCAAAAGGTACCAAAACATGATTTGATACTGTGGCGATGATCCTCGACAATCCCCGAGCTTTCCATAGCTTTAACGATCTATAAAACAATGTAAACACAAAGTAAGCTTTCAAAAGCTTAGTAAGCCATATATAAATAAACTTAACATATGAAATTAATAATCATATCAAATACAAGATCATTAATATTTCTCAATTACAAATTCATAATTTTTCTTTAGCCCATTTGTTTAGCCATTGCTTACCAAAAATTCATACCTTAAAGTATCTCTTTTACTCATATCACAAACATACATATATCACAATTTGTCTTATTGAATTTATGCACATATCTCAATTATACACAATCACATATACATACCTTTCATACTCAATTGTAGTATGCATTCCAAACATACCTGAATCGACTACATATTTCATATAGTCTATCATTTCTTGAATTTGAACCATTGATTCGATTGAACCATTCAATGATTCAAATATGTAATCCAATATCGATACTCGTCTTATATGATAACTCCCGATATGGTCTTACACATAAATATCAAATCAATTCCAACATCCCAAAACACGCATATGAATTATCTATTCATAAGGTTCATACAGAGACTTTGACACATTGTCGAATTTTCTTTTTCACATGCTTCATATAAGTCCACATATTTCATTTATTTTACATTTTAATCCCTCTAAATATTATTTTCACAATTTAGTCCAAATTAGTCAAATTCACCAAAAGTCCAAAGACAAAACATGTTAATCTAACACATATATTTCATATTTCATCAACTGACATCACAAAGCTCAAGCACTCATCAATGGCACATTTCAAAACCACCATCAAATGCCAAATTAAGGCATGGGTTTTGTAGTACTCGAAGCAACGATTACAAAAACATAAAAATTATCAAAAACCGATCAAAAACTAACCTTTAATCAAGCTAGACGTTGGTGAACCCTATTTTGCTTTCTCTTTATTCTTTTCTTTCAATTTTGGCACCAATATGATGGACATGGCTTCTTTTTCTTCTTCTTTTTTTTTTTTTTTTGTTATAATTCATTTTAATTGTCTAATTCCACTTTTACCCTTAGTGTAATGTTAATGGAAAAACATTTAAACAATGGACATAATTGTCCACTAACTTAATAATGGCACAATAACATCATAAGGACTTCACATAATAAAGACAAATAACAATTCGACACTTACACATTAATTAGCCACTTTCACATTTCCTACGATTTAGTCTTTTTCATAAATTAAACACACAAACAATAAAATTAATTCATGAAACTTTCACACATGCTTAATCATATGCTGCAGACACATAAAATAATATTAAAATATTTCTCTAACTTAGATTTGGGGTCCCAAAACTACTATTCTTACTAGGGTCTAAATCAGACTGTTACACTCGTACCTCGATCTAGCTAGTTCTATCACTATTTTGAGTTAGAGTGTAACAGCCCAATTTTGGGGCTAGTCGAAACAGTGGTTTCAAAACCACTAATCTGAGGTCAGAGAAAATTATTTTAATAATTATTTTATATGTTATAGCATGATTATATGAGTGCATGAAAATTTTGGTGAATTAATTTTAGTTTTTGGTGAATTAATTATAAAAAAGGACTAAATTGCATAAAGTGCAAAAGTTTTGTTCTACAAACTAAAGGTGTCAAATAGCTATAGAACCTTAAATTGGAGGCCCTTAATGTGAAATTAGGCCCTTAGGAGAGTGTTGGCCGGCCATAGGGGACAGAGAAATGAAAATTGGTCAAAGTTGGTGGAATTAGGTGACTAAATTGTTAAAATAAAATAAAATAAGAGAAAGTTTTCATCTTTTTCTTTCTCTCTTCTTCTCCACCGATTTTTCACCCAAGCAAAGGGACACAGAAGCTTGAAAATTTCAAAAACCTTTAATCCTTGCAAGTAAGTCATCTTGATGGTCATTTTTGATGATTTTTGTGTTTTTGGAACCCTTGTAGCTTAATATAGCTAACGAGAGGACTATTTTACACTATAATTGAGAGTCTAAGGTTTTACCATGTGAGTATTCATGTTGATTTCTAAAATTTTATGGAATAAAATTAATCTTGGTTGTTAAATAAACAACTTTTGTGAAAGGAATTTTCATGAAAACACCTAAAAAGGATCTTTCTGTAAAGATTGTGAAATAGGTGGTAAATGTGTGAAAGAATTGAAATTGTGAGTTGCTATAAAAGTAATAAAGGTTGATCTAGGCTTGTTAAAAGAGGAAATTTGATTAAAATCATTTTACGAGCCTAGGGGTAAAATCATAATTTTGTGAAAGTCTAAGGGCAAAACGGTAATTTTGCCAAAGTAGGAATTTTGAAATGTTTTGAATTATGTTGTGATTAAATAAGTGAAGTTGTCATTTAGATCAAGAAAAATAGAGCCCGGACCTAGACCGTGGGAAAACCAAGCTAGTAGACTAATTCAATCTAGTCGCAAACTTTTTGTATACCGAGGTAAGTTGTACTTAAATAATACAACTCTATTGTTATGAATCATTAAACAATTGATATTGCATAAAATGTTTGATTATCATTGTGAATATGCATAATGAGAATTGATGTAGGCAAAACTCCTGGTTGAACCTTAGGAATAGAATGGATACCCATGCCATGACATTTGGGTAATACGTGTGCTAGCGTAAGACCATGCCTGGGATGTAACACCCCTTGCCTGTATTAAACTCCGGAACCAGGTAGAAGGCATTACCAGACTTAACTTACTTACTCGTACAAAATCAGGCAATAAACTTTCTTTTAAACTTAAACTTTTTCATTTGAACTCTTAACATACTTATTATGGTCCTACGAGACCCAAAACATAGACAAAGAATGATCCGGGACTGAACCTGCAACAGCCCGATTTAGGGCCTAGTCAGAATTAGTGGTGCGATGCCATGAATCCGATGTGAATTTATGAGTTTTTAAGGTTTATGCCATGTTTGCATGCTAGTGTGAAAGTTTCATGAAGCAATTTTGTTAAATTGAGGTTGAATGGTCCAAAAGGACTAAATTGCAAAAGTTGCAAAATATGAGTTTCTAGAAGCTTTTTGTATGAGATAGCTTTAGAATATCAATTAGAAGTCCTTAAGTAGTAATTTTCCCAAATTATAATTTTTGGACAAAATTGGACATGAGATAGAAAATTGTAAAAATTTAGAGAGAAGGGCATTTTGGTCATTTAATTAATTTAAATGATTAAAATGGGAAAAAGATGATAAAAATCTATTCATCTTCTTCCCTTTATTCTTCATTTTTTTCAAGCTTACTAGTAAGTTCATTTTAGCCCCGTTTTTAATATTCTTCGTATTTTTAAAGTTCTCATATTATGAATTAGCTATTTTTAGCTATAAAATGAGTTAGGATGCATGTTAAATGATGTTTTATGGAAGTTTATGAGAGTTTGATGTTAGATAAACATCTTTTTCTAAGTGAATTTAATGAAAAATGATAGTATGGACTAATTTGTAATAGTTATGAAAATTGGTCATGCATACTAGAAATAGTGAGAATTGATGATTGTTATAGTAGAGAAAATGAATCAGCTAAGCATGAAGTTTAAGAAAGTTTAATGAGAATTATTTTATGAGCCTTTGGGCCAAAGTGCAAATATGAGAAAGTATATGGGCAAAATAATAATTTTGCCAAAGTATGAGTAATGAGACAGTTTAGTCAATGTGATTATTAAATGAGTTGTATTATTATTATAGATCAAGAAAAATGAAGCCCAGATAGAAACCAAGGCAAGAACAAAGTCGAGGACTAAATTGCATATCTACATACATTTTGTATATTGAGGTAAGTTTGTATGATTTCTAAGCTTTATGATTTTTATCATTGAATTGTTTAGTATAATGTACACTATTTTCATGGAATGTTTAATGTTATGTTAAACAAAGAAATCAATGAGATTAAGTATGAGCAAGTCCAGATTGAAGATAAATTTCCCAGGATACTCGATCTACCAAATGAGATAAGAAAGTCTATATAAGACCAAGCCAAGGCATGGCATCAGCAATCAAGCAAGTTATCATGTAAGTCCAAGGCAAGCTTAGCATTGAACAAGTTATCATGTAAGTCCAAGGCAAGCTTGGCATTGAACAGATATCATGTAAGTCCAAGGAAAGCTTGGCATTGAACAAGTTATCATGTAAGTCCAAGGCAAGCTTGGCATTGAACATATATCACGTGAGTCCCAAGAAAGCTTGGCATTGAACAAGTTATCATGTAAGTCCAATGCAAGCTTGGCATTAAATAGATATCATGTAAGTCCAAGGCAAGCTTGGCATTGAACAGGTATCATGTAAGTCCAAGGCAGGCTTGGCACTGAAAAGCTATCAAGAGAAAGAGATCCCACGTAAGTATAAGCCAAGGCATGGCATTGGTGAGAATAAGAAAGACTTCGTATAAGTCCATGTCAAGACATGGCTTTATTTCTAACATCCCGACTAACAAGAGAATATCTTCATTAAGACCATCTTCGAACCTTTTGCACATTATTGCTTCAGATGATATACATTCTCGGGCATACTGACTTAATCTCATGAACTTTGGTTCATAGTCAGTAACAGTCATTCAGCCTTATTTTGCTTCAAAAAATTCTTTTTGTTTCTGATCGATAAAGTTCTCACTGATGTATTTCTTCCAAAACTCGATCTGAAAGAAGTTCCACGTAACTCGCTCTTTCAAAATAATAGAAATCAATGTTTTCCCCCATTGATAATCTGCATCTTGAAGCAAAGATACAACACATTTTATACATTCTTCTGGAGTCAGAGACATTTCATCAAATACCCTAATTGTATTTTCTAACCAGAACTCGACCTTTTCAGCATCATTATCATTAGTAGCCCGGAACTCTTCAACACAATACTTACGGATCTTGTTAACCGGAGGCTTATTCCACAAATTTAAATTTACTGTCAGAGGTATATCAGATGTCTGAGGGGGATTAACCGGGGGTAGGGGTGGGAAACAGTTGGGTTATTCGGTACAAATTGAGTGAACCACTCACTCATCATCTGGAAGAAAGCTTGTTTAGCTTCTTCCTCATGACCGCTCGTAGCCAGTCTCAAATCAGAGGGCACTGTCCCTTGCACAGGAGCATGTGCATTACTTTCAACGTCATCATCTACGGCTCTTTGGGATCCATTGCTATACAAAAATCATATGTTATATGTCAGAATTCATCATACTATAGCAATTTAGATATATGGCATGTATAGCTAGACTTTGACATGCTACGTTAGTCCGAGATCGACTAAATCAACTAAACCGTAGCTCTGATACCAACCAAATGTAACACTCTTATCCCGTATCCGTAGCCAGATTAGGGTTAAGGGCATTACCGGACAGATCAAAAACTTGATCAGACAATTCAAACCATCATTCATCGATCACACTCATAATATTTCTTAAATAGGTCAACAAGACCATAAACATGCTTATAAACAGGGCTGGGACTAAACTAGAACACACACAGAAATTCTCAAAAATTTAAAACTTTTTTAGTTTCAGGGGTTACATGCCCGTGCAGGCAAGCCGTGTGCCTCCCACAGCTGTTAGACACCTCTGTGTGTCTACCCCGTGGTCGAAACTTACTTTACCCCACGACCACCAAGCACGTCAATGTACCCTGGCCGTGGTCGATCCTGTCAAACCAACACGGCTACCAAGCACGTCCGTGTTCTAAGGCCGTGTACTACTAGGCCATATTCTGACTTCTTACACGGCTACTAGACACACTCATGTATCTTGGCCATGTGCTCCTAAGCTAGCTACTGACTTAGCCCCACGGTCACAAGGCACGCCCGTGTGCCACAACCGTGTGACAATATAGGCCATTTGTACGGCCAAAACACCACCCACTTAGGGTCAAATCTACAAGCCAATCAACAATACATCTCATGTACACTTGACAACTTAGAATATACCAAAATAACCATTCAATCTATACATTCAAAACCAATTTCAACCATGGCAACTTTCAAGACTAAAACATATACATCATAACCATAATTCATCCAAATACTTACCTTAAAACTTAACCATTTCATGTGCTTCAAACCATATCAAGATATGCATCATATAATGATTCATTCAAGCATAATGCCAACATATAAATAGCCAATTCACATGGCTAAGTTCACATTCATACTAATCTCAATAACTAGCCTATACATGCCATATCTAGCTAAATACATCTTCTAAAATGTGCCAAAACAAGTTGAGTAGTGTGATGATGATCCTTGACGGTCCTGAGCCTTCAGTAGCTTTGAAGATCTATAAAATAGAAAAAACACACACACAGAGTAAGCTTTCTAAAAGCTTAGTAAGCCATATACAAATACACTTAATATAAAAAGCATATAAGCATATAGAAACATTGGCACAATTCATATTCATAGGAAATTTCTCACATATATGCTTTGGTCCGTATTCTTGGCCATTTTGCCACATTCATCAATTCAAAAATCATATATATACATAGCTCATTCATAACCATTCTTGTATCTTATTCAATCATACATTTCTTCAAATCAAAGTTACATAGGTACTTACCTTTTATACACACTTAGTGTACGTACCAAACATACCTAAAACGAATATACCTTCACGTAATTGATCATAGCACGGGTTTTCCCATTGAACTGATAGGAATCTAATAGGATACTCAGAAATCTCAAAATAGTCATACAATGCCAACATCCCAGATGAGGTCTTACATGTACTCAGATATCGATGCCATTGTCCCAAACAGGGTCTTACACAAATCAATACGATGCCGATGTCCCAGACATGATCTTACACGTAAAGATCATATCGATGCCAACATCCCAGACGTGGTCTTACACAGAATCTCAAATCAACGCCAACATCCCAGACGTGGTCTTACATGATAAAACAGAACAGATGCCTATGTTATGACATAGCTAATCCTATCTATTCCTAGGTTTGTATGGGACTTCTAGAATATCGATCCTAAATCAGCCTTATCTCAAAATTCATGTACAGATTATCTCATAAGCATTCATAGTTAACAATAGACATATGATTATACGCAGTTTAAAACAAATACGTTTATTTGCATAATGACTTACCTCGAATTCGATTTTACGAAAATGGAAACGACTACTCGTTACTTTCACTTTCCCGCGATCTAAGTCTATTTTTCTCAGTTCTTGATCTAACATATTCAAAATTAACTCTTTTATTCACTAATTCATTCAATTCAATCCAATGACACACATTTAGGGCTATTTACAAAATAACCTCACATTTGCACAAGTTATCAGTATAGTCCATATTTCTGAAAACATCAAATTCACAAAATCATCATATAATCATGCTTAGCCGAATGTTCATACATCTCATACAAGCCCAAATTTTCCATCATATTTGCAATTTAGTCCCTCAAGTTACTATTTTTCAATTTAGCCCTAATTAGCTAAATTCATAAAAACTTCAAGAATAATGTATGTTCATCTAGCTCATATCTTTCATTTAACAACTAAACTCATCACAAAGCTCAACATATCATCAATGGTATATCTCACAAACATCATCAATACACAAAATTGAGACATGGGCTTGATAGTAGACTAAGCAACAATCTCAAAAACATAAAAATCATCAAAGTCCAAAGTTAAAACTTACCTTAATTTGAAATACAATAGCCGAATGCCCTAGCTAGATTTGTTTCTTCTCTTTCCTTTAAAATTCGATAACTTGGATGAACAAATGCCACTATCTCTTCCTTTTTGTTTTATTACAAACATAAAAACATACATTTTACCAAATTAGCAATTTATTAAGCATTTGTAATAATTAAACAATAAAGGCATATTCGGCCATCCACCATCCACTATTTTATTAGTGGTCTAATTGCCTCATAAGGCCCTTTTCTTTTAAAAGCCATAACACATTGGTACATTAACAAACAGCATACTAATTTTGCATTTGATGCAATTCAATCCTTTTATCAAATTAAACACATAAATGGACAAATTAGCATACGAAACTTTAACACATGCTTAAACACTTGTCAATAGCACAGAATATAATATTAAAATATTATACGAACTCAGATTTGAGGTCCCAAAACCACTATTCTAACTAGAGTATAAACCAGACTGTTACAGCCTACCAACATGCCCTCGGGGCTAACCGTGTGTCACACACGGCTTAGGTACACGCTCGTGTATCTACCCGTGTGAACAATTATAAGGCTATTTACCAAGTCATTTGCCACCCTAAAAAAAAACAACCACACTTACATCATTTCAAGCAACACTTAGCATAGCAATAATGCTCATTAACATACACTAATTCATCATTCATCTACTTCACACACTACTCATTCGATTCCATCAATTTGCACCTCAAGAATTTCATCATCATTGAATATATATATAACTTAACTATCATCGACCAATTCTAATGGCCATACACAAGATTAAATGAGTAACATTAATGGCCAACACCTTCGCTAACCAATATGACATATAACAAAATAACCAAGTTCCTATACATGCCATACTCAAAATAATCAAACTTTACAATACCAAAAGAACAACTTGATAGTGTGAACTGATCTCCGTCTGCAATCCCTGAGCTAGCTTGGCGATACTACAAGGAAAGGGAAAAGAGAGGGAGTAAGAATAAAGCTTAGTAAGTTTGCATGCAATTGATAATAACATAAAATCTTATGGTACATTCATACTTTACTTTAAGTAATAACACAATTTCTCAAGCTTACCCCATAGCTTACTCATGCTTACTCTTTCTAATCACATATCTCATATCAAACTTATTTCTCGTAAGTATATCATATGCATATGTACCACTTCATCACATAATTTTAGCACTTCTGCCTTCTTAAATATATCTCATCTTTGGCCTAAACTTAGATCTTTATCATCTTTAACAAAAACTTAGCTCTTTATCATCTTTAACATAAACTTAGCTCTTTACCTATTGAACCACTTGGAATATCAAAGGATACCCAGAATTTGTCTTACACGTAATAAGATGCCAATGCCATATCCCAGATATGGTTTTACATATGATCACATGTCGATGCGGATGCCATATCCAATATATGGTCTTATATGGGATTTCATATCGATGTCGATGCCATATCCCAAATACGGTCTTATACAGGATCGTATATCAATGCCATGTCCCAGACATGATCTTACACAATTTTCTTGTTCGATGCCGATGCCATGTCCCAAATATGGTTTTATACGGGATCTCAACTTGGTACCGAGCCCATGTCCTAGACATGGTCTTATATGGGACCTTATAATCTCATGTCTTGGTAATGGTATCCTTTCAATTCGTAGGTTAACCGGGATTTTCACCTCATAAATCTTCATCATTCTCTCATCGGACATCATTGATCAATTTTCATAAAAATAATGTACATTTCATGGAATCTCAAGCATTTCAATACATAATGACATAAGGTTAATTTATTACACATAAACTTACATCGGTATCAAAATTTGTATAATTGTTCGATTTAGTCCACCACTTTGTCCTTTCCTCGATTTCAGTCTAGACTTCGTGTTTCTTGATCTATAATGACAATTTAACTCTTTTAATGATCATATTGACTAAATCGAACCATGAATCATGCTTTGGTAAAATTGCAATTTTGCCCATACACTTTCACATATTTACAAAATGGTCCCTAGGCTTGTATAATGAAATACACTGATTTCTTTGGTTACCCAAGCGTAGCCGAATATTTATTGAGCTCATAACAGCTCACAATTTCCTTCAAAACTAATTTTTATCACATATTTTATCACTTTTACAATTATGTCCTTTTTTATGGATTTTCCATGAAAAATCACTTAGAAAAAGATGTTTATCATACATCAAACTTTCATATTCCTCCCTCAAACAACAAAATAAATACATGTCACACATGGTTAAATTTTTTAACCAAAACCCTAGCTCAAAATATAGCTAGAATAGCTAAATCAAACAACGAGGATCTTAAAAAATACGAAGAACATTAAAAACGGGGTTAGGAGGTGCTTACAATCAAGCTTGAAAGTTGAAGAAACCCTAGCTATGGAGAGGTTGAAATTTTCGGCACTTAGGAAGAAGATGGACGTGAATTTCGACTTCTTTTTCCCTTTTAATTAACTTATTAACCAAAAGACCAAATTGTAACACCCCATACCTGGCCTAGACGTATGACCGAATCTAGCGTGCCACATCAGGTGTTGTTGAAAACATTGCGTTCATTGGAAAACACATCTATGAAACAAAACTTTCTCTCGTTTTAAAAAAATCTTGATTTTCGTAGCGTAAAAACAAGTTTTACTCGAAATTATCCCTTCTCAAAAATATTTTTATGCACCTATTATTTTGTATTTGAAATCTTGTCTGTTACAAAAGTTTGGTTTAAACAATTGCAAAAACATGATATTTTACAAACAGTAGTTATTGTTTTAAAATTGTGTTCAATAAATTAACAGTTTGTCGAGAAATACCAAATAAAAGTTAAAAATAATTCCAATGGCCTTATTACAGAAATTATTAACCCAAAAATTAAAGTAAAGTAAGATAAAATAAAGTAGCTAAATTAACCCCAAGAACATACAGGACGTGTGGCCACCTCTGAGTCTCTTGCACCTCCAAATCCTCTAAGGCTGTGGATTACCTGCACAGTTAAAGAGAATGGGTGAGTTACGAGAACTCAGTGTGTAATCCCCTTATTACACCCATAGTTTGGGCACAAGCCCATCAATCTAGGCCGAAGCCCTATTGAATATCGGTCTGGGTCAAGCCCTATTCAATAAAAGTCCTGGTCAAGCCCTATTCAAGAAATACCAGGTCAAGCTCTATTCAAGAATATTTGGGCCAAAGCCCTATGATATGCAAAATAAATATGTACCCAACTTAGTCCAACCAACACACTTGTGGGACCAAGTCAACCCACCCAACTAGCACACCAATAACACATACTAGCTACTAATAACAGTATACGTGGCTAAGTCATTAAATCAGTATAACGTGGCAAAAGCAACTAAATCAGATAACGTGGCAGAGCCACTAGTACAGTTCTTCCTCCAAATCAATAACACAACCCATGTAGTATGCCATGTCATAATTAAATCATGTAAGCAGTGCATCATCATAAACATCAATCATACAGTTACTACGCATATATCAATGATCCTACCACTAAGGATAAAATGATAATTTCACCCTTCAGGGTATTTCAGTAATTTACCCATCTACAGCCATTTCAAAGGCCAACTATTGCCTCGAGCGAAAGAGGTTCCATTTTGGTCATAATGGTGCAATTGGGCCTGAAATCCTATTTTGGCCAAAACAGGCCCACACGCTGGTGTGGCCTAAGCAACCCATTTTCAAACTCGACTCTGCAGACTTCACAGTCGCATCATTCGTCCGGCACTTACCATGGATTTTGCCCCTGTGGGCCCATTGGCCCATGGCCCATCTAGCCCACTTTGGCTCAACAAGGCCTATTACGGCCTAAGCCCATGGAAAAGATCGTGGCACTCCCAAAGGTCTATCATTAATGTTCGTAGCTCGGTTTATCACCACGAGTGCTCGCACGCTCGAGTGATCTCAGATGCCGATAATCTGGCTTATCGGTATTTTGGCTTTTAGCCGATTCACAAATCAAAGCATCCACAGAATAAGCAGAGGTGTGAGATTACACACCTTGATTATGAGTCTGTCACCGATCGTTTCGCACCGATCATATGTTAGACAAGACCAATGGTTAGTTAAATGATAAAGAGGGTTATCCTCCTATGATTCAACAAGCTGAAACCACACTTACTCCTACCTTATTTTATTGAGCTCGCTAAGTCTTTTTTCGATTATTGAATGAAGAGCATGGACCCCGAAATGTACCCTGTGTTTCAAAACACTCTTATTAGAAGAGTTGAGTAAAGATGTGGTCAACAACCACTCTTGTGGAAACCTCAAATCCCAGGCAAGATCGATCCTTCAGTCAACCACAAAGTGCGAATACTTACCGATCACTGCGAAGAGTACGAATCGATTGCTTTCGAGAGCTCGTCCCTTCCTACTTCTCGAGTGTACCTACATATCAACCACATCAAACTACAGAAGAAGGAAATGATTTGGCACTAGAGGCACAAATGATAACCCCCTCGAAATTGATTAAAACAAAATCGATATACTCATTCCTTAGATTCAGCAAGACATATTTCCTTGTGTACAACCCTAGAGATTGGACTGTAAGAGGGAGATAAGAAGAGATTGATCTCGATTAAATTAACTTACAGAATAATGGCAAGACGTCAAGGATAAAGAAGAAGGTAGATTCTGTTAACACAAAAGTCAAGGCTTACAATTTGGTTAGCTTTACAAGGCTAAGAGAAAATGAGAGAAAAAGAAGGGTTAGGTGTTCGGCTAAGGAAAAACCGAAAAAAGAAGTGAATGTTTAAATTTGGGAAAAGAAAAGAAAACAACAAGAATGACGAGAATAGGGAAAGGAGTAAGGATTCGGCCAACCAAGCTTGTAGATGGAAACTGGAATTGAACAATTAAAGTGTGAATAGCTATTTGAAAAAGAAATAGAAGTGCACGAAAAGTAGAAAATAATGCTCCAAGACTTCAACAGAGGAAGACCCGAAATGCACAAAAGAAACTTGAAAGAGAAAAAATACTCGGTTCCCACCAACACTCCAAGTTGCCAAAACTACTTCCTATCATCCCCTCTCTAGCCGAAATGCTCCCTTAACCACACTTCCAAATTTGGCCACTACTCCCTCACTCATCAACTCCTTGATTTCCTCCACTATTTTCTCCTTGAATCACTCCTAGCCCCCATTCAAGCTTGTTGACCAATTCTCCAGCTCCCCTTGAAGAGTTTGATCTGAACTCTGTTCCTCCACTCTCAAGCCACAAAATAAAATCCTCCATTTGTAACCTGAGGGATTCGAACCCCTTCCCTCCTTTCTCTCCCATTGACGCCATAGCCATCTTGCCACATGCTCAACTTGTGTCTCCTAAATGCACATAATTATACTTAAGCCCTACTGCTAACAGCCCTCTCCACTAAAGAGCCAAAAACTAAAATTTTTCCTAGGCTCAAACTCGAACCCACGCCTCTTTAGGACCCCCAAATACATTCAAATAACTAGCTGAGCAAGCACTACATAAAATTAGGCAAAAGTTACAACCCCTAACTTTGGGGCTTTACAACTCTACCCCCTTAAAGAAATTTCGGCCTCAAAATATACCTGATTAGAAGAGATGAGGGTATTGCTGTTGCATCACCTCCTTAGGCTCCCACGTGGCTTCCTCTGAAATGTGATTACACCACAGTACCTTGACTAATGGAATAGATTTCCTCCTCAGTACCTTAACATCATGATCCAGTATCTACACCGATTATTCCTCAAAAGTCAGATCAGGTCTTACCTCAATCTCCTCTACCTGCACTATATGAGAAGGATCAAAACGGTATCGTCTCAGCATAGAAATGTGGAACACATCATGTATACAGTTTAACTTTAGAGGTAGTTCCAGCTGATAGGCGACCGGTACCATATGCTTTACTATCCAGTAAGGTTCGATAAATCTAGGACTCAGCTTACCCTTTCGCCCAAACCTCAGAAACTTCTTATAGGGTGAGACTTCCAAGAAAACATAATCTCCCACTTCGAACTCAATCTCTTTACGCTTTAAATCAGCCTATGACTTTTGCCTATTAGATGATTCTTTTAACCAATTACGGATCAGTTTCACTTTCTCCTCTGTTTTAGAGACTAATTATAGACCCAACAGTTGCAACTCTCCCAATTCTGTCCAACAAGTAGGGGTACAATACCTCCGACCATATAAGGCCTCTTATGGTGCCATCTGAATACTGGATTGGTAGCTGTTGTTATAAGCAAATTTAGCTAAGGGCAGATAGTCTTCCCAACTACCCTTGAAATCAATCACACAACTTCTCAACATGTCCTCCAAAATCTGTATTACCCTCTCCGTCTGACCATCAGTCTATGGATGAAATATGTGCTGGAATCCAACCTTGTACCCAAAGCCTCACGTAACACTCTCTAGAATCGTGATGTAAATCTAGGGTCCCTGTTCGAAATGATAGACACTAGTACCCTATGTAACCTTACAATTTTTTCCATGTATAACTTAGCCAACTTCTACAACAATTAATAGGTACGAACCAGTATCAAGTGGGCGATTTAGTCAGCCAATCCACATATACCCATACCAAATCTTTCTTAGTAGGCATCAGGGGTAGCCCACTAAAAAAAATACATGGTTACTCTCTCCCACTTCCAGACTATAATTTTAACAGGTTGCAGTAATCCAGAAGGTAGTTGATGCTCCACCTTCACTTGCTGGCATGTCAAACACTTACTTACAAAGTTTGTAATCTCACGCTTAAGCCCTGGCCACCAGTACAGCTCACGCAGATCTTGATACAACTTGTTTCCACCAGGATTCATAGCATATGGGATACTATGCACCTCTCATGAATAGACCGCTTAACTCAATCCTCCAGATATTGTACCCTCCCACTAAGCATAACACTCCTCAATATTCAGCCCAAAATTGCAGTCTCTCTCTTCTTCACCAGTTGAAAAAGAGGAATTAATGATTCATCCAACAACTGCTTTTCTCTGATTTCACCAATCCAAGTCAGTTTTACCTGAAGCTCAGCTAACAGACTGCCATCCGCAAACAAGCTGAGACGAGCGAACATTGGTCTTAAATTAGATACAACCTTACAGCTCAGTGCATCTGCTACCATGTTGGCTTTCCCCAGATGATACTCGATCGAACAATCATAATCCTTAAGCAACTCTATCCATCTTCGCTCCCTAAGATTCAACTCCTTCTGAATAAGAAGGTACTTGATACTTTTATGGTCGGTATAAATGATCGACTTTTTCATGTACAAGTAGTGTCTCCAAATCTTTAGTGTGAATACCACCTCAGCTAATTCCAAGCCATGAATAGGATAATTCACCTTGTTTAGCCTAAGCTAACAGGATGCATAAGCCACCACCTTCCCCTCTTGTATCAGCACACAATCCAAGCCCGTGTGTGACTCATCACAGTAGATAATGAATTCCTTTCCAGCATCTGGCTGAATTAAAACTGGGGCTTCAGTCAGAATCTTCTTCAATTTCTCAAAACTCTCCTGCTATTTATTAGCCCAAACAAATGATACTCCTTTACACAGTAACTTAGTTAGGGGTGCAGCAATCAGTGAAAACCCCTTCACGAACTATCTGTAATACCCGGCCGGACCCATAAAACTTCGAATCTTATATACAAACTTCATTGACATCCAATCTAATACGGCTTCAACCTTCTAAGGATCAACCCTAATCCCCTCGGTAGATAGGACATGACCCAAGAATGTCACCTCTCGCATCCAAAACCCGTACTTGCTGAATTTTGCATAAAGCTGCCTGTCTCTCAATATTTGCAGGACAACCCAGAGATGTGCATCATGCTCCTCCTCGGTTCACGAATACACCAGAATATCATCTATAAACACCACCACGAACCAGTCTAAGTAGGGTTGGAAAACCCGATTCATCATATCCAAGAAAGCAGCTGGTGCATTCGTTAGCCCAAATGACATAACCAAAAACTCGTAGTGTCCATAACGAGTTTGGAATGCAGTCTTGTACACATATGCCTCCTTAACCCTTAACTGATGACATCCCGATCTAAGATCTATCTTGAAAAAAACTGTGGCTCCTTGCAACTGATCAAACATATCATTTATTCTCGATAAAGGGTTCCTTTCTTAATCGTCAGTTTAATCAATTGACGATAATCGATACACATGCGCATTGAGCCATCCTTCTTCTTTACGAATCGTACTGGTGCTCCCCACGGTGACACACTCGATCGGATGAATCCTCGATCCAGTAGCTCATGGATCTGAGCCTTTAATTCTACCAACTCCTTCGGCACCATCCTATAAGGGGCGATGGATACCGGAGTCATTTTCGGTAGGAGCTCAATACCAAATTAGACCTTACGGTTTGGTGGCAACCTCAGAAATTCTTCATGAAATACATCTAGAAATTCCTTTACCATCCTGACATCCCCAACAGAAAAACCCTTAACATCAGATGTGCTAACATAAGTTAGGAATGCCTTATGGTTTTTTGGCCCTTAACGCGGATATCACATTATATAAAAGTCCCTTCGCTCCCCTATCACGACCACCTCCTCAATCTCTGAAGACTTTAGTACCATACATTTAGAAGCACAATCCAAATTTGCAAGGTGTTTCACAAACCAATTCATACCCAAAATGAGATCGAACTCGCCAAATAGAAGTTCCATCAAATTTGCCGGAAAGACAACACCTTGAACCTCTAGGGGCACATCTCTAAATAGTTTATTCACTCTAACCGACTGTCCCTGTGGACTAACCATTGACAGTTCCCTATCAGTAAGTTCAAACTGTATACCCAATGTTCTCGACACAGTACATGCACCGTACGAGTGCGTAGACCCAATGTCAATTAAAGCTGTAAATGGCATATCATGAATGAAGAAGTACCAGTTATGATGTTAGGTCCATCGCCATCCTCTCGACACCGAGCAGTATACACCAACAATGGCTGTCTCACTTTTGTATTACCAACACCTCTTCCTGGTGCTCCACAACCTCGTCCTAACCCATTTCCCTCCGGTGGACCACGGCCTCTCGGTGGCTGTTGACCACCTCTCCCTAGCTCGACATTACCTCGATCCAGTAGCTTGCATCTGAACGGGCCTCTGAGTAAAGTCTCTAACCTATGACCCCTAGAGCTACATCTAAAACAGGCTCTAGTTCTTTTCCAGCACTCTCTCAAATGAGATCTCCTACACTCAATGCAAGACTGCGGTCTGACTGCAACATTAGGAACCTCAGCTCGGGCTGGCCCATCAAACCTAGGCCTCTTCTTAGGCCCACCAGAAGAACTTGAAGGCTTAAAATTCCTCTTACTTCTTCCCTTATCCTGCTCACGATTCTGACGCTTTGAGCATTTCACAACCTCAAAAATCTTAGCCTTCTCAACCAAGGCAGCGAAGTCTCTTTCTCTCTGTGGGCTATTAGTGCCAGCAACTCATCCCAGAGACTATCCTCAAACTGCACGTAGTGCTCATATTCAGTCACGACTATGCCCCGAGCGTACTGGCTCAATTGTAGGAACTTTGCCTCACACTCCGCTACAGACTTATTCCCTTGAACCAGATTCAGAAATTCCTTTCTCCGGGTATCCACATAACTTGCCCCGACATATCTTCCATGGAAGGCCACCTTAAAGAAGTCCCAAGTCATATGGTCGACCTGCGTGCCTTCCCTCATGGTAAGCCATCATTGGTATGCCTCATCTCGTAGTAAGGACACTGCTCCCTTTAGTTTTTCCTCTACCTTGCAGTCAAGATCTTACATTTTTTGCTCTACCACCTTTAACCAGTATTCTACTACATTCAGGCCTACACCAGACATGCCCTTGAAGATCTCTGCCCCGTTTGACTGGAGTCACTCAAAAATTGACCCTCGGGCCACTAACCCAATACTAGCTCCAACAATCCTTTCCAGAACTCATACAATCGCTTGGGACAGGGCATCATCCTCGCCTGCTCGATCATGAGACCCAGTCTTAGTCACTGGTGATGCCGACGCTTATCTTTCGAACATATGTCTTGATGCTGAGGACCCAGCCCTAGCACCTCAGTTTCTACCACGACCACGTGTACCCCTTCTACGACCTCTTGTGCTCATATCAATGTAGAGTATTTTATGATTAAAAAGTTTTATGAATCAGCTTATAGTTCATGTAGTTATTAACAGATATCTTATGGAATGTAGTAATTAGAGTTGTTCTCGCAGATCGCATTTACTACAGTTTTAGTCTCCTATAGTATCGGTTTCTATAGCTAAGGAGTTTCAGTATACTACTACTATCCTTAGTAGTTTCTTAGTACAGCCATTTCAGCATATAATAAAGTATAGAGTAAAGAAACTTATGAATTTGGTGCCGGAGACTCGATGTGCCACACTTTCAGTAATATCACTATTTCTCTAAACCAGAATTTAAATAGATTTAAAAAATTTTTAAAACCCATTCCACAACCGAGTTTTACAATCGAGCTCTGATACAACTAAATGTAAAACCCCACACTCGGCCTAGACGTTATGACTGGATCTAGCGTGCCACATCAGGTGTTGTTGAAAACTTTGCGTTCATTGGAAAACGCATCTACGAATCAAAACTATTTATCGTTTTAAAAAAAATCTTGATTTTTGTTGCGTAAAAACAAGTTTTACTCGAAATCATCCCTTTTTAAAAATATTATTATGCATCTATTATTTTCTATTTAAAACCATGTCTGTTACGAAAGTTTAGTTTAAACAATTGCAGAAACATGATTTTTTATAAACAGTAGTTATTGTTTTAAAACCCCTGTTTAATAAATTATCAGTTTGTCAAGAAATACCAAAGAAAAGTTAAAAACAATTCCAATGGATAAAGTAGCTAAATTAACCCCAATAACATACAAGATGTGTGGCCACCTCCGAGTTCCTCGCAGCTCTAAATCCTCTGAGGTTGGGGATTACCAAAATAGTTAAAGAGAAAGGGTGAGTTATGAGAACTTAGTGTGTAATCCTCTTATTACACCTACAGTTTGGGCCCAAGCCTATGCAATATTAATCTGGGCCTAAGCCTTATTCAGTAATGGTCTGGGCCGAAGCCTTATTCAATAATAGTCTGGTTCGAAGCCCTATTTAGTAACATTCTGGGCTGAAGCCCTATTCAGTAACAGTTTGGGCTAAAGCCCTATTCAGTAACAGTCTGGACCGAAGCCCTATGATATCTAAAACAAATATGTACACAACCAGTCCAACCAATACACCACCCGTACCAGCCAGCACACCTGTGGGGACTAAGTCAACCCACCCAACCAGCACACTAATAACGCAGACTAGCTGCTAATAACAGTATACATGGCTGAGACACTAAATCAGTATAACATGGCAGAGCCACCAGTACAGTGCTTCCTCCAAATGCATAACCCAACCCACGCAGTATGCCATGTCATAATTAAATCATGTAAGCAGTGCATCATCATAGACATCAATCATACAGTTACTACTCATACATCGATGATCTTACCACTAAAGGTAAAATAGTAATTTTTCCCTTCGGGGGTATTTAGGCAATTTAGCCATCTACGGCCTTTTCGAAGGCCAACTGTCGCCTCGAGCGACACAGGTTCCATTTTGAATAACAATGTTGCAATTGGGCCTGAAATTCCATTTCGGCCCAAATGGGCCTACACGCTCAGGTGGCCAAAGTAACCCATTTTAAGACTCCGCTCAGATATCGCATACAACCGCTTTTCTCGATTTCACCAATCCAAGTCGGTTTTACTCAAGCTCACCTAATGACTACCATTCTCAAACAAGCTGAGACGAGCAAACATTGGTCTTAAATTAGATACAACCCATGTACCTGCATCTGCTACCATGTTGGCTTTCCCCAGATGATACTCGATCGAACAATCATAATCCTTAAGTAACTCTATCCATCTTCGCTCCCTAAGATTCAACTCCTTCTGAATAAGAAGGTACTTGATACTTTTATGGTCGGTATAAATGATCGACTTTTTCATGTACAAGTAGTGTCTCCAAATCTTTAGTGTGAATACCACCTCAGCTAATTCCAAGCCATGAATAGGATAATTCACCTTATTTAGCCTAAGCTAACGGGATGCATAAGCCACCACCTTCCCCTCTTGCATCAGCACACAATCCAAGCCCGTGTGCGATGCATCATAATAGATAATGAATTCCTTTCCAGCATCTGGCTGAATTAAAACTAGGGCTTCAGTCAGAATCTTCTTCAATTTCTCAAAACTCTCCTGCTATTTATTAGCCCAAACAAACGATACTCCTTTACACAAGAATTTAGTTAGGGTGCAAGAATCGCTGAAAACCCTCCACGAATCGTCTGTAATACCCGCCGCACCGTAAAACTTCGAATCTCATATACCGACTTCATTGACATCCAATCTAATACGGCTTCAACCTTCTAAGGATCAACCCTAATCCCCTCGGTAGATAGGACATGACCCAAGAATGTCACCTCTCGCATCCAAAACTCAGACTTTTTGAATTTTGCATAAAGCTGCCTGTCTCTCAATATTTGCAGGACAACCCAGAGATGTGCATCATGCTCCTCCTCGGTTCGCGAATACACTAGAATATCATCTATAAACACCACCATGAACCAGTCTAAGTAGGGTTGGAAAACCCGATTCATCATTTCCAAGAAAGCAGCTGGTGCATTCGTTAGCCCAAATGACTTAACCAAAAAATCGTAGTGTCCATAACGAGTTCGGAATGCAGTCTTGTACACATATGCCTCCTTAACCCTTAACTGATGACATCCCGATCTAAGATCTATCTTGAAAAAAACTGTGGCTCCTTGCAACTGATCAAACATATCATTTATTCTCGATAAAGGATACTTGTTCTTAATCGTCAGTTTATTCAATTGACGATAATCGATACACATGCGCATTGAGCCATCCTTCTTCTTTACGAACCGTACTGGTGCTCCCCACGGTGACACACTCGATCGGATGAATCCTCTATCCAGTAGCTCTTGGATCTGAGCCTTTAATTCTACCAACTCCTTCGGCACCATCTTATAAGTGGCGATGGATACCGGAGTCATTCCCGGTAGGAGCTCAATACCGAATTGGACCTTACGGTTTGGTGGCAACCTCAAAAATTCTTCATGAAATACATCTAGAAATTCCTTTACCGTCCTGACATCCCCAACAGAAAAACCCTTAACATTAGATGTGCTAACATAAGCTAGGAATGCCTTATGGTTTTTTGGCCCTTAACACGGATATCACATTATATAAATAGTCCCTTCGCTCCCCTATCACGACCACCTCCTCAATCTCCGAAGACTTTATTACCATACATTTAGAAGCACAATCCAAATTTGCACGGTGTTTCACAAACCAATTCATGCCCAAAATGAGATCGAACTCGCCAAATAGAAGTTCCATCAAATCCGCCGGAAAGACAACACCTTGAACCTCTAGGGGCACAGCTCTAAATAGTTTATTCACTCTAACCGACTGTCTCTGTGGACTAACCATTGACAGTTCCCTATCAGCAAGTTCAAACTGTATACCCAATGTTCTCGACACAGTACATGCACCATACGAGTGCGTAGACCTAATGTCAATTAAAGCTGTAAATGGCATATCATGAATGAGGAAGTACCAGTTATGACGTCATGTCCATCGCCATCCTCTCGACACTGAGTAGCATACACCAACAATGGCTGTCTCACTTTTGTATTACCAACACCTCTTCCTGGTGCTCCACGACCTCGTCCTAACCCATTTCCCCCTCTGGCTGGACCACGGCCTCTCGATGGCTGCTGACCACCTCTCCCTGGCTCGACATTACCCTGATCTGTAGCTTGCATCTGAACGGGCCTCTGAGTAAAGTCTCTAACCTATGACCCCTAGAGCTACATCTGCAACAGGCCCTAGTTCTTTTCTAGCACTCTCTCAAATGAGATCTCCTACACTCAATGCAAGACTGCAGTCTGACTGCAACATTAGAAACCTCAGCTCGGGCTGGCCCATCAAACCTAGGCCTCTTCCTAGGCCCACCAGAAGAACTTGAAGGCTCAAAATTCCTCTTACTTCTTCCCTTATCCTGCTCATGATTCTGACGCTTTGAGCATTTCAAAACCTCAAAAATCTTAGCCTTCTCAACCAAGGCAGCGAAGTGTCTTTCTCTCTGTGGGGCTATTAGTGCCAGTAACTCATCCCGGAGACTATCCTCAAACTGCACGTAGTGCTCATATTCAGTCACGACTATGCCCCGAGCGTACTGGCTCAATCATAGGAACTTTTCCTCACACTCCGCTACAGACTTATTCACTTGAACCAGATTCAAAAATCCCTTTCTCCGGGTATCCACATAACTTGCCCCGACATATCTTCATTGGAAGGCCGCCTTAAAGAAGCCCCAAGTCATATGGTCGACCTGCATGCCTTCCCTCATGGTAAGCCATCATTGGTATGCCTCATCTCGTAGTAAGGACACCGCTCCCTTCAGCTTTTTTGCTCTCACCGTACCAAGATCTTACATTATTTGCTCTACCACCTCTAACCAGTATTCTACTACATTCAAGCCTACACCAGATATGCCCTTGAAGATCTCTGCCCCGTTTGACCGGAGTCACTCAAAAATTGACCCTCGGGCCACTAACCCAATACTAGCTCCAACAACCCTTTCTAGAACTCATACAATCGCTTGGGACAGGGCATCATCCCCGCCTGCTCGATCATGAGACCCAGTCTTAGTCACTGGTGATGCCGACGCTTCCCTTTCGAACATATGTCTTGATGCTGAGGACCCAGCCCTAGCACCTCAGTTTCTACCACGACCACATGTACCCCTTCTACGACCTCTTGTGCTCATATCAATGTAGAGTACTTTATGATTAAAAAGTTTTATGAATCAGCTTATAGTTCATGTAGTTATTAACAGATATCTTATGGAATGTAGTAATTAGAGTTATTCTCGCAGATCGCATTTACTACAGTTTTAGTCTCCTATAGTATCAGTTTCTATAGCTAAGGAGTTTCAGTATACTACTACTATCCTTAGTAGTTTCTTAGTACAGCCATTTCAGCATATAATAAAGTACAGAGTAAAGAAACTTACGAATTTGGTGCCGGAGACTCGATGTGCCACACTTTCAGTAATATCATTATTTCTCTAAACCAGAATTTAAATAGATTTAAAAAATTTTCAAAACCCATTCCACAACCGAGTTTTGCAATCGAGCTTTGATACAACTAAATGTAAAAGCCCACACCCGGCCTAGACGTTATGACTGGATCTAGCGTGCCACATCAAGTGTTGTTGAAAACTTTGCGTTCATTGGAAAACGCATCTACGAAACAAAACTATTTATCGTTTAAAAAAATATCTTGATTTTTGTTGCGTAAAAACAAGTTTTACTTGAAATCATCCCTTTTTAAAAATAATATTATGCATCTATTATTTTCTATTTAAAACCATGTCTGTTACGGAAGTTTAGTTTAAACAATTGCAAAAACATGATTTTTATAAACAGTAGTTATTGTTTTAAAACCCCTGTTTAATAAATTAGCAGTTTGTCAAAAAATACCAAATAAAAGTTAAAAACAATTCCAATGGATAAAGTAGCTAAATTAACCCTAATAACATACAAGACATGTGGCCACCTCCGAATTCCTCGCAGCTCTAAATCCTCTAAGGTTGGGGATTACCAAAATAGTTAAAGAGAAAGGGTGAGTTACGAGAACTTAGTGTGTAATCCTCTTATTACACCCACAGTTTGGGCCCAAGCCTATGCAATATTAATCTGGGCCTAAGCCCTATTCAGTAATGGTCTGGGCCGAAGCCTTATTCAATAATAGTCTGGTTCGAAGCCTTATTTAGTAACATTCTGGGCTGAAGCCCTATTATAATGAGCTAATGAAGCCCTATTCAATATGAGCCGGACCGAAGCCCTATGATATCTAAAACAAATATGTACCCAACCAGTCCAACCAACACACCACCCGTACCAGCCAGCACACCTGTGGGGACTAAGTCAACCCACCCAACCAGCACACTAATAACGCAGAACATGGCTGAGCCACTAAATCAGTATAACATGGCAGAGCCACCAGTACAGTGCTTCCTCCAAATCCATAACCCAACCCACGCAGTATGCCATGTCATAATTAAATCATGTAAGCAGTGCATCATCATAGACATCAATCATACAGTTACTACTCATACATCGATGATCTTACCACTAAAGGTAAAATAGTAATTTTTCCCTTCGGGGGTATTTAGGTAATTTACCCATCTACGGCCTTTTCGAAGGCCAACTGTCGCCTCGAGCGACACAGGTTCCATTTCGAACCATAATGTTGCAATTGGACCTGAAATTCCATTTCGGCCCAAATGGGCCCACACGTTCGTGTGGCCCAAGCAACCCATTTTAAGACTCGATTCAGATTCACAGAAGTCAGATTGTAACACCCCAAACCCAGTCTATGCATTAAGACTAGATTTGGTTTGTTACATGAAACGAGTCTATGTATTAAGACTAGATTTGGTTTGTTACATGAATCGAGCTATCTTAAAATCTACAATAAGTTGAAATCTACAATATTATTTTTAATTACAAGGTTTAATAAAAATCAAAAGAGTATTTTAATTTGATGTATATTAGAAAACATTAGTTGAAAAACATCATTAACATTGTATTACCAAAACCCTTAGGTAATTTATTTAAGAGTTAAAATAATAAAATATTTATAAAGGAATTTCATATATTTGAAAACCCAATTTATTTTGATAAAAACATCATATAATCATAAGCCCATATTTAAATGTCCAAAATATAGTTTAAAACCAAACACACATAAAAATCCATGAATTATTAATAGAGGCCCTTATTACATTAACCCAAAATAGTAAAATACTTATTAAAAGTTCAGAGTTTAATAAACCCATGTTTTGCAAGATGGCCTCATGAAGTCATCCTCGGCCCAAGTCCACGTCAATTTCCATTACCCGAGATGGAAAATTTGAGGAGTGAGTTACTTAGAACTGGTGTATAACTCACTTACTTTGTCCATTGGGCGATTTTCAAATTATGGATTTGGGTCTTGAGCCCATAAGCGTAATTAACAACATAATTAATAGCATCATGAATAACATAATTAATATCATGCATGTAAAAATGAATTTTTCCCTCCCAAACCTAATTCCATCCGCTGCACACCCCCGTACCAACCATCACACTTGTGGGGATCAAGTCAACCCACCCCGCCATCACACCAATCGTAGGCATTAAGCCATTTTATATTTGTGGCAGAGCCACCGAACTAGATTGTGACAAAGTCACCGAACTAGAGGCATTGAGCCAATTATTATTTTGTGGCAGAGCCACCGAACTAGAGGCAAATAGCCATTTATAAATTTTGTGGCAGAGCCACCGAACTAGAGGCAAATAGCCATTTATAAATTTTGTGGCAGAGCCACCGAACTAGATTTTGGCAACAGGCCTTTCTTCTCTTCATCATTTTCCCAACCCATGCAATATGTATGCAAAGTAGTCTATGATCATATAATGATTTTATTAAAAAGGCCCATTAACAAAAGACAATATTTCAGATTTTTGTTAAGGCCCAAACATTTGGCCTATTTTAGCAATTTAATATCTTAGGCCCGAAATTACGATCTAGTAGGAATTTGGCCCATTTAACGATCTAGCAGGGATTTCAGCCCGTTTAACAATTTAACAGAGATTATGGCCCATTTACGATCTAGCAGAGTTTTCGGCCCAATTATCGATCTAACAGGGATTTCGGCCCAAATTATCGATCTAATGTAGATTTCGCCCAATTACTAATTATCAAATTTATCGGTCATTTTACGAAGACATGAAAATTTATATTTTCCATCAAACTCATCGAGGGCTTTTTCAGTAATTGTCACCATATTATCCGCTTTCATGTAATTTCACCAAATACCAATTATTACGTTTTATACCGATCTAGTCATTTTTACGATTTAACTTCATACCACAAATAACATCCAAACCCAGAAAAGTGTGAAGTTACACACCTCGATATCGTGAGTACTAACCCTTCGCTCTTCAACACCTAAACATAATACGATCTTATTAGGACATTATCATGAACAAAAATATGTTATAGACATTTGATCCAAAACCTTACCCTCTTGATTTTGGATCACTTCAATTTCAGTTTCTCCTCGCTTATCAATTCGTTATTCACGAGAATCCACTAACGCATACAAAGGTTCGGAGTTCTTACTACTTGAATAATTGATTTCCTTGGTAGATGGTCCGCAACCGGTGGAAAATCCCGATCATCAAAACCGCCTCTTCGTTTATACTTAGGGGAATAGTGGATCCGCCTCTTACGATAACTAAACACCGCCTTTTCTTCCCTATTTTGAAGATCTTCAATATCAAAAGATCATTAATCCTAATAATATATCAAATAAAATTCTAAAGATCTTAAAGGCGTAGATTTCCTTACCACAAATATTCTTGTTCCACAAGGAGAATCGATCCAAACGTTCTATGTCACTCACGACCACTTGATTTCCGATCTTCCGTTATCGCAATAAAGTATAACATAAATAAACGTTAATAGAATGAACGTTTATTTCGATCTAAGAAAGCCTTCATACCACCATCAATATTCAGCCATGACTACTTCTAACTAAACGAAACTAAAAAAAAATTCTTACCCTTTTGTCCACGGTTGAAAAGAAAGGATTAAAATGATGTTTGTGAAAGATAGAGGATTGGCTATATGACCAAAGGAAATAGAAAAATGATTGACTATGGGTACATCAACATTCGCCATGAGAGAAAATAATGGAGAAATTATAAGTGTCAAGAATAAAAGATGAAAGAAGAATGATGATGATGTTGTTTAAATTTTCAAAGAGAATAAAAGAGAAAGAAGATAGAGATGAGTTTTGGGAGAGGTGTATATTCTAAGAATGGGGAGAAGAAAAGAAAAGAATGGCCTTTTGTGTTGGTAGAATCGGCACTATGAGAAAGGCACAAAATTGAACACTAAAGTGAAAAGCAAAAATGACCAATTGGTCAATATAATCAAGGCTTACCAAGGATCAAATTCGGATAAAGGAAAAGAGGTTGAAAGAAAAGTTGCAAAACTTTGCACAAACACTAAAAATGACCAAAAGTAAACTCCTAACCCTTACCAAGCTACTAGCAAAATTTGGCCAACCTCCCCTAGCCATATTGTTGTCAAATTCATTGGTCAAATGACCATGAATTTGTTTCCAAAACACTTTCCTTGATACTTGCCCTATGTCTCCATATCTTTCCATATTTCCTTGATTCCCTACCTTAAATTCACTCTTACCTTATTCCTTTGATATACTAACCAAAAATAACAAGGTCAACACTTACCATAAATAAGCTTGGCAATGACACTTACCATAGAAGAGCAAAATAAAAGTTGTCTAAATGCTATTTATGGATTCGAACCTCTTCCCTCATGCACTAATTTATGCGCCAACACCACCATGCCATGTACTCATCTTGTGTCACTTATTAACACTTAAATTAACTTAAGTATTAATGACACTTGCTTCTCTTCAATAAATCCTCAAATATAAAATTTATTCTTTACCCAAATTATGCTATACTCTTCTTCAGGACTATAATAAACACAAAAATAAAAGTAAGAAAATTTTCCTTCATAATCTAAACACCAAATCATGCAATATATCAATACTCAAATTTTTAGGGTTGTTACACGTATCATTCGTCCGGTACTTACAACGAATTTTGCCTCTATGGTCCCATTGGCCCATGGCCCACCTGGCCCACTTCATCCCCACAAGACCTATTTCAGCCTAAGCCCACGAAAAAGATCATGGCACTCCTAAAGGTCTATCGTTAATGTTCGTGGCTCGATTATCACCACGAACGCTTGCACGTTCGAGTGATCTTAGATGCCGATAATTCAACTCTTCGATATTTTGACTTTTAGCCAATTCATAGATCAAAGCATCCACAAAATAAGAGGTGTGAGATTACATACCTTGATTAAGAGTGTATCGCCGATCCCTTCACACTGATCCTATGTTAGAAAAGACCAATGGTTAGTCAAACGATTAAGAGGGTTATCCTCCTATGATTCAAAAAGTCAAAACTACACTTACTCTTACGTTATTTTATCAAGCTTGCAAAGTCTTTTTTCGATTATCGAATGAAGTCTAAGGACCCCGCAATGTATCCTTCATTTCAAAACGCTCTAACTAGAAGAGTTGAGTAAAGATGTGGTTAACAACCACTCTTGCCGAAACCTCAACTCTCAGGCAAGATCGATCCTCAAGTCAGCCACAAAGTGCGAATACTTATCGATCAAGGCTAAGAGTACGAATCGAATGCTTCTGAGCGCTCGTACCTTCCTACTCCTCGAGTAAACCTACATATCAACCACATCAGACTACATAAGAAGGAAAAGATTCGGCACTAGAGGCACAAATGATAACCCACTTGAAATTGATTAAAACAAAATCGATATATTCACTCCTTAGATTTGGTAAGACATATTTCCTTGAGTACAGCTCTAAAGATGTGACTGCAAAAGGGAGATAAGAAGAGATTGATCTCGATTAAATTAACTTATAGAACAATGGCAAGACGTCGAGGATAAAGAAGAAGGTAGATTTGGCCAACACAAAGTTCAAGGCTTACTGTTTGGTTACCTTTACAAGGCCAGAAAAAATAAGAGAAAAAGAAGGGTTGGGTGTTCGGCTAAAGAAGAAACAAAAAGAAGAAGTGAATGTTCAGCTTTGGGAAAAGAAAATAAAACAACAAGTATGATGGGAAGAGTGAAATGAGTAATGATTCAGCCAACCAAGCTTGTAGATGAAAAGTGGAACTGAACAATTAAAGCCTGAATAGCTATATGCAAAAGAAAGAGAAGTGCATGAAATGTACAAAATAATGCTCCAAAACTTCAACAGATAAAGTCCCGAAATGCAAAAAAAAAAAAAAATGAAAGAGAAAGAATACTCGGTTCCCACCAACACTTCAAGTTTCCAAAACTACTTCCTATCATTCCCTCTCTAGCCGAAATGCTCCCTTAGCCACACTCCCAAATTTGGCCACTACTCCCTCACTCATAAACTCCTTGATTTCCTCCACTATCTTCTCCTTGAATCACCCCTAGCCCCCCCATTCAAACTTGTTGACCAAGTCTCCAACTCCCCTTGAAGAGTTAAATATGAAATATACTTCCTCCACTCTCAAGTCGCAAAATAAAAGCATCCATTTGTAACATCCCGAAATAGGACCTAAACGGAACAGTGGTTGTGAAACCATGAATCTGAGCTATAAAAGTTTATTACGATTAATTATTATGATTTACCGAGTAATTAAATACATGTGTAAAATTATTGATAAGAAATTTTATTGATTTCATGCTTAAATTGCCTATTAGGACTTGTTTGCAAAAGTTGCTAAATAGGGGTTCTAATTTATAGAGTACTTGATTGAAATGGGGGTTTGAAGTAGGAGTCCTTAAATGGTAATTAGACCATTATATTTTCATCGACAAAAGTGGACATATATAGGTAGAAAGAACCAAAGTTTTTAATGAAGGGTAATTTAGCCATTTGGTAATAAAAAGAAATTAAAAAGGGAAAAAGATGGCAAAATATGCTCATCTTCTTCATTAGGCCAAATTATCAAGTGTTCACCATAGCTAGGGTTTGTTTCAAGCTTCCAAGCTCCATAGTAAGTGATTCCAAGCCCCCTTTTTAAAGTTCTTTACATTTTTGAAGCCCCAATAGCTCGGTTTAGCTTATTCTATCAATAATTCATGCTAGGGTTCATATTTGGAAAAAATACCCATAGGTGAAATGTATTTATTTTGATGTTTTATGATAGAATATGAAATCTAAAATTATGTTAAATAACTTTTGCTAAGTGATTTTAAGTGAGAACGAGTAAAATGGCTTAATCGGCAAAAATACCTAATGTTCATAAGTACATGTTAGAGTGAGAATTTGATGTTGTCATAGAAGGGAAAAATGATCAGCATGTCATAAAACATAAAAATAGGGATAAAGTACAATTTCTGTGCTTTGAGGCAAATGTGTAAATATGTAAAATTTTAGGGGCAAAATTGTAATTTTGCCAAAGTTAGACTTAAGGACTATTTTGGTAAATTTGAGTATTAAATAAGCTAAATTTTCTATTATAGATCAAGAAGAACAAAATTCAGAGTTAGATCGGGGAAAGAAAAAGATAGTGGACTAAATCGATATAGTTTATCGTATTTTATTTTGAGGTAAGTTTGCGGTAAATAAATGCAATATTCTATTATTTTACATTTGATACTATTAAATTCCAGCATTTACATATTTATTTTTTAAATTTATCATTTAAAGACTCAAGCATGAATTGACGAATAAGCAATCTCAAAATGTCCCGGTTAAACATTAGGAATGTGTATGATACAAATGTCATGACATTAGGGTTTAAGGAAATCATGTAAGACCATGTCAAGACATGGCAATGATAAGTTACTATAAGGAAAAGGTCCAATGTAAGACCATGCCAAGGCATGACATTGGTGAATTTATAATGAAAAGGTCCCATGTAAGACCATGCAAAGGCATGGCATTGGTGAGTTCATAAGGCAAGGATACCACGTAAGACCATGTCAAGGCATGGCAATGGTTAAGTTTCACAGGGAAAGGTACCCACCTATCGTTAGTATTCCAATTGGTTCAATTAGAAAATTTAATGAGTATACCAAAGGAAAGGTAGGACAAGTTCACGCTAAAAAGGTACAGGTAAGAATTTAAGACTTAAGTATATTAAGTTAAAGGCTTAAATAATTTTGGTAACAAAAGAATATGATAATGCATTAAGAATGTTGTTATTTATTTACATACAAACTTACTAAGCTTAATTCTTACTCCCATTCCTTTCTTTCTTTTCATAATTTTACAAGCCAACTCAGGGATCGTAAGGATGTCGGAGATCGTTACACACTATCAAAGGATTATATTGATATTTTGTGACTCGAATGTTTTAAGTTATGGCATGTATAGGGACTTAGCCCTTTTGTGTGTATGACCTTATGATATGGCTTAATATTGGCTTGTAAATATTTGGTAATGATTAGCTATTAAAATGGTTAATTAAGAACATTGATAGTTATTTAAAGAAATTATGTAATTATATGAAATTATGAATTATTTGGACAAGTTTGGAAAGTGACGTGATTTTGAAAAATCACCAAAATTATAGAAATGAAACTAGGTTGTGCATGAGATATATAATTAAATATTACTGAGTCTATTTTTATATAAAAAAAACGGTGTAGGAAAGGGAATTGTATATTATGAGATAATTGATTTTTAGTGAAGAGAGGTCAAAACTATCGAACCGTGTAACAGTGGAGAATTTAACTAACAAAATGTATTAATTGGCCACACAAAAATTCTGGAAAATTTATAGTAATAAGATATATGAGTCTAGTTTCAAATAAAATTTACATATCTATATTTTGAGTTTCGTAACTAGAGTTAGAGTTAATTTAGTGAACATGATGCAGATGGACAGTTTAAATTTTTATGCCCTATTCTAGTAAGTTAAGTCTAGTAATGCCTCGTGCTTGACTCCGACAACGGTCTCGGGAAAGGGGTGATACATTTATTGGTATCACAGTAAGATTTTAGTCAATTCTTGGAATATTAAGTAGTCAAACTATACATGCCATACTTATATTGTGATAGTGTGATGACTCCTGACTATTTTAAAATGCTTTTCTTTTATAGTTATGGATCCCGAACGAGCTAGTGCAGATGATGTAAAGAGTAATGCACCCACTCCTGTAGAAGGGATGGTGCCACCAGATAGTAGTGAAAGGCCCGTTACAGTTAGTCGGGGAAGAGAGGCTCGAGAACCTTTCTTCCAAGCTTAGAATGAATGGTTTGGTGAGTTCGTTCGTACAAACCTGGCTGTTAGTCCTCCACCCCCTTACGATCCTCAGTCCACTCATATAGCTTCCCCGGTTGTAGATATAGTCAGAAGAGAGAAACCACCCGTTGACAAGATAAGAAAATAAGGGGCCGAAGAGTTTCAGGCTACCAAAGATGATGATGCAGAGAAAGCTAAATTTTGGCTTGAGAACACTATCAGAGTCTTTAATGAGTTATCCTGCACATCGAAAGAATGTATTAAGTGTGTGGTGTCATTTCTTAGAGATTTGACCTACCAGTGGTGGAAGACACTTATGTCAGTAGTACCGAAAGAAAGAGTTACCTGGGATTCTTTTCAATAGGAGTTCCGTAAGAAATACATAAGTCAGAGGTTTATTGACCAGAAAAGAAAAGAGTTCCTTGATTTCGAACAGGGTAAGATGACTGTGACTGACTATGAGCGTGAATTTGTCTGACTCAGCAATTATGCTCGAGAGTGTATGTCTACAGAGGCTATCATGTGCAAAAGATTTGAGGATGGACTCAATGATGATATTCGACTGTCAGTTGGTGTATTAGAGAGTTGAACGAGCCTGTAAGGCAGAAGAGTTATTAAAAAGAAAGGGTAAAGCTAAAGTTGAGATACAAGACAGGAAGAAAAGACAAATGAGCAAGTCATTTTAGTCTACATCCAGGAGACCTAGAGAGTTCTCTACGAGATCTAATTTTTTAGCTGGGTATTCTAGCTGAAACAGAGGTGGAAGATTTATGGATTTAGATGATCAAACCACTTCGATTGCAAGTGTTGGTAGTATTCAGCCTGATAGATCTGAGTGTCCTTAATGTGGACGACGTCATCCAGGTCAATGTCGAGCAACTAAGACTGGTTGTTTCTGATGTGGTGCACCGAATCATTTCATTCGGGAGTGTCTCGAAATGGTTAAAAGAGAAGTAATACCGAGTGCAAGATCAGGCAATGCCCCCGTTAGAGATAGATCTCAAAGAAATCCCAGAGTAGAGGTAGGTAGAGGTACATTTAGAGACACAGCAATGAGATCAGATGTTAGAGCACCCGTAAGGACTTATGCTATCCATGCTCGTGAAGAGGCATCTTCCTCCGACATAATTATGAGTACATTTTCTCTTCGTGATGTTAATGTTATTGCTTTGATTAATCCAGGTTCAACCCATTCCTATGTTTGCATGAAATTAATGCTTAGTGTGAACAAGCCCATATAGTTTATAGAATTTGTGATTAAAGTATCGAATCCATTAGGTCAGCATGTGTTAGTAAACAAAGTACGTAAAAATTTCCCTTTAATGATTAGAGGTTAGTGTTTTCTAGCTGATCTCATGCTATTTCCATTTGATGAGTTTGATGTGATTCTTGGTATGGATTAGTTCACTGCACATGAAGTGATAGTGAATTGTGGAAAGAAATTTATTGAGTTCAAATGTGAAAATAGAGAGATCCTTCGGGTTAATTTAGATGAATCAAGTAGTTTAATTTCCATGATTTCTGTTATGTCTACTTAGAAATGTTTAAGGGAAGGATGTGAAGTTTATCTTGCTTTTTGTGTTGAATGCTAAAGATCAAGAGTTGAAAATTGAATCAGTGCCTGTGGTAAATGAGTTTCCTGATGTATTTCTGGAAGAACTACCAAGTTTGCTTCCTATCAGAGAAGTTGAGCTTGGTATTGAATTGTTTCCAGGTACCACACCTATTTCTATTACTCCTTATAGAATGGCTTCAATAGAATTGAAAGAATCGAAAGCTCAGTTACAGGAATTAATTGATAAAGGCTTTGTAAGACCTATTTATTCACCATGGGGAGCACCAGTGTTATTTGTGAAAAAGAAGGACGGATCCATGAGATTGTGCATAAACTATCGGCAGCTTAACAAGGTAACCACCAATAAGAAATATCCATTGCCTAGAATAGATGATTTTTTTGATCAATTGAAAGGAGCCACTATGTTCTCTAAGATAGATTTGAGACCCGGATACTATCAGTTGCGAGTTAAAGAGTCAAATGTTTCGAAAACTACTTTTCAAACTAGGTATTGTCACCATGAATTTCTTGTGATGCCATTTGGTTTAACCAATGCTCCTGCCATTTACATGGATTTAATGATCTGAATTTTCAGACCTTACTTGGGCAAGTTTGTAGTTGTGTTCATTGATGGCATCTTGATTTATTCTCATGATGAGATTGAACATACAAAGCATTTGAGAATAATTTTACAGATTTTAAAAGATAATCAGCTTTATGTGAAGTTTAGCAAAAGTGAGTTCTTATTACAGGAAGTTTGTCTTCTTGGATATATTGTCTCAGGTGAAGGTATTAAAGTTGATCCAAGCAAGATTTCAGCCATTATTGATTGGAAGCCTCCCAAGAATATATCAGAAGGTAAAAGTTTTCTTGGTCTTGCCGGTTGTTATAGACAATATGTAGATGGATTTTCCATGATAGCTACTCCATTGATGAGATTGCTACAGAAAGATGTCAAGTTTGAATGGACTGAGAAGTGTTAGGAGAGTTTCGACAAGTTAAAGGCATTGTTGATTGAAGCTCCTATTTTAGTACAACTAGAACCGGGAAAAGAGTTTGTGATTTACAATGATGCATCCTTAAATTGACTAGGTTGTGTACTTATGTAGGAAGGAAGGGTAATTGCTTATGCCTCTAGATAGTTAAAATCACATGAGAAAAATTATTCGACACATGGTTTAGAGCTAGCTGCTATTGTATTTGCATTAAAAATTTGGAGACATCACTTGTATGGTGAGAAGTGTCGAATGTTCACTGATCACAAAAGTTTGAAATACTTGATGACTCATAAAGATTTAAACTTGAGGCAAGAAGATGGCTAGAGTTGATTAAATATTATGAGCTAGTGATCGATTATCACCCGGGTAAGGCAAACATTGTTGCTGATGCTTTGAGTGGAAAATCATTATTTGCCTTGAGAGCTTTGTATACTAGTTTGGCCTTATCAGATGATGGTCTATTTTAGCTGAGTTGAGAGCTAAATCGATGTTTCTTGAAGAAATTTGTGAAGCTCAGAAGGATGATGGTGAGTTGCAAGCCAAAAGAGTTTAGTGCGAGCTAGGTGTAGAGTCTGATTTTCAGATCGGTTCTGACAGTTGTTTAATGATCAGAGACAGGGTATGTGTACCAAAGAATGATGAGCTTACTTGAAAGATCTTACAGGAAGCACATAGCAGTTCTTTGTCTATTCACCCAAGTAGTACAAAGATGTATAATGATTTAAAGAAAATGTATTGGTGGACAAGAATGAAAAGAGATATATCAGAGTTTGTTTCTAGATGTTTGATCTGTCAGCAGGTACAGGCTGAACATCAGGTACCTTCAAGTTTATTGTAGCCTGTATTAGTTCCTGGGTGGAAATAGGACCGAGTTACTATTGATTTTGGGACTGGGTTGCCTTCGACACCGAGAAAGAAAGATGCAATATGGGTTGTGATTGATAAGCTAACAAGGTCGGCTCATTTTATCCCAGTTCGTATAGATTATTCACTTGACAAGTTGGCTGAGTTATATATTTCAGAGATTGTGAGACTACATGGAGTATCGTTATCGATTATCTTAGATAGAGATCCGAGATTTACTTCATGGTTTTGGAAGAAATTGCAGGAAGCTTTAGGTACAAAGTTGAGTTTTAGTACAGCTTTCCATCCTCAAACTGATGGTCAGTCAGAAAGAGTTATTCAAGTACTCGAAGATATGCTTAGATGTTGTGTATTGGACTTTCAAGGTAGTTGGGAGAAATATTTGCCATTAATAGAGTTTGCATATGATAATAGTTATCAATCGAGTTTGAAGATGGCACCTTATGGAGCTTTGTATGGACGTAAATGCCATACACCTTTGTACTAGACAGAGCTTAAGGAAAATTAAATTTATGGGGTTGATCTAGTCAAAGAAATAGAAGAGAAAGTAAAGGTCATCAGAGATTGCTTGAAAGCAGCTTCAGATAGATAGAAATCCTTTGCAGATTTGAAAAGAAAAGAAATTGAATTTCAAGTTGGTGATAGGGTATTCTTGAAAGTATCCCCTAGGAAGAAAGTTCTCAGATTTGGCAAGAAAGGCAAATTGAGTCCCCGTTTTATTGGACCGTTTGAGGTGATCGAGAGAGTTGGGCCATTGGCATATTGGTTAGCTTTGCTAACTGAGTTAGAGAAGATTCATAATGTGTTTCATGTGTCTATGCTACATCGTTGTCTTTTAGATCCATCACATGTGATTTCGCAAACAGAGGTTGAGATTCAACGAGATATGACTTACGGTGATGAATCGGTAAAAATTCTAGCTGGGAGGTTAAGCAATTAAGGAACAAAAGTATTGCACTTGTGAAAGTATTATGGAATAGACATGCGAAAGATGAGGCTACATGGGAGCCCGAAGAGACTTTGCAAAAATAGTACCCAAATCTCTTTACAGGTAAGATTTTCAGGGACGAAAATCCCTAAAGGGGGAGAAATGTAACATCCCGAAATAGGGCCTAAACAGAACAGTGGTTGTGAAACCACGAATCTGAGCTATAAAATTTTATTACAATTAATTGTTATGATTTACCAAGTAATTAAATACATTTGTTAAAGTATTGATAAGAAATTTTATTGATTTCATGCTTAAATTGCCTATTAGGACTTGTATTCAAAAGTTGCTAAATAGGGGTTCTAATTTATAGAGTACTTGATTGAAATGGGGGTTTGAAGTAGGAGTCCTTTAATGGTAATTAGACCATTATATTTTCATGGACAAAAATGAACTTATATAGGTAGAAAGAACCAAAGTTTTTAATGAAGGGTCATTTAGTCATTTGGTAATAAAAAGAAATTAAAAGGGAAAAAGATGGCAAAATATGCTCATCTTCTTCATTAGGCTGAATTTTCAAATGTTCACCATAGCTAGGGTTTGTTTCAAGCTTCCAAGCACTATAGTAAGTGATTCCAAGCCCCATTTTTAATGTTCTTTACATTTTTGAAGCCCCGATAGCTCAGTTTAGCTTATTCTATCAATAATTCATGCTAGGGTTCATATTTGGAAAAAATACCCATAGGTGAAATGTGTTTATTTTGATGTTTTATGATAGAATATGAAGTATAAGATTATGTTAAACAACTTTTGCTAAGTGATTTTAAGTGAAAATGAGTAAAACGGCTTAATCGGTAAAAATACCTAATGTTCATAAGTACATGTTAGAGTGAGAATTTGATGTTGTCATAGAAGGGAAAAATGACCAGCATGTCATAAAACATAAGAATAAGGGATAAAGTATAATTTCCAATATTTGGGGCAAATGTATAAATATGTAAAAGTTTAGAGGCAAAATTGTAATTTTTCTAAAGTTAGACTTAAGGACTGTTTTAAAAATTTGACTATTAAATAAGCTAAAGTTGCTATTATAGACCAAGAAGAACGAAATCCAGAGTTAGATCGAGGAAAGAAAAAGATAGTGGACTAAATCGATATAGTTTATCGTATTTTGTTTTGAGGTAAGTTTGCGGTAAATAAATGCAATATTCTAGTATTTTACATTTGATACTATTAAATTCTAGCATTTACATATTTATTCTTTAAATTTATCATTTAAAGACTCAAGCATGAATTGACGAAGAAGTAATCTCAGAACGTCTCGGTTGAGCCTTAGGCATGTGTAGGATACAAATGTCATGACATTAGGGTTTAAGGAAATCATGTAAGACCATGTCAAGACATGGAAATGATAAGTTACTATAAGGAAAAGGTCCCATGTAAGACCATGCCAATCCATGGCATTGGTGAATTTATAAGGCAAAGGTGCCATGTAAGACCATGCCAAGGCATGGCATTGGTGAGTTCATAAGGCAAGGATACCACGTAAGACTATGTCAAGACATGGCAATGGCTAAGTTTCACAAGGAAAGGTACCCGCGTATCCTTAGTATTCCAAGTGGTTCAACGGAAAATTTAGAGAGTATACCAAAGTAAAGGTAAGGCATGTTCTAGCTAAAAGGTGCGGTAAAATTTAAGACTTAAGTATATTAAGTTAAAGGCTTAAATATTTTTGGTAAGAAAAGAATATGATAATGCATTAAGAATGTTGTTATTTATTTACATGCAAACTTACTAAGCTTAATGCTTACTCCCATTCCTTTCTTTCTTTTCATAGTTTTACAAGCCAACTCGGGATCGTTGAGGACGCCGGAGATCGTTACACACTATCAATGGATTATATTGGTATTTTGTGACTCGAATGTTTTAAGTTATGGCATGTACAAGGACTTAGCCATTTTGTGTGCATGACCTTGGCTTAATATTGGCTTGTAAATATTTGGTAATGATTAATTATTAAAATGGTTAATTGGGAACATGTTTTGGATGTTATGTAATTCCTAGTTGATAGTTATTTTAAGAATTTATGTAATTATATGCAGGGGAACAGTTTGGACAGCAGTAGTGACATGATTTTGAAAAATCACCAAAAATAGTATAATGAAATTATGTTGTGCATGAGAGATATAATTAAATCTTATTGAGTCTATTTTTATATAAAAAAATGGTGTAGGAAAAAGAATGGTATATTATTAGATAATTGATTTTTAGGGAAGAGAGGTCGAATCACGAAGCGTAATGAGGGAGACTTTAACTAATAAACTATAATAATTGACAACACCAAAATTCTGGAAACATTATATTAAGAAGATATATGAGTCTAGTTTCAAAGAAAATTTACGGATCTATATTTCGAGTTTTGGAACTCGAGTTATAGTTAATTTAGTGAAAATGACGCAGATGGACAGTTTAAATTTTTATGCCCTGATCTAGTAAGTTAGGTCTAGTAAGACCTCGTGCTTGACTCCGGAAATGGTCTCGGGAAAGGGGTGATACATTTATTGGCATCAGGGTGAGAGTTTAGTCGATTCTCGGAATATTCACTATGAGTAAGAGTCTAACTATACATGCCATACTTATATTTTGATAGTGTGATGACTCCTAACGATTTTAAAATGTTTTTCTTTTATAGTTATGGATCCTGAACAAGCTAGTGCAGATGATGTAGAGCGTAATGCGTCCACTCCCGCAAAAGGGATGGTGCCACCATATAGTAGTGAAAGGCCCGTTACAGTTAGTCAGGGAAGAGGGGCTCGAGAAGCCTTCTTCCAAGCTATGAATGAATGGTTTGTTGAGTTCATTCAGACGAACCAAATTGTTAGACTGCTATCCCTCACGATCCTCAAAGCCACTCATGTAGCTTCCCGATTGAATCTGAATGTAAGAGAGAAACCACCCGTTGACAAGATTAAAAAATAAAGGGCCCAAGAGTTTCGAGCTACCAAAGATTATGATGTAGAGAAAGATGAATTTTGGCTTGAGAACACTATCAGAGTGTTTGATGAGTTATCCTGCACACCGGAAGAATGTATTAAGTGTGTGTTGTCATTTCTTAGAGATTCGGCCTACCAGTGGTGGAAGACGCTTGTGTGAGTAGTACCGAAATAAAGAGTTACCTGGGATTTTTTTCAAGAGGAGTTCCGTAGGAAGTACATAAGTCAGAGGTTTATTGACCAGAAAAGAAAAGAGTTCCTTGAGTTAAAATAGGGTAAGATGACTATGACTAACTATGAACGTGAATTTGTCTGACTCAGCTATTATGCTCGAGAGTGTGTATCTACAGAGGCTATCATGCACAAAAGATTTGAGGATGGACTCAATGATGATATCTGATGGTTAGTTGGTGTATTAGAGATAAAAGAGTTTGTTGTTTTAGTTGAACAAGCCTGTAAGGTAGAAGAGTTATTAAAAAGAAAGGGTAAAGCTAAAATTGAGATGCAAGACACGAAGAAAAGACAGATGAGCAAGTCATTTTAGTCTACATCCAAGAGGCCTAGAGAGTTCTCTACGAGATCTAATTTTTCAACCGGGTATTCTAGCCGAAACAGAGGTGGAAGATTTATGGATTCGGAAGCTCAAACCACTTCGATTGCAAGTGTTGGTAGTATTCAACCTGATAGATCCGAGTGTCCTCAATGTGGATGACATCATCCAGGTCAATGTCGAGCAACTGAGACTGGTTGTTTCTGATGTGGTGCACCAAATCAGTTCATTCGGGAGTGTCCTGAACTGGTTAAAAGAAAAGTAATACCGAGTGCAAGATCAGGCAATGCCCTCATTAGAGGCAGATCTGAGAGAAACCCCAAGTAGGGGTAGGTAGAGGTACATTTAGAGACACAGCAATGAGATCAGATGTTAGAGCACCCGCAAGGACTTATGCTATCCGTGCTCGTGAAGAGGCATCTTCCCCCGACGTAATTACGGGTACATTTTCTCTTCATGATGTTAATGCTATTACTTTGATTGATCCAGGTTCAACCCATTCCTATGTTTGCATGAAATTAATGCCTAGTATGAACATGCCCATAGAGTTTACAGAATTTGTGATTAAAGTATCGAATCCATTAGGTCAGCATGTGTTAGTAAAAAAATATGTAAAAATTGCCCTTTGATGATTAGAGGTTACTGTTTTCCAGCTGATCTCATGCTATTTCCATTTGATGAGTTTGATGTGATTCTTGGTATGGATTGGTTAACTGCACATGATGTGATAGTGAATTGTGGAAAGAAATTCATTGAGTTGAAATGTGAAAATGGAGAGATCCTTCGGGTTAATTCAAATGAATCAAGTAGTTCAATTTCCATGATTTCTATTATGTCTACTCAGAAATGTTTAAGGAAAGGATGTGAAGCTTATCTTGCTTTTGTGTTGAATGCTAAAGACCAAGAGTTCAAAATTGAATTAGTGCCTGTGGTAAATGAGTTTCCTGATGTGTTTCTGGAAGAACTACCAGGTTTGCCTCCTATCAGAGAAGTTAAGTTTGGTATTGAATTGATTCCAGGCACCACACCTATTTCTATTACTCCTTATAGAATGGCTTCAATAGAATTGAAAGAATTGAAAGCTCTGTTACAGGAATTAACTGATAAAGGCTTTGTAAGACCTAGTTATTCACCATGGGGAGCACCAGTGTTATTTGTGAAAAAGAAGGACGGTTCCATGAGATTGTGCATACAATATCGGCAGCTTAACAAAGTAACCATCAAGAACAAATATCCATTGCCTATAATAGATGATTTTTTTGATCAATTAAAAGGAGCCACTATGTTCTCTAAGATAGATTTGAGATCTGGATACTATCAGTTGCGAGTTAAAGAGTCAGATGTTCCGAAAACTACTTTTCAAACTAGGTATGGTCACTATGAATTTCTTGTGATGCCATTTGGCTTAACCAATGCTCCTGCCATTTTCATGGATTTAATGAACAGAATTTTCAGACATTACTTGGACAAGTTTGTAGTTGTGTTCATTGATGACATCTTGATTTATTCTCTGATGAGACTGAACATACAGAGCATTTGAGAATAGTGTTATAGATTTTATGAGATAATCAGCTTTATTCCAGATTTAGCAAAAGTGAGTCCTTATTATGGGAAGTTTGCTTTCTTGGACATATTGTCTCAGGTGAAGGTATTAAAGTTGATCCGAGTAAGATTTCAGCCATTGTTGATTGGAAGCCTTACAAGAATCTATCAAAAGTCATAAGTTTTCTTGGTTTTGCCGGTTGTTATAGATGATTTGTAGATGGATTTTCCATGATAGCTACTCCATTGACAAGATTGCTACATAAAGATGTCAAGTTTGAATGGACTGAGAAGTGTCAGCAGAGTTTCGACAAGTTAAAGGCATTGTTGATTAAAGCTCCTATTTTAGTACAACCAGAACTGGGTAAAGAGTTTGTGATTTACAGTGATGCATCCTTAAATGGACTAGGTTGTGTACTTATGAAGGAAGGAAGGGTAAGTGCTTATGCCTCTAGACAGTTAAAATCACATGAGAAAAATTATCTGACACATGATTTAGAGCTAGCTGCTATTATATTTGCATTAAAAATTTGGAGACATCATTTGTATGCTGAGAAATGTCGAATATTCACTAATCACAAAAGTTTGAAATACTTGATGACTTAGAAAGATCTAAACTTGAGGCAAAGAATATGGCTAGAGTTGATTAAAGATTATGAGCTAGTGATCGATTATCACCTGGGTAAGCAAACGTTGTTGCTGATGCTTTGAGTAGAAAATCGTTATTTGCCTTGAGAGCTTTACATATTAGTTTGGCCTTATCAGATGATGGTTCTATTTTAGCTGAGTTGAGAGCTAAATCGACATTTCTTGAAGAAATTTGTGAAGCTCAAAAGGATGATGGTGAGTTGCAAGCCAAAAGAGTTCAGTGAGAGCTAGGTGTAGAGTTTGATTTTCATATTGGTTCTGACCGTTGTTTGATGTTCAGAGACAGGGTATGTGTACCAAAGAACGATAAGCTTATTCGAAAGATCTTACAGGAAGCACAAAGCAGTTCTTTGTCTATTCACCCAGGTAGTACAAAGATGTATAATGATTTAAAGAAAATGTATTGGTGGACAGGAATGAAAAGAGACATATAAGAGTTTGTTTCTAGATGTTTGATCTGTCAGCAGGTAAAGGCCGAACATCAGGTACCTTCAGGTTTATTGCAGCCTGTATTAGTTCTCGAGTGGAAATGAGACCGAGTTACTATGGATTTTGTGATAGGATTGCCTTCAACACCGAGAATGAAAGATGCAATATGGGTTGTGATTGATAAGCTAACGAAGTCGGCTCATTTTATCCCAGTTCGTATGGATTATTCACTTGACAAGTTGGCCGAGTTATATATTTCAGAGATTGTGAGACTACATGGAGCATCGTTATCGATTATCTCATATAGAGATCCGAGATTTACTTCATGATTTTGGATGAAATTTTTGAAGCTTTAGGTACAAAGTTGACTTTTAGTACAACTTTCCATCCTCAAACTGATGGTCAGTCAGAAAGAGTTATTTAGGTACTTGCACTTATGCTTAGATGTTGTGTATTGGAATTTCAAGGTAGTTGGGAGAAATATTTACCATTAATAGAGTTTTCCTATAATAATAGTTATCAATCGAGTTTGAAGATGGCACCTTATGAAGCTTTATGTGGACGTAAATACCGCACACCATTGTATTGGATAGAGCTTAAGGAAAATCAGATTTATGGAATTGATCTAGTCAAAGAAATAGAAGAGAAAGTAAAAGTCATCAGAGACTGCTTGAAAGCATCTTCAGATAGACAGAAATCCTATACAGATTTGAAAGGAAAAGAAATTGAATTTCAAGTTGGTGATAGGGTATTCTTGAAAGTATCCCCTTGGAAGAAAGTTCTCAGATTTGGCAAGAAAGGCAAATTAAGTCCCCGTTTTATTTGACCATTTGAGGTGATCAAGAGAGTCGGGCCATTGGCATATCGATTAGCTTTGCCGACTGAGTTAGAGAAGATTCATAATGTGTTTCATGTGTCTATGCTACATCATTGTCGTTCAGATCCATCGCATGTGATTTCGCAAATAGAGGTTGAGATTCAACCAGATATGACTTACGGTGAGGAATCGATAAAATTCTAGCTCGAGAGGTTAAGTAATTAAGGAACAAAAGTATTGCACTTGTGAAAGTATTATCGAATAGGCATGGGATAGATGAGGCTACATGGGAGCCCGAAGAGACTATGCAAAAATAGTACCCAAATCTCTTTACAGGTAAGATTTTCGGGGACGAAAATCCCTAAAGGGCGAGAAATGTAACATCCTGAAATAGAGCCTAAACAGACCAGCGGTTTCAAAACCACGAATCTGAGCTATAAAAGTTTATTACGATTAATTATTATGATTTACCAAGTAATTAAATACATGTGTTAAAGTATTGATAAGAAATTTTATTGATTTCATGCTTAAATTGCCTATTAGGACTTGTTTACAAAAGTTGCTAAATAGGGTTCTAATTTATAGAGTACTTGATTGAAATGGGGTTTGAAGTAGGGTCCTTAAATGGTAATTAGACCATTATATTTTCATGGACAAAATGGACATATATAGGTAGAAAGAACCAAAGTTTTTAATGAAGGGTAATTTAGTCATTTGGTAATAAAAAGAAATTAAAAAGGGAAAAAGATGGTAAAATATGCTCATCTTCTTCATTAGGCCGAGTTTTCAAGTGTTCACCATAACTAGGGTTTGTTTCAAGCTTCCAAGCTCCATAGTAAGTGATTCCAAGCCCCGTTGTTAATGTTCTTTACATTTTTTAAGCCCCGATAGCTCGGTTTAGCTTATTCTATCAATAATTCATGCTAGGGTTCTTATTTGGGAAAATACCCATAGGTGAAATGTGTTTATTTTGATGTTTTATGATAGAATATGAAGTTTGAAATTATGTTAAACAATTTTTGCTAACTAATTTTAAGTGAAAACCAGTAAAAACGCTTAATCGGTAAAAATACCCAATATTCATAAGTACATGTTAGAGTGAGAATTTGATGTTGTTATAAAAAGGAAAAATGACCAGCATGTCATAAAACATACGAATAAGGGATAAAGTATAATTTTTGAGCTTTGGGGAAAATGTGTAAATATGTAAAAGTTTAGGGGAAAAACTTAAGGACTGTTTTGATAAAGTTGATTATTAAATAAGCTAAATTTCTATTATAGATCAAGAAGAACGAAATCTGGAGTTAGATTGGGGAAAGAAAAAGATAGTGGACCAAATCGATATAGTTTATCATATTTTGTTTCGAGGTAAGTTTGCGGTAAATAAATGCAATATTCTATTATTTTACATTTGATACTATTAAATTCCAGCATTTACATATTAATTCTTTAAATTTATCATTTAAAGACTCAAGCATGAATTGATGAAGAAGCAATCTCAAAACGTCTCGGTTGAACCTTAGGAATGTGTAGGATACAAATGTCATGACATTAGGGTTTAAGGAAATCATGTAAGACCATGTCAAGACATGGCAATAATAAGTTACTATAAGGCAAAGGTCCCATGTAAGACCATGCCAAGGCATGGCATTGGTGAATTTATCAGGCAAAGGTCCCATGTAAGACCATGCCAAGGCATGGCATTGGTGAGTTCATAAGGCAAGGATACCACGTAAGACCATGTCAAGACATGGCAATGATTAAGTTTCACAAGGAAAGGTACCCGCGTATCCTTAGTATTCCAAGTGGTTCAACGGGAAAATTTAAAGAGTATACCAAAGGAAAGGAAAGACAAGTTCCAGCTAAAAAGGTACATGTAAGACTTAAGTATATTAAGTTAAAGACTTAAATAATTTTGGCAAGAAAAGAATATGATAATGCATTAAGAATTTTGTTATTTATTTACATGCAAACATACTAAGATTAATGCTTACTCCCATTCCTTTCTTTCTTTTCATTGTTTTACAAGCCAACACAGGGATCGTAAGGACGTCGGAGATCGTTACACACTATCAAAGGATTATATTGGTATTTTGTGACTCGAATGTTTTAAGTTATGACATGTATAGGGACTTAGCCATTTTATGTGTATGATCTTTTGATATGGCTTAATATTGGCTTGTAAATATTTGGTAATGATTAGCTATTAAAATTGTTAATTAAGAACATGTTTTGGATGTTATGTAATGCCTAGTTGATAGTTATTTTATGAAATTATGTAATTATATATAGGGGAACAGTTTGGACAGCAGCAGTGACGTGATTTTGAAAAATCACCGAAAATAGTAGAAATGAAATTAGGTTGTGTATGAGAGATATAATTAAATCCTATTGAGTCTATTTTTAGATAAAAACAAAACGGTGTAGGAAAAAGAATTTTATATTATGAGATAATTGATTTTTGGTGAAGAGAGGTCAGAATTGTCGAACTGTGTAACACGGGAGACTTTAACGAGTAAACTATACTAATTGGCCATACCAAAAATTCTGGAAAAATTATAGTAATAAGATATATGAGTCTAGTTTCATGGAAAATTTATGGATCTGTATTTCAAGTTTCGTAACTAGAGTTATAGTTAATTTAGTGAACATGAAGCAGATGGACATTTTTAATTTTTATGCCTTGATCTAGTAAGTTAAGTCTAATAATGCCTCGTGCTTGACTCCGGCAACGGTCTCGGGAAAGGGTGTTACACCATTTGCAACCTGAGGGATTCAAACCTCTTCCCTCCTTACTCTCCCATTGACTCCATAGCCACCTTGCCACATGCTCAACTTGTGTCTCCTAAATTCACATAATTATACTTAAGCCCTACTGCCAAGAGCCCTCACCACTAAAGAGCCAAAAACTAAAATTTTTCCCAGGCTCAAACTCGAACCCAAGCCTCCTTAGGACCCCCAAATACATTCAAATAACCAGCTGAACAAGCAGAACATTAAATTAGTAAAAGTTACAAACCCTAACTTTTAGGGCATTACACAAATTGCCCTCAAGGCCCATTTCTTGATATTTTTCCTTCCCATGCCATTTTTTGTCAATCATAAAATATAATGGTATAATTCTAAATAAGGACCTCTAATAAATTTTCGTTTGCTATCTCTTACTTGAATCTTCTAGAATCTCATTTTTTCAATCATTGCAATTTAGTCCTCATAAATAAATTGATCACTAATTCATAAAATTTCTCCTTGAAATTTTCACACAATCATGCAGACCTCATAAAAATCATAAAACACATATTTCTACCTTGAATTTGTGGTATTGCAACCACTATTTTGACTAGGCTCTAATTCAGGCTTTTACAACATAATTCAACCATAAGCTTGGCACAAGCCTAAGCATCATCAGCAACACATGTTAGTCTATTCAAACATTCGTCCACAACATTTTTGCTTATCATTTTGTTGACAACATGATCTGGTTCTACCATAGCATTCTTCTACTTATCATTTTTAGATGTTGTATGCTTTTTAGATGGTTCATGGATTTGTACTTGATTGTTGCTTGCATTGTCCTTTTTGGCAATGGCATTGTGAACAACACCACTAAACTATATCCCACTTCTAAGGGTGATTGTTTTCCAGTGCTCCTTGCCTTGTGCTCTTAAATTCTTGGCATCACTCAGCAATGGTCCTTGTGGTTTTGAATTTAGTGCACTCGTTATTTGCCCTACTTGATTTTCAAGCACTCGAAGAGATGCAGCCTGACTCTAAATTACAACATCATTCTTGGCCATATATTCCTTTAACAAGTCTTCAATAGGATTAGAAAATGATAGCTAACCTTGTTGAGCATTTTTTCTCGGCATACAATGATTATATCCAGGTGGTGTATTATTGACATGTTGTCTTGCGGCGTTGTTCAAATTTCCTTCACCTTAATTACCCTAAATGAAATTTGGATGCTATTTCCACCCTAAATTGTAGGTGTAACATCCTGAAAAGGGTCTATGCATTTTCAGTTTAATTGTACGAAATGTCAAGTCTCAGGTATTATGAATAAATTTTGATACTTTTGGAAACCTAGAAATGCATGGAAATGGAAATGAACATTTTGGAAACTGAACATTTTGAAACACGAACATTTTGGAAATGATTCAAAATGGAAAGTAAACATTTGGAAACTTGGAAATGTAAGAAAATGGCAAGTTTCTGAGCCGATCGAAAATTTTAGGAAACTTAGAAATGATGCGAAATGTCAAATTTTAAAGTTTAAAATCTGAAATAAGGGCAATAGGGCCTTAAAAGAAAAAGTTGGAGAATTTTGACACGCATAAGCAAGCTTGGAAATGTGGCTGAAGATGCCACTTAGGGTCTATGGAACGGTGCCATATGCAGGAGGAAGGGCCTGAGTTCGAGTCACTTGGGAAGCAAATAATGAAGGTTTTAATTTTGCTTCCGTATATTTGAGGTGGACGGCACCTATTTCTAGAAAGGAGGAGTTTTATTTACATTAATACTTGATAAATTAAGTGATAAATAAAGGATTTTAATTTAAAGAGATAAAGGATGGATTAAATACTTTTAATTTAAATAATGTGATAATTAAAAGATAATATTATCACTTATGAGGAGTAGTGGCCAAGTAAGGACTCTCCTATTGATAATTTCGGCTAAAGAAGGAGAATTAAAGGCTTTTCTCCCATCTTTTCCTAAGTGTGCGAAATTTTCCCTAGCTCCTCTTTCTCTCGCGAAATTTTCCTAGCGAAATCCTCTCCTTTTCTCTGCTAGTCGCCAAATCTACCTTTCTCTTTCAACCTTTCTCTAGTTATTGAAAGACTCCATAGCCGAATCTTTGTAACTCCAAGGAAGAGGTGCGATGATCGAGGTATTAAGGTAAGAGCAATTAATTCTTGTTCTTCTAATTCTTTTAATCAAGATCTAAGAAATAACCCTTTTATGTCTCTTGGCGAATATCAAAGGAAGAGTTTGGGATTTGATTCAAGGAATTTAAGGTGAGGCACATTCGCCAAAGGCCAAATTTTATTTATTAAAGTTAGATTAGATCTAACATATGAATTTTAGGAATTTCGACATCACTAAGGGAGCAAGGAATCGATTTTGGGAATCTCATCATAAGGTAAGTGGTTATAATCGCCAAGGTTCTCTCTTAAATGTCTAGATCTATTTGTTTTAACCGAGACTAATCAAATCAATGGATTTAATGGTTAGCCGATTTCAAGGAGAAGAACACAAATCTTGGATTTGATCACCAATCAAATCGGCAAGCAAGGTAAGTATTAGTAATACCATTCCTATTAGGATTTGGTTTTAAAAGCAAAAAGGTTATTAATGTGTTTTATATGATGGGACGAATATAGGAATTAACTGATCTAAAGTTAGTTCGGGATTTTCGAGATCTCAAGGAACATATTAAGCGGATCAGGTGCGTACTCACACTAACCTTCGATATATCATATGGCAATTATTTTAATATATGAATATGCATAAGAATGTGAATGTGGCTAAGTACCACAGATGTGGTAAGAGTACCCAGGTATGTTTCATACTTTTGATAGGATTACGAATATGATATATTTTGAACATATAAATAGTAACATGAATGAGAATTAAGTATGTTATGCATGATATAAAATTTATGGGGCATTTGGGATCTATGTGAAAGGGGAAGAAGGTGTTGACTTGGTCTCACTAACGGAATATGGTGACTATGGTCACAAAATTTGAATATGGTAACTCGGTTACATTATCGAATTTGGTAACCGGTTACATTATTTGAATATGGTGTCTAATGACACAAATTATATAGGCGATGAGCACGCCGATCGCAATGATCGCCTTCGATGGTGTGTAGCGGATGGAGGTTGACTTAGTAGTCCCAACGGTGTGTTGGCAGTGCGGTGGTGTGTAGCGGATGGACCATTAGGCTTGGGTTTGGGTTGCATCATCATTTTATATGAATATGAACTTGTATGCTTGATCATTGAATGTTAGTATTGTGTACACATTGAGTCTGTTGACTCACCCCATTGTGGGACTTTTTTCCGGTGATGAGCAATGGATGGCCAGGACGGTAGACCTTGAGGTGGCCATGCTTCATTTGAAGATTTTATTTAATTTGGACTTTATTTCTTTTAGTACCTTTAATTTTATTTTTGGGTTTTACTTGATGTAATAAGGCCATAAGGCCCGTGGATTTTCTTATTTTCTTTACTCTAAACTATCACGATGCGAACTATTTAAGACTAAAGTTTACGATATATTTTTTTAATAAACCTTAAAAATTGCTTTGCCACCTTAAAAAAAATTTGTCTTTCAACTAGATTAAATGGGTTCCCAATCTGAGCCCAATCCACAACAACATTTTTCTAAAAAAAAAAATATACAAATTTTGTTTAAGTAATAAAGAACTTGAAAATCGGTTAACTTAAGGAACAAACCAAATCCGGTTCAGGCTCGTGGATGGGTGTGGGGTGTTTCGACTTAATATCGAGCCAGTTTTAAACTCTCGACACATGGGCTAAGGCCCAAAACATTTTCAAATCGAGCCAAGTACGTTTTTTAAGCAAGTTTTCTGGCATGGCACCTAAGTCTCCGACCCATGATCCACCGGTAAGTACCTCTAACTCTATGTGTGATTACGTGATTTATGAACTATATAAGGGTAGAAAAGGCATGGAACATAGAATAGAATGATAGGAACTTGAACCTAGGACTAGTCTACTCAAACACAAACACATAAGACTTAATGCACTAAACAAACCTATGGCTAGGTCCTTGAGCTAGGTGTGGTAACCACATGCATGTCTAGGATTGGATCTGAAGAGCTTGGTATTTAAGCAGTCCTAGTGACTCACCTCCTCTTGCAGAATCCTACCCAGTGCGTAGCTTGCTCACCCTAACTCGGAGGGCTCGATGGTGTGGCAACCTCATGCATGTCTAGGAATGGTTTGGTGGGAGCTTGGTATTTAAGCAAATCGCGTGACTCACCTCCTCTCCACACTAATCCTACAGTGCGTAGCTTTGGTTCACCACGACCAAGAGGGCTCGATCATAGGCTAAACATAATGACTAAAACCCGAAAGGAACTAGCCATGTTTAAAAAAAAAAAAAGAGAGACCAAAACAACAAACCCTAGTTTTTCAAACTTTTAAAACTTTCTTTTAAATCGAGAAAATTATTTTTGCAACATTTTACGAAAAGCTCTGATTTGCGAAAATTACAAAATGCCATTGGTGGTAAAATTACCAAAATGCCCTTGGTTTATAAAATGTTCAACTACTCAATAGCTTTACCAAAATTTCATTATTTTATAAACATTCAAAACCCTAATTTGTAAAATATCAAAATACCTTGATTTTGGAAAATTTACAAAATTGCCCTAACTTACAAAATTACCAAAATGACCTCGATTTTCAAAATTTTGCAACATCCCCATTTTGAAGGAACAATTTTCAAAAGAACCCTCAAAGTTTTACAACTTTTGAAATACCCTAATTTATTAAATCTACAAATTTACCCCGATTTATGAAAAATTACCAAAATACCTTGAGGTCAAAAATTATCGAAATACCCCCGAATTTCAAAATTTTTCCAAATTACCCCGAGACTTTGAAATTTTCAAAATAATTTTTGACAAAAACACCAAGGAACATTTTTCTTCTGAAAAATTACGAAAATGCCCCTATAGGACAAAATTACGAAAATACCCCTAGGTAGTGGAAAACAACAACAACAAAAACTACAATGTTTCTCTGAATGAACGAAAGTTCATACTTGTCTGATGGATGAATGAATGAATGGAAAAGACTATGTGTTTGTATGAATACGAAAGAACCACTCTTAAATCCCTTTTCATAAAACTCCTTCGCTGGTAAATAAGTGGAACAATGACTAATCCATAAAATTCCTTAATCAGATCTCGACGCTAGGAAATGAGCTCTAGAGGACGTGGTCGCCGTGGACGAGGTAGAGGAAGGATGACTGTAGGAAGCCCATTAGGCCAAACTGTTGTGGTAGACAAGATCTTTCGAAATGTGCCCTTTCGAGCAGATTTAATGGAGTTACCCTTCGGAGAATTTGAACTTATACTCGGAATGGATTGGCTAGTAGAACACCGTGTCGTATTGGATTGTGCGACTAAACATATGGAACTAAGAACCCCAGAGGATGAAGTGGTAGTAATGATCGGAGAAAGGAGGAACTACTTGTCTAACGTAGTTTCGGCACTGAAGGCTGAGAAGATGGTTAAGAAAGGTTGCAAGGCATTCCTAGCCTTCATAAGTGCGATAGGTGGAAAGAAAGAAGGTAGTAATGGAGTTAGGACGGTAAGGGACTTCGTGGATGTGTTTTCAGAGGAATTACCAGGAATACCCCCAGACAGGGAGGTGGAATTTGGGATAGATTTGCTACCGAGAACAGCTCCTGTATCAATCGCTCCATACCGAATGGCGCCAAAGGAGTTAGTGGAGCTCAAGGCTCAAATCCAAGAACTGTTGGATCGTGGGTTCATCGACCCAGTGTGTCTCCGTGGGGAGCACCGGTCTTATTTGTGAAGAAGAAGGATAGAACTATGCGTATGTGCATAGACTACCGTCAGTTGAATAAGCTGACCATTAAGAATAAGTATCCTTTACCAAGGATCGATGACTTGTTCGATCAGCTGAAGGGGGCCGCAATATTTTCAAAGATCGACTTAAGGTCGGGATATCATCGGTTGAAGGTGAAGGAGGCTGATATCCATAAGACCGCTTTTAGGACAAGATACGGCCATTTTGAGTTCGTGGTGATGCCATTTGGGTTGACGAACGCTCCAGCCGCGTTCATGGACATGATGAATCGGGTTTTCCAACCCTACTTGGATTGGTTTGTCATTTTGTTCATCGACGATATTTAGGTGTACTCGAAGTCGGAAGAGGAGCATGATAAGCATCTCCGAGTTGTGTTGGAAGTGTTAAGGGAGAAGAAGCTTTATGCCAAATTTAGCAAGTGCAAATTTTGGCTTAAGGAGGTGGCATTCCTAGGACATGTGGTATCCACAGAAGGAATAAGAGTGGATCCTAGGAAGATCGAGCGGTGTTGGATTGGAAACCACCTAGGTCTGTGGTCGTGATCCAAGTTTCTTAGGCTTGGCAAAGCTATTACTGAAGGTTTGTGGAAGGATTCTCGTCAATAGCCGCGCCTTTTAAAAAGTTGCTAAGGAAGGAAGTACCCTTGAATGGACTAATAAGCGGCAGGAGAGCTTTGAAAAGCTTAAAAGGGTGTTGTGAAGCTCGGTGTTAATTGACCGAGGCGTGAAAAGATTTTGTGGTGTCTTGTGATGCTTCGTGACACGGGGTTAGGTTGTGTACTAATGCAAGAGGGTAAAGTGGTCGCTTATGCGTCTCGGCAGTTAAGGTCGCATGAGGTTAACTACCCAACCCATGATTTAGAGCTAGCAGCAGTGGTTTTCGCCCTTAAGGTTTGGAGGCACTACCTTTATAGAGAAAGGTCGGTTATCTACACAGACCACAAGAGCCTTAAGTATTTATTGACTCAGAAGGAGTTGAACTTGAGGCAACGAAGGTGGGTGGAATTGTTGAAGGATTACGATTGTTCGATAGAATATCATCCGGGCAAGGCGAATGTGGTAGCCGATGCCCTGAGTAGGAAGGTGGTGTCGGATCTACGGGCTTTGTTCGCCCATTTAAGTCTGTATGATGACGGAAGCCTGTTGGCAGAGTTGCAAGTCAAGCCCACATGGCTAAAGGAAGTGAAAGAGGGCCAGTTGGCAGATAAGGACCTAAGTGCTAAGTTACAGCAAGTCCAGAACGGAGAATTAAGGGACCATAGCATTAATGACGAAGGAGTATTGTGCTTCAAGGGAAAAGTTTGTATGTCGAGAAACGAGGAGTTAAGACAAAGGATTCTTCGGGAGGCGCATGGTAGCCCTTATGCTATGCATCCCGGAGGCACTAAGTTGTATAGGGATCTAAGGGAACAATTTTGGTGGTCTGATCTTAAGTGGGAAGTGACTGAATTCGTTGGGAAGTGTCTGACGTGTCAGCAAGTTAAGGCTGAACACCAAGTCCCATCAGGATTGCTTCAACCAATCGAAGTTCCCCAATGGAAGTGGGAGAGAATTACCATGGACTTCGTTAGTGGGCTTCCCCTTACGCCTACTAAGAAGGGCTCGGTATGGGTGATAGTGGACCGTTTGACCAAATTCGCGCACTTTATCCCAGTAAGAGTTGATTATTCCCTTCAGAAGTTGGCCAAGTTATATGTGGCAGAGATTGTGAGGTTGCATGGAGTACCAAAGTCGATCATCTCTGATAGAGACCCAAGGTTTACGTCTCGATTTTGGAAGGCACTTCATCAAGCTTTAGGCACTAAGTTAGACTTCACTACGGCTTTTCATCCACAATCAGACGGGTAGTCTGAACAGGTTATACAAGTGTTGGAGGATATGTTGAGAGGCTGTGTAATGGATTTTCGAGGAAGTTGGGAAAATTACTTGCCTTTAGCTGAGTTCGCCTACAACAACAGCTATCAAGCTAGCATTCGGATGGCACCATCTGAAGCATTGTATGGAAGGAAGTGTAGAACACCTACTTGTTAGATCGAGTTAGGAGAACACCGAGTTTTGGGTCCGTAATTAGTGGCGAAATTGAAGAGAAGGTTGAGTTAATTCGACACGGTTGAAGGAAGCCTCGATAGGCGTAAGTCGTCTGAGACCTTAAGCGGAAGGAAATAGAGTTTGAAGTGGGAGACCAAGTATTCACGAAAGTCTCGCCTTGGAAGACGGTAATGAGGTTCTATCGAAAAGGAAATTAAGCCCAAGGTTTATAGGGCCTTATCGAGTCTTGAAACGAGTTGGGCGATGGCATACCAATTAGAGTTGCCACCGAATTGCAGCGAGATGCACGACGTATTTCATGTATCCATGCTACGTCGCTACCGATCGGATCCGTCGCATGTGGTATCTATTGAAGAAGTGGAGCTAAGGCGGACTTATCCTATGAGGAAGATCCGTCTGATTTTGGAGCGAGATGTGAAAGTACTATGAAGGAAGACAGTGCCTCTAGTCAAAGTGTTATGGCGCAATCATGGATCAGAAAAAGCTTCGTGGGAGTCGAGGAAGAGACAATGCGACGAGAATACCCTCAACTATTTTAGTTAGGAAATTACGGGGATGAAATTTTGTTTAAGGGGTAGGCGTAACACCACGAAAAGGGTCTATGCATTTTCGGTTTAATTGTACGAAATGTCAAGTCTCGTATTATGAATAAATTTTGATACTTTTGGAAACCTAGAAATGCATGGAAATGGAAATGAACATTTTGGAAACTGAACATTTTGGAAACACGAACATTTTGGAAATGATTCAAAATGGAAAGTAAACATTCTAGAAACTTGGAAATGTAAGAAAATGGCAAGTTCTGAGCCGATCGAAAATTTTAGGAAACTTAGAAATGATGCGAAATGTCAAATTTTAAAGTTTAAAATATGAAATAAGGGCAATAGGGCCTTAAAAGAAAAAGTTGGAGAATTTTGACACATAACAAGCTTGGAAATGTGGCTGAAGATGCCACTTAGGGTCTATGGAAACAGTACCATATGCGGGAGGAAGGGGCTGAGTTGAGTCACTTGGGAAGCAAATAATGAAGGTTTTAATTTTGCTTCCGGAAAGTGAGGTGGACGGCACCTATTTCTAGAAAGGGAGGAGTTTTATTTCTGTTAATACTTGATAAATTAAGTGATAAATAAAGGATTTTTAATTTAAAGAGATAAAGGATGGATTAAATACTTTTAATTTAAATAAGGTGATAATTAAAAGATAATATTATCACTTATGAGGAGTAGTGGCCAAGTAAGGGACTCTCCTATTGATAATTTCGGCTAAAGAAGGAGAATTAAAGGCTTTTCTCCCATCTTTATTTTCCCTAGCTCCTCTTTCTCTCTGGCGAAATTTTCCTAAGCAGAAATCCTCTCCTTTTCTCTACTAGTCTGCCAAATCTACCTTTCTCTTTCAACCTTTCTCTAGTTATTCGAAAGACTCCATAGCCGAATCTTTGTAACTCCAAGCAAGAGGTGCAATGATCGAGGCATTAAGGTAAGAACAATTAATTCTTGTTCTTCTAATTCTTTTAATCAAGATCTAAGAAATAACCCTTTTATGTCTCTTGGCCGAATATCAAAGGAAGAGTTTCGGGATTTCAGATTCAAGGAATTTAGGGTGAGGCACATTCGGCCAAAGGCCAAATTTTATTTATTAAAGTTAGATCAGATCTAACACATGAATTTTAGGAATTTTGACATCACTAAGGGAGCAAGGAATCGATTTTGGCAATCTCATCATAAGGTAAGTGGTTATAATCGGCCAAGGTTCTCTCTTAAATGTCTAGATCTATTTGTTTTAACCAGTGACTAATCAAATCAATGGATTTAATGGTTAGCCGATTCAAGGGAGAAGAACACAAATCTTCGGGATTTGATCACCAATCAAATCGGCAAGCAAGGTAAGTATTAGTAATACCATTCCTATTAGGATTTGGTTTTAAAAGTGAAAAGGTTATTAATGTGTTTTATATGATGGGTCGAATATAGAAATTAACAGATCTAAAGTTAGATCGGGATTTTCGAGATCTCAAGGAACCTATTAAGCGGATCAGGTGCGTACTCACACTAACCTTCGATATATCATATGGAAATTATTTTAATATATGAATATGCATAAGAATGTGAATGTGCTAAGTACCACAGATGTGGTAAGAGTACCTAGGTACGTTTCCTACTTCTGATAGGATTACGAATATGGTATATTTTGAGCATATGAATAGTAACATGAATGAGAATTAAGTATGTTATGCATGATATAAAATTTATGGGGCATTTGGGATCTATGTGAAAGGGGAAGAAGGTGTTGACTTGGTCTCACCAACGGAATATGGTGACTACGATCACAAAATTTGAATATGGTAACTCAGGTTACATTATCCAATTTGGTAACCGGTTACATTATTTGAATATGGTGTCTAATGACACAAATTATATGGGCGATGAGCACGTAGACTGCAAAGAAGCGCCTTCGATGGTGTGTAGCGGATGGAGGGTTGACTTAGTAGTCCCACGGTGTGGTGGCGGTCTGGTGGTGTGTAGCGGATGGACCATTAGGCTTGGGGTTGGGTTGCATCATCATTTTATATGAATATGAACATGTATGCTTGATCTGTTGAATGTTAGTATTGTGTACACATTGAGTGCATTGACTCACCCCATTGTGGGACTTTTTTTCGGTGATGCACAAGTGATGGCCGGGACGGTAGACCTTGAGGTGGCCATGCTTCATTTAAAGATTTTATTTAATTTGGACTTTATTTCTTTTTAGTACCTTTAATTTTATTTTCGGGTTTTACTTGATGTAATAAGGCCATAAGGCCCAGTGGATTTTTCTTTTTTTGCTTTACTCTTAACTATCACGATGCGAACTATTTAAGACTAAAGTTAAAGATATATTTTTTTTTAATAAACCTTAAAAATTGCTTTGTCACCTTAATAAAAATTTGACTTTCAACTAGATTAAATGGGTTCCCAATCTGATCCCAATCCACAACAACATTTTTCCAAAAAAAAAATTATACAAATTTTGTCTAAGTAACAAATAACTTGAAAACTAGTTAACTTAAGGAACAAACCAGATCCGGTTCAGGCTCGTGGGCCGGGTGTGGGGTGTTTCAGTAGGTGTTGGAATATTGATTGCTATTTCGATTGGAATTACCCATGTAGTATATTGAAGCTGGGTTTGGTTGGCATTCATCAAACACATGATTTTCGCTACAATAAACACATGACGACTCTGCTGATTTCACCTCATAGACTACAGTTGGATTTTCCATGGTTTAAATCATATTAGCTAGAGAAGATGCCTCAACTGTTAATGAAGTGATTGCATCAAGCTCGATGGTACCAGTAGATCTCTTACCCATCCCAACTCTCATGGTCGGATATTGATAATCGTTGTTGGTAATATTTTCCAAGATCTCGTATGCTTCATTATAAGTTTTGTCTAATAAAGTACCACTGGCAGACGTATCAACTACCATCCTTCAACTACCATCCTTTTGTGCACATTCAACCCATTCTAAAACATCTCCATTTGAGTCCAATGCTAGAATCCATGCATCGAACATTTTCGAATTAAGTTTTTAACTCATTCTCAAGCTTCATATAGTGTCTCATCCTCCATCTTTGAAAAAGAGATAATATCTTTTCTCAACTTGGCATTCATAGTAGGCAGGTTATACCATAGCAAGAATCTCTACCAAAGATCATTCCATGATGCTATTGTTCTAGATGGCAAAGCAATTTGCCACGCTCTCACACGATCTCTTAAAGAATATGGAAATAGCTTAAGTCTCAAGGCATCTTCATGAACACCTTGCTGTTTGAATGAATCACATACTTCTAGAAATAGTCTTAAATGTAATCTCGGATCTTTAGTGGGTAGTCCACTAAACTACCCTACTGTTTGTAACATCTAGAATATTACGGGTTTCAACTCGAGTTGCTGAGCTTGTATGGTTAGTTTGACTATCCCTCGATTCAATTCATCTAATATTTGGACGACATGCTCTCTAATTGTCCTATCTCGTTCATCCACCACACATCCAACAGGAGGATTTTCATTGTGATCATTTGGATTACCATTAATATCATTCATGTTTCCAGCCATTTTCTCAATTCTTTTCTCTTTCTCTACAAGGTTCTGTCAATCTCAAAATCAAAAAGGTATTTTATGTTAGTAGGAATGCCTCTTCTCATACACTTATGGAAACCCTGTAAAAATTAAATACACTAAGTTAAATAACTAAACCAAATTTCACAAAATTATCGATTCCCAACAACGACGCCAAGAACTTGTTGCGTGTGAAATGATATGCAATTTTTACAAGTATACATGTTGGTTCAAGTAATAAAGTGATGAGTGAGTATCGTTCCCATGAGGATTGGATTGAGGCATAAAATTGGTCAAATTATTATAATAAAATGTGATTAATGTTATGGCAAAAGTCATTGATAAATATGCAGTGGAAATTAGTGGAGTAATGATGTAAGCAATACGTGGTATTAATGAATTACTAGAAATGCTATAGCAAAAGTGAAAGTAGAAATGTAATGGCAATAACGAGAGTGATTATCTAAATAGAAAATAAGCAAAGAAATAAAAAACTAAATATGTTGTGACAAAGATACCACGGAAAAAATTAAGGATAGAGTGGTGTTGATTCAAAAGTTCAGGATTACCCAAAATCAACCCTTACTGTCAATAATGCCTTGGAAAAATTGTATCTACTTTACTGCACGAAGAGTTCTAAAATAGCCTGCCTCTCGCGAGAACAAAACCTTAAGTTACCTGGCCCGTGTCTATAGGCTTCTTAGATATCTTGCATGGGTTCCTTCTGTATGATCGTAATTCTATGTCTAGAGTCGACTACAACTATTGATCGTATACTTGCTCATTTCCTTTAATTTCAATCCAACCAATCCAACCCTTTCAGAATTAGAATCAGCTATAGCATGTGAACAACCTTCTATGTCTAGAGATCGTTGCATTTTAATTAATAAGAACTATCAAATGAAATAGTGATGTAAATGAGATATATACAACATTCATAAAAATAGTAAAGTTTTCATCAAAAGTAATCACAACACTATGAGATTTAGCTCATGGGCTAGGAATTAAAATTCCAAACTGAAATATTACCCAACATTGAGTTCAACTATTACAATTCAATCTTTCGAATGAAATAATAGAAGAACTTCGGGGAGTAGCTTTCGCTTGCCCAGTCCAAACTTCGCCAGCACAACGTCTTATGATGGCTAAGAAGGACTGCCTTTGACTTCCTGTCCTTTGCAGCAGAACCTTTATTCATGCCTAAGGATCTCTCTCTCTCTCTTTTTCTTCGTCGTTTATGACGTCTCCTTGATTTACATTTTTAAGAAATCCCCATTTTTGATAGTTTATAACATAATTAAAATAGGCACTTGGAACCAACCCAAATTTAAGTTAAAGCGGTTTTATTACATAATAAAATCCCAAATTTAACTATGTTCAAAATAAAGTAATGAAATTTACAAGAGAAATAGCAACGCATGGCCACCTCAAGTTCACCCAGGCTTCAAAACCCGCGATCTACTAATTATCTGCAACACATCCTAACCCTGCATGCGATGCATCACAGTAAATGATAAACTCCTTCCCAACCCAGGCTGAATTAACACTAGAGCCTCAGTCAAGATCCTCTTCAGCTTCTCAAAACTTACCTGTTGTTTATCAGACCAGACAAATGGTACCCCTTTTCGTAACAGCTTTGTTAACGGTTCAGCCATTAACGTGAATCCCTCAACAAACCTTCTGTAATACCCGGCTAACCTAAGAAAAATCTGAATCTATGCCACAGACTTAGGTGATTTCTAATCCAACACGGCTTCAATTTTCTGAGGATCAACCCTAATTCCCTTAGCAGACACAACATGTCCTAGAAAGGTAACTTTCCTTAACCAAAATTCACACTTACTGAATTTGGCATACAACTGCTTTTTTCTTAGAATCTGCAGAACCACCTGAAGATGTGAATCATGTTCCTCTTTCAAACTTGAGTAAAACAAAATATCGTCTATGAACACCACGACAAACTGATCCTAGATAAGGTTGGAATACCCATTCATCATGTCCATAAATGCAGCTGGTGCATTCGTCAACCCGAATGACATCACCAAGAACTCGTAATGACCATATCAGGTTCGAAAAGCTTTCTTATGAATATCTGCCTCCTTAACCTTAAGTTGGTGATAACCTGACCTCAAGTCTATCTTTGAAAAGATCGAAGTGCCTCGCAACTGATCGAACAGATCATCAATCCTGGACAATGGGTACTTGTTCTTAATTGTCAACTTGTTTAGTTGTCTATAGTCAATGCACATCCGCATCCACCGTCTTTCTTCCTAACAAATAACACTAGCGCTCCCCAAGGTGATACAGTGGGGCGGATAAAACCCCAGTCCAACAGTTCCTAAATTTGGGCTTTTAGTTCCACCAACTCCTGCGGCACCATCTATATGGGGGAATAGACACTGGCGCTGTCCCTGGAAGAAGATCAATACTGAACTCTACCTCGCGATCCTGAGGTAACCCTGAAAGCTCTTCTAAAAAAACATCGGAGAATTCCTTCACCGTTCTAACATCCTTTACAACCAACTCCTTGGCCTCCAAAGCACTAATGAAAGCTAAGAACACCTCACACCCTTTTTGCACCATCCTTTCGGCCTTTAAACCAGACACTACATTAGACAAGTAGTTCCTCCTTTCACCTATCACCAATACCTCATCATCTTCAGAAGTCCATAACACCATGCACTTAGCAGCACAATCCAAGTTTGCTCGATATCTCATTAACCAGTCCATATCTAAGATCAAATCAAACTCGCCGAATGACAGTTTCATCAAATTAGCTGGGAAAACCATCCGTTATACTTCTAGAGCCACACTCTTGAGGAGTTTATTCACCACTATAGATTATCCTAAAGGGCTAAGTACAGTCATCGCCCTAAAAGCAATTTCAGAGTCTATGTTCAGAGTTCCAGACATCGTACTAGCAACATAGAAATGTGTTGACCCAATATCAATCAGTGCAGTAAAAGGCAAATAGAAAATAAGGAAATACCGGTTATAATTTCCACTACATCGCCCTCCTCATGGCGTCTAGCTGCATAGACCAACCACGACTATCTTGGATCTATGTTGCTATCACCTCTGCCCGATGCTCCACGCCCCTGACCAAAACCATTTCTCTGACCGGACCATGACCCCTCTGGGGCTACTGTCCACCTCTACCAGGCTAAACATAATTTTGACCTACTGGCCGCGTTCTGTTGAGCTCTTGCGGACAATCCCTTACCGATGATCCACTGATCCATATTTATAACATCCATTACTTCTTGCCCAGCACTCTCTTGAATGAAACTTCCCACACGTAGCACATTGCTGTGGCTGACCAGCAATAACAGGCATCGTAGTTCGACCTGGCCCATCCAACCTAGACCTCTTTTAAAAATTTTCAGTAGATCTTGACGGTCCAAAACATATTTTATTCCTACCCGGTCCCTATCCTGATTCTGCCTTTCAGATCGCTTTGCCTCTTCGGTTATCTTAGCCTTCTCAATCGAAACAACAAATTTCCTTTCCCGTTGCGGAGCTATCGGTACTCGCAACTCATCCCTTAGACTATCTTCAAATCAGGCGCAACGCTCATGATCTGCGGACACAATGCCACAAGCATACCGGCTTAGACGAAAGAATTTTGCCTCACATTTAGCCACCGACTTACTTCCCTGAACCAAGTTTAGGAATGCTTCTCGCTGAGCGTCCACATAGCTCGACTTAATTTATTTCCCCTTGGAGCGCAGACTTAAAGAAGTCCCAGGTAATGCGGTTCGCTGCTGTACCATCTCTAACCGTGAGTCACCATTGGTAAGCCTCATCTCGGAGAAGAGACACAACTCCTTTCAGTTTCTCTTCGCGTTGCAGTCAAGATCATCCATAATCCATTCCATCGCTTCTAACCAGTACTCGGCTACATTAGGAGCCACACCAAAAATGCCCCTAAACACCTCAGCCCCATTGGCTTGAAGTCGCTCACACAGATTTTCGAGCCATTGACCCCGTTCTTGCTCCAGTAACTCTTTCCAGAACACATAACATAGCCTGAGACACCGCATCGTCATCACCAGTTTGATCCTAAGATTCCACTTTTGCAACTAGTGATGCGAGCACTTCACCTTCCGATCCATGCCCAGATTCCAAAGGTTTAGCCCCGACACCTCGGCCTCTACCACGGCCGCGCATACCACGTCCACGTCCTCTAGTGCTCATGACTAACGATTCGACTTAATCTGATTAAAAGTTTTATGATTTAGTACTTTCTTCCACTGTTTATTACAGAACAATCTTATTAAAATAGCATTATGAGAAATTCTCGCCAGTTCATGCATACCTAAGGTTTCAGTCTCTTAGAGTTAAATTTCTTAATACAAGTAATCATAGCACATTACAACTACTTCATGCAAAACAACCAATAGTTAGAAGACTTACCATGCGGATTTGGTGCCAGAGACTTGGGTGCCATGCTTCTAGAAAACATATTTCTAAACCATTTTCTAAACCATCTTTTGAAACAATTTTTGAACCTCATACCCACAGCCAAGTTTTTGAAACTTTGCTCTGATACAAAAATTGTAACAACCCAAACCCGATCTACACGTTGCGAACAAATCTACTATGTTACGGGATAGGTAGTTTTGAAAAATGTTTAATAGAATATCGTAATCGAGAAAAACATTTTGTTTAGTGAGTCCAAGCTAAGGCTAACTAAAATTCAGTTGAGTTATACATATCTTACCATCTTCTTATTGAGTTAATTAGGTACTGAAACTGGGTTCTTTTCATGAAACCATACTTAGAAAATTTTGTTGAAAATAGCGTTGAGTAATGTGACTTTTGGAGAAAGGAAAGAAATAATAATATTATTAGTAGTTCTAAGAAAAATTCCAAGTTTTAATTACTTACCTCATGTGATTCGTTTGTTAACATTTGGAAAACCTTGATTTACGTTTTTAAGAAATCCACATTTTTGGCAGTTTATAACATAATTAAAATCGACACTTGGAACCAACCCAAATTTAAGTAAAAGCGGCCTTATTACATAATAAAATCCCAAATTTAACTATGTCAAAAACAAAGTAATGAAATTTATGAGAGAAATAGCAATGCATGGCCACCTCGAGTCTACTCCGACTTCAAAACCCGCGATCTACTGATTACCTGCAATATTTAGCAGAGGGGTGAGTCACCAAGACTCAGTGTGTAAATCCCCATATAACACAAATTGTGCCTTAGCCCCCTCAATATGGCATATGCCTCATGTATGCAATGCAGCCCAACCAAGTCTAGTTCTCCATCCAAACACTCGTGGCATCATGCCACTGTGGTTCATGAACACCGTCGTCCCAGACCACCGTGACGATCTCTAATAAATTTACACTTACGTGGGGCCAACTCACTGTGGTACTTGACCAATGAAACAGTCACTGATTAGAACATTAGTGGTTTCAACCATCGTGGTACCTAGACCACTTGTGAAAATAGTCACTAATTCTCCCTTCTCCTTTCATTCAATCCCGAGCCAATGCTCTTTACATCGTGCCAAAATATGAATGCAACCATGATCACCATGTGTAACAGATAGCTATATCATTCATGCATAACAATAAACATACATACATGCATATAATTAGAAATATCGTCATCGAGAACTTACCCAGTGCCTCCAACCTTACCCACAAGGGTATTTCGGCTAACAACGTAGTCAATTCGGCTTTTAGCCTTCTCAGTTAATAACGTAAATAGTAAAGAAATGTGTGGGTAATACACACCTGATAACACGTAACACTAGGCTTTCTATGTCGACGCTTTCACTAACAGGAACGACGGCTATTTGCCTATCCCAAGTAGACATCGGCTCTCTACCATAGCCCGACGGAATGTCTCGAGCCTCCAGCACAACTCGCCTTTTGAATTTAGGAGTAGGGATTACAGATACGCTCCCCTCTTCAGCTTGATTGATTCTTGTATCCATGAAATAGACTTGATTAATACAGTACTATAACGGAAACAATGGTTACTAACAACGATATCAAACTATAGCGGAAAACAACAAAGAGTGACAAGTCGAATAGAATCAAATGGTAACTCCTTACCTTGCTACTAAAGCAAACAAACAGGAGCTCTTGGAAAGATCTATCGGTAACAAGAGAAGCCTCAGCTCTTCTCTTCCTGATATTCGACTACTAGCCATGATGAAGAAAGGAACGAATTGTGAAAGAGTGAATGGTCGGCTTGTTGAACAAAGCAAAGGAGATGAAAAGGAAAAAAAAGAAAATATCTTACCTTGATCAACAGAACCAAACATATAGACTCTAAATAGCCTAGAATTCCTAACACCCAGCTTCTTGATATTCGGCTAGTAGAGAAACCGAGTGACATACAAGGAGATTCGATATAAGTAGAATAATGGAAGAGAACCAAATTCGACCAAGATAGTCACACAAGTGAGGGATCAGATTTAAGAGAGATAACAAAAGGGATTCTGTTTGGGTGATGGAACCACTTGCAGAAGATGAATAAGGAGAATTTGGCCTATGAACAAAATGATAGAAAGAAGGAAGATAGGAGGTGATCAAAAATGAGATTTGGCTAAAGAGGAGAAAAGAAAATAAAGCACAAGAAGAAGAAAAAAGATGAAGAGATGGGTTTTGGCTTTGAAAGAAAGAGTAGCAAAGAGAAGAAAGAGGAGTTGATCGATAAGGGAGGATGATAATGGTGAAATGGCAAGGTTCGGCCAACACCTGCAAGTCGAAGAGAAAGGTGACACAAAAGAAAAGAGATAGAGGTTTCGGCTATGGGAGGATATGAAGAGAAAGGAATGATGAGAGGAAAAAGTTGAAAAGTGCCACGATTTTCTTTATTAAGCAAAAGAAGATGAAGCCTAATGACCCAAAGTGAAAAGAAAAAACAAGGTTCTATGGACGGTTTCAACTTAACTTCTCACCCAAAATGCCACTTGCACAAACGGCACTATATCATACCCTTATGACCGATTGAACAACACAAAAAGTAGAGCCAAGTGCCACCAGCCTTAAAAATTTTGGGACACACCTTTAGCTTAGCACTAAACTAATTTCTCCCCCCTCTTCAAGTCTCCCACAACTGGCCATCACTCCACCAACTTGAAATCCCCCGAATTTGTCCTCCTTTCACTTCTCTTCACTCATTCAAACTTTGTTGACCCGTTCAAATCCAACCATCACATCATGGCCATTCATTTGAAGTCTTTGACTCATTCATCCAACAACCTTGGAGAGTCCAGCCGCAAGCCACCACCTTAGATTCCCAAGTGCAAAAAATAAAGCTTCAAAGTGAGGCTTATGGGATTCGAACCTCCTCCCTGCTACTTCTTCTTTGTGACGCCACTTCCTTGCACTCTAAGTGGTGTCTCCTTGCCACTTTACCACCTCTCTTCTTGTGTCATCAAACTCAAGTATAAAACTTAAGACCTGCCTCTGGTAGCTCCCCCTCTAAAATGCCTAAAAATAGAATTTTCTCCATGACCCAAGCTTAACCCCGAGCCTTCCGGGGACCCCAAACACACGAAATTAACAAACAAAACATGCCAAACACACATTAACATACAATAATGCAGGGCCCCTAATTCCCAGATGTTACAAAAGGATAGGCTATGGTTATATGTTTAGCACATATCGTGTGAGGTATCTCGCATATCCAACGGTATTCTAATTGGTCCAACAGGCATGAATTTACAAGGAAATGGCAAGTGTTCTATACAAACCAAAACATATATATATATATATATATATATATATATATATGAAATACATTAAAATGGTGAGCTACAAGGAAAACATGTTATGTTATGGTGGATGATAAATTCAATTGAATCATGCTCAGGTATAAAGGCTATCCATATTAAATTCATAAGAATTATGTTTAAATGAACTACCATGTGTTGTTGATTTGCTTAGGCTTTTGCAAAGCTTATGAATGGATTATATCATGCTTAGCCTTAATGAAATACATTAAAATGGTAAGTGTTAAATGAAAGGATGTTATCCAACCGCATTTCAAGTAATTGTAGTAAAACGACTAATTGTTGACCCTTTGGCTTTTTACGGCAATCTGAACGTATTTAAGTAATTGTCGCTCAGTAAGGCCATAATGAAAACGCAATTTTGTTTTCTTCTAAATGAATACGGTATTGAGATTTTTTTTACCGGGCGATTGGTTTCTAAGATCGCTTAAGATGATTTTCTATTCCCAATTCCCTTTTAATATGGAATACGTAAAATAGCATACGGGGATGAAAATCTCCTTACGTATCTATCATACATGAATAGGAGAAAATCTCGAATCAAACCCATTCCCTGCCTTCCTTTACTTAACCTTAACTCGGTGAAAAGGGGCGAACCCCTTGTTTTGTTATTTTAGTTAGGTTTAAGTCGACGAGAATAATATTCTCGACAAGCAATTCATTTATTTTCAAACCAACCCATTTCCTATCTATTATTTGATTGACTAATCCTTTATATTGTAATGTGTGCATCGATACAAGACCCCTTCACCTATGGGTTCTTTTTCTTCTTGATTTGATTTTCTAATCCAATAATTTTATTTTCGTTTGGTGCTATAAGGGAGTCCCTTTTTTTATTTTAAAAAATATTTTTATTAATGTTCCTATTTCCATTAAAATTGAAAAGAAGTAATTTTATTGGTATGATCCATGGGATGATAGGATTTGAACCCGTGACATTTTGTACCCAAAACAAATGCGCTACCAAGTTGCGCTACATCCCTTTTTTTCATTATACCTAACCTAATTACCAGGAAGAATTTGTTCTTTTTTACAAATTTGATGTTGATAAATCCACAGATCTAGAAATTCATTTCGGACACTTGAACCTTCTCAAACTGTTTCTTTTTAAGAACCAAAAAGATTTGTGCAAAAATAATAGATGCCAAGTTTAATTCTCTATCCATACGTGCAAAAATCGTAGCAAGAATCTAATCTATTCCATAGCTATTTGGAACTGGAATTGACGAACAAGGAATACCCAGAGAAGGTGATATATAGCAAAGTATGTAATTTCTTATGAAATGGTTTATCATGAAGTTGATTCCAAAAGTGCTATGTTTAAATTCACTAACATGTAATCATGGTTGATGTTATGCTTATATCTTGTGTGTTATGCATATGAAAAAGGTAATGAAATGGAAAATTCATAGTTGAAAAGAAATATGATGAAAAGGGAATAATAAGTTGAAAGATGTACTTATTTGTGAGAAATTTATGTATGCTATGGATAAATATACTTATATCATGGATAAATACACTAAGTATGGAATTGATAATGTTGTTTAGGCTTATGATAAGCATTGGAAATGGAATGGAAAGTAAGTACATTGAAAGGTGCATAATCTTATAGAAAGGTTGATGATTAGACATTATGTTCCATAAAATTCTATCATGTTATGAATGATAAAATTCTATCATTTGTGAGTTGATGATCATATCAATTTATGAATTTTATGGCATTGGCATAGATTTATGTTTATTCTATAAAGTTTATTATTGAAATGGAATATTATGCTTAAAGTTTATATGAGCTTACCAAGCATTCATTGATTACATAGTTATTTTTCCTTTACAGATTATTGAAAGCTCGATCGGGTTGAAGCTAGTCAGAGATCCATCACACTATCCATCGATTTTATCAGTAGATTTTGATGCTTTAGTTATGGTTATAATGGAATGTATAGGTGGACTATGTCTAATGTTTAGTTGATGGTTTTGGCATGTAATATTGCCATGAATTTGTGATACTTATGTTATTTTGATGCCTTGATGGTTGGTGTGCTTTTGGAACTTTGATGCTTAATGGTTGGTGTTTATATGATCAAATTGATGCATGGTTTTTATGGCCAAAGTTGTAAGTGTTTGCATGTTTGCAAAATGATCATTTAGGGAATGATTTGTATGGAATTTAGTCAAGTATAATTGATTGAATTATGACCCATTTGGTATGTTTGAATGTGAATTTGTCTTGTGGTCAATTATGGTATAACTTGATATGAAATTAAGCTAAATATATATATGGATGAATTGTGGTCATATATATAATTAAGTTAGGTATATGTGTATTTCAGATGCATTAAAATAATGATTCAAATGATAAGTTATATTGACATGGTATAAGCCAAGTATGGTATGATTATACATGCACATGTTCAAGTATGTTTGGAATGATCATGTTCGATATGTTTATATAAGTCTAGGTGGAGTTATGCTTTTAGGTAAATATGAACTAATTGTAATAGTATAAATGTGGTAAATCTATGATGAGTTTTGAAATGGAAAATGAATTAAGTGTTGATGAATGGAATGTGTTAAGTACATAGACATGTTTAGGTAAATTGTGTTTGCATTTGAGGTGCCTATATGGCATATTGGTTGTAAGGATAAATTACCCAATTAATCAGTCTTTATACGCATGCTTTGTTCTATTTGAAAGCTTGATTATATGTGCAAATGTCTTTTAGGTGTGAGCTTGAAATGGGTGAAAGGAATGGCTTGAAATTGGCCTATTTCTTGTCGTCACGGCCTAAGACACAGATGTGTATCTCAGCCGTATGTCTCCTATAAGTTTTTTTAAAGGTTGCATTTTGAGAGTTACTCGAGCCTAGCACACGGGTTTGTAGCATGGTCGTGTGACCCAATTCAAAGAGTTACACAAGAATGGACATGAGTTGGGACACGGTCGTGTGGCCCTACTTCGAATTTCCACATGGCCTGAGACACAGGCATGTGTCTTAGCCGTGTGAGCCACACGGCCGTGTCACCCGTACAGTGTGAATTTTTTTCATCATTTTCCATGAAGTTTTAAATGTTCCTGATTAAGTGTTGAATCGTTTCTCAAGTTTTTCTAAGGCCTCGAGGGCTCGAATTAGGGACATTATGCATGTGTTTGATTGGATTTTGCAAGGATTATGAAATGTTGGGAATGACTAGTTTGAGTTACATTTATACGGTAATGCTCTATAACCCTATTTGGGCAACAGATACGGTATCATCACTTGACCTATACCATTTCATTATAAACTTACTGTTTGAGCCATACCATTCATGCATCATAAGCACTTACATGACACAATTCAACCATCATCAAAATGGTACCAAAACAATCAACTTATACATACCAAAACCAACATCTAAACATTCAATTAAACATCAAACACAAGTCCATCTACATATGTCATTATAACCTTGGCTAAAACATCATAAACTACCGATATATTTGCTAGATAGCATGATAAATCTCGACGAGCTTCCAAACTAATCGAGCTTCCGATTATCTATAAAACATAGGAAAGAAAACTATGTGAACACATAATGCTTAGTAAGTTCGTAAAACATGAACATAACTTACCATTTCTATACATAACATTAAGATTAAGCATAACATATGTAACACCTTCCTATATTCGACGTCGAAATCGAGTACGAGGCATTACCAGACTTAACATACTTAATCACAGAAAATCAGACAATAAATTTTCATTCCAACTTAAAACTTTTCATTCATAATCATATTGTCCCTATTTTGGGCCTATGAGACCCGAAACATGCATATAGAGTGGTTCGAGACTAAACCAGAAGCTTACGAATACTTAGAAAATTTTTGCTTAAAATAGGGCCACATACCCGTATGGGCAGGCCGTGTGGTCATACACGCCCATGTCCCTAGTCCGTGTTGATTTTATTTTTCATTTTTAACATACAGGGGTTTTCACATGGCTTGGCACACGCCTATGTCTATGGCCCGTGTCCCTCACACGGCTCTGACATGCTCATGTCTTAGCCCGTGTGTGAAAACCTTGACATTTTGTTTATGACATCAGTAGACATTTAAGGTCACACGACTGAGTCACACGTCCGTGTGCTAGCCTATGTGATGAACTTGAGTTTTTGAAAAATAGGTGCAGGGGACACACGGTCAGGCTACATGCCTATGAGGCAGACCGTGTGTCACACACGGCTTTAACACACGCACGTGTGTCTACTTGTGTGGACAATTATAAGGCTATTTACCAAGCCATTTTCCACCCTGAAAAGCAACCACACTTATACCATTTCCAGCAACACATAGCATAACAATGATGCACCTCTAATGTCCACAATCAAGACATCCACACCTTAATTTCACACTGTGTTCATCATGCATATACTTCACACATTACTCATTCAATTGCACAAGCTTGCACTTCATGAATTTCATCATCATTGAATAGATATAACTTAACTAGTTTTGGCCAATTCCCATGGCCATTTAGAAAATGAAATAAGTAACATTAATGGCCAACACCTTGGCTAACCAATATGTCATTTAACAAAATGACCAAGTTCCTATACATGCCATACCCAAAATAATCAAACTTTACTATGCCCAAAAGAATAGCTTGATAATGTGAATCGAGCTCCGACGTCCTATGATCCCCGAGCTAGCTTGGCAATGCTACAAGAAAAGGTAAAATAGAGGGAGTAAGCATAAAGCTCAGTAAGTTTGCACATAATAAATAACAACATAAAATCTTGTGAAAACATCCAGACATTACATTACGATTTAACACAAAATTCTCAAGCAACATTGACATGGCTTACTCATGCTCACTCTTACCAACCACATATCACATACCATACTCTTTTCTCATGAGTTTTTCATATGCACCTATATCACTCCATCACATAACTTTAGCCCTTTTTCCATCCTTATCATAAACTTTAATTCTTTAGGTCGTTGAACCACTTGGAATATCAAAGGATACTCGGAATTGTCATACACGTAGTAAAATGCCAAAGCCATATCCCAGATATGGCCTTACATGGGCTCACATATCGATTCTGATGCCATATCCCAGATACGATCTTATACGGGATCTCATAACGAAGTCAATGCCATATCCCAGATATGGTCTTACACGAGATCGTATGTCGATGCCATGTCCCAGACATGGTCTTATACTGAATAACTATTTGATGCCGATGCCATATCCCAGATATGGTATTACACGGGATTTCAATTTGGTGCTGAGGCCATATCCTAGATATGGTCTTACAAGGACCTTATTAATCTAATGTCGTGACAAGGGTATCCTTTCTATTCCTAAGGTTCAACCGGGACATTGATATAGTAAAACTTCATCATTTTTTTTATCGAGTCCTCATTAACCAATTTCATAAAAAGAATATACATTTCATGTAATATCAAACATTTAAATACATAATAACACAATGTTGATTTATTACACACCAACTTACCTCGGTACCAAAATATAGATAGTTGTTCAATTTAGTCCACCACCTTGTTCTTTCCTCGGTTTAGGTTCGGACTCCGTGTTTCTTGATCTATAATGACAAATTTCACTTATTTAATTATCGCATTGACTAAAATAGCCCATGAATCATACTTTCACAAAAATTATAATTTTTCCCCTAAACTTTAACATATTTGCAAAATGGTCCCTAGGCTCGTATGATGCAATGTGTTCATTTTTCTCACACCAAGCCTAGTAGATTCATAATCTCTCGTATAGTAGCCCAAAATTTTAACTATTTTACATTTTATACACATATTATTTCATCTTTTTCATATAAGTCCTTTTTATCGATTTCGCCAAAAATCATCCAGCAAAAGTTGTTTATCACACTTCAAACTTTTATATTCTACCACTAGACATCAGAATACATGCATGTCATCCATGGGTAAAATTTTAAACATAATATCTAGATCAAAATAGTGGTAGAAATAGCTAGATCGAGCTACGAGGATTTCAAAAATATGATGAACATAAAAAAATGGGCTAAGAGGTACTTACAATCGAGCTTGAAAGTGAAACAAAACCCTAGCTATGGCTCTTTCCAAATTTCAGCGATGGAGGATGAAGATGGACACCAATTTTGACTTCTTTTTTCCCTTTTTATTAATTTATTAACCAAATAACCAAAATGCCCTTAAGGCCCTTTCTTGTGATTTTCTCTTTCATGTCCATTTTTGTCCATCATAATATATAATGGTCTAATTACTAAATAATGGCCTCTAATAAATTTTCTAATGGTATCTCATACTTAAAAATTCTAGAATCTCATATTTTTCAAATTTTTCAATTTAGTCCTAAAAGATAAATTGATCACTGAATCATAAAATTTTTCATGAAATTTTCACACAACCATGCAACCTTCTCATAGACCTCATAAAAACCATAAAACATATATTTCTACTTCAAATTTGTGATCTCGCAACCACTATTCTGACTAGGCCCTAAATCGAGCTGTTACAACATAATCCAACCATAAGCTTGGCACAAGCCTAAGCACCATCAACAACACATGTTAGTCCATTCAAACATAATTAACTTGAAATAACTTAAGGTAAGCTATAACATGAACATATTTCATTTGGATTCATCATTTTCATGAGCATAAATATACTTTCATCAAAACATTCCATTTCAATCCTTTTCATAAATTCATGGTACAGTTCATTAGAACACTTACCATTCCTTTCCTTTTCATGTCCGTTGAACCATTTAGAATATCATTGAATACTCAGGAAGCTTAAACAAAGTGTGCTAGACATATAATCGTAACCTTTCCTTTACATCATTGCTCACACGAGCTATGAAATACGCCTACTCACACGAGATGTGGGTCAAAATGTAAGCTACACATGCTGCTCACATGAAATGTGGAGTATTCACAACAAATGCATAACCTCAGCCATCAGTAGGACATTCAGACCATCACTCGAAACATGAAAACCCTAATGACATGTCATTTGTATTATACAGATTACTAAGGTCCAAACGAGGCTCGATAATCATCGTGACATCGTTGGATATATATATTTTGGTCACATGGCATATAACACATTAACATATAGATCATTATAACATTAAAACGATATTTAATCATACAAGCTTAGCTCGACGACAAAGACGTAGGAACGAGATTAACTAATTCGAGGCTTTATCTTTTCCCCGATCTAAATCCATAAGAGGTATATCTTGATCTAAATTGGGAAATTCAATCCCTTTAATATTTTTATTATTCAATTCAGTCAATATTTTATATTTGTAAAATTATTATTTTGCCACTAACATTTTAACTTTTTACAATTTATTCCTTAAGCTCATAAATTGATATTTAAGCATTTTAATCCTCAACTCATGGTAGCCAAAATCACTAGGGACCTATATCAATTCATACAAACCATCATTCCATAATTTCACCATTAACTTTTATCATTTTTACAAAAATGTCCCTAAATGACAATTTCATCAAAAATCACTTTACAAAACTTGTTTATTTATTGACAAAGATTCATAATATTTCATAAAACATCAAGAATCATGCAGGAACATTCATGGAAAAGCCCTACATGTTTCACTAAAAGTGGCCTATTACAACTCTCCCCTTGAAGGAATTTTTGTCCTTAAAAATCTTACCAAAAAGATGTTTGGGTATTGCACTTTCATAGCTTATCCCCGTTCCCAGGTAGCCTTTTACATTCTTTGACGTTGGTAGAGAACTTTCACTAAATCTATATTTTTATTTCTCAATTCTTTAACCAATTGAGCAAGAATTATGATCGGCTCTTCACTATAAGCCATATCTGACTGTATCTCGGCATCAATAGGTGAAATCACGTATGAAGGATCTGATTGATACCTTCATAACATTGATAGGTGACATATACTGTGGATCTTTTCTAACTCTGACAATAAATCCAATATGTAAGCTACATGTAACAACCCGATTTTGGGCCTAGTCAAAACAGTGGTTTTAAGACCACAAATCGACACAACAAAGTTTGTTTTTAGGGTCTACAGTTACAAGGAATGATTACATGAAAATTTCATTCAAAAATTTTGACATTTGGGCACCTAATTTAGTCAAAATGACTAAATTGTAAAAAGTGTAAAAGTTGAGTTCTACATGCTAGAAGTGTCTAATTGCTATGATATTTTAAATAGAAGGCCCTTAGATGGTAATTAGACCATTTGTTAAGATAGTGGACAAAAATAGACATAGTGAGATAAAATTTCAAAGTTTTACGTGAAGGGTATTTTGGTCATTTGGTAAATAAAAGAATAAAAATGGAAAATCAAGCTAAAATCTTGTCCATCTTCTCCCTTAAGTCTAAAAATTAGAAGAACACCATAGCTAGGGTTTTGCTCAACTTCCAATCTTGACTATTATTGCATCCTAGCCCCATTTTTAAAGCTCTTTATGTTTTTGAAGTCGTTATCATTCGATCTATCTATTTCTACCATTAATTTAAGGAAAGATCAAGGTCTGGGGTTTGACCCATGTTGCATATTTGTGTATTTTGATGTCTAATGGTTGATTATGCGTGTTGGATATGTGATAAACAACTTTTGCTAGGTGGTTTTTGATGAAAATGTCAAAAGAATCTATTTGTAAAAGTTATAAAATAGGTAGTAAAAGTGTGTTTTAATGGAAATTGTCGGCTGTTATAGTTATAAAAATGGTTCGGCTAAGATTGTACATTATTTCATTTTACGAGCCTAAGTGCAAAAATGTAAATATGTCAAAGTTCAAGGAAAAATGTAGTTTTGCTATAATGTGATTGTTCTAACTGAATTGGATAATATGAATAATAAATAAGTTAAACTTTCTATTATAGATCAAGAAAGACGATGTTCGAGCCTTGATTGGGGTAAAAACAAGGTTATTGATGATTAGGTCCATTTATGCTATTTTTGTATCGAGGTAAGTTCGTATGTATATAATGCATTATTGTTTATGCTTTAATTACGTTAATATTGTATAAATGGTGATTTATTCTTTGGACGTAATTGAGGAAGTTCAACAAGTAAGAAAATCATAGTTGAACCTTGGGAATAGTTAGGATACAAATGTCATGACATTAGGGTTATTGAGATTTCGTGCAAGACCATATCTGGGATATGACATCGATATAAAACTTTGTGTAAGACCATAGCTGGGCTATTGGCATCGATATGAGATCCCATGTAAGACCATATCTGGTATATAGCAATGGTATGGTACTATGAGTATGAGATGTTTGAGTATTCTTTAGTATTCAAAATGGTTCAACGAGTAGTTCAAATGAAACGTTAAAGTTGTGAAATACTATGGTATGATGTGACACACGGTCCGCCCCATGGGCATGTGTTTCGGCCGTGTGTCCCCTGCACCTTATTTACTACAAAACTGAATGCTTAGTAATGAGCACACGGGCAGAGACATGGGCGTGTGTCTCAGCCTTGTGGACAGCATGACCTTGAAGATGGGCATGTGCCCTGGTTGTGTGAAGTCTACACCTAGTTCATGAAAAATTATGAAAATATAATCGATCACAGGGCCTAAGCACACTGACATGTGACCTCAACTTCTTGATGATGTCATAAATAGAATGCTCCCTAATTTGAACATGGTCTGAAGAATAGGCGTGTAGTAGGGTCACATGGGCTTGTAGGCTTGTAGGCTCATTTTTGGGACGATATGAAAGTTTTTGAAAAATTTTAAATTTGAGTGGAAATTCATGTCTCGGTTTTGAATGCTTGCTTGTGAATAAGTCTGGTAATGCCTCGTACCTTATTTCATCGTCGGATATGGGTAAGGGGTATTACACTACAAGTCTGATTCTCTCTATGATCTCAGACAACCCGATAAACTGCGGGATAAACTTTCTTTTAAGGCCAAATCAAAGAACTTTCTTCTAGGGTGATACTTTCAAAAACACTTTTTCATCGACTTGCTATTCAATGTCTTTTCTTCTCAAATCTACATAAGGTTTTTGCAGATCCGAGACTGCTTTAAAATTATCGCATATCAGTTTAACCTTTACATCGGTTTCTTGTATCAAATCAACATCAAATAACTTTTTCTCATTGAACTCAGTCCAGTATAGCCAAGTTCAACAATTTCGACCATACAAAGCGTCGTACGGTGCCAACGGTAGAAATCTCTCCCATTTACCTTCGAACTCTAAAACACAACCATCAGTTTGAGAATGAAATGCAATACTAAAATGAAGTCCAGTACGTAGAGCTTTGTGTAACTTGCTCCAAAATCGAGACATAAAACATGGATCTCTATTAGAAATAATAGAAACGGGCACACCGTGCAATCTATCGATCTCAGTAATATACAACTCTTCAATCTCTTGAGTGAAAAATTTGTTTGCACTGGAATGAAATGTGCAGACTTTGTCAAATGATCAACAATGACCCACACAACATCTTTCCTTCTTGGTGATTGAGGCAATCCTAGTACGAAATCCAGTGTAACATGCTCCCCATTTCCACTCTGAAATCATAACTGGTTGTAGTAAACCAGAAGGTACCTGATGATGCTCTATTTTAACCTACTAACAAACTAAACATCTTAATATGAATTCTAAAATCTCTCATTTCATACCTGGCCACCAGTATATCTATTTCAAATTTTCGTACATTTTATTACTACCAAGACGAATTGACAAGCTACTACTGTAAGCTTCCTATAAAATCTTTTGAATAAGATCAAAATTTCTTGGAACACAAATTCTGTCTTTGAAATACAAACTATCATGAGAACTAACATGAAAATCTAAATTAGGTGTCATCTCAATCTGTTTTCATTTAGCTATCAACATCATCACATTTCTGAGCATCACTAATCTATTGCATAAACGTCGATCTATCTTTTAATTCAGCTAAAATCAAACCATCATCAATTAACGTTAATTGCGTGTTCAAAGCTCGCAAAGGAAATAAAGGTTTTCTACACAATGCATCAACAACAACATTAGCCTTTCCCGGATGGTAATCAATGATCAAATCATAATTTTTCAATAGCTCGATCCATATACGCTGTATCAAAATCAAATCTTTTTTTTTGACATCAAATACTTAGGCATTTATGATCCGTGAAGATATGACATTTTTCTCCTTAAAATGGTGTCGCCAAATTTTCAAAGCAAACACAATAGATGCAAGTTCTAAATCGTGAGTCGGATAATTCATCTCATGAAGTTTCAATGGTCTAGAAGCATACGTTATTACTTTGCCCACTTTTATCAAAACTAAACCATTTAATGAAACATCACCATAAATCACCAACTCTTTACCGGACATTGGCTGAACTAAAACTGGTGCCTCAGTTAACAAAGCTTTCAATTAATTAAAACTTTCCTAACATTTCTCGGACCATTTGAATTTAACATATTTTTTTAATAATATCGTCAACGACGTAGCAATCATTGAGAAACCTTGACAATTCTTCTGTAATATTTGACTAAACCGAGAAAACTTCTAACTTTAGATACAATTCTTGGAGGTTTCCAATCTACCACAACTAAACTTTTTCTCAGAACAACTCTAATGCCATCGACCGATACAACATGTGCTAAAAATCTAACTTCTCGAAGCCCAAACTCACATTTACTAAACTTAGCGAATAGATGTTTTTTGCGTAAGGTTTGCAAAACAATTCCTCAAATGTTGGGCATGCTCTATCTCATCTCGTGAATAGATCAAAATGTCATCGATGAATAAAACAATAAATATGTCTAAAAATGATCTTAATATTTTGTTCATCAAGTCCATAAATACAACAGGTGCATTAGTCAAGCCAAATGGCATCACAAGGAACTCATAATGTCATACATGGTTCTAAATGCAGTTTCTGGCACATCCGAAGTCTTTAACCCGTAACTGATAATAACTAGAATGAAGATCAAACTTTGAGAATATCGTTGCACCTTTCAAATGGTTGAATAGATCATTGATATGTGGCAAAGAATACTTGTTCTTGATCGTGACTTTATTGAGCTATCGATAATCAATACCTAATCACATGGATCCATCCTTTTTCTTAACAAATAACAAAGGAGCACCCCAAGGAGAAAAGTTGGGTTGAGCAAAGCCTCTATTTTTCAACTATTCCAACTATGCTTTGAACTCTTTTAATTCAGTAGGTGCCATTATATAATGAGCTATTGACATTGGACATGTTCCCAATATTAACTCAATAGCAAACTCAACCTCTCTGATTAGCGGTAACCCTGGTAACTCTTCTGGAAACACATCCGTATACTCACATACCATTGGAATTGATTCTAGCTTCAACTTAGAAACTATAGAATCAAATATATAATCAATATACACTGCAAAGCCTTTTCTAACATATTTTTGTGCCGACATAGCCGATATAAGATTAGATACACTGTCGACTCTATCTGACTCAATTTAAAGCTTTTCACCATTCTGACATTTCAACACAATATGCTTTCATCTACAATTCAGAACAGCATCATGCAGCGTTAACCAGTCCATACCCAGAATCATATTAAACTCATCAAATGGTAGTAACATCAAATCAGCCAGAAACTTGCAACCCTGAATCATCAAATGACAGTTTTTACAAACTTTATTGACTAACACATACTGACCAACGGGGTTTGTTACTTTAACCACAAACTCAATAGATTTGAAATGCAATTTCTTATCTGATACTAAAGTCATTCATACATATGAATGTGTTGATCGTCGGTCAATCAAAGTAGTAACATTATTATTAAAGATTGAAAATGTACCGGTGATAACATCTAGCGCTGAAGCTTCCTCTCGAGCAGGGATCACATAAGCTCTAGCTGGCACTCATGCCTCAAATCTCACAGCAGAGTCTTTTGTCCCACTATGCCTATTTCCCGCATTACTAGTGTTTTGAGGTGCTCTCCCTCTCGCAGTTGTATTACCCGATCGAGTAGTTTGAGCCTTTTCTTCGTTGGGCCTTTCCAGGCAATCTCTAAGGTAATGTTTATGCGAACCAAATTTGAAACATGACTCATCTTTCAATCTACACTCACAAAATTGTTGTCTATTACAGTGCTGACATCCAGATTTGTTGTTCTCGACACTGCCCACACTGGCTAAAAATGTAGCTTGAGGTTTCATGTTCGAATGTTGTTTTCCTTTATCTTTCCCAAAGTAAACCACTGAAGCTTATGAACGACTAGGATATTCTTTTGATTTCTTTGATGTTGATAAAGATGACTTTCCCAAATGTCATTTTCCTTAAACACAAGCCTTAGAATAAGCTTTTCTCTTTTCTTTGCAAAGCTCTTCACCTTGTGTGCTCTGTCAACTAAAACCACAAATTCTTTCAATTCAAGGATCCCGACAAGCAACTTAATGTCTTTATTTAACTTGTCTTCAAATCGAGTACATATTGCATCTTCTGTTTGTACATATTCTTAGGCATACTTACTAAGTCGCACAAAGTTCCTATCATACTATGATACTAACATACGACCTTGCTTCAACTCAAGAAACTCTTTATGTTTCTTGTCTAAAAATCTTTGGCTCATATATTTCTTTCGGAATTTAGTCTAAAAGAATTCCTAGTTTACCCGATCTCTCGGCACCATAGCAACTAAAGTGTTCAACCACTAAGAAGTTGAATCTATTAACAATGAAACTACACATTTCAAGCATTGCACAAAAGTACATGATCACTTGTCAAAAACTCTAATCATGTTTTCTAATTAAAATTCAGTTATTTTGGATCATCCCTACTGACGGATTTTATCGACTGGAGGCTTGCTCACTCATATTGGTTCCAAACCCTGAGGAATTATGGGGACCGGTTGGGGTACAAGTTGGGGTGGAGGTCATTGAGCCATTGGGTTTGTTCGTACAAACTCGGTGAACCATTCATTCATCATCTGGAAGAAGGCTTACTTAGCTTCACCTCTCTAGCCCTCAGATAAGGGCCTACTTCCACTAGAGGCTACTCGGTGAACGGAGGCCTGCGCGTCACTTCTACTTCATCAGGGTCAACCCGATTGGATGACATTATATCTATATGAAAACATAGTTCAAATCAATTCAGAAGTTATCACACTATCACATGTTATATAATGGCATGTATTTCTAGAATCATACAAGCTACGTTCAGTTCAAGAACTAACTAAATTGAAGCTCTAATACCACTAAATGTAACACCCTTACCCCATATTCGTTGCCAAAATAGCGTTATAGAGCATTACTGTAGAATTTGGAGATTAAATCACACATTCCATACATTGACATAACATGATATAAAACATTCATTCATGTACATATCATTCCTAAATCAAGCCCTCAAGGCCCTAAAAATGCTTTCAAAATAATTCGAGACTAATTTGGAAACATTTGGAAAGTTTAAGAATAAGTTAGAAAATTTAGATTGCAGAAGTCACACGGCCGTGTAGCCAGACCGAGAGACTCACACGACTAATGTAACAGTCCAGTTTAGACCCTAGTTAGAATAGTGGTTTCAGGATAATAAATCCAAGTCAAAAAAATATTTTAATATCATTTTCTGTGGTTCTAGTATGCGATTAAGCATGTGTGAAACTTTCGTGAATTAATTTGTCCGTTTGTGTGCTTAATTAGTGAAAAGGACTAAATCGCATAAAAGATGAAAGTGGCATTCTACATATTTATGTTCTAAATTGAATTTGGTTTTTTAATGTGAAGGCCTTAAAATGAAATTAGGCCATTTATTTATGGTATGAACAGTAGTGGACTTTTAATTTAAAGATTATGTAATGTTTCATTAATGCAAAAATGGAAATGAATAAATAATATGATTATTAATAAGGAAAAACATAAATAAGCCATGCATTTGTGTTCATCCACAGAAAATAAAGAAAAGAAAGAAGGGTTTAAGCTCTTTTTGCATTCAACACACATTTTGGCTAAATTATAGTATGTTTTGTTTCAGTTTTTGATAATTTCTACATTTTTGTAATCGTTGCTACAAGTACTACAAAACCCATGCCTTGATTTTGGAAATTTATGATGATTTTGAAATGTGTCATTTATAAATACTTGAGTTTTGTGATAGTTTATGATGAAATATGAAATATATGTGTTAGATTAACATGTGTTGTCTTTGGATTTTTGGTGAATTTGAGTAATTTTGACTAAATTGTGAAAAAAAATATTTTGAGGGACTAAAATGTGAAAAAAATGAAATGTGTGGACTTGTATGATCATGATGGAAATTAGGCTAAGAATGGGTACAAGGGAATTTTGTGTATTTTGTGATTTTGTCAAATAGGGACTTAAATGTCAAAATGTGAAAATGTGAGGGCTAATTTGTAAATTACCCTAAATATGTGTTTTTGATTGAATTGAATGATGTGGTGAATAAATGAGTTAAATTTGAATATGTATAGATTAAGAACCAACGAAAATGGACTTAGACCGTGGAAAGTCGAAAGTGATCAAGTAGTCAAATCCGTCCGTTTATTTCTAATGCGAGGTAAGTCTATATACAAACAACTGGATTTAAGTTGATTTATTCATGTTTATATAATAATGAATTGTGATGAATGGATTTGAAATTTACATATATGAAATCGAGAAAGTATCGACAATGTGTCAAGGAATGAAAAGTCCCGTACGAACCTTAGGAATAGATAGGATTCATATGTCATGACATAGGGTTCTGATATGTGATATCGTGTAAGACCACGTCTAAGACATTGGCATCGATTTGAGATTTACGTGTAAGACCATGTCTGGGACATTGGCATCATATTTGATTCGTGTAAGACCCTGTCTGGGACAGTAGCGTCGATAATTGATTACATGTAATACCATGCTGGGACGTTGGCATGGTACAATTATTTCGAGTTATCCGAGTATCCTATTTGATTCCGAATGGTTCAACGGACAATTCTAAGAAACAAAAGACTATGTGAAATGTGTTATCGATCCAGGTATGTTGGAAATGAATACTATGTTTGAGTATGACAAGTGAATATATGTGAATTTGCTCAAGTGAGATATGTGTATAGTCTTGTTGAGACTCAATGTGATATATGTATGAATGTGCTATGAAAAAAGAGATATTTAGAGATATGATGTGTTGGTAAGCAATGGCTAAACAAATGAGCCAAAGAAGAACTATGAATTCGCAATTGAGATATATTAATGATCTTGTATTTGATATGATTATGAATGTTTATATGTTAAGTTTATTTGTATATGGTTTACTAAGCTTTGAAAGCTTACTTTGTGTGTCTTTGCTTTGTTTTATAAACTGTTGAAGCTACGGAAGGCTCGGGGATCATCGATGATCATCACCACACGATCAAAGCACTATTTTGGTTCCTTTTGAATGTGTACATATATAAGTATGGCATATATAGTCTAGTTCAATTGGATGATATTTGAATTGTATATATAAGCTATGTGTACTAGCCCGATTTAGGGGCTAGTTGGAACAGTGATCTCGAAATCACTATTTCAAAGTTATGGAAAATTATTTTCATGTTATTATATGTGTTATAACATGTTTATAAGGATGTATGGAAATTTTGGTGCCTTAATTTTAGCAATTTCTAGCTAAATTGTGAAAAAGGACTAAATTGCATAAAGTGTGAAAGTTTTATTTTAATTGCTAACGGTGCCTAATAGCTATGGTTCATAAATTGGAGGTCCCAAGTGTGCAATTTGGCCGTGTTTTAAGTGGGTTGGCCGGCCATATGACATAGGGGACAAGGGTTTTTAATTTTGGTCAAAGTTGGTGGGATAAGATAGATGTTTTATAATAAAATAAAGAAAAGAAATATCACATTTCTCTCCATATTCTCTCCACCAAAAAAATAGGGGTTTTTGAAGCTCAAAATTTCCGCAAACTTTCCTCCTCTCAAGTAAGAGATTTTAATGACTTTTCTTCATAAAAATTGTACTCTTGGAGTCCTCAAAGCTGAAGCTAGCTAATGAGGGGACTAATTTGTAACATGGTTGAGAGTCTAAGGACTTGCCATGAGAAAGTTTATGCTAGTTGCTGAATTTTTATGGAAGAAAATGAATGATAGGATGATGAGAAACAACTTTTGTGAAAGGTGTTGTCATGAAAACACCTAATTGGGACTAAAATGCAAAAGTTGTAATTTGTTCATTAAGGCATGAAATAGTTGGAATTGTGGATAGTTGTAAGAGGATTAAATGATTAGCTAGGCTTGTTTAACAAGAAAATGTGATGAAAATTTATTTACGAGCCTAAGAGAAAAATTAAAATTTTGCCAAAGTATAGAGGCAAAATGGTCATTTTTCCTAAGTGGAAATTAAGTTGTAATATGATCATTAAGTGACTAAACAAATAAATTTCATTGTTCTAGATCAAAGAAAACGAGATTCGAACCTAGAACGGAAGAAAAGAGAAATGTGGGCAAAAAGTCCTTTTTGGCCTTTTCGTCATCGAGGTAAGTTCGTATGCAAACCTTGCAAGTACGTATGGGTTATTTAATATTCCAATGTTTTATGGAATGTATAATTATGCAATGAATGTATTAAATAAGTGTTGATGAGTTGTTAAGAGATTTGGAATCTAATAATAGTAAGAAATACAAATATTATGAAAAGATGAGAGTTAAGGTTCCGTGTAAGACCATATTGAAATATGGCCTCTGTGAGAGATTTTGAGTAAGACCATGTTGGGAACATGGCATCGATTGGTTAACTCGTGCATAATGTCAATGTAATGTTATGTGTTACTTAACGATTTTAGTGATTCAATAAGTATTTGAGAATTGAGAATGAATGTATTGTACATGAGAGGTGCAGGAATGCGTTAAATCTGAATTGAAATGGATTCAGCATTTGATGAACCCATAGTGGGTGACATGTAAAGGATGCACTTTAGTTGTTTAAGTTATAATTATTGTTGCATTGTGTGAATGCGAGCAATTATAGTAGAAAGCTAAGTAAGAATGGCAGTGTGTGAAGAAGTTTCTGGGTAAACATTTGAAATAGATAAATGCATATGGATAACTATTAAGAATGTATAATATCGGTAGGCTGTGTGCGATACCACCTGATTAATTAGAAATTGATGGGTTGCGTGCGATATAATCAATTATATTACTATCGTTGGGCTGTGTGCGTTACCACCTGATTAATTAGAAATCGATGGGCTGTGTGCGATATCATCGCTTATAATTAATTGGTGAGCTAAGTGTGAAATCACCGTAAGTATAATTGATTGGTGGGCTGTGTGCGATACCACCCTATAAGAAATTCAATGGTGGGCTAAGTGCATATCCATCGAGAGATTAGTAATATGAGTGGCTTATTGAAAATACTTGACGTGTTGTTTTATATGATCTTGTGACGATTAGTGCAGGAATGTATGCTAATTAAACGAGCATTTGGCTTGTGGCATGGTAAGAATATGGTAAGAGATAGAATGAGTAAGCTTTAAGGATGATTAAGTAACCATGAGTTCATGAGAAAAGCTCATCATAATAACTTGAAATCATGTATATTCAATGAATGTCAGTGTTTATTAGTTGTATGTAGACGAACTTACTAAGCAGTATTGCTTACTCCTTTTCTTTTCCCATCTCTTATAGGTTATTTTGGCTAGCTCGGCTTGGAGGCGCAGGAGATATTTTCACACTATCGAATAAATGCTTGGTATGGTGTTCCAAGTCCTTATGAGTCATGGCATGTATAGGGATTCTTTTAGAATTGACTAAGTTCTAATTGATGTAGCCAAATTGTGTTTGACTAAAAGAACATAGTGTTTTGGTTGTATATAGCCATAGATGATAGCTTAAGTTGTTGTAATTGTATTGGAAGTAGTTCTCCCTAATGTATGGGATGAAGACTTTATTTCACTTATGATTAAGTGTCTATAATTTAATAGTTAAATTAATGCAATATGGAGTTATGTGATGATGATTGTATGTATGTATGTATGTATGCAAATGAGAGTGGCAAAAAGGCTTGGAAGATAGCCTATAAGTGCCTGCACGGTTGGATACACGGGCGTATGTCTAGACCATACGAACCGTGCACCTTAGTGTTTTAAATTAGGATAGACAACGGGCAAAATCCACGGCTGTTTGTGGGGACCGTGGGTGAGATACGGTTATGAGACACGGGTGTGTCCAGGCCGTGCTAAATTAGTCGCTAACTCCCCACGGGTGGAAGACCAGGGCATGTTGTAAGGGTACATGGGCGTGCCCCAAATTCACATGGGTGTGCCCTAGCCGTGTGAGTTTTGGTAGAATGTTGTGGTTTTTAGGCACGGTGTGAGCCCATGGGCGTGTGTGACTACACACGAGCATGTGTGTCATCTAGCACAGGCGTGTACTCCCTGTCTAGATGAAAAAAAATTATAGATCGTAAGATTTTCGATATGATCCTAAGAGTTCTCGTAGGTACGATTGAGATCTCATAGGTTGAGTGTGAAGTAGTTGATGCGATTCGAGAAGAGTAGTCACGTTGAGCCTAAGCGGTGTTAAAGTAGTTTTATACGGTAACACCTCGTGCTCGATTCTGACGGGGATTTTGGGTATGGGGTGTTACATTTAGTGGTATCAGAGCATGGTTTAGTCATTTTTGAACTAACCTAGCTTAAGTAAGAGTCTAGCTATACATGTCATAGGTGGACTATGATAGTGTGATATCTCTCGGCTCTAACAAAATTATTTTGTTAAGACAGGGATGGTTCCCAACCGAGCTAAGCCCAATAATGTTGTAAGTGATAATGAGATAATTGAAATACTCCTATGCATTGATGAGATTCAAAGAGGTATGAATTGAAGTATATGACATGTGTGTGATAATGAGATGAGAGATAAAAGTGATAAGCTTATCTGTATTGGCTGGATGTGCATAAGGTGCAATATACTCAACCTACTGGGTTAAGTGCATATTTGAGTAAATTTACCCAGAGAATGGGGTATACGTGTATGTATGATTATTTGAATGATGTATGATCAATATGTCCACATAGTTGAATCTCATGTGTGATTATTAAAGTAGATGATTGTATAACGTTTTATTTTGTGACTCTGTATGAAACTACGAGTAATATGGTGTGAGAGTTAAACTGGGAAGTTTGATTAAATAGGATGTAGGGATGAGTTCACTTGTTTAATAATAAAATGATGAATAAGACCATGGTTGGACCATGGCGATACATGTGATCCCATGTAAGACCATGTCTAGGACATGGTATTGGTGACGATACGTGATTCCGTGTAAGACCACGTCTGATACCTAGTATTGGTATGAGATTTCGTGTAAGACCATAGCGAGGCTATGGCATCATGATGACATGTAAAGAAATAGCTGGACCATGATGTTGTGATACGAGTAAGACCATAGTTGGACTATGGCAATCAGATAAATGATGTACTCAAACCCATAAGACATTCTTTAGTTGATGAGTGATTGCAAGAGAAAGTAGAGTTAATTGTTGAGTACTCGAGCAGATATTAATATAAAACTAGAATTATTAAAGTCACAACTCGAAAGTATGAGTGATAGAGACGATTATAGTGTGATAAACGTGGAAACTCACTTGGAGTGAGTTGTGTGACTATAAAACTATTTCATTGATGATGAATATTAAATCACATGTAAGTAGTTGCGAGAGTTAGGCTAAGGGACTCTGCAACCTTGCCCCCTTACCACTGTTGAATTATGATGAGATGCTATGAGAATTAAGTTGAGTAAGTTTGTATATGAGTAATACAATATGTATGTTAGCATAATTGAGAATGCTTTGTATCACGTTGATACACGATACTCTACTAAATAGAGTAATTGTTGTTGAACAAGAGGTTGAAGTCCTTGGGAGACTATCAATAAGATAGGAAATAGATAAAGTCCCGTATAAGACCATGTTCAGGCCATGGTCTCGGTACCAAGCTATGATCCTGTTTAAAACCATATTCAGGATATGGCTACAGTAATGAATATGAAAATCACATACGACCATATTTAGAATATGGCATCGATACACGACATGAAGCCCATATAAGACCATATCCGGGATATGGCATTGGAATTTAGAGTTGACTCCATATAAGACCACCTCAGGGATGTGGCATTGGTTTCGTACCTATATGAACGACGATGAATATGCTACCGATGATTATCCCTAGTGATTAAAGGGACAGATGGACGAGTCTAGAGGTAGAAATGAGAATTGTATTAAAGTCATGTGAATGGATGAATACAAGCACTCGTGAGCGAGTCAAAAGAAATGAGTAGATAGGTAGCACGGTGTGTGCTAAATAAATGAAAAATATGAGTAAGTTGGTTCTAAGCTTGTTGTTTGTGCGTGGTTATTTGATGCCATGAATGGATTATAATAATCTCCTTAAGCATTATGTATAAACATCTGTTGCCTTTCAGGGCTGATGCAGTTGTTTTTTTATATAAACTGTGATTATGTGAAAATGTTAGCCATTAGTAAAAATCAGATAAAACGGTTGTCAATTTAGCTAATTGAAATTGACATTCCTTTACCTCTTCGTAGCCTTATTTGGGTACCTTGAGGGGGAAGTTGGTGATGATTCTCGTACAAGAAGTGAAATTATAAGTTTCACATTGTGTGATGGGATTTCAAGTAAATTAAATTGAGTTAATGAATTTGATAGAGATGTCCCTTTTAACGTGAGAGATGATGATGGTAAAAGTTTTAGATTTGCATAGCAAGAGAAACTCAGATGAGAGTGTGCTTAAGGTATGTTCTCAATATGGAGAAAAGAGTAGATTAACGTATTGAGATATGATTTGAGTTTTGTGTATATTCACACCTGATTCAATAAGGAGAATAAAATTATGTGTTTACATAAGTAGAGAACATATGGTAAAGATATGCCCATCGAAATGTTCAACCCATGATGTTTGAGTTGAAAGTTATAGAGGGAACCATCAATTGAAAGTTCTAGTACTGAGTTCAGTCTGAATCGAGAAAAAGAGTTAACAAGTTGGTGATCCAGAGGCGATCACTTTTGTGTCTGTGTTGTGAATTAGATGTTATGTAATGATCCATGGAAAAATCGATGTGTATTTTTGAATTTTAATGATTGAGGGTATTTTATACTACAGAAGATTTTGAAGACGAATTAGTGGAAACTATTTGAGCTATTACAATGGTGGGTATAGTCATTGTAATACTTTTCAGATAGCGGACTTAGTACAGGTGACTGAATGGAAGATCCATGTTAAGCAATGCGAGTTAGTTACTCGGTTGACTCTAGTTGATAATATCCTAGTTTCAACAAGGTTAATGACTATAGTGAGCCTTCCTTTCAGAATAGAGGAGTTCGGAAGCGTTATAATAAATGGTATTTTAAACAAGCTATCCATGCTAGATGAGAATTTCATTGTTGATGCTTCCTCGAGATAGAAAGTGAATGATGATGAATCTAGAACTTATACAAAAGTTTTGACATGAGATTTAGTAGTGGCATATCTGATAATGCAAGAATAAAGAAGTACATTTATGTGCATAAATGTTTTGACAGTAGAGTACATTTCACGATAAGATTGAGTTATGGTCAGAAGTAGTTGACCACTAAAAGCTGAGTATTCAAAGCGTACAAGTCAAGACTTTTATAGTTCGTGAATGCTTTAATGAGAAAGAGAGGTAAAACATTAAAGATTTCAAATTTGGGTTAACAAAATTCCCAAGGAGGGAGAATGTCATTCGAATTGTAGTGAATCAACAAGTAAAGATCTGAACGAACTTTTGGACATGTACGGAGTTCCACATTAGTGGATTATTGGATATAGTATATGCCCCAGAGGAAGAATAACCTAGGTCTCAAGTTGCGTTTCGACCTTATGTCTCACAGCTTAAGAGTTATTGGCAGGAGAAATTTGAGGATAAGTGGAATTTGCAATTTTGAAGAGTAGATGGAAGCATTTTAAGAATGTTGGTAGTAAATCCTCCTGATAAGATTTTCGGGGACAAAAATCCCTAAGGGGGAGAATTGTAACAGCCTGATTTAGGGTCTAGTTGGAGCAGTGATCTCGAAATCACTAATTTGAGGTTAGGGAAAATTATTTTCATGTTATGCTATGTGTTATAACATGTTTATAAGGATGTATAGAAATTTTGGTGTCTTAATTTTAGCAATTTCTAGCTAAATTGTGAAAAAAGACTAAATCACATAAAGTGAAAAAGTTTTATTTTAATTGTTAAATGTGCCTAATAGCTATGGTTTATAAATTGGAGGTCCCAAGTGCAATTTGGCCTTGTATTAAGTAGGTTACTACCATGTGACATAGGGACAAGGGTTTTAATTTTGGTCAAAGTTGGTGGGATAAGATGGATGTTTTATAATAAAATAAAGAAAAGAAAATATCACCTTTCTCTCCATCTTCTCTCCACCGAAAAGTAAGTGATTTTAATGACTTTTCTTGATAAAAATTGTACTTTTGGAGTCCCCAAAGCTTAAGCTAGCTAATGAGGGGACTAATTTGTAACATGGTTGAGAGTCTAAGGACTTGCCATGAGAAAGTTTATGCTGGTTGCTGAATTTTTATGGAAGAAAATGAATGATAGGATTATGAGAAACAACTTTTGTGAAAGGTATTGTCATGAAAACACCTAATTTGGACTAAAATGCAAAAGTTGTAATTTGTTCATTAAGGCAAGAAATAGTTGGAATTGTGGATAGTTGTAAGAGGATTAAATGATCAGCTAGGCTTGTTTAACAAGAAAATGTGATGAAAATTTATTTACAAGCCTAGGGGCAAAATTGTAATTTTACCAAAGTATAGGGGCAAAATGGTCATTTTTGTCTAAGCGGATATTAAGTTGTAATATGATCATTAAGTGACTAAACGAGTAAATTTTATTGTTATAGATCAAAGAAAATGATATTTGGACCTAGAACAGAAGAAAAGAGAAATGTGGGCAAAAAGTCTGTTTTGGCTTTTTCGTCATCGAGGTAAGCTCGTATGCAAACCTTGCAAGTACGTACGGGTTATTTAATATTCCAATGTTGTATGGAATGTATAATTATGCAATGAATGTATTAAAGAAGTGTTGATGGGTTGTTAAGAGATTCAGAATCTAAGAATAGTAAGAAATGCAAATATTATGAAAAGATGGTAGTTAAGGTTCCGTGTAAGACCATATTGAAATATGGCCTCGGTGAGAGATTTTGAATAGGACCATGTTAGGAACATGGCATCGATAGGTTAACTCGTGTATGATGTCAATGTAATGTTATGTGTACGAGACTTAAGGGAGTTACTTAACGATTTTAGTGATTCAATAAGTAGTTGAGAATTGAGAATCAATGTATTGTACATAAGAGGTGTAGGAATGTGTTAGAACTGAGTTGAAGTGGATTCGGTATTTGATGAACCCATAGTGGGTGATATGTAAAGGATGCACTTTAGTTGCATAAGTTATAATTATTATTGCATTGTGTGAATGTGAGCAATTATAGTAGAAAGCTAAGTAAGAATGGTAGTGTACGAAGAAGTTTTCGGGTGAACATTTGAAATAGATAAATGCATGTGGATAACTATTCAAGAATGTATAATATCGGTGGGCTGTGTGCGATACCACCTGATTACTTAGAAATTGATGGGCTGCGTGCGATACCATCAATTATATTACTATCGATAGGTTGTGTGGGTTACCACCTGATTAATTAGAAATCGATGGGCTCTGTGCGATACCATCGCTTATAATTGATTGGTGAGCTAAGTGCGAAATCACCCTAAGTATAATTGATTGGTGGGCTGTGTGTGATACAACCCTATAAGAAATTCAATGGTGGGCTAAGTGCGTAACCACCGGGAGATTAGTAATATGAGTGGCTTATTGAAAATGCTTGACTTGTTGTTTTATATGATCTTGTGACGATCAAGGTGAATGTATGCTAATTAAACGAGCATTTGGCTTGTGGCATGGTAAGAATATGGTAAGAGATAGAATGAGTAAGCTTTAAGGATGATTGAGTACGTAACCATGAGTTCATGAGAAAAACTCATCATAATAACTTGAAATCATGTATATTCAATGAAGGTCAGTGTTTATTAGTTGTATGCAGACGAACTTACTAAGCATTATTGCTTACTCCTTTTCTTTTCCCATCTCTTTTAGGTTATTTTGGCTAGCTTGGGTTGGAGGCCGCAGGAGATGTTTTCACACTATCGAATAAATGCTTGGTATGGTGTTCCAAGTCCTTATGAGTCATGGCATGTGTAGGGATAATTTTAGAATTGAGTAAGTTCTAATTGATGTAGCCAAATTGTGTTGGCATAAAAGAACTTAGAGTTTTGGTTGTGTATAGCCATAGATGATGGCTTAAGTTGTTGTAATTGTATTGGAAGTAGTTCTCCCTAGTGTATGGGATGAAGTCTTTGTTTCTCTTATGATTAAGTGTCTATAATTTAAGAGTTAAATTGATGCAATATAGAGTTATGTGATGATGATTGTATGTATGTATGTGTGTATGCAAATGAGAGTGGCAAAAAGGCTTGGAAGATAGCCACTAAGTGCCCACACGGTTGGATACACGGGCGTGTGTCTAGACCGTGCAAACCCTGCACATTAGTGTTTTAAATTAGGATAGGCCACGGGCAAAATCCATGGCCGTTTGTGCAGACCGTGGGTGAGACACGGTTAGGAGACACAGGTGTGTCCAGGCTGTGCTAAATTAGTCAGTAACTCCCCACGGGTGGAAGACACGGGCATGCTGTAAGGGTATATGGGTGTGCCCTCAATTCACATGGGCGTGCCCTAGCCGTGTGAGTATTGGTAGAATGTTGGGGTTTTTAGGCACGGTGTGAGCCCATGGGCGTGTGTGTCATCTAGCATGGGCATGTACTCCCTGTCTAGAAAAAAAAATTTATAGACCGTAAGATTTTTGATATGATCCCGAGAGTTCTCGTAGATACGATTGAGATCTCATAGGTTGAGTGTGAAGTAGTTGAAGTGATTTGAGAATAGTAGTTACATTGAGCCAAAGTGGTATTAAAGTAGTTTTATACGGTAACGCCTTGTGCTCGATTCCGACGGGGATTTCGAGTAAGGGGTGTTACACTATGTGATATGGCTTGTAAATAAGATGTTAATATTATAAATTCTATGTATGTTTTGTGATGCAAAGTTGGTATATTATAGATGAAAAGATGTCATAATGAATTGGTAAGTCTGTGGATGGATTATGCTTAGAAATGCTTTTGATTAGATTGAGCTAAATGGCACATAAGTTGGTGTGTTTGAAATGTTCTTGAATGGTTAGAAAACATGGTGATGTTGGTATGTTTTGGTTGCTTTTGATGCTTAAAGTGATGCTTATTTGATGCTTAAATTGTGGGTGGCAATTTGGCCTTACAAGGGGCCTATATTTGCCCACATGGTTGAGCACACGGGCGCGTGGCTGAACCGTGTCCTTCGTGGTTGCATTTCAAAATAAGTTAGTTTCAACCATAGGCTAGACACACAAGCGTGTGACTGGCCGTGTGATGCAAGTCAGTGTCAAACACGGGTGAGGCATACGGGCTTGTCTCAGGCCATGTGGATAAGTCAGTATGTATGCCCAGTTTTGCCGGAGCGTGGACACATAGGCGGGTCTAAGACCATTGAGTCTATGGACCGTTGAGTCTATGGATATCAGGTACGTATGTGTTAGTGGACAAGGTGTGTAAGAATTGCCCTTTGATGATTGAGAGTCATTGTTTTTCGGTAAACCTGATGTTGTTGTCATTTGATGAGTTTGATTTAATCCTTGGCATGGATTGGTTGACTACACATAGTGTCTTAGTGAACTGTGGTAGTAAGTTTATCGAGCTGAAATGTGAGAATGGAGATATTATTCGAGTTGAATCAGGTGAGTTAGATAATCTACCAATGATGATTTCTTCCTTAGTGGCTGAGAAATGCTTGAGAAAGGAATGTGGGTCCTATCTCGCGTTTTTATTGAATACTCAAGAGTCTGAGGTGAAGATTGAATTAGTGCCGGTGGTATGTGTGTATCCAGATGTATTCCTGGAGGAGATTACCTCCAGTGAGAGAGGTCGAGTTTGGGATTTAGTTAGTTCCAGGAACGACACCTATTTTGATTGCTCCGTATAGGATGGCACCCTTAGAGTTGAAAGAACTAAAGTTTCAGTTGCAAGAATTGACAGATAAAGGTTTTGTGAGACCGAGCTACTCACCGTGGGGTGCTCCAGTATTTTTTGTGATTAAGATGTCAAACCGTTGTGCCTCACGGGTTTGACACCTTAACCATAATGTCCATAGACTCAACGGTCATACTCAAACTAGATGCCAATCTCATGCAAATATAAGAGTGAGCGGACCGTGGATCAATAAAAAGTAATAACAAAGGTGTCATAGAGAGAAAAAGTACCCGTTATCACATCCAAGGAGGATGCCTATTCGCGAGAGCGAATGGCACACGTCCTTGTAGGCGCTCGACCATTCAATCTCACAACAAAATCTTGTGACACACCTCTACCACTAGTTCCCCCTCCCGGGCTCCTTGGTGGCCTGGCCTAACCCTTGTAGGTATATTACTAGATCTTATCTCTTGCTTCTCTTCCTTGTCATCCCTCTCAGGGCAATTTCGAAAAAAATGGTCAGGGGAACCACACTTATAATAGTTTTGACTATTACCCCAACACTCTCCAAGTGTGATATCTACAACAACTTGGACACTCCGATTTGTTCTGCGGATTGCCCACACTTTCCATAGCGGTGGCTTGGACTCTTGAACCCTAATGAGTTTTGCCTTGATCTCGAGGTGAATATCCAACTGATGTAGTGGTCCAAGGATTCCCCTCCTTGGATCTTTTCGATTGAGCGTGGTGTGATTTTCCCATTGATCGTTTTCTAGCATCTTGGGCCTCACTTACCGCCCTCCTCTTTTCTTTACTTAGTTCTTCGGCCTTACTTTCCCTATCAACTAACACTACCAACTCTTTCAATCCCAAAATACCAACCCGCAGTTTGATATCTTCATTCAATCCATCTTCAAAACTTTTACATAAAACGGTCTCCGTCGACACACATTATTGAGCATATTTGCTAAGCCTAATAAACTCGCGCTCATATTCTGCTACTAACATTCTTCCCTAATTCAACTCAAGGAATTCCTTCCTTTTCCGATCAGTGAATCGTTGGCTTATATACTTTTTTAGGAACTCTTCCAGAAAGAAGTCCCATGTCAACCTCTCCTTCGGGACTACTAACGTCAACATTTTCCACCAATGGTATGCCGAGGACCTCAGCAAAGGTACGACACACTTCAAGCTCTCTTCGGGTGTACATGAGAGTTCATCAAATACCCTCATTGAGTTCTCTAGCCAAAATTCTGCCCTCTCAGGGTCATCATCTACCTTAGCTCTAAACTCCTCAGCCCCGTGTTTCCTAATCTTATCCACCGATGGCTTCATTACTCTCACTACTTCTATACTTTGAGGACCTAGTGGGACTGGTTGAGGTATATTAGGAGGTGGAGGAGGTTGAGCATTAGGGTTTGCTCGAACATACTCTGAGTACCAATCACTCGTCATCTGGAGAAAGGCTTCCCGCCTCAGCCTGGGTTCACTCTCTGACAGCAGCCTTGCGCTGAGTCGGCGCAAGACATTAGTCTGCGTCATCAAGAATCGATTTATTAGAATACATGCATTATATGAAAACAAGTTTAAAATCATCAGAATCCATCAAACTATCATTATACGCTTATGACATATATAGCTAGACTCTTACACCTGCTACGGTAGTCATTGAACTGACTAAACTTGGCTCTGATACCATTAAATATAACACCCCTTACCCGTAATTCCCGCTGGAACTTGGCCTGAGGCATTACTTGATAAAAACCACATGATCACCACTTAGGCCCATCGTGACTACTCTCTTAAGTCACCTCATCAACCTCATTCTCGACCTGCGAGAGCTCACTCATACACACGAGGCTCACGAGACTATATCAAAACTTTTTTTTATTCTTAAAATTTTCTCCATCTAAACAGGGACTACACGCCTGTGCTAGATGACACATGCCCGTGGGTAGTCACACATGCCTATGTTCACAAACCGTGCATGAAAACCATAGCATTCTGCCAATGCCCCACAGTTAGGGCACACGCCCGTGCTCACCACCCATGGTACACATTGACCACCTCACATGGCCATGAGTCTAGGCACATGCTCGAGTGGCTAGACCGTGGCCTACACTACTCAATTCCGCAAAAAGGTGACACGACCAATGCACACGCCCGTGGGCTGGCAGTGTGTCACACTTGGCCTAGACATATGCCCTTGTGCCTATCTACATGGACATGAACAAAGCTCTTTGCCAAGTTCTTTTCACTCCTCAATCATACACAACATGCACTCATCCAATTCATCTATAATCAACTCATATTGAAGCACAATCTCACATGCATAACTACATCTTTTCATATAATAAAATAGCCAGCAACTATGGCATTATACAAAATAGATTATGCATCTAAAGGCCAACACATCTTAGCCATTTACAACAATATTTACTAACTTGTCTAGCCTCTATACATGCCATATACAAAACATCAAGTCTACTGTACCAGAGTAAGCTGATAGTATGGTCGATCTTCCGATTACTCCATGTATCTCGATTCAACCCTATTTCTCTATAAGACAAGGGAAAAGAAAAGGAGTAAGCCTTGAGCGTAGTAAGTTTAGACATAAACAATTTAAGCATTCTAGTATATACTAAAGAACAATTAGCATTATACTACCAAATAAATTCACATCCACAATTATGCTTACTCTTTCTATCCCTTACCACATTTCCAACACATCATGAGTCACATACTCATAATCATTGACATACACCCCTGCACTCAATATCACATTTACTCAATACACAACGGCAACACCCCAAACCTGGTCAATAGGTTATGACCAAATCTGAATTGTTACAGGAAGGGTAGTTTTGAAAACTTTTAACGGTACATCGTAACTTGTAAAAACTTTTCATTTCAGTGATTCCATGTTAGGGGTAATTTAGAATTTGGTTGGGATATATCTTGCCAACTTCTTATTAGGTTATCCAGAAGCTGAAAATAAGTTTATTTCGTATAGCTGAATTTAGAAATTTTTAGAGAGATGACAGTTGAAATCAATGTTGAGGAACGTGACCTTTTGAAATCAATTTGCAGTTCTACGAAAATCCCAAGTTTAATTATAATTTGCTTGTGAATCGTTTGTTAACATTATGAAAAAAAATCGTTATTTATATTTTAGGAAAACCCCAAATTTGACAGTTTATAAATTATATAATATCAGCATTGAATCAAAACCTAATTTTAAAGTGAAAGTGGCCATATTACAAATCAAAATCCCAATTAAAAATAAAATTAAATAAGAGGACGAGTTTACGAAAGAAACGATAACGCATGGCCACCTCGAGTCTGCCTCGGCTCCAGATCCGCGATCTAGTGATTACCTGCACAATTAAGCAGAAGGACGAGTCGCCGAGGCTCAATGTGTAAATTCCCGTATAACGCAAACTAAGCCATAAGTCCACAGATGCACATTGGGCCTTAGCCCACTAAATATGTCATATATCACATGTATGCAATTCAGCCCAGCCCAATCTAGCTATCCATCCAAACACCCGTGGCATTACACCACTGTGGTTCTTTACCACCATGGTCCCAGACCACTCATGACAGAGTCACTAAAATATATAATCGTGGGGCCAACCCACTGCGGTCTCAGACCACCGTGACGATCTCTGATAAGTTTATGCATTCGTGGGGCCAACCCACTGTGGTTCTAGATCACTGAGACGGGTCACTGATATATGTATTTGTGGTTTCAAACCTCCATGGTTCTTAGGCCACCGTAACAATAGTCATTGATTCACGCTTCCCCTTTCATTCAATCCCAAGCCTATGCTCATTTTATCATGCTGAAAATGGATGCAACATATTCTCAACGTGTAACAGACAATAATTTCATACAAGTCTTATAATCGAAAGTATCGTCACTGCGGAACTTACTCGGTGTCTCCAACCTTACCCACGAGGGTATCTCGACTATCAAGTTAATCATCTTGGCTTTCAGCCAACACAGTTAATAACATAAACAGTAAAGAAGTGAGTGATACACACCTAATAACGCATAATTCTAAGCTTTCTACGTTGACGCTTTCACTAGCAGGGACAACGGCTATTTGCCTATCCCAGGCAGACGTCAGCTGGCTCCCAAAACCAGGCAGATAGTCTTGAACCTTCGAAACTTCACGTCTTTTGAACTTGGGAGCAGAGATTATGGCTTCGCTCCCCACCATAGCTTGACCATTTCTTGTATCCATGAAACAGACTTGATTAGAGGTCAGAGAAGACATCGATTGTCTATCACGAGAACTGATTAAAGCAGACTACAACCGGTAAGGAATTTAATAACAAAGAACTGAAAAGAATTAATTCCTACCTTGGTAAACGATGAACCACACAACAACTAGTTCGATTTTGAGTCAAAGATGAGTTGTGAGAGAGCCAAAAGTTTGGCCTAGCATAAAAATTTCCCTTTGAGTAATCGGCTAAAAGAACTTAGAGAAGGAAAAAGTATCACACGAGACTACCTTGCGTTATTGATGATGAAAAACCCGAATAGACTTGGCATGAAAGAATACCCCTTCACACATTAGGCCATACGAGTATTATCGATTGGAGATAACAAAGAATCAGATATTCGGTTAGTGAAGAAGGATACAGAGAACAAAAAATAAAAGTGAAGGAAGCTAAAAGAAGGGAAAGAAGATTTGGCTTTCAACAAAAGAGTGAAAAGAAGATCTTTACCCTCAACAGTCTAACAATAAGGCAAAATTGTTTCACTTGCAGTCAAAGGTGCTATTCGACTAGAGAGAGAAACAACAAGGTGACAATGGAGGAGCTACAAGGTTTCGGCTAGAGAAGAAGAAGTTGAAAAGAAAAATGAAACACAAAGAAGTGAGATGAAAGTTTCAGTTGTGATGTTTAAGAGCAATGAGGAAAGGAGAAGAAAAGATTCGGCAAGGGGTGGCTTCAAGGAGTTTCGGCTAGTAGCAGGAAAGTCCAAATGGAAGACTTGCTAAGTGCAACAAAAGGAGAAAACAAATGGGAAGAAGAGAAGAAACAAAAGGGACGAGAGAGCACAAGTAAGAGTTTGAAGTTTCAATTTCTAAATGTTGAAGAACCAATACCCAAGATGCAAAGAAAAATAACTAAGTGCTCCTAAAGAGTTTTGGCACACAACACCCTCCAATGCTACGGTTTTGAGCTCCCCCTAACCAAAATACCAAAATTTGCCTACCAAACACTCCTTAGCCGAAACTCAACCCCCCAACAACTCCTAAATTCGGCCTACCAACAACCAATGCCAAATCCCTTGATCCATTCTGCATTTCACTCTCCAACAACCATTTGATTCGGTTGACCAATTCAAATATCACCAACACCTCATGGCCACTCATTCAAACACTTTGACTCCTTCAACCAACCACCATGAAGAGTCCAGCCGAAAGCCACCTCCTTAGCTCCCTAAGCACAAAAAAATTAAATTTTCTGAATGCTGCTGACGAGACTCGAACTCTTTCCCCCTGCTGATCCCTTGTGACGCCACTTTCCTGCACCTTAAGGAGTGCCTTTTTGCCACTCCACCACAACTCTTCTTGTGTCAACAAACACAAGAACTTATCCTTAAGACCCACTTCAACCAGCTCTCCCCTAAAGAGCCTAAAAACAAAATTTTCACCAAGGCTCAAGCCAGACCCCGAGCCTTCTCGGGACCCCCAAACACACAAAATTAATAAACAGAACATGAAAAACACATAGCAAACATAATAATACAGAGCCCTTAATTGCAGGATGTTACAGTTCTACCCCCTTAAAAAAATTTTGGCCTCGAAATTTACCTGGTCAAAAGAGGTGAGGGTATTGATGTCGCATCACATCCTCTGACTCCCATGTGGCCTCCTCTGAATTGTGATTCTGCCACAACACTTTAACCAACGGAACTGACTTTCTTCCCAATACTTTAACATCTCGGTCTAATATCTGAATTGGTCCTCTTCAAAAGATAAATCAGGTGTCACTTCGATTTCCTCCACTGGCACTACGTGAGATGAATCCGAATGATAGCGCCTTAACATCGAGATGTGGAATACATCATGTATCTGCCTCAATTTCAAAGGTAGCTCGAGCTGATACGCCATTGGTCCCACACGTTTCAAACTCGATAAGGCCCGATGAATCTAGGGCTCAGCTTGCCCTTCCGTCCAAACCTTAAAACCTTCTTCCATGGCGAGACTTTCAAAAAAACCCAGTCACCCACAGATAACTTTATATCCTTACGCTTCAGATCTGTATAAGATTTCTGCCTGTCAAAAGCTTTCTTCAACCGAGTCCGAATCAACTTAACCTTATCCTCTATTTTTGAAACCAATTCTGGGCCCAACAACTGTCGCTCACCCAACTTTGTCCAGCAAGTAGGAGTGCAACACTTTCGACCATACAACGCTTCATATGGTGCCATCTGAATACTGGATTGATAGCTATTAGTGTATTCGAATTCAGCCAGCGGTAGAAAATCCTCCCAACTACCCCTAAAATCGATAACACGACCTCTCAACATGTCTTCCAAGATCTGAATTACCCTCTCAAGCTGACTATCAGTTTGTGGATGAAACGCTGTGCTGAAATCCAATCTTGTACCCAATGCTTGATGCCATGCCTTCTAAAATCGTGATGTAAATCTAGGGTCTCTATCTGATATTATAGACACAGGTACCCCATACAACCTCACAATCTCTGCTGTATACAGCTTGGCTAGCTTCTATAATGAATAACCAACCCGAACCGATATGAAGTGAGTGGACTTCGTCAACCGATCGATAATTTCCCACACTGAATCTTTCTTAGTAGGCGTAAGAGGTAGCCCACTAACAAAGTCTATCGTTATCCTCTGCCACTGTTAAAGTGGAATCTTTACTGGTTGTAGCAACCATGAAGGAAACTGATGTTTCGCTTTCACCTGCTGACACGTCAAGCATTTTCCCAAAAATTCAATAACTTCCTGCTTCAGACCTGGCCACCAAAACTATTCACGCAAATCCCGATACATTTTACTCCCACCAGGATGCATAGCGTATGGACCACTATGCGCTTCCTCCAAAATCTTTTGCCTTAACTCAGAATCCTTTGGCATACAAGCCTTCTCACGAAAGCATAATACCACATCCAGTTTACACTAAAATCTTCTGTCTCACCACCTACCACTAGCTGAAATTTAGGACTTAGCGATTCATTTGATAACTACTTCTCTCTAATCTGACTAACCTAAGAAGGTTTCACTTGCAGTTCAACTAGAAAACTTCCATTATCATACAATCTGAGATGGGCAAACATTGCCCTCACGTCTGATATCACCTTACGACTCAACGCGTCCGCCACTATGTTAGCTTTACACAGGTGGTAGTCGATCGAGCAGTCATAATCCTTTAATAACTCAATCCACCTTCGCTGACTTAAATTCAACTCCTTTTGGGTAAAGAGATATTTCAGGCTCTTGTGGTCTGTGTAGATAATTCACTTCTCCCCATACAGGTAGTGTCTCCAAATCTTCATAGCAAACACTACTGCAGCTAACTCCAGATCATGCGTAGGATAGTTCACCTCATGTGGTCTCAATTATCGAGATGCATATGCTACCATTTTCCCCTCTTGCATCAACACATATCCTAACCCTGTGTGTGACGATCACAAGAGCTACAAACTCCTTCCAAATTTCAAAGTTGAATCAATATCGGTGCCTCACCAAAATCCTCTTCAACTTCTCAAAACTTTTTGCTACTTATCGACGGATAAACGGTACTCCTTTCTGTAACAACATGGTGAACAGTATAGCTATTAACGAGAACCCTTCAACAAACCTTCTGTAGTACCTAGCCAAACCAAGAAAACTCTAAATTTTTGCCATAGACTTAGGCAGTTTCCAATCCAACACGGCTTTAATTTTTCGAGGATCAACCCTAATTCCCTCAGCAGACACAACATGTCCTAGAAAGGTAACTTCTCTCAACTAGAATTCACACTTACTGAATTTGGTGCACAGCTGCTTAGACCAACTCAGGTTGTCTTACATATGTATTCCCAGCACCTTTGCCCGGTGCTCCACGTCCTCGACCAAAGCCATTTCCTCCTCTGGTCAGACCACAACTTCTCTGTGGTTGCTGACCACCTCCTTCATCCTGAACATAATTATAACCTACTGGCCACGCTCTGTTTGGCTTTTGCGGACAATCCCTTACCCGATGATCTACTGGTCCACACCAGAATATCCATTACTTGCCCAAAGACTCCCGAGTGAAACTTCCCACACGTAGCACTTTGCTGAGGCCAACCAACAATAACAGGCCTCACAACTCGACCTTGCCCATCGAACCTAGGCCTATTTTGAAAATTCCAAGCTGATCCTGACGACCCAAAATTTCTTTTATTCCTACCCTTGTCCCTATCCTAATTCTGCCTTTCAGATCGCTTTACCTCTTCGGCTATCTTAGCCTTCTTAACCAAAATAGCGAACTCTCTTTCTCGTTGTGGAGCTACAAGTACTCACAACTCATCCCTTAGACCATCCTCAAATCGAAAACAATGCTCATGATCTATTGAAACAATACCCCAGGCATAACGGCTTAGACGTAGGAATTTCGCCTCACACTCGGCCACTGACTTACTCCCCTGAACCAAGTTTAATAATGCCTTTCGTTGAGTGTCCAAATAGCTCGACCCAATATTCTTACCCTGGAATGCAGACTTGAAGAAATCCCAGGTAATACGATCAGTTGCTGTACCATCCCTTACCGTGAGCCACCACTGATATGCCTCATCTCGGAGAACAAACACTGCCCCTTTCAATTTTTGTTCCGTGGTACAATCAAGATCATCCATGATGCGCTCAACTGCTTCTAGCCAGTACTGAGCTACGTTAGGAGCCACATTAGAAATACCCCTAAACATTTCAACCCCATTGGCTCGGAGTGGTTGAGACACAGATTTTCGAGCCACTGACCCTGTGCTCGCTCCAGCAACTCTCTCCAAGACACACAGCATAGCATGAGACACAGAATCGTCTCCCCTAGTTTGATCCTAAAATCCCACTTCTACAACTGGTGACGCTGGCACCTCACCTTCTGGCCCATGCCCTAATTCTGAAGGTTCAGCCCCAACACCCCGACCTCTACCACGGTCGTGCACACCATGTTCACGTCCTCTAGCACTCATGGTAACGAGTTCGACTTAATCTGATTAAAAGTTTTATGAATTAGTATTTTCTTCCATTGTTTATTACAGAGTAGTCTTATGAAAAATAGCATCAGAAGTAATTCTCGCAAATACATATATACCTAAAGGTTTCAGTCTTTAAAGTTGAATTTTCTTAGTACTAGCAATCACAGCAAAATACAATTACTTCGTGCAATACAGCCAATAGTCAGAAGACATACCGTGCGGATTTGGTGTCGGGGACTCAGGTGTCGTGCTTCCAAATACCATGTATTTTATCTAAACCATTTTCCAAAACAACTTTTGAAAATATTTTTGAACCTCATACCTATAACTGAGTTTTTGAACCTAGGCCCTGATACCACAATTGTAACACCCAAAACCCGGTCAATACGTTACAATCAAATCTGGATTGTTACAGGAAGGGTAGTTTTGAAAACATTTAACGGTACATCGTAACTTGTGAAAAACTTTTTATTTCAGTGATTCCATCTTAGAGGTAATTTAGAATTTGGTTGGGATATATCTTGCCAACTTCTTATTAGGTTATCTAGAAACTAAAAACAGGTTTATTTTGTAAAGCCGAATTTAAAAAATTTCAGAGAGATAACAGTTGAAATCAATGTTGAGAACGTGACCTTTTAAAAATAATATTTGTAGTTCTATGAAAATCCCAAGTTTAATTATAATTTTATTGTGAACAGTTTGTTAACATTTTGAAGAAAACCATTATTTATATTTTAGAAAACCCAAATTTGACAGGTTTATAAATTATATAATATGAGCATTGAATCAAAACCCAATTTTAAAGTTATAGTGACCTTATTACAAATCAAAATCCCAATTAAAAATGAACTTAAATAAGAGAATGAGTTTATGAAAGAAACGATAACGCATGGCCACCTCGAGTTTGCCTCGGCTCCAGATCCGTAATTTAGTGATTACCTGCACAATTAAGCAGAGGGGTGAGTCACCGAGACCCAGTGTGTAAATTCCCGTATAACGCAAATTGGACCATAAGTCCACAGATGCACATTGGGCCTTAGCCCACTCAATATGTCATATATCACATGTATGTAATGCAACCCAACCCAATCTAGCTATCCATCCAAAAACCCGTGGCATTATGCCACTATGGTTCTTGACCACCGTGGTCCCAGACCATTCGTGACAGAGTCACTAAAATATATAATCATGGGGCCAATCCACTGTGGTCTCAGACCACCGTGATGATCTCTGATAAGTTTATGTATTCGTGGTGCCAACACACTATGGTCCTAAACCACTAAGATGAGTCACTGATATATGTATTCGTGGTTTCAAACCACCGTGGTTCTTAGACCACCATGACAATAGTCACTGATTCACGCTTCCCCTTTCTTTCACCCTAAGCCTATGCTCATTTTATCATGCTAAAAATGAATGCAACATATTCTCAACGTATAACAAACAATAATTTCATACAAGTCTTATAATTTAAAGTATCATCATAGCGGAACTTACCCGGTGTCTTCAACCTTACCCACGAGGGTATCTTGACTATCAAGTCAATCATTCCAGCTTTCAGCCAACACAATTAATAACACAAATAGTAAAGAAGCATATGAGTGATACACACTTGATAACGTGTAATACTACGCTTTCTACATCGACGCTTTCACTAGTAGGGACAACGGCTATTTGCCTATCCAGGCAGATGTTGGCTAACTCCTACAGCCTAGCGGATAGTCTCGAACCGCTGAAACAGCACGTCTTTTGAACTTGGGAGCAGAGATTACGGGTTCGCTCCCCACCATAGCTTGATCATTTCTTGTATCCGTGAAATAGACTTGATCAGAGGTCAGAGAAAACGTCGATTGTCTATCAAGAGAATTGATTAAATTAGACTACAACCGGTAAGGGATATAATAACCAAGAACTAAAAAGAATTGATTCCTACCTTGGTAAACGATGAACCACACAACAACTAGTTTAGCCTTGAATCAAAGAAGAGTTGTGAGAGAGCCAAAAGTTCAGCCTAGCAGTAAAAATTGCCCTTTCAGGAATCGGCTAAAAGAACTTAGAGAAGGAAAATGGATCACACGAGACTACCTTGCGTTATTGATGATGAATAACCCAAATAGATTTGGCAGGAAAGAATACCCCTTTACGGTTTAGGCCATACGAGTAGGATTTATTCGAGATAACAAAGAATCAGAGATTCGGTTAGTGAAGAAGGATACAAAGAATAGAAAAGAAAAGAGAAGGAAGCCAAAAGAAGGGAAAGAAGATTCGACTTTCAACAAAAGAGAGAAAAGAAGATCTTTACCTTCAACAGTCGAACAACAAGGCAGAATTATTTCACTTGTGGTCAAAGGAGCTATTTGGCTAAAGAGAGAAACAACAAGGTGACAATGGAGGAGCTACAAGGTTTCGGCTAGAGAAGAAGAAGTAGAAAAGAAAAATGAAACACAAAGAAGTGAGGTGAAAGTTTCAGTTGTGATGTTTAAGAGCAATGAGCAAAGGAGAAGAAAAGATTCCGCAAGGGGTAACTTGGAAGAGTTTTGCCTAGTTGCATCAAAGATCAAATGGAAGACTTGTTAAGTGCAACAAAAGGAGAAAACAAATGGGAAGAAGAGAAGAAACAAAAGGGACAAGAGAGCACAAGTAAGAGTTTAAAGTTTCGGTTTCCAATTGTTGAAGTACAGGATGAAAAAGAAAAAACTAAGTGCTCCTAAAGAGCATCGGCACACAACACCCTCCAAGCTATGGTTTTAAGCTCCCCCTAACCAAAATACAAAATTTTCCCTACCAAACACTTCTTAGCCGAAACTCAACCCCCAACAACTCCCAAATTCGGCCTACCAACAACACCAACACCAAATTCCTTGATCCTCTCAATACTTCACTCTCCAACAACCATTTGAATTGGTTGACCAATTCAAATATCACCAACACCTCATGGCCACTCATCCAAACACTTTGAATCCTTCAACCAACCACCATGAAGAGTCCAGTGAAAGCCACCTCCTTAGCTCCCTAAGCACAAAATAAATAAAGTTTCTAAATACTGCTGCTAAGACTTGAACTCTTTCCCCCTGCTGCTCTCTAGTGACGCCATTTCCCTGAACCTTAAGTGGCGCCTGCTTGCCACTCCACCACAACTCTTCTTGTGTCAAAAAACATAAGAACTTTTCCTTAAGACACGCTTCAACCAGCTCTCCCTTAAAGAGCCTAAAAATAGAATTTTTACCAAGGCTCAAGCTTGACCCCGAGCCTTCCGGGACCCCCAAACACACGAAATTAACAAACAGAACATGGCAAACACACAACAACCATAAAAATGCAGAACACCTAATTCCAGGATGTTACAACAACACATCATTATTCTTAATAATGCATCCACACAGCTAATTTCTTAGTGATTTTGCACTTAGCCCACCACAATCAATTAATAGGGTAGTATCGCACTTAGCCTACCAACAAAGGTATTCGTAGTGGTTTCGCGCATAGCCCACTAAATAATATACTTAGCTATGGTATCGCACACAGCCCATCGTTGTTAAGAATTAAGGTGGTATCGCACTTTGTCCACCATCAAGCATTATCACTATACATTCACATATCTACTTGTAATCCATTCATCATTCACAAGTACTATCTCATTCATTCCTCTAGAACCACATAGGTCCTCAATCATGCTACACACTAGCTAGCATTAAGAATGTAAACGCATATATGCATCATTTATATGTAAACTTACCTCGGTACTCAAAAGTATTAAAATGTGTAATTTAGTCCACCACCTTGCTCTTGCCTCAGTTTCGATCCGGCTACATCTTTCTTGATCTATAATGATAAATCAACTCATTTAATACACACGTTGACTAAATTGACCATTATCTCATATTTCAGCAAAACTAATATTTTCCCCTAAAGTTTCTCATATTTACTCATTTGCCCTAAGGCTCATAATGTGATTTTCATTCAAATTTCTAGTCTTTCATGCTTAGTCGAACCATTTCCTCAACTAAAGCAATCATCAATTCTCACTAAATCACATATGCATGACAACACTCAATACCTTCACAAACAAGTCCCTACATGCATTTGTCATGGAAATCACTTAGCAAAAGATGTTACTACTACATCAAGCTTTCATATTCTTTCATAAAGCATCAAAATACATGCATGTCATACATTGTTACATTTTTGAACATCCATCTTAGCTCAACATATAGCTAAAAATAGCTTACTCATGCTCTAGGACTTCAAAAATACATCGCATATCAGAAACGGAGCTAGAATACACTTACAAGCTAGCTTAAAAAGTTGAAGAGCCCTAACAATGGCTTCTTGAAAATTTTGATAGTCGTGGAGAAGAAGATGAATGAAATTCTATCATCTTTCCCTATTTTAATCATTTAATTGTCAAATGACTAAAATGCCCTTTTTGACAAACTTTCTATTTTAACTCGTCCATGCCCAATTTTGTCAAAAAATTAGAAATTGGGAAAATTTCACTTTAAGGATCTCTATTTGATATTTTGAAGCTATTTCATACAAATAACTTCTAGAATTTCACATTTTGCAACGTTTGCAATTTAGTCTTTTTGGACAATTCAACCAAAATTTCACAAAATTGCTTCATGAAACTTTCACACTAACATCCAAACACGGCATAAACCTTAAAAACTCATACATATACCTGATATGTGTGGTCTCGCACCACTATTCTGACTAGGCCCTAAATTGGGATGTTACATGTTTATGGTCTCATAGACCTATTTAAGGGACAGTTTGATTTGTAATATTAAATTATGATGTGAAATGTTTGTAAAAGATCTGATTTATCCTGTAATGCCTTTAACCCTAGTCCAAAATGCTTACGAGTTAGGGTTGTTACAGCTAAGACATACACCCGTATATCAGGCCGTGTAACTTTTGAAATAGGGACACACGACAGTGTCTAAGCCCGTGTCCTCACCTGTATAACTCTCTGAGTTAGGTCACACAACCAAGCCACATGCCCGTGTGCTAAGGCATGTAACTCTCAAAATAGCCACACACGCTCATGTGCCAAGTCGAGTGATTGTCTGTGTGGTAGCCTGACTTGCACACATTAAAACATACAGGGACACATGACAGTGTCACCTAGCCTTGTGTCATAGAGGGCTGAGTCACTCGCCCATATCTCAGACCATTTGGACATGAAATTGGCAAAATTCAAGTGATTCCCAACACCAACTCATGTAACCACCTAAATTTTTTTATGCACATGATCAAGGCATCATAACATGACCAAAACCAAAATGAAATGACCAATTCAGTAGTCTAAAATAATTCAACCAATATACCATGTAATGCACCTCACAAACAAACATACAAACTTTCCGAAACATATGCATATTGGGTCATATTTAATTCATACACATTTAGTTTTTTTCCATCTCAAAGCATCCCATAACTTGGCCTATACCATTTCAATATAAACTTAGCATTTGAGCCCTACCATTCATGCATCATAAGCAATAAAATGACACAATTCAACCATCATCAAAATGGTACCAAAACAAACAACTTATACATACCAAAATCAACATCAAAGCATTCAACTAAACATCAAACACAAATCCCTCTATATATGCCATTAAGACCTTGCCCAAAATAAAGATCCCCGACAAGCTTCCAAATCGATCGAGCTTTCGATTATCTATAAAACATAGGAAAGAAAACTACGTAAACACATAATGCTTAGTAAGTTAGTAAAACATGAACATAACTTGCCATTTCAATACATAACATTAAGATTAAGCATAACATAATCCAACTATAAGCTGTGTACAAGCCTAAGCACCATCAACAACATATGTTAGTTGTAACACCCCAAAAAAATGAGCTTTTAAATTTTGTGTGTTGTGGCATGAAATGCATGTTAGCATTGCTGTATTAGTGATTTTGGAGTGTTTGGAGGTTTCTATGAAGTCCTGGGTTCAAGCCTAGACATATGGGAAATTTTTGTTTTTAGCACTAGGGGAACCCTGACTCTAGGTTGTATGCTTCTTATTTTTGATGGGTAAAATATGACACAACAGGTGCCTAGGGTGTAGTGTAGGTGGCGTGTTCTCTATCTAAAGGGGGGCTAGGTTCGAGTCACTCCCTGCTCAAAGGAGTATTTATTTTACTCTTTTGTTGAGCTAGTAGTTTAGTTGGAATGGAACTCTAGGGGAGAGAGAGAGATTGAATCGGTCAAGGGAGTGATTTAAGGAGTGGATAATAGAGTGATAAGGGGAGAAAATCAAGGGGATTGAGTTGTTGGGAAGTTGGAGTCGAAATGGCACACTAGGTATGCATAGAATTTTCGCAAGCGAAATTTGGTTCACTTTTTGTATTCTGTGAGTCTTTTTTTTCCTCTCGATTTGTGCTTAGTTTTTCAGTTTTAATAGCCGATTACACCTCCCTCTCTTTGCTTCTTCCTTGTGCTGAATATTATTTTTTTCCTTCATCTCTACTATCCTCTTCTTCAATTGGTTTGTGCCATAACTGAACCTTTTTACTGTGTTTCTCATCTATTTTCTTTGACTAGGTTGATTTTCTCACACTAACTTCTTCCAATTACTATCATTCATTCCTTAAACAAAAGGGTTCGACGTGGGGATTTGTTTTGATTGTTCGGGTTGTACTTTCATTTTCTACTCCTTGTAGCCGAAGAGTGTGTAAGTATTCTTAATTCTTTAAGTGGTTCTTGGTTAATAAGGTCACCATGTTTCAACCCCTACTTTCTTTCTTTTGGATGAATGTTCACTCTTTCTCAAAATGCGATGATGGGTGTACGTAGGTGTTCTCAAGGAGTAAAAGGGGGCACGTGTTCAGGGGCAGTTGAAAGCCTACTCTTAGTTTTTGATCATAGTAAGTGTTCTTTCCTTACTTTTTAGTTGAGGCCAAATGCTTTTGATGGTAGTAAAGGTTATCAAATGTGGTTGTAAACCACATATTATGTAATCATTATTAATATAACTTTTGGGTAACACAGATCTCGACAAGGATTTAACCGTTGCTAACGATTAGTGAGGATTTAATAAAGCTCTATCGATTAAGGTAAGTGATGGTATGGTTTCGACTTTTAGAAAAGGAGGATAATTGTACTGATTGAATGGCTAACTGTTAGTCTTGAATGTTGTAGGTTCGATGCTAGGGATTTGAAACGCGCTTCATAATCCACTCCAATTGTAGATCGCCAAATGCTGAAATCCCAGAATGCCAAAATGGCAAAATATTGAAAAGTCAAAAATATAGCAGTTACCATACGAGGCGCACGCACGCTCATGTGGGAAAGTCGATACAATGATGGAGGCCACCATGAGCGGCCTCATGGTCATGGGCCACTTTTGTGTTAAATAGGCCAAAATGGGCCATTTGGGCCCAATAGGCTTGCGAGCCCTACAAGGACCTAACTTTATGAACTTATGTGAAATAATGAGCTCGACCATGTCGTTCACATGGATAAGGGTAGTTTTGGGCTTAGTAGGCCACACGAGCGTGTGGGCCCCACTTGGGCCATACTTTGGGCTTTGGGTCCAACTATACCTTTTGATTGCTAAAGGTTACACAAGTCATGTGGATCAACTGTGGACCTTTTGATGAGTTGATACACTACTTGGACCTTAATATGATAAATGACCGTTATGCCTTGAAGGGAAAAATGTCTAAAATACCCTTATATGATACATGACTAATCTTGTATGCCATTTGATGATATGTTCGCATTCATATGTGATATTTTATTAAATGGTGATGGGATCTTGTATTAGAGGAAGTGATTGATATGCCGCACGGGTCGCGCGAGACGGCTGTGGACCCATCAATGGCTTTAAGCCGATTATATGATTGGCAGCTCTACTGTAATATTGGTTAGTGTCGCAATCGATGCTACATACGGAGTGTAGGGATGGGTGGGTCAATTTAATCCCTACAAGAGTGTAAGGTTGGATAGGAGACGGAGTGAAGGGTTTGTTTGGGTATTTATGCATTGCAAATACTAATTTTGATATTGAGATGGTCTTAGGCCCAGATAGATGTGATATGTTACATTTGATATGGGCTCAGGCCCAACCGAGGCTGATGGGGGCTAAGGCCCAATTTACCACCATTACTGTAATGGGCTTAGGTCCAGATAGATATGATGTAAGTTATTTGTTTGTTGGGGTTGTACACACTGAGTTTTGCAAACTCACCATTTTTTTTTACTTTTCAGTTATTCCCTAGTGAGACGGTTCGATGTACTGGGGGACTCAGAGGTGGCCACACTACGAACAGTTGCATTTCTGTGTTTTGAATTTACTTTATTTTTAATTATGTTTTCCAGAATTTAGGTTTTGTTGTAATAAGGCCTTTCTCTGGTTGTGTGTTAAATTTTGGGTTTTCATTATGTTGATTGCATAACTTCTAGTTTAGGTCCCGGGCTTTAAAAAGAAAACAATGTTTTACAAACCAATCGTAAGTACACTATTCTTTTAAAAAAAAGCTTCCGTTGTATTTTAAATGTTTAAGTAACAAGTTTAAAGATTCCTACATAAAGTTTTTAATCAAACAAGTTTAAAGATTCCTACATAAAGTTTTTAATCAAACCCTAATATACCAAAAGAATTTGAACATAACATTAAGTTATCACTGGCAAATTTTTTAAATTAAGAACTCCTCAAATGACTTTAAAGTTTTACATCAACTTCAGATTTTATGATTCACCCTTCAATGTGACATTGTCGGATTCGACCATAATGTTTGGGCCGAGATTGGGGTGTTACATTTAGTGGTATCAAAGCCAAATTTCAAAACTCAGGCCGTTAAGTGTAGTTTTTTATTTTAAAGTTGTTTACAAATGAAACAAAGCGTTTTGAAGGATTTTACTATGTGGCACATCGTGTCTTCGGCGTTGAACCAAGTAAGATTTTTATACTAAAATTTATTTTAAATGGTTATACTATGGATACTACTGGGATTACTTTAGATATTAGGCTATAATGGGACACTTTAAATAAAGTAAACAGAAAAGCAGTAGGAAACTAAAACTGTAGTAAGCTTACGATTGTGAAAACAACTCTTAAACAACTACCCTCATAAAACATCTACTTTAATTACTGAAATTGTAACTAATTTGCATAAAATTTTTAATTTAGATAAGAGGTAAAGTGAAAATGAGCACTAGAGGTACTCATAGAAGGGGTAAAAGAGGTCGCGGCAGAGGCCATAGAGGTGCTAGGGTTGGGTCCTCAACATCTGATCATTTGCCTAATTTAGAAACTAGTGTGACACCAACCTCACCTGTGACTAAGACTTGGTTACACGATCAAGCAATTAGGGGCAACATATTGTCCTAGGCAATGTTAAGGATTCTAGAAAGGGTCGCTGGGCCCAACACTAGTATTGGGAGCTAGGGGTCAATTTTAGAGTGAATCCGATATAATGGAGCTGAGATCTTCAAGGGCATTGCGGGAGTAGCTCCTAATGTGGCTAAATATTTGTTGGAGGCCACAAAAGAATAATGGATGATCTTGACTACACTTCCAAACAAAAACTAAAAGGTGCGGTGTCGTTGCTGTGAGAGGAAGCCTACCAGTGGTGGCTTATCGTAAAAGAGGGTACTCAACCTGACCGAGTAACTTAGGAATTCTTTAAATCTATGTTTTAGGGAAATATGTGGGCACAAGTTATGTAGATGCCGGTGAGAGAATTCTTAAATTTGACTCAAGGGGATAGGTTTGTGGTAGAGTACGAGGAAGAGTTCCTAAGACTTAGTCAATATTCTAAAGGGATGGTGGCAACAAATTATGAACGTAGCGTGCGGTTTGAAGACGGCCTCAGAGATAGTCTTCGGGTGTTCATAGCCTCACAAAGAGAGTGAGATTTTGTAACATTGGTGGAGAAAGCAAAAATCACTGAAGATCCAAGCATATTGAGCCCTAAACTGGGAAAGAGAATGGGGAAAAATAAAAGGGATTCAGAGCCTTCTGGTTCCACTCAGAGGCCTAGGAAAAGGGCCAGAATGGATGGGCCAATCAAAGATGGGCCCTCTGTTGCTACTACTGGGTTACCGCTTTATGCTGTTTGTGGAAAAGGCCAATTGGGTGAGTGTTGGAGGAGGATGGGAGCCTGTTTGAGTTGTGGTTCCATGGAGCACTGTATCAAGGAAAGTCCCAGAAGATCGGATCTGATGCAAGCTATTGGTAGGGGTAATGTGTAGCTGCTGAGGGGTGGTCAGCAGCCGCCTAGAGGTCGTCGTCAGGCTAGAGGTAGAAACAGTTTGGGAGGTGGTCGTGGAGCACCGGGCAGAGGTGCAAGACATACTAAGGTGAGGTAGGCAGCCCTGGTCTATGCTACTCATTGCCGAGAGGATAGATATGCCCCAGATGTCATAACCGGTACATTTTTTATTCATGAAGTACCTTATACTACATTGATTGACGTTAGATCTACTCATTCATACATTGCATAGCACTGTGACTAAGACTTTAGGTGTTATTTTTTGAAATTGCTGTAAATGAAGTCATAGTGTTGAATCCTCTAGGGTAGTCAATGAAAGTGAATAAGCTATTTAGGGATGTGCCTTTAGGGGTCCAAGGGGTCACCTTTTTGGCAAATTTGATGGAATTGCCTTTTGGTGAATTTGATTTAATCTTAGACATGGATTGGTTAGTGAAACATCGGGCAACTCTAGAATATGCTGCAAAATGGATGGTATTGAGCACTGTAGAGGATGAGGAGGTAGTGGTGGTTAGAGAGAATCGGATTATTTATCGAATGTAATTTCTACAATAAAGGCTGAGAAGTTGGTTCGCAAGGGCTGTGAGGCATGTAACACTCTGAATTTTTGGGCGGCTTTGGGTCTCATAAATTTTTTTAAGTAAGAAAATGACAAATGACATGTTAGCTTTAAAGGTTTAATGAACTTGGAGTGTATAGGGGTGTTGGAGAAGTTATGGGTTTGAACTTTAAGGAGAGGGAATTTTTAATTAATTATTAAATGAACCAGGGTTGTAAGTAGTTGGGCTTTTAAATAAAAATAGGGAAAATGACATCAAAGAGCCTTGTGGTGGAGTGGCTAAGTAATGCCACTTAGGGTATAGGAAGGTGAAGTTATAGGCTAGCAAGGAGATCCTAGATTCGAATCCTAGCTTATTATTTTTTAGGAGTTTAATTTTTACCTTCTAGAAGGTTGGAAGTGGTGTGATGATGGACTCTAAGGAGAGTGATCAGAAGAGAAAATTTAGGAAAAGGATTGGGGAGTTATCAGGGAGAAAAGCGAAGAGATGAGATGGAGAAGAGTTGGAGCCAATTGGGACTTTGGGGGTGGGCAGAGTTTCCATTTTGTGTATAAATAGGGGGTGCCGAATTCCCTCTATGCTATTTCAACAATTGGAATTCCCTTTGTGCTATTTCGGCAACTATAGTGCTCTATCGAATTATCCTTCATTTTTTCTATTCAAAACCTCGCCTCTTCCTTATGTATTCTCTTTTCTTCTCACTTAAAGCCTTAAATCAAATATCATTCTCTTTTTTCTCCATTGCTTGTGCCATCCCACCTTCATCTCAATTGTTGGGGACAGAATATTCGTGACTTCAAAAGTAGAAAACCTTTGCTTTTAGAGTCGATCTTTCATCGCCCCAAACATTGTGATGAATACTCTAGTGACAAAATCTCTGTCGTGCTGCCATCATTCCTTTGATTTTTGGTAGATTGGATCTTGGAAAAATCAAAATCAAGCTTGGATCTACAAGTCTCTGCCGAAAAGCTATCCATAAATTTTGACTTTTGGGTATGTGTTCTTGATTTTGGGATAAGTTGGCGAATAGTCTATAGTAAGGGAAAGGGTGACTTATGTGGATACAAGTCACCTATTATTTTGTCTTTAACGATTAAGATTGATGCAGATCTAGGGGATATTCATGAGTACTAGCTAAGGAATGGCTATTAGGACTAGTGGCACACGGTAAGGTTATGATAAGGCTTTAATTTTTAGTAAATATTATGGTTAAGTGTGCAATTGATTGGAGGTTGTTATTTATTGTAGGTTCAAGGCTGAGGATAGTGTAACACGTCTCATTTTACAGGCGTGTACATACACTTCATACACGACAAATCGACAAAAGCCAAAATACCAAAAAACTGAAATGTCAAAAAGTCGAAAAGCCAAAAGGTTGGGATCGACAACCACACAAGCGTGTGAACATTCGTGTGGGAACACCAATATGATTACCAAGGCCAAGAGAGCAATCTCATGGTCTCGGGTCACTATTTGGCCTACTGGGCCAAGCGGGGCTAAATGGGCCTGCTGAGCTCGTGGGCCCAAATCTATAAGAGTTAATATGTGAAATTGAATGATAGATTGGTATGGATGGTTGTATGATTTTATTTTGATCGAGTCTAATGGGCTACATATATATGATTGGGCTTAATGGGCTATATGGACATGATTGGAATTAGTGGGCCTTATGGGATTTTAGAAATGCATGCTAGGTTTTTAATGGACTCTAGGCTTAGTTCTGATGAATACTTAAACAACATAAAACTTAATTTAATAATCAAACATATCTGTGGACAAGTCACTATGGTAGAGTGTAGCAATGGACATATGCATGTCTAGGATTGGATCTATGGAGAGCTTGGTACTTAAACGGTCCTAGTGGCCCACCTCCTCTTCTCTGGAATCTTACCTAGCGCGTAGTGTCTATTCACTTTAGCCGTGAGGACTTGTTGGCAGGCCAAGGTTCATAATTAAGGCCCATACTGTTAGGAATTACTGAAATACCCTTGTAGGGTAGAATTACCGAATTACGCTTGATTTGTGAAATGACTAAAATACCATCATGTGTTGATTGTAAGATTTATGGATGTTACATGTACATTTTTTGCATTCATATGATATTCTGTTTAGGATGCACATGGGTGGGAATTATGGAACGGTGGAAGTGTATGAAGATAGCATGGTTGCTTGACAACTGTGGCTCCACCGATGGCTTTTTAAGCCCATTATATGATCAGCAACTTTGCTACAATGTTAGGTAGTACCGCAACCTGGCTACCCTTGATGTATATCGGATGAGTGGGTTGATTTAGAAATCCCCACAGATGTGTTTCGGCGGGACGAAGATGATGTGTACCGGATGGATTATTTGGGGAGGGTTTGCACTACATTGCATGTATTATATTATTATCTTAATAATATGATATGTATGCTATTTGTTTGACGAGGGTCGTACACAATGAGCTTTCAAAACTCACTCCCTCTTTTACTTTTCTCAAGTGACCCTCAGTAGGCAGTTTGACGGATAGAGTGACTCAGAGGTGGCCAACTAGCAAGACGATTAGATTTGTTTTTCTTAATATCTAAATTCTAAATTTTAAGTTACATTATTTTGGATTGTAATAAGGTTTCTCTCTAGTTATTATTCCATTACTTCCACTATGCTTTGTAATTTTGAATGGGAACCTGGATTTATTTCTTTTAAGTATATTTCGTGTTTTCTAAAAATAATTGTGTTTTAAGAACGAGCTTCTGTTGTCAAAGGAAGTTTTTACATAGTAACAAGGAAATGGTTTTTGGCTACACCTCATTTTGAAAGCAAACTGGATTTTACTTAACTTTTCTCTAGAAGGGTTTTCAATGAAAACAAGGATTTTACAAAAACACTTCAATGTGACACGCTGGATTTGGCCTAACTTCTAGACTGGATTTGGGGTGTTACATTTAGTGGTATCAGAGCCCGATTGAAAAGCTCAGGCTGTGAAATGGGCATTATCTTGGGTTTAAAAAAACTCTTTTGGTTTGGATCGAAATGTTTTGGAAATTCTTGTGATGTGTCACACCGAGTCTCCGACATCAAACCAAGTAAGTTCTCTTGATACATAGTTATTTTGAGTTGTTATACTGTAGATAGTGGGCTACTTTTAGAATATGCCTAGAGTAAAACTAAAGCCCATAGAGAATTGAGACTGTAGATGATTTTCCACTGCAAAAACAACCTCTTTACTTAATACTATCATAAAACATTGACTTTATTACTGAAACATACTAAACTTTCATAAAATTCCTAATCATGATAATATAAGAATCAACGATAAGCGCTAGAAGAGGTGCAAGGGGTCGTGGCAGAGGCTGTGGAAGTGTTAGGGCTAGGTCGTCGGCATCAAGCCATATGCCCAACGTTGAAGTAAGAGAGGCTCCAACTTCACCCGAGGCTGAGACTGGACCGTATGATCGGGTCACGGGGGATGACGTATTGTCGCAGGCAATGCTAAGGATTTTGGAAAGGGCGGCCCAATAATGGTACGGGTAGTTATAGGTCAGTTTCAGAGTGACTACGATCTAACGGGGCTAAAGTCTTTAATGGTATTACTGGCATGGCTCCTAACATGCGAATATTGGATGGAGGCCACAGAAAGGATAATGGATGACTTGGACTGCACACCAGAGCAAAAATTGAAAAGGCGTGTCACTGCTTAGGGAAGAAGCCTATCAGTGGTGGTTGATGGTGAAGGAGGGCACCCAACCTGAGCAGATTACTTGGGAGTTTTTCAAAGCTTTATTTCAAGGGAAGTACGTGGGTGCAAGCTATGTTGATGCTAGGGGTAAGGAGTTCCTAAACTTGACCTAGGGGAACAAATTTATAGCGGAATATGAGGCGGAGTTTTACGCCTTAGTAGGTATGGAAGGGCTATTGTGGCAACATACTATGAGCGTTGTGTTAGGTTCGAAGATGGTCTTAGAGATAGCCTCAAAGTATTGATAGCTCTACAGAGGGAGCGAGTTTTCTCAGAGTTAGTAGAGAAGGCAAAGATAGTAGAGGAGGTGAAGCGTACTGAGCGCCTAAACTGGGAAAAAGATAATAGTAGGAATAAAAGGGAGGCTGAGTCTTATAGTGTTGGGGAAAAGGCCTAGAGCTAAGGCTAGAGTTTATAGGCCAGTTGGAGCGGGGCCTCCTACTGCTAATACAGGGGTGCCACCTTGTGCTGGTTGTGGGAAAGGTCACACAAGCGAGTGTTGGAAGAGCATAGGAGCTTGTCTAACTTGTGGATCTATGGAGCATAGGATCAAGAATTGCACTAGAATGTCGACTCAGGTGCCAGCCATGGGTCGGGTAATGATCAATGACCAAGGGGTGATCAGCTGCCGCCAAGGGGCCGTGGGCAAGCCAGGGGCGATAATGGCAATGGACATGGACGTGGAGCACCGGGCAGAGGTGCAAGTTATACTGAGGCAAGGCAGCCAGCTTTGGTTTATGCTTCTCATCGCAGAGAAGACGGGGATGCCCAAATGTGATAACGGGTATGTTTTGTGTGGATGCGATATTTTAGGTGTCGAAACTATATGCGTGCAATGTTTATCTGCTCTAGTGGGTAGGTTTTTTCTTGAGTAAGTGTAAAAGGGTTCAATTAGAGTTAAAGTGTGTTAGTGTTACTAAAATCGGAGTGCACAGCCAAAACAAAGTGGTGTGACTTGAGCGGTGCGATTAATAGTTATTTGAAATTTTGAGGATGAAATTTCTCTAAGGGGTAATATTGTAACGCCCCAAAATTTTGGGCCTAGATGAATTGGGCTTTGGGCATTAGGTCTTATCAATTTTTTTAAGCAAGAAAATGACAAATGACATGTTGGCTTTAAGGGTTTAATGAACTTGGAGTGTCTGGGGGTGTTGGATAAGTTTTGGGTTTGAACTTTAAAGAGAGGGAATTTTTAATTACTTATTAAAGGAACTAGGGTGGTGAGTAGTTAGACTTTCAAATAAAAATAGGGAAAAATGGCATTAAAGAGCCTTGTGGTGGAGTGGCTAAGTGACACCACTTAGGGTATAGAAAGGTGGCATTATGGGCTAGCAAGGAGATCTTAGGTTCAAATCCTAGCTTAGTATTTTTTTAAGAGTTTAACTTTGGCCTTCTAAAAGTTTGGAAGTGGTGTGATGATGGACTCTAAGGAGAGTGATCAGAAGAGAAAATTTAGGAATAGGATTAGAGAGTTATCAAGGAGAAAAATGAGAAGATAAGATTGGGAAGAGTTGGAGCTAATTGGGACTTGGGGGTGGGAAGAGTTTTGATTTTGTGTATAAATAGTGGGTGCCGAATTCCCTCTGTGCTTTTTGGCATTTGGAATTCCCTTTGTGCTATTTCAGCAACTATAGTGCTTTGCCGAATTCTCCTTCACTTTTTCTATTCTAAACCTCGCCTCTTCCTTATGTTTTTTCTTTTCTTCTCTCCTAAAGACTTAAATTGAATATCATTCTCTTCTTTCTCCATTACTTGTGCCGTCTCACCTTCATCTCAACTGTTGAGGATTGAATATTTGTGACTTCAAAAGCCGAAAACCTTTGCTATTGTAGTCATTTCCTTCATTGCCCCAAACCTTGTGCCAAATACTCTAGTGACAAAATCTCTATCGTGCTATCATCATTCCTTTGATTTTTGGTGGATCAGATCTTGGAAAAATCAAAATCAAGCTTGGATTTACAAGTCTCTGTCGAAAAGCTATATATCGTTTTAGCTTTTGGGTAAGTTTTATTTTGGGATAAGTTGGCTGAGTAGTCTATAGTAAGGGTGACGTAAGTGGATACAAGTCACCTATTATTTTGTCTTTAACGATTAAGATTGATGCAGATCTAGGGGATATTCATGAGTAATAGCTAAGGAAGGGCTATTAGGATTGGTGAAACACGTTAAGGTTAGGGTAAGGCTTTGATTTTCGGTAAATATTGAGGTTAAGTTTTGATTGATTAGAGGTTGGTATTTTTTACAGGTTCAAGGCTTAGGATAGTGTAACACGTCTCATTTACCAAGTGTGTACATACACTTCACACACGACAAATCAACAAAAGTTGAAATACCGAAAAACAGGAATGTCAAAAGTGAAAGGTTGGCGCCAGGAGCCACACGAGGGTGCGAACATTCATGTGGGAACACCAATACGATTATCGGGGCCAAGAGAGCGATCTCATGGTCTCGGGCCATTTTTGGTGACCGGTCTAAGCGAGGCTAAATGTGCCTACCGAGCTCGTAAGCTCAAATCGACAAGAGTTGATATATGAAATTGAATGATAGATTGATATGGATTGTTGTATGATTTGATTATGATCGGGCCTAATGGGCTACATATACATGATTGGGCTTAATGGGCTATATGGACATGATTGGGCTTAGTGGGCCTTATGGGATTTTAGAAATGTATCTAGGGTTTTAATGGACTCTAGTCTTAGCTCTAATGAATTCTTAAATAACATAAAACTTAATTTCATAATCAAACATGTCTATGGACAAGTCGTTAGGGTAGAGTGTGGCAATGGACATATGCTTGTCTAGGATTGGATCTAGGGAGAACTTGGTACTTAAGCGTTCCTAGTGAGGCACCTCCTCTTCTCTGGAATCCTACCTGGTGTGTAGTGTTTATTCACTTTAGACGCGAGGACTTGTTGGCGGGCCAAGGTTCAAAATTAAGACCCATACTGCTAGGAATTACTGAAATACCCCTGTAGGGTAGAATTATCAAATTTCCATTAATTTGTGAAATGACTAAAATACCCCTATGTGTTGATTGTAAGATTAATTGATGTTCCATGTACATTTGCTGCATTCATATGATATTCTATTTAGAATGCATATAGGTGAGAATTATGGAATGGAGGAAGTATATGAGGATTGCATGGTTGCTTGACAATTGTGGATCCACCAATGGCTTTTTAAGCCAATTATATGATCAGCAGCTTTGCTGCAATGTTAAGTAGTACTACAACCGGGCTACCCTTGATGTGTATCAGATGGGTGGGTCAATTTAGAAATCCGCACAGATGTGTTTTTACGGGACGAAGATGATGTGTACCGGATGGATTATTTGGGGAGGGTTTGCACTGCATTGCATGTATGATATTATTATGTTAATAATATGATATGCATGTTATTTGTTTGACGAGGGTCGTACACACTGAGTTTTCAAAAACTCACTCCCTCTTTTACTTTTCTCAAGTGATCCTTAGTAGGCAGTTCGACGGAAGGAGGGACTTAGAGGTGGCCAACTAGCAAGACGATTAGACTTGTTTTTCTTAATATCTAAATTATAGATTTTAAGTTATTTTATTTTGGATTGTAATAAGGTTTCCCTCTAGTTATTATTCTATTACTTCCACTATGCATTGTAATTTTGAAACGGAACCTGGATTTATTTCTTTTAAGAATATTTCAAGTTTTTTGAAAATAATTGTGTTTTAAGAACGAGCTTCCACTGTCAAAGGAAGTTTTTACATAGTAACAAGTAAATGATTTTTGCTACACCTTGTTTTCAAAGCAAACTGGAGTTTACTTAACTTTTCTCTAGAAAGGTTTTCAATGAAAACAAGGTTTTGCAAAAACACTTCAATGTGACATGCTGGATTCGGGTCTATCTTTTAGGCCAGGTTAGTGGTGTTACAAGGAGTATTTAGCGTACATTAGTAATTTAGATTCTAAAGGTCCTGCTGTAAAGGATTTGAGAACGGTTAAAGAAGTTTTGGATGTCTTTCCGATGAGCTACCTGGGTTACCTCCCAATCGAGAAGCTAAATTTGGAATCGAGCTTTTACCTAGTACAGCTCCGGTGTCCATCGCCCCTTATAGAATGGTCCCAAAGGAGCTGGTGGAACTTAAAGCTAAAATTCAGGAGTTACTGGACCGAGGATTCATTTGACCGAGTGTGTCTCCATGAGGAGCATCGGTGCTATTTATGAAAAAGAAAGATGGGTCTATGCAAATGTGCATCGACTATCGGCAATTGAATAAGCTGACCATCAAGAACAAGTATCCACTACCGAGGATAGACGATCTTTTCGATCAGCTACGAGGAGCTGCACTTTTCTTAAAAATTAATCTCCCTTCAGGGTACCATCAATTGAGGGTAAATAGGAGGATGTTTACAAGACATCATTTAGAACTCGTTATGGTCACTATGAGTTTTTGGTGATGCCGTTTGGACTAACGAATGCACCAACCGCTTTCATGGACCTCATGAATCGAGTGTTCCAACCCTATCAAATCATGGTAGTAGTTAGAGATGAAATCCCAGTGTATTAGAGAAACAAGATGAGCATGATGCACACCTCCGTATAGTTCAACAAATTTTGAGGGAAAAACAATTGTATGCCAAATTCAGCAAGTGCGAGTTCTAGTTAAGGGAAGTTGTTTTTTTGGGTCATGTGGTTTCGGCTAAGGGATTAGGGTTGATCGTCGAAAAATTGAAGCTTTGTTGTATTGAAAACCACCTAAAATAGTGTCCGAGATTCGAAGTTTTCTAGGTCCGCAAGGTATATAGACGGTTTGTTGAAGGTTTTTCCTTGATAGCTGCTCCTTTGACTAAGTTACTGCGTAAAGAGGAACCGTTTAAGTGGATTGATAGGAAGCAAGAAAGCTTTGAGAAACTTAAGAAGTTTTGATGGAGGCCCCTGTCTTGATTCGGCCAGAGCCTTGGAAAGAGTTTATGATCTGATGCATCACACGTTGGTTTGGCCTGTGTATTGATGCTAGAGGGTAAAGTAGTTGCGTATGTGTTATGCCAGATTAAGACTCATGAGGCAAATTGCCCAACCCATGAATTGGAATTGGCTGCGGTGGTATTTTCACTAAAAATTTGGAGACATTACCTGTGTGGAGAAAAGTGCATAATTTATATGGACCACAAAAGTCATAAATACCTTCTTCCTCAGAAGGAGTTGAACCTTAGCCAGCGTAGATGGATCGAGCTACTTAAAAATAATGATTGGACGATTGAATATCACCCGGGTAAAGTGAATGTTGTAGCCAACGCACTGAGCCGTAGGGCTATGTCTGACTTAAGAGCTATGTTCGTCCGCTTGAGTTTGTTTGACGATGGTAGTCTACTGGCTAAGCTTCAAGTTAAGCCTTTGTGGATTGAGTAGATTAAAGATAAATAGTTGTTAGATGAGACTTTGGGTCCTCAATTCCGACAGGTTGAGACTAGGGAAACTTCATACTTTGGATTGAATAGTGATGGGGTATTATGTTTCAGTGGAAGAGTTTCTATACCAAGGGATACTGATTTAAGGCAGTCTATACTGCGGGAAGTACATAGTAGTCCTTATGCTATGAATCCCAGTGGGAATAAGATGTACCAAGATCTCCGCTAACTTTACTGGTGGCCGGGACTTAAGCGCGAGGTTACTGAGTTCGTGAGTAAGTGTTTAACATGCCAGCAAGTCAAGAAAGACATCAGTTACCTTTAGGATTTCTACAGCTAGTTAAGACTCCACTTTGGAAGTGGGAGAGGGTAACTATGGATTTTGTTAGTGGGCTGCCCCTAACGCCTACTAAGAAAGATTCGATATGGGTTATTATGGATTAGTTAACTAAGTTTGCCAATTTTATACCCGTCCGAATTGATTACTCATTACAGAAGCTTGCTAAGTTATATGTGGGCAAAATTGTAAGGTATCATGGGGTACCGATCTCTATAATACCTGATAGAGATCCTTGTTTCACGTCTTAGTTTTGAAAGAAATTACACGATGCACTGTTTATAAGGTTGGATTTCAGTACTGCGTTCCACCCTCAGACTGATCGTCAGTCGGAGAGGGTGATCCAGATATTGGAACACATGCTCAGAAGTTGTGTAATGGACTTTCGAGGTAGTTGGGAAGATTACTTTCCGCTAACAGAGTTTGCATGTAACAATAGTTACCAATCCAGCATAAAGATGACACCGTATGAGGCGTTATATCGCCATAGGTGTCATACCCTACGTGTTGGACTGAGTTAGGTGAGCGGTGAGTTTTTGGGCCAGAATTATTTACTGATACTGAGGGTAAGGTGAAACTGATTTGGAACCGATTAAAAGAAGCATTTGATAGGCAGAAGTCATATGTTAATCTTAAATACTGAGAGATTGAGTACTTTGTGTGGGACTTCGTGTTCCTGAAGGTATCCCCATGAAAGAAGGTACTAAGGTTTGGTCGTAGGGGTAAGTTAAGCCCTAGATTCATTGGGCCATACCATATATTGAAGCGTGTAGGACCAGTTGCCTATCAGCTTGAATTGCCTCTAGAGTTGAACCAGATCCATGACGTGTACCATGTTTTTATGCTAAGGCGGTACCATTCAGACCCTTCACATATTGTGCCAATTGAAAAGATCGAAATTAGCCTGATCTGACCTTTGAGAAGGAGCCAGTTTTGATTGCGGATCGTGATGTTAAGGTCTGCGTAAAAAGTCAGTCCTATTGGTGAAAGTGTTATGGTGTAATCATGGTTTAGAGGAAGCAACATGGGAATAAGAGGAGGAGATGCGACAGCAATACTCTTACCTTTTCCAACTAGGTAAATTTTGAGCATAAAATTTCTTTTAGGGGGTACAGTTGTAACGCCCAAAAATCTAAGCTTTTAAATTTTGTGTGTTGTGGCATGAAATGCATGTTAGCACTGATGGATTAGTGATTTTGGAGTGTTTGGAGGTTTCTATGAAGACCTTGGTTGAAGCCTAAACATATGGGAAATTTTTGTTTTTAGCAATAGGGGAACCCTGACTTAAGGTTGTATGCTTCTTATTTTTTGATGGGTAAAATATGACACAAGGGGCGCTTGGGGTGTAGTGGTAGGTGGCGTGTTCTCTATCTAAAGGGGGCTAGGTTTGAGTTACTCCCTACTCAAAGGAGCATTTATTCTACTCCTTTACTGAGCTAGTATTGAGTTGGAATGGAACTCTAGGGAGAGAGAGAGTTTGTAACGGTCAATGGAGTGATTTAAGGAGTGGATGATGGAGTGATAAGGGGAGAAAATCAAAGGGATTGAGTTTTTGGGAAGTTGGAGCCAAAATCGGACACTAGGTATGCATAGAATTTTGGCAAGGGAGACTTTTGTTCACTTTTAGCTTTTGTGAGTGTTTTGTTTTCCCTTTTGGTTTATGCCTAGTTTTGCATTTTTTGAGAGCCGATTACACCTTCCTCTCTTTGCTTCTTCCTTGTTCCGAATATTATTTTTTTCTTCATTTCTACTATCCTCTTCTTCAATCGGTTTATGCCATAACTATACCTTTTTACTGTGTTTCTCATCTATTTTCTTTGACTATGCTGATTCTCCCACACACTCACTTCTTCCAATTACTAGTATTTGTTCCTTAAACAAAAGGGTTCGACATGGGGATTTGTTTCGATTGTTCGAGTTGCACTTTCTTTTTCTACTGCTTGTATCCAAAGTGTGTGTAAGTATTCTTGACTCTTTAAGTGGTTCTTGGTTAATAAGGTCTTCATGTTTATACTCTAGCTTTCTTTCTTTTAGCCGAGTCTTCACTTTTTCTCAAAGTACGATGATGGGTGTACATAGGTGTTCTCATGGAGTAAAATGGGGGCACGGTTCAGAGGCATTTGAAAGCCTACTCTTAGGTTTTTATCATAGTAAGTGTTCTTGGCTTACTTTTTAGTTGCAGCATTTCTTTTTATGGTAGTTAAGGTTATCAAATGTAGTTGTAAACCACATACTATGCAATCTTTGTTAATAAGGTTTTTAGGTAACGCAGATCTCGACAAGGAGTTAATCATTGCTAACGATTAGTGAGGATTTTATAAAGCTCTGTCAATTAGGGCAAGTGATGGTGTGGTTTCGGCATTTGGAAAAGGAGGATAGTTGTACTGATTGAATGGCTAACTGTTAGTCTTGAATGTTGTAGGTTCGGTGCTAGGGATTCGAAACATGCTTCGTAATCAAGGTGTGTACACACACCACTCCATTGTAGATCGAAAAATGCTGAAATCTCGAAATGTCAAAATGCGGAAAAGATAAAAAATCATTAATACGACAATGGTTACTATACAAGTGCACGAACACTCGTTTGGGAAAGGCGATACAATGACCAGAGGCCACCATGAGCGGTCTCATGGTCTTGGGCCGCTTTTGGGTCAAATGGGCCAAAATGGGCCGTGGGTGACAAATGGGATCATGGGCCCCACAAGGGCCAACTTCATGAACTTTTGTGAAATAATGAGATCGACCATGTTGTTCACATGGCTAAAGGCAATTTTGGGCTTAGCGAGCAACACGAGTGTGTGGGCCTTACTTGGGCCATACTTTGGGCTTTGGGCCTAACTTTACCTTTTGATTGCTAAAGGTTGCACAAGTCGTGTGGATCACTATGGACCTATTGATGAGTTGATACACATGCTTGGACCCCAATGAGAGAAATGACCATAATGCCCTGAAGGGAAAAATGTCTAAAATACCCCTATATGACACATGACTGATCCTGCATGCCATTTGATGATATGTTTGCATTCATATGTGATATTTAATTGCATAGGGATGGGATATTGTATTAGAGGAAGTGATTGATATGTGAGGGTTGCACGGTCGCGTGAGACGACTATGGACCCACCGATGGATTTAAGCCTATTATGTGAGTGGGAGCTCTACTGCAATATTGGTTAGTGCCGCAACCAGTGCTACATAAGGAGTGTTGGGATGGGTGGGTCGATTTAATCCCGAATGAGTGTAGGGTTGGACAAGAGATGGAGTGCAGGGTTAGTTTTGGTATTATGCATTGCATATGCTAATTCTGATATTGAGATCGGCTTAGGCCTAGATAGATGTGATATGTGACATTTGATATGGGCTCAGGCCCAATCGAGGTTGATGGTGGCTAAGGCCTAATTGCCACCGTTGCTATAATGGGCTTAGGCCCAAATAGATGGGATGTATGTTATTTGATTGTTGGGGTTGTACACACTGAGTTTTCGCAAACTCACCCTTTTTTTGTTTTACTTTTTCAGGTAATCCCTAGTGATACGGTTTGATGTACTGGAGGACTCAGAGGTGGCCACACTATGAACAGTTGCATTTCTGTGTTTTGAATTTACTTTATTTTTAATTATGTTTCTATAATTTGGGTTTTGTTGTAATAAGGCCTTTCTCTGGTTGTGTGTTAAATTTTGGGATTTAATTGTGTTGATTACATAGCTTCTAGTTCAGGTCTCGGGTTTTAAAAAGAAAACAACGTCTTACAAACTAATCGTAAGTACACAAACCTTTTCAAAGAAAAGCTTCCGCTGTGTTTTGAAAGTTTAAGTGACAAGTTTAAAGATTCCCACATAAAGTTTTTAATCAAACTCTAATACACCAAAAGAATTTGAACATAACATTAAGTTATCACTGGGAAATGTTTTAAATTAAGAACTCCTCAGATGACTTTAAGGTTTTACATCAACTTCGGATTTTACGATTCACCCTTCAATGTGACACTGTCTGAATCAGCTATAACGTTTGGGCTTGGTTTGGGGTGTTACATTTAGTGGTATCAGAGCTAGGTTTCAAAACTCAGGCAGTGAAATGGGCTGTAGTTTTTTATTTAAAATTGTTTACAAATGAAAATAGCGTTTTGAATGATTTTACTGCATGGCACACCGAGTATTCGACGTTGAACCAAGTAAGTTTTATATACTGAAATTTATTTTTAATGGTTTTACTGTGGATACTACTGGGATTACTTTAGATAATAGGCTATACTGAGACTCTTTATTTAAAGTAAACATAAAAATAGTAGGAAACTAAAACTGTCGTAAGCTTACGATTGTGAAAACAACTCTTAAACTACTGCTCTCATAAAACATTTACTTTAATTACTGAAATTGTAACTAAGTTGCATAAAATTTTTTATTTAGATAATACGCAAAGTGAAAATGAGCACTAGAGGTACTCATGGAAGGGGTACAAGAGGTTGTGGTAGAGGCTGTAGAGGTGCTATGTCTAGATCCTCAACATCTGATCATTTGCCTAATTTAGAAACCAGTGCGACACCGACCTAACTGTGAGTGAGAATTGGTCACACGATCAAGCAGCTGGGGATGACGCATTGTCCCAGGTAATGTTAAGGATTCTAGAAAGGGTCGTTGGGCCCAACACTGGTATTGGGAGCTAGGGCTCGATTTCAGAGTGACTCCGATCGAATAGAGCTAAGATCTTCAAGGGCATTGCGAGATTAGCTCCTAATGTGGCCGAATATTGGTTGGAGGCCACAGAAAGAATAATGGATGATCATGACTACACTTACGAATAAAAACTAAAAGGTGCGGTGTCGTTGCTGCGAGAGGAAGCCTATCAGTGGTGGCTTACCGTGAAGGGTACTCAACCTGGCTGGGTAACTTGGGAATTCTTCAAGTCTATGTTCAGAGGAAATATGTGGGCGCAAGTTATGTGGATGCCCGACGGAGAGAATTCTTGAATTTGACTCAGGGGGATAGGTTTGTGGCAGAGTATTAGGCGGAGTTCCTAAGACTTAGTCGATATGCTAAAGGGATGGTGGTGATAGATTGTGAACGTAGCATGCGATTTGAAAATGGCCTCAGAGATAGTCTTCAAGTATTGATAGCCCCACAAGGGGAGCGAGATTTTACAGCATTGGTGGAGAAAACAAAAATCGCTGAGGATGTGAAGCGCACTAAGGGCCTAAATGGGGAAATAGAAAGGGGCAAAAATAAAAGGGATCCAGAGCCTTCTGGTTTCGTGCAGAGGCCTTAGAAAAGGTACAGAGTGGATGGGCAAATTAGAGCTGGGCCCCTTGTTGCTACTACAGGATTACCGCCTTGTGCTGATTGTGGAAAAGGCCATGTGGGTTAGTGATGGAGGAGGACGGGAGCCTGTTTGAGGTTTGGTTCCATGGAGCACCACATCAAGGAATGTCCCAGAAGACTAGATCAGATGCAAGCTATTGTATGGGGTAATGTGCAGTCGCTCGAGGGGTGGTCAGCAGCCGCTTAGAGGCCGTGGTAAGGCCAGAGGTGCAAACGATTTGGGACGTGGCCGTGGAGCATCGGGTAGAGGTGAAGGACATACCGAGGTGAGGTAGCCAGCCCTGGTCTATGCTGCTCATTGTTGAGAGGACGGATGCGCCCCAGATGTGATAATCGTTACATTTTTTATTCGTGAAGTACCTTATACTGCACTGATTGATATTGGATCTACTCATTCGTACATTGCATGAACTATGATTGAGAATTTAGGTGATATGTTTGAAATTGCTGTAAATGAAGTCACTATGTTGAGTCATCTAGGGTAGTCAATGAAGTGCTATTTAGGAATGTGCCTTTGGTGGTCCAAGGGGTCACCTTTTTGGCAAATTTTATGGAATTTCCTTTTGGTGAATTTGATTTAATCTTGGCCATGGATTGGCTGGTGAAACAACGGGCAACTCTAGATTGTGCTACAAAACGCATGGTATTGAGAACTGTAGAGGATGAGGAGGTAGTTGTGATTAGGGAATGTTGGGATTATTTATCAAATGAAATTTCTACATTAAGGGCCGAGAAGTTGGTTCCCAAGGACTGCGAGGCGTATTTATCCTACATTAGTAATTCAGATTCTAAAGGTCCTGCTGTCAAGGATTTGAGAACAGTTAAATAATTTTTGGATGTCTTTTCCGATGAGCTACATGGGTTACCTCTCAATTAAGAAGTTGAATTTGGAATCGAGCTTTTATCTTGTATAGCTTCGGTGTCCATTGCCCCTTATAGAATGGCACCAAAGGAGCTGGTGGAACTTAAAGCTCAAATTCAGGAGTTACTGGACCAAGGATTCATTTGACCAAGTGTGTCTCCGTGGGGAGCACCGGTGCTATTTGTGAAAAAGAAGGATGGGTCTATGCAAATGTGCATCTACTATCAGCAATTGAATAAGTTGACCATCAAGAACAAGTACCCACTACCGAGGATAGACGATCTTTTCGATCAGCTCTGAGGAGCCCCAATTTTCTCAAAAATTGATCTCCGTTCAGGGTACCATCAACTAAGGGTTAAGGAGGAGGATGTCTACAAGACATCATTTAGAACTTGTTATGTCATTACGAGTTTTTGGTGATGCCGTTTGGACTAACGAACGCACCAGGCGCTTTTATAGACCTCATGAACTGAGTGTTTGAACCCTATCTAGATCGGTTCGTGGTAGTATTTATAGATGATATGCTGGTGTATTCGTGAACCAATGATAAGCATGATGCACACCCTCGTGTTGTTCTACAAATTTTGAGGGAAAAGCTATTGTATGCCAAATTCAGCAAGTGCGAGTTTTGGTTAAGGAAAGTTGCTTTTTTGGGTCATATGGTTTCGACTGAGGGGATTAGGGTTGATCCTCAAAAAATTGATGCTGTGTTGGATTGGAAACCACCTAATACAATGTTCGAGGTTCAAAGTTTTCTAGGTCTGGCAGGGTATTATAGATGGTTTGTTGAAGGTTTTTTGTTGATAGTTATTCCTTTGACTAAGTTATTGCATAAAGAGGTACCATTTAAGTGGACTGATAGGTAGCAAGAAAGCTTTGAGAAAGTTAAGAAGGTTTTCACGGAGGCCCCTATCTTGATTCAGCCAGAGCCTGGGAAACAGTTTACGATCAACAGTGATGCACCACACGTTGGTTTGGGTTGTGTATTGATGTAGGAGGGTAAAGTTGTTGCGTATTCATTATGCCTACTTAAGACTTACGAGGAAAATTACCCAACCAATGAATTGGAATTGCCTGCGATGGTATTTGCACTTAAAATTTGGAGACATTACCTGTATGGAGAAAAGTACATAATTTATACGAACTACAAAAGTCTTAAATACCTCCTTACTCAGAAAGAGTTGAACCTTAAGCCGTGTAGATGGATCGAGCTGCTTAAAGATTATAGTTGCACGATCGAATATCACCATGGTAAAATGAATGTTGTAGCCGACGCACTGAGTGGTAGGGCTATGTCTGATTTAAGAGCTATGTTTGCCCGCTTGAGTTTGTTTGACGATGGTACTCTACTGACTAAGCTTGTACCATCCTAAATTAATGGGCCTATGTGTTTAATGTGTGTGGTTGTGCTTGTTATGCTTCATGGAATGTTTTAGGGGTCCAGAATGGGCTCAGGGATTGGGCCGAGGCCTTAATCGAATTTTTTGTTTGGACATTCTAGCGAAAAGCCAGTTAGCATAGGGCTTAAAAGATGTTATCTGTGTTTTAAGACACAAGTGGGCTTGTGGCCCAGTGGCAAAGTGGAGCCACTTAGGGAGCAGGAGGTGGCGTCAACTGAGGAGGTCCATGGTTTGAGTCGTACTACCCACTTATTTTAAATGTTTTTGGTGTTAAAGGAGAGGAGAGTTGGGGGCGGCTAGGATGCTTGGAAGTAGGAGATTAATAGAATGGATGACGTGGATAGTGTGGCTGATAAAGTGACTAATAAGAAAGGAGGAAGAGGTGGTGTTATCTAGGCCACTTGAGGATGAGTGATCGAGATAAAGATAAGGGAGAAAATTTAGGAATTATCTATATCCGGTGGTGGTGAAATTTAACCCTGTGGTGGAGGAGAATAGTTTGGTATATTAAAAGGGGCAAAATTTCCATTGATTAATAGCTTAGTTTGACATTAGGGTTTTATTTTGGTGGAGGAGGAGGAATCAGTTTCGGCATTAGGGTTTTATTTTCCATTCCCTTCTCTCATTATTCAAAAGCCGAAACCCCTAATCTTATTCTCTCGTCTCCACTTTTATGCAAAAGCTGAAATTCCATTGTTTTCTCTGCTTTCATCTCCATAGATGAATACCCTGGTCTATTCTTTTCTCTTTGCCGATTTCTTCATCAAAGCCAAATCTTCATAGATCTCTTGAGATCATCTTTCTTTCTGATCTTCACAAAAGCCAAAATTCCCTAGGAGTTGCCAAATTCTCTGTGTTAAGGTAAGTGCCGATTTCTTCTGTTCCTCTTTCTTTTCTTCTGGGTTTTGAGACCATAGTCGAATGGCTAGTGGGTTGTAAGGCCATCATTAGTTGATGTTTGTATTCACTGATCTTTTGTTCTTTTGGACGACATTTCGAGTTTTTAAAGGGGATCTAATCGCCTAGGTTTCTAAGCCAAAAATCGTTAGCCTTTGAACAACATTACTTTTTCTAAATTTCAAGGTAAGGTTTCGATTCTCCCTAAGTGTTCAATCGGTTTCCTTTCTTTATTGTGCCTTAAGCTAATGCCTCGTTAAGCAATCATTATAGTATCCTCAGACTAAGGTCATTCATGGACTCGAATGTCAGCAAATCGAAGGAAGGGTTGGATCTGTAGTCCCAGCCCCAAAGTTCAAGAAACGCGCGGTGTCAATAGTATGGGATTGGTCGCGGGTTATGGACCGGCTTTAGAACAAAACCTTAGAAAGTTAGCAATCGTATTGACTTCTGATAGTGGCGACATAGAAAGTATTGTTCTATCGGTAATCAGGTGTATAGTTCTCTATCACACTAGTTAATCTGTATTTTATGTATGTTATGGACTAAAAGCCGAAAAATGAGGATGTATGAACAGTCGTGTTACCCAAAAGGGTAGGCAAGGGATGCCAGGTACGTAATCATAGAAACTTCTCTATATGTATCGAAGTATGTGAAAGTATGTGATCTGTTTAGGTAGTTTAATGTTCTGATTCTTGCATGTATGCATGCATGGGATGGGATTGATATGATGAAGGGGAGCAGGTTGCATAGGATCCGTGGCTTTGCCACATAGGTCACATAGTGATCAGTCTTTATTCAGGCAGCACGGTTGTCCATATGGTGTGTAGCAGATGGAGGGTTGATTGTAGAAATCCCCACGGTGTGATGGTTGGTACGGGGGTGTGTAGAGGATGGACTCATAGGTTTTGGATGGGCCATATTGCATGTCAATATATTCTGTTGCCATTGTGTATGGCCCAAGGCCCATAATGTGTTTGTAGGCCCAAGGCTTTTATGTGTTTTCAGGATTTGTACACTGAGTCTTGGTAACTCACCCTTCAATTTTACCCAACTTTTCATATGAGCAGTAGATCGTGGACATGGGAGTCGAGGCAGGCTCGAGGGGCCATCAAGTCTTTTATCTTTATAGACTATTTTCGATTTTTTTTCTTTAAGTTTAAATTTTGGGATTATTTTTGTAATAAGGCCTCCATAACTTAGGTTATCATTTTTTTATATTACATTTTACAAACTTAAGTTTTCTAAGTCTTAATTATAAAGTGAAATGAAAATGGGTTTGTCAAGCATGTTCAACGCAAATGATAAAGTTTCTTCAAAAATGTCACAATTAATGATCAATCGGTTAAAATAAACTTAGCTTTTCAAAACCCTTCAAAGCAAAGTTTTCAACGTTCAACCATAACATACCGGATCTAGTCATGACGTATGGGCCAGGTTTGCGGTGTTACAAAGCTTTAAGTTAAGCCTTTGTGGATTGAGCAGATTAATGATAAATAGTTGTTACATGAGACATTAGGTCCTCAATTCCTACAGGTTGAGACTGGGGAAACCTCAGACTTTGGATTGAATAGTGAAGAGGTACTGTGTTTCCGTGGGAGAGTTTGTATACCAAGGATACTGATTTACGACAGTCTATACTGCAGGAAGCGCATAGTAGTCCTTATACCATGCATCCCGGTAGGAACAAGATGTACTGAAACCTCCGTGAATTTTACTGGTGGCCGTGACTTAAGCGCGAGGCTACTGAGTTCGTGAGTAAGTGTTTGACATACCAGCAAGTCAAGGCAGAACATCGTTACCTTCATGATTTCTTCAGCCAGTTAAGATTCCACTTTGGATGTGGGAGAGGGTAACTATGGATTTTATTAGTGGACTGCTCCTGACGCTTACTAAGAAATATTCGATATAGGTTATTGTTGATCGGTTAACCAAGTCTACCCATTTTATACCAGTCTGAACTGATTACTCATTACAGAAGCTGGCTAAGTTATATGTGGCCAAAATTGTAAGATTGCATGGGGTACTGGTCTCTATAATATCTGATAGAGATCCTCATTTCACATCTCGATTTTGGAAGAAATTGCACGAGGCACTGGGTACAAGGTTGGATTTCAGCACCACGTTCCACCCTTAGACTGATGGTCAATCGGAGAGGGTGATCCAGATATTGGAAGACATGCTCAGAAGTTGTGTAATGGACTTTCGAGGTAGTTGGGAAGATTACTTGCCGCTAACAGAGTTTGCATATAACAATAGTTACCAATCTAGCATACAGATGGAACCGTATGAGGCGTTATATGATCGTAGGTGTCGTACACCTATGTGTTGGACTAAGTCAGCGATCGGCAAGTTCTTGGGCCAAAATTAGTTACTGATACTGAAGATAAGGTGAAACTGATTCAGGACCGATTGAAAGAAGCATCTGATAGGAAGAACTCATATGCAGATCTTAAACATTGAGAGATTTAGTACTCTGTGGGGGACTTCGTGTTCCTTAAGGTCTTCCTATGGAACAAGGTACTAAGGTTTGGTCGTAAGGGCAAGTTAAGCCCTAGATTTAGTGGGCCATACCGTATACTAAAATGTGTAGGACCGGTTGCCTGTCAGCTTGAATTGGCTCCAGAGTTGAACCAGATCCACGATGTGTTCCATGTTTCTCTGCTATGGCGATACCATTCTGACCCTGGGCATATTGTGCCAGTTGAGGAGGTCGAAATTAGACTTGATCAGACCTTCGAGGAGGAGCCAGTGCTGATTGTGGATGTGATGTTAAGGTCCTGCGTAAAAAGTCGATCCCATAGGTGAAAGTGTTATGGCGTAATCATGGTTCAGAAGAAGCAATGTGGGAATCAGACGAGGCGATGCGACAACTATACCTCACCTTTTCTAACTAGGTAAATTTTGAGTCTAAAATTTCTTTTAGGGGGTAGAGTTGTAAAGCCCTAAAGACTGCTCATTTTCTTTCGGTTCGTACGGATTATTCATTACAGAATTTGGCTAAGCTGTATGTATCTGAAATCGTGAGGTTGCATGGGGTACCAGTGTCTATTGTATCAGACAGGTATCCTAGATTTACATCACGATTTTGGAAAGCTCTGCATGAAGCTTTGGGAACGAAGTTAAACTTTAGTACGACTTTTCATCCTCGGACAGATGGTCAGTCGGAAAGAGTAATTCAGATATTGGAAGACATGTTAAGGGGATGTGTGATTGATTTTAGAGGTAGTTGGGAGGATTTTCTACCATTGGCAGAATTTGCACATAACAATAGCTATCAGTCTAGCATTCAGATGGCACCCTATGAGGCATTGTATGGTCGTAGGTGCCGTACTCCTACTTGTTGGACTGAATTGGGCGAGCGGCAGATGTTGGGTCTTGAATTGATATCTGAAACCGAAGAAAAAGTAAAAGTTATTCAAGTACGGTTAAAGGAAGCTTCGGATAGACAGAAGTCGTATGCAGACCAGAAGCATAAGGATATCGAGTTTGTAGAGGGAGAGCAGGTCTTCATGAAGGTCTCACCTTGGAAGAAAATTTTCAGATTCAGAAAGAAGGGCAAGTTGAGCCCTAGGTTTATCGGGCCATATCGTGTGATGAAGCGTGTTGGTCCAGTGGCTTGTCAGATTGAACTACCTCCAGAGTTGAGTCAAATTCATAACGTTTTCCATGTTTCCATGCTGAGACGCTATAGATCAGATCCATCTCACATAATACCAGTAGAGGAAGTGGAATTGAAATCAGACTTGTCTTTTGAGGAAGAACCAGTGGAAATTTTGGACCGAGATTTTAAAGTGCTAAGAAAAAAGACCGTGCCGTTGGTCAAAGTTTTATGGCGTAATCACGGAGCGAAGGAAGCTACGTGGGAGCCTGAGGATGCAATTCGGCAACAATATCCTCACCTCTTTTAATCAGGTAAATTTTAAGGATGAAATTTTCTTTAAGGGGGTAGAATTGTAACATCCTAAATATTCGAGTATCATTATGTTGCTAAGTGTTAGCTCGGGTTTAATTGGAGTTAAAATAAATATTAGTAAAGTGTACTTTAGTGTAAAGAAATTAAGTGACCTTGAAACTTAAGTTAATTAAGTATTAGAAGATGGCATAAGATGCGTAATTGGCAAAGTGGTGAAGGCGCCATAAGTTGGACATGAGGAAGGAGTTGAATCACCTAGCATGCAATTAAGGAATTTTATTTTTTGCTTTAGCATAGCATGTGTCGACTATGGATAAGATTAGGATGAGTTGGATTGTTTTTTTTTTTGGTAAGAAGACTAAGGATTATGGAAAGCTAAAGATAGGGATAGAATGGCTTGAATTGGGGATTTTGTCTCTCAACTTAAGGAAAAGGAGGATGATAAGGCTTAAGAATAGGGAGATGTTTTGGAAACTTCCTAATGGCCTTTGGACCTTGTATTTGGACGACATAGAGGCTAGGGGATGGCGGTTTGTTGATTGCTTTGGTAGGCTTTGGTGTTGGTGAAACACATTCATTTGGTCATTTTAGCAAAACATATTTCTTCTCCATCCATTTTCTCTCTAGTGAAAATTTCCAACAACCTTGAGTAAGCAACTCATTCTTTTGTCATTTTCTTTTGACCATTTCGGTTTAGTAACTCTTTTCTCTCTAAATCTTTTCTTCTCATTGTATTGAAAGCACTTATGCGAGCAAGGATTTTTCTTTCTTTTGTTTTCTCATTTTTCCTCCCCAATCTTTGAATGCACTTTTCTTTTAAACTAAATTCTCTTTCTTCTCTTTTCTTTCTCTCTTGAAACCGAATCATATCATTTCCATTTTCTCATTCTTTTATTTTCTTCTTCATTAAAATCTCTTCAATACTTTCACTCGTGGCCGAATGATAATATGCTCTTGTGCCAAAATTTCTTTCATTTTCTTTGTTTGATCACAACCGATTTCCTTTAGTCATACATAATTTTCTCACTCAATTCTTTTCAACCGTGGAAATTAGTGAGAGTTTTGGAAGATAGAAACTCAACGTGTTCTTGAGTATTGTGGATCGTTGGAATCGATAGTAAGAGTTAAGGTAAGGAGATTATTTAAGGATTCTCACTTTATTCATTATATTAGTATGGTTAGTTACTTAATCGATTTCGTTATAGGGACGTAATCACTCTATCGTTTCTTCGAGGAATGAAGATAATCGTGGTAAGCCAATCTCAAATCTTTAAAAAAAAAACCGTTAGCCGTATTTTGATATTTATAAGTAGGACTAATGATCCTATGTCATTAGAGAGATTCAAGATAGAGGCGAGAAAAGGCGATCCATAGTCTTGAAAGAGGCGATTCGCTAATCCCCTAAATATAAACGAAGGGCTATTTCGGGAATCTGAGATTTTCCACCGTTACGGACCTTCAACTGAGGAGAATCAATTGTTTGAGGTTATTCGTACTCCCGAACCTTTGTTCGTTCGTGGATTCTCATCGGGCAACGAACCAACAATCGAGGAGAAACCAAAAATAGAAGTGGTTCGAAATCCAAAGGGTAAAGATTTAGATCATTTACCAATAGTGTATTTTTAATAAATGATAGTGTCTAATGGTTCGTGTTACATTTAGGTATTGACGAGCGGGAAGGTCTAGTACTCACAATATCAAGGTGAGTAATTTCACACTTATCTCGGGTTAAATGTTACACCGTAATTATTGGGAAAAATCGTAAAGATGACAAACTCGATAAAATACGTAATAATTGGTATTTTTGTGAAAATTTATTAAAACGGTTAAAGTTGTAAAATTTACGAAAACGCCCTCAATGAGTTAGTTGGTAAATTGAAAATATGCTAGATCGATAAATGGGCCAAAAACTCTGCTAGATCGTTAAATGGGCCGAAATCTCTGCTAGATCGTTAAATGGGCTGAAAAGTATGCTAGATCGTTAAATGGGACGAGAACTATGCTAGATCGTTAAATGGGCCGAAATCTCTGCTAGATCGTTAAATAGGCCGAAAAGAATGCTAGATCGTTAAATGGGACGAAAACTCTGCTAGATCGTTAAATGGGTCGAAAATTATGCTAGATTGTTAAATGGGCCGAAATCCCTGCTAGATCGTTAAATGGGCCAAAGTTGCTAGATTGTTAAATGGGCTAAATTTTATTTTTGTATTATGGGCCTTAATAAAAACTTGAAATATTGACTCACATGTAAATTGGACCTTTTGCTAAATTATTTTATGTATATAGACTATTATGCATACATGTTGCATGGGTTGGGATTAATGATGAAGAGAAGAAAGGCATGTTGCCAAAAATCTAGTTCGGTGGCTCTGCCACAAAATAATTAAATGGCTTATTGCCTCTAGTTCGTTGGCTCTGCCACAAATATTTTAATGGCTCAATGCCTCTAGTTCGGTGACTTTGTCACAATCTAGTTGGGTGGCTCTGCCACAAAATAATTAAATGGCTTATTGCCTCTAGTTCGGTGGCTCTGCCACAAATATTTTAATGGCTCAATGCCTCTAGTTCATTGACTTTGTCACAATCTAGTTCGGTGGCTCTGCCACAAATATAAGAAAGGCTTATTGCCTATGTTTGGTGTGTTGGTGGGGTGGGTTGACTTGATCCCCACAGGTGTGATGGTTGGTACAGGTGGTGTGTAGCAGATGGAAATTAGGTTTGGGTGGGAAATTTCATTTTGCATACATTACAGTTATTACATTGTTAAATCTATTTATGAACTCAAGCCCAAAATTATGATTTGATGATCTGGCCCTGTGGATATAGTAAGTGAGTTATACACTGAGTTTTAAGTAACTCACACCCTTAAATTTTCCATCTCAGGTAATGGAAATTGACGTGGACTTGGGCCAAGGATGACTTCGTGGAGGCCATATCGCAAACATGGGTTAAATAAACTTTGAACTTTTAATAAGTACTTTCGTTAATTTGCTATTTTGGGTATGATGTAATAAGGCCTCTATTAATGTTTTATGGATCTTATGTGTGGATGGATTTAAATTATGTTTTGGATAATTAATATGGGCTTATGTTTATCCTATAATGTTTTCTTAAAATACTTTGGGTTTCAAACATATGAGATTCTTTATCTATTCTTAATTTCAAATACTTTGAACTCTTATAAAAAATTACTTTAAGGTTTTGACAATTAAATATTAAATGATGAGATTTTCAACTAATGTTTCTCAAATTCATCGAACTTAAATTATTTCTCTTGGTTTTTATTAAACTTTATTTTTTAAAAGGATTTTTGTAATTACCGATTGACCTAAATCATTGGATAGACTAAAAGAATGTTCGGTTTGTGTGACAAACCAAATCTCGTCTTGACGCATAGACCTGGTTTGGGCTGTTACAATGTCATATTGGTTAGCCAATGTATTGGCTATTAATGTTACTTATTCATTTTGTAAATGGCCATGGGAATTGGCCAATACTAGTTAAGTCATATCTATTTAATGATGATGAAATTCATGAAGTGAAAGTTTGCAAAATTCAATGAATAATGTGGGAAGTATATGCACGATGAACATAGGGTAAAATTAAGGTGTGGATATCTTGATTGTGGATATTAGAGGTGCAGTATTATTATACTATGTGTTGGTGGAAATGGTATAAGTGTAGTTGCTTTTCAGGGTGGCAAATGGCTTGGTAAATAGCCTTATATTTGTCCACACGGGTAGACACACGGGCATGTGTCTAGGCCGTGTGTGACACACGTTCTACCTCATGTGCAAGTTGCTTGGTCGCGTGTCCCCTGTACCTAACTTTCACAAAATTAAGCTCATCACACGGGCTAGCACACGGGCGTGTGACTTGGCCGTGTTACCCAAAGTGTCTGCTGACGTCATAAACAATATGTCAAGGTTTTTACACACGGGCTAAGACAGGGGTGTGTCATAGAAGTGTGAAGGACACAGGCCATAGACACGAGCGTGTGTCAGGCCGTGTGAGAACCCCTGTAGATTCGAAATGAAAAATAAAATCCACACGGACTAAGGACATGGGCGTGTGTGACCACACGGCCTGCCCACACGGGCGTGTTCCTTTCCACTTTATATGTATGTTTTGGGTCTCGTAGGCCCATAATAGGGACGTTATGAACGCGAATGAAAATTTTAAGTTGGGATGAAAATTTATGGAAATCCACAATACTGTAATAAGTGATGTTTTGTAATAAATTTGTTTGACCCTTTGTGGTATTTTTTGCTCAAAAAAAAAAGTATGCTAAGTCCAGTAACACCTCGTACCCGGTTTTGGCTATGAATACGGGTAAAGGGTGTTACATTTAGTGGTATCAGAGCTACAATTTAGTCGATTCTCGGACTACCTAGCATATGCACGAGTCTAGCTATCCATGCCAAGCTTATGAGTATTTACATAATGATATTGTGACGACTCCTGACAATTTAAATTATCTTTTCATATAGCAAATGGATCCCGACAGAGTAATGGCGGATGATGTAGAAAGTAACATGCGCCGGCGCCCGCCCAAGGGACGGTGCCAATTGGAAATGAAAATAGACCAGTGATTGTGTAACACCTCTAACCCGTAAGAATCTCCTATCTAGGATTAAAGGCATTATCGGACCAATCGGATCTTTTACGAACATTTCACATCATAAAGAATATCATCATCATATCATATCAAAATACAAGCATATAGTCCCTTAATGAGGTCTACGAGACCTTAAACAAGCATTAGAAAGGGGTCGAGACTAAAATGAACACTTACGAAATTTTTCTGAAATTCAAACATTTTTCAAAGTTACAGAGGTCACACGCCCGTGTGGGCAGGCACACGGCCTCAAACACACCCGTGTGTCCAACAGGGCATACATACTGACTTGTCCACATGGTCGAAGACACGTCCGTGTGCTTCACTCGTGGTCGAAACTAAATTGCATCGCACGACCACTCACACGCCTGTGTGTGAGCCTGACTTGAGTCAAATTTCAAATTCAAAGGATACGATCGAGCCACACGCCTGTGTGCTCAACGTGTGGGCAAATGTAGGCCATTTGTAAGGCCATTTTTCCACCCATTTAGGGTCAAATCTACAAGCACAAATAAACACATTTCATGCCCTCAAAATGCAATCAAATCATACCAATAATGTCCATCTTTTCTAGCCATTCAATGAATATCAAACTTACCAACTTATGAACCATTTATCTCATTCTAATCACAAGCATTTCTAGGAAAATCCATCCAAATAACTTACCAATTCAATTTACTAATCATTCCTCAAAATATACCAACTTTGCATCACAAAACATAATTGACATTTATCATATTCGCATCCCATTTACAAGCCATAACACATAGCTTATATATACAACTCAAAATATCATTTCATTCAACTAGACTATACATACCATACTTAGCTATAAGCACATTCAAATGGTACCAAAATATGATTTGATAATGTGATGATGACCCCCGATGATCCTCGATCCTTCCGTAGCTTTAATGATCTATAAAATAATGCAAACACACATGAAGTAAGCTTTCAAAAGCTTATTAAGCCATATACAAATAAAATTAACATATAACAAACATAATCATATCAAACACAATATCATTAATATTTCTCAATTGCAAATTTATAATTCTTCTTTGGCTCATTTGTTTAGCCATTACTTACCAATAATTCATTTCTCAAAGTATTCATTTGCTCATACCACAATCATGCATATATCACATTTTATTTCATTGAATCTAGGCACACATTTATCTTTTGCAATTTCACAAATACATACATTTCATGCTTACATAAAGCATACACTTTAAACGTACCTGAAACGGTTACACATTTCACATAGTCTTCCCTTTCTTTGATTTGCCCGTTGAACCATTTAGAATCAAATAGAATACTCGGAATACTCGTACAATGCCAACGTCCCAAACGTGGTCTTACATGTAATCAAATATCGATGCCACTATCCCAGACAGGGACTTACACGAATCAAATACGATGCCAATGTCCCAGACATGGTCTTACACGTAAATCTCAAATCAATGCCAACGTCCCAGATGTGGTCTTACATGATATCACATATCAGAATCTCTATGTCATGACATATGAATCCTATCTATTCCTAAGGTTCGTACGGGGCTTTTCAGACCTTGACACAATGTCGATAATTTCTCAGATTTCACACGTATATCATGCAAATTCATACATCACAAATCAATATCAAATGAACATGAATAATTCAACTTAAATACATTTATTTGTATGTAGACTTACCTCATATTCGGAATAAACGGACAGATTCAACTACTCGATCACCTTTGACTTTCCTCGGTCTAAATCTATTTTATTTGGTTCTTGATCTATACATATTCAAATTTAACTCTTTTATTCACCAAATCATTCAATTCAATCTAAAAACACACATTTAGGGCAATTTACAAATTAGCCCTCACATTTTCACATTTAGACATTTAAGTCCTTATTTCACAAAATCACAAAATACACATAATTTCTTTACACCCATGCCTAGTCAAATATTCACATGCTTCATATAAGTCCACACACTTCATTTATTTCACATTTTAATCCCACTAAATATTATTTTCACAATTTAGTTCAAATTACTCAAATTCACAAAAAATCCAAAGACAAAACATGTTAATCTAACAAATATGTTTCATATTTCATCAACTAACAACACAAAGCTTAAACTTTCATCAATGGCACATCTCATAATCTCCACCAAATTTCAAAATTAAGGCATGGGCTTGATAATATACTAAGCAACGATCTCAAAAACGTAGAAATTATCAAAAACTGAGTAAAAAACATACCTCGATTGAGCCAAATGAGTGCCGAATGTAAAAGAGATTCCAAGCCCTAGCTATTTTCTTATTTTCGGCTGGAGAATTGAGAAAATATGATCATTAAAATGGTTTTATTTTATTAATATTTACTTATTTTACTAATTACCAAACTAACCTTTTTATTTTCATTTATATCCCACTATCTTAAGGCATTTTTTCCATCAAAAGTTCATGAGGTTTAATAACCACATAAGGACTCCATATGATAAAAACCATAACAATTCGGCACTTACACCTTAATAGCCAACCTTTCATTTGATGCGATTGAGTCCTTTTATCAAATTAAGCATACAAATAAAATTAATTCGTAGAACTTTCACACATGCTTAATCACATACTGCAAACACAAAAAATAATATTAAAATTTTTTTTTGACTCAAATTTGTGGTCTTGAAACCACTATTCCAACTAGGGTCTAAACCAGACTATTATAATTCTCCCCCATCAGGAATTTTCATCCCCAAAAATCTTACCGTTAAACAGATTCAAATATTGTTGTCTCATAGTATCTTCGGGCTCCCACGTAGCCTCTTCCACTCTGTGTCGATGCCATAATAGTTTAACTAATGAGGTATTCTTATTTCTCAATTCTTTCAACCCACGATCTAAAATTCGAATCGATTCTTCCTCGTAAGTCATATCAAATCGGATCTCAATCTCAGATGGAGAAATCACATGTGATGGTTCAGATCTGTATCAACAAAGCATTGATGCATGAAATACATTTTGAATCTTTTCTAGTTCAAGTGGTAGCAGCAATTTGTACGCAGCAGGTCCAGTTCGCTCAATAATTTCATACAGCTCGATGAACCTCAGACTCAATTTTCCTTTATTGCCAAAACAATATTTTCTTCCACGGAGACACTTTTAAGAACACCTTATCACCGATCTCAAACTCAAACTATTTTCGTTTCAAGTTTGCATAAGATTTATGATGATTTGATGCGACTTTCAGACTTTTACGAACTACTTTCACTTTCTGTTCAATTTTTTGATCAAATAAACCCTGTGTATCTTACTATGACTTACCTCAGTCCAATATAGAGGTGTTGTACATTTGCGTCTGTATAAAGCTTCATAAGGTGTCATTTTGATACTTGATTGAAAACTATTATTGTACACAAACTCAATCAATGGTAAATGTTGTTTCCATGTACCATCAAACTCAAAATGCAACATCTTAACATATCCTCGAGTATTTGAATGATCCGCTCAGATTCACCATTCTTTTGTGGGCGAAAAGCAGTACTAAAATGCTATTTAATACCTAAATCCTCTTGTAGTTCCTTCCAGAATCGTGAGGTAAATATCGGATCTCTGTCAGACACAATAGATAGTGGCACCCCATGCAATCTCACAATATCAGAAATATAAAGCTCAACTAATCTATCAAGTGAGTAATCAGATTGTACAGGAACAAAATGAGCTGATTTCGTTAATCTTTCAACTACAACCCAAATTGCATCCTTCTTTCTCAAAGTCAAAGGCAACCTTGAAACAAAATCCATCGTTACTATATCCCATTTCCACTCAGGAATCATTATTAGTAACAAACCAGATGGTACTTGATGTTCAGCTTTAACTTGCTGACAAACTAAACATTTTGAAACAAACTCCGAAATATCTCGTTTCATACCAGGCCATCAATAAAGTTGCTTCAAATCATGGTACATCTTCGTACTTCCTTGATGAATAGATAGCCGACTACTATGTGCTTCTTTCAATATCAACTAAATCAGCTCTGCATTCCTCGGAACACATATCCGATTTCAAAATCTCAAATAATCATCAACATCAACTCAAAATTTAGAATCAGAGTTTAAATCACCCTAAGCTCGTTTTGCTAACATTTCATTATCAATTTTTTGAGCATCATATATTTCTTGTAAGAACAACGGTTTCACTTTCAATTCGACCAAAACTAAACCATCATCAGACAAGTGTAAATGAACATTTATCGCATGTAATGCAAACAATGATTTTTGACTTAATGCATCAGCAACAACATTTGCTTTATCCGGATGATAGTATATCACAAACTCGTAGTCCTTTAACATTTCTAACCATCTTCTATGTTGTAAATTCAAATTTTTCTGGGTCATCAGATATTTCAGACTTTTATGATCTGAAAACACTTGGAATTTTTCACCGAAAAGTTAGTGACGCCAAATCTTTAAAGCAAACACAATCGCAGCTAACTCAAGATCGTGTGTCGGATAATTCTTTTCATTTGGCTTCAATTGTCTCGAGGCATAATCTATAACTTTGACTTCTTGCATCAAAACACATCCCAGACTATTCAACGAAGCATCACTATAAATCGCGAACTCTTTACCCGATTCTGGTTGTACTAAAATTGGAGCTTCATTCAAAAGGACTTTCAACTAATCAAATCTTTTATGACATTTATTAGACCATTCAATTTTCACATCTTTCTGAAGCAATCTAGTCAGCGGAGTAGCAATCCTCGAAAAACCTTTTACGAACAGTCTATAATAACCAGTAAGTCCTAGAAAACTGTGAACTTCAAACACATTTCTCAGGGTTTCCAATCTAAAATTGCTAAAATCTTTCTTGGATCAACTCGTACATGACGCTGACACAATATGTCCCAGAAATCCAACTTCACGCAACCATAATTCACATTTACTAAACTTCGCATACAATTGCTTATTTCACAGAGTTTGTAGCATGATTCTCAAACATTCAGCATGCTCAATTTCATCACACGAATAAATCAAAATGTCATCAATGAATACAACAACAAATTGATCTAAATACGGTCTAAAAATTATGTTCATCAAATCCATAAAAACAGCAGGAGCATTAGTTAGTCCAAAAGGCATAACTAAAAACTCATAATGCTCCTACCTCGTTCTGAAAGCAATTTACAGAATATCTGAATCTTTTACAAACAACTGCTAATACCGCGATCTCAGATCTATCTTTGAAAACATGGTGGCTTCTTTCAACTAATCAAACAAATCATCAATTCTGGGCAGAGGATATTTGTTCTTTATAGTCACTTTGTTCAACTGACGGTAATCAATGCACATTCTCATCGTGCCATCTTTCTTTTTCACTAATAGAACGGGAGCACCCCAAGGTGAGAAACTCGGACGTGCAAATCCTCTATCAGTCAACTCTTGTAACTGTGTCTTCAACTCTTTCAATTCTATTGGTGCCATTCTATACAGAGCTATAGAAATAGGTGTTGTTCCCAGCATTAAATCAATACCAAATTCAACTTTGCCTATCGGAGGTAATCCCGGTAGTTATTTAGGAAACACATTAGGAAATTCACAGACAACTAGCACTGATTCAACTTTCTTTTCAGTCACTCTCGAATCAATCACATAAGAAAAATAAGCATCATAGCCTTTTTTCACATAACTCCGAGCTTTCAACACTGATATCACAGCCGGTAATCCATTTAAATCATTTGACTCAATCCGAGATCTCAAATCAATAATCTTTCATTTGTAGTTCAAAATAGCATCATGAAATGTCAACCAATCCATACCCAAAATTATATCAAACTCATCAAAAGGTAATAGCATCAGATCAGTAGAAAAACAAACATCTCAAAAATTAACAGACAATTCCTGCATACTTTGTCAACAGGACACATTTGCCTAAGGGGTTCGATATTTTAATTACAAATTCAGTAGATTCTACAGGCAAATTCTTACTGAGTACTAAATTTATGCATACATACGAATGAGTAGACCCTGGATTTATCAATGCAATCAGAGAAGTAAATGTACCTATAATAACATCTGGAGACGAAGCTTCTTCACGAGCTCGAATTGCGTAAGCTCTAGTAGGTTCTCTAGCTTCAGATCTCGCAACTGTATCTTTCGTAGATTTCTGACTACCACTCACATTTCTTATGTTTTTAGAAGGTCTACATCTACCTGAAACATTATCTGGCCTCGGATTCTGAATAATCACTTGTTCAACAGACTTGGGACAATATCAAATGAAATGATTTAATGATTGATATCTGAAACATGCTCGGTCATTCAATATATAATTACTTGGATTTCTTTTACCACAATGCTTACATCCAGGTCGCTCGGATCAGACATTTCCCACACAAACCATTGAAGTAGCTAGAGCATTGAAGTTCGATTGCGATCTAGCTCGATCTTTGTTCGAATGTCCCACATTAGCCTTTGAACGGCTATACTCATCTCTAAATTTCTTTGATGTAGACTAAAATGATTTACTTGAGAATCTCTTTCTCACATCTCTAGCTTTAGACTCAGCTTTTCTTTTATCTTTCCTAAGTGCTTGACTTTACACGTTCGATCGACAAGCACAATAAATTCTTTTATTTCTAGAATCCCAACTAGCAAATGGATGTCTTCATTCAGGCCGTATTCAAACCATTTACACATTATTTCTTCAGTCGAAACACATTCCGAGCATATTGACTTAATCTCACAAATTCTCGTTCATATTCAGTGACGGACATACGAACCTGTTTCAATTCCAGAAACACTTTTCGCTTTTAATCTATAAATCTCTGACTGATACATTTCTTTCGGAACTCAGACTGAAAAAAATCCCATGTAACTCGTTCTTTTGGAACAACAGAAATCAAAGTCTTCCACCACTGATAAGCTGCATCTCGTAAAAATAAAATAGCACATTTCACACATTCATCAGGAGTCAATGACATTTCATCAAACACTCAGATTGTGTTGTCGAGCCAAAACTTAGCTTTCTCAACATCATCATCACTAGTGGCCCTGAACTCTTCAGCCTCATATTTGCATATTTTATCAATCGGAAGCCTATTCATCAAATTTAGATTCATAACCGTAGGAACAACAGAAGCCTGAGGAGGATTAGAAGGGAGCGGAGGTTGTGAAACAGCCATATTTTTTCTTATGTATTTAGTGAGCCACTTATTCATCATTTGGAAGAAGGCTTGTTTATCCTCTCCTTCTTGACCGCTAGTAGCCGGTCTCGAATCAGATGGCAGCTGTATCTTGAGTGGGAGTAGGCACATTGCTTTCAACATCATTAGCTATAGCTCCTTTGGGATCCATTTACTATACGAAAAACATATTTTTATACGTCAAGATTCATCACACTATCACAATTCGTATATATGGCATGTGTAGCTACATTCTCATACACTACATTAGTCCTAGAATCGACTAAACCGTAGCTCTGATATATATCAAATGTAACACCCCTAACCCATAACCATCACAGGTCTAGGATTAAAGGTATCACCAGACTAATCGGATCTTTTATGAACATTTCACATCATAAAGTATATCATCATCATATCATATCAAAATACAAGAATATAGTCTCTTAATGAGGCCTACGAGACCTTAAACAAGCATTAGAAAGGGGTTGGGACTAAATTGAACACTTACGAACTTTTTTTGAAATTCAAACATTTTTCACAATTATAGTGGTCACACGCCGGTGTGGGCAGGTTGTGTGCCTCACAAGGCCTCAGACACACCCTTGTGCCTCACACGGCCTCAGACACACCCGTGTGTCTAAGTCATGGAAAAATAGGGCATACATACTGACTTGTCCATATGGCCGAAGACACACCCGTGTCCTTCGCCCGTGGTCAAAACTGACTTACATCACATGGCCAATCACATGCTCGTGTGTCCAACCCGTGGTTGACACTGACTTATTTCACACGGCCAGTCACACGCCCGTGTGTGAGCCTGACTTGAATGAAATTACAAATTTAATGGACACGGTCGAGCCACACGCCCGTGTGCTCAACCGTCCGGGAAAATATAGGCCATTTGCAAGGCCAATTTTCCACCCATTTAGGGTCAAACCTACAAGCACAAATAAACAAATTTCATGCCTTCAAAATGAAACCAAATCATACCAATAATGTCCATCTTTTCTAATCATTCAATGCATATCAAACTTACCAACTTATGAACCATTTATCTCATTTTAATAACAAGCATTTCTAGGTAAAATCAATCCAAATAACTTACCGATTCCATATACTAATAATTCATCAAAACATACCAGCTTTGCATCTCAAAACATAATTGATATTTACCATATTCACATCCCATCTACAAGCCATAACACATAGCTTATATGTACAACTCAAAACAACATTTAATTCAACTAGACTATACATGCTATACTTAGCTATAAACATATTCAAAAGGTACCAAATATGATTTGACAGTGTGATGACGATTACCGAGCCTTCCGTAGCTTTAATGATCTACAAAATAATGCAAACACGCACAAAGTAAGCTTTCAAAAGCTTAGTAAGCCATATACAAATAAAATTAGCATATGACACACATAATCATATCAAACACAAGATCATTAATATTTCTCAATTGCAAATTCATAATTCTTTTTTGGCTCATTTGTTTAGCCATTGTTTACCAATAATTCATTTTTCAAAGTATCTCTTTTGCTCATACTACAATCATGCATATATCACATTTTATTTCATTAAATGCATGAACATACTTCTCTTTTGCAAATTCACAAATACATACCTTTCATGCTTACACAAAGCATACACTTTAAACGTACTTGAAACGGTTACACATTTCACATAGTCTTTCGTTTCTCGAAATTGCCTGTTGAAACATTTAGAATCAAATAGAATACTTGGATAACTTGGAATACTCGTACAATTCCAACATCCCAGACATGGTCTAACAAATATTGATGCCACTGTCCTAGACAGGGTCTTACACGAATCAAATACAATGCCATTACATGATATCACATATCAGAATCCCTATGTCATGACATATGAATCCTATCTACTCCTATGGTTCGTACAGGACTTTTTGGACCATGACACAATGTCAATACTTTCTCGAATTTCACACGTATATCATCCAAAGCCATACATCACAAATCAGTATCAAATGAGCATGAATAATTCCACTTAAATACATTTATTTGTATATAGACTTACCTCATATTCAGAAATGAATGGACGGATTCGACTACTCGATCACCTTTGACTTTACTCGGTCTAAATCCGTTTTCTTTGGTTCTTGATCTATACATATTCAAATTTAACTCTTTTAGTCACCAAATCATTCAATTAAATCTAAAAACACATATTTAGGGAAATTTACAAATTAGCCCTTATATTTTCACATTTTGACATTTAAGTCCTTATTTCACAAAATCAGAAAATACACATAATTTCTTTACACCCATGCCTAGCCGAATATTCACATGCTTCATATAAGTCCACACATTTCATTTTTCTCACATTTTAATCCCACTAAATATTATTTTTACAATTTAGTCCAAATTACTCAAATTCACCAAAAATCCAAAGACAAAACATGTTAATCTAACATATATATTTCATATTTCATCAACTAACATCACAAAGCTTAAATTTTCATCAATGGCACATCTCATAATCTTCATCAAATTTAAAAATTAAAGCATGGGCTTGATAATATACTAAGCAACGATCTCAAAAACATAGAAATTATCAAAAATCGAGTAAAAAAATACATCAATTGAGCTAAATGAGTGCCGAATATAACAAAGATTTCAAGCCTAGCTATTTTCTTATTTTCAGCTAGAGAATTGAGAAAGGATGAACATTCAAATGGTTTTGTTTTATTAATATTTACTTATTTTACTAATTACCAAACCAACCTTTTATTTTCATTTATATCCAACTATCTTAAACCATTTTTGTCCATCAAAAGTTCATAAGGTTTAATAACCACATAAGGACTCCATATAATAAAAGCCATAAAAATACAGCACTTACACCTTAATAGCCAACCTTTGCATTTTATGCGATTGAGTCCTTTTATCAAATTAAGCATACAAACAATAAAATTAATTCACAGAACTTTCAGACATGCTTAATCACATACTGCAAACATGAAAAATAATATTAAAATAGTTTTTTACTCAGATTTGTGGTTTCGAAACCACTATTTTAACTAGGGTCTAAACAGAACTATTATAGACTGTAAGTTAGAGAGGATGAGAAGAGGCTAGTGAAGTCTTTCTCCATATGATGAACGCTTGGTATACAAAGTTTGTTCATTTGAATGAACCCGAACGTGCAACCCCTCCACCCCCACCTATTCCTCAGCCTACCTCTGTAGCTCCCAAGTTGTAGAAATTGTAAGAAGGGAAAAACCCCCGGTCGATAGAATTTGAAAATAAGGAGCTGAAGAATTTCGAGCTAATAAAGATGACGATTTGAAAAGAGCAAAATTTTGGCTTGAAAATACCATCAGGGTATTTGATGAATTGTCTTGCATAGCCGAAGAGTGTATGAAATGTGTTGTGTCTCTCTTGAAAGATTCAGCTTACTAGTGGTGGAACACCCTTGTGTTGATTGTACCAAGGGAGAAAGTTAATTGGGAATTTTTACAAAAAGAGTTCCAAAGAAAGTATATTAGCCAAAGGTTTATCGATTAGAAAAAAGGAATTCTTTGAGCTAAAACAGGGTCGAATGACGAGTAATCGAATATGAGCGTAAGTTCGTAAGGCTCAATAAATATGCGTGGGAGTGTATATACACCGAAGCCATTATGTGTAGAAGGTTTGAGGATGGATTAAATGAGGATTCCAATTGTTTGTTGGTATTCTAGAATTGAAGGAATTTGCTGTGCTAGTAGAGAGAGCTTGCAAGGCCAAGGAATTGGCCAAAGAGAAAAGAAAGGCTGAAATTGAGTCTCATGACTCAAGGAAGAGACAATTGGGTATGTCATTTCAATCCTCGTCCAAGAAATCAAGATAGTTCACTACTAGATCAGCTGCTTCAGTTAGGTTCTCAAATAGAAGTAAAGGTAAATGGTACTAGGGTTCTAAAGCTCAAACCACTTCGATTGCTAATGTTGGTAATGCTCAACCAAATATACTGGAATGTTTATAGTGTGGTAGACGTCATCCCTATAAATGCCGAGTAAATGAGAAAGCTTATTTCAAGTGTGGATCCTAAGATCACTTTATTAGAGATTGCCTTGAGATGGTTGAAAAGAGAAATTTTAGAGTGCAAGATCGGGAAGTACTACTAGAGGGAGACCACAAAGAAATTTGGGAAATTAAAAGAGTAGTAAGAATACACCTAGAGAGCAGACTGCAAGATCTAAGGGTAGAGCACCTGTGAGGACTTATGCCATTCGCACTCGTGAAGAGGCATCATCCCCTAATGTGATTACGGGTACACTTTCTCTATATGATACTCATGTTTTTGCTTTAATTGATAAGAGATCTACCCACTCGTATGTTTGTATGAAATTAGTATCCAGTATTAACATGCCTGTATAGTCTACAGAATTTGTGATAAAAGTGTCAAATCTTCTAGGCAAATGTGTGTTAGTTGACAAGTTATGCAAAGATTGCCTTTTGATGATTAGAGGTCATTACTTTCTAGCAAATCTCATCCTATTGACATTTGATAAATTCAAAGTAATTCTTGGTATGGATTGGTTAACTGCTCATGATGTGGTAGTAAATTGTGGAAGGAAATTTATTGAATTGAAATGTAAAAATGGGGATATTCTTCGTGTTGAATCAGTTGAACAAGATAGATTGCCTGTAGTGATTTCTTATATGTCTGCTAAAAAATACGTAACAAAAGGATATGAAGCTTATCTTGCCTTTGTGATGAAGGCCAAAGAATCAGAGTTAAGAATTGAATTAGTGCCGATAGTATGTGAGTATCCAAATGCATTTCTAGAAGAATTGCTCGGGTTGCCTCTGGTTAGAGAAATTGAATTTGGTATTGAATTATCCCGTGGTACTACGCGTATTTCAATTGCTCCATAGGATGGCTCCAACCAAGTTAAAAGAATTGAAGTCTCAGTTACAATAGTTGACAGATAAACGGTTTGCAAGATCGAGTTATTCTCCATGGGGTGCTCCCGTATTATTTTTGACAAAGAAAGATGATTCAATGAGGTTATGTATAGATTATCGGCAACTTAATAAGGTAACCGTAAAGAACAAGTACCCTGTAACAGCCCGATTTAGGGCTAGACGGAACAATGATCTCGAGATCACTAATTTGGGGTCAGAGAAAATTTATTTTAATGATATTTTATGAATTAGAGCATGATTATTTAAGTGCATCAAAATTTTGGTTCTTTAATTTTAGCGATTTCAAGCTTAATCGAGAAAAAGAACTAAATCGTATAAAATGTGAAAGTTCTATTTTGTAAACTAAAGGTGCGTAATAGCCAAAGAATATTAATTTGGGGTCTTTAAAGTGCAATTAGACCCATAAGAATAGAGTGGCTGGCCATGGGAGACAAAAATTGACAAAATTGGTCAAAGTTGGTAAAAGTTGGTGACTAAATTGACTTGTATTAATAAAATAAAGAAAAAAAGATATCATCTTCTCTTCTTTCCATCACCACAAAAAAATTAGTAGCAAAGAGGGGTTTGAAAACACAAAAATTTCAGCAAGCTTTCTTCCTAACAAGTAAGTGATTTTAATGATTTTTCTTGAAGATAGTTGTACTTTTAGAACCTCTAGAGCTTAAGCTTTCTAATGATGGGACTATCTTGCAATATGGTGAAAAGATTAGAGTTTTTCCATGGGTGCTTTCAATGATATTTTCTGCATTTTTATGGAAGAAAATGAGTCTTAGTTGTTAGATGAACAACTTTTGTGAAAGGTGTTGCCATGAAAAAACCAAAATGAACCTTTTTTGTAAAGGTTGTAAAATTTGTTGTAAAATGTATGAAATATTGGGTTTTGATATAGCCATAAGAGAAATAAATGTTCACCTAGGCTCATTAATGGTAGAAATTTGATTAGAATTGATTTCTGAGCCTAGTGGTAAAACGGTTATTTTGCCAAAGTGTAAGGGCAAAATAGTAATTTTGCCAAAGCATGATTATGAAAATTATTTTATTAATGTGATGATTGAAATGAGCTAATTTCCTATTATAGAGCAAGAAGGACCAAGAATCAACCTTGACTGGGGCAAGAATAAAGTCTCGGACTAGGTTGCAGATTTAGCTCTTTTTGAAATCGAGGTAAGTTTGTATGTGACAAATTCAACATTTATGCTAGCATGTTTGAGAATGTTTGATGTTATAATGATAAATGATGCTCTATGAAATTAAGTATTTTGTATTGAATGAGAAAGTTGAGATGGATGAGGTCCCATGTAAGACCATGCCGGGACATGGCCTCGACACCGAATTGAGATCCCGTATAAGACCTCACCTGGGATATGGCTTTAGCATTAAATATGAAACAACGTATAAGACCATATCTAGGATATGGCATTGATATTGATGTGAGGTTTCGTATAAGACCATATCTGGGATATGGCATCGGTATTCAGAGATGATCCATGCAAGACCACATCCAGAATGTGGCATTGGCTTTGTGTTTATGCTAATGATAATGAACATACAACTATGAGTATCCTTAGTAATTTATTAGGATAAATAGATTTTCTTGTAAATAGAAATGAGAATTGTATTCAAGTCATGTGAATGAGTGAATACAGGTACCAGTGAGAGAATTCATGAGGAATGTTTACGATATGTGGCATGGTATGTTCTAGATAAGAACAAGTATGAGTAAGTATGGCAAACTGCTTAAGACTTTGTATGGCTATCTAATGCTATGGATTGATGTCATTATGAGCTTATTGTTGCTATTTATTTTCATGCAAACTTACTAAACTTTGTGCTTACCCCTCTCATTTCCCCTTCCCTTGTAGTATTGCCAAGATAATTTGGGGATCGTGGGACGTAGGAGTTCAAAAGTCACACTATCAACATCACTTTGGTATAAAAATTTAGATGTACTTTGAGTATGGCATGTATAGGACTTGGCATTTTTTTAGGTCGTAATTGTTAGCCAAAGTGTTGGCTATGTATGTTATCAAAGTCATTTTGTAAATAGTCATCGGAAATGGGCCATCACTTGTTAAATTTATATATATTCAATGGTAATGAAATTATGAAGTTTATGCTTGTGTGAATGATTTGGATTGAGTTCTTGGATGTGCCTTTGGGTCATGAATGATGTTTATATAAGTTGGATTTAGAATGTCTACTATGTAGGGTGGCATTTGGCTTGGAATATAGCCTTTTTATGTCCACACGGGCTTCTGTCTAGGCCGTGTGGGATACATGGTCAGCCCCATGGGCGTGTCGATCGACTGTGCGTCCCTTGCATGCTAGGTTTACAAAGTCAGGATGCTTAGTAGTAAACACATTGGCAAAGACATGGTCTAAGGGCATAGAGTGTGCCCGAGTCCTGTGAAGTCTGCACTTTAAATGTGGAATTTAATTCAACACACGGTCTAAGGACACGGGGTGTGCCTTGGCTGTGTGACCTTAGTGGACTGATGACATCATAAACAGAAAGCCAAGGTTTTGGCACACGGGAGTATCGAGGTCATGTGAGGGAGATGGGCTAAGAGCACAAGCGTGTGTGTGGCCATATTAAATAAGTCAGTGTCGACTATGGGTGAAAAACACGGGCATGTCTTAAGGGCACATGGCCGTGTCCCTTGAGCAACACGGGTCTGTGGCCCCTATTTAGGCAAAATTTTTCTAAGTACGTAAAACTTTCCGATTAATTCCCAATACTTATTGGAAGTATGTTTAGGGCCTCGTAGGCCTACGATGAGTATGTTTTGGGTTTGTATGGAAAGTTTTTATACGAAATGAAATTTTATATCCTGAAACGTCATGTTTAAGCAAGTTGAGTTAGGTAATACCTCGTATTCAGTTTTGACTTTGAACATGGGTAAGGTGTGTTACATTTAGTTGTATCAGAGCTATGGTTTAGTCGATTCTATGACTAACTTAGCATAAGCATGAGTCTAGCTATACATACCATACAAAGAGAACTTGTGTAATGATAGTGTGACAGCTCCTGACGGTTTAAATTGTCTTTTTATATATAGTCATGGATCCCGACTAAACTGCAGCTGATGATGCTACGAGTAATACGTCGGCTCCCGCGTAAGGGACCGCGCCAGTAGAAAGTAGACCCGAGACCTGAGGTCAGGGAGAAGAGGCCTGAGAAGGCTTTCTCCATATGATGAGCAACTGGTACACTGAGTACGTTCGAGCAAATCCTAATGCTCAACCATATCCACCCCAACCTGTTCCTCAACCTACTCCGGTAGCTCCTCAAGTGGTTGAGGTAGTGAAAAGAGAAAGGCCTCTGGTCGATAAGATCCAAAAATGAGGAGATGATGAATTTCGACTAGTAATGACGATGATCTGGAAAGAGCAAATTTTGGCTCAACAATACCATTAGGGTATTTGTAGCACCCCAAACCCGGTCTAGAAGTTAGGCCCGAATCTGGCATGTCAAGTTGAAGGAAGTTGAAAAGCTAAGCAATTGTTTAGAAAGTTTTATCGGATTTTTGAATTCCAAGTTCGTTGTTTGTTTGAGAAAAACGTGATTTGCTAAATGACCATTTAAAAGTTGTTATTATTTTGAAACATTGTTTTGTTATGAAAGTTGAACTTGCATCGTTGCGTAAACATGATATTTTAGAAAACAATTGCAAATGTTTTAAGAAAACTCCATATTTACAAGTTTAATAGTTATAAATGAAAGCTTAGAAAAATAAACCAATGACCTTATTACAAATATTAACCCAAAATAAATAATCTAAAAGAAAATGTAAAAATTGAAATTACTAAAGTTCACGAGTAGTATCTCTGATGTATAGCCACCCCCGAGTCTTCTACGGCTCTCAATCCTCTATCACTGGGAATTACCTGAAACATTTACTAAAAAGAGGGGTGTGTTTACGAAAACTCAGTGTGTACAACCCTCATCGGTAAGAACATGTATCACAATAATCCGAGCCAAAGCCTATTTCAGAAACGGTGGCAATTGGGCCTTAGTCCAAAATAGCCTCAGTTGAGCCTTAACCCATATCATATGTCACAGCAGATAATGTATGAAATGCGATGCAAACCCATCCCAACCTAATTTTTCGTCCTCTACACACCACCCATACCAGCCCATCACACCATGGGGATTTCTACAATCAACCCTCCATCCGCTACACACCTCATATGTGGCACCAAGCCACTCGTGGTTCTAGACCATCGTGACAGATTCACTATTAACATATGTGGGGCCAACCCACCGTGGTACCAAACCACAGTGATAATCCCTGATGAATGTATGTGGGGCCAACCCACTGTGGTACCAAACCACTGGGACGAGTCACTGAATCATAGATATATATACTTGGTATTAAACCACCATGGCACCAAGCCACCGAGACATGGTCACCGAATCAGATATATGTGGGGCCAACCCACTTGTGGTACCAAACCACTATGACAGTCTCTAACATTTCCCCTTCCGCATTATAACCCAACCCATGCAGAACATACAAATCAAATGAATGCACTTGCTCTCATCATAGTGACAGATTATAGCATACATTTTCATACCCATTAATAGAACGTTATAGTCACTTACCTGGTATTCCCGGCTTTACCCACAAGGGTATAACGACTTCCTATTCAATCACTTCAGATTTTCAGCCAAACAGTTAATAACACATATTAATAACAGTGTGTAAATATTTTAGACACAATCACGCTAATCAACCCCTAAGGGTATAACGGTAATTTTACCCACCGAGGGTATTCTAGTAATTTACCTACCAAGGGTAATTCAATAATTTTGCAACCCATAGGTATTTCGATAATTTTGCAAACCAGGGGTATTTCAGCAATTTTCCAAACCAAGGGTATTTTGGTAATTTTGCAAACTAGAGGTATTTCAGTAATTTTACAAACTAAGGGTATTTTAGTAATTTTGCAAACTAGGGTATTTCAATAATTTTACTAATTAGGGTATTTCTATAATTTTGTAAACTAGAGGTATTTTAGTAATTTTACAAATCAGGGTGTTAACGACCCAACAGAAGGTCCATTGTTGCCTCGAACAACTCAAGTAATCTAAATAGAGATAATGATGCGAATGGGCTTAAGGCTCATTCTTGACCCAAGTGGGCCCACACACTCGTGTGGCCCATTTAGCGCAAACCTAGCAACATATATGAGATTCACATAGTCTAGTTCACTATCTACTACTCAATCATACAATTTACTCATATGGGCCCCTGGGCTATTGGGCCCACTTGGCCCCTTTCGGGCCATTGTGGCTCAACAGCCCACACCCACGAGAATACTCATGGGGGCCTCAACTATCGCGTCGAAGCTTCCACATGTGCGCTCGTATGCTCGTGTGGCTATCATCACCGTGTGACTGGCATTTCGACATTTGCCACTCTACAGCCAGTGTAGAGAGAATACACACCTGATAGGAATCTTAAGCCGATGTGTGGCCCCTGCTTAGGCAAAATTTTTCTAGGTACGTAAAAGTTTCTGATTAATTTCCAAAACTTTCCGAAAGTATGTTTAAGGCCTTGTAGGCCTAGGATGAGTATGTTTTGGGATTGTATGGAAAGTTTTTAAGATGAAACAAAATTTTATAGCCCGAAGCGTCATGTTTAACCAAGTTGAGTTAGGTAATGCCTCGTATCAAGTTCTGGCTTTGACCACGGGTAAGAAGTGTTACATACCCCTTGCCAAGGATCGATGATTTGTTTGACCAATTGAAGGGAAGGTGACGCCTCATGGTGCTTAGGGGTCTCACGTTCGAACTGCAAAGGCATCATTTTGGTTTCATTTTGCGTCAATTAAGGGAACTGGGCTAGGTATGCTTTAAAAAGAAGTCACAAGGTTAATGGACATGAAAGTCCAGTTGGCAAAGTAGTTTCCATGCGCCACTTAGGAGTTGGAGGTGAGGAGGGGCGCAGGTTCGAGTGGCTGGAGCAGCATTTTGTGTTTTATATTTTTCATATGTGGTGATGGGCTTAGGTAGGGAGACTTTATAAATAAATGGTGGGGTTTTATGACAAGAAAGACGGGTTGGTGGAGTGGCTTGGGGTGCCACTTGTGGGTCTTGGCAAGGGACTCAAGTTCGAATAACATGGAAAGCACCTGGGTTTTATTTTTGTTCTTGGCGTTTAAAAGGAAGGAGGGCTTAAAAGAATATGGGGCGAACTTATATCACAAAAAAATGCTTTGGCAGAATGGCTTGGGGAGTTAAAGCTCAAAGGGGCTTGGTGCAGGTCAAGGGTTCAAGACGCAGGAGAAGCAATATTCTGAGCCTTTTAATTTTTGCTTGTGACGTCAATAGCAGGGGGGAGAGTTGGGCAGCATGTGGACTTCAATAGGATAAGCATGATATTTTGTTTTGGAATTCGGCTGGAGGGGTGGATTTATAGTAGTTTATTTTGTTTTTTTCTCTTGATAAGATAATAATGGATAAAAGGTGGGTTTTTATTTTATTTTATTTTGAATGTAGGATAAGTGATTAATAAGGTTATTTTAATTATTTGAATGAATTGGGAAGAGTAAAATAAGGGATTTGGCTAATTCAATTGATTTGAATTAGTGGCCATGAGTGATTTTAGGAGGTGGCCGAATTTTGGTTTCTTCATGTGGGGGGAGTGGCCGAATGTTATAAAAGGGGGGTGTGCTCTCCCTTTGCGGAAATTTTACTTTCTTCTTAAGCCTTCACTTTTCTTCTCATATTCTACCAAAACACCAAAATCGTCCCTCCTCTTCATTTGTTCACCTTGGTCGAAAGTTCAAAGCCACTTTTTCCTACCATTTTCTTCTCATCTCAATTGTTCCTAAACCAAAATCCTCTCCTCTTCTTGTTGCCGTAATACCATAAGCCACACGTTGGTATTTAATCAAACCCTTATTTTCCTTCCTAACATCAATTGTTCATCATTCAAAGCCGAACAGTTCTTCTGGCCGAATCTCGTGTGCCGATTTCATGAGTGTGGTAAGAACTCTCTTTGGTTTAATCTTTTATTCTTATTTTGGCGGTAAAACCATGAGGCTTAACCCAAGATTTTGTGTATGAGTGAGCCTATTCAAGGTCATGGATTTGTAGCCATTTTTGGAAGCCAACATTAAGGGGGGATATCTGAAAGGTCTTTCGGGATTTAAGGTGAGCATGGTATGTAGGTTATGACTTTCGGCCTAAGGCCATGTTATGTATTTTAAGTGGTGACCAATTCTGTTATGGGTTGTTTAAAGAATTTCAGCAGAGTTCTTAATCTAGTGACATTTTGGGATTTGATCGTTTGTATCAATAAGGTGCGTAATCATCGCACTATTTCTTCGGTTAATTGCTTGCTAACGTTTATACATATGTATGATGTGTGGTAGTCGATCATAATGGCTAAAGTGGTGAATACCATGTCTTGGGTAATCGGATAACTGGTGAGTAAGTTTGTGATATTAAGTTATTACAATGTATTTATATATATATATGATGTGGTAATGATATAAGATGTATACTCATTTTATCGATGATTTGATAAGAGGCATTTTCATATATGCATGGGATTTGGGTTTGGTCGAGGAAGGAAGGAGTACACATTGGTGTACGTGGTCTAGTGTTAGCCGGGCTACATTAGCGCTTGATGAGTTCTTGTGTGCATCATCAAGGAGATGTTGCTTGGTGCCCATCTCGGCGGTTGATGGTCGTGTGCATCACCGTAGCGGATTAATGTTGGGATCACTTATGTGATTGGTGGCTCAGCCACGGCCTCGTGCAGCAGGTCTGCCGAGGTAAGATATGTGGGATCACTCGGTTGTGATCGGTGGGTTAGCCACGGCCTTGAGCAGGGAGTCTACTAAGGTTGGTGTATTGGATGGACCTAGGTTGGGCTGTGATGCATGATTGCATGAATGGTTCGTGGATTGTATGGTTATGGGCCAAGCCAATCTCGTGGAAGTATGTGTTATGATTATGCACTGAGTCTGTGGACTCACCCAATTATTTTCTTAACATTTCAGGTGACTCTTGAGATTAGACCGGGATCGGAGAGGACACATGGTGGCCCATGCAGAAGGAAGAGTTTAAATATTCTAAGGCTCATTTATATTAAGTTTTTGGTTTAAATATTGGTTGTAATAAAGGCCTTTTTATTTATTTTTGGAATCATTTTATTATCATTTTAATTATGGTTTGATTAATTTGAATTACTATGTGAAAATGGTTTTATTTTAGCAACTTATTTATTCCATAAATATAAGTTAATAAAGTTTTAATTTGGACATCTTATAATGTCAAGTTTACTTATATTTTTAAATAAACACTATTTTCAAAAGTTGACAAATTTTTATGTTTAATGCTAAAGTCAAAAGATTTTCAACTGTCTTTCCGTAGTGACACAACCGGATTCGATCGTAGTGAATGGGTCGGGTTTGTTGATGTTACAAATTAGTATCGAGCAGGTTCAAAACTCGGACTTTGAGGTTGGGCCCAAAAGCGATTTTAAATGGGCTTTTATGAAAAGTTTTTAGGTATTTACGGCATGGCTTTGTACCTCCTACTGAAGTCCACCAGTAAGTACTTCTAGCCCTTAAAATGATTTGGTTGTGTGATTTATTATGGGCTTAGTTTGGGCTTGTAGATTAGAATATTAGGTTGTTGGACCCTAGGGTTAGTCTACTCAAACATACGCATAAGACTTAAGGATTATTAAACAAAACTGTGAAGTAAGTCGTAGAGTTAAGGTGTGGCAATCATGGTACGCATGTCTAGGAGTGGTATTCGAGAAGAGCTTGGTATTTAAGCGATCCTAGCAACTCACCTCCTCTTTACTTGAATCCTACCTGGTGCGTAGCTACGGTTCACCTTAACCAAGAGGACTTGTTCATAGGCCAAACCAATTATTAAAACCGAAAGGGACTAGCAGTCTGATTTTATAAAATTTCTAGTTTTAAAATCCTTAAATTACCCTTTTCTTGTAGTAAAAGATTCTTGTGGAAATTCTTCTAAAGTATCTCCGATTCACAAAATTACCAAAATGCCCCTAGCGGCAAAATTACAAAAATGCCCCTATATTATAAAATTTTCGCACTACCCTCAACTTTTGTTAAAATGACTTCACTTTGCAAAATATTAAAATCTCTGTTTTCAAAATATCAAGATACTCGATTTGAGGAATTCTGAAAATACCCTGTGTTGAAAAGTACTAAAATGCCACGACTTTCAAAATTTACGGTTTAACCCCAATTTTAATAAAATCCCCTGACTTTGCAAAGGTATCCAAACTTCTGTATTTCAAAATAATATCCTGACTTAGGAAATTTACAAAATTACCCCTGCTTGACAAAATTACCAAAATACCCCTAGTTCTTAAAATTCTATTATACCTTCAATTTGCGAAATTTATGAAAATACTCTTCTGTTTTGGAATTTTTTTTTAAAAAAAAGATCCTGACTTATTAAAGTTTTCAGAACCGCTTTGATTTATTACCGAAATACCCCGGTAGGAAAGTGACGAAATTACCCCTGGGTGGGGAATGGATAAGAATGCCTATAATAGTAAGTTGGATGGTGTGAATGTGAATGTGAATGTGATTCTTTGAATTAGTGTAGTGAACTCAAACTGAAACTCTGATTGATCGAAAGAACAAACTTCTGAAAACTTCATCTCACAAAATTTGCTCGTGGATAAATAGTGGAACAAAATTTCTAATGCATAAAATTTCTTAAATCAGACTAAATCGAGGCGCTAGAAATGAGTTCTAGAGGACGTGGTCGTCGTGGACGTGGTCGAGGCAGAATGGCCGTATCGGAACCCGTTAGATCGGGTCAAGGGTCTGAAAATGAAGTACCCCCTCCACCACCACCTTTGGTAATGGCGCAAGATCAAGCGGGGACGATCTGGTATCGCGAGTTGTCTTTGCGAGTTTTGGAGATAGTGGCTGGAGCAGGTGGAAATCTGAGATCTAGAAAGTCTGTACCCGAGCGACTTCGAGCCAATGGAGCTGGGGTGTTTCGTGGTGTATCTGGTGTGGCACCCAGTACGGCTGAATATTGGTTGGAAGCAACCGAGCAAATTATGGATGAGCTCGATCTGAGCCCTAAGGAGAAAGTGAAAGGAATGGTGGCGCTGCTTCGCGACAAGGCATACCAATGGTGGCTAACAATTCGGGATAGTGCCACAGCTGAGGACCTCACTTGGGAGTATGTCAAAGCGACGTACCAGAAGAAGTATGTTGGAACTCATTATATTGATGCACAGAGGAAGGCGTTTCTTGGGCTGGTTCAAGGGAACAAGTCTGTAGTGGAATACGAGGCAGAATTCCTAAGGTTAAGCCGTTATGCTCGAGGAGTGGTTACTACGGAGCATGAGCGCTGTGTCTGATTTGAGGATGGATTGGGGGACGACCTGAGGCTGTTGATAGCTCCTCACCAGGAATAAGAGTTCGCGGTGTTAGTTGAAAAAGCTAAGGTAGCTGAGGGAATTAAGGACTCTGTAAGGCGTAAGAGATAAGGATAGGGCAGGATAAGAGGAGTTACGATTTGCAGTTGTTTGAGAGCTTTCAGAAAAGACCGAGGGTAGAGACTTTCACTCGTGTTTCTAAGCCAAATCCAGATCGTCTGTGTGCTCGGTGTGGAAGGTATCATGTTGGCGAGTGCTGGAATCGGGATCGAGAATGCTTCAGGTGTAAGTCTAAGTCTCACCTGATTAAGGACTGTCCTTAGGATCCGAATAGGGCTCAGACATTAGGCCAAGGTTATGCGAAACCAGGCAGAGGAGGTCAGCAAGCGGAAAGGGGTCGTGGTCCGAACCATGGAGGGAATGGTCCCAGTCGAGGTCGTGGAGCATTAGGCCGTGAAAGTGGTGGCACTAAGGCAAGATAGCCAGGTCTGGTTTATGCAGTCCGTCGGAGAGAGGATAATGATGTGCCAGAAGTGTCAGCGGGTAAGTTTCTAATGCCTGAAATATCCTTTATTGTTTGTTCGCTTTAAAGACAGTTGTTTTATTGCTAGTAAGGTATCTAGAACCTTGGGTGTGAACTTAGTAATGTGCCTAGGAAGTATGTTGGCTCATTTGAGATCGAGTGCAATGATAGTTCTGTTTAATCTAGCCGAGTAATTTGAGGACGAAATTATTTTTAAGGAGGGTAGAATTGTAACACCCTAGTTCTAGGGGTTGTGCAGTTGATACCTAACTCAAGTGTTGGAAGGCTTAGGGTGGAGTTGTAGGAGTTTTTGAGGGGTTTGGAGAACCCTAGAAGGTAAGAAATGCCTTAGGAAATTTTTGGTTTTTAAGTGTTGGAAGGGAGAGCTGAGGGAGTTAGGGGTTATAAGTAATTTAGGTAGGTTTAAGACGCAAGAAGTGCCTTGGTAAAGTGGCAAGGAGGCGCCACTTAGAGCATGGGGAAGGTGACGCCTCATGGTGCTTAGGGGTCTCACTTTCGAACTACAAAGCAGACATTTTGGTTTCATTTTCGTCAATTAAGGAACTGGCTAGGTATGCTTTAAAAAGAAATCATGAGGTTAATGGACATGAAAGTCCAGTTGGCAAAGTGGTTTCCATGCGCCACTTAGGAGTTGGAGGTGAGGAGGCGCGAGTTCGAGTGGTTTGGAGTAGCATTTTGTGTTTTATATTTTCATATCTTGGTGATGGGCTTAGGTAGGAGACTTTATAAATAAATGGTGGGGTTTTATGACAAGAAAGGCGGGTTGGTGGAGTGGCTTGGGCGCCACTTGTGGGTCTTGCAAGGGACTCAAGTTCGAATAACATGGAAAACACCTAGGTTTTATTTTTGTTCTTGGTGTTTAAAAGGAAGGAGGGCTTAAAAGAATATGAGGCGGACTTATATCACAAAAAAATGCTTTGGCAGAGTGGCTTGGGGAGTTAAAGCTCAAAGGGGCTTGGTGCAGGTCAAGGGTTCAAGGCAGGAGAAGCAATATTTTGAGCCTTTTAATTTTTGCTTATGGCGTCAGCAGAGGGGGAGAGTTGGGCAGCATGTGGACTTCAATAAGATAAGCATGATATTTTGTTTTGGAATTATTTGGAGGGTGGATTTATAGTAGTTTATTTTGTTTTTTTTCTCTTGATAAGATAATAATGGATAAAAGGTGGGTTTTATTTTATTTTATTTTGAATGTAGGATAAGTGATTAATAAGGTTATTTTAATTATTTGAATGAATTGGGAAGAGTAAAATAAAGTTTGGCTAATTCAATTGATTTGAATTAGTGGCCATGAGTGATTTTGGGAGGTGGCCGAATTTTGGTTTCTTCATGTAGGGGAGTGGTCGAATGTTATAAAAAGGGGGTGTGCTCTCCTTTTGCGAAAATTTTAGTTTCTTCTTAAGCCTTCACTTTTCTTCTCATATTTTACCAAAACACCAAAATCGTCCCTCCTCTTCATTTGTTCACCTTGGCCGAAAGTTCAAAGCCACTTTTTCCTACCATTTTCTTCTCATCTCAATTGTTCCTAAACCAAAATCCCTCTCCTCTTCTTGTTGCCGTAATACCATAAGCCACACGTTGGTATTTAACTGAAACCCTTATTTTCCTTCCTAACATCAATTGTTCATCATTCAAAGCCGAACAGTTCTTCTCTGGCCGAATCTTCGTGTGCCGATTTGATGAGTGTGGTAAGGACTCTCTTTGGTTTAATCTTTTATTCTTGTTTTGGCGGTAAAACCATGAGGCTTAACCTCAGTATTTTGTGTATGGTGAGCCTATTCAAGGTCGTGGATTTGTAGCCATTTTGGAAGCCGCGTTAAGGGGGATATCTGAAAGGTCTTTGAGATTTAAGGTGAGCATGGTATGTAGGTTATGACTTTCGGCCTAAGGCCATGTTATGTATTTTAAGTGGTGACCGATTACATTATGGGTTGTTTAAGGAATTTCGCGAGTTATTAATCTAGTGACGTTTTGGGATTTGATCGTTTGTATCAATAAGGTGCGTAATCATCGCACTATTTCTTCGGTTAATTGCTTGCTAACGTTTATACATATGTATGATGTGTGGTAGTCGATCATAATGGCTAAAGTGGTGAATACCATGTTTTGGGTAATCGGATAACAGGTGAGTAAGTTTGTGATATTAAGTTATTATAATGTATTTATATATATATGATGTGGTAATGATATAAGATGCATACTCATTTTATCTGATGATTTGATAAGAGGCATTTTCATATATGCATGGGATTTGGGTTTGGTCGAGGAAGGAAGGGAGTACATATTGGTGTATGTGGTCTAGTGTTAGCTTCGGGCTACATTAACGCTTTATGAGTTGCTGTGTGCATCATCAAGGGAGATGTTGGCTTGGTGCCCATCTCGGCGGTTGATGGCTATGTGCATCACCGCAGACGGATTAATGTTGGGATCACTTATGTGATTGGTGGCTCAGCCACGGCCTCGTGCAGCAGGTCTGCCGAGGTAAGATATATGGGATCACTCGGTTGTGATCGGTGGGTTAGCCACGGCCTTGAGCAGGGAGTCTACTAAGGTTGGTGTATTGGATGGACCTAGGTTGGGCTGTGATGCATGATTGCATGAATGGTTCGTGGATTGTATGGTTATGGGCCAAGCCCATCGCGTGGAAGTATGTGTTATGATTATGCACTGAGTCTGTGGACTCACCCAATTATTTTCTTAACATTTCAGGTGGCTCTTGAGATTGGACCGGGATCGGAGAGGACACATGGTGGCCCATGCAGAAGGAAGAGTTTAAATATTCTAAGGCTCATTTATATTAAGTTTTTGGTTTAAATATTGGTTGTAATAAAGGCCTTTTATTTATTTTTGGAATCATTTTATTATCATTTTAATTATGGTTTGATTAATTTGAATTATTGTGTGAAAATGGTTTTATTTTAGCAACTTATTTATTCAATAAATATATGTTAATAAAGTTTTTAATTTGGACTTCTTATAATGTCAAGTTTACTTATATTTTTAAATAAACACTATTTTCAAAAGTTGACAAATTTTTATGTTTAATGCCAAAGTCAAAAGATTTTCAACCGTCTTTCCGTAGTGACATAACTGGATTCGGTTGTAGTGAATGGGTCGGGTTTGGGGATGTTACATCCCGAAACCACTATTTCTAACACCACTGAAGAACGGGTTGTTACGTGCCAACTATATCCAATGGATCTAGCATGCAATGTTGTCAATATAATCATATAAAATATGATGTTTAACCACTTAATTTAAGATGTAAAAATGCCATTAAAAGCATGTAGCTTAACCATTTCAACATCAATATAATTAAGCACAATAAATGCCTTTGTCCACGAATCTTAAAGCAATCATAACACCAACATCGAGTGCTCAAATATTTAGTAACCCGTGCTCCAATTAACAATCCATTCAATCCAAATTAATCATCTCAAAAGCTTCCCACACAATTTTCCAAAAGCCAATTGCAATAATACTATTGCAAAATAAAAGTAATTTTTGCAAATCCAACCAAATAAGATGCGATTAAGTCATTAAAACACTATTTCAAACTTCAATTTAACTTATAACCAGTCAAATTTACCAATAGCCTTTAAAATTACTCACCTCCACACTTTGCTTTTCAAACAAAAATGTGATCAAGTAGGTTAGTTTGAGCCTCAAATCCGATTAGCATATCCTCATCCTAGTGTGAAGCTTTAACAGATAAAAAATATGCATTACAAACTAACATTAACATCAAGAAAGTCTGTAACAACCTAATTTTGGGCCTAGTCAGAATAGTGATGTGAGGCCACGAATCCGAGGTGAATTTATGAGCTTTTAAGGTTTATGTCATGTTTGCATGCTAGTGTGAAAGTTTCATGAAGCAATTTTGTTAAATTGAGGTTGAAGGGTCCAAAAGGACTAAATTGCAAAAGTTGCAAAATATGAGTTTCTAGAAGCTTTTTGTATGAGATAGCTTTAGAATATCAATTAGAAGTCCTTACGTAGCAATTTTCCCAAATTATAATTTTTGGACAAAATTGGACATGAGATAGTAAATTGTAAAAATTTACAGAGAAGGGTATTTTGGTCATTTAATCAATTTAAATGATTAAAATGGGAAAAAGGTGATAAAAATATATTCATCTTTTTCCCCTTATTGCCAAAAATTTGAAGATTCCATAGCTAGGGTTCTTCATTTTATTCAAGCTTGCTAGTAAGTTCATTTTAGCCCCGTTTTTAATATTATTTGTATTTTTGAAGTTCTTGTATTATGAATTAGCTATTTTTAGCTATAAAATGAGCTAGGATGCATGTTAAAAAATTTACCCATGAATGATATGCATGTTAAATGATGTTTTATGGAAGTTTATGAGATTTTGATGTTAGATACACATCTTTTTCTAATGAATTTCATGAAAATGATAGTATGGACTAATTTGTAATAGTTATGAAAATTGGTTATACATACTAGAAATAGTTAGAATTGATGATTGTTATAGTAGAGAAAATGAATCAGCTAAATGAAGTTTAAGAAAGTTTCATGAGAATTATTTTACGAGCCTTTGGGCCAAAGTGCAAGTATGAGAGAGTATAGGGGCAAAATAATAATTTTGCCAAAGTATGGGTAATGAGTCAATTTAGTCAATGTGATTATTAAATGATCTATTTATGATTATAGATCAAGAAAAACAAAGCCCGGATTGAAACCGATGCAAGAACAAAGTCGAGGACTTAATTGCATATCTACATACATTTTGTATATTGAGGTAAGTTTGTATGATTTCTAAGCTTTATGATTTCTATTATTGGATCGCTTAGTACAATGTACATTATTATCATGGAATGCTTATTGTTTTGTTAAACAAAGAAATCGATGAGATTAAGTATGAGCAAGTCCCGATTAAAGATGAATTTCCCAGGATACTCGATCTACCACATGAGATAAGAAAGTCCATATAAGACGAAGCCAAGGCATGACATCGACAATCAAGCAAGTTATCATGTAAGTCCAAGGAAAGCTTGGCATTTAACAAGTTATCATGTAAGTCCAAGGCAAGCTTGGCATTGAACAAGTTATCTTGTAAGTCCAAGGCAAGCCTGGCATTGAAAAACTATCAGGAGAAAGAAATCCCATGTAAGCCCAAGCCAAGGCATGGCATTGGTGAGAACAAGAAAGACTTCATATAAGTCCATGTCAAGACATGGCCTTGAAACCAAGATGAGATATTCCATGTAAGACCGTATCTAGGATATGGCTAGACCAATGTTCTTTCAAGAGATCACTGAAGCTCAAAAAGAAGATAAAGAGTTGCAAGCCAAGAGAACTCAGTGCGAGTCAGATGTTGAATCTGACATTCGGATTAATTCTGATGGATACTTGATGTTTAAAGATAGAGTTTATGTACCGAGAAAAGAGGAGCTTATTCAGAGAATTTTATATGAGGCACATAACGGATGTTTATCTGTTCATCCGGGTAGTACCAAGATGTATAATGACTTGAAGCAATTGTATTGGTGGCCAAGAATGAAGAAAGATATTTCAGAGTTCGTTTCAAGATGTTTGATTTGTCAGCAAGTAAAGACTAAACACCAAGTACCTTCGGGTTTGCTTCAACCAATTATGATACACGAGTGGAAATAGGACCGTATCACTATGGATTTTGTAATGGGATTGCCATTATCACCGAGCAAGAAAGATGCTATATGGGTTGTAGTTGATAAACTCATGAAGTCAGCTCATTTCCTACCTGTACGAGTTGACTACTCACTCGACAAACTGGCAAACTTATATGTTTCTGAAATAGTATGACTTCATGGAGTTCCTCTGTCAAACATATCGGATAGAGATCCGAGATTCACCTCAAGATTTTGGAACAAGCTTCAAGAAGCCTTGGGTACAAAATTGAGTTTTAGCACATCTTTTCATCCTCAAACTAACGGTCAGTCGGAGAGGTTGATTCAGATACTCGAGGATATGTTCGATATTATGTGCTAGAATTCCAAGGTAGTTGGGAAAATTTTCTTCCATTGGTAGAATTTGCCTACAATAATAGCTTTCAGTCGAGCTTAAAGATGGCGGCTTATGAGGCTGTATATGGGTGTGAATGCATAACACCTTTATATTGGACTAAACTCAAAGAAAACCAAATTCACGGGATTGATTTGGCTAGAGAAGATGAAGAGAAAGTGAAAGTGATACGAGAATGTTTAAAAGCTGCATCATACAGACATAAATCTTATTTGGATCTAAAGAGAAGAGAGATAGAGTATCAAGTCGGGGATAAAGTTTTCTTGAAAGTGTCACCTTGGAGAAAAGTTCTCAGATTTGGCCGGAAAGGCAAGTTAAGTCCACGTTGTATTGGACCGTCTGAGAGTACTGAGAAAGTTGGGCCGGTAGCTTACAGATTGACTTTGCCATCAGAGTTAGAAAAGATACATGATGTTTTTCACGTGTCAAAGTTGAGACGCTACTGATCAGATCCTTCCCATATAATTACCCCGTCAGATATAGAGTTTCATCCCGACATGACTTATGATGAAGAACCAATCAAGATTTTAGCTCGAGAAGTCAAGCATCTAAGAAATAAAAGTATTTCTCTAGTGAAAGTATTGTGGCAAAGGCATGGGATAGGGGAAGTGCAACACCCCTAACCCGAGACCATCGCCAAAATAGGGTTTAGAGGCATTACTAAACAATAGGATCATTTCACATCACATTCACGACACAAAGTCAATCATCATCAAACACATTCATATACAATCATAGTGTCCCTTAAACGAGTCATCAAGACCCTAAGCATGCATTTAAACCGAGTCGGGACTAAATCGAAATACATATAAAATTTCATGAAAAATTTGAGACTTTTCTAAAATAAGGGGAGACATGCCCGTAGGGGTAGGCCGTGCCTCTCCCACGGCTACATGACACACCCGTGATCTCCCGTGGTTACATACTGCCAAAATCAACACGGCTAATAAGCACGCCCGTGTGATAAGGCCGTATCCTATAAGGTCATATATTGCCTTTTCTCGCAAGACCTGAAGGCACGCCCGTGCTAAGATCGTGTACAATTTAAGCCACATTCTGCCAATTTACCCACGGTCTGAGGCACGCCCGTGTGCCCCAACCGTGTGATATTATAGGCCATTTTTCCAAGGCCAACTTGCCACCCACTTAGGGTCAAACCTACAAGCAAGACATACCAAAACATATCATGCACATAAGGCAACCAATAACTTACCAATATGGCTATCCAATCTATATGTTCGTTTCTCATTCCAACCATAACAAATTCAATGCCAAAACTTATTCTACCACAAGCATAATTCATTCCCAATTTCACTAACCCTTATTAGCATTTATCAACCCAAAGTTACCACTTAATAGCAAATTTATCAACCCACAAATCATGCCAAAAGATGCATCACACATATCACATTCATTCATACCAACCTATCACATATCTAGCCACATCTCATGGCTAATTACAATCTCAAACATAATTCAATTAACTAGCCTATACATGCCATATCCTAGATATATGCATCTTTCCAAAAGTACCAAAATAGAATGCCGATAGTGTGATTACGGTGGCGATCCCGATCCGAGCTAGCTTTTACCGACTTCGCAAGGCGAGAACAAATCACACAGTAAGCTTTCCAAATCTTAGTAAGTTTGTAATATAATACATATTATTCAATACTACAACGTCAATATGTATAAATATAATACCATCACATAGATAAAGGCACATCTAATCACATTATCAATCTCAACCACATACCTAATTAGCTATTCATTCAACCCTTGAATCTATCATCAACCACATAGGTTCAAACGTACCTTGATCAACACATAGTTGCTTACCATTTATGTAGACAATTGTTAGATATTACCTCTCGTTCAACCTTGGCTAATCCTTTGATTTATTCGCACACTTAGTGCAAATTTTAAAACTGAAACATAATCATCACCGCACAGTTAGTGCCAATACATTAAACCGAACTTATATCGGTATCGCACAAACAATGCCAATTAGATAAGCCAAAGCTTCTATCTTTTGCACATACAGTGCTAATCATCTCTTTTTCGTTTCCAACTTCGCACACTTAGTGCCCGTTTATCTCAATTCAACACATAGCATGTAACATCCTGAATTAAGGGTTGTTTGTAATTTAATTATTTTTCTCATGTGTGTGCTTGAAGAAGTGAATCCTATGATTGCTAGGCATGTTTTAGGGTCTAGTCATAACCCCGAGATAGGTCAAACTTAGGGTTGAAATTTCTTTTTAAGTGTTTAAAAGAAGGGAGCTAGGTGAGATAGGGGTTAAGAGAAATTTCGGGAGAAACATGACACAAGGATAATTTGGCAAAGTGGCTTTCATGCGCCACTTAAGAGATTGGAGGTGACGATGGGCATAGGTCTTGGGTTTGAGCTGCTGGAGTGGCATTTTGGAGTTTTATTTTTTATTTGCGGTGATGGGCTAGGAAGGCCTTAAAAATAAATGGTGAGGGTTATGGACATGAAAATTGGTTTGGTGGGTTGGTTTGGGGTGCCACTTAAGGGTCTTGGCGGATGGACTCAAGTTCGAGTCACGCTAGAAGCAATGGGAGTTTTTATTTTTGTTTTAGGTTTTAAAGTAAAGGGAAGCTAGCGAAGGAGCTCTTAAAAGAATTTGTGATGAGGTTATGTCACAAAGACACGCCTTGGCAGAATGGTTGAGGCGTTGGTGCAGTTTGCCTCCATCAGGTCCTGTGTTCGAACCAAAGAAGCTGCAGGTTGGTTTTATTTTTTTTGATGCACGTTGGCGTGAAGAGGGTGAGTTAATGGCCTATTTTTGGACTCTTAATTTGATAAGGATAAGCTTAATTTTTGCTCTAAAATTCGGCTGGAAGAGTAAGTGTTAGTAGTTTATTTTCATTTAATTTGTTTGATGAGGTGGTTAGGAGATTAAATGTAAGATAAATCTTGCTTTATATTTTATAATTAAAAGCTGAAATTATCACAAAAAGAGAGGGGTGATGGCTGGATTTAGGACACCTTAGGGGCATCAACAATCGGCTTGAATATAGCAAGGAGTGCCGAAAATTCATCAAATTATTTCTTTTCTTTTTTTCTTGTTGCTGGCCGAATTCTCCCTAGCCACAATAGCCAAAATTCTTCAAAAATTTCTAGTTTATTTTTCTTCTACTTGGCCGAACCTACCCCCCTATTTTAAAGAAAATTCCAACCCTTCCATCTTGTGTTGGCTGAATCTCTTAGGGGCTGTCAACTTTTCTCTTGTAGTTCTCCAAGTGGCATAGTGGTAAGTATTTCTTCCTTAAGGTGATCGGGTTGTTTCTTCTCTTTTGGGATGGCCGAATGATTCATAGGATCACAAGATGGTATTTCTTTGTTGTAGTTAACAGCAAGGTGCATTGACGAAGCCTATCGGGTGTTGATTCTTCAAAGGTGAGGCACATACACTATTCGGCCAAAGGCCTTGATTATGGTTAAGTGTGCAAGCCGATTCTAACAAATGTTTTGGTAGGGATCTTGACAAGACAAGTGACAATTTCGGGATTTCGGTAGGTTGGTAAGTGACTAATCTTATTCGGCTAAAGGCCATTTTTGGGTATCCATGTATAACCGATTATGTGCCATGGATTTAGGGGCTAATCGGCCAAGGCAAACAAAGGCTTCGGGATTTGGTTGGAAATCAAATCGGCAACCAAGGTGAGTGTTATTTCGAGCACGACGTATCCTTCGGGATTATTTGGTTTAGCTAAATAGGCCTATGTCACTAACCTTGTTGTTGGCCGAATATAGGGTCAAAGGATCTAGCATCGTAGATCGGATCTTTGGGATCTAGGAATTTCGTTAGTAACAGGTGTGTAAACTCTTACACACTTTATTAGCATAGACTGTTTATTGTGCTGTTGTATAACCTTTTGTGTTGTAACTTAGCCTTGTGGGCATAAGCATGGATTCCGGGTAAGTCCCCTATTACATGATCTATGATATATGTTGTGTATGCCATCATATGCTGTTGAATGCTATGCTATACATAAATGCATGATATATGGGATTAAGATATTTGATATGTAAGCATGGTGATGGTGGGAATTATGAGAGGAGGGGGATGATCATATGGACTGTCACCAGTGATTTTGACCACAAGATGGGTTGGCCCCATCAGATTAATTGTGACTTCGGTCACCAATGGTTTTGACCACAACGATGATAAATTGTGACTAAGTCCTAGTGGTTTGGTACCACCAGTGGTTTTGACCATATCTTGATAAATTGTGACCTATGGTCATCAGTGGTTTTGACCACACGATGGGTTGGCCCCATCACTTGATTTGTGACTCTAGTCACTAGTGGTTTTGACCACCAGTGGTTTTGACCACACGGGGTAGTTAAAGGAGTACGGATGGTTAGTGGGGTTGCATATTTGCATGTTTATTAATAATTTGTGTATGAGTTACATTTCGGGTGGGGGATTTACACACTGAGTCTTGGTGACTCACCCCTTCCCATATAATTTTGCAGATGAGTAGATCGCGGAGATGGAGCCGGAGAGGACTCGAGGCGGCCATGCTTGTTCCTTGGATTTGGATTTATTTAATACAGTTTAAAGTTTGTTTATTTATTAAATTCTTATTTTGGGTTGTAATAAGGCCGCTAATTATTATTTGGATGTTTATTTAGTTGTTTTATTTTACTTATACCGTATTACAAATGAAATTATAAATATTAAGTAAATCGGTTAAAAGTAACATTTTCAAATTTAATAACTTCTACGGGTTTTCAAAGATGTTACCATCGGGTAGCAAAATTCACCAAGTCAACCATGGTTTTGAAAGTTCTTTAAATTTTGAAGGATCAAATGTTTTTCAAAGGCTTCCAACACAACCAAGATTTAAAAAGAAACTTTAAAATAATTTCCTGAAAATCAAACCCTTCTGAGTTTTATCAAACACTATTTTATAACTTTAACATATTTTCATCAGATTTTCACCATACATCAAAATCTTTCAAAATGTTTTTACCCTGTGACATACCAGTTCCGGTCAGGGCTCATGGGCCGAGTTTGGGGTGTTACATAGCATTTTCAAAACTCATAGATACATATACATCCATTCAATTTATATCACATATACATAGTTTACAACTAGTATTATATCCAAACTTACCTCGGATATCGAGCTATCGATACGATCGATTAATCAAGCACTTTATCTTTGCCTCGATCTCGAATCGAACCTCTCCTCTATTGGCCTATACACATTTAAATTCAATCCATTTAATCATCAATTCATTCATTTTAATCCAAATACACGTATTTAGGGCATTTTACATAATAGCCCTCACATTTTCACATTTCGACACTTTAGTCCCTATCTCACAAAATCATCACATACTCAAAATTTCATTACACTATGCTTAGGCTGGATTCTCCTTAGTCTCATAGGAGTCCACACATTTCATTTATTTCACATTTTAGTCCCTCAATTTATACTTTTCACAATTAATCCCAAAATACTCAATTTCATCAAAAATCTCAATACAAACTATGATAATCCAACACCAAGTTTTCATATTTCAAAATCAACTAGCACATATCTCAACATTCATTAATGGCTCATCACAACAACATCATCACTACATGGAATTTGAGCATGGGTTTTGTAAAGCACAAAGCAACGATCACAAAAACGTAGAAATTATCAAAAACTAACTGAAAACATACCTTGAAATAAGCTAAGTAAGTGCCGAAAATCTCAAAGCTTCAATGGCTATTTCTTTTCTCTAGTTTCGGTGGAAGAAAGATGAAATAAAAATGGCCATCAAATTGTTTTGTTTTTCATTAATAATAACTTATTAATCAAATCCCAATTCTTCCCTTTATAAAGCATATAAAACAAATACTTTTTAAGACTAATTTGTCATTTAACACTCCACTAACTTAAAAATGGTTCATTAGCAACATAAGGCCTCCTCCTTAGGAAGCCAACTACATTTAAGTACTCATAAATCAGCACACAGTATTTTATTCTCTATGCAATTAAGTCCTTTCTTTTAATTCGACACTAAAACGATCAAATCATCACACAGAATTTTCACATAGGCTATGTCACATATCATTCACATATAAAATATCATTAAAATATTTTTACGACCTTGGATTTGTGGTCTCAAACCACTGTTCCGATTAGGGTCTAATCCTGGTTGTTAGAACTCTCCCCCCTTATGGATTTTCGTCCCCAAAATCTTACCAGTGAATAGTTGTGGATGTTGCTCTCTCCTAATGTTCTCAGGCTCCCACGTAGCCTCTTCAATTCGTGTTTGTGCCATAATACTTTCACTAGAGAAATTTTCTTATTTCTCAACTCTCTAGTCTCTTGTGCCAAAATTCGGATCGGTTCTTCACTATACGACAAATCTGACTGAATCTCAACCTCAGTAGGTGCAATTATATGAGATGTGTTAGATCGATAGCGTCGAAGCATTGAGACATGAAACACATTATGGATCCTTTCCAACTCTGATGGCAATCTCAATCTATAAGCAATCAGCCCAACTCGTTCAATAATCTCATACGGTCCGATGAATCTCGAACTCAGCTTGCCCTTTCGGCCAAATCGAAGTATTTTCTTCCACCGAAAAACTTTCTAAAACACTTTATCACCAACCTCAAATTTAATATCCTTTCGTTTCAAATCTGCATAAGACTTTTGTCGATCTGAGGCTGCTTTCAAACTGTCACGAATCACTTTTACTTTCTACTCAGTCTCTTTTATAAGATCAACCCCGTGAATCTTGTTCTCACTTAGTTTGGTCCAATACAATGGAGTTCGGCAATTTTGATCGTAAAGAGCCTCATATGGTGCCATTTTGATACTAGGCTGAAAACTATTGTTATACGCAAACTCAATCAATGATAGATGCTTTTCCCATGTGCTTTCAAATTCGAGTATACAACATCTTAGCATATCTTCAAGAATCTGAATAATTCGTTCGGATTGACCATCCGCTTGTGGATGAACAGCAGTACTGAAATGCATTTTCGTGCCTAAAGAATCTTGCAATTTCTTCCAAAATCACGAGGTAAATCTCATATCTCTATCAGACACAATAGATAATAGTACTCCGTGTAATCTCACAATCTTATCAATATACAATTCAGCCAACTTATCTAAAGAATAATCAGTTCTCACTGGAACGAAATGAGCTACTTTCGTCAATCTATCCACTATCATCCAGATCACATCTTTCTTGTTCGGAGTTAAAGGTAAACCCGACACAAAGTCCATCGTGATCCTCTCCCATTTCCACTCAGGAATCATAATCGGTTGCAATAAACCGAACGAAACTTGATGTTCAGGCTTAACTTGCTGACAAACTAAACATTTCGACACAAAGTCAGAAATATCTCTCTTCATACCATGCCACCAATAGAACTATTTCAAATCATTATGCATTTTCGTACTCCCCGGATGTACTATCAAATGACTATTGTGAGCTTTAGTCAAAATCATTTGAATCAACTCTGAATTTCTCAAAACACAAATCCGATCTATAAAACTCAAATAATCATTACTATCAACTCGAAATTCTGATTCTGCATTCAAATTACATTGAACCCTTTTGCTAACAACTCATTATCAATCTTCTGAGTCTCACATATCCGCTGTATAAACAACGGTTTTACTTTCAATTCAGCTACAACCGCATCATCATCACTCAAATCCATCTGATTACGCATAGCTCATAAGGTATATAACAATTTCTGACTCAAAGCATCGGTTACAACATTAGCTTTACTCGGGTGATAATCTATCACAAGTTCATAATCTTTCAACAACTCTAACCATCTTCTCTGTCGCAAGTTCAAATCTTTCTAAGTCATCAAATAAGTTCAAATCTTTTCATTCATCAAATACTTTAAACTCTTATGATCAGTATAAATATGACATTTTCACTGAATAAATAATGACGCCAAATCTTCAATGTGAATACAATCGCAGCCAATTCAAGATCATGCGTTGGATAATTCTTTTCATGCGGTTTTAACTGTCTCGAAGCATAAGCGATGACTTTTTCTTCTTGCATCAGCATACAACCCAAACCATTCAATGATGCATCACTATAGACTATAAAATCTTTGCCCGATTCAGGTTGAACTAACACCGGTGCTTCTGTCAACAACACTTTCAACTGCTCAAAACTTTGATGACACTTTTCTGACCACTCGAATTTAACATCTTTTTGTAACAACTTTATCAATGGAGTCGCAATCATCGAGGAGCCTTTCACAAATCGTCTATAATATCCCGTTAGTCCCAAAAAACTATACACTTCAAACATATTTCTTAGAGGCTTCCATTCCAAAATAGCAGAGATTTTATGCGGATCGACTCGTATCCCAGTAGCGGATACAATATGCCCTAGAAAACTAACCTCAGGCAACAAAAATTCACACTTGCTAAACTTTACATACAACTATTTCTCACGTAGAGTTTGTAGCATGATTCTCAAATGCTCGGAATGTTGCGTCTTATCACTCGAATAAATCAAAATATCATCAATGAACACCACCATGAAGCGATCCAAATACGGTCTAAATATTCGATTCATCAAATCCATAAACACTGCAGGGGCATTTGTTAGTCCAAAAGGCATCACTAAGAATTCATAATGTCCATATCTCATTACGAATGCGTTTTTGGCACATCGGTTCTTTAACTCTCAAGCGATAGTAGCAGATCTCAAATCTATCTTAGAAAATCGTAGCTCCTCTCAACCGATCAAACAAAACATCGATCCGAGGTAATGAATATTTGTTCTTTATAATCACTTTGTTCAATTGTCGATAATCAATACACATTCTCGTAGTTCCATCTTTCTTTTTCACAAATAATATAGGAGCTCCCCAGGGTGAAAAACTAGGTCGTGCAAATCCTCTATCGGTCAGTTCTTGCTACTAAAATTTCAACTCTTTCAATTCTGTTGCTACCATTCTGTATGGAGCTATTGAAATAGGAGAATTCCGGCACTAACTCAATACCAAATTCGACTTCTCTAATCGGTGGTTACCCTGGTAACTCTTCTGGAAACACATCTCGAAAGTCACATATCACAGGCATAGATTCAATTTTCTTTTTCGACACCTTTGTATCAATCACATACGCCAAATAAGCTTCATAACCTTTCTCACATAGTTCATAGCTATCATCATCGATACAATAGCTGGTAGTCCTTTCATATCACTAGACTCAATTCGAACTATCTCACCATTCTGACTCTTCAATTCAACATTCTTTCTCTTACAATTCACGATGGCATTATGCAAAGTAAGCCAATCTATACCCAGAATTATGTCAAATTAATCAAATGGTAGCAACATCAAATTGACCAGGAAACATAAATCATGAAACATCAATGGGCAATTCGTGCATACCTTATCCACCAAAACACACTTGCCTAAGGGGTTCGATACTCTAATCACAAATTTAGTAGACTCAACATGTAGAGTCTTATTCGATACTAAATTCATACACACATTGGAATGAGTTGATTCAGGATCTATCAATGCAATGACATCAGTATCAAAAAAGTGAAAGTACCAGTGATGACGTCTGGAGATGATGCTTCCTCTCGTGCGCATATGGCATAGGCTTAGACAGGTGCTCTTGCTTCTGACCGCACAGCTGTATCAGTTGTCCCTCTCTGAATTTCACTCATAATTCTGGTGTTTCTGGGTGGTCTTCCCCTAGTTGCCATGTTACTCGGTCTTTCATTCTGAACATTTTCTTCTCTAACCATCATTGGGAAATCTAGGATAAAATGGTCTCGAGATCCACATTTATAGCATGTTCTATTGTTATACTCTCCCCAGCACTCTCCCACATGTCGTGTCCCACATTGTCTATATTCGGGCTTGTTACTCTTAACACTGCCAACACTTGTTTCATTCATAGCTTGAATCCGTAAACCAGTACTCTATCTCAAACGATCTCTATTTGGATGTCCAAACGAGGCATTTGAATGATTGCTTGCATCTTTATATCTCTTTGCTGAAGATTGAGTGAACTTATTCATCGATCTCTTTCTTTCATCACGAGCCTCAAAATTAGCTTTCTTCTTTTCTTTACCAAGCTCCTCAGCTTTGCATTCTCTTTCAACTAATACAACAAATTCATTTATATCCAGTATTCCAACCAACAACTTAATGTCTTCATTCAATCCCTCTATAAAATGTTTCACATAGTAGCTTCAGTCGAAACACATTTTCTTGCATATTGACTCAATCTTACGAATTCTCGCTCGTACTCAGTAACAGACAATCGACCTTATTTCATCTCTAAAAACTCCTTACGTTTCTGATCAACAAAGCATTGACTGATATACTTCTTTCTAAACTCAGATTGAAAGAAATCCCAAGTTATTCTCTCTCTCGAAACTATAGATATCAACATTTTTCACCAATTGTAAGCCATGTCTCTCAATAAGGAATCTATACACTTAATGCACTCTTCAGGGTTCAACGACATCTCATCAAATACTCTGATTGTATTTTCAAGCCAAACCTCGGATCGCTCAGCATCGTCATTAGTTGTGGCCCTAAACTCTTCGGCCCCATACTTGCGAACCTTATACACAGGAGGTTTATTCAATCTGATCGGATCTACAACTTGTGGCACAACAGGTACTTGTAGGGGTGGAGGTTAAGGAGTAGTCGGATTTGTTCTAACAAATTTAGAAAACCATTCACTCATCATACGGAAGAAGGTTTGCTTAGCCTCACCTTCCTCACCACTATCATTTGGCCTTGATGTGGCTAGCACTGTCCCTTGAGCGGGAGCAGGCACATTACTCTCTACATCGTCAATAAAGACTCGATCGGGATCCATTACTATATTAAAACACATTTCAACTATCAGATTTCACCACACTATCGAAATTTTACAATATGGCATGTATAGCTGACTCACACACGCTACGTTAGTTCAAGAATCAACTAAACCGTAGCTCTGATGCCAATAAATTTGTAACACCCCTAACCGGAGATCGTTGCCAGAATAGAGTTTAGAGGCATTACCGAACAATAGGATCATTTCACATCACATTCATGACACAAATTTAATCATCATCAAACAATTCATATACAATCATAGTGTCCCTTAAACGAGTCATCAAGACCCTAAACTTGCTTATAAACCGAGTCGGGACTAAACCAAAACACATATAAAATTTCATGAAAAATTTGAAACTTCTCTAAAATACCGGGGATACACATCCGTGGGGGTAGGTCGTGCCTCTCCAATGGCTACATGACACACCCGTGTGATCTCCGAGCGGTTACATACTGCTAAAATCAACACGGCTAACAAGCACGCCTGTGTAATAAGGCCGTGTCCTATAAGGTCATATACTGCCATTTCTCGCACGACCTGAAGGCACGACCATGCCAAGACTGTGTACAATTTAAGCCATATCCTACCAATTTACCCACGGTCTAAGGCACGCCCGTGTGCCCCAACCGTGTGACATTATAGGCTATTTTTGCAAGGCCAACATGCCACCCACTTAGGGTTAAACCTACAAGCAACACATACCAAAACATATCATGCACATAAGGCAACCAATAATTTGCCAATATGGCTATCTAATCTATATGTTCATTTCTCATTCCAACCATAACAAATCCAATACCAAAACTTGTTCTACCACAAGCATAATTCATTCCAAATTTTACTGACCTCTATTAGCATTTATCAACTCAAAGTTACCACTTAATAGCAAATTTACCAATCCACAAATCATGCTAAAAGATGCATCACACATATCACATCCATTCATACCGACCTATCACATATCTAGCCATATCTCATGGCTAATTACAATCTCAAACATAATTCAATTAACTAGCCTATACATGCCATATCCTAGCTATATGCATCTTTCCAACAGTACTAAAATAGAATGTCGATATTGTGATTACGAAGCTGACAATCCCCAATTTGAGCTAGCTTTACTAACACTGCAAGGCAGAGAACAAATCACACAGTAAGCTTTCCAAAGATTAGTAAGTTCGTAATATAATACATATTACTCAATACTATAAAGTCAATATGTATAAATATAATACCATCACATAGATAAAGGCACATCTAATCGCATTATCAATCTCAACCACATACCCAATTAGCTATTCATTCAACCCTTGAATCTATCATCAACCACATAGGTTCAAACATACCTTGATCAACACATAGTTGCTTACCATTTATGCTACTCAATTGTTAGATATTACCTCTCGTTCAACCTTGGCTAATCCTTTGATTTCTTCACACACTTAGTGCAAATGTTACAACTGAAACATAATCATCACCGCACACTTAGTGACAATACATTAAATCAAACTTATATTGGTATCTCACACACAGTGCTAATCATCGCTTTTCATTTCCAACTTTGCACACACAGTGCTAATCATCTCTTTTTCGTTTCCAATTTCGCACACTTAGTGCCCGTTTATCTCAATTCAACACATAGCATTTTCAAGATTCATAGATACATATACATCAATTCAATTTATATCACATAGACATAGTTTACAACTAGTATTATATCCAAACTTACCTCAGACGTCAAACTATCGATACGGTCGATTAATCAAGCACTTTATCGTTGCCTCGATCTCGATCCGAACCTCTCCTCTCTTGGTCTATACATATTTAAGTTCAATCCATTCAATCATCAATTCATTCATTTTAATCCAAATACACATATTTAGGGAATTTTACATAATAGCCTTACATTTTCACATTTTTACACTTTAGTCCCTATCTCAAAAAATCATCAAATACTCAAAACTTCATTACACTATGCTTAGGCTGAATTCTCCTTAGTCTCATAGGACTCCAGACATTTCTTTTATTTTACATTTTAGTCTCTCAATTTACACTTTTCACAATTAAGCCCAAAATACTCAATTTTATCAGAAATCTCAATACAAACTATGATAATCCAACACCAAGTTTTTAGATTTCAAAATTAACTAGCAAATAGCTCAACATTCATCAATGGATCATCACAATCGCATCATCAATACGTTGAATTTGAGCATGGGTTTTGTAAAGCACAAAGCAACGATCACAAAAACGTAGAAATTATCAAAAACTAACCGAAAGCATACCTTGAATTAAGCTAAGTAAGCGCCGAAAATCTCAAAGCTTCAATGGCTATTTCTTTTCTCTAGTTTCAGTGGAAGAAAGATGAAATAAAAATGGCCATCAAATTGTTTTGTTTTTATTAATAATAACTTATTAATCAAATCCCAATTTTTCCCTTTATAAAGCATATAAAATAAATACTTTTTAAGACTAATTTGTCATTTAACACTCCACTAACTTAAAAATGGTTCATTAGCAACATAAGGCCTCCTCCTTAAGAAGCCAACTACATTTAAGTACACATAAATCAAAACACATCATTTTACTCTCTATGCAATTAAGTTCTTTCTCTTAATTCGACACTAAAACGATCAAATCATCACACAGAATTTTCACGCAGGCTATGTCACATATCATTCACATAGAAAATATCATTAAAATATTTTTATGACCTCAAATTTGTGGTCTCGAACCACTGTTCCAATTAGGGTCTAACCCTGGCTGTTATAGGAAGCTACATGGGAACCAGAAAAGAGCATGAGAAACTAGTACGAACTTATTTGCCGGTGAGATTTTTGAGGACGAGAATCCCTAAGGGAGAAGTGTAATAGCCTGATTTTGGGCCTAGTTAGAATAGTGGTGCAAGGCCATGAATCTAAGGTGAATTTATGAGCCTTTAAGGTTTATGTCATGTTTACATGCTAGTGTGAAAGTTTCATGAAGCAATTTTGTTAAATTGAGGTTGAATGGTCCAAAAGAACTAAATTGAAAAAGTTGCAAAATATGAGTTTCTAGAAGCTTTTTGTATGAGATAGCTTTAGAATATCAATTAGAAGTCCTTAAGTAGCAATTTTCCCAAATTATAATTTTTGGACAAAATTGGACATGAGATAGTAAATTGTAAAAATTTAGAGAGAATGGCACTTTGGTCATTTATCAATTTAAATGATTAAAATGGGAAAAAAGATGATAAAAATCTATTCATTTTCTTCCCCTTATTGCCAAAAATTTGAAGACTCCATAGCTAGGGTTCTTTATTTTTCCAAGCTTGCTAGTAAGTTCATTTTAGCCCCGTTTTTAATATTCTATGTATTTTTTAAGTTTTCAATTATGAATTAGCTATTTTTAGCTATAAAATGAGCTAGGATGCATGTTCAAAAATTTACCCATGAATGATATGCATGTTAAATGATGTTTTATGGAAGTTTATGAGAGTTTGATGTTAGATAAACATCTTTTTCTAAGTGAGTTTCATGAAAAATGATAGAATGAACTAATTTGTAACAGTTATTGAAATTTGTCATACATACTAGAAATAGTGAGAATTGATGATTATTATAGTAGAGAAAATGAATTAGCTAAGCATGAAGTTTAATAAAGTTTAATGAAAATTATTTTACGAGCCTTTGGGCCAAAGTGCAAATATGAGAAAGTATAGGGGCAAAATAATAAATTATCCAAAGTATGAGTAACGAGTCAATTTAGTCAATGTGATTATTAAATGATCTATATATGATTATAGATCAAGAAAAAGGAAGCCCGGATCGAAACCGAGGCAAGAACAAAGTCGAGGGCTAAATTGCATATCTATATACATTTTGTATATTGAGGTGAGTTTGTATGATTTCTAAGCTTTATGATTTCTATTAATGAATTGCTTATTATAATGTACATTATTATCATGGAATGCTTATTATTTTGGTAAACAAAAAAATCAATGAGATTAAGTATGAGCAAGTCCCGATGAAAGATGAATTTCCCAGGATACTCGATCTATCACAAGAGATAAGAAAGTCCATATAAGACCAAGCCAAGACATGGCATCGGCAATCAAGCAAGTTATCATGTAAGTCCAAGGTAAGCTTGGCATTGAACAAGTTATCATGTAAGTCAAAGGCAAGCTTGGCATTGAACAAGTTATCATGTAAGTCCAAGGCAAGCTTGGCATTGAACAAGTTATCATGTAAGTCCAAGGCAGGCTTGGCATTGAAAAGCTATCAAGAGAAATAAATCCCATGTAAGCCCAAGCCAAGGCATGGCATTGGTGACAACAAAAAAGACTTCATATAAGTCCATGTCAATACATTGCCTTGAAACCAAGATAAGATATTCCATGTAAGACCGTATCTAGTATATGGCTTTGGCATCAAGATATGTGGGATGAGATTTAGTATCCTCGGTTATTCATAGAAATTCATCGGGCAAATGAGTAAAGTTTAAAAGAGTTAACAAGAAAGCTAGGTAAGCAAAGCTATTACCAAGTTGAATTTGAGTATCATTTATCTTATGAATGATGAATTAGAGATCACGATTATTAAGTTAAAGTATGTTGATCAATGTGATCAAGTGATACAGGTACCATGCTTACCTTACAAGTATGAGAATAGTAAGTATCATGAGACATGTAAGAATTAGTATGAGTAACTAAACTTCATAGCTGAAATTTATGATACCATTGTTATGTCAAATGGTTTATATTAAGAAAGTTTATTAATATGTGTTTTACATGCAAACTTACTAAGCTAAATGCTTATGTCTTTAATTATTTCTTTCTATGTAGTCCCGCCAAGCTAACTTGTGGCACACTATCAATCTTTATTTTGGTATAGCCAAGCTATTTTACTAAGTATGGCATCTATAGGAAGCATTTCATTTTGAGAATATGTTTGAAGAAGGGTCATTGTATAGATTATCAAGTTTATTATTGTTTTGTATATGGCAAAGTGATTGGCCAAAATTAACTAAGTATGTATATTTATGGAGATCAATGAAGTATGTAGTAATGTTTATGAAAAATATATTGAATTGAGCATGATTTGGTCTTGATTTCAGGTGCAATATGCTTGGTAAATAGCCTCTAAGTGCCCACACGGTTAGACACATGGGCGTGTGTCTATGCCGTGCGTACCCTGCACCTCAGTGTTTTAAGTCAGAATAGGCCATGGGTAAATCCCACGATCGTTTGTTTAGGCTGTGTGTGATACACATTCAGAACATAGGCGTGTGCCCCAAACCGTGTGAATAAGTCAGTAAATCAAAGTATAGTACACGGTTTACATCCATGGGCGTGTCAAGGCCGTGTGTAATTAGTCAGTGTCGAACATGGGTGGAAGACACAGGCATGTGTTAGGGGTACACGGGCGTGTCACAAGTCATATGGGTGTGTGACCACTATTTTAAGGAAAACTTTTCATTTGAGTTCAAAAAGTTTCCAGATACGTGTTTAAGGCCTCGTAGGCCCATGAAATGTATGATTAGACTAAGAAAGAGAATTTTTTTAATTTGGAACAAAATTTTATAGCCTGTAAGTACATGTTTTAAATGAGTTCAAGCATGGTAATGTCTCATATCCAGTCTTAGCATCGAACTCGAGTACGGGGTGTTACAAAGTCAAAATTTCGTAAACTATACGAATCTAAATCGTTTATCTAATCTACCTTACCAAAATTGTACAAGTAAGCCGATACAAAAAATTCATCAACTAAACGACCTTCTCAGCACCAAAAACTACTTCTAAACTTCATTCCAAGTCTATTAACATAAAACCTAAGTGTTAATTTCATCTATTAAATCATTTTAAAATTTTTGAAAAATCAACTCATTTTCGTGATTAAAAACAAATTTACCAAAATCGATCAACCAAACGAGTTTGATCTATTGTCTTATGATTAAAAACCTCTTAATAAACATATTTTGAGATTAGAACCCATTAAAACTTGGATTCCAACTCAAAATCATTGATTCACCATTGTTGAGTTCCATGTTCAATAAAGAAGAAATCAAAACTTGAAAATCCATTTTAATCAATTTAAATAGTAAATAATGATTGAAAACAACTTAAAAATGAATTTAGAGTTAAGAACTACCTTCAATTGATCTCAAAGCATCAATTTAGAAGATTAAATCAAGATCCTTGAAGAAATTTCGGATGACTTTTGCTCTACTTTGGAAAACTTTTATGGAGATTTTGGAGAGAATTTTGATATAGTAAAAGTTTAGATCTATTCTCTGATATGTTGCCTATGAAAATGGCCAAAAAAATGAGAGAAAAGCTCTTAATTCGGGTGAAAATGGTGTGCAAAGTGAGGTAGTTGTAGTGTTTTTAAAACTGAAAACCCCCACCTGATTTTCTAAAATTACGGAAATTACCACCAGGCCACTCCCACTTTTCCTTGCTTTACAAAATACTTCTTTCCCTCCAAAATTCCGAATATAAGGATAATTTGCTATAAAGCCACTCTTACATTTCCCTTGTTGTGTGAAATGATCCTATTTAGTTAATATTTTAAATTCTCTCAATTAAACACTTGATTTTAATGTATTTTCAATTCTAATTAGGCGAAATATTTATTTTACCCAATAATGATTTAAAACCATATAACTAAATTTTCTAAATATATTTTTCTGATCCATAATATTATTTATAATTTTTAAATGAAATAAATAAATTCAAACAAATCACTAATAAACCTGATTAACTCCTAATTCTCACTCAGAATTGGGTAAACTTACTCGAAACTACTAGACTTATTTTTAGGGCCTTACAGATTAAATTTCTGAATATTGAGATACATGGGGAAGACCTAAGGCATTGTTTGGTATAACCTAGAGCCAAAAAGCTAACCCTACTAATTGATCCTTAGTACCTATTTCGAGCTAGAAAACACTTCGTAATGAACCTTCATAGAAAACCCAAGTTAAAATATAAATTTGTACTTACCTTTTTCTTTGGTCACAAAATTGCACAAATTTATATGTTTGGCCATACATATTGATGGATATGTAGATACATCATGGAAAAATTTGCAAAAATCAGAGTGAAATATGAAGAAGCAAGGTGATATAGTGATTATAGGTTTAGCCAAAACATGCAAAATAAAAGAAAAATTTAGAAAAAAGTCAAACGAGTAGAAAAAGTACTTGAGCAATGAAAAACAAAAGCATTGTGAGTGACATGTATTGAAAAAAAAGTCCAAAGTGACAAAGTCGCAAAATTAGAAAACACATTCGTCAGTGCACAAAAACTTGTAAGCTAGCCATAATTACTTTCATTATGTTCTGGCTTTCTACGTGGAGAAAAAAGAAAGGTGGGAAGAAGTATAAATAAGGCAATGAGTAGGCAAGGGTGATTAAGGGGGAGAATAGGGAACAATACAATATGCCAAACTAATTTAATGTTTGAAACTATTTTGATGCTTCCAATTATTGAATGCTATACCTATCCCCAAGCCTCCAAACATTACAAGCTGAAAAACCCTATGTGATCTAGGTAAATCTATTCATGAATTGACATTATATTGATTAATTACAATAATGATTATTTTTATTTTGCTAGGATAATAAAATTACATGTATGATTTATCGATGGGTCCATATGTTTGAGGACTTTATTGTTTATACACTTTGTAATATACTGAACTTAGGTGTTTGATATTGAGAGTGGTAAGTCGTTTATATATTATGCCAAAATTATGTCTATATATGATTTTCGCTAGCTATGTGTTCCAAAACTTGTCATTGTATCCTAGTTTCCCAATAGTCGTCATTCATGTTTTGTGTTTGTTCTTCTTTGCTTGAGGACAAGTAATGACTTAAACGTGGGGGAGATTGATCTGCTACAATTCGTTGTAGCATATTAAACTAGTTTTTATACTTAAGGAGCTTGAATAAGAGCAAATTTATTATGTTTTATTTAGTGTTTCCAATCTTAGTTTTCATTGAATAAAAGTTTAATTGGATCATTTCATGACCTTATAGGCCGAAGGAGGCCTAAGGGAAGACTAAAGTACTTAATGAGTGTGTAGGACATTGTTCAAAGGCATGAGGACTCAAGGCTGGTCACCATGTTGCAACATGAGGAGTTCAATGTTGCAACATAGTGAACAGAGTGCCAAAATACCAAGTTAGCCTTTGGTGTCATGCATAGACAATGGATATCGCGACACACCCCTGAAGCTGAGCCTGAGCCAAGCAAACAACCATCAGTGTCGTGAAATAGGCAGTGGATGTCACGACATCTACTTGTACATGAAAGCATTTGAGCTAATGGTGTTTAGGTCCACACAATGAAAATTAACGTAAAAATGTCAGCCGACCTAAGGCTAAGGATAAAGGCCCATCCTAACATTATCAATAGGCTCATTAAACACTTAGGAAAGTATCTTTTCTATAACTTAAACTTTTCTCTTCAATTTAGTTATTAGTTTTTATTTCTTTTGAGACTTAGGATTTTTTTAGTTTCTTTTCGTTCATGTTATTCAAGGAATTTGATTTATGGATTCATCCAACGCTTTGTGGATTTCTACACCTCAATCATTTAATACAATCAAGATTTCTATTAAACGTTAACTTTTGATTTGTCCATCATGCTTACTTTATTTATCAATTTATCTTGTTTATGAGATCTATGAAGAACTAATCCTTTTAGTGGGGCATTAGTAAGTGGACTTGTGATTAATTAATTTCTATGTAGGGTTTCTTACTTGAGCAACTATTTGTGATAGGAAGAACTTAAACCCTACGCCTAATAACCCTATGAAGTCATCTAAGTGGATATTAACCAAAAATTGGTATTTCCTATCTGTGAACCGCTTATCCCAATCCGGTCTAGATTGTGAGCTTGAGAGATAAGTAGTTCTTATCGACTCATTAGTTAAGTTGAATATTGAGAGATCCTACTAGGGTAGCGACTAATTGATTGAGTAGAAACCTAAGATAGGAATTAGCAACCGAAGTGACCTAGTCACCCATGCTTAGATTTGGTTGAGTTTACATATTAGTTCTTCATTTTAATTCATTCTGAATTGGAACTACTTTCAAGCCCAATGTGACAGGATCTAGATCTTTCAATTTATACCTTTCTAAGCACGGATAACAACCACAATTTATGCCACATTCTCTCTTAGCCCAATTATTGTAAAAAAAAAAAAAATTAAAAATAACATGCATTTAACATCAACTTCACTAAAGTAACACATTTCCATGGTAGTCATAAATAAATCATGCAATTGAGTATAAAACCATAAAAAGAGTTATTTATTACCCAAAATCTGCATAAATTGTACATAAAAGAGTGTTGAAATATCTATATATTTTGGAGTTTACAGATATACAGTAAACCAATCATGAAATCCATCGTAATTCATTCTCATTTCCATTCCACAATAAATATGGGTGAAGTAATCCAATAGGGACCTAATGCTCGAATTTACTCGCTGACAAGTCAGGCATATGGCAAATTTTTTGATAACTCCTGAAAAGAGTTATGTTTCATGCCTTTAGACCTAGTTATTTGCTTGTACTTAAGTAACATTTCGTTTCATTTTTAGGACTTTTTAGTTAGCATTTTTAATATTTCATTAGGACTTGGAATCTGGTGGAATTAAGTGCTTTTAATTGCTTGTGGTGGAGTCTATTGTGTTGGTGTTGCAGGAACAGGTTTTGGATCTAGGGAATAAACGAGTGAAGTTTTGTGTAACAACCCATTTTTAGTGAAATTGGAATGGTGGTTTTGGGACAACAAATTTGAAAAATAAGTTAATATTTTATTATTATTTTAGTGTCTATGAAATATTAGAAAGGTCGTACAAAATCTTTGTTAAGAAATTTTGACGTTTGCATGTTTAATTAAGTAAAAAGGTGCAAAATTGGAATTCTAGTGTCTAAAGGTGTTAAATAGCTACGAAACTTAAATATGAGTGGCTTAAATGGTAATTAGACCATTTACAATGTTAGTGGACTTTAATGGACATAGAATTAAGTGTTCTTAAAGTTAAAAATGAAGGAAAATTTGGCAAATTAATAAATAAGTTAAAGTAAAATAATACAAACAATTGTATCATCTTCCTAAACAACCTTCTTCATCGATATTAAGAAATAAAAGCCTCCATTTTTCACCTTGAAGGTTAGACTATGTCCAAGTGTTGCATATAAGTTATTTTTGATCCCGTTTTTAACGATTCCTATATTTTTGAAGTCGTTCTAACTTAATCTTACTAGCCCGATGGTCAATTTGCAAAACTGTTAAAGATGTAAGGTTTTTCCATGAATATTCTTGCAAGATTCATGATATTTTATGAAAGATTATGAATCTTTGTTAATAAATAAATAAGTTTTTTAAAGTGATTTTTATGAAATTGTTATTTAGGGACTAAGTTGTAAAAATGATAAAAGTTCATGGTAAAATTGTGAAATGATGGTTTGTATGAATTGATATAGGTCCCTAGTGAATCCGACTAGCATGAGTTGAGGATTAAATTTCATAAATTTCAATTTATGAGCTTAAGGACAAATTTGTAAAAACTTAAAATGTTTGGGGTAAAATAGTAATTTAGCAAAAATATGAAATATGGACTGAATTAAATAATTGAAGTATTAAAAGGATTGAATTTACCTATTTAGATCAAGATAGACCTCATACGGATTTAGATCGGGGAAAAGCTAAAGCCTCAAATGATCTACATGTTAATGTGTTATATGCTATGTAACCAAAAGATGTATATTCAATGATGTCAAGACGATTATCGAGTCCCGTTTGAACCTTAAGAATTTGTAGGATACAAATGACATATCATTAGGGTTTTCATGTTTTGTTGTTGGTCTTGAATGTTCTACTGATGGTTGAGTCATGCATTTGTTGCAGACACTCCACAGCTCATGTGAGCAGCATCGTGTACCTTACATTCTGACCCACACCTCATGTGAGCAATGATGTAAGGAAAGGTTACAATTAGATGTTTAGCACACTTCCGTGAGCTTCGAGTATTCGATGGTATTCTACATGGTTCAACAAGCATGAAAAGGAAAGGAATGGTAAGTGTTCAAATGAACTATACCATGAAATTATGAAAAGGATTGAAATGGCAAGTTTCAATGAAAGCACATTTATGTTAATGTATAAATAGCTTACCTTATGTTAATTCAAGTTAATAAAGTTTGAATGTAACACTCCAAACCCGGCCCAGACGTTATGGCCAAATCTAGAAGCGTCACATTGAAGGGTGAATCATAAAATCTGAAGTTGATGTAAAACCTTGAAGTCATTTGAGGGGTTCTTAATTTAAAACATTTGTCAGTGATAACTTAATGTTATGTTCAAATTCTTTTGGTATATTAGGGTTTGATTCAAAATTTTATGTAGGAATCTTTAAACTTGTTACTTAAACTTTCAAAATACAGCGGAAGCTTTTCTTTGAAAAGGTTTGTGTACTTACGATTGGTTTGTAAAATGTTGTTTTCTTTTTAAAACCCGAGACCTGAATTAGAAGTTATGCAATCAACACAATTAAATCCCAAAATTTAACACACAACCAGAGAAAAGGCCTTATTACAATAAAACCCAAATTATGGAAAACATAATTAAAAATAAAGTAAATTCAAAACACAGAAATGCAACTGTTTGTAGTGTGGCCTCCTCTGAGTCCTCCAGTACATCGAACCGTCTCACTAGGGATTACCTGAAAAAGTAAAACAAAAAAGGGTGAGTTTGCGGAAACACAGTGTGTACAACCCCAACAATCAAATAACATACATCACATCTATCTGGGCCTAAGCCCATTACAGTAACGGTGGCAATTGGGCCTTAGCCCCATCAACCTTGGTTGGGCCTAAGCCAATATCAAATGTCACATATCACATCTATCTGGGCCTAAGCCGATCTCAATATCAGAATCAGCATATGCAATGCATAAATACCAAAACTAACCCTGCACTCTGTCTCCTATCCAACCCTACATTCCTTCGGGGATTAAATTAACGCACCCATCCCAACACTCCTTATGTAGCACTGGTTGCGGCACTAACCAATCTTGCAGTAGAGCTTCCACTCACATAATAGGCTTAAAGCCATCGATGGGTCCATAGTCATCTCGTGCGACCCATGCAACCCTCACATATCAATCACTTCCTCCAATACAAGATCCCATCCCTATGTAATAAAATATCATATATGAATGCGAACATATCATCAAATGGCATACAGAATCAGTCATGTGCCATGTAGGGGTATTTTAGGCATTTTTCCCTTCAAGGCAAAATGGTCATTTCTCTCATTGAGGTCCAAGTATGGGTATCAACTCATCAATAGGTCCACAGTCGATCCGCACGACTTGTGCAACCTTTAGCAATCAAAAGGTATAGTTGGGCCCAAAGCACAAAGTATGGCCCAAGCGTTCGTGTGGCCCGCTAAGCCCAAAACTGCCCTTAGCCATGTGAGCGACATGGCCGAGCTCATTATTTCACATAAGTTCATGAAGTTAGCCCTTCTGGGGCCTACGAGCCTATTGGACCGACACGACCTATTTTGGCCCATTTGACCCAAAAGCGGCCCTAAGACCATGAGACTGCTCATGGTGGCCTCTATCATTGTATCGACTTTACACACGAGCGTTCGTGCGCTCGTATTGTAATTGTTACCATATTTTTGACATTTTGGGATTTTGACATTTTCCGATCTATAATTGAAGTGGTGTGTGTAAACACCTTGATTACGAAGCGCATTTTGAATCCCTAGCACCGAACCTACCACATTCAAGACTAATAGTTAGCCATTCAATCAGTACAATTGTCCTCCTTTTCCAAAAAGCCGAAACCACACCATCACTTATCTTAATCGACCGAGCTTTATTAAATCCTCACTAATCGTTAGCAACGATTAACTTCTTGTCGAGATCTGTGTTACCCAAAAACCTTATTAACAAAGATTGCATAATATGTGGTTTACAACCACATTTAATAACCTTTACTATCATCAAAAGCATTCGGCCTCAACTAAAAAGTAAGCCAAGAACACTTATTATGATCAAAAACTTAGAGTAGGCTTTCAAATGCCTCTAAATATGTGCCCCTCTTTTACTCCTTGAGAACACCTATGTACACCTATCATCTTACTTTGAGAAAGAGTGAAGATTCGGCCAAAAGAATGAAAGCCAAAGTAGAAACATTACGACCTTATTGATCAATAACCACTTAAAGAGTTAAGAATACTTACACACACTTTGGCTACAACGAGTACAAATTGAAAGTGCAACCAGAACAATCGAGACAAATCCCCACGTCGAAACCTTTTGTTTAAGAAATGAATGCTAGTAATTGGAAGAAGAAAGTGTGTGAGAGAATTGGTCAAAGAAAATAGATGAGAAACACAGTAAAAAGATTCGGTTATGGCACAAACTAATTGAAGAAGAGGATAGTAGAGATGAAGAAAAAACAATATTCTACACAAGGAAGAAGCAAAGGTAGGGAGATGTAATTGGCTCTAAAAAATGCAAAACTAGGACAAAACGAAAGGGAAAACAAAAGACTCCCAAAAGCTGAATAGTGAACAAAATTCCCTCTTGCCGAAATTCTATGCATACTTAGTGTCCCATTTTGGCTCCAACTTCCCAACAACTCAATTCCCTTGATTTTCTCCCCTTATCACTCCATCATCCACTCCTTAAATCACTCATTGACCGATTCAAACTTTCCCTCCCCCAGAGTTCCATTCCAAATCAACTACTAGCTCAGTAAAGGAGTAAAATAAATGCTCCTTTAAGCATGGAGTGACTCGAACCTAGCCCCCCTTTAGACAGAGAACACTTCACCTACCACTACACCCCATGCGCCCCTTGTGTCATAGTTTACCCATCAAAATAAGAAGCATACAACCTAGAGTCAGGGTTCCCCTAGTGCTAAAAATAAAAATTTCCTATATGTCTATGCCTGAACACAGGACTTGATAGAAACCTCCAAACATTCCAAAATCACTAATCTAGCAGTGCTAACAAGCATTTCATGCCACAACAAACAGAATTTAAAAGCACATAGTCAAACGATCAACTACTACCCATACGGAATTTTTCTTAGTAGGTGTTAAAGGTAACCCACTAACAAAATCCATTGTTATTCGCTCCCATTTCCAAAGAGGAATCTTTCTTGGTTGTAACAAACTCGACGGTAATTGATGCTCGCCTTCACTTGCGACAAGTCAAACATTTTCTACAAACTCGAAATCTCACGCTTCAACCACAGCCACCAATATCGTTCACGGATATCTCAATACATCTTATTTCCTCCGGGGTGCATAGCATAAGGGCTACTATGCGCCTCTTGCAGAATCATTTGTCTCAAATCTGAGTCTTTAGGCATACAAACCCTTCCACGAAAACACAGCACTCCATTCGTGTTTATACCAAAATCCTCTATTTCACCTCTTTCAACCTGCTAGAATAAGGGTCCCAACTTTTTATCTGATGTCTGCTTTTCCCTGATTTGTTCTAACCACAGGGGCTTCACCTGAAGTTCTGCTAACAGACTACCATCCTCATATAAACTCAAATGAGCAAACATTGATCTCAATTCGAATCTTGCCTTACGACTTAGCGTCACTACCACATTAGCCTTTCCAGGATGATATTCGATTGAGAAATCATAATCCTTTAATAATTCTACCCATCTTCTTTGTCTCAAATTCAACTCCTTTTGGGTAAGGAGGTACTTAGGACTCTTGTGATCCGTGTAGATGATAGACTTCTCCTTTGTAGAGATAGTGCCTCCAAATCTTTAAAGCAAATACCACCTGCACTAACTCCAAATCATGAGTAGGGTAATTTACTTCGTGCGGTCTCAACTGTTGAGAAGCATAAGCCACCACCTTTCCATTTTGCATCAGCACATAACCCAAACCCATGTGAGACGCATCACAGTAAATAGTAAATTCTTTTCCAGCCTCCGGCTAAATCAAAACTGGTGCTTCCGTCAGAATCTTCTTCAATTTCTAGAAACTCTCTTGTTGTTTTTCAGTCCAAATATATAGAACTCCTTTTCGCAACAGTTTAGTTAAGGGTGCAGCAATCAACGAAAACCCCTCAACAAAGCGTCTATAATAACCACCAAACCTAAGAAACTCGAATTTCACCACCGACTTTCTTTGGTTTCCAATCGAAACGACCTCAATCTTCCGAGGATCCACCCTTATTCCTTGGTGATACCACATGACCCAAGAAAGTCATTTCCTTTAACCAAAATTCACATTTACTGAATTTGGCATAAAGTTGCTTATCACGAAGTAACTGCAATACTATACGCAAATGCGTGTCATTCTCTTCTTCATTTCTTGAATAAACCAAAATGTCATCTATGAACACTACCACAAATCGGTCTAAATATGGTTGAAAGACTCAGTTAATCATGTCCATAGATGCGGCTAGTGCATTGGTTAATCCAAACGGCATCACCAAAAACTCCAAAAACTCATAATGTCCATAACTAGTTCGGAATGCCGTCTTATAAATATCTGCTTCTTTCACCTTAAGTTGGTGATAACCTGATCTCAAATCAATTTTGGAGAAAACTGAAGCTCTTTTCAATTGATCAAACAGGTCATCAAATCTTGGTAAAGGATACCTATTCTTGATCGTCAATTTATTCAATTGCCTGTAATCAATGCACATACTCATCGATCCATCCTTTTTCTTAACGAACAAAACTGGTGCTCCCCACGGAGACACACTCGGTCGAATAAATCCCCAATCCAACAATTCTTGAATTTAAGCTTTAAGCTCGCCAACTCCTTGATTGCCATTCTATAAGGAGCAATGGACCTTTGGAGCTATTCCGCAAAAGCTCAATACCAAATTCTACTTCTCGATCTGGAAGTATACCAGGAAGTTCTTTGGGAAATACATCCGAAATTCCTTCACCGTTTTACATCATCCACAGATAACTCTTTGGCATCCAAAGCACAAATAAAAGCTAGAATGCCCCATATCCTTCCGCATCAACTTCTCTGCCTTCAACGCAGATACCACATTTGCCAAGTAATTCCTTCGTTCTCCTATCATTATTACTTCCTTATCATCCGAAGTTCTTAATGACATCCGCTTTTTAGCACAATCCAAATGCTCCCGATGCTTAACCAACCAATCCATGCCCAGAATGAGATCAAATTCGTCGAAAGGCAATTCCATCAAATTCACCAAAAATACTTCTTCTTGAATTTCTAAGGGCACGTCTATAAATAGTTTATTTACAATTACCGATCGTTCTAAAGGACTAATTCATCATCATCTCACTATCGGTAATTTGATTCTAGACTCAAGTTTCCGGATATGGCGCTAGCAACATACGAGTGGGTGGAACCAATATCTATTAAAGCAGTAACAGGTACATCGAAGATGAAGAACGTACCAGTTATTACATCAGGTGCATTGCCATCCTCGCGGCATCTAACTACATAGACCAATCTTGGCTGTCTTGCATCTATGTTACCTCTAGGACTGTTGCCTCGACCCGGTGCACCTTGACCACGTCCAGCCCCATTACCACCACGACCTGGTCCATGACCTCTCGGTGGCTATTGAATACCTTTGGCCGGCTATGCATCAGTATTACAAACTTTCTGAGTCGTATCCGTACATCAAGGGCAATTTCTATATTGGTGATCCATTGAACCACATTTATAACAAGCACCTATTTTCCTCCAGCACTCTCTAGAATGCCTTTTCCCACATTCAGCACAATCTCGACTCTGATTATTAACTACAGGTGCTCTACCTTGAGCTGGTTCATCATTCTGAGGCCTCTTCAGAAACCTTTTTGAAGAACCTAAATGCTTTAAATCTTTCTTGCTTCTAAATTTTTCCCAATTCTGATGTTCTGAGTTCTTAGCCTCTTCAGCTATCTTGGCCTTCTCCACAAGCGTGGCAAAAGTTCTAACTTGTTGTGGGGCAATCAGAACCCGCAACTCATCATTCAACCCATCCTCAAAACGTACACAACGTTCATGATCCATTGACACTATTGTCCGAGCATAGCGACTCAAGCGTAAAAACTCACCTCATATCTTGCATTGTCTTATTCCCTTGAATTAGATTCAGAATTCCTTCCTTGAGCATCCACATAACTTGTTCCTACATACTTCCCTTGGAAGGCGACTTTGAAGAATTCCCAAGTAATCAATGTAGCCTCGGTGTCCTCTCGAGCAGTAAGCCACCATTGATACGCCTCATCTCTTAGCAAGGACACAGCTCCTTTCAGTTTCTGTTCGATAGTGCATTCCATATCATCCATAATCTGCTCCACAGCTTTGAACTAATATTCTGCCACATTCGGAGCTACACTGAAAACTCCACTAAAAACTTCTGCATTATTAGACTTGAGTCGTTCCGGTATCGACCAACGAGTTGTTGGCCCAACTTTAGTTCCAGCGACCCTTTCAATGACTTACAACATTGCTCGTGTCAAAGCATTATCTTCTTCCATATGATTATGTGATCCCATCTTACTCTCAAATGAGGCAGGTGCATCCATTTTCGGCATATAACCCGGCGCTTCAGTTGCACCTCTAACACCTCGTCCTCTACCACGGCCACGTCTACCGCTCCACGACCACGTCCTCTAGTGCTCATGATGACTAATTCGATTTAATATGATTACAAGTTTTATGAATCAAAATACTATTTTAGTGTTTATTAATGATGTTTTATGAGATTTGAGAGATAAAGTTGTTTTTTGTAAACACATCCTATAGTCTCAATCTCTACGATTTTCAACATCTAAAACTAGAAGTTCTAGAGTGTTCCTACGATCATATCATCATCATAATAATCATTCAGTAACGAATACTTACTTGACTTGGTGCCGGATGCTTGTGGTACCATACTAATCTTTAAAACATAATTGAAATAATTTCATACAGAAGTTATTTGTTGAACCCAACCATAGCTGAGTTTTGAAACTAGCTCTGATACCATTAAACATAACACCCCAAATCAGGTCTATGCGTCAAGATGAGATTTGGTTTGTAACACAAACCGAACATTCTTTTAGTCTATCCAATGATTTAGGTGAATCGGTAATTAAAAAATACTTTTAAAAAATAAAGTTTAATAAAAACCAAGAGAAATAATTTAAGTTCGATGAATTTGAGAAACATTAGTTGAAAATTTCATCATTTAATATTTAATTGTCAAAACCTTAAAGTAATTTTTTATAAGAGTTCAAAGTATTTGAAATTAAGAATAGATAAAGAATCTCATATGTTTGAAACCCAAAGTATTTTAAGAAAACATTATAGGATAAACATAAGCCCATATTAATTATCCAAATCATAATTTAAATCCATCCACACATAAAATCCATAAAACATTAATAGAGGCCTTATTACATCATACCCAAAATAGCAAATTAACGAAAGTACTTATTAAAAGTTCAAAGTTTATTTAACCCATGTTTGCGAGATGGGCTCCACGAAGTCATCCTCGGCCCAAGTCCACGTCAATTTCCATTACGAGATGGAAAATTTAAGGGAGTGAGTTACGTAAAACTCAAAGGTATAACTCACTTACTATATCCTTTGGGCAGATCATCAAATCATAATTTTGGGCTTGAGTTCATAAATGATTTAGCAATGTAATAACTATAATGTATGCAAAATAAAATTTCCCACCCAAACCTAATTTCCATCCGCTATACACCACCCATACCAACCATCACACTGTGGGGATCAAGTCAACCCACCCCGCCAACACACCAAACATAGGCAATAAGCCATTCTTATATTTGTGGCAGAGCCATCGAACTAGATTGTGACAAAGTCACCGAACTAGAGGCATTGAGCCATTAAAATATTTGTGGCAGAGCCACCGAACTAGAGGCAATAAGCCATTTAATTATTTTGTGGCAGAGCCACCGAACTAGATTGCGACAAAGTCACCAAACTAGGGGCATTGAGCCATTAAAATATTTGTGGCAGAGCCACCGAACTATAGGTAATAAGCCATTTAATTATTTTATGGCAGAGCCACCGAACTATTTTTTTTGGCAACAGGCCTTTCTTCTCTTCATCATTAATCCCAACCCATGCAACATGTATGCATAATAGTCTATATATATATAATAATTTAGCAAAAGGCCCAATTTACATGTGAGTCAATATTTCAAGTTTTTATTAAGGCCCATAATACAAAATAAAATTTAGCCCATTTAACAATCTAGCAACTTTGGCCCATTTAACGATCTAGCAGGGATTTTGGCCCATTTAACGATCTAGCATGATTCTCGGTCCATTTAATGATCTAGCAGAGTTTTCGGCCCATTTAACGATCTAGCATTCTTTTCGGCCCATTTAACGATCTAGCATAGATTTTGGCCCATTTAATGATCTAGCATAGTTCTCGGCCCACTTAACGATCTAACATACTTTTCGGCCCATTTAATGATCTAGCAAAGATTTCGACCCATTTAACGATCTAGCAGAGTTTTCGGCCCATTTATCGATCTAGCATATTTTCAATTTACCAACTAACTCATTGTGGGTGTTTTCGTAAATTTCACAACTTTAACCGTTTTCATAAATTTTCACAAAAATACCAATTATTACGTATTTTACCGATTTTGTCATCTTTATGATTTTTCCCAATAATTACGGTATAACATCTAACCCGAGATAAGTGTGAAATTACACACCTTGATATTGTGAGTACTAGACTTTCCCACTCGTCAATACCTAAATGTAACACGAACCATTAAAACACTATCATTTATTAAAAATACACTATTGGTAAACGATCTAAATCTTTACCCTTTGGATTTTGGACCACTTCTATTTTTGGTTTCGCCTCGATTGTTGGTTCATTGCCCGATGAGAATCCACGAACGAACAAATGTTCGGGAGTACGAATAACCTCAAACAATTGATTCTCCTCGATTGAAGGTCTACAACCCGGTGGAAAATCCCAGATTCCCGAAACAGTCCTTCGTTTATATTTAGGGGGATTAGCGGAACCGCCTCTCTTTCGAAGACTATGGACTACCCTTTTCTGCCCTATCTTGAATCTCTCTAATGACATAAGATCATTAGTCTGACTTATAAATATCGAAATATGGCTAACGATTTTTTTTAAAATGTTTGAGATTGGCTTACCACGACTATCTTTGTTCCTAGAAGAAACGATCGAGCGATTACGTCCCTATAACGAAATTGATTAAGTAACTAACCATACTAATATAATGAATAAAGTGAGAATCCTTAAATAATCTCCTTACCTTAACTCTTACGATCGATTCCAACGATCCACAATACTCAAGAACACGTTGAGTTTATATCTTCCAAAACTCTCACTAATGTCCACGGTTGAAAAGAATTGAGTGAGAAAATTATGTATGACTAAAGGAAATCGGTTGTGATCAAACAAAGAAAATGAATGAAATTTTGTCACAAGAGAATATTATCATTCGGCCATGAGTGAAAGTATTGAAGAGATTTTAATGAAGAAGAAAATAAAAGAATGAGAAAAATAAAATGATATGATTCGGTTTTAAGGGAGAAAGAGAGAAAGAAAAGCGAAGGAAAGAGACTTTAGTTTAAAAGAAAAGTGCATTCGGCATTAGGGAGGAAAAAATGAGAAAAACAAAAGAAAGAAAAATCCTTACTTGCATAAGTGCTTTCGGTCACAATGAGGAGAAAAGATTTAGAGAGAAAAAGAATTACTAAACCGAAATGGTCAAAAGAAAATGACAAAAGAATGAGTTTCTTACTCAAGGTTGTTGGAAATTTTAGCTAGAGAGAAAATGGATGGAGAGGAAATATGTTTTGCTAAAAAATGACCAAATGAATGTGTTTCACCAACACCAAAGCCTACCAAAGCAATCAACAAAACCGGCCACCCCCCTAGCCTCTATGCCATCTAAATACAAGGTCAAAAGGCCATTAGGAAGTTTCCAAAACATCTCCCTATTCTTAAGCCTCATCCTCCTCCTTTTTCCTTAAGTTGGAGAGACAAAATCCCCAATTCAAGCCATTCTATCCCCTATCTTTAGCTTTCCATAATCCTTAGTCTTCTTACCAAAAAAAAAAAAAATAGTCCAACTCATCCTAATCTTATCCATAGCCGACACATGCTATGCTAAAGAAAAAAAATAAAATTCCTTAATTGCATGCTAGGTGTTTGAACTCCTTCCTCATGTCCAACTTATGGCGCCTTCACCACTTTGCCAATTACTCATCTTATGCCATCTTTTAGTACTTAATTAACTTAAGTTTCAAGGTCACTTAATTTCTTTACACTAAAGTACACTTTACTAATATTTATTTTAACTCCAATTAAACCCGAGCTAACACTTAGCAACATAATGATACTCGAATATTTAGGATGTTACATACATATAACAAAATGACCAAGTTCTTATACATGCCATACCCAAAATAATCAAACTTTACTATACTCAATAGAATAGGTTGATAGTGGGAATCGAGCTCTGACATCCTTTGATCCCTGAGCTAGCATGACGATACTAAAAGAAAAGGGAAAGGAGAGAGAGTAAGCATAAATCTTAGTAACTTTGCATGTTATTGATAACAACATGAAATATTGTAATAATATCCACATATTGCATTAGGAATTAAGACAAATACCCAAGCAACATTGACATGGCTTACTCCTGATCACTCTTACCAATCACATATCACATACCGGATTCATTTCTCGTAAGTTTTGCATAAGTACCTATATCACTCCATCACATAACTTTAGCTATTTTTCTGTCTATAACATAAACTTTAATACTTTAACCCGTTGAACCACTTGGAATAACGAGGATACTCAGAAATTATCACACAAGTAGTAAGATGCCAATGCCATATCCTAGATATGGTCTTACATGGGACCATATGTTGAGGCCAATGACATATCCTAGATATGGTTTTATACGGGATTTCATATCGATGTCAACGCCATATCCCAGATATGGTCATACACGAGATTATATGCTGATACATGTCCTAGACATGGTCTTATACGGAAACACTATTTGATGTCGATTCCATATCCCGATATGGTATTACACGAGATCTCAATTTGGTGCTGAGGCCATATCCCAGATATGGTCTCACACGAGACCTTATTCATCTAATGTCGAGACAAGGGTATCCTTTCTATTCCTAAGATTCAACCGAGACTTTGGCATAATAAAACTTCATCATATTTTTCATTAAGACCTCATTAACAAATTCTATAGGAAACTTATACATTTCACATAGCCACAAGCATTAAAAAATATAATAACATATTGTTTTTTTATTACACACAAACTTACCTCGATACCAAAATATGTACAATTGTTCAATTTAGTCCACCACATTGTTCTTTCCTCGGTTTAGGTCAAGCTTCGTGTTTCTTGATCTATGATGATAAATTTCACTTATTTAATTATCACATTGGCTAAAACAGCCCATGAATCACACTTTGGCAAAATTATAATTTTGCCCCTAAACTTTCACATATTTGCAAAATGGTCCCTAGGCTAGTATATTGAAATGTACTCATTTTCTTGGTTACCCAAGCCTAGTCGAACCTATTTTAAGCTTATAATAGCCCACACTTTCCTTGAAAACTGATTTTTACTACACATTTTATCACTTTTACAAATAGGTCCTTTTTATGTATTTACATGAAAATCTTGTAGAAAAATATGTTCACTACACTTCAAACTTCCATATTCCTCCATTAAACATCAAAATACATGCATGTCATACATGGTTAAATTTTTGAACATGAAATCTAGCTTAAAATATGGCTAGAAATAGCTAAATCGAGCTACGAGGATTTCAAAAATACTAAGAACATTAAAAACGAGGCTAGGATACATTTAGTTTGAGCTTGAAAATGAACAAAACCCTAGCTATGGCTTCTCATCAAATTTTTGGCACTTAGGGAAGAAGATAGGTACCATTTTTGACTTGTTTTTCCCTTTTTATTAATTTATTAACCATATGACCAAAATGCCCTTGAGGCCCTTTCTTTAGATTTTTCCATTCCATGCCCATTTTTTTCCATCATGAGATATAATGGTCTAATTACTAAATAAGGACCTCTAATAAATTTTATAATTCCATCTCATACTTGAAACTTCAAGAATCTCATATTTTTAATCTTTGCAATTTTGTTCTTAAAGATAAATTGATCACTAAATCATAAAATTTCATCATGAAATTTTCACACAACTTTGCAAACATGTCATAGACGTCATAAAAACCATGAAACATATTTTTCTACTTCATATTTTTGGTCTCGTAACCACTATTCTGGCTAGGCCCTAAATCAGGTTGTTATAGATATACGAGGTTAAATCGATTTGTGATTTTGGAAAGTTAGTGAAAGCATTTTGTGAAAGTTCAAAACAACTTCTTCTGGTAAGATTTTTGGGTCGAACATCCCTAAAGGGGAGAGTTATAAAAGCCTGATTTTGGGCTTAGTAGGATTAGTAGTTTCGAGACCACAAATTCGACGTAAGAAAATTTATTTTTATTATAATTTTTATGTCTACGATTTCACAAAATGATTTTGTGAAAATTTTGTTTGAAAATTTTGACGTTTAGGCACTCAATTAATTCAAAAGGACTAAATCATAAAAAGTGTAAAATTGGAGCTCTAGAAGCTAGAGGTGTATAATTTCTATGAAATTTTAAATTAGAGGTCCTTAGTTGGTAATTAGACCATTGGATATATTGTTGGACAAAAATGGACATAAAATAGGTGAAATAGAATATTTTTAAGTTAGGGGCATTTTGGTCATTTAGTAATTAAAAGAATTTAAATGGTAAAATAGAAAAAAAATTGTCCATCTTCTACCTTCCTTGGCCGAATATACCATGGATAGGGGCTAAGGTTTTTTTCAAGCTTCCAAGCTCCATACTTAGTCTGGTCTTACCCCATTTTTAATGATTTTCACGTTTTTGAAATCCTTGTAACATGATCTACTTATTTCTACCATTTATTTGAGATAGGGTTTGAATCATGTTATAAATTTTTTATTTTGATTTTTAATGGTAGATTATGCATGTTTATGGTTAGAGAAACAACTTTTACTAAGTGATTTTGGTAAAATTGTATAAAAGAACTAATTTGTAAAAGTTATAAGATATGTCATAAAAGTGTCTTTTAATGGAAAATGTGGGCTGCTATAAGCATGAAAATGATTTGACTAGGCTTGGGTTACAAAGAAATTGAACACATTTCATTTTACGAGCCTAGGGGCAAAAGTGTAAATATGTGAAACTTTAGGGGCAAAAATGTAATTTTTCCATAATGTGATTTTTGGATCACATTGAATAATGTGACTAATAAATACGCTAAATGTGATGTTATAGATTAAGGAAAACGAGGTTTGAACCTAGAATGGGGAAAAAGAGAGAATTTAACGATTAGGTCCTTTTTTGCCTTTTGGTATCGAGGTAAGTTCGTATGTGAATAATGCATTAATATGTTTGTATTTTAAATATTTTAAATTCTTTGTAAATGTGTTGAATGAATGATTAATTCTATGGATACAATCAACAAGTTTCGATAAGTATGAAAAATCCCGTTTGAACCTTAGGAATAGAATAGGATATGAGTGACATGTCATTAGGGACCCATGAGATATAAATGTGCTTATGTGATTCGGGTGCTGGTCTCATGTGTCTACTAGAGGTTGGGTAGTCCGGCATGTGTTGTGGATACCTAACAGCTTCTGTGAGCAGCACTGCATAGTGACGTCTTAATTGATGACATTGTATAGCAGGCCCTGTGATTAGCTCAAGAGTGAGCATTTATATGATATGAGATATGATGTAGCTTTAGCTACATATGTGGCACTTATATGCAAAGACTTTTCGTGTATCCAATTAGTATTCCTAGTGTGCCAAAGATGAGAAAGCAAGTGGTTATGTTACACAATGGTACAAGTATTGAAACACCCTAAACCCGCCCACAAGCCCTGACCGGATCTGGTATGATTCTAGAGGAAAACCATTCAAAATACTATTTGGACTTTGCTAAAATCTTGTGTGTTTTTGAAGAACCATTGATTTGGGTTGGATTCAAAATTAAAAAACAGTGTTTATTAGGTGCCAAAACATTCAATATTTATATTTAAGAAAAATTGACTTTAACTTTAAATTAATAAAAATCGTATCATGCTAAAATAATTAAAATGCATCATAAACTGTTAATACTTATGGCCTTATTACATCAAAGGATGAAACACCACACACGGCCCACGTGCCCTGAACAGGATCTCGTATGTTCCTAAAGTAAACCGGTTTCAAAAGTTTTGATACTTAGAGAAATTAAAAAAAATATTTAGAAAAATGTTGTTGTGGATTGGGCTTAGGTTGGAACCCGTTTATTTAATCTTGTAAATCCAATTTTAAAGAGGTGACACAATAATTTTAGGGTTTATAACAAAAATATATCACTTTAATTTTAGTTATAATTGGTTAGTAACATAATAAAAAAAAAGTAAAGCAAAGTAAAGAAAATCCTTTGGGCCTTATGGCCTTATTACATCAAGTATAACCCCAAAATAAAATTAAAGGAACTAAGCGAAATAAAGTCCAAATTTAAATGGAATCTTCAAACGAGACATGGCCACCTCGTGGTCTACCATACCGTTCCATCACTTGTTCATCACTGAAAATAATTCCCTAGCAGGGTGAGTCAACAGACTCAATGTGCACATGATGCTAACATTCAACAAATCGAGGCATACACGTTCATATCAAATTCACATTCATATAAAATAAGTTATGATGCAACCCAACCCAAGCCTAATGGTCCATCCGCTACACACCACCCGTACCTGCCAGTCACACCGTGGGGACTACTAAGTCAACCCTCCATCCGCTACACACCATCAAAGGCAGTCGCTGCAGTCAACGTGCTCATCGCCCACATAATTTGTGTCATTAGACACCATATTCAAATAATGTAACCGAAGTTACCAAATTCAAATATTTGTGACCGTAGTCACCATATAACGTTGGTGAGACCGAAGTCAACACCTTCTAACATTGGTGAGACCAAAGTCAACACCTTCAAACGTTGGTGAGACCGAAGTCAACACCTTCTTCCCCTTTCACATAAATCCCGAATGCCCCAAAAATATATATCATGCATAACATACTTAATTTCATAATCATATACATATATTCACATGTTATAAAATAACATATTTCATAATCCTATCGAAGTAGGAAAGCGTGCACAGTACTTTTGTACCACATTAGGGTACTTAGCCATATTCATATTCCTACGTATAATCACATAATAAAATAATTGCCAGATGAAATATCGAAAGTTAGTGTGCGTACACACCTGATTTGCTTAATAAGGTTCCTTGAGATCTCGAAAACCCCGATCTAACTTTAGATCTGTTAACTCCTATATTCGGCCATCATATAAGTCACATTAATAAACCTATTTGGCTTAAAACAAAACCAAATCCTAGTAGGATTTGTAAAAAGACTCACCTTTGCCGATTTGGTGTTTATACAATTCCCGAAAACTTGGTTTTTCCTTTACCTGATATTCGGCCAACCTTAAATCTCAATATGGGTTAGTTTTTGGCTTTTTAATAATTAAAGAATTGATCAAAGTAATCACACAAGCCTTGGCTGAATGTGTCTCACCTTAATTTCCTTGAATCCAAAATCCCGAAAACTCTTCCTTTGATATTCGGCCAAGAGACATAAAAGGGGTTATTTTCTTAAATCTTGGTTAAACGAATTAAAAGAACAAGAATTAATTGTTCATACCTTAGATCCTTGATCTTTATATTCGGTAATTGTGGAAACCTGAGATCCCTTGCATATTCGGCCATGATCAAGAATAGGGATTAGGCCTTTTACTTTCGACAACTAGAAAAGAAAGAAAGGAAATTGAATGGCTTAACCTTACCTTGATGCCTTTAATCAATTGCTTCCTTGTCTTGAGTTACAGAGATCCGGCTATGGAGATTTAACAGAGATCAAAAGAGAAGGGTTTTTACTTAACAATGACAAAGGAGAGGAGAAGAAAAGATGGAGTCCTTGCTTAGGAGAAATTTCGGCAAAGAGAATAGGGGCTAGGGAATTTTCGGCACACAAATGAAAAGATGAGAGAAAAGTCTCCAACTCTCCTCCTTTAACTGAAATTGCTATGCTAAGAGCCCTTGACTTGGCCACTACTTCCCCACAAGTGATAATATTATCATTTAATTATCACCAGTATTTAATTCATCCTATATCTCCTCAATTATCTCATTAAAAGAAAATCCTTATTTATCACTTATTAATCAAGTTTTAACCGAAATAAAACTCCTCCTCTTAGATTCCTTGTGCCGTCAACTCCCCACTCATGCAAGCAAAATAAAACTTCTTTTATTTGTTTCTAGATGACTCAAACTCGGGCCCAAAACCTCTTGCATTTGGGCCATTTCCTAAGGCCTTAGGTGGCATCTTAGAGCCACATTTCCAAGGCCGTTATTGGGTCAAATTTCATGTACTTTATATTTTAGGGTCATTTGGCCCTAAGTTCCCCTTTGGGCTCCAAAATTCGACATTCCGGGGTCATTTTTAAGTTTCCAAAAATTTTCGCGCGGCTCTGTATTTTCCAAGTTTCCAAAATGTTTAGTTTCCTATTTTGGCTTGGTTTCCAAAATGTTTAGTTTCCTATTTTGGTTTGGTTTCCAAAATGTTTAAGTTTCCAAAATGTTCAGGTTTCCATTTTTGATTCACTTCCAAAAATGTTCAAGTTTCCAAAAATGTTCATTTTCCTATTTCTTACATAACCTTTCCATGCATTCTCAGGTTTCCAAAAATCATTCCAAATTTATTCCAAAACACATAAAACATGTCTTTTCGCACAATTTGGCCAAAATGCATAGGCCCTTTTCAGGATGTTACAGTTCTACCCTCCTTAAAAATAATTTCGTCCTCGAAATTACTTACTATGATCGTACAATCCTTCTCATCGCACTTATGCTTATTGCAAGACTCGATCTTAATAGAACCATCATACTTCCTAGTCACAATTTTTAAGTTCATGTCCTTAGAACTCATTTCGACGTCGCGATTTAATCGATTAAGAAGTTTTATGTATTAAAAATTTTGTTTCACTGATTAACCGCGAATAAGTTTTATGGGAAAAATTTTTTTTTTTTAGAAGTGGTTCTTTCGTATGCACACAGTCTTTACATTCATACATCCATCAATCAATTATGAACTTTTGTTCATTCAGAGAAATGTTGTAGTTTTCATTGTTGTTGTTTTACCACTACCCGGGGGTATTTTCGTAATTTGTCCTACAGGGTATTTTCGTAATTTGTCAAAATAAGGTTCCTTGGAGTTTTTGTCACAAAGTATTTTTTTTTTGGAGATTTTAAAGTTCCCGGGGTATTTTGGAGAATTTTTGAAATCCGAGGGTATTTCAGAAATTTTTGGACCTTGGGGGTTCTTTTCGAAAATGGTTCCTTCAAGAATGGGGATGTTGCAAAAATTTTGGAAATCAGGGTCATTTTGGTAATTTTGTAAGTTAGGGGCAATTTTGTAATTTTTCCAAAATCATGGTATTTTGATATTTTACAAATTAGGGTTTTTGAATGTTTATGAAATCATGAAATTTTGGTAAAGTTGTTGAGTAGTTGAACATTTTACAAACCAGGGGCGTTTTGGTAATTTTATTGCTAAGGGCATTTTTGTAATTTTCGCAAATCAGGATTTTTTCAGAAAATGTTGTAAAAATAATTTTCTCAAATTTAAAAGAAAGTTTTAAAGGTTTGAAAAACTAGGGTTTGTTGTTTTGTTCTCTCTTCTTTTTTTTTTTAAAAAAACATGGCTAGTTCCCTTTTGGGTTTTAGTCATTATGTTTAGCCTATGACCGAGCCCTCTTGGTCAGGGTGAACCAAAGCTATGCACCAGGCAGGATTTGTGTGGAGAGGAGGTGAGTCATGCGGACTGCTTAAATACCAAGCTCCCACCGAAACCATTCCTAGACATGCGCACAGAGGTTGCCACACCACTGAGCCCTCGAGTTATGGTGAGCCGAAGCTACGCACTGTAGGATTCTGCGAAGAGGAGGTGAGTCACTAGGGCCGCTTAAATACCAAGCTCTTCTAGATCCAATCCTAGACATGCGTACAAGGGTTACCACACCACTAGCTCAGTGACTTAGCCATAGGTTGGTTCAGTGTATTAAGTCTTATGTGGTTTTGTGTTTGAGTAGTCTAATCCTAGGGTTCAAGTTTCTATCATTCTATTCTACGTTCCATGCCTTTTCTCCCTTATATAAATCATGAATCACACATAAAGTTAGGGGTACTTACCGGTGGATCATGAATTGGAGACTTAGGGGCCATGCCAGAAAACCTGCTTATTTTTCAAAGATAATCATTTGGCTCGCTTTGAAAACATTTTGGGCCTTAGCCCACAGGCCGAGAGTTTAAAACTGGGCTCTGATACCAAACTGAAACACCCCACACCCGGCCCACGAGCCTGAACCGGATCTGGTATGTTCCTAAAGTAAACCGGTTTCAAAAAGTTTCGATACTTAGAGAAATTAAAAAAATATTTAGAAAAATGTTGTTGTCGATTGGGCTTAGGTTGGAACCGTTTATTTAATCTTGTAAATCCAATTTTAAAGAGGTGACAAAATAATTTTTAGAGTTTATAACAAAAATATATCACTTTAATTTTAGTTATAATTGGTTCGTAACATAATAAAAAAAAAGTAAAAGCAAAGTAAAGAAAATCCACTGGGCCTTATGGCCTTATTACATCAAGTATAACCCCAAAATAAAATTAAAGGAACTAAACAGAAATAAAGTCCAAATTTAAATGGAATCTTCAAACGAGACATGGCCACCTCAGGGTCTACCATACCGTTCCATCACTGTTCATCACCTGAAAATAATTCCCACAACGGGGTGAGTCAACAGACTCAATGTGCACACAGTACTAACATTCAACAAATCGAGGCATACACGTTCATATCAAATTCACATTCATATAAAATAAGTTATGATGCAACCCAACCCAAGCCTAATGGTCCATCCGCTACACACCACCCATTACGCCGGTCCTGCTTGTAGGGACTACTAAGTCAACCCTCCATCCGCTACACACCATCGAAGGCGTTCGCATTGCGGTCAGCGTGCTCATCGCCCATATAATTTGTGTCATTAGACACCATATTCAAATAATGTAACCGAAGTTACCAAATTCAAATATTTGTGACCGTAGTCACCATATAACGTTAATGAGACCAAGTCAACACCTTCTAACATTGGTGAGACCAAGTCAACACCTTCAAACGTTGGTGAGGCAAGTCAACACCTTCTTCCCTTTCACATAAATCCGAATGCCCCAAAAATATATATCATGCATAACATACTTAATTTCATAATCATATACATATATTCACATGTTATAAAATAACATATTTCATAATCCTATCGGAGTAGGAAGCGTGCACGAGTACTTTTGTACCACATTAGGGTACTTAGCCATATTCATATTCCTACGTATAATCACATAATAAAATAATTGCGGATGAAATATCGAAAGTTAGTGTGCGTACACACCGATTTGCTTAATAAGGTTCCTTGAGATCTCGAAAACCCGATCTAACTTTAGATCATTAACTCCTATATTCGCCATCATATAAGTCACATTAATAAACCTATTTGGCTTAAAACAAAACCAAATCCTAGTAGGATTTGTAAAAGACTCACCTTTGCCGATTTGGTGTTTATACAATTCCGAAAACTTGGTTTTCCTTTACGATATTCGCCAACCTTAAATCTCAATATGGGTTAGTTTTTGGCTTTTAATAATTAAAGAATTGATCAAAGTAATCACACAAGCCTTGGCTGAATGTGTCTCACCTTAATTTCCTTGAATCCAAAATCCCAAAACTCTTCCTTTGATATTGGCCAAGAGACATAAAAGGGTTATTTTCTTAAATCTTGGTTAAGCGAATTAAAGAACAAGAATTAATTGTTCATACCTTAGATCCTTGATCTTTATATTGATAATTGTGAAACACGAGATCCCTTGCATATTCGGCCATGATCAAGAATAGGGATTAGGCCTTTTACTTTCGACAACTAGAAAAGAAAGAAAGGAAATTGAATGGCTTAACCTTACCTTGATGCCTTTAATCAATTGCTTCCTTGTCTTGAGTTACGAGAGATCGGCTATGGAGATTTAACAGAGATCAAAGAGAAGGGTTTTACTTAACAATGACAAAGGAGAGGAGAAGAAAAGATGGAGTCCTTGCTTAGGAGAAATTTGGCAAAGAGAATAGGGGCTAGGGAATTTTCGCACACAAATGAAAAGATGAGAGAAAAGTCTCCAACTCTCCTCCTTTAACTGAAATTGCTATGCCAAGAGCCCTTGACTTGGCCACTACTTCCCCAAGTGATAATATTATCATTTAATTATCACCGATGATTTAATTCATCCTATATCTCCTCAATTATCTCATTAAAAGAAAATCCTTATTTATCACTTATTAATCAAGTTTTAACCGAAATAAAACTCCTCCTCTTAGATTCCTTGTGCCGTCCAACTCCCCACTCATGGAAGCAAAATAAAACTTCTTTTATTTGTTTCCTAGATGACTCAAACTCGAGCCCAAAACCTCTTGCATTTGGGCCATTTCCTAAGGCCTTAGGTGGCATCTTGAGCCACATTTCCAAGACCGTTATTGGGTCAAATTTCATGTACTTTATATTTTAGGGTCATTTGGCCCTAAGTTCCCTTTGGGCTCCAAAATTCGACATTAGGGTCATTTTAAGTTTCCAAAAATTTTCGCTGCTCTGTATTTTCCAAGTTTCCAAATGTTTAGTTTCCTATTTTGGCTTGGTTTCCAAAATGTTTAGTTTCCTATTTTGGTTTGGTTTCCAAAATGTTTAAGTTTCAAAATGTTCAGGTTTCCATTTTGATTCACTTCCAAAATGTTCAAGTTTCCAAAATGTTCATTTTCCTATTTCTTACATAACCTTTCCATGCATTCTCAGGTTTCCAAAAATCATTCCAAATTTATTCCAAAACACATAAAACATGTCTTTTCGCACAATTTGGCCAAAATGCATAGGCCCTTTTCAGGATGTTACAGTTCTACCCTCCTTAAAAATAATTTCGTCCTCGAAATTACTTACTAACAGTCGTACAATCCTTCTCATCGCACTTATGCTTACGCTGCGCACTCTGATCTTAATAGAACCATCATACTTCCTAGTCACAATTTTTAAGTTCACGTCCCTTAGAACTCATTTCTGACGTCGCGATTTAATCTGATTAAGAAGTTTTATGTATTAAAAAAAAAAATTTTTTTTTAGAAGTGGTTCTTTCGTATGCACACAGTCTTTACATTCATACATCCATCAATCAATTATGAACTTTCGTTCATTCAGAGAAATGTTGTAGTTTTCATTGTTGTTGTTTTACCACTACCCGGGGGTATTTTCGTAATTTGTCCTACAGGGTATTTTCATAATTTGTCAAAATAAGGTTCCTTGGAGTTTTTGTCACAAAGTATTTTTTTTGGAGATTTTAAAGTTCGGGGTATTTTGGAGAATTTTTGAAACTGAGGGTATTTGAAATTTTGGACCTTGGGGTTCTTTTCGAAAATGGTTCCTTCAAGAATGGGGATGTTGCAAAAATTTTGGAAATCAGGGTCATTTTGGTAATTTTGTAAGTTAGGGGCAATTTTGTAATTTTTCCAAAATCATGGTATTTTGATATTTTACAAATTAGGGTTTTGAATGTTTATGAAATCATGAAATTTTGGTAAAGTTGTTGAGTAGTTGAACATTTTACAAACCGAGGCGTTTTGGTAATTTTATTGCTAAGGGCATTTTGTAATTTTCATAAATCGAGATTTTTCGAAAATGTTGTAAAAATAATTTTCTCGATTTAAAAGAAAGTTTTAAAGGTTTGAAAAACTAGGGTTTGTTGTTTTGTTCTCTCTTCTTTTTTTTTTTTTAAAAACATGGCTAGTTCCTTTTGGGTTTTAGTCATTATGTTTAGCCTATGAGAGCCCTCTTGGTCGGGGTGAATAAAGCTACGCACCACAGGGATTTGTGTGGAGAGGAGGTGAGTCATGAATTGCTTAAATACCAAGCTCCCACAGAAACCATTCCTAGACATGCATGAGAGGTTGCCACACCACTGAGCCCTACGAGTTATGGTGAGCCGAAGCTACGCACGGTAGGATTCCTGCGAAGAGGAGGTGAGTCACTAGGACTGCTTAAATACCAAGCTCTTCTAGATCCAATCCTAGACATGCGTACAAGGGTTACCACACCACTAGCTCAGTGACTTAGCCATAGGTTGGTTCAGTGTATTAAGTCTTATGTGGTTTTGTGTTTGAGTAGTCTAATCCTAGGGTTCAAGTTTCTATCATTCTATTCTACGTTCCATGCCTTTTCTCCCTTATATAAATCATGAATCACACATAAAGTTAGGGTACTTACGGTGGATCATGGTCGGAGACTTAGGGGCCATGCCGGAAAACACCTTATTTTTCAAAGATAATCATTTGGCTTTGAAAACATTTTGGGCCTTAGCCACGGTGCCGAGAGTTTAAAAGCGGGCTCGATACCAAACTAAAACACCCCACACCGGCCCACGAGCAGGCAGGATCTGGTATGTTCCTAAAGTAAACCGGTTTCAAAAAGTTTCGATACTTAGAGAAATTAAAAAAAAATATTTAGAAAAATGTTGTTGTCGATTGGGCTTAGGTTGGAACCCGTTTATTTAATCTTGTAAATCCAATTTTAAAGAGGTGACAAAATAATTTTTAGAGTTTATAACAAAAATATATCACTTTAATTTTAGTTATAATTGGTTCGTAACATAATAAAAAAAAAAAGTAAAGCAAAGTAAAGAAAATCCACTGGGCCTTATGGCCTTATTACATCAAGTATAACCCCAAAATAAAATTAAAGGAACTAAACAGAAATAAAGTCCAAATTTAAATGGAATCTTCAAATGAGACATGGCCACCTCAGGTCTCTGGCCCGATCCAAATCCTTATTCATCACCGAAAATAATTCCCACAACGGGTGAGTCAACAGACTCAATGTGCACCTGATACTAACATTCAACAAATCGGGCATACACGTTCATATCAAATTCACATTCATATAAAATAAGTTATGATGCAACCCAACCCAAGCCTAATGGTCCATCCGCTACACACCACCGTACACCTTGCCGGTCTGCTTGTGGGGACTACTAAGTCAACACTCCATCCGCTACACACCATCGAAGGCGATCATTGCGATCGGCGTGCTCATCGCCCATATAATTTGTGTCATTAGACACCATATTCAAATAATGTAACCGAAGTTACCAAATTCAAATATTTGTGACCGTAGTCACCATATAACGTTGGTGAGACCGAAGTCAACACCTTCTAACATTGGTGAGACCGAAGTCAACACCTTCAAACGTTGGTGAGACCGAAGTCAACACCTTCTTCCCCTTTCACATAAATCCGAATGCCCCAAAAATATATATCATGCATAACATACTTAATTTCATAATCATATACATATATTCACATGTTATAAAATAACGTATTTCATAATCCTATCGGAGTAGGAAGCGTGCACGAGTACTTTTGTACCACATTAGGTACTTAGCCATATTCATATTCTTACGTATAATCACATAATAAAATAATTGCCATATGAAATATCGAAAGTTAGTGTGCGTACACACGATTTGCTTAATAAGGTTCCTTGAGATCTCGAAAACCACGATCTAACTTTAGATAGGAAACCCAAATAAATCCAAAACTTAAATAATAAAACTAATAGAAATAAAGTAGTCTCGAGCTAAGCATGGCTACCCTTGAGCTCCCGCCGACCCGGTCCATTCTGTGTGTCACCTAAAAAATAACCCCACAACGGGTGAGTAAAACAGATTATTTTGGTGTAACAACCAACACTAAGTCCCAACAAATTTAGGCACATCGGTTCAAACATGTACAGATAGCAAATATAAGTAATGATGCAATCCCGAACCCAAACCTAGATAACCATCCGCTACACATCACCCATACCAACCATCACCAGTGGGGACTACTAAGTCGACCCTCCATCCGCTACACACCATCGAAGCGTCATTGCAGACGACATGCTCATCACCCTTATAATTTCGTGGCATAGCCACCAGATAATATTTTGTGACATAAGTCACCACATTCAAATTGACATAAGTCACCACATTTTCGTGACATAAGTCACCACATTCGATATTGTGGTATAAAACCACCAAATCACTTCCCTTTACATATCACCCATATGCCCCATGTCATACAAATATGCATTAGCCATGTCATATTCCTTATTCACATTCTTATAGTTTCACATATATGATATAATGGATCATATTATACTCATAGTAGGAGTAGGTAAACGTGCACTGGTACTTTGTACCATTGCATGGTTAGCCATATTTGATATTATTATAAACACATATATTAATTGATGCCATAAATCAATTAAGAGTTAGTGTGGGGTACACACCTGGTTCACTTAACGCTTTTACTGAAATTTTGAAAACCCGATCTAATGCTTTAGATCCTTACTTCCTACATTCGGCCAACCTAAGTACTTTAGCAAAAAGCCATTCGGATAATTAATCAAATCCCGAAGGATTTATCACAACTTAAATCTTACCTTGGTGCAGATTTCACTACTAATCAAATTCTGAAATTTCGTAGTCTTTCTCCCTTGGAATCGGCTAACACTAGATCACTTGATTTGGTTAGTTTTTGGCTTTTGAATAAATAGTAAATAGATCTAAGTCACTAAATAGGGCCTTGGCCGAATATCTTAAGCACTTACATTGTGGATCTAAATCCTGAATTATCACTTGTCCTTAGTCTTTGTCGAAATCCCTACATAGACTATGTTAGATCCAATCCTAACATTTGAATAAATGGCCTTCGGCCTAATCCACACTTTGCTTACCTTAGATTTTGGAATCCCGAGTGATCTCCTACTTGTAGTCGACACAACCAAATCCCAAATTCCCCCTTCAAAGTTTCGGCCAAACAATACTAATTGGATTAGATTCCATCTTTCGGCTTAATGGAGAAATTAGCACAAGAGAAAAAGAATGGAGAAGAGAATGAAATAAAAGGTTTCGGCTTCTGAAGAATTCAAAAGAAAAAAATTACAGAAAGCAACTAGGGTTTTGGCTTGTAGAAGAGATGGAGAGAAAAGATTGAGAGAATGGGGTTCAAATGCCGAAATTGAAGAGATATCCCCTCTCTATTTAAAGAGAATTTCGACACCCATATTTATACTAAAATAAATAAATAAATAAATAAATAAATCTACACTCCCTAATTGACTCAAACTTATCACCAATTAAATTCCTTTATTTAGCCAAAAATTCAATTTGAATTACATTCAAATAGCCAGCAGCAAAATAACAAGTTAATGTGCACAAGGCAACTCGAACCCAAGCCCTCCAAGCACCAACACACGCCCCCTGCCACTGTACCACAACCGTTCTTGAGATATATTCCATTCTCAACTTATTTTAAAGTATACTTTCCAGCGACCAATTTACACATGCATGCAGTAAAATAACAAGTTAATGTGGACAAGGCAACTAGAACCCGCGACCTGGAAGAGCCACAACATGCTTCTTGCCACTGCACCACAACTTTCCTTGTGACATGTTCCATTCTCGACTTCTTTTAAAGCATATTTTCTAGCGACCAAATCATCTAAAGGAATCTAAAAATATTAGCCAACATCCAGATTCGAACCTTCGACCTCTTCACGATGGTCCATGCCCCTTAGCACTACGCCGCGTATTTTATTTGTGTTATATTTCCTACCTATTTAATTATAAACCTTCTGTCGCACTCCAGGTTTACTTAAAAAAAACATAACATGCGCACGCCGCAACTAGAACCATGCTCCCCCTACAACTCCTAACCACTGGGCCAGGCGTTTCCTTGTGTCATAAAACAGTCCCAACTATTTATAAGGCCTAAACTCTGGCCTTCATACCACTTACGCGCAATAAAAAGTTTTTTTCCAAGTCCAAGACTTGAACCTTTGACCCCCTAGCTTATTCAAGCACCCCAAGCCACCAGACAACCTACTTTTTTGTGATATGTTTTAACCCAACAATATTTTAAAAGCCTTATGACTACCACCAACCTCCCTAAAAAAAAACAACATTTTTCCTAAAGCCCTAGATCGAGCCTAGGACTTTTCCAACATTACCAACCCTTCCTAAACCTCCTAAAAATTAAACTAAACATGCAATAATAATTTTTTTAATGACAAAATCCATTCTCTCGACACACGAACCCACTTATTCTAGGCCCAAATTCAGGGTGTTACAATTCTACCTTCCTTAAAGAAATTTCATCCTCGAAATTTCCAACTAACTAGTAATCTTAGTACCTAAGTCTCACTACCATGCTTTCGCTGCACACTCCAATTCTAAACCCAAAATAAACACTTAGTATACTATGGTAGAGTACGCACCAGTATTCACATCTAGAGCGACCTCGTCCCCTTGTACTCATGCTATCGGTTTGCATTTATCTGATAAAAAATTTTATGAATTATTGGTTTTCTTCCACTAATTATCCATGAACAGTCTTATGATTAGTAGTTTTAAGAGTAGTTCTTTCGAATTCGCAATTCAGTCTCAAGTTCACATTTCCTAGTTCTATAAACTACATACATTCAATAATCAACATATGAGACAACATCCATACATCCACACTCAATACATAGGGTATTCTCTTTATTCCACTACCCGTGGGTATTTTGTAATTTTATCCTATAGGGGTATTTTCATAATTTTCAAAGTAGAGTTCCTTGTTGATTTCATGAAATAAGGGTATTTTGATAATTTTTTTGCAATCTAGGGGTATTTCGATAATTTTTGAAATCGAGGGTATTTCGATAATTTTAAGATCAGGGGTACTTTGGTCATTTTACAAATCAGGGGCAATTTAGTAATTTTTACAAATCAGGGATATTTTGGGAAATTTTACAAATCAAGGGTATTTTCAAAAAAAAATTACAAAACTAAGAAGATATATATATATTTAAAACCGGGGTAACTTGGAGAATTTGATTTCAAAGAAAATAGTAGTGTTTAGTTGTTTGTGAGTTTTTTTTTTTTTCTAATGAAAAATTTGTTGACTTTGTAAATCGAGGTATGTTTGCAAATCATGGGTATCTTAGTAATAATAATTTTTTTTTGTAAAAATAAGGTGGCTGGTCCCTTTCGGGTTTTAATTATAGATTTAGGCCCGTCAACAAATCCTCGTGGCTAGGGTGAACAGTCACTATGCACTAGGTAAGATTCCAGTGAAGAGGAGGTGAGTCACTAGGATCGCTAAGTACTGTGCTCTTCGGATCCAATCCTAGACATGCGTTTGCCTGTTGCCACACCCTAGTCTTGCAACTCGTTCACGGGTTTGTTTAGTGAAGTTAAGTCTTATGAGACTTAAGGAGTTGTTTAAGCTAAGCCTAGAGTCCATCAAGTTCTAATCTAAATAGTCTACGTCCCATAAGCCCATCAAGCCCACATATATATATCACACAATGGTGTAGAATATTTACCTGGTGGACTTGGGCCGGAGACGCAGGTGCCATGCCGAGCTAACAGACCTATAATCCTTTAAAAACATATTTATTTCAAGAGCCCATTTTTAGAAAACGTTTTGAGCCCAAAAACCCCAGAGCCGAGTTTTGATCCAGGCTCTGATACCAAGCTGAAACACCCTAAACCCGGCCCATAAGCCCTGACCGGATCTGGTATGGTTCTAGAGGAAAACCATTCAAAATAATTTGGACTTTGCTAAAATCTTGTGTGTTTTTGAAGAACCATTGATTTGGGTTGATTCAAAATTAAAAACAAAGTGTTGATTAGGTGCCAAAACATTCAATATTTATATTTAAGAAAAATTAACTTTAACTTTAAATTAATAAAATCATATCATACTAAAATAATTAAAATGCATGCATAAACTGTTTAATACTTATGGCCTTATTACATCAAAGGAAACCCGAAATAAATCTAAAACTTAAATAATAAAAACTAATAGAAATAAAGTAGTCTCTAAGCTAAGCATGGCCACCCTTGAGCTCCTGCCGACCCGGTCCATTACTGTGTGTCACCTAAAAAAATAATCCCACAACGGGGTGAGTCAAACAGACTCAGTGTGTAACAGCCAACACTAAGTCCCAACAAATTTAGGCACATCAGTTCAAACATGTACAGATAGCAAATATAAGTAATGATGCAATCCCGGACCCAAACCTAGATAACCATCCGCTACACATCACCCGTACCAACCATCACACCGTGGGGACTACTAAGTCGACCCTCCATCCGCTACACACCATCGAAGGCAGTCGCTGCAGACGACATGCTCATCGCCCTTATAATTTTGTGGCATAGCCACCAGATAATATTTTGTGACATAAGTCACCACATTCAGATTTCGTGACATAAGTCACCACATTCAGATTTCGTGACATAAGTCACCACATTCAGATATTGTGGTATAAAACCACCAAATCACTTCCCCTTTACATATCACCCATATGCCCCATGTCATACAAATATGAATTAGCCATGTCATATTCCTTATTCACATTCTTATAGTTTCACATATATGCTATAACAGATCATATTATACTCATAGTAGGAGTAGGTAAACGTATCTGGGTACTTTGTACCATTGCATGGTTAGCCATATTTCACATTATTATAAACACATATATTAATTGCTGCCATAAATCTATTAAGAGTTAGTGTGGGGTACACACCTGGTTCACTTAACGCTTTTACTGAAATTTCAAAAACCCGATCTAATGCTTTAATCTTAATTCCTACTTTCGGCCAACCTTAAGTACTTTAGCAAAAAGCCATTCGGCTAATTAATCAAATCCCGAAGGATTTATCACAACTTAAATCTTACCTTGGTGCCGATTTCACTACTAAATAAATTCTAAAATTCCGTAGTCTTTCTCCCTTGGAATCGGCTAGCACTAGATCACTTGATTTGGTTAGTTTTCGGCTTTTCAATAAATAGTAAATAGATCTAAGTCACTAAATAGGGCCTTGGCCGAATATCTTAAGCACTTACCTTGTGGATCTAAATCCCGAATTATCACTTGCCCTTGGTCTTTATCGAAATCCCTACATAGACTATGTTAGATCTAATCCTAACATTTGAATAAATGGCCTTCGGCCTAATCCACACTTTTTTTACCTTAGATTTTGGAATCCCGAGTGATCTCCTACTTGTAGTCGACACAACCAAATCTCGAATTCCCCCTTCAAAGTTTCGGCCAAACAATACTAATGGGATTAGATTCCATCTTTCGGCTTAATGGAGAAATCGGCACAAGAGAAAAAGAATGGAGAAGAGAATGAAATGAAAGGTTTCGGCTTCTGAAGAATTCAAAAGAAAAAAATTGTAGAAAGCAACTAGGGTTTTGGCTTGTAGAAGAGACGGAGAGAAAAGATTGAGAGAATGGGGTTCAAATGCCGAAATTGAAGAGATATCCCCTCTCTATTTAAAGAGAATTTCGGCACCTATATTTATACTACAATAAATAAATAAATAAATAAATCTACACTCCCTAATCGACTCAAACTTATCACCAATTAAATTCCATTATTTAGCCAAAAATTCAATTTGAATTACATTCAAATAGCCAACAGCAAAATAAAAGTTAATGTGCACAAGGCAACTCGAACCCAAGCCCTCCAAGCACAAGCACACGCCCCCTGCCACTGTACCACAACCGTTCTTGTGATATATTCCATTCTCAACTTATTTTAAGGTTACTTTCCAGCGACCAATTTACACACGCCTGCAGCAAAATAACAGGTTAATGTGGACAAGGCAACTCGAACCGCGACCTGGAAGAGCCATAACACGCTTCTTGCCACTGCACCACAACTTTGCTTGTGACATGTTCCATTCTCAACTTCTTTTAAATCATATTTTCTAGTGATCGAATCATCTAAAGAAATCTAAAAATATTAGCCAACATTCGAACCTCCGACCTCTTCACGATGGTCCACGCCCTTTACCACTACGCCGCGTATTTTATTTGTGTTTTATTTCCTACCTATTTAATTATAAACCTTTTGTTGCACTCCAAGTTTACTTAAAAAAAAAACATAACATGCGCACGCCGCGACTAGAACCATGCTCCCCCTACAACTCCTAACCACTGGGCCAGGCGTTTCCTTGTGTCATAAAACAGTCCCAACTATTTATAAGGCCTAAACTCGCCTTCATACCACTTATGCTAATAAAAATTTTTTGCCAAGTTCAGGACTTGAACCTTTGACCAACAGCTTATTCAAGCACCCCAAGCCACCAGACAACCTACTTCTTTGTGATATGTTTTAACCCAACAATATTTTAAAAGCCTTATGACTACAATCAACCTCCTTAAAAAAAAAAACAACATTTTTGCTAAAGCCCTAGATTGACCCTAAGACTTTTCCAACACTCCCAACCCTTCCTAAACCTCCTAAAAATTAAACTAAACATGCAATAATATTTTTTTTAACGACAAAAATCCATTCTCTCGACACACGAACCCACTTATTCTAGGCCCAAATTTAGGGTGTTACAATTCTACCTTCCTTAAAGAAATTTCATCCTCGAAATTTCCAACTAACTAGTAATCTTAGTACCTAAGTCTCACTACCATGCTTTTCACAAGACTCCAATTCTAAACCCAAAATAAACACTTAGTATACTATGGTAGAGTACGCACCGGTATTCACATCTAGAGCGACCTCATCCCCTTGTACTCATGCTATCGGTTTGCGTTTATCTGATAAAAATTTTTTATGAATTATTGGTTTTCTTTCACTGATTATCCACGAACAGTCTTATGATTAGTAGTTTTAAGAGTAGTTCTTTCGAATTCGCAATTCAGTCTCAAGTTCACATTTCCTAGTTCTATAAACTACATACATTCAACAATCAACATAGACAACATCCATACATCCACACTCAATGCATAGGGGTATTCTTGTTATTCCACTACCCAGGGGTATTTTCATAATTTTATCCTATAGGGGTATTTTCGTAATTTTCAAAGTAGAGTTCCTTGTTGATTTCATGAAATAAGGGTATTTTGATAATTTTTTTGCAATCTAGGGTATTTCGATAATTTTTAAAATCTGAGGGTATTTCGATAATTTTAAGATCAGGGGTACTTTGGTCATTTTACAAAATAGGGGCAATTTAGTAATTTTTACAAATCAGGGATATTTTGGGAAATTTTACAAATCAAGGGTATTTTCAAAAAAAAAATTACAAAACTAAGAAGATATATATATATATATATATATATAACCGTGGTAACTTGGAGAATTTGATTTCAAAGAAAATAGTAGTGTTCAGTTGTTTGTGAGTTTTTTTTTTTTCTAAGGAAAAATTTTGTTGACTTTGTAAATCGAGGTATGTTTGCAAACCATGGGTATCTTAGCCACGAGGATTTGTTGACGGGCCTAAATCTATAATTAAAACCCGAAAGGGGCCAGCCACGTTATTTTTACAAAAAAAAATTTATTATTACTAAGATACCATTTGCTAAAGCCCTAGATCGAGCCTAGGACTTTTCCAACACTACCAACCCTTCCTAAACCTCCTAAAAATTAAACTAAACATGCAATAATATTTTTAACAACAAAATCCATTCTTTTGACACACGAACCCACTTATTCTAGGCCCAAATTCAGAGTGTTACAAGTATGTACAACAACTCGTGAGTAATGAGATCGATGTGTGATGAACATTCGATAAGAATGTATTCGAGTAAGTTATGCTTGAGAAATATCGATAACCTTATGATTATTATCTACACTTTAGATGAATGGATGCATGATAAGATTTGATAATGATCATGTGATAGGTTTATGAGCCTGAATGAATTGTGGTATAGTACAGTGTATTTATTTAAATTGTGTTTCATTGGATATTAGAAAAAGGAAGGACATGCATAATTCTTGAATAAATTCATTATGAGAATATAGTAAGATATGAGCTTATAAAAGTGAGAAGTGGTTAAATTATATGTTGAAATTATGATTACTTAAAATTAATGTGCATGTGATTAAGATGATGGAAATAACTTTTTAAATAGTGTGATATGTTATAATGGGGAGACTATGGTGGGTAGGCTAATTCCAAGACATGTAAATGGTGTTTATAAGTTAAAAGAGTAAGCACTGTGAATGAATAAGTGGTAAAGTTGAGATTTAATACAAATTGTAATAATAGTACTCTTATGGATGGATAAAGTAAATGAATGTTAATAGTTGTTTATTATTTGCATATGAACTTACTAAGCTCTATTGCTTACTCCCCTTCCTTTCCTATCTCTTATAGGTTAAGTTAGCTAGCTCGGGTTGGATATTACCAGAAATGCTATCTCACTATCAAGATATCATTTGGGTATAAGTGAATGAAAGTATTTTAAGTTTATGGCATGTATAGGGACTTTGCCTTTTGTAATTATGTTAGCATAAATGTGTTGGCCTATAATGGTTATTGTCCAATTTGTATATAGCCATGAATGATGGCTTATGTTGATTATATGATTATTCATATGTATATGCCAATGCCTTGGGATGTGGTTTATTTTGCTTTATATGTGATGGAAGTGGTTAATAGTCTTGTTGTTGATTAGATTAGTTGACTAATGTTGGATATGAGTCATTCATATGATAATGTCCTTATGAATATAAAGTTGGTATGAGCTATATAAGTAAAGCATAATGCTATTAGAATTATGGAAGTGAATATGTAAATGATATGTTATTTATTGATTATGTTTGGTTCGATTTGAAGGCATTTAGATGCCATGATTTGTGCCATATGATGTTGTATGAATGTTTTCGGCTTGGAAAATAACCTTGTATTTGTCCACATGGGTAGACATACAGGCGTGTGTCTAGGCCATGTGTGACACACAGGTTTACCCTAATGGGCATGTGATCCGCTATGTGTCCCCTGTACCTGAATATAGCAAAACAAAATGTCCAGAATTGGCCACACAAGATGAGACACGGTCATGTGTCTCACCATATGAGTGACACAGCCTTTGGATATGGGTGTTTTCACCGTCGTGTGAAGTCTGGACTTGATTTATGAAAAATCATGAAAATAAAAATGACTACATGGCTTAGCAAACAGGCGTGTTACTTGGCCATGTGGCTACCATTTGTTGCTAACAACATAAATAGAATGCAACATAAAATTGACACGGCCAAAGCACACGGGCGTGTGACATGCCACACGGGCATGTCCATTGACCCACACGGGCGTGTGCCCCTAAAGCCTCAAAATGTTTTTGAGTTTCGTAAAATATTCCTAAGGTCTTGGTTTAGTCCAAACCGCCCTCAATGTATGTTTTGGACCTTGTGGGCCCATATAAGGGACGATGTATATGTGAATGAAAAGTTTTAATTTGGATGGAAATTTAAGTTTCGGTTTTGTAAGAGTGCTTGAGTTTATGTCTGGTAATGCCCTGTACCCTGTTCTGGCGTCAAATATGGGTAAGCGGTGTTACATCATGTCCACAAGGCTCATTGAGAGAAACAAGTGCTAACATATTGCTCATTGAGAGAAACTCACTTTCATATCAAAGGTGTGTGCATAAATCAAACTATCTACAAGACATATTCAGTCACATATTCAACATATACAATCACATCAAACATTTAGCCATTCACATCACATATAATCTTGTTTATCAAATAATCAAAACTCAAGTAAGAGTACTTACTTCTAGAACTTAGATCAGATGTTTTGATCACCTAAACCCCCTTTAACTCACTATTTTGTGTATTAATTATAACACATAAGACCACTCACCTTAGCAATTTGCTTCTATAACAAAGCTCAAGTAAGATTTTGTTTGCCTTTGTCCTTGCTTGCGGAGGCTCCCAAATGAGTTGGCACTTCAGATACACATCAAACATAATACAAAGGTATTACGACAAACAACAAACACAATTAAATCATTCTAAAATCACAAATTAATGCCTTTTATCTTGTATATCGAAGGCTTAACTGGTTTTGTCAAAATAGGTGTTTAACCATTCAAATCTCATTTCTAAGCTTAGATTTCGACTTCATACATACTAAATATCATATAATTACAAATCTAAACAAGTGTTAACATATTGCTCATTGAGTGAAACTCACTTTCATATCAGAGTGTGTGCACAAATCCAACTATCCACAAGGCACATTCAGTCGTATATTCAACATATACAATCACATCAGACATTTAGCAATTCACGTCACATATAATCTTGTTTATCAAATAATCAAAACTCAAGTAAGAATACTTATTTCTAGGACTTAGATCAGATGTTTTGATCACCTAATCCTTCTTTAACTCACTTATTTGTGTATTATTTATAGCACACAAGACCACTCAACTTAGCAACTTGCTTCCACAAAAATGGTCTAGTAAGATTTTGTTGGCCTTTTTCCTTGTTTGTGGAGGATCCCAAATGTGTTGACACTTCACATACACATCAACTATAATATGAACGCGTTACAAACTACAACAAAGCCTTTTAACCTTTATACCAAAAACTTAACTAGTTTTGCCAAAATAGGTGTTCAACCACTCTAATCTCGTTTCAAAGCTTAGATTTTGACTTCATACATCCTAAGTATCATCTAATTATAGATCTAAACCATCAATTTCGTAATACCCATTGCCTATATTTGACGTTGGAACCAGGTATGATGCATTACCGAACTTAACTTACTTAAATCAAATAAAATTGACCATAAATTTTCTTTTGAACTTTAGAACTTTTCATTCATAATCATATAGTCCCTATTACGGGCCTACGAGACCCGAAACATACACATAGAGTGGTCCAAGATTGAACCGAAAACTTATGAGCACTTAGAGAATTTTTTCTCAAAATAGAGCCACACAACCGTGTGGAAAGGAACACGCCTATTTGGGTAGGTCGTGTGGTCACACACGCCCATGTCCCTTGTCCGTGTAGATTTTATTTTTCATTTCAAACCTACAGGAGTTTTCACACGGCCTGGCACACGCTCGTGTCTATGGCACGTGTCCCTTACACGGCATGATACTTTCATGTCTTAGCCCATGTATAAAAACCTTAACATTTTGCTTATGACGTTAGCAACCCTTTAGGGTCATAGGGCCTAGAAACATGCCCTTGGGGCTGACCGTGTGTCACACATGGCTTAGACACACGCCCGTGTGTCTATCCGTGTGGACAATTATAATGCTATTTACCAAACCATTTTCCACCCTGAAAAGCAACAACACTTATACCTTTTCAAACAACCCATATTATAACAATAATGCACTATAAATATTCACTGTCAAGACATCCACACCTTAATTATTCACTTCACTACTTCTTCATGCATCTATTTCACACATTACTCATTCAATTGCATAAGCTTTCACTTCATGAATTTTTACATCATTGAATAGATATAACTTAACTAGTATCGGCCAATTCTAATGGCCATTTACAAAATGAATTGAGTAACATTAATAGCCTACACCTTGGCTAACCAATATGACATATAACAAAATGACCAAGTTCCTATACATGCCATACCAAAAATAATCAAACTTTACTATACCAAAAGAATAGCTTGATAGTGTGAATCAAACTCCGACGTCCTTCGATCTCTAGCTAGCTTAGCGATACTACAAGGGATTGAAAAAGAGACGGAGTAAGCATAAAGCTTAGTAAGTTTGCATGCAATAAATAGAAACATAAAGTTTTATGATAATATCCATACATTCATCATGAAATAACACAAGATTCTCAAGTAACATTAACATGGCTTACTCATGATCACTCTTACCAACCACATAACACATACTAGACTCATTTCTTGTGAGTTTCTCATATATATACCTTTATCACTCATCACATAATTTTATCACTTCTTCTATCTTTAACATAAACTTATCTCTTTACCCCATTGAACCATTTGGAATATCGAAGGATACTCGAACTCGTCATACACGAAATAAGATGCCAATGCCATATCCCAGATGTGGTCTTACATGGGATCACATGTTGATGCTGATGCCATATCCTAGATATGGTCTTATACGAGATCTCTTATCGAAGTCGATGCCATATCCCAGATATGGTCTTATATGAGATCGAATATCGATGCTATATCCCAGACATGGTCTTTCATGATTTTCATACCGAAGCCATGTCCGAGATGTGGTCTAACATGGAATCACTATTCGATACTGATGCCATATCCAGATATGGTCTTATACGAGATCTCAATTCGGTGCCAAGGCCATGTCCCAGACATGGTCTTATACGGGACCTTAATAATCTCAAGTCTGGACAATGGTATCTGGAACAGTGGAAATGTGCAAGTGTACACAATCACAACAAGTAATAAAGTGACAAGTAAATGTCCAACTATCGTACCCACAGGGACTGTGAAAGAATTAATTATGAAGATGATTTCAAACACTTTGGTGAAGGAAAAATATTTGGATTTGAGAAATGATTAAAAACAAGAAAAAAAAAGTAAAATAAAATTAAGAAATTCTAAGATTCAAAATGTGATTTAATCAAGATGATATAATTATGTTGGATTAATTATATTTCCTTACCTTAGAATTATTAAAATTACGCTTATACTTGTTACGAATAATTCACGGCAACTCAGTAATTTGCTAACTTATGAGCATATTTACAAATCAAAAATCCATTCATCTCTTCTACATATTCCTATGTCAATTCGACCGACAAAACAGTTTTATAAAGGTAAACATGTTATTGCACATACATACTTATTAACTTAAACAATCTCTCTCATATTCCTACATCGATTCAAACGATTAATTCAACCTAATAAGCATATAAAAGACTATGTGTGGTAACAAAGTATCCTTTCCTTGAAATAGTTTAATCACATTAATCTTGCAAGTTATGCAAGGCATATGTATCGCCAATTACAATGCTAATTTAATCTTCAGCTACCTTAGAAGAATTAAACATGCACTGACTAAGTACTGTGTCCATTAATTATAATTTCAATATGTTTAAATAATTAATTCTTTAGTTTTCTAAACAATTATAATGCCAGAATAACTTCAGCATGATTTTACTTAATCAAGCATTTTACCGAGGCCTATAACAGCATAAACACAATTTTAATAATTTAAAAGGACAAAAGGCAATCAACCCAACACGAATTAAATTCAAGCTAAGTTGATTAAATTAACCATTCCAATAGCATAAATATTCATAAACATGTTTGTCAAAATAACAACAAAATTTAAAGAGATAGGGAACAAGAAGCAAATCCCGTGTTTCTCCATAGCTTGACTGATTGCTCCGTTCTTCGTCCTCCGTTGTCCTTGGCTATCAAGGTGGCTTATGAACATTATAATTTTTGCTAATTTATGGCTGAAGAAGACCCCTTTCCCAACGGGAGAAATCGGCACAAGATCAAGGGAATAGTAAAATGAAAAGTTAAGAGAAAGTGAGAGAGGAGAAGAGAGAATGAGATGTGGGTGAGGGATGAGGGATGCTTTAAATGATCAGCAAGGGGTGGCTTTTATATCTGGTTTTGGCTGCTAAAAATAGAAAATTCTATCAGCCAAGGAAACCCCCTTGGCCTGCCATCTATGTCGCAAAGTTGATGGCTTCAACTTTGCTAAATATGGCATGGGGCAAATATACAAAGCCACTAATTGTGGAGGGGGTTGACTGCAACTTTGACAAGTCTTCAAGGGCCTCTTTGCAAGCTTAATTAATCAGCTAATAAGCTTATTTGGGCAAGCATATGGATGGTTTGGGCTGCCCAATTCTTTTATCGGTTCGGTTCAATCGGTTTGGTTCAATTGGTGCGGTTCAACTAGGCTCTTTTCCATAATGAATTAAGATTAATTTATTTAGCCCAAATTAAATTGGGAATAAATTAAAATTAATTAATTTATGATTTAATACACATATTTGAACCATCGTAGGTTGGAAATTATTTTGCCTTGTTACTTCCAATTGCTTCTCAGTTTTGTTCTTTGAGCAGTATCTGCCGAGCCAATTTTTGCCTTGTATGGATCTATCGAAAATAGTCAAAATAAATAAAAATTAACTATAAAATTAATTAAAATTCATGATGTTCATATTTTAACACAATTAATTATTTATAATTTTTAATTATTTTACGATAATAATTTAACTGAAATAGCATGATTTTAAGTCAAAAGGGGCATGTAAAAACACGTAAATTTTCATGTTTCCACACCCCCAAACTTAGTTCATTGCTCGTCCCGAGTAATGCACAAATTTGAAAAGAATTTTCTTGGAAACACTTTGAAAAAACTCCTTTAGAACAACATTCTTCCCCAAATCATGAAATCAATATACTTATGCTCAAAAACAAGAATTTTGATAATTATGCTACTCAAGTATATATATCTCTCAAATTAATCTCAACAATTACTACAATAGCAAAATTAGACTAAATGTTTCTTAATAAAGACATGTTAATCCCTACCAATTTGATTTTAATTCCTTAATCAAAATTAAACTGCAATCATTAAGCTTAAATGATGTCTTCATATGTTGAACAGAGCAATTTCTTTCCACTAATGTAGGTAAATATGGAACTTTGAATCAATAGGTCTTTAACAGGGTTGTAACGTGGCTAGGCTATGGGTAGGTAAAAGATAGATAAATTTTGGCTTAAAAACCCTAGACTCATCGTAACTCGAACCTTGAAATTTTTACCTTCAATACACCAACTTATTATACTTTCACATGCTCTTTTGTACATCTATTTTCTTTCGAGTACTTTTTTTTTTGTTTTAAATTCAAATTTGGGCAGTTGCTTCATGTACTACAATTTTTGAGCACTTGATACTTCTTTTCAAGTCCCCCAAACTTATTTTCAAATGGTATTATAAATAGTACTAAGTCTAGTGTTTGGGACCATTTTAAAGATAATGAAGAGAAAAGTTATGGCTAAATATTACAAAGGTCCAAATAAAACCTAGGCCATATAGTCTCAAAGTTGGGTTTCAAAGGATAATTTTATCATGGTTGGCTTGAAAGGCTCAAACAGACCAAACAATAGTTGCCAAAATCATTTTTAATGTTCCATGCTTCCTTGGATTTCGCCTCAAGAAATTACTAAGTCAATTCTAAAGACTTAAACTTTCATGCATGCCTAACTTTTTTGTAGGGAAATAAAAATTTTATGGTACGAATTTGCATGCTTTATTAAAAATACATTCATATCATTATTAAGCTAACATAATAACTTATTGAAATAATAGAACTTTATTAATACTAAAGTTTAGCATAATTAACAAAATTTCAACTTTTTGAAACAAATATATCATAATAATAATTAAAAGAAAATTTTATTCTGAGTGGAATTAATTCAAATTTTCGGCCCCCTACTTAAAGTGAACAATGTCCTCATTGTTTAAAATGAATAGATACTATATACCAGGTAGGATTTTTAGAAAAAAGGAGGTGAGTCAAATTGATTTCTTAAGTACCAAGCTCTCTCTAAAATCCAATCCTAGACATGTATATATCTATTACCACACTTTAGCCTTTGTGACTTGTTCAGATTTTATTCATGATTCCTATCTCTTGTTTTATTGTGCAAAAATAAAAATTCCTAATTAACCTAATCCTAAAATGACTTAAGAATAAAAATAAACTAAAGTTGAAGTCCTCCCTTTTATTTGTTTACCGATCCTTCCGAATTTGACTCATCTTTTGCTGTATCAGTATTGCCTTTACATGAATTTCCTTGCTCCCTCTTCGATAATGAAATTCATGGTTCAAATATGAAATCTGGAAACTCAGGCACAAAAATAAATGAGTCATTATAAATTTTCTTAAGGGCACTCCTCATTGAGTCATCCCTTATTTTTTAGTATCTCTAGTAGGCTTGTTGATGCCATTGCATGTGTTGCATTAAGTCCATTAGCTTTAATAGCTCATCACGAAGATCTGGGCTAGGCCGTGGAGCTCTAAACATTGAAGTTTTGATATCAGGTTTAGCTTCTGGTTCCATTGGTTCTACCTCATTAGGGACTTTAGTTATTGCTCTGGTGGGATCTCTGTGGGGTCATCTTCTGCTTTTTCGGGATCCTCACTCTTTTCAACTTGTTTCTATAGAACAGAATCTCCAGCTACTCGGTAGAGGTCCCAATCGGTGATTGTGCCTTGACTATACCCTGTCTTTTTCATGTCCGCAAGGATTTTTGCTTTTAAGCATAGAATTGTTATCGTAAAGGGGAAATAGGCCAGGCCAAAATGTCTAACGACACAATTTTTCATTTCTATTAGGATGATTTTTCCCACATCAATGGTCTTTTCAGTTAGAATCAAGTATAGTAGGACCATTCACTCTAATGAGATTATAGTCTCATGCGAACTAGGCATAAGACTAAAATGGATGAAATAGAACCATACCATTGCAAGTGGTGGCAAATACTCTCTTCGACATGTTTGTATTCCTTGCTTTGACATAGTCCACTTAGAACCTGGGACTGTAAGTTCCTCGAGAATTTCTTGCAAATTTTCAGGCTTAATGTTGTTCAACAAAGAAGAATATTCATCATTTTCAAAATCAGGTAATTCAAAGAACTCATTAATAGCATTTGAATTTATTGGTATCTTGATTCCGTGAACTAGAACTTTGGTCAAGTCGCTTGAGGTAAAGTTTGCATAAAAATTCTAACACCCTAAACCCGGCCCATGCGGTATGACCAGATCTGGCATGTCATATGAAGAAAACGAGTAAAGAACTTGTGATTCTTAATAAGGATGTTGTTCATAGGTTATAGTTTAAGAAAACAAGCTTGGTGATAAATATTTGATAAAATACTACTAATTTCAAGAGGTTGATTGATAAATCGAAAATCGAACTAATGAACCTTAAATTCGTGACTTTTGAAAATGACGTTGATAATTTTGAAAGAAAATCCAAGTTAAATTATTTGTCCATATTTATTATGAAATCCATTTGTGAATCAATTTTAGAAAACCATTATTAATGATTTTAGAAAATCCCCATTTAAAACATTTCAAGCAAGATATTAAGTACGTCTAAACACAAAGCAAAATAAAACATATCCCAGAGGCCTTATTACAACTTTAAAACCAAAATAGTAAAAGTAATGAATTAAAATGGTAAAGAAGTTTACTAATGTTCGAAAACATTATTTCCAAAGTATGGCCTCCACCATGTCATCCATGGGCCCAAGTCATCGTCACTGAGATTTACCTACAAGGATTAAGAAAGAAAATAGGGTGAGTTACAAGAACTCAGTGTATAATCTTCTTACCGTCATCCACTAGGTCGAACCCATTTAGCAATAACTTGGGTCGGAACCCATGTAGCATAATCTTGGGCCAAAACCCATTTACATGACAAATATATATATATGTGCAATGTATGCAACCCAACCCATCCATCCAACACACCCTCATACCAACCTATCACACCTGTGGGGATCAAGTCAACCCACCGCCAATCACACCAAATCGCAAGCAAATTTCCATTTATCATTATATTTGTGGCTGAGCCACCAAAGTATCATATACGATATTATAATCACGATGGCACAAAGCCATATTTAGGTTGGCATATAGCCATTATCAGAATTTTGTGGCAATGCAACCAGGCTACACTTCTCTTCATTCAATCTTCCCATCCCATGCAATATGTAGAGATACAACATACATAATAACATCAAATATCCACATATTAATAACAAACATTAATCTATTTAATACTTTTAATGAATCGGCCCATTAAAGCAATATAATAATTTGGCTTAGTAAAGCATTTTAACAAATCGGCCCATAGGGGCATTTCGGTAATTTTGCCTATAAGGGAATTTTTGTAATTCAGCCTATAAGGTCATTTTCGTAATTCTGCCCATCAGGGCATTTTTGTAATTTACCCTCCAAGGTTATTTTGGTAATTTCGCAACCCCGGACTTAACTACTAATTTGGGGCATAAAAATTGAAACTGCCCATCTGCGTCATATTGACCAAATTGACTATAACTCACTTTAGGAAACTTGAAATTTAGATCCATAAATTTTTCATAAAACTAGACTCATATATATTCTTACTACAATTTTTCTAGAATTTTTGGCTTAGCCATTTAGTACAGTTTATTCATTAAATTTTCCCTTGTATCACTGACCAACGATTCGACCTCTCTTACCTTAAATCCAAATATCTCATTGTACAGTTTTTATATATTGCTCCCACTTATTTATATTGAAAAAGACTCACTAAGGAATCTATACATATAAATTATAACTCATAATTCACTTTTCTACAATTTTGAATGATTTTTCCAATACAGAATAGGGAACCACGAAGTCATTCAGAACCAGTCTCACTAAAATTAAAATATCACGAATATAAAATACCTCTTCCTACTCTGTTTCTTTCATATAAAAATAGACACAATAAGCTTTAATTCTATACCTTATTCACTTTCTGATTCCCTTTATCCTAATTTTCATGTTTTTTTTTCAAAATCACATCTTTCTGCTGCTAACCAAAAATTGTTTCATTGCAAAATATGGTTTCTACTACGAACATACGTACGTTCGAGTGATCACAAATGCTAGTTTTGATTCTTCAATCTTTCGACCGAATCACAAAACATTTCATGCAAATATTCAGAGAGGTGTAAGATTACACACCATTTCAAACATGTATTCAGAAGGGTATGAGATTACACACCTTATTCAAATTTCCTAAAGAACCACTCTTCATTGCCCCCTATAACATCCTAGATTAGGGGTTTTACGTTTTGCATAATTCATGAGTAGTAGGTTTTGGCAGTGTTTGGAAGTGAATTAAGGGTTTTAAAATCCTAGGATGGAGAGAAAGCTTTGGACAATTATTGGTTTTAAGTTAAAAATAAGAAGTGATGTGGAAAAGTGGCAAGGACGCCACCTAAGGTGCAAGGGTTATGGCATCAAGTGAAGTACTTTGAGGAAGAGGTTTGAATCCCAATGTGTGCATTTTGCTTAATTTTATGAAATAGCATGTTTATTGTGATATGGATGTGGTGTGCATTTTAGAACCTTGAAATGTATGGAAATGTAAAGAAATGTAGAGAAATGCAAGGAAATGAAAGGAAATGTAAGGAAATGTAAGGAAATATAAGGAAATGTAAGGAAATGAAAGAAAATGAAAGGAAATGAAAGGAAATATAAGGAAATGTAAGGAAATGTAAGGAAATGTAAGGAAATATAAGGAAATGTAAGGAAATGAAAGGAAATTAAAGGAAATGTAAGGAAATGAAAGGAAATAAAAGGAAATGTAAGGAAATGAAAGGAAATGTAAGGAAATGTAAGGAAATGTAAGGAAACTTGGAAATGATTTAGAAATGTTAAGTTTCAAAAGGAGGAAAGTAAACATTTTGAAACCTAAGCTAAAAGAGGAAAGTAAACATTTTGGAAACTTAAGTTAAAAGAGGAAAGTGAACATTTTGGAAACCTAGGAAATGTCAAGCTTAAAGAGCCAAACAAAAATTTTGGAAACTTAGAAATGACCTAGAAATGTCGAGTTTTAAAGTTTAAAAGAGGAAATTAAGGCAAGATGGCCTTAAGAGAAAAAGTATGTGAAAATTGACACACAAACAGGCTTGAAAAGTGGCTGAAGATGCCACTTAGGGCCTCTAGAAATGGCGCCACATGCAAGTGTATTTGGGTCAGGGATCGAGTCACTTAGGAAGCAAATAAAAGAAGTTTTATTTTGCTACAAAGAGTAGAGAGGTGGATGACATGTGGGCTCTTAAAAGAGGAGTTTTATTTCCTTTAGAATTTTGGCTAATTAGGAGATAATTGTTGGATTAATTCTTTTGATAAAGTGATAATTATCACATAGGAAGAGTGGTGGCCAAGTTAAGGACTCTAGCTAGTAATTTCGGCTATAAAAGGAAGAGAAGGCCATTCATTCATTCATTCACTCTTCCTTTGCCGAATTTCTTAAGCAGATTCTCCTCTCTCTGCTGAAATTCCTACAGTTTTATTCTTCCTTCTATTTTCTTTCTAAATCCTCCAAAAGTCGAAAGTTGTGAGAGCATCATTTAGCCATAGCCGAATCTCTGAAGGTTGAAGTGAAGGTGCAATCGATTCCTTCAAATAAGGGTAAGATCCAAGTTTAGTTTCCATTCTTTTATATTTTAGACTTATCAAAATTTAGGGACTAATCTCGATTATTAATCTTGGCCGAATCATGGATGGAGAAGTTCTTTTCTCGAAGGTACACCATAGGCAACGTGTTCCCTAGTTATTCGGTGAATTTCGGGATTTAAGATCCTTAAGGTAAGTGACTATGAATATTCGGCCAAGACCCTATTTTTGTAGTAGATCTATTATTATGTGTTTTAAGCTAAAAACTAACCGATTCAAGGGATCTAGTGATTAGCCGATTTCAAAGGAGAAGAATATAAGTTTTCGGGATTTGATTTTTAATTCAATTGGTAACAAGGTAAGTGTTAGTGCACAAATCCTATTAGGATTTGGATTTATGGTCAAATGGCTCTTTACTAAGTATTAAGTGATTGAATAAATGTAGAGATCTAAATCTAAGGCATTAGATCAAGCTTTTCGGGATCTCAAAGAATTGCTAAGCGAATCAGGTGTGTACCCTACTCTAAGTTTTAATATGTTCATGGCTATGTTTTAAATTAAATGTGTTAATATGAAAGTGTAAGAATATGGCTAAGGTACCGTGTGTACCCCACACAAATCTTAATAGATTTATGGCTTTAATTTGATATATGTTGTTAATATGAAAGTGTAAGAATATGGCTAAAGTACCATGTTATGGTACAAAGTACTCAAGTACGTTTCCTACTCCTACTAGGATTACGAAATATATTATACTTAACATGTGAAAAGTGACAAGAATGTGAATTTAAGTATGATATGCATGATATGAATAATATGGGGCATTCGGGTTATTTGAGAAAGGGAAGTGAATGTGATGACTTGGTCTCACTATCGAATGTGGTGACTTGGTCACATTATTTGAATGTGGTGACTTGGTCACATTATCCGAATGTGGTAACTTCGGTTACATTATCTCGAATGTGGTGTCTCATGACACAATTATCGGTGGCTATGCCACGAATTTTATATAGGCGATGAGCACGTCGATCGCAATGACGCCTTCGATGGTGTGTAGCGGATGGAGGGTTGACTTAGTAGTCCCCACGATGTGCGTGGATGGTACGGTGGAGTGTTGCGGATGGCATATAGGTTTGGGTTCGGATTGCATCATCATCTTAAATCATTAAATGTGAAATTATGATATGTATGAATATGATTTATTATGCCCGAATTTGTTAAGACTTATTGTTTGTGTACACATTGAGTCATTGACTCACCCGTTATGGGAACATGTTTCAAGTGACGATCGGTGATGGATCGGGTTCGGCAGAAGCTTGGGGATGGCCATGCACAGTAAGAAATTTACGACTTGGACTTCTATTTTATTTTAAGTAATTTAAAGTTTATTTTGGTTTTAATTTTGGGAATTATTTGATGTAATAAGGTAGTAGTAGAATTATTTTATTTCGTATTTATTTATTAAGATTACAAACTTTTACTTATTAAAAGATTAAGTAAATCTATTTTTAAAACAAAGTCCAAACGTTTTGTCACTTAAAGTAAAGGATTCTTAATAATGAAATAAACTTGTTTTCATTTCAAGCCCAACCCAAAACGATCTTTCTTCCAAATCACACAAGTTTTTCCTAAATAAGAAAAGAATTTGAAACGGTTTAAACCGGGGAACATACCAGATCCGGTCAGGCTCGTGGGCCGGGTTTGGGGTGTTTCAATTTGGTATCAAAGCCCAATTTTAAACTCTCGACCTTGGGTTTAAGGCCCAAAATATTTTCAAAGTTAAGCCAAAAAGGATTTTGTGAATTAATCGAGCTTTTACGGCGGGGCCCATTAAGTCTCCGACCATGATCCACCGTGTAAGTACTTCGACTTCAAGTGATTTGAATATGTGAAATGTATGGGCTTTTATGGCAACGTAGATTAGTTTGATAAGTATTTGAACCCTAGGACTAGTGTACCCCAACAAATACATAAGACTTAAATATCTAATTAAACAAACTTGTGCTTGAGTCGCCAAGTTAGGGTGTGGCAACCATGGTACGCATGTCTAGGATTGGTTTCAGTGGGAGCTTGGTATTTAAGCAGTCTGAGTGACTCACCTCCTCTCCACTCGAATCCTACAGTGCGTAGCTACTGTTCACTCTAACCAAGAGGACTTATACATTGGCTAAACCCCAACTAAAACCCGAAAGGGACTAGCCAGTAATTTTATGGAAACCCTAGTTTTAAAATTTCTAAATTACCCTCTTGATTTGAAAAAGATTATTTTATAAATTTTCCTGAAATATTTTGATTTACAAATTTACAAAATACCCCTAGTGGTAAAATTACGAAATGCCCTTGGTTTATGAAATTTCCAAATACCCATGATTCTTATCAAAATTTCACTACTTTGCTTAAAGGAACCCTAAATTTACAAAATATCAACATACCTTGATTATGGAAATAGATTTACGAAAATATCCCCGATTTGCAAAATGACCAAAATACCTCGAAGGGAAAATCAACGAAGTACCCTCAAATTAGAAATCTTCAAAATGCCCTTGGTTTTAAATTTACCTTATTACCCTTGATTTCAATAAAATTTCCTCACTTTGTAAAAGTATTTAAAACCCTATTTTGCGAAAGTCCAAAATACCCGATTTGAAAATTTGAAATTACCCTACCCGCAAATTACCAAAATACCCCGAGTTACAAAATTACCGAATGACCCCGATCTTCAAAAAAATTACGCAAGAACACCGATTTGGAAAACAAATTCTCGAGACAACCTTCAAGTTTGTAAATTCCAAAATATCCTTGATTTATTAAGATTTATAAATTTACCCTAGTTTATTACCAAATACCCTCGTAATTTTAAAATTTTGAAATACCCCCGGGATTTCAAAAATTACCAAAATACCCTTATTTACAAAATCACCAAGGAACTTTATTTTGACAAATTACGAAAATGCCCCTGGGTAGTGGAAAAACAACAACAATGGAAACTACAATATTTCTCTGAATGAACGAAAGTTCATAATTGATTGATGGAGGTATGAATGTAAAGACTGTGTGCATGTATGAATACGAAAGAACCACTCCTAAAATTCTTTTCATAAAACTTCTTCGCGGTTAATCAGTGGAATAAAAGCTAATTTATAAAATTTCTTAAATCAGATTAAAGCGCATCATTAGAAATGAGTTCTAAGGGACGTGAACTTAGAGATTGTGCCTGGAAAGTATGATGGTTCTATTAAGATCAGAGTGCGCAGCGTAAGCATAAGTGCGGTGAGAAGGATTGTACGGCTATTAGTACGTAATTTTGTGGACGAAATTATTTTTAAGGAGGGTAGAACTATAACATCCTAGATTAGGGGTTATGCGTTTGTGCATAATTCATGAGTAGTAGGTTTTGGCAGTGTTTGGAAGTGAATTAATGGTTTTAAAATCCTAGTATGGAAGAGAAAGCTTTGGACAATTATTGGTTTTAAGTTAAAACAAGAAGTGATGTGGAAAAGTGGCAAGGGACGCCACCTAAGGTGCAAGGGTTATGGCATCAAGTGAAGTACTTTGAGGGAAGAGGTTCGAATCCTATTGTGTGCATTTTTGCTTAATTTTATGAAATAGCCTATTTACTGTGATATGGATGTGTGGTGTGCATTTTTAGAACCTTGGAAATGTATGGAAATGTAAGGAAATATAGAGAAATGCAAGGAAATGAAAGGAAATGTAAGGAAATGTAAGGAAATATAAGGAAATGTAAGGAAATGAAAGGAAATGAAAGGAAATATAAGCAAATGTAAGGAAATGTAAGGAAATGTAAGGAAATGAAAGGAAATATAAGGAAATGTAAGGAAATGCAAGGAAATATAAGGAAATGTAAGGAAATGAAAGGAAATGAAAAAGGAAATGTACGGAAATGAAAGGAAATAAAAGGAAATGTAAGGAAATGAAAGGAAATGTAAGGAAATGTAAGGAAATGTAAGGAAACTTGGAAATGATTTAGAAATGTTAAGTTTCAAAAGGAGGAAAGTAAACATTTTGGAAACCTAAGCTAAAAGAGGAAAGTAAACATTTTGGAAACTTAAGTTTAAAGAGGAAAGTGAACATTTTGGAAACCTAGGAAATGTCAAGCTTAAAGAGCCAAACGAAATTTTTTGGAAACTTAGAAATGACCTAGAAATGTCGAGTTTTAAAGTTTAAAAGAGGAAATTTAGGCAAGATGGCCTTAAGAGAAAAAGTATGTAAAAATTGACACACAAACAGGCTTGGAAAAGTGGCCTGAAGATGCCACTTAGGGCCTCTGGAAATGGCGCCACATGCAAGTGTATTTGGGCCAAGGATCGAGTCACTTACGAAGCAAATAAAATAAGTTTTATTTTGCTACAAAGAGTAGAGAGGTGGATGACATGTGGGCTCTTAAAAGAAGAGTTTTATTTCCTTTAGAATTTTGGCTAATTAGGAGATAATTGTTGGATTGATTCTTTTGATAAAGTGATAATTATCACATAGGAAGAGTGGTGGCCAAGTTAAGGGCTCTAGCTAGTAATTTCGGCTATAAAAGGAAGAGAAGGCCATTCATTCATTCATTCACTCTTCCTTTGATGAATTTCTTAAGCAAATTCTCCTCTCTCTGCTGAAATTCCAACAGTTTTATTCTTCCTTCTCTTTTCTTTCTAAATCCTCCAAAAGCCGAAAGTTGTGAGAGCATTATTTAGCCATAGTCGAATCTCTGAAGGTTGAAGTGAAGGTGCAATCGATTCCTTCAAATAAGGGTAAGATCCAAGTATAGTTTCCATTCTTTTATATTTTAGACTTATCAAAATTTAGGGACTAATCTCGATTATTAATCTTGGCCAAATCATGGAAGGAGAAGTTCTTTTCCCGAAGGTACACCATAGGCCACGTGTTCCCTAGTTATTTAGTGAATTTCGGGATTTAAGATCCTTAAGGTAAGTGACTATGAATATTCGGCCAAGACCCTATTTTTGTAGTAGATCTATTATTATGTGTTTTAAGCTAAAAACTAACCGATTCAAGGGATCTAGTGATTAGCCAATTTCAAAGGAGAAGAATATAAGTTTCTGGGATTTGATTTTTAATTCAATCGGCAACAAGGTAAGTGTTAGTGCACAAATCCTATTAGGATTGGGATTTATGGTCAAATGGCTCTTTACTAAGTATTAAGTGATTGAATAAATGTAGAGATCTAAGATCTAAGGCATTAGATCAAGCTTTTCAGGATCTCAAGGAATTGCTAAGCGAATCAAGTGTGTACCCTACTCTAAGTTTTAATATGTTCATGGCTATGTTTTAAATTAAATGTGTTAATATGAAAGTGTAAGAATATGGCTAAGGTACCGTGTGTACCCCACACAAATCTTAATAGATTTATGGCTTTAATTTGATATATGTTGTTAATATGAAAGTGTAAGAATATGGGTAAAGTACCATGTTATGGTACAAAGTACTCAGGTACGTTTCCTACTCCTACTAGGATTACGAAATATATTATACTTAACATGTGAAAAGTGACATGAATGTGAATTTAAGTATGATATGCATGATATGAATAATATGGGGCATTCGGGTTATTTGAGAAAGGGGAAGTGAATGTGATGACTTCGGTCTCACTATTTGAATGTGGTGACTTGGTCACATTATCCGAATGTGGTGACTTGGTCACATTATCGAATGTGGTAACCCGGTTACATTATCTGAATGTGGTGTCTCATGACACAATTATCTGGTGGCTATGCCACTAATTTTATATGGGTGATGAGCACGTCGACTGCAACGACTACCTTCGATGGTATGTAGCGGATGGAGGGTTGACTTAGTAGTCCCCACGGTGTGCAGGATGGTACGGGTGGAGTGTAGCGGATGGCATATATGTTTGGGTTCGTAATTGCATCATCATCTTGAATCATTAAATGTTAAATTATGATATGTATGAATATGATTTGTTATGCCTGAATTTGTTAAGACTTAGTGTTTGTGTACACATTGAGTCTGTTGACTCACCCCGTTATGGGAACATGTTTCAGGTGACAATCAGTGATGGACCGGGTTCGGCAGAAGCTTAGGGATGGCCATGCACAGCAAGAAATTTACGACTTGGACTTTTATTTTATTTTAAGTAATTTAAAGTTTATTTTGGTTTTAATTTTGGGGAATTATTTGATGTAATAAGGCCGTAGTAGAATTATTTTATTCTGTATTTATTTATTAAGCTTACAAACTTTTACTTATTAAAAGATTAAGTAAATCTATTTTTAAAACAAAGCCCAAACGTTTTGTCACTTAAAGTAAAGGATTCTTAATAATGAAATAAACTTGTTTTCATTTCAATCCCAACCCAAAACAATCTTTCTTCCAAATCACACAAGTTTTTCCTAAGTAAGAAAAGAATTTGAAACGGTTTACACCGGGGAACATACCAGATCCGGTCAGGCTCATGGGTCGAGTTTGGGGTGTTTCACCCCCACAATCGTGATCCTTCCCTACTAGGTTCTAAAATCCAGCCTTGCACTTTGGCCATTGCAATGAGTTCCTAAAGTAAATAAGTGATGTACCAAAAGGGTTAGCCTTTATCCAATATTTGGGCCTTCCACAAGAGCAGGAAGTTGATATCATCACCACAAAATAAAATCACATGATCGGTGTAAAACATCGAAATAAAGAGTAACATATTACCACCAATATTTGGCCTAATCACCCCCTTACTAGTTAACTTTCGAAACCAAGGCTATGAGAATGATAAGTAGAAGCAATGAATGGCTTGAAATTTTGGCAAAACAAAAAAAGAATGCTCTCTTTTTGGCTTTGGAATTACGGCTAAGAGGAAAAATTGGAGAAAGAAAATGACACCAAAAAGCTATGGAGAAAACAACCTCTCAAGCACCAAAAATTGACAATTGCCTAAAGAAAATTCAGCTATCCCTTTTCCCCTACAAACCGTGTATTACCCTTTTGCCTAAAGGAAAAATGTTGACCAAAATCCTTTCCAAAACATCTTCCTCACTTTGGGCCAACATGTTCACTACTCTTTCCTTTTATTTTTTTTCTTCTTTCCTTCCACTCATCCTTACCTTATTTCCTTAGCCACCTTTCCAAAAATTACAAGTCTTCCTTACCTAAAATACCACCATGGTTGACACTATGGATGGATAGCATAAAAAAAAAAAAAAAAGTAAAATTTACACCAAGTAGGATTCGAACCTCTTCCCCTAAAGCCCTTCATGTGACGCCACATCCTCTTTACCATATGCTCCTTTATGTTAGCAATTTACTAACTTATTTCCATAAGCATTGATGTCACTTACCTTTTCCCCTTAAGGGCTTAAACACAAAAATTTTCCTATAGCCTAACTTGAACCCGAAACTTCCTAGAAACCCCGTAACTTTCCAAAATCACATTCATAATAAGTTCAACTTGAAATAAAGCCATTCTCTTGTTCTCCAAAAATTTTTAATGCTTCCATGCTCAAGGCCTAATGGGCCCAATCCTACTAGGCCTAATTTTGGGATGTTACAAAATTCATGAACTAGTTCCTCATCCACACTTGGTCTCTTTTTAGAAAATAATTCCCAATTGAGGGCTTCAGCAACTTGACAAGTACGTGCCATAAAGTCTCTGTAGTTGCTTTCCTTCAATGTGAAGCCTTTCTCTGGATGAATATGTTGATTTTTGAATATACTTTTGTATTTTACTTTGGCTTCTTCACAGTGGAACTTTTTTTGTGTTTCATCGATTTGAGCGAAAGCACAAGTTCTCTTGCGAGGCATGATTGACCTGAACATAAGATGGGAAAATTTATTTTCTCAAAAATTTAATTAATAACAATTACTAATATTTCAATAAATTGAAAAATTAAATAATTGAATAAAATTAAAAGTTAAGAAAAAAAATTATTCTTACCACCTTCCTTGTAAAAATTAAGAACTCCTAAAATAAAATATACTTATGAAACAATAGATGGAAATTTAAAAGGAGGGTTGGAGGCTTAAGGGCTTGGTTGAAGGTGTGTGCTGCTCGGGTGTTGGAAGGTGCTAGGTGCGCGGGCGAATGGGTGCGGAAGCAAGCTGCAATGCATGGTAGGGGCTAGGTGCTTATCTAGGAGGTGTCGGCACTTAAGGGTTTGGGGTTTTGAGTGATGAATGAATGGGAAGAGGCATGGGTGGAATTTATAGTGAGAGCAATAGGAATTAGAGAAAAATTCTTAGAATAATTTAATAATTTAAAATATTCTAATTCTAATTCTACTCAATGTTAACAACAATTTAATAATCAAATATATGCATATTAAATTATCAATTTCTATTAAATTATTAAGATAAGCATAAAATATAATTAAATAAAATTAATCCTAATCTAAGCTAAGTTAATAAAATTAATATATAAATTATAATGGATATAATTATATATTAAAGTTTATCAACAATTTATAAATAAAAATATTTATTCTAGATGCCTTTAAAAATATTTACAAAAGTGGCACCTAGTTTATATTATTTACGTAATTAGCAACCAAATTTTAAAAATAATTCAATTAAGTCCCTAAACTTAATGAAAATTTGAAATTGAGTTGCAATTTAAAACGTGGGTCAAAATTGACCTTTTTATTTGAAAAACCAAAAATTTATTTTGTTATTTAGGGACTAATTTCTCAGAAAATTATGCAAAAATCAATCCCCAGGAAAGATTGGAGGGGTCATAAGCGGTCCCGCTTAAGTTCCAATCTCCTAGACAGAATTTATTTAAATGTAATAAACTTGGAAATATACCCTAAATAATTTATTAAAAACAAGAAAATTTAAATATCTGATAAACAGAACAAGATTTGATCCCATTCAAGTCTTTCTCCGTAGTAATGTTTCAAACGTTGAGCATTGACTTGAAAATTACCTCCCTTACCTTGGAGTTCAACAACTCCATATGTATAGACACGATGAATCGTGAATGGACCGGACCAACGTGATTTTAACTTACCTAGGAAGAACTTCAATATGGAATTAATTAACAAGACTTGCTGACCAGCTTTAAATTCTCTAACTCGAATGTGTTTGGCATGCCATTTCTTGATTCTTTCCTTGAGTTATTTGGCATTTTCATATGAGAACATTCGAAATTCCTCTAGCTCGTTGAGTTGCAGCATTCGTTTCTCTCTAACAAGCTTAAGATCCAAGTTGAGTCGTCGAAGAGCCCAGTAAGCTTTGTGCTCTAACTCCAAAGGTAGATGGCAGGCTTTCCCAAAGACCAATCTATAGGGTGACATTCCCAAACATGTATTGTATGTTGTTCTGTAAGCCCATAAAGCATCATCTAGTCTCTTGGACCAATCTTGTTGGTTTGGGCAAACTACCTTCTCAAGTATGCCTTTGATCTCCTTATTCGCCAACTCAGCTTGCCCATTCGTCTGCGGATGTAAGTTGTAGCAACCTTATGTTTCACTCCATGTTTATCTAACAACCATTTTAACCACTTGTTCACGAAATGGATCCCTTCATCGCTAATAATAGCTATTGGGGTTCTAAACCTTGTGAACACGTGTTTATGCAAGAACTTCATCACAATCTTAGCATCGTTCATCAGATAAGCTTCAGTCTCGACGCACTTGGACACATAATCTATTACTACCAATATGTACCTGTGACCAAAAGATGGAGGGAAAGGACTAAGGAATTCAATACCCCAAACATCAAAAAATTTTACTTCAATGATATTTGTTCGACGCATCTCATTTCTGTTGATGACATTTCCAACCCTCTGACATCGATCACAACTTTTTATGTAAGCGTATGCATCCTTGAATAGTGTTGGCCAAAGGACTCTGGCTTGCAATACTTTGGCCACTGTACGTGTACCTTCGAAGTGTCCCCCACTCAGAGCTAAGTGGCAGTGGTATAAAATCTTCAGTGTTTCATCTTCTACCATACACCTCCTGATCATCTGATCTGCACAATTTTTAAATAGGTATGACTATTCCCAGAAATAGTACTTTGCATCATGAAGAAACTTTTTTCCTTTATTGTTACGTTTTATCAATCGTCATCAAACCACAAGCTAAATAGTTAGCAGTATCAGAAAACCAAGGAATATTATGGACATGATTTACCTTCAGTATGTGCACATCTGAAAATGTCTCCTGAATAGTTACAAGTGAAGAATTTCCCTCTTGCGGCTCCAATCTAGACAAGTGATCTGCTATTGGTTCTCTACTCCATTTCGATCTAGGATTTCTAGATCAAACTCTTAAAGTAGTAGGACTCACCGGATCAATATTGGCTTTGTCTTTCTTGGCCAATAAATATTTGATTGTCGAGTGGTCCGTATAGACAATCACTTTGGTACCTACAAGATAAGATCAAAACTTGTCGAAGGAAAACACTACAGTAAGTAACTTTTTTTTCGTTATCGTATGATTCAGCTGAGCTCCGGTTAGAGTTTGACATGCGTAGTAGATGGAATGAAAAACTTTGTTCATTCGCTGTCCCAAGACAGCTCCAATTGTGAAGTCACTTGCATCACACATTAATACGAATGGCAAATCCCAGTCTAGTGTGACGATTATGGGTGCCGTGACTAATTGACTCTTCAAATCTTTAAAGGGTTTTAAGCATTCCTTATCAAACTTGAATATCGAGTCCTTCTCCAATAGTTTACATAAGGGTTTAGCAACTTTGGAGAAGTCATTAATAAATTTTCGATAAAAACTAGCGTGGAGCTCCTAACACCTTTTACAGATGTTAGAGGTGGGAGTTTCTCAATAACGTCTATCTTTGTTTTATCTACCTTGATCCCATGTCTCGTTATCCGATGCCTTAGAATAATTCCTTCTTGTACCATAAAATGGCACTTTTCCCAGTTGAGCACGAGATTCGTTTCTTCGCATCGCGTTAATACCTTAGCTAGATTGGCTAAGCAATCATCGTACGTATCTCCGAATACTGAAAAATCGTCCATAAAAACTTCCAAATACTTCTCAACCATGTCAATAAAAATAGACATCATACATCATTGAAACGTAGCAGGTGCATTACATAAACCAAATGGTATACGTCTAAATGCAAATGTACTATATGCGCAGGTGAATGTCATTTTGTGTTGATCTTTCGGTGCTATTATAATCTGATTATACACTGAGTATCCATCGAGAAAACATTAGTAATATCATCCTGTGAGTCTATCTAGCATCTAGTCCAAGAATGGCAAAGGAAAGTGATCTTTCCTAGTCGCCTTGTTCAGCTTCCGTAATCGATGTAGATTTTCCATCTCGTAACCGTTCTAGTCGGTATCAACTCATTGTTCTCATTCTCTACAACCGTGATACCTCATTTCTTCTGCATGCACTGGACCGAACTTACCCATGAACTGTTTGAGATGGGGTAAATTATACTTGCATCCAACCACTTGATAATTTCCTTTTTTACTACATCATTCATGATGGGGTTCAATCTTCGTTGTCCATCAATCATTCCTCTATCGCCATCTTCTAATATGATTTTGTGCATGCATGCAGATGGGCTAATACCGTGAATATTGGCAATGGTCCATCCAATAGCCTTCTTGAATTGTTTCAAAACTATGATAAGTTTTTCTTCTTGTTTAGTAGTTAATTCTACTAAAACAATCACAGGCAGAGTAGAGGCATTACCTAAATAAACATATTTTAAGTGTGTGGGTAATACCTTCAGTTTTAACTTAGGTGGCTCCTCGATTAATACTTTTGGCTGGGTGTAATCCCTTTTCTCTAATTCCAAATATTCAAAATAGGATTGCGGATTAAATCACTTTTGATTAGCTTCTAGCAGAGCTAAGTATTCAGTCTCCTCTTCATCATTTGGAGGAGCCGATGTCAAAATTCTTTCCAGTGGGTCCTCAACACAGCTTGAGTTCCTTCTCCACTATTAAATCCTCTAAATCGAATACTATAGAACAATCATCCATTGTGTTAGGAAATCGCATAGACCTAAAGACGTTAAATGTTACCTGATCATCCTGAACACGCATAGTGAGCTTGCCCTTCTGTACATCAATAAGGGTCCTTCCAGTTGCTAGGAATGGTCTTCCTAGGATGATTGGTACTTCTTTGTTTGCTTCAAAATCTAGAATTACAATGTCAGCAGCAAAGATAATCTTATCTACATGTACCAATACATCCTCGATTTTTCTTTCTTGATGTACCAAGGATCGACCTGCTAGTTGAGTGTAACTATAGTTGGTCTAAGTTCTCCTATCCCCAACTTCTAAAATATTGACATAGGCATCAAGTTGATACTTGCACCTAAGTCATATAATGCCTTACCATAATATGTTGTTCCAATGTTTCATGGTATGGTAAAAATCTAGGATCTTAGGGGTAGTTTGTTTTGAGGATATGCACTGTGTTCCTTTGTTAGAGCTACCGTCTCAAATTCTCCAAGTCTTTTTTTCTTAGACAATATACCTTTCATGAACTTGACATAGTTCATAAATTGCTCAAGTGCTTCAACCAACGGGATGTTGATGTGAAGGTGCTTGTTAAGGAACTTCTTGAATTGAATCTCCTGCATCTTTTTTGAAGTCTTTGAGGGTAGGGTGGTGGTGGTTTCATTATTGGAACTGATTCTGGTTGATTTGTCTTTGGCAGTAATTCTGCATCTAACAAAGTTGTTAGTTAATCAGAACTAACTGGTCCTGAGGTTACTTTGTCGGGTTTTGCATATTCTAGTTCTAGTGAAACTACGATTTCAACACTCGGTTTAACCTCCTTGAGTCTTGAGCATCAACTTGCTCATTTTCAGCTTCAATGCTATTGGGCTCTACCGTCTTTCCACTCCTCAATGTCAACGCTTTGCAGTGTTCCTTTCCCGATGTCCTCAAATTTTCCTTATCACTAGGTAAGGTACCCTGTGGTCGGTTCCTAAGTTCAATTGCAAGCTGGCCCACCTGATTCTCCAAATTCATCAATGTAGATGCTTGGCTCTGGATTAAAGTATCATCCATTGCCATGTATGCCTTCAGCAAATTCTCCAAGCTATTGGATGCTTTAGCTTGAACTGGTTTCTAAACTTTTTACAAGAAATTGGGCAGCTGGGTTGGTCTAGGTTGGGCGTAAGTGGTAGTGGTTCCATCCCCTTGGTTACTCCAGGAGAAATTCAAGTGGTTTCTCCACGATGGGATATAAAAATTTGATTGCAGCCCTTGCCTTATTAGTTTTGGTTCTGATTACCCATGTAGTATACAGATTCTGGGTTCGAAAGACACTCTTCAAACAAATGTCCCTCCCCTCAATAAAGACAGGCTATATTTTCAAATTGATTAGGTGGTGTGCTGCAAAATTATTAGACCTATTAGTAGTAAAGTTTTTAAGCATTGAGGATATTGATGATACCTGAGATGCGAGTGAAGTAAGAGCGTCTACTTCTTGTATTCCAGTTACTCATCTTCCTGCCACTGCTCAATGGTTGGCCATTGATAATTGTTGCTGGCAATCCTCTCAATAATTTCATAAGCCTTGTTACAAGACTTAGAAAGTTGAGCACCATTAGTAGAGGCGTCCACTACCATCCTCGTGTGAGCATTGAGACCATTATAGAATGTCTCAAGTTCAATGCAATATGGGATTCCATAATGATGGCACTTTCATAATTACTCTTTAAATCTTTCCCATGCCTCATACAAGGACCCATCATCCATTTGTTGGAAGGCAGTGATCTCATTCCTCAACTTGGCATTCTTGCTCGACGAGAAATACTTCATGAGGAATCTCTTGGCTAATTCTTGCCATGTAGAAATGGAGTTCGGTGCCAATGAGTTCAACCAGGAACAAGTTCTGTTTCTTAGAAAATATGGGAACAACTTCAGTCGTAATGCATCTTCAGGTAATACGGCTAACTTGAAAGAATCACTCACCTCCATGAATAGTCTCAAGTGTAGATGAGGTCTTCGATAGGCATTCCACTGAATTGGCCCACTATCTAAAGCATCTAGAACATGACTGGCTTCAGCTCAAATTGTTGTGCCTCAATTTTGGGTCTCCTAATATCTGGATTAAGATTGTTAAATACTGGAACAACACATTGTCGTAAAGCTCTATCCCTATAATCAACAATAAGGACAAGATTCTGAGCAGGGTTTGCTCCATTTCCTTGATTCATATTCTCGAAATTCATCTTTTCGATCCTTCTCTAGTTCACTTGTGTTCTTCGCTATCAAAAGGTTCGTTCTATCTCAGGGTCTACAGGGAGTAAATCGATAATTTGGTCAATACTCATGAACACTTAAAATATTCATAGAAAAATTAATTAAGTTAAAAATTAAATGGAAAATTAAACCAAAATGTAAGACTACCAAATTCACAAATAATGGCTTTTGAAAAACAGTCCCCAGCAATGGCACCAAAAACTTGGAACTGTAGAAATGTGCAAGTGTACACAATCGCAACAAGTAACAAAGTGACAAGTAAATGTCAAGTTATCGTACCCATAGGGACTATAAAATAATTATTTATGAAAATGATTTCAAACACTTTGATGAAGGAAAGATATTTGGATTTGAGAAATGATTAAAAACTAGAAAACAAAGTAAAATAAAATAAAGAAATTCTAGTGTATAATTCAAAATGTGATTTAATCAAGATGATATAATTGTGTTGGATTAATTATATTTCCTTACCTTAGAATTATTAAACTTATGCTTATACTTGTTACGAATAATTCATGGCAACTTGGTAATTTGCTAACTTATGAGCATATTTACAAATAAAAAATCCATTCATCTCTTATACATATTCCTATGTCAATTAGACCAACTAAATAGATTTATAAAGGTAAACATGTTATTGCACATACATACTTATTAACTTAAACAATCTCTCGCATATTCCTATGTCGATTCAAACGATTATTTCAACCTAATAAGCATATAAAAGACTATGTGAGGCAACAAAGTATCCTTACCTTGAAACTGTTTAATCACAGTAATCTTGCATGTTATGCAAGGCATATGTATCGCCAAATACAATGCTAATTTAATCTTCAGCTACCTTAGAAGAATTAAACATGCACTGACTAAGTACTGTGTCCATTAATTATAATTTCAATATGTTTAAATAATTAATTATTTAGTTATCTAAACAATTATTTAGCCAGAATAACTTTAGCATGATTTTACTTAATCAAGCATTTTACCAAGGGCTATAACAACATAAAAACAATTTTAATAATTTAAAGGGACAAAATACAATCAACCCAACATGAATTAAATTCAAGCTAAGCTGATTAAATTAACCATTCCAATAGCATAAATATTCATAAACATGTTTGTCAAAACAACAATGAAATTTAAAGAGATAGGGAACAAGAACCAAATCTGGTGTTTCTCCGTGGCTTGACTGATTGCTTCGTTCTTCGTCCTCCGTTGTCCTTGGATATCAAGGTGGCTTATGAACACTCTAATTGCTTGTAAATTATGGCTGAAGAAGACCCCTTTCCCAAGAGGAGAAATTGGCACAAGAGTAAAGAAATAGGAAAATGAAAAGTTGAGAGCAAGTGAGAGAGGAGAAGAGAGAATGAGATGTGAATAAGAGATGAGGGATGAGGGGATGATGGATGATTTGAATGATCAACAAGAGGTGGCTTTTATTGCTGATTGTGGCTGCTAAAAATAGCAAATTCTATCACCCAAATCGACCGCCCTTTGTCGGTCATATATGTGGCAAAGTTGATGGCTTCAACTTTGCTAAATATGGCATGGGACAAATCTACAAAGCCACTAATTGTGGAGGGGGTTGAATGCAACTTTGACAAGTCTTCAAGGGCCTCTTTGCAAGCTTATGTAATCAGGTAATAAGCTGATTTGGGCCAGCATATGGACAATTTAGGCTGACCAATTCTTTGATCGGTTTGGTTCAATCGGTTTGTTTCAGCTGGTGCGGTTCAACTGGGCCCTTTTTCCATAATTAATTAAAATTAATTTATTTAGGCCAAATTAAATTGGGAATAAATTAAAATTAATTAATTTATGATTTAATACAAATATTTGGACCGTCTTATGCTGGAAATTATTTCGCCTTGTTACTTCGAATTGCTTATCGGTTTTGTTCTTCGAGTAGTGTCTGCGTCGAGCCAATTTTCGCCCTTTGTACGAATCATCGAAAATAGTCAAAATAAATAAAAATTATCTATAAAATTAATTAAAATTAATGATGTTCATATTTTTAACAGAATTTAATTATTTTATAATATTTAATTATTTTACGACAAGAATTTAACCAAAATAACATGATTTTAAGTTAAAAAGGGCATGTAAAAACACGTAAATTTTTGTGTTTCCAATATCTTTTCTATTCCTAAGGTTCAACCAGGACTTCGACATAGTACAACTTTATCATGCTTTTCATCAGAACCTCATTGACCAATTTCATGTGAAAAACATACATTTCACATAACATCAAGTATTTAAAACCATAATAACATGATGTTGATGTATTACACACAAACTTACCTCGGTACAAAAATATGTATAATTGTTCAATTTAGTCCACCACTTTTTTTTTCCTCGGTTTCAGTCTGGACTTCGTGTTTCTTGATCTATAATGACAATTTCACTTATTTAATGATCACACCGACTAAAACAGCCCATATATCATACTTTGGCAAAATTTATAATTTTTCCCTAAACTTTCACATATTTGCAAAATGGTCCCTAGGCTCGAATAATGAAATATACTCATTTCCTCGGTTACCCAAGCCTAGTTGAACCTATCTTAATCTTATAATAGCTCACAATTTCCTTCAAAATTGATTTTTACTACACATTTTATCACTTTTACAATTAGGTCCTTTTATACATTTTCATGAAAAATCACTTAAAGAAAGATGTTTATTACACATCAAACATCCATATTCCTCCATTAATCAACAAGATACATGCATGTCATGCATGGATAAATTTTTGAACATGAACTCTAGCCTAAAATAGTGGTAGAAATAGCTAAATCAAGCTACGAGGATCTCAAAAATATGAAAAATATAAAAAACGGGGCTAGGAGGTACTTACAATCAAGCTTGAAAGTGAAGCAAAACCCTAGCTATGGCCTCTTGAAATTTTCGGCTATGGAGGATGAAGATGGACACAATTTTTGACTTCTTTTTCCCTTTTTATTAACTTATTAACTTAATGACCAAAATGCCCTTAAGGCCCATTTCTTGAGATTTTTCCTTCCCATGTCCATTTTTGTCCATCATAAGATATAATGGTCTAATTGCTATATAAGGACCTCTAATAAGTTTTCTAATGCTATCTAATACTTGAAACTTCTAGAATCTCATATTTTTAATATTTACAATTTAGTCCTAATGGATAAATTAACCACTAATTTATAAAATTTCTTCATGAAATTTTCACACAATCATGCAAGCATGTCATAGACCTCATAAAAGCCATAAAAATTATATTTATACTTCGCATTTGTGGTCTCGTAACCACTATTCTAAATAGGCTCTAAATCGGACTATTATAATTCTCCCCTTTAGGGATTTTCGTCCCCGAAAATCTTACAGGTAAAAAGGTTTGGATATTGGTTTCTCATAGCCTCCTTGGGCTCCCATGTATCCTTTTCTACCCCATTCCTTTGCCATAGTACTTTTACAAGAGCTATATTTTTATATCTCAACTATTTGACTTCCCGTACCAAAATCTTAACTAACTCTTCACCATAAGTCATGTCCGGTTTAATTTCTACCTCTGTTGGTACAATCACATGTGAAGGGTCTGATCGGTAACGACGTAACATAGACACGTGGAACACATCATGAATCTTTTCTAACTCAGATGGCAAGGCTAACCGATAGGCTACCGGTACTATCCTCCAATAACCTCATACGGTCCAATAAAATGCGGACTCAATTTTCCTTTCCAGCCAAATCTGAGAACTTTCTTCCATGGTGACACTTTCAAAAATACATTCTCACCAACTTGAAATTCAATCTCTTTCCGTTCCAGATCCTCGTAGGACTTTTGCTTATCCAAAGTAGCTTTTAAGCAATCACGAATCACTTTTACTTTCTCATTAGTTTCTCTAACTAAATTGACCCTGTGAATCTGATTCTCTCTGAGTTCGGTCCAATACAAGGGCATTCGGCACTTACGCCCATATAATGCCTCATAAGGCATCATTTTTGAACTCGGCTAAAAACTGTTATTGTAGGCAAATTCTACTAATGGTAAGTACTTTTCCCAATTACCTTGAAATTCTAAAACACAATGTTGGAGCATATCTTCGAGTATCTGTATTATTCTCTCCGACTGGCCGTCGATTTGTGGATGGAAAGTTGTACTAAAATTCAACTTTGTGCCCAAGGCATCTTGCAACTTTTTCCAAAATCGTGACATAAATCTCGAATCTCTATCCAAAATAATTGACAATGGTACTCCGTGTAATCTCACAATTTTGATACATACAAATCTGCCAACTTATCAAGTGAATAGTCAATGCGTACTGGAATAAAGTGAGCCAATTTTGTAAGCCTATCAACCACAACCCATACAACGTCTTTCTTTTTCAGTGTCAAGGGCAAACCTGTAACAAAATCCATAGCAATACAATCCCATTTCCACTCGGGAACCATAATAGGCTAAAGTAGACCCAAAGGCACCTGGTGTTCTACTTTCACTTGCTAACAAATCAAGCATCTCGATATGAACTTAGAATTATATTTCTTCATACTCGGTCACCAATACCATTTCTTCAAGTAATTATACATCTTTGTACTGCTTGGATGTGCAGATAAACATCCACTATGTGCTTCTTGCAAAATTTTTGAATAAGTCCATCATCTCTCATACACAGACTCTGTCTCAAAATGTTAAACATCCTTCAGAATTAATCCGAAAGTCTGACTCAACACCCAACTCACATTGAACTCTTTTAGCTTGCAAATCATTGTTGCCTTTGTAAGCTTCATAAATCTCTTGGAGAAACATTGATCTAGCTCTCAACTCAGCTAGAATAGAACCATCATCCAAAAAAGCCAATCGTGTATTCATGGCTCTCAATGATAACAAGGATTTCCTACTAAAGGCATCGACGACCACGTTCACCCTTTCTGGATGGTAGTCAATCACTAGCTGTAATCCTTTATCAACTCTAGCCATCTTCGTCACCTTAGATTCAATTCCTTTTGAGTCATCAAGTACCTTAGGCTTTTATGATGAGTGAATACCTGACATTTCTCACTATATAATTTGTGCTCCATATCTTCAATGCAAATACAATAGTGGGTAATTCCAAATCATGGGTCGAGTAATTCTTTTGTGTGGCTTTAACTGTCTAGAGGCATAACCTATCGCCGTATCTTCCTACATGAGTACACAACCCAATCCATTCAATGATGCATCACTATAGACCACAAATTCTTCTCCCGGTCGGGTTGTACTAAAACTGGAGCCTCAGTCAACAATGCCTTTAGTTTCTTAAAACTCTGTTGGTACTTTTCTGTCCACTCAAACTTCACATCTTTTATAATAGCCTTGTCATCAGAGTAGCTATCATGGAAAATCCTTTAACAAACCATCTGTAATAACCAGCTAGACCCAGAAAACTTCTAACCTCGGATACATTCTTTTGGTGGTTTCTAATCAATAATTACTAAAATCTTACTCGGGTCAACTCTAATGCCATCACCTGAAACAATGTGGCCCAAAAATCTGACTTCTTTAAGCCAAAATTCACTTTTACTAAACTTGGCATACAACTATTTATCTCTCAATGTAACACCTCTAACCCGAGACCATCGCCAAAATAGGGTTTAGAGGCATTATCGAACAATAGGATCATTTTACATCGCATTCACTACATAAAGTCAATCATCATCAAACACATTCATATACAATCTTACTGTCCCTTAAACGAGTCATCAAGACCCTGAGCATGCTTATAAACTAAGTCAGGACTAAACCGAAACACATATAAAATTTCATGAAAAATTGAAACTTTTATAGAATACAGGGGAGACACGCCCATGGGGGTAGGCCGTGCCTCTCCCACGGCTACATGACACACCCGTGTGACCTCCCCGTGGTTACTTACTGCCAAAATCAACACGGCTAACAAGCACTCCTGTGTGCTAAGGCCGTGTCCTATAAGGTCATATACTGCCATTTCTCGCACGACCTGTAGGCTCGCCTGTGCCATGGCCGTGTGCAGTTTAAGCCACATTTTGCCAATTTACCCACGGTCCGAGACACGCCCGTGTGCCCCAACCGTGTGACATTATTGGCCATCTTTGCAAGGCCAACATGCCACCCACTTAGGGTCAAACCTACAGGCCAATAAACCAAACAACTCATGCATATATTACCATCTAAAAGCATACCAATTTAGAAATTTAAAACATACAATCAATACCAACTTTAATCATACCCAATTCAATACCAATACTGATTCTATCACAAGCATAATTCATTCCCAAATCTCACTACTCCTATTAGCATTTATCAACACAAAGTTACCACTCAATAGAAAATTTATCAATCTACAAATCATGCCAAAAGATGCATCATTTAGATACCACATTCATTAATGGCAAACCTATCACATATCTAGCCACATCTCATGGCTACTTACAAATCTTAAACTTGATTCAATTTACCAGCCTATACATGCCATATTCTAGCTATATACATCTTTCCAAAAGTACCAAAATAGAATGCCGATAGTGTGATTTAGAAGCTGACGATCCAAGATCCGAGCTAGCTTTACCGACACTGCAAGGCAGGGAAACAAATCACACAGTAAGCTTTCCAAAGCTTAGTAAGTTCGATATATATACAATTATCATATCAAATTAAATCGATACAAAAATAAATAATTACTTAGATCTATTATCTCATATTCGTGCCTTCTTATCCATAGCCACAATGCTCATTTCCTCAATCAAAGCTTAATTTTACTCATCAACCACAAAGGTTCGATACGTACCTTAACCACACAAAGCTATTAAATCTCCAAGCTATTCATTGCTTGATATTATTTGCCGATCATTCTTTAATTTAATTGCACACTCAATGCCACATATTTATCCGACTCATAACTGTTATCGCACACGTAGTGCCTATTCTTTTAACCAACTTATCTTGATATCGTACACACAGTGCTACAACAATAATCCAAAGCTTTCATTGTTGGAACGCCGGCTCCCCCATGGCGCAACGAACTAAAATTAATCCCGTGATCCAAACCATGAATCCATGTGTGAGAAACGAATCGGAGTGAAATAAAGTTTTCAAAGTTACCAAAATTTCAATCTGAGTAGACAACGACGCCTCAACAATAAGAGTTGTAATTAGCCATGAGATGTGGCTAGATATGTGATAGGTTTGGCATGAATGAATGTGGTAAATATATGATGCATCTTTTGGTATGATTTGTAGATTGATAAATTTGGTATTGAGTGGTAACTTTGTGTTGATAAATGCTAGTTGGGGTAGTGAGATTGGGAATGAATTATGCTTGTGATAGAATAAGTATTGGTATTGAATTCGGTATGATTAGAGTTGGTATTTCTTGCATGTTTTAAATTGCTAAATTGGAATGCTTTTAGATGGAAATATGTGCATAAGATGTTTGGTTGATTGGCTTGTAGGTTTGACCCTAAGTGGGTGACATGTCGGCCTTGCAAAACTACCCTATAATGTCACACGGTTGGGGTACACGAGCGTGCCTCAGATCGTGGGTAAATTGGTAAAATGTGGCTTAAACTGCACACGGCCTAGACATGCAGGTGTCATCTAATCGTGGTGCACAAGTCAGTATCTAGCCTTAATAGTACACGGCCATGGCACGGGCGTGCCTACAGGTCGTGCGAGAAATGGCAGTATATGACCTTATAGGACACGACCTTAGCACACGGGCGTGCTTGTTAGCCGTGTTTATTTTGGCAGTATGTAACCATGGGGAGGTCACATGGGTGTGTCATGTAGCCGTGGGAAAGGCACGACCTACCCCCAAGCGCGTGTCCCCTGTATTCTAGAAATTTTTCAATTTTTCATGAAATTTTATATGTGTTTCGATTTAGTCCCGACTCAGTTTATAAGCATACTTAGGGTCTTGTGGGCTCGTTTAAGGGACACTATGATTGTATATGAATGTGTTTGATGATGATTGACTTTGTGTCGACATTTAGAGGTTAAATGTTCTGATTGATCGATAATACCCCTTAATCCTATTTCATGACAGTTTCGGGTTAGGGGTGTTACAAAAGTAGTCGATACATTCTTTATTTTGCACACACAGTGCCATTCTCTATTGTATCAATTTTATTTCGTACACTTAGTGCCACATCTTTCAATTCACACTTATCATTATTTATTCATTAACCACATCATCTGTCATTATATAACACATGAGCGTAGTTTAAATAATTCATATTATAAACAAACTTACATCGAAAGTCGAAGTAACAAAACGAGTCGATTAATCAAGCACTTTATCTTTGCCTCGATCTCGATCCAAATCCCTCTTTTCTTGATCCAATTAATTCTTAGACAAAGGCCAAATGTTTGAGAACTAAATCCCTTTTCTCATTGTTCAATTTCAGCAAATATGATGAAAAGTTGAAGTAAAAATCATGTTTTGTTTAATTAATAAACAATAATTCATCACTTACCAAAATAGCCTTATTAAACACATTTAAAATCCACTAACTTTTGGCATATATGTCCATCCAATATTCAAATGGTCTAATTAAAACATAGGAACCTCACATTTAATAAACCATGTCAATTCGGCACACAACCAATTAGAACACAACTTTTACCTTTTATGCGATTAGGTCTTTTTCTCAAATTGATCACACAAACGATCAAATTTTTATACAAAACTTTCACACATATCAACTCACATGTTGTAGACTCATAAAATAATATTAAAATGTTTTTTAGACTTGGATTGTGGTCTCGAACCACTATTTCGACTAGGGTTTAAACTGGGTTGTTACAATACAAGCCTAGAGACCATTTTGTAAATATGAGAAAGTATAGGGGCAAAATTATAATTTTTTCAAAGTATGATTCATGGCTCGATTTAGTCAATGTGATCATTAAAAGAGTGAAATTATCATTATAGATCAAGAAACACAAAGTCTAGACCGAAGCTGAGGAAAGAACAAGGTGGTGGACTAAATCAAACAATTATACACATTTTGTTACCGAAGTAAGTTTGTGTGTAATAATTCAACATCATGTTATTATGTTTTAAAATGCTTGAAAATTTCATGAAGATATATACTATTTCTGTGAATTTGATCAATGACGTTTCGATGAGAATATGATGAAAATTTATGATGTTGAAGTCCCGGTTGAACCTTAGGAAATGAAAGGATACCATTGTCAAGACATGAGATTTATAAGGTCCCGTATAAGACCATATATGGGATATGGCTTCGACACTGAATTTAGATCCCGTATAAGACCATATCTTGGATATGACATCGGCATCGAACAAGAAAATTGTGTAAGACCATGTTTGAGACATGGCATCGATATATGATCTCATAGAAGACCATATATGGGATATGGTGTCGACATCAACATATGATCCTGTATAAGACCATATCAGGGATATGGCATCGGCATCAACATGTGATCCCATGTATGACCATATCTGGAATATGGCATCGGCATCTTATTACGTGTATGACAACTTTTGGGTATCCTTTGATATTCCAAGTGGATCAACGGGTAAAGAGCTAAATTTATGTTAAAGAATGGAAAGAGCTATGTTTATGATCAAGATGGAAAAAGTGCTAAAGTTATGTGTTGAAGTGATGTAGGTACATATGAGGTACTCATGAGAAATAAATTCGATATGTGATTTGTGATTGGTAAAAGTAAGCATGAGTAAGATATGTAATGTGCTTGAAAACTTGATTTATTACTTAAATTAAAGTTTGAATGTATCATAAGATTTTATGTTGTTATCTATTGCATGTAAATGTACTAAGCTCCATGCTTACACCTTCTCTTTTCCCTTTTCCTGTAGTATCGCCAAGCTAGCTCGGGGATCGTAGGACATCGAAGCTCGGTTAACACTATAAAGTTATTCTTTTGGTATAGTAAAGTTTGATTATTTTGGGTATGGCATGTATAGGAACTTGGTTACTTTGTTATAAGTCATATTAGTTAGCTAAGGTGATGGCTATTAATGTTGCTCAATTCATTTTGTAAATGACCATTGGAATTGGTGATACTAGTTAAGTTATATTTATTCAATGATGATGAAATTCATGAAGCGCAAGTTCTTGAAATTGAATGAGTAATTAGTGAGGTAGATGCATGGTGAAGTAGTGAATATTGTTATGCTATATGTTGCTTGAAATGGTACAAGTGTGATTGATTTTCAGGGTGGAAAATGGCTTGCTAAATAGCCTTATATTTGTCCACACGGGTAGACACACGGGCGTGTGTCTAGGCTGTGTGTGACACATGGTCAGCCCCAAGGGTGTGTTGATAGGCCGTGTGTCCCCTGCATCTAAATTGCGAAAAATTCAGTTCGTCAGACAGGTCAGTACATAGGCATGTGACTAGGTCGTGTGCCTCTAAGTGTCTGTTGACGTCATAAACAGAATGTCAAGGTTTTCACACACGGGCTAAGACACAGGCGTGTCATGGTCGTGTGAGAGACACAGACCATAGACATAGGCGTGTGCCAGGCCGTGTGAAAACCCCTGTAGGTTCGAAATGAAAATAAAATCCACACGGGCTAGGAACATGGGCGTGTGTGACCACATGGCCTGCCTACACTGGCGTGTGGCCCTATTTTGAGCAAAAATTTCTAAGTGTTAGTAAGTTCTTGGTTCAATTCTAAACCATCCTATAAGTATGTTTCGGGTCTCGTAGACCCATAATAGGGATGTTGTGAATACGAGTGAAAGATTTTTAAATTTGATTGAAAATTTATGGCCCAGTATTGTATGATAAAGTATGTTAAGTTCGGTAATGCCTCGCACCTGGTTCAGATGTCGAATATGGGTAAGGGAGTTTACATTTAGTGGTATCAGAGCTACGATTTAATCGATCCCCAGACTAACATAGCGTAAACACGAGTCTAGCTATACATGCCATACATATGAGTATTTATATAATGATAGTGTGATGACTCCTGACAACTTAAATTATGTTTTTATATAGCAAATGGATCCCGACAGAGCAGTGGCGGATGATGTAGAAAGTAACACACCAGCCCCCGCCCAAGAGACAGTGTCGACTGAAAATAAGAACAGAATAACAATTGTGAGTCAAAGAGGAGGAGAAGATGCTAGGGAAGCCTTTCTCCACAAGATGAATACCTGGTATACAGAGTTTGTTCGAACGAATACGAACACGCAACCCCCTGAAGAGTATCTGAAAATACCATCAAGGTGTTTGATGAACTGTCTTGCACACCTGAAGAGTGCATGACATGTGTTGAGTCAGTCTTATGAGATTTAGCTTTCCAGTGGTGTAACACCCTTGTGTCGGTAGTACCAAGGGGGAAAGTTAATTGGGAATTTGTAACAGCCCGATTTTGGGGCTAGTTGGAACAGTGGTTTTGGGACCACTAATCCAAGGTGGAAGAAAATTATTTTGATATTATTCTATGTGTTATGGCATAATTATATGGTTGCATGAAAATTTTGGTGCATTAATTTTAGTACTTGTATGCTTAATTGTGAAAAAGGACTAAATCGCATAAAGTGCGAAAGTTCTACTATACAAGGTAGAAGTGTCTAACAGCCTTATAATATTAAATTGGAGGTCCTTAAAGTGCAATTAGGCCATTAAGTGGGTGTGGCTGGCCATAGGGAGCATGGGAGACAAAGGCATTAAATTTTGGTCAAAATTTTGTGGAATTAGGTGATTAAAAAATGAATAAAATAAGACAAAAGAGAAAGATATCATCTTTCACTATTCATTCTTCTTCTACCACCGAAAATTGAAGGGAAATTAGAGGATTTTGGAGTTCAAACTTTTAGCCACACTTGTAACACCCCTAACCCAAAACCGTCGCCGAAATAGGGTTAAGAGGCATTACCTAGCAATCGAATCATTTCACATCCCATTAACGACACAAAATCAATCATCTTCATAGCACATCAAAACATAAACAAGTAGTCCCTTATTGAGGTCTATAAGACCTTAAACACATGCTAGAGGAAGGTCGGGACTAAACTGAAACACATACAAAAATTTTTAGAAATTTAAAACTTTTCTAAGTTTCAAGGGTTACACGCTCGTGTGAGCAAACTGTGTGCCTCCCACGACTGCTCGACACACCCGTGTGTCCTCCTCGTGGTCGAATCTGACTTAACACCACGCTTACTAAGCACCCCCATGTGCTAAGGCCGTGTACTCATAGGCCCTATACTGACTTATTCACACGGCTACTAGGCATGCCCGTGTACCATGGCCGTGTGTCCTTAAGCTAGCTACTGACTTAGCCCCACGGTCACTAGGCACGACTGTGTGCTACAACCGTGTGACAAAATAGGCCATATGCAAGGCCGATTTGCCACCCATACAAGGGTCAACCCTACAACCACAATTTAGCATGATTACACACACAATTAGGCAACCAATTTCATATCAGGTAATCAACATATCATCTCATATAATCTCATTCACAACCATGTTAAATAATATACTAAATTTCACCACTTGAACACATTCAATACCAATATGATTCATTTCCAAATTCTCTATTCCATACTAGCATCATATCAACACAAAGTTTACAATTTATAAGTCATTATCTTTACTCATAAACCTTACCAAAACAAACAACATATATCAATACCATTCATGCTTAAAACTAACACATATCTAGCCACATCACATGGCTATTTACACATCTCAAACATGATTCAATAACTAGCCTATACATGCCATATTTCAACTATGTACATCTTTCCAATAGTACCCTAAATAGATTATCGATAGTGTGATTGAGATGCTGACAATCCCCAAATCCGAGATAGCTTTACTTACACCGTTAATACAAGCTCATACATTTCTTTTATTTCACATTTTAGCCCTTCAATTTCCCATTTTCTCAATTAAGTCCAAAATACTTAATTTCATTAAAACTCCCATTACAAACTATGTTAATCCAACACCGAGTTTCCATATTTCACTATCAACTAACACATAGCTCAAGTTTTCATCAATGACTCATCACAAAAACATCATCAATTTCACAAAATTTCAATATGGGTTAGCTAGAGCACGAAGCAACGATTACAAAAACGTACAACTTAACAAAAACTGAACACAAAACACTTACTAATTGAAGTTTGAAGTTGTCGAAACCATGAAAGCTTCAAACCCTCTTTTCTTTCTCAATTTTCGGTGGAAGATACATGTTAAAGATGAGTATTTTAGTTTCATTTTGTTTATTATAACATTTATAATTGACTTCCAATTATACCCTAAATGAAATACATATTAAAGCTTATTATAGATGGTTATAAATGTCCATCAACCTTCCACTATCACTAAATATGGTCTAATTGCACCATAAGACCTCCTTATTAAGAAGACAACAACACTTAGGTACTTATAAATCAGTGCACAGCTTTTACACTCTACGCGGTTAAGTCCTTTTTCTTAATTCAGCACACAATCGATCAAATTATCACACATAATTTTCTCATAGACTATGTCACATAGAATCAACACCAAATATAACATTAAAATAATATTTCAACCTCAGATTTGTGGTTTCAAAATGACTGTTTCTACTAGGGTCTAAACTGAGCTGTTACAACTCTCTCTCCTTAGGGATTTTCGTCCCTGAAAATCTTACCAGTGGATAGTTGTGGATATTGCTCTCTCATAATGTTCTCAGGCTCCCACATAGCCTCTTCAACTCCGTGTTTGTGCCATAATACTTTCACTAAAGAGATTTCCTTATTTCTAAACTCTTTGGTCTCTCGTGCCAAAATTCGGATCGATTCTTCATTATACGAAAAATCTGGCTAAATCTAAACCTTAATAGGAGCAATCACATGAGACGGACCAGATCAGTACTGTCAAAGCATCGACACATGAAACACATTATGAATCTTTTCTAACTCAGGTGGTAACATCAATCTGTAAGCAACCGGCCCAACTCGTTCAATAATCTCATACGGTCTAATGAACCTCGGACTCAGCCTGCCATTTCTACCAAATCGAAGTATTTTCTTCCACGGAGACACTTTCAAAAACACTTTATCACCAATTTCGAATTCAGTATCTTTTAATTTCAAATTTGCATAAGACTTCTGACAATCTTAGGCTGCTTTCAAATTGTCACGAATTACTTTCACTTTCTGCCCGGTCTCTTTTATTAGATCAACCCCGTGAATCCTGTTCTCACTCGTCTCAGTCCAATACAATAGAGTTCGACACTTTCGATCGTAAAAAGCTCCATATGGTGCCATTTTGATACTAGATTGAAAACTATTGTTATACGCGAATTCAATTACCGGAAAATGTTTTTCCCATGTATTCTCAAACTCAAGTATACAACACCTCAACATGTCTTCGAGACTTTGAATGATTCACTCAGATTGACCATCCGTTTATGGATAAAAAGCAGTACTAAAATACAATTTTGTGCCTAGAGCATCTTGCAATTTCCTCCAAAATCGCGAGGTAAACCTCAGATCTCTGTCAGATACTATAGATAGTGGTACTCCGTGCAATCTCACAATCTCAACAATATACAGTTTCGCTAACTTATCTAAAGAATAGTCAGTTCTCACTAGATTGAAATAGGCTGATTTTGTCAATCTGTCCACTATCACCCAGATCGCATCTTTCTCACTCGGAGATAAGGGCAAACCAAACACAAAGTCCATCGTAATTCTCTCCCATTTCCACTCAGGGATCATAATTGGTTGCAATAAACCGGACAGAACTTGATGTTCAGCCTTAACTTGCTGACAAACTAAACACTTTAACATAACATCAAAATGTCTCTTTTCATACCATGCCACCAATAGAACTATTTCAGATCATTATACATCTTCATACTCCCTAGATGTATAGTTAAATGACTATTGTGAGCTTCATTCAAAATCATTGAAAACAACTCTGAATTTCTCGAAACACAAATCCAATCTATAAATCTCAAGCAATCATCACTATCAACTCAAAATTCTGAATCAATACTCAATTCACACAAAATTTATTTAGCCATCATTTCAACATCATTTTTATGGGCATCGCAAATCTGTTGTAGAAACATCAGCTTAACTTTAAAATCAGCTATAACCGCACTATCTTCACACAGATCTATCTGAGTACTCATAGCTCGTAAAGCACATAACGATTTTCTACTCAAAGCATCAGCTACAACGTTAGCTTTACCTGGGTGGTAATCTATCACAAGTTCATAGTCTTTCAACAATTCTAACCATCTTCTCTGTCGCAAATTCAAGTTTTTCTAAGTCATTATGTACTTTAAAGTCTTATGATTAGTATAAATGTGACATTTCTCACTGAATAAGTAGTGACACCAAATCTTTAACACAAACACAATGGCAGCTAACTCAAGATCATGCGTCGGATAATTCTTTTCATTCGGCTTTAACTACTTCAAAGCATAAGCGATAACTTTACCTTCTTGCATCAGCACAATGCCCAAACCATTCAACGATGCATCACTATAAACTATAAATTCTTTTCCCGATTTAGGTTGAACAAATACTGAAGCCTCTGTCAACAACACTTTCAACTATTCAAAACTCTGCTGGCACTTTTCGACCACTCAAATTTAACATTTTTCTATAATAACTTTGTCAATGGAGTCGCAATCACCGAGAAGCCTTTCACAAACCGTCTATAATATCCCGCTAGTCCCAGAAAACTACGGACTTCAGACACATTTCTCGGAGGCTTCCATTCCAAAATAGCAGAGATTTTATTCGAATCAACTCTTATTCCCGCAGCTGTTACAATATGCCCGAGAAAACCAACTTCACGTAACCAAAATTTGAATTTTCTAAACTTGGCATACAATTGTTTCTCATGCGGGGTTTGTATACGATTCTCAAATGTTTGGCATCTTTGCGTCATCATCACGAATAGATCAAAATATCATCAATGAACACCACTACAAAAGATCCAAATACGATCTGAATATCCGATTCATCAGATCCATAAACACTGCAGAGCATTTGTTAGTCCGAAAGGCATCATTAAGAATTCGTAATGTCTATACCTCGTTCTGAAAGCAGTTTTTGGCACATCGGATTCTTTAACTCTCAACTGATACTATCTTGATCTCAAATCTATCTTAGAAACATTGTAGCTCCTCTCAGCTGATCAAACAAATCATCGATACAAGGAAACAAATGTTAGTTCTTTATCGTCACTTTGTTCAATTGTCGATAATCAATACACATTCTCATAGTTCTATCTTTCTTTTTCACAAATAACACAGGAGCTCCCCAAGGTGAGAAACTCGATCGTGCAAATCCTCTATTAGTCAATTCTTGCAACTGAGATTTCAACTCTTTCAATTTGGTTGGTACCATTCTATATGGAGCTATCGAAATAGGAGTGGTTCCCGGCACTAATTCAATACCAAATTCAACTTATCGAACTAGAGGTAATCCTGATAACTCTTCAGGAAACACACCTGGAAACTCACAAACCACAGGCACAGATTCAACTTTCTTTTTTGACACTTTTCTATCAATCACATACGCCAAATAGGCTTCACAACCCTTTCTCACATAGTTCATAGCTTTCATCGCAGATACAACAGCTGGTAATCCTTTCATATCACTGGATTCAATTCAAACTATCTCACCATTCTAACTTTTCAACTCAATACTATTTCTTTTACAATTCACGATGGCATTATGCAGAGTAAGCCAATCCATACCCAAAATTATGTGAAACTCATCAAATGGTAACAACATCAAATTAGCTGGAAAACATATATCTCGAAACATCAATGGGTAGTTATTGCACATCTTATCCACTGAGACACACTTGCCTAAAGGGTTTGACACTCTAACCACAAATTCAGTAGATTCAACTGATAAAGTCTTACTCGATACTAGATTTGCACACATATAGGAATGAGTTGATCTCTGATCTATTAATGCAATCACATCAGTATCGAATAAAGTAAAAGTACCAGTAATAATGTCTGTAGATGATGCTTCTTCTCGCGCTCGAATACCATAGGCTCGAGAAAGAGTTCTTGCCTCCGATATCACAGCTGTATCAGTTGTCCCTCTTTGGACTCCGCTCACATTTTTGGTGTTTTTGGTGGTCTACCCCTAATCGCCACATTACTCGGTCTTTCATTCTGAACATTTTCTTCCTCAGCTAGTTTTGGGCAATCCCAAATAAAGCGATCTTGTGATCCACACTTATAACATGTTCTATTATTATACTTGCCCCAGCACTCTCCCACATGTCATCTCCTACATTCTCTACACTCAGTCTTACAACTTTTAATGCTACCAACACTTATTCATTCGGAGCTTGAGTTCGTAGACCAACACTTTATCTTGAACGATCTCTACTTGAATGTCTAAACGAAGCATCTAAACGATTGCTTGAATCTCTAAATCTCTTTGTAGAAGGTTGAGAAAACTTACTCATCAATCTCTTTCTTTCATCACGAGCTTCAAAATCAGCTTTATTTTTTTCTTTGTTGAGTTCCTCGGCTTTCCATGCTCTTTCCACTAGCACAACAAATTCATTTATATCAAGTATCCCAACCAACAATTTACTGTCTCTATTCAATCCCTCTATGAAGCGTATACACATTGTAACTTCGATCGAAACACATTCTCTCGCATATTGGCTCAATCTCATAAATTCCCTTTTGTACCCAGTAACAATCAAATGACCCTGTTTCAACTCTAAAAATTCTTTACATTTCTGATCAATAAATCATTGAGTGATATACTTCTTTCTAAACTCAGCTTGAAAGAAATCCCAAGTGATTCTCTCCCTCGAAACTACAAATATCAACGTCTTCCACCAGTTATAAGCCGTATCCCTCAACGACAAAACATCACATTTTATACATTCATCCGGAGTCAACAACATTTCATCAAATACTCGAAGGGTATTCTCAAGCCAAAACTCGGTCGCTCAGTATCGTCATCAGATGTGGCGCTAAACTCTTCGGCCCCATACTTCTGAATCTTGTCCACAAGGGGTTTATTCAATCAGATTAGATCTATAACTTGTGGCACAATAGGTACTTGTGGGGGTGGAGGTTGTGGAGCAGCCGGATTCATTCGAACGAACTCCATAAACCACTCGCTCATCATTCGAAAGAAGGCTTGCTTAGCCTCTCCTCCCTCACCACTATCATTCGGCCTAGATGTGGCCTGCACTGTCCCTTGAGCGGGAGCAGGCACGTTACTCTCTATGTTGTCAACAATTGCTCGATCAAAATCCATTACAATGTAAAAACACATTTTCAACTGTCAAAATTCATCACACTATCGTAATTTCATAAATGGCATGTATAGCTAGACTCATACACACTACGTTAGTCTAAGAATTGACTAAACCGTAGCACTGATACCAATAAAATGTAACACCCCTAACCCAAAACCTTTGTCGGAATAGGGTTAGGAGGCATTACCAAACAATCAAATCATTTCATATCCCATTTACGACACAAAGTCAATCATCATCATAGTACATCAAAACATAAACAAATAGTCCCTTATTGAGGTCTACAAGACCTTAAACACATACTAGAGTAGGGTCCGAACTAAACTAAAACATATACAGAAATTCACAAAAATTTAAAACTTTTCTAAGTTCCAAGGGTTACACGCTCATGTGCGCTAACCATGTGCCTCCCACGGCTGTTAGACACACCCGTGTGTCCTCTTCGTAGTCGAATCTGACTTAACACCACGATTATTAAGCACCCCTATGTGCTAAGACCGTGTACTCATAGGCCTTATACTAACTTATTCACACGGCTACTAGGCACGCCCATGTACCATAGTCGTGTGTCCTTAAGCTAGCTACTGACTTAGCCCCACTGGTCCTTTGGGCGTGCTCGTGTGCCACAACCATGTGACAAAATAGGCCATATGCAAGGTCGGTTTACCACCCATACAAGGGTCAACCCTACAAGCAGAATTTAGCATGATTACACACACAATTAGGCAACCAATTTCATGTCAAGTAATCAATATATCATCTCATACAATCTCATTCACAACCATGTTAACTAATAGACTAAATTTCACCACTTGAACACATTCATTACCAATATGATTCATTTCCAAATTCTCTATTTCATACTAGAATCATATCAACACAAAGTTTACAATTCATAAGTCATTTTCTTCACTCATAAACCTTACCAAAACATGCAACATATATCAATACTATTCATGCTTAAAACTAACACATATCTAGCCACGTCACATGGCTATTTACATATCTCAAACATGATTCAATAACTAGCCTATACATGTCATATTTCAACTATGTACATCTTTCAAATAGTACCCTAAATAGATTACTGATAGTGTGATTGAGATGCTGACGATCCTCAGATCTGAGTTAGCTTTACTAACACTGTAAAATAGAGAAACAATCACACAGTAAGCTTTCAAAAGCTTAGTAGGTTTGAAATATAATATTATTAACTCAATGAATTAAAATCAATATATATATATATAAGCATTACATAGATAATTTACCACTATTACACAAATTCAACTTATCCAATACTCACATAGAGTTCCATTCAAATAGTTTCAAGTTTCATCCAACACATAGATATATTACATACCTTTGCCATTACCTAGTACTCACCATCCATGCTACAAAATCATTCGACTTTACATTCGATCACTCTTTGCTATTTTCTTATTTAATCCGCACACTTAGTGCTGATTATAAACTTTACCTACTTGTCATCGCACACTTAATGCCATTATGTTAAACTGAACTTATTTCAGTATCGCACATAAAGTGCCAACTCAATAAGTCGAAGCTTCTATCATCTCGCACACACAGTGCCAAACATTTCTATCATGTTTCTTATATCGCACACTTAGTGCTTTCTAATTCAATTCCGCACTTAGCGTTTCTTAGCTCATAGTTATATAGATATGTATTCAAATCACATCATATAAAACATAAATTAAGAACATGTACTATATCCGAACTTACCTCGGACGTCGAACTATCGAAACAGTTGATTAATCGAGCACTTTATCTTTACATTGATCTCGATTCGAACCTCTTCTTTCTTGGTCTATACACATTCAAATTCAATCTATTCAATCACCAATTCATTCAATTTAATCCACACACACATTTAGGGTATTTTACAAAATAGTCCTGACATTTTCACATTTCAACACTTTGGTCCCTAATTCACAAGATCATCAAATACACATAATTTCAAAGCACATATGCTTAACAAAATTCTTCCCATGCTAATACAAGCTCATTTATTTCATTTATTTCACATTTTAGCCCTTTAATTTCCTATTTTCTCAATTAAGTCCATAATAATTAATTTCACTAAAAATCCTAATAGAAACTATGTTAATCCAACCCAAAGTTTCCATATTTCACTATCAACTAACCCATAGCTCAAGTTTTCATCAATGAATCATCACAAAAATATCATCAATTCACAAATTTTCAACATGGGTTAGCTATAGCATGAAGCAACGATTACAAAAATGTTGAAATTAACAAAAATCGGACACAAAACACTTACTAATTGAAGCTTGAAGTTGTCGAAACCATGAAAGCTTCAAAACCTCTGTTCTTTTTCAATTTTTAGTGGAATATAGATGTTAAAGATGAGCATTTTAGTTTCATTTTGTTTATTATAACATTTATAATTAATTTCCAATTATACCCTTAACGAAATAAACATTAAAGCTTATTATGGATGGTTCTAAATGTACATAAACCTTCCACTATCACTAAATATGGTCTAATTGCACCATAAGACGTCCTTATTAAGAATACAATAACACTTAGGTACTTAAATCCGCACACAGCTTTTATACTCTACGCGATTAAGTCTTTTTACTTAATTCGGTACACAATCGATCAAATTATAACACAGAATTTTCACATAGACTATGTCACATAGAATCAAACCAAAAAATTACATTAAAATAATATTTCAACCTTCAATTTGTGGTTTTAAAACCACTATTTTGACTAGGGTCTAAACTGGGCTATTACAACACTATTCTCTTGCAAGTAAGTGATTTTAGGGGTCTTTCTTGATAATTTTTGTACTTTTGGAACCCCCAAAGCTTAAGCTAGCTAATAAGAGGACTAATTTGAAAAATGGTTGAAAGTTTAAGAACATTTCGTGAGAGTGTTCATGTTGTTTGCTGAGTTTTTATGAAAGAAAGTGAATGTTAGTAGGTTGACGAATAACTTTTGTCAAAGTTGTTACCTTGAAAACACCTAAATAGGACTTATTTGTAAAGGTTATGATTGTGTAATAAATGCATGAAATAATTTATTTTGTGAGTTGTAAGAGAAATAAATGTTTAGCTAGGCTTGTTTAATGAGGAAATGTGATGAAAAACAATTTACGAGCCTACGGGCAAAATAGTAATTTTACCAAAATATGAGTGTAAAATTGTAATTTTGCCAAAATATGAGTGTAAAATTGTAATTTTGCCAAATTATTAGGGCAAAATGATCATTCTTGCCTAAGTAGAAATTTTTATGCATCATGAACTATAAAGTGATTGAATGAGAGAATTTTATTATTATAGATCAAGAAGAGCTAGAAAATCACCTTGACCGAGGAAAAGGCAAGGTTACTGACTAAATCATCGACTAGTACATTTTGCACCGAGGTAAGTTTATGTGTAAATGATACATCTTTAATACATATGTCATTACTTATTGATGCATTGCTTGAATGAGATCAATTATAATTGTGATTGATTGAAATTGATAGATAGTGATTAATTCCTGTATAACCTCAGAATAGATGTGTAAGTACGAAAAAGCATCCGTTATAATTATTTGGTGGGCTATGTGCGATACCACCGTAATTATCCTTTTTGGTGGGCTGTGTGTGATACCACCTTACTATTTATTCACGATGGGTTGTGTGCGATACCATCATTTATATTGTTATCTGGTGGGCTATGTGCGAAACCACCGTAATTATTCTTATTGGTGGGATATGTACGATACCACCCTATTATTAACTATTGGTGGGCTGTGTGTGAAACCACCGAGTACTAGTATCATTCCAATGTGTTAATCGAGAAATTGCCTACTTAAATATATCATGTTGTATGTGGTGATGAGTTTAAGGGATGTGTGCAAGTAAATGTGAGTTTTTTATTTGTGGTATGGATAGAATGTGGTAAGAGATGAGACGAGTAAGCATTATATAGAATGAGGTAAGAGATGAGATGAGTAAGCATTATTATAGAAGTGTGATTTGTTCTTGATTATTATGTAATGTTGTTGGTTGATCGGCATATGTTATGATGTTTATAGTTTACATGTAAACTTACAAAGCTTAAAGCTTACTCCCTTTCTTCTCCCTTGTTTTATAGTGTCAAAGAGCCAGCTCAAGATACGAAGATAATGTAAAGATCACCCACACTATCAGCTCATCCCAGTATATTTAGACTTAGCATTTTGAGTATGGCATGTACAGGGAATAAACTTAGTGAAATGTTTTGTTGTTTTGGCCCAAGTGTGTTGGATCCTTTAAATATGAACTCTTTTGTATATAGCCATAGTTGATGGCTCATTATTACTAATTTATGAAAAGATGAGATTATTCATGAAAGTGTATGCTGCATGATTGGATTTCTTGGTAAATGATTGAATGGGATTTATGTGGTGTGAGTTAGGGTGATAAAAAGAGCTTGGAAGATAGCCTTATTCTTGTCCACACGGGTAGGCACACAAGCGTGTATCTAAGCCGTATGTGACACACGGTCTGTCCCATGGGCATGTGACCAGGCCGTGTGTCCTTTGTATGTTAATGTTGCAAGTCAGCATTGACCACAGGCTAGACACACGGGCGTATGCTTAGGTTGTGTGCCCCTTATGAGGTTGTTAACGCCGCAAACATAATACCCAAGATTTTACACACGGGCGTGTCTAGGTCGTGTGAAGGACACAGGCCAAAGACACAAGTGTGTGGCCAGCCGTGTGAAAACCCCTGTAGGTTCAAAATGAAAAATAAATCCCACATAGGCTGGGGACATGGGCGTGTCTGACTACACGGCCTGCCCACACGGACGTGTCCCATTTCACACGGGCGTGTGACCCTATTAAGGAAAAATTTTTCTAAGTATAAAAAAGCTCCCGGTCTAATCTCGAGACCCTCAATTTGTATGATTAAGGCCTCGTAGGCCCATAATAAGGATGTTATGATTGTGAATGAGAATTTTTAAGTTTGAATGAAATTTGATAGCCAAAAAGTTGTACATTCAAGCAAGATAAGTCCGATAATGCGTCGTACCCGGTTCCAGTGTTGAACACGGGTAAGGGGTGTTACATTTAGTGGTATCAGAGCTATGGTTTAGTCAGTTTTAAGACTACTGTAGCACGTGTAAGAGTCTAGGTATACATGCCATAAATGTATATTGATAGTGTGGTGACTTCTGACAATTCTAAACTTTGTTTTATATAGTAAATGGATCCCGACCGAGCGGCTACTGATGATGCTGCTAATAATGCGTCGACTCCCGTGCAAGGGACCGCGCTTGTAGAGAGTAGACTTGAAACTACGAGTCAAGGAGAAGAGGCTCAAGAAGCCCTTCTCCAAATGATGACGGAGTATGTGTGAGCGAACCCTAATGCTCAACCTCCTCCACCCCCTCTTATACCTCAACCAGTTCCTATGGCTCCTCAAGGTATAGACTTGGTAAGAGTGACTAAAACCCCAGTTGATAAGATTTGGAAGTAAGAGGCCAAGGAATTTAGAGCTAATATAGCTGATGACCCCGAGAGGGTGGAGTTCGGCTTGAGAGCTCAATGCGAGTACTTGATAAACTCTCCTACACACCGAAGGAGAGCTTGAAATGTGTCGTGTCATTGCTGAAGGACTCGGTATATCATTGGTGGAAAATGTTGACGCCAGTAGTTTCAATGGAGAAAGTAACATGGGACTTCTTTTTAGAAGTGTTTCGAAAGAAGTACATAAGTTAGAGATTTGTGGACCAGAAACAAAAAAAATTCCTTAAATTGAAGCAAGGTAAAATGACTGTGGTAGAGTATGAGCGTGAGTTTGTTAGGCTTAGCAAGTATGCACAAGAGTGTGTGTCCATAGAAGCTATCTTGTGCAAGAGGTTTGAAAATAGACTGAATGAGGATATCAGACTTTTAGTTGGAATCTTGGAATTGAAAGAATTTGTGGTGTTGGTTGATAGGGCATGCAAGGCCGAGGAGCTAAATAAGGAAAAGAGAAAAGCCATGAGTGAGGCCCGAGATGCAAGAAAGAGGCCAATGAGTAAATCGTACCAAACTCAATTAAAGAGGTCAAAAAAAATGAACCCTCGGACGACTGCGTCAGTTGGATATCCACACCGTGATCGAGGTAATTCATATTTGTGCTCGAAAGTTCAAGCCTTCTCGATGGCAAGCATGGACAATCCAAAGTCAAATAAACAAGAGTGTCCAGATTGTGGTAGGCAACATACTAGGGAGTGTTGGGGAAATAATCGTAACTGTTAAAAGTGTGGTTCACCCAACCATTTCATCCGAAATTGTACAGAGAGGGATGAGAATGAAACAAAGAAAGACGTAAGACCAAGCAACGTATCTTTGAGGGGTAGATCGTAAAAGAACCCGGGAGGTGGGACTAGTAGTAGATGTGCACCCAAAAACTATGCTATGAGGTAGGAGGGTCGAGCACCTGCAAGGACTTATGCCATTCGTACTCGTAAAGAGGTATCATCTCCAGATGTGATAACGGGTACTTTTTCTCTTCATGATATCTCTATTATTACTTTGATTGATCTGGGGTCTACCCATTCTTACATTTGCATGAAATTGGCATCTAGAATGAGTATGATTGTCGAGTCTATGAAATTTATGGTAAAAGTGTCAAACCCGTTAGGCAAACATGTGTTAGTTGACAAAGTGTGTAGGAATTGTCCTTTGACAATAAGAGGTCATTGTTTTCTAACAAATCTCATGTTATTATCGTTTGATGAATTTAATTTAATTCTTGGTATGGATTGGTTGACTGCTCATAATGTATTAGTGAACTGTGGTAGTAAGTTCATTGAATTGAAATGTGTAAACGGAGATGTCATTCGGGTTGAATAGGTAGATCAGATGGGTTGCCATTAATAATTTCATCTATAGTAGCTGAAAAATGCTTGAGGAAAAGGTACGAGTCCTATCTCGCCTTCGTACTGAATACTCAAGAGTCAGAGGTAAAGATTGAATCAATGCCGATGGTATGCGAGTATTCATATGTGTTCCCAGAAGAGTTACCTGGATTGCCTCCAGTTAGAGAGGTCGAGTTTGGTATAGAGTTGGTTTCGGATACGACACCTATTTCAGTTGCTCTGTATATGATGGCACCATTGGAGTTGAAGGAATTGAAAGTTCAGTTGCAAGAGTTAACGGATAAGGGTTTTGCAAGACCGAGCTATTCACTGTGGGGAGCTTCAGTACTTTTTGTGAAGAAAAAAGATGGGTCGATGAGATTATGCATTGACGACAGACAACTCAACAAGGTAACAGTGAGAATAAGTATCCTTTGCCAAGGATAGATGATTTATTTGACCAATTGAATGGAGCTACGGTGATCTCTAAGATAGACCTCAGGTCTGGCTATTACTAGTTAAAGGTTAAAGAGCAAGATGTGCTGAAAACTGCATTTCGGTCGAGGTATGGCCATTATGAGTTTCTTGTCATGACATTTTTCTTAATGAATGCTCCTGCATTTTTTATGGATCTAATTAACCGCATCTTCTGACCATATTTGGATAAATTTGTGGTTGTTTTTATCGATGATATATTAGTTTATTCCTGGGATAAGAATAAACATGCAGAGCATCTAAGAATTATCTTGCAGACCTTAAGAGATAAGCAGTTGTATGCTAAATTCAGCAAGAGTGGAGGTCAGATTTTTAGGACGCATTGTGTCGGGTGGTGGCATTAGAGTTGATCCCAGTAAGATCTTAGCAATTGTAAAATGGAAACCACCAAGGAATGCATCAAAAATTAGAAGCTTTTTGGGTTTTGTGGGTTACTACAGACGGTTTGTCAAAGGGTTCTCCATGATTGCTACACCGATGACGAAGCTATTGCATAAGGATGTTAAGTTTCAATGGACGGAGAAATGCCAACAGAGTTTTGAGAGATTGAAAGCATTGTTGACTGAGGCACCGATTTTAGTACAAACTGAATCGGGGAAGGAGTTTGTGGTCTACAGTGATGCGTCATTAAATGGTCTTGATTGTGTCTTGATGTAAGAGGGTAAGGTAGTATCTTAGGCCTCGAGACAGCTAAAACAACACGAGAAGAATTATCTGACTCACGATTTGGAGTTGGCTACGATCGTATTTGCTTTGAAGATTTGGCATCATTATTTATATGGTGAAAAGTGTCGAATATTCACTGATCATAAGAGTTTGAAGTACTTGATAAACCAAATGGATTTGATTTTGCAGCAACAGAGGTGGCTCAAATTATTTAAGGATTATGAGTTAGTAACCGATTACTATCCGAGAAAATTGAATGTGGTTGCGGATGTCTAGAGCAGAAAATCCTTGTATGCTTTCTGATATATTAGTATGAGCTTAGCATTGTCTGATGATGGTGCTATATTGGCCAAGCTGAGAGCTAGACCATTATTTATTCAGCAGATATGTGAAGCTCAAAAGAACGATAGTGAGATGCAAGCTAGGAGAGCTCAGTGCAAATCGGGAAATTGCTTTGATTTTCGGGTTAGTTCAGATGATTGTTTGATGTTTCATGACAAGGTTTGTGTACCTAAGGACGATAAGTTTATCCGAAAATTTTTACATGAAGCACATAGTGGTTCCTTGTCAAAACATCTGAGCAGTACGAAGATGTGCAATGATTTGAAGAAATTGTATTGGTGGTCAGGTATGAAAAGAGACATGTCTGAGTTGGTTACGAAGTGTTTGGTTTGTCAACAAGTGAAAGCTGATCATCAAGTACTTTCAGGATTACTTTAGCCAGTGATGGTTCTCGAGTGGAAGTGGGATGGAATCACAATGGACTTCATAATGGGGTTACCTATGACTCCAGAAAAGAAAGATGTTGTATGTATTATTATTGATAGATTAACGAAGTCGGCTCACTTTATATCGGTACATGTAGATTATTCACTTGATAAGTTAGTTGAGATGTATATTACTGAGGTGGTGAGATTGCATGGAGTGCCTATATCTATTATCTCGAATAGAGATCCGAGATTTACTTCAAGGTTTTGGAAGAAGTTCCAAGAAGCCTTGGGTACAAGATTGAATTTTAGTACTGCGTTCCATTCTCAAACCGATGGCCAATCTGAAATAGTGATTCAAGTTCTTGAGGATATGCTTCGATGTTGTGTGTTAGATTTTGAAGGTAGTTGGGAAAGATATCTACCTTTCGTTGAATTTTCCTATAACAACAGCTATCAGTTGAGTATACGGATGGCACCGTACGAAGCTTTATATGGTCGTAAGTGTCGGACTCCCTCATATTGGACCAAACTTAGTGAGAAGCAAATTCACGGGGTCGATCTAGTTAAAGAAACTAGGAGAAAGTGAAAGTGATTCGTCATAGTCTGAAGGCTGCTTTGGATCGACAACAGTCATACACTGATTTAAAAAGGAAAGAAATTGAGTTTCAAGTGGGCGAAAAGCATTTCTGAAAGTATCCCCATGGAAGAAAATATTGAGATTTCGTCGAAAGGACAAATTGAGTCCACGATTCATAGGGCCGTACGAGATTATTGAAAGGACTGGGCCAGTAACATATCAGTTGGATTTGTTAATAGAATTAGAGAGAATACACAACGTGTTCCATGTGTCAATGTTGTGACAATATCGTTCCGATCCTTCGCATGCGATCCCTCCAACAGAAATTGAGATACGACCGGACATGGCTTACAAAGAGGAACCAATTAAGATATTGGCTCAAGAGGTTAAATAGTTGAGGAATAAGAGCATAGCCTTAATAAAAGTATTGTGGAAAAAACACGGTGTGAAAGAGGCTACGTGGGAACCAGAAGAAGCCATGAGGGAATAGTACCCAAACCTTTTTACCGGTAAGATTTTCGAGGACAAAAATCTCTAAAGGGGGAGAGTTGTAACAACCTGATTTTGGGGCTAGTCAGAACAGTGGTTTCAGGACCACTAATTCAAGGGGGAAGAAAATTATTTTGATATTATTCTATGTGTTGTGGCATAACCATATGGGTGCATACAAATTTTGGTGCATTAATTTTAGCAACTGTATGCTTAATTGTTAAAAAGGACTAAATCGCATAAAGTGCGAAAGTTCTACTATACAAGGTAGTCTAATAGCCTTGGAATATTAAATTGGAGGTCCTTAAAGTGCAATTAGGCCATTAAGAGGGTGTGGCCGACCATAAGGAGCATGGGAGAAAAATGTATTAAATTTTGGTTAAAGTTTGGTAGAATTAGATGATTAAAAAAATTAATAAAATGAGACAAAATAGAAAGATATCATCTTTCACTATTCATTCTTCTTCTACCACTAAAAATTGAAGGGAAATTAGAGGATTTTGGATTTCAAACTTTTAGCCACACTATTCTCTTGCAAGTAAGTGATTTTAGGGGTCTTTCTTGATAATTTTTATACTTTTGGAACCCCTAAAGCTTAAGCTAGCTTATAAGGGGACTAATTTGCAAAATGGTTGAAAGTTTAGGGACTTGCCATGAGAGCGTTCATGTTGTCTGCTATGTTTTTATGGAAGAAAATGAATGTTAGTAGGTTGATGAACAACTTTTGTGAAAGGTGTTACCATGAAAACACCTAAATAGGACTTATTTGTAAAGGTTATGATTGTGTAATAAATGCATGAAATAATTGGTTTTTTGAGTTTTTGTAAGAGAAATAAATGTTTAGCTAGGCTTGTTTAATGACAAAATATGATGAAAAATGATTTACGAGCCTAGGGGGAAAATAGTAATTTTGCCAAAGTATGATGGCAAAATGGTAATTCTTTCCTAAGTAGAAATTTTGATGTACCATGAACTTTTAAGTGATTGAATGAGTGAATTTTATTATTATAGATCAAGAAGAGCGAGAAAATCACCTTGACCGAGGAAAAGGCAAGGTTACTAACTAAATCACCGACTAGTACATTTTGCACCGAGGTAAATTTATGTGTAAACGATGCGATACCATCGTAATTATCCTTTTTGGTGGGCTGTGTGCGATACCACCTTCCTATTTATTCACGATGGGTTGTGTGTGATACCATTGTTTATATTTTTATTTGGTGGACTATGTGCAAAACCACCATAATTATTCTTGTTGGCGGGCTATGTGAAATACCACCCTATTATTAACTATTGGTGGGCTCTGTGTGAAACCACCGGGTACTAATATCATTCCTAGGGGTTCATTGAGAAATTGTCTACGTAAATATATCATGTGGTTTGTGGTGATGACTGCAGGGGATGTGTTGAAATAAATGCGAGCATTTTATTTATGGTATGGATGGAATGTGGTAAGAGATGAGATGAGTAAGCATTATTATGGAAATGTGATTTGTTCTTGCTTATTATGTAATGTTGTTGGCTCATTGGCATATGTTATGATTTTTATAGTTTACATGTAAACTTACTAAGCTTAAAGCTTACTCCCTTTCTTTTCCCTTGTTTTATAGTGTCAAAGTTCCAGCTCAGGATACGAAGATAATCTGAAGATCACCCATACTATCAGCTTATCCCAGTATATTTAGACTTAGCATTTTGAGTATGGCATGTATATAGGATAGACTTAGTTAAATGTTTTGTTGTTTTGGGCCAACTGTGTTGGCTCCTTTAAATATGAACTCTTTTGTATATAGCCATAGTTGATGGCTTATTATTACTAATTTATGAAAAGATGAGGTTATTCATGAAAGTGTATGTTGCATGATTGGATTGCTTGGTAAATGGTTGAATGGGATTTATGTGGTGTGAGTTAAGGTGATAAAAAGAGCTTGGCAAATAGCCTTGTTCTTGTCCACACTGGTAGGCACACGGACGTGTGTCTAAGCCGTGTGTGACACACGGTCTGTCCCATAGGTGTGTGACCAGGTCGTATGTCCCCTACATGTTAATGTTACAAGTCAGTATCGACCACAAGCTAAACACACAGGCGTGTGCCTATGTCGTGTGCCCTTTATGAGGTTGTTGATGTCACAAACAAAATACCCAGGTTTTTACACACGGGAGAGGACACAGGCATGTCTAGGCTGTCTGAAGGACATGGACCAAAGACATGAGTGTGTGTTCGGCTGTGTGAAAACCTCTGTAGGTTCAAAATGAAAAATAAATCCCATACAGGCTAGGGACATGGGCGTGTGTGACTACATGGCCTGCCCACACGAGCGTGTGACCTATTAAGGCAAAATTTTTCTAAGTATACAAAAGTTCCAGGTCTGATCCTAAGACCCTCCGTTCGTATAATTAAGGCATTGTAGGCCCATAAGGATGTTATGATTGTGAATTAGAAGTTTTAGGTTGGATTGAAATTTGATAGCCAAAAGTTATACGTTCAAGCAAGATAAGTCTGGTAATACCTTGTACCCAGTTTCAGTGTTGAACACGGGTAATGGGTGTTACAAAATTTTTCCAAATAGAGTTTCAAAAGAAGTATATTAGCCAAAAGTTCATCGACAAGAAAAGGAAGGAATTCCTTGAGCTAAAGTAAGGTCGAATGACAGTAACCAAATATGCACGTGAGTTTGTAAAGCTCAGTAAATACACTCAAAAGTGTGTATCCACTAAAGCTATTATGTGCAAAAGGTTTGAGGACAGGTTAAATGAGGATATCTGATTGTTTGTTGGTGTCATAGAATTAAAGGATATTGTTGTGTTAGTAGATAGAGCTTGCAAGACTGAAGAGTTGGCTAAAGAGAAAAGAAAGGCTGAAATTGAGTCTTGTAACTCAAAGAAGAGACAATTGGGAAAGTCATTTCAATCCTCATCCAAGAAATCAAGAGAGTTTACTACTCGATCAATTGCTTCAGCTGGGTTTTCAAACAGAAGTAAGGGTAAATAGTACTCGAGTTCTAAAGCTCAGACCACTTCGATTGCTAGTGTTGGTAACGCTTGACCAAGTAGATTGGAATGTCCATAGTGTGGCAGAGGTCATCTTGATGAGTGTCGAGCAAATGAGAGAGCTTGTTTCAAGTGTGGATCCCCAGATCATTTTACTAGAGATTACCCTGAAAGGGGTAAGAAAGAGAAATCTCAAAGTGCAAGATCGGGAAGTACTACTAGGGGAAGGTCACAGAGAAATTTGAGAAACGGAATGAGTAGTAAGAACACACCTAGAGAGCAAATTGCAAGATCCGAGGGTAGAGCGCCTACGAGGACTTATGCTATTCGCGCTCGCGAAGAGGCATCATCCTCTAATGTGATCACGGGTACATTTTCTCTCTATGATACTCATGTTGTTGCTTTAATTGATCCGAGATCTACCCACTCATGTGTTTGCATGAAATTAGTATCTAGTATGAAAATGCCTGTAGAGTCTATAGAATTTGTGATAAAGGTGTCAAATCCCTTAGGCAAATGTGTGTTAGTTGATAAAGTATGCAAATATTGCCATTTAATTATTAGAGGTCATAATTTTTCGGTAAATCTCATGCTCTTTTCATTTGATGAATTCGGTGTAATTCTTGGTTTGGATTGGTTAACTACTCATGATGTGATAGTAAATTGTGGAAGGAAATTTATTGAGTTAAATTGTGAAAATGGGGATATTCTTCGTGTTGAGTCAGATGAATAGGATAGATTGCCTGTAGTAATTTCTCATATGTCTGCCCAAAAATATGTAAGAAAGGGATATGAAGCTTATCTTGCCTTTGTGATGAATGCCAAAGATACTGAGTTAAGAATTGAGTCAGTGCCAATAGTATGTGAGTACCCAGATGTATTTCTGGAAGAATTGCCTGAGTTACCTCCGGTTAGAGAGATTGAATTTGGAATTGAGTTAGCCCCTAGTACTGCCCCCATTTCGATTGCTCCGTACAGGATGGTTCCAACTGAGTTGAAAGAATTGAAGGCACAGTTACAAGAGTTAATGATGAACCGTGAAAGTAACATATTTTAGGCCCACATTTAGTATGCTTTTGGATGATTTAGCCCTTGATTTATGTAAAAAGGTGCTTTTAATCCTTTCTTTTCATGTTTATACTCAGGAAAGCACCCGAGGATGAAAAGAATGAGGAACAGGCTTGAAACGGGACAATTTGGGCCAAAGAGGAAATCGACACGGCCTGGACTTCAAGCCACATGGCCGTATCTCGTCAATTTACTTCACACGGCCATGCCACAATTTACATGGCTGTGCCCCAATCGACAAAATCGAGACACGGCCTGAAGACGATTTACATGGGCGTGTACCATGGTCGTGCCCTGCCGCAGGAAAGAGCAATTTCACTCGGATTTGGATACTTTGAGGCAAAGAAACACATTCCAAAGCCTATTCAAACACCGAGTAGAAGGTATACTTGAATTGGGACACTTAGAGGCCAAGTAAAGCATCCCAAAAGTCTATATAAACACCCTAAGTGTAACTTGAAAGGGGGCGGTTAGCTATACCAAAGAGCCAAGCCAAAAAGGCCAGATTTGTGGGAATTACTCGAAGATAGCCAGTGGATCAATCTCAAGGAGCCAAAATTCTACTCAATACGGTGGATTTCTCCTTCAATTCCTTCAGGGGGTTTTAGGGATTTCTTATGTTTTGTTTTATAATTTCTCTTGAGATGTTTTCTTTATTCATTATGAACTAAACCCTTGAGATACAGAAGGGATGAAGCCTAGATTAATCTTGTTATTGTTTTCGAATTATATGATAAATACTTAGTTTGTTCTTAATTATGCATGTTTAATCCAAATCGATGTGCTTAGGTGGAGGAGGAATAGACCCTGCTTAAGAGTAGATCTAGCATAATTAAGCAGAGTTGATCGCACATCTAGAGATAGGGTGACGAGATTTTGTCGAATTAGGGTGAAACCTAAGATGGGAGTCCATAGATCGATTTACTGCTATTCTAGGGGGTTATTATTCGAGAAAGAGATTTCCGTTAATTAACCTAGGGTTAGACGTTACTCGCCTCGAAAGAGGGTTTAATATACGTTAGGGAGTATTACAGATCAAACTAAGTGAATAAATCGTATGGTTCAGTGTTAAATAACAAGTGCAGTCTAGGTGGATTCCTCCTGAGGGTATCGTCGTTATCAACTGAGTTTCTCTTCAAGTTATTTTACAATTCATTCTTTCTGCCTTTATGTCTTTAGCTTAGCAAGTCGTAAATTTAGATAAAAGCAACTTCACTTTATTTTAGGCTAAATAATAAAAATAAAGTTACTATTAGTACTTTTAGTTCCTTTGGGTTCGATAATCAGGTCTTGCCTAAGCTATACTACTATTCGATAGGTACACTTGTCTTAAGTCGTTGTCAGAGTTAGTTTTTAGGTTCGATCATTCTCTTTATAAATTTTAAAACTCAACAAAACAACGATCAAGTTTTTGGCGCCGTTGCCGGGGAACTAAAATATTAAGAAAGCTATATTTTTATTACTTTAGCCATTATTTTTATTTTTATTTTGCAATTTATTTTATTTTATTTTATTTTATTTTATTTTATTTCTTTCTTTTTCCTTGCAGGTACCTCTACTTTATGACTAGATTGAACTCAACAGGACCTCTAGTTTACGATAGTGAAATTGAAGCTACCGCTCGTAGGAATCACAGAGAAATTAGGCGAGCCCTAAATTACATAGAAGAAGAGCAAGAAGACAGATCCAATCCTAGTGAAGGGATGGACGAGAATAATCCATCACAAGATGTGGGAGAAAACAATGCTTCGCGTACTATGTATGATTATGCTAAACTTCATTTAACAGGAGCAGAATCTAGTATTGTTAGGCCTGCTATAGCTGCTAGTAATTTTGAATTAAAGCCTAACACAATACAAATGATTCAACAATTTGTTCAATTTGATGGTTTGCAGGACGAAGACCCGAATACTCATATAGCCAATTTTTTAAAGTTCTGTCATACTTTCAAAATAAATGGCATTTCTAATGATGCCATTCGTCTTCAGTTATTTCCCTTTTCATTAAGGAGTAAAGCCAAACAGTGGTTATACTCGTTACCACGAGGGTCAATCACTACATGGGACCAAATGACCGAAAATTTTTTATTAAAATATTTTCCATTGGCCAAAATAGCCAAATTACGAAATGATATCTCTTCTTTTGTGCAAATGGATTTAGAGACATTATACGACGCATGGGAGAGATACAAGGATCTCTTGAGAAGGTGTCCACACCATGGTCTACCCTCGTGGCTACAAGTCCAAACTTTCTATAATGGTATAAACCCCTCAACGAGGCAACTAATCGATTCAGCTGCCGGTGGAACCCTGAACAACAGAACTCCTGAAGCAGCCTATGAGTTCATTGAAGAGATATCACTGAATAACTATCAGTGGCAAGTTACAAGGACAAAACTGACAAAATCAGTCGGAGTATACAACCTCGATGCAGTGACCATGCTATCAACACAGGTAGAGATGATGAATAAAAAGCTTGCTAGTTTGTGTTCTTCGCGGTACATCCGGTCATACGATTACACGCATAAGTGGAAGGCTATGACAAATCATGAGTACCCACCCTACCAACTGGACGCAGAAAGTGAACAGATGAACTATATAGGTAATAATTTTAGATCCAATAACAATCCTTATAGTAATAACTACAATCCAGGCTGGAGGAACCACCCAAATTTTTCATGGGGAGGCCAAGGAAATCAAGAAAATCAAAGACAAAAACCTTCTCAAAATTTCCAAAATCAGCCGTATCCGCAAGAGAAGAAGCTAAACCTCGAAAAGATGCTGACAAAATTCATGGCAAACACGAAAATCGTTTCCAAGCGAGAAAACAAGTAAAAGCAACGAGAACCGAAGTAGGGAACTTCTGAAGTCGATCAAGGAAGCCACTAATGCAGTCGAACGACTAGCAAAGCTAATGTCAAAACGACCGCAAGGATGTCTACCAAGTAACACTGAGATTAACCCAAAGGAGCAAATTCAAGCCATCTCAGCTAATGATAGTAAGGGGTTAGATAAACCCAATCCAATACAAGAAAACAAGGTAGACGAAGTTAAGGTAGAGATAACACAAAAAAAAAACCAATACCGGTAATCAAAGAGTACCAACCTCGCATACCTTACGCCAAAGTGATGAAAAGAGACGATTTAGAGGAACAGATCGGTAAGTTTCTTAAACTCTTAAAGAAATTACATATCAACTTACCTCTTCTCGAAGCTCTTTTTTAGATGCCAGACTCGAGGAAATTTTTAAGAGAGCTCTTGACGAACAAACGCAAATTAGACGAAGAGCACCACGGGGAATTGAAAGCAGCATGCTCAGCAATATTACAAAATAGACTACCACGAAAGCTAAAATATTCAGGGAGCTTTACAATTCCATGTTTAATTTGTAGTTTAGCTATTGATAACGCATTAGCTGATTTAGGGGCAAGAATAAATATCATGCCTTATACATTATTTAAACTACTATATCATTTAGTTTCATACTCAATCCCTACTCAAATAAATCCATTCAAAACATCATCTTCACAACTTAAATTATATAAACTAAATATCATCTAGTCATACCATAAATTCACATTTAAAATACCAATCTCATCAACCAATTCAAGCATGAATTATACCATTTCCAACCTCACTATTTCATACTACATTCATCATTTACATAGATCACACATAATAATCAAAATCATCTAACTTCCAAGACATGTCACATGGCATGGTCCAACATCTCAAAATACACCACATTTTCTAGCCTATGCATGCCATATACCAAATATGTACATCTTTCAAAAGTACCGAAATTGATAGTCGATAGTGTGATTGAGTTGTTGACGATCATGGATCTGAGCTAACTTTACTGACACTGTAAAATAGAGAAACAATTCATACATTAAGCTTAAGAGCTTAGTAAGTTCGTTATATAATACATTCAACTTAATAAATCAAATACAATATACAAAGTTAATACATCACAAAGATCAACTTTCAATTATTCACACAATTTTATCCATAGCTAATATACTCACTCAACCATTCATAATTCTATGCACCATATCATCAACCACAAAGGTTTAATACATACCTTAGCCAACACATAGTTATTCACCATCTATGCTACTCAATGCTCGATATCACATTTCAATCAACCCTTGTTATTCATTTGATTTAATCGCACATGTAGTGCCAATTTCGTAGCCGAAACATAATTGTCATCGTACACTTAGTGCCTCAATATAAAATTGAACTCAATTCAGTATCGCACACACAGTGCCAATAAGGAAAGCCAAAGCTTTCAATACTTCGCACACACAGTGCTATTCAACTTTGTCTCAATTTTAATTACGCACACTTAGTGCAACATTTCTCAATCTCATATATAACATTTCTATTTCAATAACTATACATTTATTCATTTCACATCACTTAGATATAAATTTAACAATTTGTACTATATCTGACTTACCTCGGACGTCGAAATACCGAAACTGGTAGATCAATTGAGTGCTTTGCCCTTGCCTCGATCTCGATCCAAATCTCTCCTTTTTTTTGTCTATACATATTCAAATTTAGATCATTTAATCACCAATTCATTCAATTTAGTCCAAACACACATATTTAGGGCATTTTACAAAATAGCCCTCACATTTTCACATTTTGACACTTTAGACCTTAATTCAAAAAATCATAAAATACACAAAATTTCATTCCACCCATGCCTAGCCGAATTTTCCCTATATCCATTCAGGCTCATATATTTCATTTATTTCACATTTTAGTCCCTCAAAATATTATTTTCATAATTTAGTTCAAATTACTCAATTTCACCAAAAATTCAAAGACAAAACATGTTAATCTTTCACATATCTTTCATATTCCACCAACTAACAACACAAAGCTCAAAGATTCATCAATGGAATATTTCAAAAACACCATCAATTTCTAAAATTTAAGCATGGATTTGAAAGAACACAAAGCAACGATCACAAAAAATGTAGAAATTATCAAAAATCGAACAAAAATTACCTTGAATCAAGCTTGATAGGTACCAAAATGTTCAAAGCTCCTATCCCTAATTTCTATTCCCACTTTCGGTAAGATCAACAAGAGAATGCCACTCATTCATGTTTTTATTTTAATTAATACATAATATTTCATCATTTACTAAAATGTCATTTTGTTAATTAATTTAAATTTCCACTAACTTAGCCCATTTTTGTCCATCCATTCTTTTAATGGTTTATTATTAACATAAAGACTTCCCATTTAATAATTCATGCCAATTAAGCACTTTAACAATCAACACACAGCTTTTGCATTCTATACGATTAAGTCCTTTTCGCAAATTAAACTCACACATAATTTTCACACATACTCTATCACATATTATAAACACCAAAAATAATATTAACATATTTTTTCAACCTCAAATTTGTGGTCTCGAAACCACTATTCTGACTAGGGTTTAAACTGGGCTGTTACATTTTGGGCCTAGTTAGCTATTAAGGCGATTTGTCAATGGATTTTCTATGATAGCTACTCCGATGACGAGGCTATTACAAAAAGATGTAAATTTTGAGTGGACAAAAAAGTGCCAAAAGAGTTTTGAGAAATTGAAGGCATTGTTAACTGAGGCTCCAGTTTTATTACAACCCGAACTAAGAAAAAAATTTGTGGTCTATAGTGATGCATCCTTGAATGGATTGGGTCTACTCTTGTAAGAATGTAAAGTAATAGCTTATGCCTCTAGATAGTTAAAGCCGCATAAGAAGAATTACCCAACCCATGATTTGGAGTTAGCCGCTATTGTGTTTGCATTGAAGATATAGAGACCATTTGTATGGTGAGAATGTCAAATATTCATTGATTATAAGAGCCTAAAGTACTTGATGACTCAAAAGGAATTGAATCTAAGGCAACAAAGATGGTTAGAGTTGATAAAGGATTACGAGCTAGTGCTTGACTACTATTCGGGAAAGGCAAATGTGGTTGCCGATGCCTTCAGTAGGAAATCCTTGTTTGCATTAAGAGCCATGAATATACGGATGGCTTTTTTAGATGATGGTTCTATTCTAGCTGATTTGAGAGCTAGACCAATGTTCCTCTAGGAGGTTTGTGAAGCTGAAAAAGGCGACAGTGATTTGCAAGCTAAAAGAGTTCAGTGTGAGTCGGGTGTTGAGTTAGACTTTTGGATTAGTTCCGATGGATTTTTGATGTTTTGAGGTAGGGTCTGCGTACCCAGAGATGATGAACTTATTAGGAAAATTTTACATGAGGCACACAGTGGATGTTTTTCTGTACATCTAGGCATCACAAAAATGTATAATGACTTGAAGAAATGGTATTGGTGGCCGAATATAAAGAAAGATGTTTCCAAGTTTGTATCGAGATGCTTGATTTTTTTAGTAAGTAAAAGCTGAACACGAAGTACCTTCGGGTCTACTTCAGCCTATTATGGTTCCCGAGTGGAAGCGGGACCATATTACTATGGACTTTGTGGTGGGTTTTCCTTTGACATCGAGAAAGAAGGATGTCGTATGGGTTGTGGTTGATAGACTTACAAAGTCAGCCCATTTTATATCAGTACGCATTGATTATTCACTTAATATGTTGGCAGAATTGTATGTTTTAGAAATTGTGAGATTACACAGAGTACCGTTGTTAATTATTTCGAATAGAGATCTGAGATTTACATCCCAGTTTTGGGAAAAGTTGCAATCCTTGGGCACAAAGTTGAGCTTTAGTACAGCTTTCCATCCCCAAACCAACAGACAGTCGGAGAGGATAATACAAATTTTAAAGACATGCTCCGGTTCTGTGTTTTGGAATTTCAAGGTAAATGGGAAAAGTACTTACCATTAGTAGAATTTTCATACAATAACAGTTACCAGTCGAGTTTGAAGATGGCGCCTTATGAGGCATTATATGGGCGTAAGTGCTGAACGCCCTTGTATTGGACAGAACTTAGAGAAAATCAAATTCACGGGGTTGATTTAGTCATAGAAACTGAAAAGAAAGTAAAAGTGGTTCGTGATTGTTTAAAAGCTACTTCGAATAGGCAAAAGTCCTATGCAGATCTGAAACGGAAAAAGATTAAGTTTCAAGTTAGTGATAAGGTATTTTTGAAAGTGTCACCCTGGGAGAAAGTTCTTAGATTTGGCCTGAAAGGCAAGTTAAGTCTGCACTTTATCGGACCGTATGAGATTACCGAGAGAATAGGACCAGTAGCTTATCATTTGGCATTACCATCTGAGTTGGAAAATATTCATGATATATTCCACGTATCTATGTTATGTTGCTACTGATCAGACCCTTCGCATGTTATTGTACCGACAGAGGTTGAAATTCAATCGGACATGACTTATGGCAAAGAGCTAGTTAAGATTTTGGCACAAGAAGTTAAATAGTTAAGAAATAAAAGTGTAGCCCTTGTGAAAGTACTATGCCAAAGACATAGGGTAAAAGAGGCTACATAGGAGCCTGAGGAGGCTATGAGAAACTAATATCCCAACCTTTTTCCTGGTAAGATTTTTGGGGACGAAAATCTCTAAAGGGGGAGAATTGTAATAGTCCAATTTAGGGCTAGTCAAAATAGTGGTTGCGAAACAACAAATTTGAAGTAGAACTATGTGTTTTATGGCTTTTATGATGTTTATGACATGCTTGCATGATTGTGTGAAAATTTCATGAAGAAATTTTATAAATTAGTGATCAATTTATTCATTAGGACTAAATTACAAAGATTGAAAAATATGAGATTCTAGAAGTTTCAAGTATGAGATAGCATTAGAAAAATTATTAGAGGTCCTTATTTGGCAATTAAACCATTATATGTCAAGATGGACAAAAATGGACATTGGAAGGAAAAATCTTAAGAAAGGGGCCTTAAAGGCATTTTGGTTATTATGTTAATAAGTTAATAAAAAGGGAAAAAGAAGTCAAAATTAATGTCCATCTTCCTCCCCATTGACAAAATTTCAAGGACACCATAGCTAGGGTTTTGCTTCACTTTCAAGCTTGATTGTAAGTACCTCATAGCCCCGTTTTTAATGTTCTTCGTATTTTTGAGATCCTCGTATCTCGATTTGGCTATTTCTAGCTCTATTTTGAGCTAGGGTTCATGTTAAAAAATTTACCCATGTATGACATACATGTATTATTATGTTTAATGGAGGAATATGAGAGTTTGATGTATGATAAACATCTTTTTCTATGTGATTTTCATGGAAAACTCATAAAAAGGACCTAATTGTAAAAGTTACAAAATGTGTAGAAAAAAATCAATTTTTAAGGAAAATATGAGCTACTATAAGCTTATGATAGGTTCGATAAGGCTTGGGTAACCAAGGAAATGACTTTATTTCATTATACGAGCCTATAGACCATTTTGTAAATATGAGAAAATATAGGGGTAAAATTGTAATTTTGCCAAAGTATGATTCATGGTTCGATTTAGTCAATGTGATCATTAAAAGAGTGAAATTGTCATTATAGATCAAGAAACACGAAGTCCGGACCGAAACCAAGGAAAGAACAAGGTGGTGGACTAAATTGAACAATTATACACATTTTGTTACTGAGGTAAGTTTGTGTGTAATAATTCTGTAACAGCTCGATTTAGGGGCTAGTCAGAATAGTGGTTTTGGGACCATTAAACTGAGGTCAGGGAAAATTATTTTGATGTTATTTTATGTGTTGTAGCATAATTATAAGGCTATGTGAAAATTTTGGTGCATTAATTTGAGTGATAGCATGCTTAATTGTGAAAAAGGATTAAATCGCATTAAGTGCAAAAGTTCTATTTTATATGGTAAAGGTACCTAATAGATGTAAAATACAATTTGGAGGTCTTTAAAGTGCAATTAGGTCATTTATCTAGTAATGGCCGGCCATATAGGCGCTAGGGAGACAAGATTTTAATGTTGGTCAAAATTTGATGGATATTAAGTGATAAAATGAATAATATAAGATGAATAAAGATGTTATCATCTTTTCACTATTCATCCACCTTCATCCACCAAAAATTTGAAGAGAAAACAAACGCTCAAACTTTCAGCCAACATATTCCCTAGCAAGTAAGTGATTTTTGAAGTTTTTCTTGATGATTTTTGTGTTTTTGGAGTCCCCAAAGCTTAAGCTAGCTAATGAGGGGACAAACTTGAAATATAGTTGAAATTCTAGGGACTTTCCATGAAAGAGCTTATGTTGTTAGCTGAGTTTTTAGGGAAGAAAGTGAATGTTAGGAAGATATGAAACAACTTTTGTGAAAGGTGTTAACATGAAAACACCTAAATAGGACTTAAATTCAAAGAATGGATTTGTGTCATAAATGCATGAAATGGTTGGAATGGTGAGCATTGTGTAACATCCAGGATTTAGGGGTCTTGCATTTTTTTAAGTCATATTTATGTGGTAGTGTGCTCTATATACTGTTTGTATGTGTTTGGGGGCTTTGGGAAATCTTAAGGCTAAGGTTGGACCTTAGGTAAATTTTTGGTTTAGAGCCTTTAGGGGAGAGCTAGGGGAAGATAGGCCTTAAGGGTTCTTATGTGGAGTTTAAGACACAAGAAAGGAAGTGGTGAAGTGGCAAGGGAGGCACCACTTAGTGCATAAGGGAGTGACGCCTCAGGGAGCTAGTGGGGCAAGGTTCGAGTTGCGGAGAAAGAATTTTAGAGGTGGCTTTTTGCATAAAGGGAGGAGGGAGAGTTAGACGGCAAGCAAACTCTGAGTGGATGAGGTGTGGATTGGGTCAACAGCTTAAACTTGTGGCTAAGAAGGGAGGTAGGAGTTTGATTCATTCAAACTCATTTGAATGAGTGGATGGGAGGAAAAATAGGAGAAAAAGAAGGGATTTGGGTGAGAGAGGAAGAGTTGGCTGAATATGGGGCTTTGGAGGGTGGCATTTTTGGTTTGGTGGTAGTGGGATATGTAGGTGCCGAAATTCCTTAGAGTGGGTTCCCTTTTTGGTTCTGGATCTGTAGCTTTTTTATTTCCTTTTCTTTCTTCTCTAGTTTTGCCGCAAGTGTCAGCAAGGGAATTTCATTTTCTAACTTTTCTTTTCTTAAGTCTAAAGACGAAAGGGGTAAGTGACCAATTGTGCATCTTTTCTCCTTTTTACAAGTGTTTCTTCTCTTCTCAATTCACTCTTTCAAAGCTGAACCACACACTCCATTGTCACCATAGCCGAAACCCCATAAACCCCCCAACCCTCTCTTTTCTTTTCATTTTCTAGAAGCCGAATAACCCTTTCTACTTCTTTGAATCTTGGCCAAATCTTCCATTCATAATTCCTTTTCTCTTTGCGTTTATACTCTTTCCTTCTCTTCTTCCATTTCATTTTGTTCTGTAAGATTGATCACTAGGCTAAATCTGTCAGAATCTGTTCCAATCGGATCTAATAGTTGGTAAGGGTTCTCTTCTTTTCGATTTGCTTCTTTTTCTTTTGGTTGCCTAAAGTTAGATGCCTAACTTTGTTTAGGTGTGGTTGAATATGTTCAAGGTATTGACTTTGTGACCATTGTTGGAAGCCGACGTTAGGGGTATCTAAGAGCTTTTGGGATTTGATCGATCAAGGCAAGGGGGTGTACTTTTGGTTCGGCCAAAGGCCACATCTTTTATCCTTATGCAGTTTAGCCGATTCTAATTAGATTGATGTAGGGGGTTTCGACAAAGGTTGATGAGGAGCCTTTGGGATTCGAATCTATTTTGGTAAGAGTATTCGATTAAGAGTAGGTTTTTGTCTCATTTAGATTTGATTTAACGTTCAACCGGGTCTTTTGATTAAGTGCTATTCAATGGATGCAAGTACTAGTCAAGGAGAGAAAGGGGTTGTCCCTACCCCTAAGTTCAAGAAACGTTCAATTTTTACGGTTCGAGATTGGCCACCGGGGTGTGGGCCAGCATTGGAAAGAGACAAGCAGATCGCTGTAGTCTCTTCGAGTGAGGACGTTAGGGAAATTGAGAGTCTAGTGCTTCAGATTATCAGGTGTGTGGTTAATTCACTGTTTCCCTATTAGTCAATTAATTATATGTGTTATGTGTGTGATAGCCGGTACAGTGGTTGTGGTGGAATTGTTACCCTTAATTGGGTATTTCAGTAACCAGGTTAGTACCCTATCTAAGGTGTAGTTGGGGTTGATTACAATGGATACTTGTAAGCATGTCGTATGCCTACCTAATATGTTCATCCATTATCCTGCCATATCATTATAATATGTTGCATATGCATGGGGCCGGGATATATATTAAATGAAGGACAGGGTGTACATTTATGTACATGGTTTAGTGATGGCCTCGAGCCTCACTGTGGATTGATGATTTGCTATGTGCCATATCGTGGCTTGATGTTGGCTATGTGCCATATCGTGGGTTGATGTTAGCTTCGTGCTTCATCGTGGATTGATGATGACCCTGAGTCACATCGTGGATATCGAGATTTGGTCACATAGTGATCGATGGCTAGGCCACGTTATATTTGGTCACATGGTGATCGGTGGCTAGGCCACGTTATATTGGCTTTGAGCAGTATGATTGCCAAAGAGGTGTGTAGCAAATGGGGGGTCGATTTAGTAATCCCCTAGTGTGTGATGGCAGGATACGGGGGTGTGTAGCGGATGGATATTAGGATGGGATGGGTAACATTTTGCATCATCATGTGTAGTTCGTGGATTATGTGGTTTTGGGCCAAGCCCATCTGTGGAAACATGTGGAATAATTGCACACTGAGTCTGTTCGACTCACCCTATTTTCTAAAAACAATGCAGGTAATACGTGATACTTGGACCGGGCTGGAGTAGATTTGATGTGGCCATGCAGAAGTTGTTTTATTTGTTTATGCACATTAGATTCTTAATTACTTTTGGGTTAATTTTTCTTTATTGTAATAAGGCCATTTTAAATATTTGGGGATTTTTACTATGTATTGAGTTAGATTGACTACCGGTTAATAACTGGAAATGATTTTGGAAACAATTTACAACTTAAAGACTTAAATTAAAGTTTTAAACCCGGATACCCTTAACAACTAGATTTTTCTTGAATTTTCAAACGTACAATGTTTTAAACTACACACAACCTTCAAAGTTTTCATTCTCCTCGATAACCAACTTTCTAAACGACGAACATGTTGTAAACCAGTTATCTCCTATAAACTAAAAAAACTACTTTAAACACAAAACGTGTTTTCACCCTTAAATCAAATTCTTTTCAAATATTTTTTTCTAGTAACATTCTTAATTCAGCTGTGGTGTTTTGGGTCGAGTTTGGGGTGTTACAGTTTGTTATTAGATCTAGGTTCAAAACTCAGCTTTGAGGGGTTTTTTGGGCTCAAAACGTTTTTCAAAGATGGGTTTTACTAAAACATGTATTTCTACAGGCTATTCAGGTTTATTCTGGCATGGCACCTGCGTCTCCGGCCCGATGTCCACCATGTAAGTACTTCAAACCATTGTATGTTTTGTATGTAGAAATGATGGGTGATATGGGATCGTATATTAGTAACCTTAGGATTAGCTTACTCCAACACTAAACATCATAAGACTTAACTTATTTCACAAAACCCAAGAATAAGTCTCAGAGTTCAGGTGTGGCAACAAGCATGTGCATGTCTAGGCATGAATTCCGAGTGAGCTTGGTATTTAAGTAGTCCTAGTGACTCACCTCCTCTTTTCTGGAATCCTACCTGGTGCGCAGTGATTGTTCACCTTAACCATGAGGGCTTGTTAATGGGTCGAACCTATAACTAAAACCCTAAAGGGACCGAATACCCAATTTTGTAAAACTATCAAATTACCCCTGATTTTAAAAAAAATTACCATACTACCCTCGATTTATTACCAAAATACCCCTATTTGCCAAAATTACCAAGATACCTTTATATTTTGAAAATCACGAAAAATACCCCTATATGATAAATTACGAAAATACCCTTGGGTTGGGAACAGACGAAAATGCTCAAAGTGGTGAACGTGTGTAGTGGATAGTGTTGATGAATGAATGTGATTCTCTGAATTAGGGTGGAAGACTTGAGACAAAAACTTTGAGTGACCGAAAGAACTATTATTAAATGTTTTTACATAAAATTGCTTGTGGGTAATCAGTGGAACAAGAAGTTAATGCATAAAATTTCTTAAATAGATTAAAACGCAAGGATAGGCATGAGTTCTAGGGGACGAGGTCATACTATGCGTGGACGTGGTAGGGGCAAAATGGCTGTATCGAAAACAGTTGGGTCTGGTCATGGATCGGGGAATGAAACAACGCCGTCTGCGGTAGAAGCTGAGTTTCAAGATCAAACGGGTGGAGATGATGTATTATCTCAGGCTATGCTGCGAGTTTTGGAAAGAGTGGCGGGAGTGAATATGGGTACTGGGGCCCGGAAGTCCATTTCTGAGAGACTTTGAGCGAATGGAGCTGAGATATTTAGAGGTGTCTCGGGGGTAGCTCCGAATATGGCGGAGTATTGGTTAGAGGTAGTCGAGAGGATCATGGATGACTTGGACTGTACTGCAGAGGAAAAGCTGAAAGGTGCTGTATCTTTACTTCGGGATGAGGCCTATCAGTGGTGGCTTACCGTCAGAGAGGGTACTCCAGCGGACCGAGTAGATTGGGGTTACTTTAAGGTAAAGTTTGAGGGGAAGTACATCGGAGCTAGTTACGTGGATGCACAGAGGAAGGTGTTCTTGAATCTGGTGCAATGGGGTAAGTCAGTAGCGAAATATGAGGCAGAATTCCTGAGGTTAAGTCGGTATGCCAGAGGGATTGTTGCTACTGATTATAAGCGCTGCGTGAGATTTGAGGATGGGCTACGAGATGAACTGTGGGTGTTGATAGCTCCTCAACGTGAGAGGGACTTTGCTACTTTGGTGGGGAAAGCTCAGATCGTCGAGAAAGTTAAGCGAACTGAAAGGCAGAATAGAGATAGAGACAGAGGCTAGAATAAGAGGGGTTTTGGACCATCAGGATCTTCAAGGGGTTTTTAGAAAAAGCATAGGGTGGATAATTCTACTTGTGCTTTTATGCCAGCTGCTGGGAATCAGGTCCGTCCATGTGCTCGGTGTGGGAGGACTCATGTAGGCGAGTGCTGAGGAAAGAGTAAGGAGTGCTTCAGGTGTGGGTGCAAGGCTCACTTAGTGAAGAATTGTCCCCAGAATATGGATAGGGCTCAGACAGTAGGTTAGGGGAATATGCAACCAGGAAGGAGTGGTCCAAAAATGTCAAAAGGTCGTGGTCCGAACCGTGGAGGAAATGGTTTTGGCCGAGGTCGTAGAGCACTGGGAAAAGGTGCTGGGAGCTCATATGCAAGGCAACCAGGGTTAGTGTATGTAGCCAGACGTCGTGAGGAGGGGGACGTACCAGATGTTATCACGGGTACGTTCCTTATTTATAGGTTACCCTTTACTTCTTTAATTGATGTTAGGTCCATGTGCTCTTACATTGCTAGCATAGTGTCTGGAACCTTGAATGTGAACTCTGAGACTGTCTCTAGGACGATGACTATACCTAGTCCTTTAGGGCAATTTGTGGTAGTAAATAAACTCTTTAGAGACATGCCTTTAGAGGTTTAGAGGTGGTGTTCCCAACTGACTTGATGGAGTTACCGTTTGAGGAATTTGACCAAATCTTAGGGATGGATTGGTTAGTAAGGTATCGTGCGAATCTGGACTATGCTGTTAAGCGCATGTCATTGAGGACTCCCGAGAACTATGAGGTTGTGGTGATAGGTGAGAGGAGAGACTACCTGTCTAACGTAGTGTCTGCTCTTAAGGCGGAGAAGATGGTGAAGAAGGGGTGCTTGGCTTTTCTGATGGTTGTGAGTGCTTTGGATGCTAAAGACGCAGTTGTGGGAGAGGTCAAGACAGTAAAGGAGTTTGTGGATGATTTTCTAGAAGAACATCCAGGGTTACCTCCGGATCGAGAGGTGGAATTTGGAATCGACCTGCTACCAGGTACAGTGCCAGTGTCTATCGCTCCGTACAAAATGGCACCAAAGGAGTTGGTGGAGCTGAAAGCCCAAATCCAAGAGTTGCTAGATCGCAGGTTTATTTGAGCCAGTGTGTCTCCGTGGGGAGCACCGGTGTTGTTCGTAAAGAAGAAGGATGGGTCTATGCATATGTACATAGATTACCTCCAGTTGAATAAGCTAACGATCAAGAACAAGTACCCCCTGCCGAGGATAGACAACTTGTTTGACCAGCTCAAAGGAGCTGCGGTCTTTTCGAAGATAGATTTGAGGTCGGGGTATCACCAGCTTAAGGTGAACAAGGCTGATGATAGCATTTCAGACTCGATACGTACACTACGAATTCCTGGTAATACCGTTCGGGTTGACTAACGCACCGGCTACGTTTATGGATATGATGAATCGGGTTTTCCAACCTTACTTGGATCAATTCGTCGTGGTGTTCATAGACGACATTCTAGTGTATTCCAAGTCGAAGGAAGAGCATGATGCACATCTTCGGGTAGTGTTGCAAATTTTAAGGGAAGAGAAGTTGTACGCCAAGTTTAACAAGTGCGAATTCTGGTTGAGTGAAGTCGCATTTCTAGGTCATGTGGTATCCACGGAGGGAATAAGGGTGGATCCTCTGAAGGTTGAGGCAGTACTGGAGTGGAAACCACCTAAGTCGGTAGCAGAAATTTGTAGTTTCTTGGGGCTATCAAGGTACTATAGGAGGTTTGTTGAGGGTTTCTCTTCAATAGCGGCACCTTTAACTAAGTTGTTGAGAAAGGAGGTACCTTTTGTATGGTCGGATAAGCAGCAGGAGAGTTTCGAAAAGCTAAAGAGAGTTTTTACAGAAGCTCTGATTTTGATTTAGCTTGTGGCGGGGAAAGATTTTGTGGTATATTGTGATGCTTTTCATATGGGGTTAGGTTGTGTACTGATGTAGGAAGGGAAGGTGGTTGCTTATGCATCTCGGCAGCTGAGACCGCATGAAGTCAACTACTCGATGTACGATCTGGAGTTGGCAGTAGTAGTTTTCACTTTGAAAGTGTAAAGGCATTATCTGTACGGAGAGAAGTCAGTGATCTACATGGACCACAAGAGCCTAAAGTACCTGTTGACTCAGAAGGAGTTGAACTTGAGACAACAAAGGTGGGTGGAGCTGTTTAAGGATTTCGACTGTTCAATTGAGTACCATCCGGGTAAAGCGAATGTGGCGACGAATGCACTAAGTCGAAAGGTGGTATCAGATCTAAGAGAGATGTTCGCGCATCTTAGTCTTTATGATGATGGGAGTTTGTTAGCAGAACTGCAGGTAAAGCCGACATGGTTAAGTTAGGTAAAAGAGAAATAATTGGTGGATGAGGTTTTGAGTGCTCGATTTTAGCAAGTTCAGAGTGGGGAGTTAGGGGACTACAGTGTGAACAGTGACAGAGTTCTATGTTTCCGTGGTAGGGTGTGTATGCCAAAGGATGTGGAATTGAGGCAGAAAATTCTTCGAGATTCGTATAGTAGCCCTTACGCTATGCATCTTGGAAGAAGTAAGTTGTATAAGGATCTACGGGAACAGTTTTGGTGGCTTTGATTGAAGCGAGAAGTTACAGAATTTGTGGGGAAGTGCTTGACGTGTCAGCAGGTCAAAGCTGAACACCAAGTACCTTCGGGGTTGCTGGAACCAGTAAAGATTCCGTAATGGAAGTGGGAGAGAATCACAATGGATTTCGTTAGTGGGCTTCCTCTTACGCCTACTAAGAAGGACTCGGTATGGGTGATTATGGATCGGTTGACAAAGTCCGTGCATTTCATACCTGTTCGGGTTGACTACTCTCTGCAGAGATTAGCGAATCTGTATGTAACAAAAATTGTGAGACTGTATGGAGTGCCGGTGTCGATAATATCGGATACGGATCCTAGATTTACGTCGAGGTTTTGGAGGGCGTTGTATCAGGCTTTGGGTACTAGGTTGGACTTTAGCACGGTATTTCATCCACAGATAGACGGCCAGTCTGAAAGGGTAATTCATGTGTTAGAGGATATGTTGAGGGGTTCCGTTATCGACTTCAGGGGTAGTTGGGAGGAATTCTTGCCTTTGGCGGAGTTTGCATACAACAACAGTTACCAAGCAAGTATTTGAATGGCACCGTATGAAGCGTTGTATGGACGAAAGTGTTGTACTCCTACATGTTGGACAGAATTAGGTGAACATCATGTTTTGGGTCCAGAGATAGTGGCAGAATCAGAGGAAAAGGTTAAGGTAATATGAGCACGGTTGAAATAGGCATCTGACAGACAGAAGTCGTATGGGGATCTTAAGCGGAAAGAGATAGAATTTGTCGTGGGTGATAGTGTGTTCCTGAAAGTTTCGCCATGGAAGAAGGTGATGAGATTTGGACACAAGGGTAAACTGAGTTCCAGGTTTATAGGGCCTTATCAGGTTTTGAAGCGAGTGGGGCCAGTGGCTTACTAGTTAGAGTTGCCGTCAGAATTGAAGTAGATGCATGATGTGTTCCACGTGTCAATGCTACGTCGTTATCGATCAGATCCATCTCACGTAGTGCCAGTTAGTTGAGTTGAGACCAGATTTGTCCTATGAAGAAGAACCGAATCAAGTTCTGGAGCGAGATGTGAAGGTGCTACGAAAGAAATCAGTTCCTCTAGTTAAAGTATTATGGCGTAACCATGGTCCAGAAGAAGCTTCATGGGAGCCGAAAGAAGCAATGTGACAGTAATACCCTCACTTATCTTTGATCAGGTAATTTCGAGGCCGAAATTAATTTTAAGGGGGTAGAACTGTAACATCCAGGATTTAGGGGTCTTACATTTTTTTAAGTCATATTCATGTGGTAGTGTGCTCTATATGTTATTTGTATGTGTTTGGGGACTTTAGGAAATCTTGAGGCTAAGTTTGGACCTTAGGTAAATTTTTGGTTTTGAGCCTTTAGGGGAGAGCTAGGGGAAGATAGGCCTTTACGGTTCTTATGTGGAGTTTAAGACACAAGAAAGGAAGTGGTGAAGTGGCAAGGGAGGCGCCACTTAGTGCATAAGGGAGTGACGCCTCAGGGAGCTAGTGGGGCAAGGTTCGAGTTGCGGAGAAAGCATTTTGGAGGTGGTTTTTTGCCTCAAAGGAGGAGGGAGAGTTGGACGGCAAGAAAACTCTAAGTGGATGAGGTGTGGATTGGGTCAATAGCTTAAACTTATGGCTAAGAAGGGAGGTAGGAGTTTGATTCATTCAAACTCATTTGAATGAGTGGAGGGGAGGAAAAATAGGAGAAAAAGAAGGGATTTGGGTGAGAGAGAAAACGTTAGTGAATATGGGGCTTTGGAGGGTGGCATTTTTGGTTTGGTGGTAGTGGGATATGTGGGTGCCGAAATTCCTTAGAGTGGGTTCCCTTTTTGGTTTTGGATGTGTAGCTTTTTGATTCCCTTTTCTTTCTTCTCTAGTTTTGCCGCAAGTGTTAGCAAGGGAATTTCATTTTCTGAGTTTTCTTTTCTTAAGTCTAAAGCCGAAAGGGGTAAGTGACCAATTGTGCATCTTTTCTCCTCTTTACAAGTCTTTCTTCTCTTCTCAATTCACTCCCTCAAAGCCGAAACACGCACTCCATTGTCACCATAGCCGAAACCCCATAAACCCTCCAACCCTCTCTTTTCTTTTCATTTGCTAGAAGCTGAATAACCCTTTCTACTTCTTTGAATCTTGGTGAATCTTCCATTCATAATTCCTTTTCTCTTTGCGTTTATACTCTTTCCTTCTCTTCTTCCATTTTGTTTTGTTCTTCAAGATTGATCAATAGGCCGAATTTGTCAGAATATGTTCCAATCGGATCTAATAGTTGGTAAGGGTTCTCTTCTTTTTTATTTGCTTTTTTTTTTGGTTGCCGAAAGTTAGATGCGTAACTTTGTTTAGGTGTGGCTGAATCTGTTCAAGGTATTGACTTTGTTACCATTGTTGGAAGTTGGCATTAGGGGTATCTAAGAGATTTCAAGATTTGATCGATCAAGGTAAGGGGGTGTACTTTTGGTTTGGCCAAAGGCCACATCTTTTGACCTTATGCAGTTTAGCCGATTCTAATTAGTCTGATGTCGGGGGGTTTCGACAAAGGTTGAGGAGGGGCCATCAAAATTCGGATCTATTTCGGTAAGAGTATTCGATTAAGAGTAGGTTTTTGTCTCGTTTAGATTTGATTTAACATTTAACCGAGTCTTTTGATTAAGTGCTATTCAATGGATGCAAGTACCAGTCAAGGAGAGAAAGGGTTGTCCCTACCCCTAAGTTCAAGAAACGTTCGGTTTCTGCGGTTGAGATTGGCCACGTGGTGTGGGCGGCGTCAAAAGAGACAAGCATCATTGTAGTTTCTTCGAGTGAGGACGTTAGGGAAATCGAGAGTCTAGTGCTTTGGGTTATCAGGTATGTGGTTAATTCGTTGTTTCCCTGTTAGTTAATTAATTATATGTGTTATGTGTGTGATAGCTGGTACAGTGGTTGTGGTGGAATTGTTACCCTTAATTGGGTATTTCGGTAACCACGTTAGTACCCTATCTAAGGTTTAGTTGGGGTTGATTACTGTGGATACTTGTAAGCATGTCGTATGCCTACCTAATATGTTCATGCATTATCCTGCCATATCATTCTAATATGTTGCATATGCATGGGGTCGGGATATATTTTGAATGAAGGATAGGGTGTACATTTACGTACATGGTTTAGTGATGGCCTCGAGCCTCACTGTGGATTGATGATTGACTATGTGCCATATTGTGGCTTGATGTTGGCTATGTGCCACATCGTGTGTTGATGTTAGCTTCGTGCTTCATCGTGGATTGATGATGACCCTGAGTCACATCGTGGATATCGAGATTTGGTCACATAGTGATCGGTGGCTAGGCCATGTTATATTTGGTCACATGGTGATCGGTGGCTAGGCCACGTTATATTGACTTTGAGCAGTATGACTGCCAAAGAGGTGTGTAGCGGATAGAGGGTCGATTTAGTAATCCCCTGGTGTGTGGTGGCAGGATACGGGGGTGTGTAGCGGATGGATATTAGGCTGGGATGGGTAACATTTTGCCTCATCATGTGTAGTACGTGGATTGTGTGGTTTTGGGCCCAGCCCATCTGTGGAAACATGTGGAATAATTGCACACTGAGTTTGTTGGACTCACCCTATTTTTCTAAAACCAATGCAGGTAATAGTGATACTTGGACCGGGCTGGAGTAGATTCGAGGTGGCCATGTAAAAGTTGTTTTATTTGTTTATGCACATTAGATTCTTAATTACTTTTGGGTTAATTTTTCTTTATTGTAATAAGGCCATTTTAAATATTTGGGGATTTTTACTATGTATTGAGTTTGATTGACTATCGGTTAATAATTGGAAACGATTTTGGAAACAATTTACAACTTAAAGACTTAAATTAAAGTTTTAAACCCGGATACCCTTAACAACTCAATTTTTCTTGAATTTTCAAACGTATAATGTTTTAAACTACAGGACCTTCAAATTTTTCATTCTCCTTGGCAACCTACATTCAAAACGACGAACATGTTGTAAACCAGTTATGTCCTATAAACTAAGAAAAATATTTTAAACTCAAAACGTGTTTTCACCCTTAAATCAAATTATTTTCAAACATTTTTTTCTAGTAACATTCCGAATTCGGCCGTGGTGTTTTGGGCTAGGTTTGGGGTGTTACAATTTATAAGAGAAATAAATATTTAGCTAGGCTTGTTTTTTAATAAAATGTGTTGAAAAATAATTTACGAGCCTACGGGCAAAATCGTAATTTTGCCATAGTGCAAGGGCAAAATGGTCATTTTTGCCTAATTTTAGATTTTGGTGCATTATGATCATTAAATGATCTAAATGAATGAATCTTATTGTTATAGATCAAGAAGAACACATAATTAACCTTGACCGAGGAAAAGGCAAGGTTACAAAGTAAACCACAATTCAATACGTTTTGTACCGAGGTAAGTTTATGTGTAAACGATGTATTTTATATATACATTCGTGTTGCTAATTAGTGCATGGCACAATTGAAAACATGTATGATTCAAGTGGATAGAATGTAGTAGTTATTGAATAACTCTAGTGTGAATGATAGAATGGATATATAAGTGTGGCATATCAATACTTGACAGTGGGCTAAGTGCGATACCACCTTAATACGTAATTACGATGGGCTATGTGCGATGCCATCGACTATTTATCATTTGGTGGGCTATGTGTGATACCACCGTAACTAACCTATTTAGTGGGCTATGTGCGATACCACCCTAATAAAGACTAATGGTGGGCTAAGTGCAGAACCATTGAGTAATTTGATTATGAGTTGTTGATTGAAAGATTGTGATGTGTTGTATTATGTGACATTGTGGTGCTAAGTGAAGAGAGGCATGCTAATAAATGTATACATTAAGCTTGTGATATGGTTTGGCTGTGGAAATGGAAGAAAAGAGTAAGCATGATTATGAATGTAGAATGTTTCTTGTTTAGTATGTAATGTTATTTATTGTTTAGCACATACCATAATGCTAATTGTTTACATGTAAACTTACTAAGCTTAAAGCTTACTCCCCTTCTCTTTTCCCTTGTTTTATAGAGCTTAAGAGCCGACCGGGATACGCCGATAACTAGAAGATCTCCCACACTCTCAGCTCACCTCGGTATATCTAGACTTAGTGATTTTGTATATGGCATGTATAGGGGCTAGACTAATTAGATTATTTTGTTATTTTGGCCAAAAGTGTGTTGGCCCCTTATCAAGATAATTACATTGTATATTGCCATGGTCGATGGCTCACCTTGTCATTTATGAAAATATAAAGTTATTCAAGGAACTTCATATTCCAAATAATGAGTTGTTTATTGATATGTTGAACAGATTCATGTGGTGTGATTTAGAGGGGTGTAAAGAGCTTGGCAAATAACCTCGTTCTTGTCTACATGGATAGGCACACGAGCATGTGTCTATACCGTGTGTGACACACGGTCAGTCCATGGGTGTGTGCCCAGGCCGTGTGAAGTCTGCACTTAGCATTTAGAATTTAAGTTGCCACACGGTAGAAGCACACGGATGTGCGACAACCGTGTAGATTAATCAGAGGCGACCACGGGACATCCACATGGGCATGTGCTTTGGCCGTGAGCTAATTAATGGTTGATGATGTCATAGTTAGAGAGCTCCACGGGTAGAAGACACGGGCGTGTCTAGGCAGTGTGAATTAAGTCAGTGTCGTCCACGGGCATCGAACACAGGCGTGTTCTTAGACCAACACGGGCGTGTGGCCCCCTATTTTGATGAAAAGTTTATCGGGCTCGTAAAAGTTTCGAGATTTGTTTCGAAGCCTTTCGAAGGTATGTTTAGGGCCTCGTAGGCCAAGATTAAGCTTTGCGATAGGTTTAACAGTAATATTTTATAGCACAATTCGAATCGTTAAGTGGGATAAGCTAGGTAATACCTCAAACCTAGTTCCAGCTTCGACTACGGGTAAGGGGTGTTATATTTAGTGGTATCAGAGCTATGGTTTATTCGGTTCTTGCACTACCGTAGTGTGTGTAAGAGTCTAGCTATACATGCCATAAGCGTATAATGATAGTGTGGTGGCTTCTGATGATTCAAAACTTTGTTTTTATGTAGTATAAGGATCCCGATCAATCAGTTGCTAATGATGCAGTTAGTAATGCACTAGCTCCCGCATAAGGGATCGCGCCTGTGCAAAGTGGACCCGAGACTAGGGTTCAAAAGAAGAGGCTCGAGAAGCCTTTCTCCAAATGATAAGTAACTAGTACACGGAATATGTACGAGTAAATCCCAATGCTCAACCTCTTCCACCCCCTCCTATACCTTAGCCAGTTCCTGTGGCTCCCCAATGTATAGAATTTGTGAGGATAACTAAGCCCCTGGTAGACAAAATTGAAAGCAAGGGACTGAGGACTTTCGAGCTAATATAGATGATGACCCTGAGAGGGAAGAGTTCTGGCTTGAGAATTCGATTAGAGTATTTGACAAACTCTCCTGTACACCTAAGGAGAGCTTAAAATGTTCCGTGTCTTTACTGAGGGACTCAGCATGCCATTGGTGAAAAACGTTAACGTTAGTAGCTCCAAAGGAGAGAGTGACGTGGGACTTCTTTTTGGAAGAGTTTTGAAAGAAGTATATAAGCCAGAAGTTTGTGGATGGGAAACGAAAGGAATTACTTGAGCTAAAATAAGGAAAAATGACTGTGGCGAAATATGAGCGAGAATTTATTAGTCTTAGCAAGTATGCACAAGAGTGCGTGTCTACAAAAGCCATTTTATGCAAGAGGTTTGAAGATGGGCTGAATGAAGATGTCAGACTTTTAGTCTGGATTTTAAAACTAAAAGAATTTGTGGTATTGGTGGATAGGGCCAGTAAGGTAGAAGAATTGTGTAAGGAAAAGAGGAAGGCCATGAGTGAGGCCTAGGATGGAAGGAAAATCCTACCAAGCTTAATTGAAGAGGTCTAAGGAAGTGCACCCTTCGGATGACTACATTAGTTAGGTTTTGTAAGGAGAGCGAGGCAACACGTACTCGAGTTCAAGAGTTCAAGCCACCTCGATGGCAAGTGTGGGCAATCCAAAGTCCAAGCCGGAGTGCCCAAGTTGTGGAAGACATCACACTAGGGAGTGCTGGGGAAACAACTAAAATTTTTATAAGCGTGGTTCTCCCGACCATTTCATCCGAAACTGCCTCGAAAGGGATGACAAGGAGAAGAAGCAGGAAATAAGATGAAGCAATGTATCTTCTAGGAGTAGGCCGCAAAGGAACCCAGGAAATGGGGCTAGTAGTAAAGGTGCATCGCAAGACACTACTGTGAGGCCAGAGGGTTAGGCACCTGCAAGAACTTATGCCATTCACGCTTGCGAAGAGGTATCATCACCAGATGTAATAACGGGTACTTTTTTTCGCTTCTTGACACCTTTGTTATCGCTTTGATTGATCTAGGGTTTACCCATTCTTATATTTGCATGAAATTGGCATCTCGTATAAGCACAATTGTTGAGCCTACAAAATTTATGGTAAAGGTGTCAAACCCGTTAGCTAAATATATGTTAGCTGACAAGGTGTGTAGGAAGTGTCCTTTGACAATTAGGGGTCATTGTTTTCTGGCAGACCTTATGTTGTTGCCGTTTGATGAATTTGATTTGATTCTTGGTATGGATTGGTTGACTACCCATAGTATTTTAATGAACTGTGGTAGTAAATTTATTGAATTGAAATGTGAAAATGGAGATGTTATTCAGGTTGAATCAAGTGGATCAGATAGTTTATCGGTGATGATCCATGGTGGCTGAGAAGTATTTGAAAAAAAAGGTACGAGTCTTATCTCGCTTTCGTGTTAAATACTCAAGAATCTAAAGTAAATATTGACACAGTTTCGGTTGTATGTGAGTATTCGAATGTATTCTCGGAAGAGTTATCCGGATTACCTCCAGTTAGAGAGGTCAAGTTTGAGATTAAGTTAGTTCTAGGAACGACACCCATTTCGGTTGCTTCGTATAAGATGGCACCCTTAGAATTGAAAGAACTGAAGGTTCAGTTGCAAGAGTTGAAGGGTTTTGCGCAACCGAGCTATTCATCGTGGGGTGCTCCAGTACTATTTGTGAAAAAGAAAGATGGGTCGATGAATGTGTATAGACTACTGACAACTCAACACGGTGACGGTGAAGAATAAGTATCCCTACCAAGGATAGATGATCTATTTGATCAACTGAAATGAGCTACGGTGTTCTCTAAGATAGACCTGAGGAATGGGTATTATCAGTTGAGAGTTAAGAAGCAAGATGTGCCAGAAACTACATTTCGAACGAGATATGGTCATTATGAGTTCCTTGACATGCCATTTGGTTTAACGAATGCTCCTATAATTTTTATGGATTTAATGAACTGTGTCTCCCGACCGTATTTGGACAAGTTTGTAGTTGTCTTCGTTGATGATATATTGATTTATTCTCAAGATGAGAGTGAACATGCGGAGCATCTAAGAATTGTCTTATAGACTTTAAGAGATAAGCAGTTGTATGCTAAGTTTAGTAAGAGTGAGTTTTGGCTCAAAGAGGTTGGATTCCTAGGACACCTTGTGTTGGGTGAGGGTATTAGAGTTGATCCGGAAAGATCTCGACAATAGTGGAGTAGAAACAGCTGAGAAATGTGTCGAAGTTAGAAGCTTTTTAGGTTTGGCAGGATACTACAGATGGTTTGTAAAGGGATTTTCAATGATTGCTACTCTGATGATGAAACTGTTGCACAAAGATGTTATGTTTGAATAGACTGAGAAATGTCAATAGAGTTTTGAGAGATTGAAAACATTGTTGACGGATGCGCCGGTTTTGGTTCAACCTGAGTCGGGGAAATAGTTTGTGGTCTACAGTGACGCGCCGTTCAATGGTCTCAATTGTGTGTTGATGCAAGTGGGTAAGGTAGTCGCTTACGCCTCGAGGCAGCTAAAACTATATGGGAGGAATTATCCCACTCATGACTTGGAGTTGGCTGCGATTATTTTCACGTTAAAAATTTGGCGACATTATTTTTATGGTGAGAAGTGTCGAACCTTCACGGATCATAAGAGCTTAAAGGACTTGATGGATCAAAAGAAACTGAATTTACGACAACGGCGGTGGCTTGAGTTATTGAAGGACTATGAGCTAGTAATTGATTACCATCCGGGGAAAGCGAATGTGGTTACGGATGCCTTGAGTAGGAAATCCCTGTATGCTTTGAGAGCTATGAGCATGAGCTTAGCATGGTCTAATGATGGTTCTGTATTAGCCGAGTTGAGAGCTAGGCCACTATTTGTTCAACAGATATGTGAAGCTCAAAAGAATGATAATGAGATGCAAGCTAAGAGAGCTAAGTGTGAATCGGAAGATGATTCTGATTTTTGAATAAGTTCGAATGGTTGTTTGATCTTTCATGATAGGATTTGTGTACCTAAGAATGATGAATTGATCCAAAAGATATTAAATGAATAACATAGTGGTTATTTGTCAGTACATCCGGGCAGTACGAAATTGTACACTGATCTGAAGAAATTTTATTGGTGGCTGAGGTATGAAAAGAGCCATCACAGAGTTTGTAACAAGGTGTCTGATAGATCAACAAGTGAAAGCTGAGCATCAAGTGTCTTCGGGATTGCTTCAGCCAGTGATGATTCCCGAGTGGAAGTAGGACCGGATCATCATGGATTTTGTGACGGGGTTGCCTATGACTCCTAAAAATAAAATTATTGTGTGGGTTGTCGTTTATAGACTAACAAAGTCGGCTCACTTTATACCAGTGCGTGTTGATTATTCGCTGGATAAGTTGGCTGAGTTGTATATTACATAAGTGGTAAGATTACATGGAGAGCCTGTATCCATCATATCGGATAGAGATTCGAGATTTACTTCGAGGTTTTGGAAGAAGTTGCAAGAGACCTTAGGTACAAGGTTGAATTTTTGTACTGCATTCCATCCTCAAACTGGCAGTCAGTTTGAGAGAGTGATTCAAGTTCTTGAAGATATGCTCCGATGCTGTGTGTTGGAATTTAAAGGTAGTTGGGAGAGATACCTACCTTTGGTCGAGTTTGCCTACAACAACAGTTATCAGTCGAGTATACGAATGGCACCGTATGAAGCCTTGTATGGTCATAAGTGTCGGACTCCTTTGAATTGGACAGAGTTGAGTGAGAAGCAAATTCATGGGGTCGATCTGGTTAAAGAGACCGAGAAAAAGTGAAAGTGATTCGAGATAGTCTGAAGGCTACTTCAGACCGAGAAAAGTCATGTGCAGACTTGAAAAGAAAGGAAATCAAGTTTAATGTGGGTGATAAAGTATTTTTGAAAGTGTCCCCATGGAAGAAAATAATGAGATTTGGCCGAAAAGGGGAATTGAGTCCTCTGTTCATAGGGTCGTATGAGCTTACCAAAAGAATTGGGCTAGTGGCATATCTGTTGGCTTTACCGGTAGAGTTAGAGAAAATTCATAATGTGTTTCATGTATCGATGTTAAGGCATTATTGCTCCGATCCTTCGCATGTGATTCCTCCAACAGAAATTGAGGTACGACCGGATATGACATATGAAGAGGAGCCGATTAAAATCTTGGCTCGAGAGGTAAAATAGTTAATGAACAAGGACATAACTTTAGTAAAAGTGTTATGGCAAAAACACGGTGTAGAAGAAGCTACGTGGGAACCAGTTGAAGCCATGAGAGAGCAATATCCAAACCTCTTTACCGATAAGATTTTCAAGGGCGAAAATCTCTAAAGGGGGAAGAGTTGTAACAACCGATTTAGGGGCTAGTCGAAATAGTGGTTTCGAGACAACTAAACTGTGGTTAGGGAAAATTATTTTGATGTTATTTTATGTGTTGTAGCATAATTATAAGGCTATGTGAAAATTTTGGTGCATTAATTTGAATGATAGTATGCTTCATTGTGAAAAAGGATTAAATCGCATTAAGTGTGAAAGTTCTATTTTATATGGTAAAGGTACCCAATAGTGGTAAAATGCAATTTGAAGGTCTTTCAAGTGCAATTAGGCCATTTATCTAGTGATGGCCGGCCATATAGGAGCTAGGGAGACAAGATTTTGATGTTGGTCAAAATTTGATGGATATTAGGTGATAAAAAATGAATAAAGATGTTATCATCTTTTTACTATTCATCCGCATGGTTTTGAAGCTCAAACTTTCAGCCAACATGTTCCCTAGCAAGAAAGTGATTTTTGAAGTTTTTCTTGATGATTTTTGTGTTTTTAAAGTCCCCAAAGCTTAAGCTAGCTAATGAGGGGACAAATTTGCAATATGATTGAAACTCTAGGGACTTGCTATGATAGAGTTTATGTTGTTAGCTGAGTTTTTATGGAAGAAAATGAATGTCAGGAAGATAAGAAACAACTTTTGTGAAAAGTGTTAGTATGAAAACACCTAAATAGGACTTAAATGCAAAGAATGAATTTGTGTCATAAATGCATGAAATGGTTGGAATGGTGAGAAGTTGTAAGAGAAACAAATGTTCAGCTAGGTTTGCTTATTGATAAAATGTGTTGAAAAATGATTTACAAGCCTAGCGGTAGAATCATAATTTTGCCATAGTGCAAGGGCAAAATGGTCATTTTTGTCTAGGTGTAGATTTTGATGCATTATGATCGTTAAATGATCTAAATGAATGAATATTATTGTTATAGATCAAGAAGAACACGGAATTAACCTTGACCGAGAAAAGGCAAGGTTACGGAGTAAACCGTAATTCAATACGTTTTGCACCGTGGTAAGTTTATGTGTAAACTATGCATTTTATATATACATTTGCATTGCTAATTCGTGCATGGCACAATTGAAAACATGTATTATAACATCCTAAAAATAGGGGTCTGGCATTTTTGTGTTATTGCATGCATTTAGCTTGTTTAACTTGTTGTTTGGGTGTGTTTGGGGATCTTGGGGAGGCTCGGGTTCGAGCCAAAGCTTTGGTAAAATTTTTCTTTTTGGGTACTTAGGGGGGAGAGCTAGTGGAAGTAGGATTTAAGTATAATTGTTTGTGTTTTGGTAACACAAGTGAGGTGTGTGGCGTGTTGGTTGCAGCGTTAAGATGGAAGTTAGGTGGAGTGGGGTTCGAATCCCACATGCTGCAAATATGGCATTTAATTTTTATGCCCAAGATGGAGAGGAGGTGGTGTTGGCGTAGGACTCTAAGGGGGTGGTTGTTGAATGAATCAAAGAATTCAAAATTGAAGGAGGAGAGGAGTTTGGGGAGTTTGAATGGGCCAAAGTGGTTGGGTGATTTCAAATGGTGGATGGAGAGTGAATGGAGGAGTAAATCAAGGGATGTTAGAGTGTGGTGTTGGTTGGCCGATAATGTGAGCTTGGAAGGGGGTGAAATTCGGCTAGGGGAGTATTAGGAATCACATTCTGCCATAGGTGTGGGGTGTGCCGAATTTTGTAAGGTTCTTTTGATTTTCATTTTGGGTCTTCTTATTCTTTGCATGTGCCGAAACTCTCAGCTCACTTTATTCACCTTTTCTCCTCTCTTATGCATTTGCCGAATATAGAGAAGTTGACCACTTGTGCATTCTTTTTCTTCATCTTTTCTCCTCAACTTTCGTCCCTTTTCTCTTTAATTCTTATCATAGTCGAAACTTACCTTCTCATTTGCTGTCTTTCTTCTATTTCTTTCCTTAAGTTGAATAGTCCCTTTGGTCCCAAGTGAATGAGTTTTCCTTTACCTTGCTACAGTATAGCTGAATCTCCTTCTACCTCTATTTCAGAATCAACCGAACCTTCTCCATTTCTTTTGAATCGATTTCTTCTTCATTTGTTGGTAACCGAAACTCCTATTCTTTTTCAGTATTCTTACTACTCTTTCTTCTTCAACTGAGGTTCTCTTGTCATCTTTTAAATCGGCTTCTCTCTTCTTTTGCCTTTAGCCAAATTAAGAGTTCTGGGGTTTTACTGCTATGGCCGAACCTTGCTATTCCATTCGCCTCATTCTTAATATTAAGGTAAAGGTTTTTCTCTGTCGTTCATATTTCTTATCGATTCTTTCTTCTCTTGTCTTGGCTAGGCCAAACCTTGGCCACTTGTTGTAATCTAAAACTCATTTGTTCTCTTTTGGGAAGGGTCGAATCTCTCTTCAGTCAACTTTTTTTCGGTCTAAGCCTTAGTCGAATCTGTTGATTGTGTAGTTCCTTATTAGTCAAGGTAAGGAGTTCTCTCTCTAGTTTCTTTGGGATTATTCTTTTTTCGTTTTACTCTGCCAAAACAGAACCTTCTTGTTAAACAACCACCACTCTTTCACTGTGATACTTTACTGATCAAGACTTTCTTCATGGATGCGAGTGCTAGTCGATCTAAGGAGGTTGCTTTAAGGGAGTCTAAGGAGAGTGTACTCATACATCCTACTCCCAAGTTCAAACGGCGTAAGGTGTTAGCAATTTGGGATTTTTCGTCGGGTTGTGGAAGGGAACCGACATCTGTTTGGGATAGGCAAATTGTTGTTGTCCGTGCTAGTGAGGGTGACGGTGATCAGGAGGGTATAGTTTGTCACGTGATCTGGTGTGTAAACTCACACCTTTATTTGTTTCGTACTGTATTATTCAGTGTAATAGTTAAAAGCTGAAATACCCTTAATGGGTAAGTTCACGAGATATACCTAAAAGGTAAGCTTGAAAATAGCCAGGTGAGTGAATTTACGATTATTCCTTTTTGGTTAGATTTTGCATGACTATGTAAACTGTTTAACTGCTATATCAGTACGTTCATGCATGCATTAATATTATGCCATAGTATGTTGCTTGGGATTGGGATGATTTTGATGATTGGGAAGTGTATTTCGGTGGTTCTGCCACATATTTCGGTGACTCTGTCACATTTTGGTTTAGTGGATATGCCACAGCATTTCGATAGTCTGGTGTCTCTGCCACAATTTTGGTGATGAGCAGCTTGATTGCCATCGAGGTGTGTAGTAGGTGGAGGGTTGATTGTAGAAATCGCCATAGGTGTGTTAGGCTGGATACGGGTGGTGTGTAGCGGATGGAATATTAGGCTGGGCTGGGTTGCATTTCATGTATTACCTGTGTTATCATGCTAATAGGGCTAAGGCCCAATTTGTTTCTGTATGGGCTTCGAGCCATTGTACTTTCGTATGGGCTAAGGCCCAATACACATTGAGTTCTCCTAACTCACCCCTCTGCTTTAATTTTATAGGTAATCTCTAGCTTTGAGGATTTGGAGCCGGGGTGGACTCTATGGTGGCCATACATCGTTACTTTAGTAAAATCTGTGTTACTTTACTTTAAATTTTATTTCAAGTTGGGCTATGTTTGTAATAAGGCCTTTGGGATTTTTTTTTTTGGTTTTAGTTTTTAATTCAATTATTATCTATTATTAATTGTTCAATACGAGGTTTTTCCTAAAACATTAATAACTATTTTTCCAAAATGTTAACAAACGATTTACAAACTATAATTGATAAAACTCTAGATTTTCTTAACGTTGATAACTCTTTTCGAAATATCATTTTTCTAAAACAAATGGAATCAGATTAAGTATAAACCAGATTAACAGAACCAGCAACAAAAATGTTTTTGCAAGAGAAATATAAAATAGATTGGATTTTTCATAAGCATCCAAACTTGATATTTTTAACAAACGCGTAGAGTTTTTAGCAACCATTCCATGTGACATGCCAGATCCGGTCGTAACGTCTAGGCCGGATTTGGGGTGTTACATTTTATGGTATTAGATCCAGGTTGCAAAACTCAGCTGTGGAATGGGTTCGAAAACATTTTTCAAAAATTGGTTTGAAACATGGTTTAAAAACATATGTTTTTCTAAGAAGTATGGCACCCGAGTCTCCGGCACCAAATTCGTAAGTCTTCTAATTTTGTTTAATAGTATGATGGAATTATTTTATAAAGAAACTACTGGAGTTAGTGATAGTATACTGAAACTGTTAGCTAAGACTATAGAGACTAAGACATTAGGAACTGCGAGAACAACTCTTATATTTGTTTTACATAAGACATTTGTTAATAAACATCAGACTTATATACTGATTCATAAAATTTGTAATCAGATTAATTCGATCTAGCGAACATGAGCACTGGAGGACGTGGACGCGGTAGACGTGGACGAGGTGCTGGAGATGGGTCTAAGGCATCTAGGCACATGCCTGAAATGAAAGCACCTGCATCACCGATGACCGAAGCGAGGTCCCATGATCGAGCTAGAGGGGACAATGCTTTGTCCCAAGCTATGTAGCGAGTTTTAGAGCGGGTTGCTGGGGCAAGTACTAGATCAGTGGCTCGAAAATCTATTCCTGAGTGACTTCGAGAAAATGGAGCTAAGGTTTTTAGGGGCATTTCTAGTGTGGTCCCAAATGTAACTGAATACTAGTTGGAAGCAATTGAACAAATTATGTATGATCTGGACTACAAAGCAAAGGAAAAATTGAAAGGAGCAGTGTCTCTCCTACGAGATGAGGCATACCACTGGTGGCTTACAGTGAGGAAAGGTACTCCAGCAGATTGTATCACCTAGGACTTCTTTAAAATAGCGTTCTAGGGAAAATATGTTAGGGCGAGCTATGTGGACACCTAGAGGAAAGCATTTCTGAACTTGGTCCAGGGGAATAAATCCATGGCAGAATATGAGGCAGAGTTCCTGCGCTTAAGTCTTTACGCCTGGGTTATAGTCGCAACCGATTATGAGTGTTGTGTACGGTTTGAGGATGGTCTACGGGATGAGCTACAAGTATTGATAGCTCCACAGCAGGAAAGAGATTTTTCCATTTTGTTCGAGAAAGCAAAGATCGCCGAAGAATTGAAACGCTTTGAGGGGTAGAACCGGGATAAGGATAGGGGCAAGAGCAAGAGAGTTTTTAGGATGTCAAGTTCTTCTGAGGGTTTTCAAAAGAGGCCTAGGTTGGATGGGCCAGTTCGAGCTGTGATGCCAATTGCTATAGGTCAGTTGCGACCTTGTGCACAGTGTGGGAGAACACATCCGGGGGAGTGTTGGAGAAGAATTGGAAGATGTTTCAAATGTGGATCTAGGGATCATTTGATAAAGGATTGTCTACAGGAGTTGGCTAGGACGTGGTCGGTAGGTCAAGGATTTGCACAGCTAAGAAGAGGTGGTTAGCAACACCGAGAGGTCGTGGTCCGCTAGAGGAAGGAATGGTTTTGGTCGAGGTCATAGAGCACCGGGAAAAGGTGCTGGTAATACAGATACTAGATAGCTGAGGTTGATTTATGCAGCTCATCGATGAGAGGATAGCGATGCAGCAGACGTCATAACCAGTACGTTTCCTATTTTTGATGCATCCTTTACAATTTTGATAGATATTGGATCTACACATTCATATGTTACCTGTACTGTATCTAGGACTCTGGGTATAAAATCTAAAATTGTTGCTAGGGAAATGTCTGTGATTAGCCATCTAGGATAATCTGTGGTAGTGAACAAGTTGTTTAGGGATGTGCCTCTAGAAGTTCAAGGAGTGGTATTTCTGGCAGATTTGATGGAGCTACCGTTCGACGAGTTTGATCTGATCTTAGGCATGGACTGGCTAGTTAAGCATTGTGCAAATTTGGATTGTGCTGCTAAGCTTATGGTTTTAAGAACTCCAGAGAATAAGGAGGTGATGGTGATAGGAGAAAGAATGGATTATTTGACTCATGTAATTTTGGCGTTTAAGGCTGAGAAGATGGTGTGAAAAGGGTGTAAGGCGTTTCTGAATTTTGTTAGTGCATTGGATGCCAAGGAAGTGTCTGTAGGGGATGTCAGAATGGTGAAAGAGTTCTCTAACGTCTTTCCTAAAGAGCTTCCGGGGTTACCTCCAGACCGCGAGGTGGAATTTGGTATTGAGCTACTCCCGGGAATAGCTCTAGTGTCCATCGCCCTTTGTAGGATGGCGCCGAAGGAGCTGGTAGAACTAAAAGCTCAAATCCAAGAGTTGTTGGACTGAGGTTTTATCAGACAAAGTGTATCTCCGTGGGGAGCGCCAGTTTTGTTTGTGAAGAAAAAGGATGGGTCGATGCGTATGTGCATTGACTATCGTTAGTTGAACAAATTGATAATTAAGAGCAAATACCGCTACTAAGGATTGACGACTTGTTCGATCAGCTGTGAGGAGCTTTAATTTTCTCGAAAATAGATTTAAGATCGGGGTACCATTAGTTAAAGGTCAAGGAGGCAGATATTCACAAGACTGCTTTTCGAACTCGTTATGGGCATTACGAGTTCCTAGTGATGCTGCTCGGGGTTGACTAATGCACCAGTCACTTTTATGGACATGATGAACCAGGTCTTCCAACCCTATATAGATCGATCTGTGGTGGTGTTCATAGATGACATCCTAGTGTATTCGAGAACGGGGGAAGAGCATGATCTGCATCTTCGGACAGTTCTGCAAATTTTGAGAGAGAAGCAACTGTATGTCAAATTCAGTAAGTGTGAATTTTGGGTGAAAGAAGTGACCTTTTTTGGGCATGATGTTTCTGCCAAGGGGATTAGGGTTGATCCCTGAAAGATCAAAGCTGTATTGGATTGGAAATCACCGAAGTTAGTGTTAGGAATTCAAAGTTTTTGGGTTTGGCTGAGTACTACAGAAGGTTCGTTGAGGGGTTTTCATTGATTGCTGCACCTTTAGCCAAGTTATTGCGAAAAGGAGTACCGTTTGTTTGGGCCGATAAACAATAGGAATGTTTTGAGAAGTTAAAGAAGATTTTGACTAAGGCACTAGCGTTGATTTAGCCTGAGGCTGGCAAGGAATTTGTCATCTACTGTGATTCGCACACAGGTTTGGGTTGTGTGTTAATGCAAGAAAGGAAGGTGGTAGCGTATGCATCTCGTCAACTAAGGCCACATGAGATGAACTATCCCACTCATAATTTGGAATTAGCTGTAGTGGTATTCACCCTAAAGATATAGAGACGCTATTTGTATGGAGAAAAGTCAGTTATCTATAAGGATCATAAGATTCTGAAAAATCTCTTTACCCAGAAGGAGATGAATCTAAGACGGTGGAGGTGGATAAAATTACTGAAAGACTATGACTGCTAGATTGAGTATCACCCAGGTAAAGCCAATGTGGTGGCAGATGCCTTGAGTCGTAAGGTGATATCGATTTGAGAGTAATGTTTACTCATCTCACACTTTACGAAGATGGCAGCTTGTTAGCGGAACCTCAGGTGAAACCAACATGGGTAAGTCAGATTAAAGAAAAGTAATTTTTGGATGAATCATTGGGTTCTAGGCTTCAGCAGGTGGAAAGAGGAGAGATTGGAGATTTTGAGCTGAATAGTGAAGGGGTATTGTGTTTTTGTGGAAGAGTTTGTATGCCAAAGGACTCTAAGTTAAGACAAATGATTCTGCGGGAAGCGCATAGTAGCCCATACGCTATGCTTCCCTATGGAAGCAAGATGTATCGGGACCTACGGGAACTATATTGGTGGCCTGGTCTGAAACGGGAAGTTACCAACTTTGTAAGTAAGTGTTTGACATGTCAGCAAGTGAAGGCGGAACACCAGTTGCCTTCGGGGTTGCTGCAACCAGTGAAGATTCCACTTTAGAAGTGGGAGAGGATAACGATGGATTTTGTTAGTAGGCTACCACTAACGCCTACTAAGAAAGATTTAGTGTGGGTAATCGTTGATCAGTTGACTAAATTCGCACACTTCATACCGATTCGTATCGACTATTCGTTATAGAAATTAGCCAAGCTATATGTGGCAAAAATCATGAGGCTGTATGGGGTACTAGTGTCTATCATATTAGACAGGGACCCTAGATTTACATCTCGATTCTAGAAGGCGTTACATGACGCTTTGGGTACAAGGTTAGATTTTAGCACAGCATTTCATCCATAGACTGATGGTCAGTCAGAAAGGGTAATTCAGATTCTAGAAGACATGTTAAGAGGCTATGTGATTGACTTCAGGGGTAGTTGGAAAGATTACCTGCCATTGGAGAAATTTGCGTATAATAACAGCTATCAGTCCAGCATTCAAATGGCACCCTATGAGGCATTGTATGGTTGTAGGTGTCGTACCCCTACCTGTTAAATAGAGTTAGGTGAGCGACAATTGTTGGGTCCAAATTGATTTCAAAAACAAAGGAAAAGGTTAAGTTGATTTGAGACTGGTTAAAAGAAGCTTCGGATAGACAAAAATCGTATGCGGATCTAATGAGTAGGGAGATAGAATTTTCAATGGGGATCACATCTTCTTGAAAGACTCACTTAGGAAGAAGGTTTTATGATATGGACGGAAGGGCAAGTTGAGCCCTAGATTCATCGGGCCTTATCGGGTGTTGAAACGTGTGAAACCTGTTGCTTATCAGCTTGAATTACCCCCAAAATTGAGGTAGTTACATAATGTCTTCCATGTTTCGATATTGAGGTACTACCGTTCAAATCCATCTCACATAGTGCCGGTGGAAGAAATTGAGGTTAGATCTGATCTGTCTTTTAAAGAAGGACTAGTGCAGATTTTAGATCGAAATGTTGAAGTATTGAGAAAGAAATCAGTTCCATTGGTTAAAGTGGTGTGGCGTAACCACGGTTCAGAGGAAACCACGTCGGAGTCGGAGGAGGCAATGCGACAGCAATACCCTCACCTCTTTTAATCAGGTAAATTTCGAGGCCAAAATTTTTTTAAGGGGGTAGAACTGTAACATCCTAAAAGTAAGGGTCTGGCAATTTTGTGTTATTTCATGCGTTAGCTCGTTTAGCTTGTTGTTTGGTGTGTTTGTGGGTCTTGGAGAGGCTCAGGTTCGAGCAAAAGCTTTGGTAAAATTTTACTTTTTGGGCACTTAGGGGGAGAACTAGTGGAAACAGATTTAAGCATAACTGTTTGTGTTTTGGTAACACAAGTGAGGTGTGTGGCATGTTGGTTGTGGCGTTAAGGTGGAAGCTGGGTGGAGTGGGGCCCGAATCCCACATGCTGCAAATATGGAATTTAATTTTTGTGCCCAAGATGGAGAGGAGGTGTTGTTGGCGTGGGACTCTAAGGGGGTGGTTGTTGAATGAGTCAAAGAATTCAAAATGGAAACAGGAGAGGAGTTTGGGGAGTTTGAATGGGTCAAAGTGGTTGGATGATTTCAAATGGTGGATGGAGAGTGAATGGAGGAGTAAATCAAGGGATGTTGGAGTGTGGTGTTGGTTGGCCAAAAATGGGAGCATGTAAGGGGGTGAAATTCGGCTAGGGGAGTATTAGGAAGCACATTCAGTCATAGGTATGGGGTGTGCCAAATTTTTCAAGGTTCTTTTGATTTTCATTTCAGGTCTTCCTATTCCTTGCATGTGTCAAAACTGTCAGCTCACTTTCTTCACCTTTTCTCCTCTCTTATGTATTAGCCGAATATAGAGAAGTTGACCACTTGTGCATTCTTTTTCTTCATCTTTTCTCATCAACTTTCGTCCCTTTTCTCTTTAATTCTTATCATAGCCAAAACTTACCTTTTCCTTTGTTGTCTTTCTTCTATGTATTTTCTTAAGCCGAATAGTCCCTTTGGTCCCAAGTGAATCGGTTATCCTTTACTTGCTACACTATAGCCAAATCTCCTTCTACCTCTCTTTTGGAATCAACTGAACCTTCTCCTATTCTTTTTGAATTGGTTTCTTCTTCATTTGTTGGTAGCCGAAACTCCCCCTTCTTTTTCAGTATTCTTGCTACTCTTTCTTCTTCAACTGAGGTTCTCTTTCATCTTTTAAATTGGCTTCTCTCTTCTTTTACCTTTAGCCGAATCAAGAGTTTGGGGTCTTGCTGCTAGGGCCAAACCTTGCTATTCCATTCGGCTCATTCTTAATATTAAGTAAGGGTTTTTCTCTGTCGTTCATATTTCTTCTTGGTTCTTTCTTCTCTTGGCTTGGCTAGGTCGAACCTTGGCCACTTGTTGTAATCTAAAACTCTTTTGTTCTCTTTTGGGAAGGGTCGAATTTCTCTTTAGTTGACTTCTTTTCAATTTAAGCCTTAGTTGAATCTGTTGATTGTGCGGTTCCTCATTAATCAAGGTACTCTCTGGTTTCTTTGTGATTATTCTCTTTTCGTTTTACTCTGCCATAACCGAACCTTCTTATCCATTCTTTCACTGTGATACTATACTGCTCAAGACTTTCTTCTTGGAGGCGAGTACTAGTCGATCTAAAGGGGTTACTTTAAGGGAGTCTAAGGAGAGTGTACTTGTAGATCCTACTCCCAAGTTCAAACCGCGTAAGGTGTCAGGATTTTCTGCCGGGTTGTGGAAGGGAGGCGACATTTGTTTGGGATAGGCAAATTGTTGTTGTCCACGCTAGTGAGGGTGACGACGATCAGGAGGGTATAGTTCTTCGCTTGATCAGGTGTGTAAAATCACACCTTTATTTGTTTTGTAATGTATTATTCGGTGTAATAGTTAAAAGTCGAAATACCCTTAATCGGTAAGTTCACGAGATATACTTAGTAGGTAAGCTTGGAAATAGCAGGGTGAGTGAATTTATGATTATACCCTTTCGGATAGATATGGCATGACTATGTAAACTGTTTAACTGCTATATCGGTACATTCATGCATGCATTAAATATTATGCCATAGTATGTTTCATGGGATTGGGATGATTTTGATGATTGGGGAAGTGTATTTCGGTGGCTCTGCCACATATTTTGGTACTCTGTCACATTTTAGTTCGGTGGCTATGCCAAATATATTTCGATAGTCTAGTGGCTCTGCCATAATTTTGGCAATGAGCAGCGTGACTGCCATCGAGGTGTGTAGTGATGGAGGGTTGATTGTAGAAATCCCCACAGGTGTGTTAGGCTGGATACGGGTGGTGTGTAGCAGATGGAATATTAGGCTGGGCTGGGTTGCATTTCATGTATTACTTGTGTTATCATTCTAATAGGGCTAAGGCCCAGTTTGTTTCCATATGGGCTTCGAGCCATTGTACTTCTGTATGGGCTAAGGCCCAATCAGCTTCTGTGGGCTTAGGCCCAGTTTTGTTCGAGGGATAAATACACGCTGAGTTCTCGTAACTCACTCCTCTGCTTTAATTTTGTAGGTAATCCCTAGCTTCGAGGATTTGGAGCCGAGGTGGACTCTGTAGTGACCATACATCGTTACTTTAGTAAACTCCGTTTTACTTTACTTTCAATTTTATTTTATGTTGGGCTATGTTTGTAATAAGGCCTTTGGGATTTTGTCTTGGTTTTTAGTTTTTAATTTGGTTATTATCTATTATTAATTGTTCAATACGGGTTTTTCCTAAAACATTAATAACTATTTTTCCAAAATGTTAACAAACGATTTACAAACTATAATTGATAAAACTTTGGATTTTCTTAACGTTTATAACTTTTTTCAAAATATCATTTTTTTTTTTTTGAAACACATGGAATCTGATTAAGTATAAACAAGATCAACGGAACCAGCAACAAAAATGTTTTTATAAGAGAACTATAAAATAAATTGGATTTTTCATAAGCAACCAAACTTGATATTTTTAAAGAATATGCAGATTCTTTAGCAACCCTTCCGTGAGACATGCCAGATCCGGTCATAGAGTCTAGGCTGGGTTCGGGGTGTTACATGTATGATTCAAGTGGATAGAATGTGGTAGTTATTGAATAACTCTAGTGTGAATGATAGAATGGATATGTAAGTGTGGTATATTAATACTTGACGGTGGGCTAAGTGTAATACCACCTTAATACTTAATTACAATGGGCTATGTGTGATACCATCGACTATTTATCATTTGGTGGGCTATGTGCGATACCACCGTAACTAACCTTGTAACAACCTGATTTAGGGCCTAGTTAGAATAGTGGTGCGAGACCACGAAACCGACATGAAATTATGAGTTTTAAGGTTTATGTCATGTTTGCATGCTAGTATGAAGGTTTCATGAAGCAATTTTGCTAAATTACGGTTGAATAGTCCAAAAGGACTAAATTGCAAAAGTTGCAAAATATGAATTTCTAGAAGCTTTTTCTATGAAATAGCTTTAGAATAATAATTATGAACCATTAGATAGAAATTTGACAAAAATTTATTTTTGGACAAAATTGGTCATGAGATAGTTTTATGGAAATTTTTAAAAAGAGGGGCATTTTGGTCATTTGCCTAATAAATGATTAAAATGGGAAAATTTGACAAAAAATCCATTCATCTTTTCCCCAATCTACTGAAAATTCCAATAGCCATTGTTAGGGCTCTTTCAATTTTCCAAACTTGCTAGTAAGTGCTCCTAAGCCCGGTTTTTGATATTCTTCGTATTTTTGAAGTCCTGGTAGCATGAATAAGCTATTTTTAGTTATTTGGTGAGCTATAATGGATGTTCAAAAATGATGCCATGTATGACATGCATGTATTTTGATGTTCTATGGAAGATTATGGAAGCTCGATGTAGTAGAAACATCTTTTGTTAAGAGATTTCCCATAAAAATGCATGTAGGGACTTGATTGTGAAAATCTTAAGTTTGGTCATACATGTGTGATTTTGTGAGAATTGATGATTTCTATAGTTGAGACTATTAATCAGCTAAGCATGTAGTTTAAGAAAGTTGTATAAAAATTATTTTACGAGCTTAGGGGCAAAAGTGCAAATATGAGAAAGTATAGGGGCAAAATAGTAATTTTGCAAAAGAATGAGTTATGAATCAATTTAGTCAATATGCTTATTAAATGGTCTATTTATGATTATAGATCAAGAAAAATGAAGCTTGGATTGAAATCGAGGCAAGAACAAAGTCGAGGACTAAATTGCATACCTACATACATTTTGTATATTGTGGTAAGTTTGTATGATTTCTAAGCTTTATGATTTCTATCATTGAATTGCTTAGTATAATGTACATTGTTATCATGGAATGCTTAATGTTTGTTAAATAAAGAAATTAATGTGATTAAGTATGAACAAGTTATCATGTATGTCCAATGACCCAAGCTTGGCATTGAACAAGTTATCATGTAAGTCCAAGGACCCAAGCTTGGCATTGAACAAGTTATCATGTAAGTCCAAGGACCCAAGCTTGGTATTGAACAAGTTATCATGTAAGTCCAAGGACCCAAGCTTGGCATTGAACAAGTTATCAAGTAAGTCCAAGGACCCAAGCTTGGCATTGAATAAGTTATCATATAAGTCCAAGGTAAGCTTGGCATTGATTCAAGAAGAGATATATCATGTAAGACCGTATCTAGGATATGGTTTTGGGATTAAGTTATGTGGGATGGGTTTTAGTATCCTCGATTATTCGCAGAAACTCATCAAGCAAATGAGTAAAGTTAAAATGAGATAACAAAAAGCTAAGTAAGCAAAGATATTACCAAGTTGAAATTGAGTATTATTTATGTTATGAATGATGAATTAGAGATCATGATTATTAAATTAAAGTATGTTGATCAATGTGATCAAGTGATACAGACACCATGTTTACCTTACAAGTATGAGGATAGTAAGTATCATGAGACATGTGAGAATCAGTATGAGTAAGTAAGCTTTAAAGGTGAAATTATGATACCATTGTTATGTCAAATGGTTTATATTAAGCAAGTTTATTAATCTGTGTTTTCCATGCAAACTTACTAAGCTAAATGCTTACATCTTTAATCATTTCTTTCTATGTAGTCCCGCCAAGCTAACTTGTGGATCGTTGGAGTTGGAGCTTGTAGCACACTATCAATCCTTATTTTGGTATAGCCAAGTTATTTTACTAAGTATGGCATGTATAGGAAGCATTCATTTTGAGAACATGTTTTAAAAATGGCCATTGTATAGGTTATCAAACCATTATTCTTTTGTATATGGCTAAGTGGTTAGCCAAAAATTGGTTATATGTATGTTGTTGTATTCAATGAAGCATGTTATATAGTTTTTGAAATGTATTGGTTTGATTTTAATTTCAGGGTGGTAAATGGCTTGGTAAATAACCTCTAAGTGCTCACACATTTAGACACACGAGCATGTGTCTAGGCAGTGTGAACCCTACACCTTATTATTATTAATCATGATAGGCCATGGTACAACCCCACGACCATGTGTATGAGCTATGTAGAATACACGGTTTGAACATGGGCGTGTGCCCATATCGTGTGGATCAAGTCAGTATATCAAGGTTTATCACACGGTTTAAGCCACGGGCGTGTTTAGGCCGTGTGAAAATAGTCAGTAGCTCCCAACGGTTGATAACATGGGCGTGTCAAAGGGTACACGGGTGTGTCCCAAGCCACATGGGCGTGTGACCCCTACTTTAAAGAAAGGTTTCGATTAAGTTTCGAAAGTTTTTAGATATGTGCTTAAGGCCTCGTAGGCCCATGTAATGTATGATTAGACTAATATAGAGAAGTTTTTAAGTCGGAACAAAATTTTACAGACCAATAGTGTATGTTTTAATGAGTTCAACTATGGTAATATCTCTTATCCAGTCCTAGCCTCGGGCTTGGGTATGGGGTGTTACAAACCTCTTTGGTGGGCTATGTGCGATACCACCCTAATAAAGACTGATGGTGGGCTAAGTACGGAACCATCGAGTAATTTGATTATGAGTAGTTGATTGAAAGATTGTGATGTGTTGTATTATGTGACATTGTAGTGCTAAGTGCAGCGAGGCATGCTAATAAATGTATACATTACGCTTGTGATATGGTTTGGATGTAGAAATGGAAGAAATGAGTAAGCATGATTATGAATGTGGAATGTTTCTTATTTAGTATGTAATGCTATTTATTGTTTAGCACATACTATAATGCTAATTGTTTACATGTAAACTTATTAAGCTTAAAGCTTACTCCATCTTCTCTTTTCCCTTGTTTTACAGAGCTTAAGAGCCTAGTCAGCATACACTATTAACCAAAAGATCGCCCACACTATCAGCTCACCTCTGTATATCTAGACTTAGTGATTTTATATATGGCATGTATAGGGGCTAGACTAGCTAGATTATTTTGTTATTTTGGCCAAAAGTGTGTTGGCCCCTTGTCAAGATAATTACATTGTATATTGCCATGGTCGATGGCTAACCTTGTCATTTATGAAAATATGAAGTTATTCAAGGAAGTTCATATTGCAAATAATGAGTTGTTTATTGATATGTTGAACGGATTCATGATGTGTGATTTAGAGGGGTGTAAAGAGCTTGGCAAATAGCTTCGTTCTCGTCCACATGGATAGGCACACGGGCGTGTGCCTAGGCCATGTGAAGTCTGCACTTAGGATTTGGAGTTTAAATTGTGACACGGTAGAAGCACACGGCGTGCGACAACCATGTGGATTAATCAGAGGTGACCAAGGGCCATCCACACAAGCGTGTACTTTGGCCATGTACTAATTAAGTGCTGATGATGTCATAGTCAGAGAGTTCCACGGGTAGAAGACACGGGCATGTCTAGGCCATTTGAAATAAGTCAGTGTCGTCCATGGGAATTGAACACGAGCGTGTTCTTAGACCAACACGGGCGTGTGGCCCCTGTTTCGATGAAAAGTTTTTCAGGTTTGTAAAAGTCTGAAATTTGTTCTGAAGCCTCTCGGGGGTATGTTTAGGCCTTGTATGCCAAGATTAAGCTTTGTGATAGGTTTAACAGTGAAATTTTATAACCCGACTTGAGACGTTAAGTGGGATAAGTAAGGTAATACCTCAAACCCAGTTCCAGCTTCGGCTATGGGTAAGGGGCATTACAAATTCAACATCATGTTATTATTTTTTAAAATGCTTGAAAATTTCATGAAAATGTATATTATTTCTATGAATTTGATCAATGATGTTTCGATGAGAATATGATGAAAATTTATGATGTTGAAGTCCGGTTGAACTTTAGGAAATAAAAGGATACCATTGTCAAGACATGAGATTTATAAGGTATCGTATAAGACCATATCTGAGATATGGCCTCGATACCGAATTTAGATCCCATATAAAACCATATCTGGGATATGGCATTGGGATCGAACAAGAAAATCGTGTAAGACCATGTCTGGGACTTAGCATCGATATACGATCTCGTGTAAGACCATATCTGGGATATGGCGTCGACATCGATATGTGATCCCGTATAAGACCATATCTAGGATATGGCATCGGCATCGACATTTGATCCCATGTAAGACCATATTTGGGATATGGCATTGGAATCTTATTATGTGTATGACGAATTTCGGGTATCCTTCGATATTCCAAGTGGATCAATGGGTAAAGAGCTAAGTTTATGTTAAAGAAGGCAAAGAGCTAAGTTTATGATTAAGATGGTAAAAGTGCTAAAGTTATGTGTTGAAGTGATATAGGTACATATGATATACTCATGAGAAGTAAGTCCGATATATGATATGTGATTGGTAAGAGTAAGCATGAGTAAGTTATGTAATGTGCTTGAGAACTTGTGTTATTACTTAAAGTAAAGTATAAATGTATCATAAGATTTTATGTTGTTATCTATTGCATGCAAATTTACTAAGCTTCATGCTTACCCCTTCTCTTTTCCCTTTTCCTATAGTATCGCCAAGCTAGCTCGGGGATCGTAGGACGTCTGAGCTCGGTTCACACTATCAAGTTATTCTTTTGGTATAGTAAAATTTGATTATTTTGAGTATGACATGTATAGGAACTTGGTCACTTTGTTATACGTCATATCAGTTAGCTACAGTGATGGCTATTAATGTTAATTCATTTTGTAAATGACCATTGGAATTGGCTGGTACTAGTTAAGTTATATTTATTCAATGATGATGAAATTTATGAAGTGGAAGTTCTTGAAATTGAATGAGTAATGAGTAATGAGTGAGCTAGATGCATGGTAAAGTAGTGAATATTGTTATGTTACTTGAAATGGTATAAGTGTGGTTGCTTTTCAGGGTCGCAAATGGCTTGGTAAATATCATTATATTTGTCCACACAGGTAAACACACGGGCATGTGTCTAGGTCGTGTGTGACACATGATCAACCCGAGGGCGTGTTGATAGGTCGCGTGCCCCCTACATCTAATTTGTGAAAAATTCAGTTCGTCACATGGGCCAGCAGGGAGTGTGACTAGGCCGTGTGCCTCTAAGTGTCTACTGACGTTATAAACTAAATGTCAAGGTTTTCACACACGGGCCAAGACACGGGCATTTCATGGCCGCGTAAGGGACATGGGCCATAGACACGGGCATGTGCCAGGCCATGTGAAAACCCCTCTAGGTTCGAACTGAAAAATAAAATCCACACGGGCTAGGAACATGGGCGTGTGTGACCACACGCCTAGCCCACACTGGCTGTGGCCCTGTTTTGTGTAGTAATTTTTTAAGTGTTCGTAAGTTTTCGATTCAGTTTGAACCATCCTATATGTATGTTTCGGGTCTCGTAGACCCATAACAGGGATGTTGTGAATACAAATGAAAGATTTTTAAATTGGATTGAAAATTTATGTCCTGGTATTATATGATGAAGTATGTTAAGTTCGGTAATGCCTCATACCCGGTTCCAATGTCAAATACAGGTAAAGGTGTTACATAAGTCGAATCTCTTAAGAGAGACACAACACATTTCATGCACTCTTCGTGTAACAGATCGGTTTATACCCTAGTCGAAACAGTGGTTTCAGGACCACAAATCTGAGCCTGTATAATATTTTAATATTATTTTCTATGACGTTGATATGTGACTAAGCATGTGTTTAAAATTCGTAAGTTAATTTATCCGTCTGTGTGCTTAATTTGATAAAAGGATTAAATTGCATTAAATGCAAAACTAGCATGATATTTGTAAAAGTGTCCATTTGAGATGGCTTTTTAATAAGGAGGCCTTATGAGACAATTGTGCCAATATTTAGTTAGTGGATGCATAAAAGACATTAATGGCCTTATATTTATGTATTTTATATGTTTTTTTGTAAGGTTAATTTTGTAAATGAATAAATGGTTAATGTTTTAATAAAACAAAACATTAAAGTGGCCATTTCCATTCATCTTTCACCAAATTGTTGTAAGAAAAAAAGAGAGGGATTTGCTTTGTTATATTCGGCCATATCTAAGCTCAAATTAAGGTATGTTTTGACTTTGGATTTTGATGATTTTTATGTTTTTGAGATTGTTCCTTAGTCTACTATCAAGCCCATGTTGTAATTTGAAGAATTGATGATGTTTATGAAATGTACCATTAATGAAATGGTGAGCTTTATGATGAGTTTAGGTGTTAAATGAAAGATATGTGTTAAATGAACATGTTTTGTTCTTGAAATTTTCATGAATTTAGCTAATTAGGGCTAAATTGAGAAAATGGTAAATTAAAGGACTAAATTACAAATTTGATGAAATATTTGGGCTTATATAGTCCCTAGAGAGGTTCAGCCAAGCATGTGTATGTATGGATTTTGTGAATTTGATGTTTTGAGAAAAATGGACTAAATTGATAAAGTGTGTAAATATGAGGGTTAAATTGTAAATAGCCCAAAATACATGTGTATGGATTGAATTGAATGGAATAGTGAATAAAAGGGTTAATTCTGAATATGTTTAGATCAAGAATCGAGGAAAACGGATTTAGATCACGGGAAAGCGAAAGTTAACAAGTAGCCGTTTTCATTTCGATAAATCGAATCTGAGGTAAGTCACTATGCAAATAAACTTATCTGTATTGAATTGAATATATGTATTCATATGTCTATCGATGAAAATGAATGAGTATGAGATACTAAGTGCGTGAATTCCAAAATAAGTTTGATATATTGATAAAATCGAGGAGTCCCATACGAACCTAGGAATAGATAGGATTAGCTATGTCATGACATAGGTATCTGTTTTGTTTTATCATGTAAGACCACATCCGGGACATTGGCGTTGATTTGAAATTTCATGTAAGACCTCGTTTGGGACATAGGTATCGATATGAATTATATGTAAAAGACCTCGTCTAGGACGTAGGAATCGATAGGAGCTTTACGATTAAGACCATGTTTGGGACATCAGCATCTTATTAATTCGTATAAGACCCTGTCTGGGACAGAGGCATCGATATCTGAGTACATGTAAGACCTCGTCTGAGACGTTGGCATTGTACGACTATTCCAAGCTTTCTGATCATCCTATTAGATTCCTATGGGTTCAACGAGCAAGACTATGATATGAATGTCAAATCCGAGCTATGAATGATTATCTGATATTAAGTTCGATTGAGGTACGTTGTCTATACACTATTTGTGTATGTAAGGTAGGTATCTAAGAGATCTTACTATGGTGATAAGTACATGGAATTTGTAATATGATAAGAATTATTTTGGCTAGATGAGCTATGTGTTTATATGATTCTTGAATGGTGAAAATGGCTAATGTGGTTAAAAGTGTATGAACCAAAACAAATATGTGAAAGTTTGCCAAGTGATTGATACATGCTTTCCATACCAAGTTTATTTGTATTTGACTTACTAAGCTTTTGGAAAGCTTACTCCGTGTGTGTGTTTTTCTCTGTTTTATAAGTCGTCGAAGCTACTGAAGGCTCGGGATTGTCAAGGATCGTCATCACACTACTAAACTTATTTTAGTACCCTTTTAAAAATGTATATGGCTAATTATGGCATGTATAGGCTAGATAGGTGTATATGTTTATGAAGTGAGCATGGCCATGTGTGTTGGCAAGTTTTTGAGTTGATAAATGTTTGAATGAATGAGTTATGAAGCATATATTTAGTATGTTTTGATGCAAATGAAATGGATAAGTTTTGGTTAAGCAAATGGATGATACATGTTTGAAATGATGTAAGATTTAGTTTGTAATTTGGTATGAATGGAATTGGTATTGAATGTAGGGATAAAGTGAACCATTTGGTATGTTTTGGTTGTCATATATGCATATTATGTTTTGGTATATATTGCTTGTAGGAAGACCCTAAGTGGGTGGCATATTGGCCTTGTAGAATGGCCTATAATGTCACACGGTTGAGGCATATGGGCATGCCAAAGACTGTGGGTAATTTGGCAGAATGTGGCTTAAATTGCACACGGCCTCTACATTGGTGTGCTTGGTGGTCGGCTGAGAAATGGCAGTATGTGATCTATTAGTACACGGCCTTAGCCCACGAGCGTGCTTGGTGACCGTGTTTATTTTGGAAGAATACTACCACGGAGAGGACACACGAGAATGTCAAGTAGCCGTGGGTGAGGCACGGCCTACCCGCACGGTCGTGTGTCCCTTGTATTTTAGAAAAGTTTCAATTTTTATGAAATTACTTATGTGTTTTGATTTAGTCCCGACTCGGTTTATAAGCATGGTTAAGGTCTAGATGACCTACTTAAGGGACATTATGATTGATATTGATGAATGGTTGAATGATTAATTCTGTAAATGTTTCTGATCTATCTGGTAACGCCTTTAACCCTAATTCAGTGATTGGACACGGGATAGGGGTGTTACATTTGATTGGTATCAGAGCTACGGTTTAGTCGATTCTCAAGCTAACGTAGCATGTCAGAGTCTCGCTATACATGCCATATATTTGAACTGTGATAGTGTGATGAATCCTGACGTGTAAAATGTGATTTCTGTATAGCAATGGATCCCAAAAGAGCCGTAGCTAATGACGTAGAAAGTAATGCGCCTACTCCCGAACAAGGGACAGAGCCTTCTGATCCGAGGCCGCTACGAGCGGTTAGGAGGGAGAAGCTAAACAAGCTTTCTTCCAGATGATGAGTGAGTGGTTCACTCAATTCATGAGAAATAACCCGACTGTTTTGTAACCTCTGCCCCCGGTTAATCCCCTCAGACATCCAATATACCTCCGACTACAAATCTGAATCTGTTGAGTAAGCCTCCGGTTGACAAGATTAAAGACGTATAGAAGCGGAAGAATTCTGAGCTACTAAGGATGATGATGCTGAGAAGGCCAAGTTCTGGATTGAAAATACTATTCAGGTATTTGATGAGATGTCTCTGATTCTGGAATAATGCATAAAGTGTGTTGTATCGTTACTTCGAGATGCAGCATATCAATGGTGGAAAACTTTGATTTCTGTTGTTCCAAGAGAACGAGTTACAATGGATTTCTTTAGACTGAGTTCAGGAAGAAATATATCAGTGAGAGATTCATTGATCAGAAACAGAAGGAATTTTTGGAACTAAAATAGGGTCGAATGACTATTTTTGAGTATGAACGAGAGTTCATGAGATTGAGTCAATATGCTCGAGAATGTGTATCTTCTAAAGCTATAATATGAAAAAGATTTGAAGATGGTCTTAATGAAGATACACGTTTGCTGGTTAGGATCTTAGAAATAAAAGAGTTTGTTACACTCGTTGACAGAGCTTGCAAAGCTGAAGAACTCGGGAAGGATAAAAGAAGAGCTGGGTCTGAAGCTCGAGATACAAGAAAGAGATTTCAGAATAAATCATTTCAGTCTGCTTCAAAGAGATACAGAGATGATCAAAGTCGTTCCAGAGAAAATACGGGACATTTAAACAGAAATAGAGCTAGATCACAAATGAGTTCCAAAAACCCAACAACTTCAGTGGCTAGTGTTGGTAATGTTCGATCTGAGAGAATCGAATTTAAACATTGTGGAAAAAGACATCCGAGAAGCTGTAGATTCATTGACAGAGCTTGCTTCAGATGTGGATCGCTTAATCATTTTATCCGTGATTGCCGTAAGCCTGTCGAACCAGAGACTGTTCAGAATCCAATATCTGATAATGCACCTGCGAGAGGTCGATCATCAAAGAATGTAAAGAATGTCAGTGGTAGTCAGAGAATAATGAGAGACAATGTTGTCAGATCTGAAGCCAGAGCGCCTGTCAGAGCGTATGCTATCCGAGCTCGTGAAGAAGCTTCGCCGTCTGATGTTACGGGTACTTTTACTCTTTATGATACTTCTGTGATAGCTTTAATAGACCCTAGTTCTATGCATTCGTACATATGCATGAATTTAGTATATGGTAAGACCTTGCCTGTAGAGTCTAATAAATTTGCTATAAAAGTATCGAACCCCTTAGGTAAAAGTGTCCTAGTTGACAAAGTATGCAAGAACTGTCCGTTAATGTTTCGAGATATCTGTTTTCTTGTTGATCTGATGCTCTTTCCATTTGATGAATTCGATAATATTCTGGCTATGGATTGGTTGTTTATGCATGATGTTGTTGTGAACTGTAAAAGAAAGATTATAGATTTATGAGGTCCGAATGATGAGATTGTACGGATTGAGTCTAGTGATTTAAATGGATTTCATACTGTGATATCCGTTTTGAAAGCTCGGAGTTATGTGAATAAGGGGTATGAATCATATTTTTCTTATGTGATCGATTCAAAAGCATCCGAGAAGAAAGTTGAATCAGTACCCATTGTTTGTGATTTTTCTGATGTGTTCCCTAAAGAGTTACTCGGTTTACCTCTGATTCGTGAAGTTGAATTCGGTATTGAATTGTTTCCTGGTACGACACCTATTTCGATAGCTCTGTATAGAATGGCACCAACAGAGTTGAAAGAGTTAAAGTCATAGCTACAAGAATTGACTGATAGAGGGTTTACTAGACCAAGTTTTTCACCTTAGGGTGCTCCTGTTCTGTTTGTGGAAAAGAAAGATGGCATGATGAGAATGTGTATCGATTACCGTCAATTGAATAGGGTGACTATAAAGAACAAATATCCATTGTCCAGAATTGATGATTTGTTTAATCAGTTAAAAGGAGCTACTGTGTTTTCCAAGATTGATTTGAGATCGAGATACTACCAATTGAGAGTTAAAGATTCGATATTTTGAAAACTTCTTTTAGAACGAGGTACGGGCATTATGAGTTTTTAGTTATGCCATTTGGACTAACCAATGCTCCCGCTATTTTTATGGACTTGATGAACAGAATTTTTAGACCATATCTGGATCAATTTGTTGTTGTATTCATTGACGACATTTTGATTTACTCACGTGATGAGAATGAGCATGCAGAACATTTGAAAATTGTGTTGCAAACTTTGAAAGAAAAGCAATTGTATGCGCAAAATTCAGCAAATGTGAATTTTGGTTGAATGAGGTCGATTTTCGGGGCATATTGTGTCACACGGGATTCGTGTTGATCCAGAACAAGATTTCGCTATTCGAATTGGAAACCTCCAAGAACGTGTCCAAGTTCATAGTTTTTGGGTTTAACTGGTTATTACTGTAGATTTGTTGAAGGGTTCTCGACTATAGCTATTCGTTGACTAGATTACTTCAGAAAGATGTCAAATTTGAATGGTCGGATAAATGTCAGAAAAGTTTTAACCAATTGAAAACTCTGTTAACAGAAGCTCCAGTGTTAGTACAGCCAGAATCGAGTAAAGAGTTTGTTGTTTACAGTGATGCTTTGTTAAACGGCCTAGGATGTGTTTTGATGCAAGAGGGAAAAGTGGTAGCTTATGCTTCGAGACAATTAAAGCCTCATGAAAAGAATTATCTGACACACGACCTTGAGCTAGCTACGATTGTGTTTGCACTTAAAATTTGGCGTCATTATTTGTACGGTGAGAAATGTCATGTGTTTTCAGATCATAAAAGTCTAAAATATCTAATGGCCCAGAAAGATTTGAACCTGCATCAAAGAAGATGGTTAGAACAGTTAAAAGATTACGAGCTTTTGATAGATTATCTTCCGGGTAAAGTAAACATGGTTGCTGATGCATTGAGTAGAAAGTCATTGTTTGCACTACGTGCTTTGAATGCTCAGTTATATTTGCCTGATGATAGTTCTGTGATAGCTGAATTGAGAGCGAAACCATTATTTGTACAGCAAATATGTGATGCTCAGAAGGTTAATAATGAATTGTTGTTGAAACGAGCTCAATGTGAATAGAGTTCTGAATCTAAATTTCGAATTGTTGGTGATTGTTTGAGATTTCGAGATCATATCTGTGTTCCAAGAAATCTAGAGTTGATTCGAATGATATTAAGCGAAGCACATAATAGTCGCCTATCTATTCATCCGGGGAGTACTAAAATGTATCATAATTTGAAACGACACTACTGGTGGTCTGGTATGAAACGGGACATTTCTGAATTTGTTTCAAAATGCTTAGTTTGTCGACAAGTGAAAGCCAAACATCAAGTTTAAATCGGGATTCTTTGCGGTGATTTCGATTCTTGAGTGGAAATGGGATAAAGTAACAATGGACTTTGTTTCTAGTTTGCCTCTGACTTTGAGAAAGAAAGACGCAATATGGGTCGTAGTTGACCGATTAACTAAGTCGGTCCATTTTATTCCGATAAGATCTAACTACTAACTTGAAAGATTAGCTGAGCTTTATATTTTCGAGATTGTGAGATTGCACGGGGTACCACTATCTATTGTGTCAGATAGGGATCCGAGATTCACATCGCGATTCTGGAAAAAATTGTAAGATGCTTTGGGTATGAAATTGCATTTCAATACAACTTTTCATCCGCAAATGGATGGTCAATCCGAGCGAATTATTCAGATTCTCAATGATATGTTAAGATGTTGTGTACTTGAGTTTAATGGTTCGTGGGAACAATACTTGTTGTTGATTGAATTTGTGTATAACAATAGTTTTCAGTCGAGCATTAAAATGGCACCATATGAAGCTTTGTACGGACGTAAATGTCGTACACCTCTGTATTGGACTAAACTCAGTGAGAATAAGTTATAGGGTCGATTTGATAAATGATACCAAACAGAAAGTGAAACTGATTCGAGATTGTTTGAAAGTAGCATCTGATTGTCAGAAGTCCTATGCAGACTTAAAACGAAAAGATATAGAATTTGAGATCGGCGACAAAGTATTTCTGAAAGTGTCTACGTGGAAGAAAGTGCTTCGATTTAGACGTAAAGACAAGTTAAGCCCGAGATTCATCGGATCGTATGAGACCATTGAACGTGTTGGGCCTGTTGCATATAGATTGAAGTTACCCTCTGAACTAGAAAAGATTCACAATGTATTTCACATTTCGATGCTCTGTAGATATCGGTCTGATCCGTCACATGTGATTACCCCATCTAAAATTGAAATCCTATCTGATATGACATACGAAGAGGAACTGATCCGTATATTAGCTCGTGAAGTGAAAGAGTTAATAAACAAGAAAATTCCATTGATGAAATTTCACAATACTTTCACTTCACGAGCTAAGATACGGATCAGTTCCTCTTCGTATGTCGGATTAGAAGATTCAATGAGACAACAATATCCAACTCTATTTAACGGTAAGATTTTCGGGGACGAAAATCCCTAAGGGGGAATTGTAATAGTCCGGTTTATACCCTAGTTGGAACAGTGGTTTTGGGACCACAAACCCGAGTCTATATAATATTTTAATATTATTTTCTATGCCATTGATATGTGACTAAGCATGTGTTTAAAATTCTGTAAGTTAATTTATCCATCTGTGTGCTTAATTTGATAATAGGATTAAATTGCATTAAATGCAAAACTACCATGATATTTGTAAAAGTGCCCATTTGAGATGGCTTTTAAATAAGGAGGCCTTATGAGACAATTGTGCCAATATTTAGTTAGTGGATGCATAAAAGACATTAATGACCTTATATTTATGTATTTTATATGTTTGTTTGTAAGCTTAATTTTGTAAATGAATAAATGGTTAATGTTTTAATAAAACAAAACATTAAAGTGGCCATTTCCATTCATCTTTCACCGAATTGTTGTAAGAAAAAAAGAGAGGGATTTGCTTTGTTATATTCGGCCATATCTAAGCTCAAATTAAGGTATGTTTTGACTTTGGATTTTGATGATTTTTATGTTTTTGAGATTGTTGTTTAGTCTACTATCAAGCCCATTTTATAATTTGAAGAATTGATGATGTTTATGAAATGTAGTCTACTATCAAGCCCATGTTGTAATTTGAAGAATTGATGATGTTTATGAAATGTACCATTGATGAAATGGTGAGCTTTATGATGAGTTTAGGTGTTAAATGAAAGATATGTGTTAAATGAACATGTTTTGTTCTTGAAATTTTCATGAATTTAGCTAATTAGGGCTAAATTGAGAAAATGGTAAATTAAAGGACTAAATTGAAAATTTGATGAAATATTTGGGCTTATATAGTCCCTAGAGAGGTTCGGCCAAGCATGTGTATGTATGGAATTTATGAATTTGATGTTTTGAGAAAATTGGACTAAATTGATAAAGTATGCAAATATGAGGGTTAAATTGTAAATAGCACAAAATACATGTGTTTGGTTTGAATTGAATGGAATAGTGAATAAAATGGTTAATTCTGAATACGTTTAGATCAAGAACCAAGGAAAACAGATTTAGATCACGGGAAAGTGAAAGTTAACGAGTAGCCGTTTTCATTCTGATAAACCGAATCTGACGTAAGTCACTGTGCAAATAAACTTATATGTATTGAATTGAATATATGTATTCATATGTCTATCGATGAAAATGAATGAGTATGAGATGCTAAGTGCGTGAATTCTGAAATAAGTTTGATATAGTGATAAAGCCGAGAAGTCTCGTACGAACCTTGGAATTGATAGGATTAGCTATGTCATGACATAGGTATCTGTTCTGTTTTATCATGTAAGACCACGTCCAGGACGTTGGCGTTGATTTGAAATTTTGTGTAAGACCTCATGTGGGATATTGGCATCGATATGAATTATATGTAAAAGACCTCGTTTGGGACGTAGGCATCGATAGGAGCTTACGATTAAGATCATGTCTGGGACATCGACATTTATTAATTAGTATAAGACCCTGTCTGGGACAAAGGCATCGATATCTGAGTACATGTAAGACCTCATGGAATTGTACGACTATTTCGAGCTTTCTGATCATCCTACTAGATTCCTATGGGTTCAACGGGCAAGACTATGATATGAATGTCAAATCCAAGCTATGAATGATTATCTGATATTAAGTTCGATTCAGATACGTTGTCTACACACTATTTGTGTATGTAAGGTAAGTAGTATCTAAGTGATCTTACTATGGTGATAAGTACATGGAATTTGTAATATGATAAGAATTGTTTTGGCTAGATGAGCTATGTGTTCTTATGATTCTTGAATGGTGAAAATGGCTAATGTGGTTAAAAGTGTATGAACCAAAACAAATATGTGAAAGTTTGCCAAGTGATTGATACATGCTTTCCATACCAAGTTTATTTGTATATGACTTACTAAACTATTGGAAAGCTTACTCTGTGTGTGTGTTTTTCTCTGTTTTATAGGTCGTCGAAGCTACTGAAGGCTCGGGATTGTCAAGGATCGTCATCACACTACTAAACTTATTTTGGTACCCTTTTGAAAATGTATATGGCTAATTATGGCATGTATAGGCTAGAGAGGTGTATATGTTTATGAAGTGAGCATGGCCATGTGTATTGGCAAGTTTTTGAGTTGATAAATGTTTGAATGAATAAGTTATAAAGCATATATTTAGTATGTTTTGATGCAAATGAAATAGATAAGTTTTGGTTAAGCAAATGGATGACACATGTTTGAAATGATGTAGGATTTAGTTTGTAATTTGGTATGAATGGAATTGGCATTGAATGTAGGGATGAAGTGAACCATTTGATATGTTTTGGTTGCCATATATGCATATTGTGTTTTGGTATATATTGCTCGTAGGAAGACCCTAAGTGGGTGGCATATTGGCCTTGTAGAATGGCCTATAATGTCACATGGTTGAGGCACACGGGCGTGCCTAAGACCGTGGGTAAATTGGCAGAATGCAGCTTAAATTGCACACGGCCTCGACACGGGTGTGCTTGGTGGCCGTGTGAGAAATGGCAGTATGTGATCTATTAGTACACGGCCTTAGCACACGGGCGTGCTTGGTAACCATGTTGATTTTGGTAGTATACTACCACGAGGAGGACACACGTGAGTGTCAAGTAGCCGTGGGTGAGGCACGGCCTACCCACACGGCCGTGTGTCCCCTGTATTTTAGAAAAGTTTCAAATTTATATGAAATTACTTATGTGTTTTGATTTAGTCCGGACTCGGTTTATAAGCATGGTTAAGGTCTCGATGACCTACTTAAGGGACATTATGATTGATATTGATGAATGGTTGAACGATTAATTCTGTAAATATTTCTGATCTGTTGGTAACGCCTTTAACCCGAATTCGGTGATCGAACACGGGATAGGGGTGTTACACTTCGGGTGTGCAAGACAATTCATCAAATACCCTGATGGTATTTTCAAGCCAGAATTCTACCCTTTCCGGATCATCATCTTTATTTTCTTGGAATTTCTCAGATCCTTGTTTTCGAATTCTACCGACCGGGGATTTTCCCTTCTAACCACTTCTACAACTTAGGGAGCTACAGGGGTAGGGTAAGGAATAGGTGGGGGTGGAGGGGGTTGCACGTTCGGGTTCGTTCGAACGAACTCCGTATACCAAACATTTATCACATAGAGAAAGGCTTCCCTAGCCTCTTCTCCTCCTCTCTAACTCACATGTCATTGGTCTATTCTCATTTTCAGTTGGCACCATCCCTTGGGCGGGAGCCGGCACGTTCGTTACATTCTACATCATCCGCCACTACTTTGTCGGGATCCATTTGCTATATAAAACATAATTTAAATCGTCAGGAGTCATTACACTATCATTATATAAATACTCATACGTATGGCATGTTTAGCTAGACTCGTGCTTATGCTACGTTAGTCCGAGAATCGACTAAACCTGACTCTGATACCACTAAATGTAACACCCCTTGCCTATATTCGACGCCAGAACCGAGTACAAGGCATTACTAGACTTAACTTACTTAAATCATACGAAATCAACCATAAATTTTCTTTTGAACTTTAAACATTTTCATTCATGATCATATAGTCACTATTACGGGCCTCCGAGACCCAAAACATACACATGGAGTGGTTCGGGACTGAACCTGAACTTATGAGCACTTACACAGTTTTGCTCAAAACAGGGGCACACACCGTGTGGGTGGGGCGTTTGTGACATGTGGGCAACCCATGTGGTCACACACGCTCACGTCCATAGTCCGTGCGAATTTTATTTTTCATTTCGAACCTACAGGGGTTTTCACACGGCTTGGCACACGCTCGTGTCTATGGCTTATGTCCCTCACACAGCCATGACACGCTCGTGTCTTAGCCCGTGTATAAAAACCTTGACATTCTGTTTATGACATCAGCAAACCTTTAAGGTCACACGGCTTAGCAACGCGCCCTTGGGGCTGATTGTGTGTCATACACGGCTTGACACATGCCGGTGTGGTTAATTATAAGACTATTTACCAAGCTATTTGCCACCCTGAAAAGCAACCCCACTTATACCTTTTCAAGCAACACATAGCATAACAATAATGCACTACCAATATTCACTATCAAGACATCCACACTTTAATTATTCACTACTTCTTCATGCATCTACTTCACACATTACTCATTCAATTGCATAAGCTTACACTTCATGAATTTCGTCATCATTGAATAGATATAACTTAACTAGTATTAGCCAATTCTAATGGCCATTTACAAAATGAATTGAGAAACATTAATAGTCAATACCTTGGCTAACCAATATGACATATAACAAAATGACCAAGTTTCTATACATGCCATACCCAAAATAATCAAACTTTACTATACCAAAAGAATAACTTGATAGTGTGAATTGAACTCCGATGTCCTTCGATCCCTGAGCTAGCTTGGCGATACTACAAGGAAATGGAAAAGAGATGGGGTAAGCATAAAACTTAGTAAGTTTTCATGCAATAAATAACAACATAAAGTCTTATGATAATATCTACACATTCATCATGAAATAACACAAGATTCTCAAGTAACATTGACATGAATTACTCATGATATTCTTACCAACCACGTAACACATACCAAACTCATTTCTCGTGAGTTTCTTATATATATACATGTACCACTCATCATATAATTTTAGCACTTTTTCCATCTTTAACATAAACTTAGCTCTTTACCCCATTGAACCATTTGGAATATCGAATGATACTCGAACTCGTCATACACGGAATAAGATGCCAATGCCATATCACAGATGTGGTCTTACATAGGATAACATGTTAATGCCGATATCATATCCCAAATATAGTCTTATACGGGATCTCTTATCGATGTCGATGCCATATCCTAGATATGGTCTTATACGAGATCGAATATTGATGCTATATCCCAGACATGGTCTTACACGATTTTTATACCGAAGCTAAGTCCCAAACGTGGTCTTACACGGAATCACTATTCGATGCTGATGCCATATCCCAAATATGGTCTTATATGGGATCTCAATTCGGTGTCGAGGCCATGTCCCAGAAATGGTCTTATACGGGACCTTAATAATCTTAGGTCTTGACAATGGTATCCTTTCTATTCCTAAGGTTCAACTAGGACTTTGTCATAGTACAACTTTATCATGCTTTTCATTAAGACCTCATTATCCAATTTCATGGGAAAAACATACATTTCACATAACATCAAGTATTTAAAAAGCATAATAACATGATGTTGATGTATTACACACAAACTTACCTCGGTACCAAAATATGTATAATTGTTCAATTTAGTCCACCACCTTGTTCTTTTCTCGATTTCGATCCGGACATCGTGTTTCTTAATCTATAATGACAATTTCACTTATTTAATGATCACGTTGACTAAAACAGCCCATATATCATACTTTGGTAAAAATTATAATTTTGCCCCTAAACTTTCACATATTTGCAAAATGGTCCCTAGGCTCGTATAATGAAATATACTCATTTGCTTGGTTATCCAAGCCTAGATTAACCTATCTTAAGCTTATAATAGCTCACACTTTCATTCAAAACTGATTTTTACTACACATTTTATCACTTTTACAATTAGGTCCTTTTTATGCATTTCCTTGAAAAAATCACTTAGAGAAATATGTTTATTACACATCAAACTTCCATATTCCTCCATTAATCATCAAAATACATGCATGTCATACATGGGTAAATTTTTTAACATGAAATTTAGCTCAAAATAGTGGTACAAATAGCTAAATCGAGCTACGAGGATCTCGAAGATACGAAGAACATCAAAAACGGGGCAAGGAGGTACTTACAATCAAGCTTGAAAGTGAAGCAAAACCCTAGCTATGGCTTCTTGAAATTTTCGGCTATGGAGGATGAAGATAGACATACCTTTTTACTTCTTTTTCCCTTTTTATTAACTTAATGACCAAAATGCCCTTAAGGCCCCTTTCTTGAGATTTTTTCTTCCCATGTCCATTTTTTCCATCATAAGATATAATGGTCTAATTTCTATATAAGGACCTCTAATAAATTTTCTAATGCTATCTCATACTTGAAACTTCTATAATCTCATATATTTAAATCTTTGCAATTTAGTCCTAATGGATAAATTGACCACTAATTTATAAAATTTCTTCATGAAATTATCACACAATCATGCAAGCATGTCATAGATCTCATAAAAGCCATAAAACATATATTTCTACTTCAGATTTGTGGTCTCGTAACTACCATTCCGACTAGACCCTAAATCGGTCTGTTACAAATTTTATCTAATTACACGGATCTAATTTTTCCAGAAAAATCAAGCTTATATGACCTTTTAAAAGGGGAAAATGTTTGATTTCTTAAAATTACTTAAGGATTTGTTAAATCAAGAATAAAAAGCTTTTAATTAGATCAAAATGAGTTAGAAATCACTTTAAAACAAAATTTAGCTAGGTAATACTATATCTATCATTTTCAAGCAAAAAATCAACTTAAAGTCAATTTATCTATTGAAATCTTGATTAAATCATTTATATCTCGAATTAAAATAATCGCTCACTTAATTTAATCATAAAAACTAGAATCTCTAAAATAAAATTACTTTAAATAGTGATTTGAATTATGTATTATTTTCAGGTGCTTGAAATATGTAACAGGTACTTTTGGTTCTGTTAAAATGGATTCACACCATATGGAAACTTTGTAAGCAGTATGTCACATTGTCACAACGAACCTTTAACGTCGCGACGCCATTCACTGTTTGTTCGAAGTCACGACGTGGCACCCGACGTCATGTCGCCAATCTAAAAATTTTGAATATTTTACATTTTAGTCCTTAAACGACCTCAAATTATCAAAAAAGCTTTTGTAATCTCGTTTAAAACTTGATTATAATTGTAAAATATGTTATGATCATGTAATGAACTTAATCAAATGTATGAATTGTTAAATTGATCATAGTTGCTCTGGTAATTAATGTGACATCTCGTAGCTCGGACCCAGCGATCGGATCGGTTATGGGGTGTTACAATTTTATTCAAATAATAACTATATTTTGAATTTAGCATAAAATTTAAAATTGATAACTACAAATTTAAAATCTAATTATTTTTAAATGTGTAGTTATCACAACTTCTATTAAATTATAATTATTTTAAAAATACAATTATCAAAAATTCTATTTTATTCCAAATTTTTAATTATTAATCTTAAATTAAATACTATAATTATTTTTAATTATGAATTTAGTAATAAGATAAAAATAATGAATATTTTTGTCAATTCAAGTTTTTTTGAACGTCATGCTTATATAAATATATATTATACTATATAACTTACAGATAATTAGCATAATAGAATGTAAATATGTTTGAAATTAAAATGAAAAATATAAATATGCATTTTATAAGTATCAGATGTCTACTATAGTCATCAACATCTGTATTAGATTTGTTGAAGTAAAATGCTTCTCAATGTCCAAAGTGATCTAGGGTGTATCATATTCCCCTTTCAAGTGTTCCTATATTCTTTTACACGAATTAGAACTTATATCTCAATGAATTTTTGTTGTCATTCACCCATTCTACTAAAACTATACCACGTAGGTTAGATTATCTGCCGAAAACTAATGGCATAGACGCCCTGTGATCCACAATACATTTCCCGGGTACGCTTTATTTATTTATTTATTTATCTATTTTGAGGGTAGGGTACGCTTTAATTAATCGCCACAAAATAAATAAAAAGCCTCAAAAGTCATTTCAGTCTAGAATGTAACACTCAACTTTTCTTCTCATCTTTTTCAGTCTTAAAGTTAAACTACCATATTTTAGTTTCCCTTTTTAACTGTATCAAATCCACATGAATGATTTGGTTAGACAGCGATCAATCTCACTAAAGAATCAGACTCAAAAGCTACTTTGATAAGAAAATTTTCTTTTCTTTTCACTCAATTAATTGAGTTTTAAATTCACAATATTTTGCAATCCTATTTTAAATCTATTTTGAAACCTAGCCTTCATTATTCTAGTATATAAGTTATCAATAAGCATTATTGTTTTTTTATGTTACCAGGAAATTAACATGCCAACATTTTGCTATAGAATTCTTTTCAACATTTTGGGATAATTTTATCTTTGAGCCAAAATCTAATTTTCTCAATTTCCTCACAAAGAAAAACCAGCTAGCTATAGTTGTCCATGAAATGACGAGTGCATCTTAGGATTTTTTGTTTGTATTCATAGCAAGTTAAAAATGTTAGGTTTGCATTACAGTAATGTGATGAACCTTTTTTTATTTAATAGTGTATGCTTTACAAGTCTAATAAAAATAGAAGTAGTTTATTTTAATGTATCGTTTAGGGTTTGTACGGTGGGTCATGTATGCCATGTGCTTGCATGTGCTGTGTCTTTCTCTTATAGTCCCACCACTGCTTTTCACTTGAGCAAATAAATGGGGTTCCTATGCATTTCTCTCTCATTTCTTCTCCCTCTCTCTGAACCTCTTTCTTGGATTCTGATACACTTTCTTGGATCTGTTGAACTGCTTTCCCTCTCTGCAACTTCGTTTCCGCTTCTTCTCTCTAGATTAAATTTTTTGCTCTTTTCTCTTTCTATACAAGAACAAGGGCAAGGTACGTACTAGCTTTGGTTTAATATTACTTTATATTTAGTACTTTAACCTTGCGCAAATCTATCCAGCATCTAAACTAAGCTTAAGCAGTGCAGTGTACTGTGTGTTCACAATCTTGATCTCTTGGTTTACGCTTCTGTCTGCACCGATGTTTTCTTCTTTGAAACCCTAGTTAGCTACTTCTCTCGCCTCCTGTATTTTGCTTTATCTTTAAACTTAAATCTTCGATTTATGACATATTCTTTTCCCATTTTACTTCAATATAAGCATTAGGTGAAACTGAGAAATGTGACTATTCGGGTGATAGTTATCATTTGAAAGGACCGTAGTATATAATATAACAAATGTACTGATACCACATTGGAACTGATAATTTCTTTCCTTTGTGCAGGATGCGTTCTCCTTTTTCACTGAAGCAGGAATTTCTGAAGAAATGGATACTGGGTCTCCAAAGATGTCGTTCCTCAAAGAAGAATATGAGCATCTTCGAGAGAAAAAAGGTTATAAAGTTGTCAGCAGATATAGCCATGGCTTCTGCAAGAAAGGGCACAACTTGTTGGAGTCGAGCTCTCATTGCCGATGCTGTTAAAGAATGCAATGCTGACAAACATCTAGCTGAGAAAATATTGGGTCCGGCGTCAGAGAGGCAACCGACGGAGAAGGTTCCAGTAGGAGCAATGGCATACAACAAGAGGATCAGAAGCAAGAAGATCCTGAAAAGGAGTAGCGTAATCCGAAGAACAATAAAATGTGCACCTCAAGCGGCTCGACCGAGCTCTATTGTGAAAAGGTTGGTTGGGAAAAGAAGACAAATTTTGAGAAGTCTCATCCCTGGGGGAGAATTTACGAATGGCGTCTCTTTGATTGAGGAAACCCTAGATTATATCATATCACTCCGAGCTCAGGTTGATGTAATGCGAAGTCTTGCCAGTGCTTCAAAGCTAGTGAACCTTAATTAAGAGCATCAATGGTAAATTGCTCTTTAGTTAATTATTAAATATATCTTTATAATATCCTTATTTTTTTCTCTTGGGCCCAACGCTTAGCTAGCTAAATGAAAGGAAATGGGAAGCTGGAACAGTTGAGGCATGCCTGTACAGATGAACTATATATATGTAAGCCAATCAAGGCTTTCATTTCAATCTTCTACAAGACCTTGTTGATTTTCATCAAGTTTTTAATGACAAGCATAAGTTTCTTATATATTGTAGTTTCTATGCCTAGTTTAAAACCAAGTATATTATGCTCCATCTTCTAATTTATATTGTGCTAAATCATCTTATTCTTTTGACTTTTCCTTTTTCTTCTTAAAAAAATCATATTCTGTTCCATAAATGCTCAGCATAGGAAACAAACGGTAATGAGATTTGTTTGATTATCAGCGGCTACAGGAAATAACCAAATATAATCTGTAAACATATAAATGACTGAAAAATAAATAAATGGGACATGGTTTCAAAAAGTATTAATTCGCTTAGTAGCATGAATAAGTGTACATATACATTTGAAAGAACATTCAACAACTCGAATAATAGATGTTGGGTGTGCATGTGGGGAGAGAGAGAGAGAGAGTGTGTGTGTGAGGGAATAATTCGGTGCAAACGATGAATGCCTGCGAATAAAAAAGGCTTACCATTTGGAGTATTTCTTAAACAGCTGTGTTATTCTTTTCTGTGCTTTTTGGTTAAGAAAACTGATCAAAGGGCTTTGTATTATTGAGGTATATGTATAAAAAAAAAAGGTGGAAAAAAAGAAGAAAAAAACAGCTTTTGGTCATGTTTCAATGAAAGCTATCTAGAAAATCTAACTGCACATCCGTGCAACATCTTCACTTCAAAGCATGTTAGTGTGACAACAGCAAAGAACAGTGAAGCTGCTTTTCAAAACAAAGATCGAACATTTGCTCATATATCGCATATCTTATCTTATTTTGTCTAGCTGTGGCTTACTTAATATCAAAACTCAAATAGCTAGGTAATATATATGTGGAATGATTTTGCTAAGGGAAATCATATCATTTACATTTTCTTGAAGTTAAGGTATGCAACCCACATTTGTAGCAACCGAAAAGTGTGCGATATGATGAATTGCTTGGAATGGTAGCGCTAAAAATTGTGATTCGTCAGAATTTCTCACCGGAAAACAACTATATATGCCATTATTTTCTTTTCTTTCTTTTTCTTTTCTTTTTTCAAAATATGCCATCATTTTTTGGGTAAAGAAGAATATGTCACGTCCATTATTATTCAAATTCCCACTTTACTTCAATCCAATGTCTTCTATACGTTGAATTGCAAAGTTTACATCTATGATTACTATTTACTAATTAATTTACTAAAACCGATTGATGGAGAAAAGATTTTGAAAGAGATTAGATCAATAATTGCAACAATGTTTGAGCGGAAACAGTGCTATCAGCAGTTTGAATTGTTTGAGGTAGAGATGAAGAACAAAGATCAATACAATGATAATGATATGTTTATGTAGGTCTGTTTCATTAAGTGTCTGGTCTTACATTGAGAGATGATTCGCTTTCTTAGTATAACAATCCAAAATTTGTTGGTTAGACATGTGGCACTATTCCGATAATGGAACAATGAATTTTCGAGAAAATTTGGAAATTTTGTCAGACAACAAATTTCTTATGAAATAAATTTGATCTTGGAATTAGTAAATTATGAAAATAATTTTGAAAGTGCAAACATGAAAAAAGGGTTAAATTGAAATTTTTAAAAATTTTAAAGATTAAAGTGAAAATATGACTAAAATGTGAAAAGCGAAATATTATTAATTAATTTGCACAAAATAAGTTAGAATATGTAATAGTGTGAAGCAATTTTACGTGGAAAAGATGTAATTTTACGGTACATAAATTAAAATTAAAGGTTTTATATGGATTTTGAAATTTGACTTTGATTATTGCTTGTTATTGTGAAAGGATTGTAAAAAAAGACAAAAGAAAAAGAAAAAGGGGGAAATGATAATTTTGTCAAAAAGAGCATTTTGATAATTTCTCAATAATTAAATTTGAGAATTATTATTTGGGTGAAATATTGGATGATTGAAATAAGTTTTGAATCAAGGGCCAATGAAATATGGAAGTGGAACATAAACTATTAAAAAATTGAGCTTGTTTGTGGACTTGGGTCTTGGATCTTTTAAAAAGTATTTTAAAAGGATGAATAAGGTGGAAGAACCCCTATTCAGCCATGAACATCCGACCAGCTCCCTCCTTTAGAGGTCTTCTTCTTCGTTCTTCCATGCTTTTTCTTGAAATTTCTTGAAGAATCTCTTCAGCTACCTTGATTTCTTAACAAAAGTGTTTAGAAAACCCTTCCATGAGCTTGAGATCTTCTTTATTATTATTATTTTTTTTTTCAGCTAGGATTTATGGTGTTTCTAGTGAAAGAAACCATGACTAGTGAGAAAAGCTTATGAAGGATTTGTGCTTTTAGTCAATACTATGTTTAAAATAAGAGATTTTTTATGTAAAAGGTAAAAGAGCAATGGAAATATTACTTTCCACTATTTGGAACAATTTTATTAATGTACAAATGTATAAGGTTAAATGAAATGTGAAAATATGTATGCAAATTATATGGCACTTTGGTGCCAACATGTGTGATAATGTAAAAGATTTGTCCAATTTGTAAATGGCCTTAAAGATTATACGAAAATATGTTTATAATATCCCATATTAGACTTAGTGACTAGTAAGGACACGATTGGCATGTCATAGGGGGTCATTAGCGCGCATGTATTAAGGGACACGATTCTGACCGTGTATAAAGACATTGGGTATAATAGTTTTGTGTGTAACACTTGTGCATTATGGATCCATTTCTTCATGTCTTTAGATGTAAGTGCTTTTAATGTGTTATTCTTGGTTTGTTTGGGTTGGGATTCCTCGTATTTAGTCTTGGGTTGCTAGAATTTTCTATTGACGAAAATGAATATAAATGTTGATAATAAGTTTTAAATGTGAATATAGATGGTACAAGAAAAACCATATGCTGTGAATTAAAGGACTCTTAACGAATTGAGATGAAAATGATAATTTGCTTTAGTAGTGTGTGGCCTAATCAACTCACCTTAAATGATATTAAAGAAATTGATAATTCAGGCATACTTTAGTTCAAAGAACTGAAAATGAAGTACATGGTTCATATAGGAAACATATTATATAAATGAAAGTTTTGAAAGAACATATTATAAAACTACGAAGCTATTCTTAAAAGTATAAAATAGGAATTTCATTAAATGAATTGGTTCATAAACAGTTAACATGTAAGTTGTGTTGGAAAAAATCCGGTTTAAAAATGGTTCTTTGTCACAGTGGAAAAATAAAATTTTGAAAACTGAGTCGATTTATGATATTTATAACAATAAACATTTTCCAAAAAATAACAGTGTTTTGTGTGATATGGATCCTAGACGTTCCCGAATTTCAACAGAACGAACTTTCCCGCTATTCTTGTACAATGAATCGCTTTGAGTGTGGGCTTGAACAATCGCAAACTCAGACATAGAACCAGATATAATTTTCTTACTTTCAGTAGAAAATCAAATCTCTCTCTCAATAGAAATCGGTAGAATTGCTATTGCAAGAAAATAGAATTTGTACCTAGAAATAAATTTTGACTATTATTGGCAAAATAATAATATTTAAAATTTATGTGTAAATAGCTCTACCAGTGTAATCTATTTATAGGGATAGATAGAAAAATCCTGATTGAATTAGTAGAATACAAATAATACTTTTCTGATAGAAAAACAAGTCCCCTAGTTCTACTAGAAGAGAAGGCAATAACCCTAGTTAATTATACTAGGGTTTTCACCCCTCATACTTATTATAGGGGATTTTTGCCTCTGCTCTATTGGGTTCAATTACACATGCTTCCTAGACATTTAACCCAGTACTTTATAATTTAACCCAACACAATACATGTTTTTTATTTCTTGGAATAAATATTATTTATTGAATTAATTTAAATTAATTAATTTTCCAACTAAATAATTTTTTCAACTCCATTCAAATTTCTTTAAAGTTATGACAACTTTACCGTAAAAGAATCTATGAGAAATATATTTAATTTTCATATTCAATGGATTCACAATGACCAATTAATTTAATTCTATTTTCAAATTTTAATTATTTAATTAAATAATAATTTCCATACTTAATGAGAAACCACATTCATTTTCAAATGTAACACATTTTTTTAACTTTATCATTTCTGTCCATTTAGTTCAACTTGCAATTCATTTTTGGTTTCAATGAACTAGCAGAGGGATCGATTGGACATCTATAATTAGAGCTGAAATGATTTATGTAATATCCCGGATTATGGCTTATGCATTATTACTAAATTGTATGAAATAGCATGCCTGTGTGTGTTGTTAATGTGTATTATGAATTTTGTGAACCTTAGTGTGAAGGGGAATAGCTTAAAAATTATTTGATTTTAAAGTTTAAAAGAGGAAGCTAAATTTGATAAGGCCTTAAGAAAATTTGTAAGGGAAATTCGACATGAAATTGGGCTTGTTAAAGTTGTTGCAAGGTGCCACTTAAGGCATAGTAAGTGACGCCATAAGTCGTGAGGAAAGGTGGAGTTCGATTTGCAAGGGAAGCAAATAAAGGAGTTTTATTTTGCTGCAAGGAGCAGGAGAGGTGGACTGACAATGGGACACTAAGGGATGAGTTTTGGTTATGATTAAATTCCTTTTAATATTCGGCTAAGATGGAAGATAATGGTAGATTTTATTAACTTATTTTGTATGGGTAAGATAAGAGATAAATGGTGGCTTATTTTTATTAATTTTAAGTGAAGTGATAAAGAGAAAAATAAGGGATTAGATAGGGGTAAGAGTGGCCGGCCAAGGGATTGCTTTGATGGCATTTTCGGTTTGGTGTTAGTAAGATAGGTGTGCCGAAATTGCTCCTCATCTCATCTTTGTTTCATTTGTGCCGAAATTCCCAAAGAGAGAAGCAACTTGTGTTATTCTTCTCTTCTTTCTTTTTGCTACTCATTGGCATAGCCGAATCTCTCTGCAATCATTCTCTTTTCTTTTCAATTCTCCAAAAGCTAAAAATAGGATTCCCTAGTCTTGCCAAATTCTCTAGCATATCTCTTCTTCTCTTTTAGTTTGCCAAAGCCGAAAACTCAAGCAAAGTCTAGCCGATTTCTTCACCTTTTTCTTCTTATTTTCGCAAACTTCCAAAAGCCGAAAGCAAGTTCCTTCTAGGCCATAGCCGAATACTCAAAGTAGTCCTAGCCAAATATCTCTGTGAGTTTTGGTAAGGGTGCCGCCGCCTACAACATTAAGGGTAAGGATTCAATTGATGTCATATTATTATTATTTCTTTTCTTTTAGCCGAAAAATAGGTATATAATCCCAATAATTCTCTATGGTCGAAACTTTGAAGGGTCTTTTGGGATTTGGTAGTTGTCGACTACAAGGAGGAGATCTTTCGGGATCTCAAAATCTAAGGTAAGCCAAAGTCATCTTAGGCCAAAGGCCATTAATGGTGTTCAGTAGGCATTGAAATCAGATCTAACATAGTGTTTGTAGGAATTTCGACAGATATCAAGGACAAGTGATATTTTTGGGATTTTAGATTCGCAAAGGTAAGTAAATTTACCAATCGGCCAAGGCCATATTTAGTGACTAGGATCTATTTCTTATTTATTCAAAAGCCAAAAACTAATCATTTAGGTGATCTAGTGTGTGGCCGATTGCTAGGAGGGAATATCACAAAATTTTGGGATTTGGTTAGTAACCAAATCGGCGGCAAGGAACTTGAGATCTAGAGGATTAGATTGGGATTCTTCGGGATTTCAGTAAAACCGCTAAGTATACCAGGTGTGTACCCCACACTAAGCCTTAATTAATTTACGGCTATGTTTTGATAAATATTAATTAATTTACGGCTATGTTTTGATAAATATGTTACTAAGAATATGTTAAGATGTGGCTAAGAGTATCTTGCAATGGTACAAAGTACTCAGGTACATTTACCCACTCCTACTATGAGTATGATATGATCTATGATGGCACATATGTCAATAGTGATAAGAATGTGAAATAAGGCATGATATTGCATGATTTGTTTGACATGGGGCATATGGGTGATATGTAAAGGGGGAGTGAATTGGTGGTTTTATACCCCAATATCTGAATGTGGTGACTTATGTCACGTAATTTGAATGTGGTGACTTACGTCACAAAATCTGAATGTGGTGACTTATGTCACAAAATAATTATCTGGTGGCTATGCCACGAATTTTATAAGGGCGATGAGCACGTCATCGCAATGATCGCCTTCGATGGTGTGTAGCAGATGGAGGGTCAACTTAGTAGTCCCCGCGGTGTGATGGTTGGTACGGGTTATGTGTAGCGGATGGTTATTTAGGTTTGGGTTCGGGTTTGCATCATGATTTATATATGTATATTATGTATGAATTGACATGCCTGAATTAGTTGAGACTTGTGTTGGTTGTACACATTGAGTCTGTTTGACTCACCCCTCGTGGGATTATTTTTCAGGTGACACTCAATAATGGACCGGTCGGCGGGGAGTTCGATGGTGGCCATGCATAACTCGTAGATTGTTTATTTTATTAGTTTATTTTTTTATTTATTTAAGTTTGAATTATTTCGGGTTTTATTTGATGTAATAAGGCCATAAGTATTAAACTGTCTATGCATGCATTTAAACTACTTAGTATGGTACGACATTTATCGATTTGAAGTTAAAGTTAATTTTTCTTAAATATAAATATTAATTGTTTTGACACCTAACCAACACGGGTTTTAATTTTGAACCCAACCCAAATCAACTATTTTCAAAAACACACAAGTTTTTGCCGAAGCCCAAATAAGATTCGAATGGTTTTTCTCTAGAAGCATGCCAGATCCGGTCAGGGCTTGTGGGCCGGGTTTAGGGTGTTTCATTTTGGTATTAGAGCCCTGTTTAAAACTCGACCTTGAGGGCTTTTAGGGCCCAAAATATTTTTTTTTTCTTTTGAAAATTGGTTTTACTAAGAAACGAGCAAGTTTCTCTGGCATGGCACCTGAGTCCCTGGCCCGAAGTCCACCAAGTAAGTACTCCTAACTCTTTTGTGGTTGTATGTGGGATTTATAGGGACGTAGATTAGTATATTAAGTTATTAAACCCTAGGATTAGCTTACTCCAACACAAAATTGCATAAAGCATTAAAGCCTAATTAAACAAACCTGTGTCTAAGTCACCGAGTTAGGGTGTGGCAACCATTGTGCGCATGTCTAGGATTGGTTTCGGTGGGAGCTTGGTATTTAAGTAGTCCTATTGACTCACCTCCTCTCCACTCGAATCCTACCTAGTGCATATCGACGGTTCACCCTAACCAAGAGGACTTACTCATGGGCCAAACCCAATAACTAAAACTCGAAAGGGACTAGCCATATTTTTATAAAAACCCTAGTCTTAAAATCACCAAATGACCCCTTTGATGTGTAGGAAAACTATTTTGAAAAAAATTAATAAAATACCCTTGGTTCATAAAATTCCATACTACCCACAGTTTTTATCAAGATTCTCTTACCTTACAAATATCCAAAACCCTATTTTTACAAAATATTAAGATACTCTGATTTGGAAAATTTATGAAATTACCCCTAATTTGCAAAATGACCAAATTACCCCTAACTTGAATAAATGACCAAAATACCCTCAGTAAGGAAATTACCGAAGTACCCTCAAATTAGAAACCTTTAAAAATACCCTTGTTTTGAAAAGTCACCAAGAGCCATATTTCGTGAAAAAATTAACGAAATGACCCTGGCTTGTAAAATTACAAAAATACCCCTAGTGTATAAAATTACCGTTTCACCCTTGAAATTTTTCCAGCAAGTATTTTAATTTTGTAAAATATCAACAATCTCTATTTTGCAACATTTTCAAATACCTTAATTTGGAAAAAAATTACCAAAATACCCCTATAGGATAAAATTTCAGAAATACCCCTGGGTAGTGGAAAATAACAAACAACGACAACTACAACATTTCTCTGTAATGAATGCAAGTTCATGTATGTGATTGAATGAATGATCTGAGACTGTATGTGTATGAAATCAAAAGAACTACCCCTTAAAAACTATTAAACATAAGACTGTACGTGATAAATCATTGGAACAAAACTAATTTATAAAATTCTTTAATCAGATAAATGCAAATTGGAAGTATGAATTTAAGGGGACGTGGTCGTAACGTGCGTGGCCGTGGTAGAGGCCGAATGACTATGTCGGAGCCCGTTAGGTCTGGACAAGGGTCCGAAAATGAAATGCCACCACCACCACCAGCCGCTGATGTGGAATATTAGGATTAGACGGGGGATGACGCAGTGTCACAGTCGATGCTGCAGGTTTTGGAAAGGGTGGCTGAAGTAGGTGGAGGCATGGGAGCTCGAAAGTCAGTACCTGAGTGACTCCGAGCCAACGGAGTGGAGGTGTTCCATGGTGTATCTGGTGTGGCACCCAGTACCGCTGAGTATTGGTTGGAGGCGACTAAGCGGATTATGGATGAGCTCGATTTAACTGCCGAGGAAAAACTGAAAGGGTTGGTGTCGCTTCTCCGCGATGAATCATATCAATGGTGGCTCACGGTTAGGGATGGTGTTACAGTTGAGGAACTCACTTGGGATTATGCTAAGGCGGCATACCAAAAGAAGTATGTTGGTACTCATTACATCGATGCACAGAGGAAGGCATTTATGGGGCTGGTTCAAGGGAACAAGTCCGTGGCGAATCTGGTGAATTCCTAAGCTCGAGCCGTTATGCTCGAGGCATAGTGTCAACTGAGCATGAGCGGTGTGTCCGATTGAGGACGGGTGAGGATGATTTGAGGCTGTTGATAGCTCCACAAGAAGAGCGAGAGTTTTTGTGTTGGTGGAGAAGGCTAAGGTAGTCGAGGGTATCAAGGATTCGTAAGGCGAACACCGTCGGAATAGGCGAAGAGAGGCTTTGGATCTTGAGGTCTTCTAGGAATGAGCAAAGAGGCCTAGAGTTGATGGGTAGCGAGGTCGAGATACTACTACTAGAGGCGATGTCGTACTTGTGCCCAATATGGGAAGAAGCATTTAGGAGAGTGTTGGAAGAAGACGGGAGGATGTTTCAAGTGTGGGTCCAAGGACCACATGATTAAGGATTGTACTGTGAGAACCGAAGGGGGACGACCAGTAAGTCAAGGTCCTAATCAGGCTGGAAGAGGTGGACAAGAGCCTCAGCGGGGCCGTGGTTTGAATGGTAGAGGAAACGATGCTGGTAGAGGATGGGGAACATCAGGCCGAGGTGTTGGTAACACGGAGGCTAGGCAGCCAGGTTTAGTGTATGCAGTTCGTCGGAGGGAGGACGGAGATACACTGAACATCATAACTGGTACGTTCCTTATATTTGGCAAGCCTTATGTTGCTTTGATTGATGTGGGCTCGTCCCATTCTTATGTTGTATGTAGAGTAGTTGAAACTCTAGGAATAGCCTCTGAACTATCTAGTAGGGAGATGACTGTAGTAAGCCCACTAGGTCAAACCGTAGTAGTGAACAAGATATTTCGGAGTGTGCCTTTGGAGCTTTAGGGAGCGGTATTTCTTTCCAACTTAATGGAATTACCCTTCGGGGAATTTGATCTTATACTTGGTATGGACTGGCTAGTGGAGCATCGGGCTGTATTGGATTGTGTAGCCAAACGAATGGAGTTAAAGTCCCCAGAGGATGAGGTGATAGTTATGATAGGAGAAAGAAGGAACTACTTGTCTAACGTAGTTTCTGCTTTGAAGGCTGATAAGATGGTACGGAAAGGGTACAAGGTATTTTTAGCCTTCATTAGTGCGTTGGATGCGAAAGAAGGGGGAGTTAGTGGAGTTAGAACCGTAAGGGAGTTTGTGGATGTTTTTTTGGAAGAGTTACCTAGAATACCCCCGAATAGAGAAGTGGAGTTCAGAATAGATTACTATCGGGTACAGCTCCTATGTCAATTGCCCCGTACAGAATGGCACCAAAGGAGTTGGGTGAGCTCAAGGCTCAGATCCAAGAATTACTATCCCGTGGGTTTATTCGACCCAGTATGTCTCCATGGGAGCACCGGTCTTGTTCGTGAAGAAGAAGGACGGAACTATGCGCATGTGCATAGATTATCGTCAGTTGAATAAGCTGACCATCAAGAACAAGTACCCATTGCCAAGGATAGACGACTTGTTTGATCAGCTTAAGGGGGCCGCAGTATTCTCAAAGATAGATCTAAGTCTGGATATCATCAGCTTAAGGTGAAGGAGGCTGATATCCATAAGACGGCTTTTCAAACAAGGTATAGGCATTATGAGTTCTTGGTAATGCTGTTCGGGTTGACAAATGCCCCAACCGCGTTTATGGACATGATGAACCGGGTTTTCCAACCCTATCTGGATCGGTTTGTTGTTGTGTTCATAGACGATATCTTAGTTTATTCGAAGTCTGAGGAAGAACATAATGAGCACCTCCAAGTTGTGTTGCAAGTGTTGAGGGAGAAGAAGCTCTACGCCAAATTTAGCAAGTGTGAATTTTAGTTTAAGGAGGTTACGTTTTTAGGACATGTGGTATCTGCTGAAGAATAAGGGTAGATCCTCGGAAGATTGAGGCAGTTTTGGATTGGAAGCCCCTAAGTGCATGGCGAAGTTCAAGTTTCTTAGGATTAGCACGCTATTACCGAAGGTTCGTGGAAGGGTTCTTGTCAATAACCGCGCCTCTGACAAAGTTGTTGAGAAAGGAAGTGCCTTTCATATGGAACGATAAGCAACAGGAGAGCGTTGAGAAGCTTAAGAGGTCTTGACCAAGCTCAATTTTGATTTGACTGAGGCGGGGAAGGATTTTGTAGTGTACTGTGATGCTTCCCATACAGGATTGGGAGGTGTCCTTATGCAAGATGGGAGAGTAGTCGCTTATGCGTCTCGACAGCTAAGGCCACACGAGGTTAACTACCCGACGCATGACTCAGAATTGGCGGCAGTGGTCTTTGCTCTTAAAGTATGAAGGCACTATCTTTATGGAGAGAAGTCAGTGATCTACAGAGACCACAAAAGCCTTAAGTATCAGTTGACTCAAAAGGAGTTGAACCTGAGACAGCGAAGGTGGGTGGAATTATTGAAGGACTACGACTATTCTATAGAGTATCACCCGGGCAAGGCGAATGTGGTGGCAGATGCCCTAAGTCAGAAGGTGGTGGCGGATCTGAGGGCGATGTTCGCACATCTGAGCTTATATGACGATGGAAGTCTGCTGGCAGAATTACAAGTCAAATCGACATGGTTGAATGAGGTGAAGGAAAGTCAGTTAATGGATGAAGATCTAAGTGTTAAGTTGCGACAAGTGCAGAATGGAGAGTTAGAGGGTTATGGTGTTAATGACGAGGGAGTATTGTGCTTCAAGGGTAAGTTCTGTATGCCGAAGGACGAGGAGCTTAGGCAAAGAATTCTTCGAGAATCGCATAGTAGCCCTTATGCTATGCATCCCGGATGTAGTAAATTGTACAGAGATCTAAGGGAACAATTTTGGTGGCCTGGTCTTAAGCGAGAAGTTATCGAATTTGTAGGGAAGTGCTTGGCATGTCAACAAGTTAAGGCTGAACACCAAGTTTCGTCAGGGTTACTTTAGCCAATACAGATTCCGCAGTGAAAGTGGGAGGAATTACCATGGACTTCGTTAGTGGGCTTCCCCTTACGCCTACTAAGAAGGACTCGGTATGGGCGATAGTGGATCGGCTGACAATGTTCGCATTTTATCCCAGTACGGGTTGACTATTCCCTACAAAAGTTAGCAAGGTTGTATGTAGCTGAGGTCGTAAGGTTGCACGGAGTACTAGTGTTGATTATCTCGGATAGGGATCTGAGGTTCACGTCTCGATTTTGGAAAGCTTTACATCAGGCTTTAGGCACTAGATTGGATTTCAGTACGGCTTTTCATCCACAGTTGGACGGCCAGCCTGAACGGGTGATCCAAGTGTTAGAGGATATGTTAAGAGGCTATGTGATTAACTTCGGAGGAAGTTGGGAAGAATATTTGCCTCTAGTAGAATTTGCGTACAATAACAGCTAACAAGCAAATATTTGGATGGCACCGTACGAAGCACTGTATGGTCAGAAGTGTCGCATTCCTACCTGTTGGACGGAATTGGGAGAACGACAGATTTTGGGTCCAGAAATTGTGGCAGAATTCGAGGAGAAGGTTAAGATAATTCGGGCACGATTGAAGGAGGCATCTGACAGGCAAAAGTCATATGCAGATCTCAAACGGAAGGAGATCGAATTTGCTGTGGGAGATCAAGTGTTTCTCAAAGTTTCACCTTGGAAGAAGGTGATGAGATTTGGTCGGAAAGGAATTTATAGGACCTTATCGAGTATTGAAGCGAGTTGGACCAGTGGCATACCAGTTAGAGTTGCCTTTGGAATTGAAGCAGATGCACGACGTATTCCATGTTTCTATGCTACGTCGCTATCGATCAGATCCATCTCATGTAGTACCAGTTGAAGAGGTGGAGCTAAGGCCAGATTTATCCTACGAGGAAGAGCCGATTCAGATTTTGGAACGAGATGTGAAAGTGCTACGAATGAAATCAGTTCCTTTAGTCAAAGTGTTATGGCAGAACCATGGATCGGAAGAAGCTACTTGGGAGTCGGAAGAAGTAATGCGACAGCAATACCCCCACCTATTCTAGCCAGGTAATTTCGAGGTCAAAATTATTTTAAGGTGGTAGAACTGTAATATCCCAGATTATGGCTTATGCATTATTACTAAATTGTATGAAATAGCATGCCTTTGTGTGTTGTGAATGTGTATTATGAATTTTGTGAACCTTAGTGTGAAGGGGAATAGCTTAAAAATTATTTGATTTTAAAGTTTAAAAGAGGAAGCTAAGTCTGATAAGGCCTTAAGAAAATTTGTAAGGAAATTGACATGAAATTGGGCTTGTTAAAGTGGTTGCAAGGTGCCACTTAAGGCCTAGTAAGTGACGCCATAAGTCGTGAGGAAGGGTTGGAGTTCGAGCTGCAAGGGAAGCAAATAAAGGAGTTTTATTTTGCTGCAAGGAACAGGAGAGATGCATGGCAATGGGGCACTAAGGGATGAGTTTTGGTTATGATTAAATTCGTTTTAATATTCAGCTAAGATGGAAGATAATGGTAGATTTTATTATCTTATTTTGTATGGGTAAGATAAGAGATAAATGGTGGCTTATTTTTATTAATTTTAAGTGAATTGATAAAGAGAAAAATAAGGGATTAGATAGGTGTGCTGAAATTGCTCCTCATCTTATCTTTGTTTCATTTGTGCTGAAATTCCCAAAGAGAGAAGCAACGTGTGTTCTTCTTCTCTTCTTTCTTTTTGCTACTCATTGGCATAGCCAAATCTCTCTGCAATCATTCTCTTTTCTTTTCAATTCTACAAAAGCCAAAAATAGGATTCCCTAGTCTTGCCAAATTCTCTAGTGCATCTCCTCTTCTCTTTTAGTTTGCCAAAGTCAAAAACTCAAGCAAAGTCTGGCCGATTTATTCACCTTTTTCTTCTTCTTTTCGTAAACTTCCAAAAGCCGAAAGCAAGTTCCTTCTAGGCCATAGCCGAATACTCAAAGTAGTCCTAGCCGAATATCTTTGTGAGTTTTGGTAAGGGTGCCACCGCCTACAACATTAAGGGTAAGGATTCAATTGATGTCATATTATTATTATTTCTTTTCTTTTAGCCGAAAAATAGGTATATAATCTCAATAATTCACTATGGCCAAAACTTTGAAGGGTCTTTCGGGATTTGGTAGTTGTCGACTACAAGGAGGAGATCTTTCGGGATCTCAAGATCTAAGGTAAGCTAGAGTCATCTTAGGCTGAAGGCCATTAATGGTGTTCATTAGGCATTGAAATCAGATCTGACATAGTGTTTGTAGGGATTTCGACAGATATCAAGGACAAGTGATATTTTGGGATTTTAGATTCACAAAGGTAAGTAAATATACCAATCGGCCAAGGCCATATTCAGTGACTAGGATCTATTTCTTATTTATTCAAAAGCCGAAAACTAATCATTTAGGTGATCTAGTGTGTGGCCGATTACTAGGAGGGAATATCACAAAATTTTGGGATTTTGTTAGTAACCAAATTGGCGGCAAGGAACTTGAGATCTAGAGGATTAGATTGGGATTCTTTGAGATTTCAGTAAAACCGCTAAGTATACCAGGTGTGTACCCCACACTAAGCCTTAATTAATTTACGGCTATGTTTTGATAATTATGTTACTAAGAATATGTTAAGATGTGGGTAAGAGTATCTTGCAATGGTACAAAGTACTTAGGTACGTTTACCCACTCCTACTATGAGTATGATATGATCTATGATGGCACATATGTCAATAGTGATAAGAATGTGAAATAAGGCATGATATTGCATGATTTGTTTAACATGGGGCATATGGGTGATATGTAAAGGGGAAGTGAATTGGTGGTTTTATACCCCAATATCTGAATGTGGTGACTTATGTCACGTAATTTGAATGTGGTGACTTACGTCACGAAATCTGAATGTGGTGACTTATGTCACAAAATAATTATCTGGTGGCTATGCCACGAACTTTATAAGGGCGATGAGCACGTCGACTGCAGCGACTGCCTTCGATGGTGTGTAGCGGATGGAGGGTCGACTTAGTAGTCCACACGGTGTAATGGTTGGTACGGGTGATGTGTAGCGGATGGTTATTTAGGTTTGGGTTCAGGTTTGCATCATGATTTATAAATGTATATTATGTATGAATTGACATGCCTGAATTAATTGAGACTTGTGTTGGTTGTACACATTGAGTCTGTTTGACTCACCCCTTGTGGGATTATTTTTCAGGTGACACTCAGTAATGGACCGGGTCGGCAGGAGCTCAGTGGTGGCCATGCATAACTCAGAGAGTGTTTATTTTTATTAGTTTATTTTTTTTATTTATTTAAGTTTAAATTATTTCGGGTTTTATTTGATGTAATAAGGCCATAAGTATTAAACTGTCTATGCATGCATTTAAACTACTTAGTATGGTACGACATTTATCGATTTGAAGTTGAAGTTAGTTTTTCTTAAATATAAATATTAATTGTTTTGACACCTAACCAACACGGGTTTTAATTTTGAACCCAACCCAAATAAACTGTTTTCAAAAACACACAAGTTTTTGGCGAAGCCCAAATAAGATTCAAATGGTTTTTCTCTAGAAGCATGCCAAATCCGGTCAGGGCTTGTGGACCGAGTTTGGGGTGTTTCAATTTATAATTAAGTTTTAGCTTTTCACCTATTAATTATAAACTCATTTAGTCACTCTGACCCTAATAGGAACAGTGGTTCCAAGACCACAAATCCGAGTTAGTAGAATATTTTAATATTATATTTGGTGTCTACGATCTATGATTGAGCATGTGTTAAAGTTTCGTGAGTAAATTTGTTTGGTTGTGTGTTTAATTTGAGGAAAAAGACTAAATCGCATAAGTGGCAAAAGTAGCTTTTATTTAATTGAGTGGCTTAATTGATGGGTCTTCTTATATATGTGGGCTTATGTTGTAAATTAGCCATTTAGCATGATAGTGGACGGCATTAGGCATTGATTTTATATTAATATGTTTTTTTATATACATATTTTATAAGTTAAAAGTTAATATTTTATATTATAAGTTAATAATAAATAAAACATCAAAATAGAAAACCATTATCACTCATCTTGGTGCCAAAAAACACAAGAAAAGAAAGAAAGAAAAGCTCTTAGGTTTCGGCTAGCTTGAAGCAAAAATTAAGGTATGATTTGGTTTTAGTTTTTGAAAATTTTTACGTTTTTGATATCGTTGCTTAGTGTTTTAGTAAGCCCATGCTTGAATTTTGGAATTTGATGTGTATTTCGTGAGTTGCCATTGAAGGAAGTTTGTTATTTTTGTTGTTTGATGAAGAAATATTAATTATATGTGTTAGATTAACAAGTTTTGTCTTTGAATTTTTGATGAAATTGAGAAATTTGGATTAAATTACAAAAATAAAATGTTTTAAAGGACTAAATTGCAAATAAATGGAATGTATGAGCTTGTATAAAGATTATGAACATTCATCCCTAAAGAAGTGTGGCCAAATTTTGCATATTTTGTTTTTTATGCTATAGGGACTAAATTGCAAAAGGTGTAAAATGTTAGGGGTAAAATTGTAAATTTGCCGATTATGTGTTTTTGAACTAAATTGAATGAAAATATGTTAAATGAGCTAAAATTTTAATTTATTTAGACCAATAACAAAAAGGATCGGGAGTAGATCGGGGAAAGGCGAAGTTAATCGAATAGTCGGGAAAACAAAATCTGTCGATACTCGAAGTAAGTTTTTAAGAAATTGAATTAAATTGGATTTATTTATTTTACTATAAATTTGTAATTGTGTTTTATTAGAAGTATATATGAACAATGTGACATAGCCGAATGTAATATTGGTTGTGGGAGGAATATATATAGCCGAATGTGATGTGGTTTTGGAGATTAATAAGATGATTTGAAAATATATATATGTGTAATTGGGGTTTAAGTTTATATATATATATACTTATGCATATTTAAAAGAGTAATAAGTTTGAGTAGTGCACTATGCGTACAAATGTAAATACCGACCACTATGTGTGTGAAATCGGTCATTTGGCACTAAGTGTGCGATACGTTACGAGAATTTGGCACTAATTGTGTGAGTTATTAATAGTAATGGCACTAAGTGTGAGATACGTTACGAGAATTTTTGGCACTAAGTGTGCGAATTGTTAATGTGAAGGCACTAAGTGTGCGATACATTACAAAGTTTGGCATTGAGTATACGAGTTTATTGACTCATTAGGAATATCAATTTTTAGAAAGATTAAGCGAAATAAAATGAGCAGGTATGGGATATTATATCATATATGGATAGTAAGGTAAGTTATGGTTGTTGAAATGGAAACTATGTATTATACACATCAAATTGTGATTTATACAGATTTGAAATGTAAATAAGAAATTTTAGTAGGTAAAAAAAATATGTATTTGTTTTGTGATGTGAATTGGATTAAAGATGTGTATGAAAACCATTATTGAATGTTAATATATATTCGGCTTAAGGGTCATGAAATGTGAAAACAATTTTCGAATTGAATGAACTAATGCATTGTTATATAATTGCTTATAACTTACTAAGCTATAATATCTTATTGTATGTGTTTATTTGTATGGTTTTATAGATTTTGACGTTTAGCTACGAGCTCGGGGATCATCGTCAAAGTCTATCACATTATCAACTATCTTTGGTACCCTTTTCATAAGTTGAACTTTTGAAACTATGGCATGTATAGGCTATATTACTCTTTTGAGTTCATTATGAATAAAATGTATATAAATGCCATGCAAAAATGGTTATATTTCTATTCTTGGGTTGATTTAGTTATGCTTGATCATGGTGTTAATGTTTGTGTACGTTCGGCCTTGTTATAAGCTTATTTTGGAAGTTCATTTCATGGTATTTATATATGTGAGTAATGTATTTGGGTTGATTTGCTATTTATTTAGTTAAAAGTTGAAGAATATTGACCATGGTACTTTGCAAAATTGGGTAAGTAGTATCATGTTATGTATGATTGATAATTTGGAGTATATACCTAGATTTTTATAAAGATATGCATAACTTATAAATAGCTCTTTATTTAAGTTTAAATCATGTTCAATTAGAAGTTGAAATTGACTATGAGATTTAGTTTTAGTATGTGTATTGAATTGGCAAATATGAAATAAAATTTTAATAGGTATAATGGTATATGAGTAAATGTGTAAATGCCATGAATGGCTGAGTATGGTATTGATGCAATGTTACTTAGATTTAGATTAATGTATAGGTAATACTTTAGGCATATTTGGCATAATGATATGCTATTTTTAAATTGGATAGATTGAGCTCATGCATTTTGGTTAAGAAATGTATTAATTTTGTTAGATAAATGAGTTGTTCAACTATATGCATGTGAGATGGTTACTATGATAATGTTTTAAAATGTTTGGTGCATGATTTGTAGAATGATTAAGAGCAAATGTGCATATTCGGCTTTTGTAACTAAAACGACCAAATGAATAGTGACTTTTACTTGTGATATAAATGTATACATATATGTGTATTTGGTTGAATAGGGTTAAGCTAAGAGCGTAATTGTTTAATCATTCCTCGAAAGTATATCATTATTAACTAAGTATTTGGTTAGGATTATTTATATAGTAATTATTTTGCTATGGTCTGTGCTAAGTCTAGTAATGTCTTGTAACCCTAATTCAGCGACGGATATGGGTTAAGGGTGTTACACGAAGTCATTCCACTATATTATTGCAACTAAGCTCGCCCAAATTACTTACCATTACGAATGTTATTCATTTAGTGCTCGTCCAATCACCTTGTCATAAGTGTGTTACCCTCATAGGATATCCTTAATCTCTTTTGGATAAATTTGTTCTCCCAATATGATCCTATTTTATCTTATGGTAACCATTACATCATTCTTCATGAAAATTCAACTACTATAAAATAGTAATTAAGTCATTTATCACAAAGATAAACGACCCGTGACCACGTTTATTTTTCATCTATCATGTAATGCTAATGAGAGGATATCATTTACCCATGTCTTGGGGTACGAATTTGACTATTGTGAAAGATGTTACATACTTCCGAAGTCGTATACCCAACACACCAACTTTTGGTTCCTTATCTATTCGAACTTAGGCTTTTACTTACACCAAAGTATATGAGTCATGCTTACGTAGTCCATCATCCACTTAGGATTAATGTATGTCACACTATGATTGTCACAAGTGAATAAATCCATAAACGAATTCAGGATCTATTCTACTTGGGTCTGCCCGATATACTGTTAGTTTAGTCAATCACATCTATGTCTCTATTTTCTAAGAGTCATCCACTTCGAAGCTCAAAATAAAACATCTTCCTAATTGGAATTAATAGATATGACATATTAGTCTTTCAATCGATGTGCTTATTTTTTTATTAGACTAAGGACATGTTTAGGTTTATCTACTAATGCAAGATGTCACTTTGTGTAACAGCCCGATTTTGGGCCTAGTCAGAATAGTGGTTTTGAGACCACAAATTTAAGGTCGGAGAAATTATTTTAATATTATTTCAAGTGTCATGGCATGATTATATTAGTGTTTGAAAATTTTGGTAAATTAATTTTAGCGATTTCATGCTTAATTTTAAAAAAGGACTAAATCGCATAAAGTGTGAAAGTTTTGTTCTACAAGCTAAAGGTGTTAAATATCTATGGAAAACTAAATTAGAGGTCCTTATTGAGTAAAAAGACCAATAAAATTAGTGGTGGCTGGACATGGAATTCAAAAATCATGAATGGTCAAAGTTTGGTGGCATTAGGTGACTAAATGAATAAAATAAAATAAAACAAAGAAAAAGTTATCATCTTTTCCTATCTTCTTCCTCTTCTACCGAAATTTTCAACAAATATAAGGGTTTTGGAAGCTTGAAATTTCAGCAACTCTTCAGCCTTGGAAGTAAGTGTTTTTGATGGTCATTCTTGATGATATTTGTATTTTTGTGACCCTTGTAACTTAAGCTAACTAATGGAGTGACTATTTTGCAAAATGATTGAGAGTTTAGGGTTTTACCATGTGAGTATTTATGTTATTTTCTGAATTTTTATGGAAGAAAATGAATCTTGGTTGTTAAATAAACAACTTTTGTGAAAGGGGTTTTCATGAAAACATCTAAAAGGACCATTTTGTGAAGTTTATAAAATAGGTTGTAAACGTGTGAAATAATTGAAAATTGTGAGTTGCTATAAGAGTAATAAAGGTTCGGCTAGGCTTGTTAATGGAGGAAATTTGATTAAAATCATTTTACGAGCCTAGGGACAAAATCATAATTATGTGAAAGTCTAGGGGCCCAATGGTAATTTTGTCCAAGTATGAATTATAGATTGTCTTGATTAATGTAGTGATTAAATAAGTAAATTTTGTCATTATAGATCAAGAAAAATGGAATTCGAACCTAGACCAGGGGAAAACCAAGCTATTGGACTAAATCGAACTAGTCGCCCATATTTTATATACCGAGGTAAGTTGTACGTAAATAACACAACTCTATTATTATTATGCATTAAACAATTGATATTGTATAAAATGTTTGATTATTGTTGTGAATATGCATGATGAGAATTGATGTAGTAAAAACTCCCAGTTGAACTTTAGGAATAGATTGGATATCCATGACATGGTATCATCATTGATATGTGTGTTAGTGTAAGACCATGTGTACCACCCCTAACCTGTATCCATTGCCAAACTAAGGTTAAGAGGCATTACCGAACATATCAGAATATTTTACAGTCATTACACAACATCAATCATATAACATCATTTCATAATAAATCACATACATATATTTCCTTTAGAAAGTCTACGAGACCTTAAACATGCTTTAGAGAAGGTTCGGGACTTAACCGATCCCATACGGAACTTTGCAGAACTTAGAAATTTTTCTCCCAAAATAGGGCACATACCCATGTGGCTAGGCTGCGTGCTTCACATGGTCGTATTTAGACCATGCCTCAGCCCATGTGCAAAAAATGACTTGAATCACACTGCCTATCACACGCCCATGTGTCTAGCCTGTGTACAATACTGACCTAAATCACACGGCTTGTCACATGCCCGTGTGTCTGGCTCGTGTGCAAGTCTAACTTGCTTCGAATTGGGATAGTGAAAGACACGGTCGAGACATATGCTCGTGTTCTTAACTGTGTGGGCAATTATAGGCCATTTACAAGGCCAAATTGCCACCCATTTTGGGTCATACATACAAGCATCAAACAAGTGTCAATTCATGCCCCAAAGGTAGCTAAAACATACCAAATTATTCACCATTTAACCCGTAACAACATCATTTATTACTATATACTAATCATAATCAAGCATACCAATTCAAAATACAAATCTCACATAAAAAACATATAAACTTTAGCATCACTTAACATGCACAAAATTCATTCCATAGTCATATTCATTATCAAGCTATATGTAACAGCTCGATTTTGGGGCTAGTCAGAACAATGGTCTTGAGACCACTAATCGAGGTTGAGAAAATTATTTTAATATTATTTTATGTGTTATGGGATTAATATATGACTATATGGAAATTTTGGTGCTTTAATTTTGGCAATAGAGTACTTAATTGTGAAAAAGGACTAAATCGCATAAAGTACGAAAGTTCTATTTTATAAGGTGGGGGTACCTAATAGCTATAGATTGTAAATTGGCAGATTTTAGAGTGAAATTAGGCCCTATTATACGTGCTGGCCGGCCATACAAGTTAAGGGGGACAAGAGCATTAAATACTAGTCAAAGTTGGTAGAAATTAAGCGATAAAAAGAATAAAATAAGAGAGGCAAAAGATGTTATCATCTTTCACTATTCACTCATCTCTTTCCACCAAAAATTTAGGAGAGAATAGAGTTCTTAGAGGTTTAAACTTTCAGCCACTCAATCCTCATTCAAGTAAGTGATTTAGGTGGTTTTAGTTGATGATTTTTGTACAATTGGAGTCCCCAAAGCCTAAGCTAACTAATGAGGGGACTAATTTGTGAAATGATTAAAAGTTTAGAGACATTCCATGAGAGATTTTATGTTGTTAGCTGAGTTTTTATGGAAGAAAATGAATGATGGGGAGGTTAGAGACAACTTTTGTGAAAGGTGTTGTCATGAAAACACCTAAATGGGACTAAGTTGTAAATGTTGTAAATTGGTAATAAATGCATGAAATAGTTAGATTTGTGGGTTGTTGAAAGAGAAATAAATGTTCAGCTAGGCTTGTTTAATGGGAAAATGTGATGAAAAATGATTTACGAGCCTAGGGGCAAAATCATAATTTTTCCAATATACAAGGGCAAAATGGTCATTTTAGCCCAAGTGTAGGATTTGATGTATTAATCATAGAATGTCCTAAATGAACGAATTTCATTGTTATAGATCAAGAAGAGCACGGAATCAACCTTGACCGTGGGAAAGGCAGGGTGATCGAGTAAATCACTAGCTAACACGTTTTGCATCGAGGTAAGTTTACGTGTAAACGATACATTTTACATGCACATTATTGTTGTTAATCAGTGCATAGCATAATTGAGAACATGTATAATTCAAGTAGATGGAAAGTGGTAGTTAATAAATAATTCTTGTATGAATGATGGAATAGATAGGTAGGTGTGTTATATCAAATTTTGATGGTGGGCTAAGTGCGATACCACCTTGTTGTTTAATTACGATAGGCTGTGTGCGATGCCATCGTCTGATAACTTTTCTGGTGGGCTGTGTTTGATACCACCGTAATTAACCTTCTTGGTGGGCTATGTGCGATACCACCCTAATAAAGACTGATGGTGGGCTAAGTGCGAAACCACCGAGTAATGTGACTACAGTAAGGTATTTTGATATGGTGATGTGTTACATTAAGTGACCCTGTGATGTTCAGTGTAGGGAAACCGTTATTGAATGTATGTATTATGGTTGTGATGTGATTAGGATGTGTAAATGGAGGAAATGAGTAAGCCTAATCTTGAATGTAGATTGATTTCTTGCTTAGCAAATAATGCTATAAAAATGTTTTACTCATTTTAGATTGTTATATTATTTACATGTGAACTTACTAAGCTTTAAGCTTAGCCCTCTCTCTTTCCCTTGTCTTATATGGCTTAAGAGCCGAGCCAGGATACGCCGATAACTAGAAGACCGCCCACACTATCTGCTTACTTCGGTATAATTAGATTAGTGATTTTGTATATGGCATGTATAGGATTAGACTAGTTAGATTATTTTGTTATTTTGACCAAAGGTGTATTGGCTCTTGCTAAGACATTAATTTTGTAAATTGACAAGTATGATGGCATATTTTATCATTTATGAAATTTGAAAGTTATCAATGTGAGTGCATATGGATTAAGAGAGGTTTGTTAGTTTGTTGAATAAACCCACGTATAGTAAGATATAGGGATGCTAGAGGCTTGGCGAATAGCCTTCATGTGCCACATGGGTAGACACACGGGCGTGTGTCTAGGCCGTGCTAACTCTGCACCTTATTATTACTAATTAGAACAGACCACGGGTGAATCCCACGATCGTGTGCATGAACTATGTAAGACACACGGTAGGGACATGGGTGTGTGCCCAGGCCGTGTGGATCAAGTCAGTAGCTCCCTACGGTAACTCCTCACGGACGAAAGACACGGGCATGTTGTAAGGGTACATGGGCGTGCCCTAGCCGTGTGAGTTTTGGCAGAATGTTGTGGTTTTTAGGCACGGTGTGAGCACATAGGCGTGTGTGACTACACACGGGCATGTGTGTCTTTTAGCACGGGCATGTACTCCCTGTTTAGATGAAAAGAAATTTTATGGACCGTAAAACTTCTGATATGGTCCCGAGAGTTCTCGTAGGTACGATTGAGATCTCATAGGTTGAGTGTGAAGTAGTGAAGCGATTTGAGGAGAGTAGTCACGTTGAGCCTAAATGGCGATCAGGTAAATTATTCGGTAACGTCTCGTGCCCGATTTCAGTGTGGATTATGGGTAAAGGGTGTTACATTTAGTGGTATCAGAGCTATGGTTTAGTCGGTTTTAGGACTACCGTAGCGTGTGTGGGAGTCTAGCTATACATACCATAAGCGTATAATGATAGTGTAGTGGCTTCTGATGATTTTAAAAATTTATTTTATGTAGCATATGGATTCCGATCAATCAGCTGCTAATGACGCAGTTAGTAATGCCCCAACTCCTGCGCAAGGGACTGTGCCTGTACAAAGTAAACCCGAGTCTAGGGGTCAAAGAGAAGAGGCTCGAGAAGCGTTTCTCCAAATGATGAGCAATTGGTACACCGCAGTATGTACGAGCTAATCCCAATGCTCAACCTTCTCCACCTCCTCCTATACCTCAGCCAGATCCTGTGGCTCTCCAAGGTGTAGAAATAGTGAGGACAAATAAGCCCGGTAGATAAAATTCGGAAGCAAGGGGCTGAAAATTTTGAGCTAACAAAGATGATGGCCCTAAGCGGGCGGAGTTCTGGCTTGAGAACTCAATGAAGGTTTTTGATGAACTCTCATGTACACCGAGGAGAGTTTGAAATGCGATGTATCTTTGCTGAGGGATTGACATACTATTGGTGGAAAACGTTGACATCAGTAGTTCCTAAAGAGAAGGTAACGTGGGACTTTTTCTTGGAGGAGTTGCGAAAGAAGTATATAAGTCAAAGATTTATAGACTAGAAGCAAAAAGAATTCCTTGAGATAAAGCAAGAAAAAATGACTGTGGCGGAATATGAATGCGAATTTGTTTAGCTCAGTAAGTACGCACAGGAATGTGTATTCACAGAAGCTACATTATGCAAGAGGTTTGAAGATGAGTTGAATGAAGACATCAAACTTTTAGTTAGGATCTTAGAGCTAAAAGAATTTGTGATACTGGTGGATCGGGCTAGTAAGGCTGAAGAATTAAGTAAGGAAAAGAGAAAAGCCCTAAGTGAGGCTCGTGATGCTAGGAAGAGGCCGATGAGCAAGTCATACCAATCTCAATCGAAAAGGTCTAGAGAAGGGAACCCTCGGATGACTACGTCAGTCGGTTATTCGCAGAGAGATCGAGGTAATACGTATTCAAGTTCAAGAGTTCAGGCCACCTCAATGGCAGGTATGGGCAATCCAAAGTCCAAACCAGAGTGCCCAAGTTGTGGCAGACATCACACTGGGGAGTGTTGGGGAAACAATCGAAATTGCTACATGTGTGGATCCCCCGACCATTTCATTTGAAACTGTCCTGAAAGAGATGACAAGGAAAAGAAGCAGGAGGTAAGATCAAGCAGTGCATCTTTTAGAGGTATACCACAAAAGAACCCAGGAGGTGGGACTAGTGGTAGAGGTGTATCATGAGACACCGCTGTGAGGTCAGAGGGTCGGGCACCAGCAAGAACCTATGCTATTCGCGCTCAAGAAGAGGCATCATCGTCAGACGTAATAACGGGTACATTTTCTCTCTATGACACCTCTATTATTGCTTTGATTGACCCGGGGTCGACCTATTCTTATATTTGTATGGGATTGGCAATTAGTTTGAATATGACTATTGAGTCTATTGAATTTGTGATAAAAGTATCAAACCCCCTAGGAAAATAGGTGTTAGTTGATAAGGTGTGTAGGAACTGTCCTTTGATAGTTAGGGGTCATTATTTTTCGGCAAACTTTATGTTGCTGCCGTTTGATGAGTTTGACTTGATTCTTAGTATGGACTGGTTGACTGCCCATAGTGTTTTAGTGAATTATGGTAGTAAATTTATTGAATTGAAGTGTGAAAATGGAGATGTTATTCGGGTTAAATCAAGTGAGTCAGATAACCTACCAGTGATAATTTCTTCCATGGTAGCTGAGAAATATTTGAGAAAAGGATGTGAGTCATATCTTGCCTTTGTACTGAATAGTCAAGAGTCTGAGGCAAAGGTTGAAACTGTACCGGTTGTATGTGAGTATCCGGATGTATTCCCAGAAGAGTTACCTGGACTACCTCCAATAAGAGAGGTTGAGTTTGGATTTGAGTTAGTTCCGGGAACGACTCCTATTTCCATCACTTCATATAGGATGGCGCCGTTGGAGTTGAAAGAACTGAAGGTCCAGTTGCAAGAGTTGACGAAGAAGGGTTTTGCAAGACCAAGCTTTTCACCGTGGGGTGCTCTGGTATTATTTGTGAAAAAGAAGGATGGATCGATGAGATTGTGTATATGTAATATCCCGGGTTAAGGGCTATTTTATTTTTGGCATTGTTTGCATGTCATGGTGTGCAATGTTGTTGTTTGTGTGGTTTGGGGCTTAGATGTAGGCTAGGAGTGTGCCCGAGTAGGTGGTAAAATTTTGTTTTGGGCTTTGGGGATAGGAGTGAAGGTCTTTGGGGTTTATAATTAATTTAAGTGAATTTTTAACACAAATGAGGAGCTAGCAAAGTGGCAAGCAAGGCGCCACTAGGAGCATGTGGGTGGCGTCAAAGGCAAGGAAGGAGAGGTCTTGTGTTTGAGTTGCATAATGCCCCATTTTGACTCCCATTTTGACGGCATGGAGGGAAGAGTTGTGGCAAGTTTGAACTCTAGCTTGGACCTTGTCAACTCTTTCAAACGGTGGATGGAGAGCAATTGTAGGAGGGAGACTTGGTCATGGTATTTGAATTTGTGGTTTGGGAGTGAATGGGGGGAGGTTGGCCGATTGTTAGGAGAGTTTTGGGGGGAGGGAATGTGTGGTCGGTTGGTGTTTGGAGGGTGCCAAAATTGCCTTTGGCATGGGTGTTTTTCGGTCACAATTCTTTTTGGTTAAGCCGATTTTTAGTTTAGTCAAAAGCTAAAAAAAAAAAAAAAACTCTCTTCACTTGCAAATAGCCTAAGCCGAATTTCACCCATTTTGTTGTTGCATTTTTTTGAAACCGAAACCAGCATTTTGTTTCTTTTCAACTTGAGCCAAACTAGCTCCTTTAACTCTCCTTTTTCTGCTCATATTTTCTTTTCTTGGAACCGAAAACCCAAAACATTGGTGTTCTTAGAATTTGCTTGTTGCTTCCATCTTTTCTTTTTGTTTTTGTAGAAGCAGAATGCCTCTCTCATTCCCTTTCTTCTCTTGTTGCTTGTAAGCCAAACTAGCCTTCTTCTCTCCCTTTTTGTAGTAGCACATTTCACCAAAACCTACATCTTCCATCTTCTTCATCTAAACCGAAAGCTACCACAATCAAACCCTTGCCGATTTTGGTCATTAGTAGTAAAGAAAGTTCTTTCTCTCCTACTTCCCTTTTCTTTTGTTCATTTTGTGTGGCAAACTCCACTCCCCAAACCCTTTTCTTTGTTTCTTTTCATTCAAAAGCGAGAGCACCTACCTCTTGTTATTCTTTCTTTTCTCCAAGCATTGGCGAATCCTTCTCTCTCTTAGTAGTTGGTAGGCCGATTATTGGTTGTTGTTGAAGTCTTTGGTGTTCAATCGGTCTTGTAAAGGGTAAGTACTAGGTAGAATGGCCATTTCCCTTTTTTTGGTATTTTACCGATTTTTGGTATGGTAAGGGCTGATTTCGGTATCGTTTAAAAAGGTGTTAACTTCTTGTTGGTAATCGTTTTTCGTATAGGGTCCCTTGGGTTCGAAATCAAGCAAGGAGAGGCTCCTTACTCTGTTAAGCAATCGGTAAGTGATGGTGAGATGATTGCTCGTGGTTGATTTGTTTAGTTTTCGATTAAGTATATGGTTCCAAAGGATTAACCACTTTCTTATCAGGGTGAAGCCGATTTCTGAAGGAACCATTGTTGGGTTCGGATTTGGTAGGAAACCAAATCGAGTCTAAGGTAAGGCTAACGCAACCCCTTGGGTTACCTATTTTTGGCCGAATGGTTTAAGGAACTAACCCATAGTTGGCCGATTGTTTTTAGGAGCAAGAGGAGTGAGGGCTTTAGATCGGTTCTTAGGAGTTAATCTTCGCTATTCAGGTGTGTAAACCAACACACTATCTTAACTAAATAATGTGATAACCGATTTGTGTAAATGAAACAGTGTGATTGATTATTTCGATACCCATTGAGGTATGGATACGGATTCGGGTAAGTCCGTTTCATTATGAGTTATGTGATGATGATGATATCATGATTTTTGATACTTTGAGATGCCATATTAAGCATGTGAGCATGATAGCATGATAGCACGATTTTGCATCTAGTATGATATGTAATTGGGTGATATGAGAGGAGGGGAGTATGATATCCGTGTCTTTGGGACCTGTGTCTTTGGGACACCGGAGGTTTGGCACCTCCGGTGGTTTGGTACCACGTATTTTGTGACTTTGGGTCACGGAGGTTTGGCACCTCGGCGTCTCGTCCCAATGGCTTAGTACGACGATGGGTTGGCCCCGATTGATTATATACGGATTGACGCTTGTGATTTGGTATCACACGATGGGTTGGCCCCATCACCGGATTTGTGATGCGGTCACCGGTGATTTGGTATCACATTGTGTCTTTGGGACACCGAGGTTTGGCACCTCATTGCGACTCGTCCCTGTGGTTTGGTACCACCGTGGGTTGGCCCCACTTATGAGATATGGGATCGTCGTTAGTGATTTGGTATCACACGATGGGTTGGCCCCATCATTGGTTTATTCGTGACTTCGGGTCACCAGTGGTTTGGTACCACAGTATGGATATCGTGACTTTGGGTCACCAGTGGTTTGGCACCACCAGTGGTTTGGTACCACACGGGGTAGAAAAGGCGATGTGGTTGGTTAGGATCGGGTGTATTATTTGCATTATTCTGTTATGATATGTGTGTTGGCATATTATACCGGGAGAGGGAATTATACACTGAGTCTTGCGACTCACTCTCTCCTTTGACTTTTTCAGGTGAGACATAGACGCGGACATGGAGTCGGGATGGACTCGAGGTGCTCATGCCATGCTAATAAAGGATTTGCTTAGACTTTATAAAAATTTGGTACATTAGTTATTCATTTTTATGTGGTTTTATTTTGGGTTGTAAAAGGCCTTTTTAAAAATTATGGTTTGCTTGTTTATGCTTAAAGTAAATGTTTAATATGCCTTAACAAATTAATTGGGCTAAAATGTGCTAAAATTTGGAAAGATAACGATTTCAAAACTACAAAAGCGATATTTTAAATCTATACCATCGGGTATCACACTATGCTTTGGGATAAAGTGAACTCTAATGTTTTCTAACTTAAATATCGATTTTCTACTAAGTCAAAAATGTTTTAGTAACAATAAGAAACAACTTAAACTTCTAAACGTGATAAACTAGTTTTACCTACACATCGGATTAAGTTTTCAAAAATTTCTGGGTTTTCAAAATGCATCATCAAACTTCAACCAAACCTACTCGAGTTTTCTTCAAATGCTAACCTAGCGAAGTGTTTTCTCCAACTTTTAAACTCAAACCTAAACCTCTCAAAACCTTTTTCCTGTAACATACAGTTCGGTCGTGGTGTATTGATCGGGTTTGGGGTGTTACATTTGTGGTATCGAGCCAAGTTCAAAAGTTTCTATTTGTGGGCCCGAGGCCTAAAATGTTTTAAACTATAGTTTTCAAGTATTACATTTTAAAAGTATGGTTTGAAAGGCATGACACCGAAGTCACCGCACCAATCCGCCTGAGTAAGTCCCCGTACTATTGCTTGTGATTTGTTGGATGTAATGTGATGGAATGGTGGTGATAGTAAGATTACCTTAGAGATCAAACCGATAGGACTCGTGGACTCATGAAAACAAAGCTTCTTTAAAAATTCATAAGACTTTGCCTTTAAATAGTGGAATAATGACCGATACATAAAATTCTTTAATCGACGAGATTTAGTCATGAGTACAGAGGTGGACGTGGTCGTGGGCGTGGTCGCAGAGGATGACGCCGAGCCCATAGGTTACAGTCGGGGTTCGAGAATGAGGTACTGGCCCGCCACCAGTGGAGGTGGTGAGTTCTAGGAGCGCATCCAGGCGATGACCAGATGTCCTGAGCGATCTGCGGGTTTTAGAACAGGTAGCTAGAGTAGGTGGAGGCGTCGGAGAGCTAGAAATCGTGCTGGCGACTTGCACAAGGGTGAATTCTTCGGGGTGTCTCGGGTGTTGCTCCTACCATCGCCGAGTCTTGGTGGAAGCGACAGAGCGGATCATGGATGATCTGGACCTAATCTTCTGAAGAGAAATTAAAGGGATCGTATCCTTCTCGAGATGAGTCATACCGGTGGTGGCTCTTTGTTCGGACGTATTGCAATTGAAGATCGACTTGGGACTATTTCCTGCCGCTTATCGAGAAAAAGTGCGTGAGGGCAAATTACATAAATGAGCAATGAAAGCATTTCGAGGTTAGTTTAGGGAGCAAATGCGTCGAGTACGAGGCGAGTTTCGAGGTGAGTCGGTATGCGAGGGCATGGTGGCTACCGAGCATGAGAGGTGCGTTCGTTTGAGGATGGCTGTGAGACGAATTAAGGTTGATAATTACGCCCAGCAGAGCGTGAATTCTTGTCCTAGTTGAAAAGGCGAAGGTAGCCGAGGGCATTAAGGAATCTGTGAGGCGAGGGTATGGGCAGAACCAAACACAAGAGGAGTTTTGGGTCTTACGGGTCATCGAAATCAACAGAAAAGAGCTAGACCGAGGTGGGCGAATCGGTCGGGTAGGTTTATTCTTGCTAGGCGTGGACCGCATGATGTAACCGTTAATGGGAAGGCTCATTGGGAGGATCTTTGGGTGATGGTAGAGGTTGTTTTGAGTGTGACTCATTTGGACTCTGAGTGTGAGGGATCCGCGCAAGTTGGCTAGGATTGATCAGAGAATCGTGGTCGTGTCGATCTGAAATAATGGACCATCGCGGAGGGGCCGAGGTAATCTTGAGAGGAGGTAATAGTTTGGGTGGGGCCGTGGAGCACCAGGCGGAGGTGAGTAGTTCGAGGCCAGACGGTACGGGTTAGTATATCTTTGCGAGGTCTTGAGAGGAAGGCGACGACCGGACGTCATTACAGACGCGTTTTAATCTTTGGTTCTCCATTTCTTGCTTTAATTGATGTGGGGTCAACACACTCGTATGTTGCAAGTAGCATAGTGAAGACCATGGATTTAGACTCGAAATATCTTCTAGGCGGATGACCGTAATAAGCCCTCTAGGTCACTCTGTAGTGGTAGATAAAGCGTATAGAGGCGATACCTCTAGAACTCAAGGGGTATCTTTTGAGGCTATCTGATGGAGCGCCGTTTGGGGAGTTCGATCGATTCTGAGGATGGGTGGCTGGTTAAGTACCGAGCGAAGTTGATCGCGGCTAAGCGCATGGTTGAAACACGACTAAGGGTGATGAGGTAGTTCGATCGGTAATAGGAGGAATTATCATCCAATGTGGTATCTGCTCGGAAGCCGAGAAGATGGTCGAGAAAGGGCGTGAAGCATATGTGGTTCATGTGTATGCCTTGGAGGCTAAGGAGTCTCTTTGTGGAGACAGTTGAGACGATTAGGAATTTGTGGATGTGTTTCTGAGGAGCTTAGGGTTTGCCACCGGATCGAGAGGTAGAGTTGAATAGATCACATTGCAAATCGCTGCCGTATCCATTGCTCCGCATGGATGGCACCTAAAGAGCTAGTGGAGCTTAAGGCTCAAATCCGGAGTTATTGGACCGAGGCTTTATCGGGCCAAGTATTTCACTATGGGGGCGCCAGGTACTCTTTGTAAAGAAGAAAAAGCGGTACTATGCGGATGTGTATAGACTACCAACCTGAATAAGTGACGATCAAAACAAGTATCCCCTACCTCGGATAGATGACTTGTTTGATCAGTGAAGGGGTGTCGGTTTTCTCAAAGATCAACTTGAGGTGCAGGTATCACCGATTCACGGGTAAAGGAGGCGGATATCGTAAGGCGGCATTTCATTACTCGGTATGGGCACTTTGAGTTCTTAGTTATGCCGTTTGGATTGACTAACGCATGACTTTCATGGATCGATGAATAGGATGTTCCAACGATATCTAGATCACCAGAGTGGTTTTATCAATGACATCTTGGTATATTCAAAGGCGAGGAGGAACATGATGCACATTTGCGGGTGGTATTGCAGATTCTAAGGGAGAAACAAATTTCATGCAAAGTTCGAAGAATCTGAGTTACGGCTCGTGGAGGTGGCGTTCTTGGGTCATGTAGTATCGGCGGAGGGATTAGAGTGGACCCACGTAAGATAGAGGCCGTTTTGGATTGGAAGCCGCCTAAGTCGATGGCGGAGATTCGGAGTTTTACGGGCTTGGCGGGATACTCTAGAAGATTTGTAGAGGTTTCTCATTGATTGCAGACCGATGACTAAATTATTGAGAAAAGGGTTAGTTTATTTGGACGGAGAAGCGCAGGAGAGCTTCGATAAGTTGAAGAAGATTTTGTTGAAGCTCGGTTACGATTCAACCGAGGTAGGTAAGGAATTCACGATGTACTGCGATGCATCACATACAGGGTTGGGTTGTGTGCTGATGCAAGAAGGGAAGGTTGTGGCTTACGCATCTCGGCAGTTGAGGCCACATGAGGTGAATTATCCAACGCACGATCTGGAGTTAGCAGCTGTAGTATTTGCCTTAAAGATTTGGAGGCATTACTTGTACGGAGAAAGATCGATAGTCTACACGGACCATAAGAGTCTGAAGTACCTTCTGACTCAGAAAGACTTGAATCTGAGACAGCGCAGATGGATTGAGCTGCTGAAAGACTACGATTGCTCAATTGAGTATCATCCGGGCAAGGCTAACGCCAGGCGCACGCGTTGAGCCGTAAGGTTGTTTCAGATTTGAGGCGTTGTTTGCCCACTTGAGTTTGTATGGACGTGAGTATTACGCAGAGCTACGAGTTAAGCCTACTTGGGTTGAAGCGGTCGAGAGAAAGCAGTTGTTGGATGAGGTTTTGAGTACGCGAGAGGACACAAGTGCGAATGATGGTTTGAAGGGTTATAGCTTGTCTAGTGATGGGGTCTTTGTGTTTTCGTGGGAAGGCTTGTATGCCGAGAGATTACGAGTTAAGGCAAAAGATTCTTCAGGATGCACATAGCGACCCTATGCTATGCATCTGGAGGTAGCAAAATGTATAGGGATCTCGGAGAGCGATTACGGTGGTAAAGATGCGAAAAAGGAAGTGATAGAGTTTGTAGGGAAGTGTCGACATGCCCGTGGTCAAAGTGAGCATCGACTACCGTCTGGGTTGCTTGACGGTGAAGATCCTCGATGGAAATGGGAAAGGATAACTATGGATTTAAATCGGTGGATTACCGCTTACACCGAGCAAAAAGATTGATTTGGGTAATTGTGGATCGATTGACTAAATCACTCACTTTATTCCGGTGAGGTGGACTACTCACTTGAGGTTGGCTAAGTTGTATGTGTCGAGAGATAGTAATCTTGCGGGGTGCGATGTCGATCATCTCGGATAGGGATCAAGATTCACGTCAAGGTTCGGAAAGCTGCGATCGTGCTCGGGGTACAGTTAGATTTCAAAGACGGCTTTTCATCCATGATGACGGGCAATCGGAAAGGGTTATCTGGTCTTGGAGGACATCTTTGCGAGGTTGTGTATTGGACTTGAGGGTAGTTGGGAGGAGTACCTACCGTTAGGTGAGTTCGCCTACAACAACGATTACCAAGCGAGCATCAAGATGGCACCTTATGAGGCGTTATACGGTAGAAAGTGTCGCTCACCTACATTGGATGAGTTAAGTGAGCGTCGGTTGTTGGGACGAGTTGGTTCTTTGAGACCAAGACAAGGTTAAGTTGATTCAGGCTCGATTGAAAGAAGCTTCGGACCGAAAAAAGTCCTATGCCGATCTTAAGCGGAGAGATATTGAATTTGCTGTGGGAGATCGGGTTTTCCTAAAGGTCTCACCGTGGAAGAAAGTATTAAGGTTCAGGAAGAAAGGCAAGCTAAGTCCGAGGTTTATTGGGCCATATAAGGTACTGAGACGTGTGGGACCGATTGCATATCGGCTCGAGTTGCCCAGAGCTAAGTCGATTCATGACGTGTTTTATGTTTCGATGCTTGGCGTTATCGCTCAGATCCATCGCACGTGGTGACAGTGGAAGAAATTGAGGTAAACCCAGATATGACCATGGAGGAAGAGCCTGTTCAGATTTTAGATCGGGATGTGAAGGTTCTGCGTAAGAAGTCTGTGCCCTTGGTTAAGGTTCTTTGGCGGAATCATGGCGTGGAAGAAGCGACGTGGGAACCCGAGGATACGATGAGACAGCAATACCCGCAACTCTTGACACTGTAATTTCGAGGTCAAAATTATTTTTAAGGGGTAGAAGCGTAATATCCGGGTTAAGGGCTATTTATTTTTGGCATTGTTTGCATGTCGTGGTGTGCAATGTTGTTGTTTGTGTGGTTTGAGGCTTAGATGTAGGTTAGGAGTGTGCACGAGTAGGTGGTAAAATTTTTGTTTTGGGCTTTAGGGGATAGGAGCTGAAGGTGCTGGGGTTTATAATTAATTTAAGTGAATTTTTAACACAAATGAGGAGCTAGCAAAGTGGCAAGCAAGGCGCCACTAGGAGCATGTGGTTGGCGTCAAAGGCAAGGAGGAGAGGTCTTGTGTTCGAAGTTGCATAATGCCCCATTTTGACTCCCATTTTTGGCATGGAGGGAAGAGTTGTGGCAAGTTTGAACTCTAGCTTGGACCTTGTCAACTCTTTCAAGCGGTGGATGGAGAACAATTGTAGGAAGGAGACTTGCTCATGGTATTTGAATTTGTGGTTTGGGAGTGAATGGGGAGGTTGGCGATTGTTAGGAGAGTTTTGGGGGAGGAATGTGTGGTAGGTTGGTGTTTGGAGGTCTTGAAATTGCCTTTGGCATGGGTGTTTTTCGGTCAAAATTCTTTTTGGTTAAGCCGATTTTTAGTTTAGTCAAAAGCTAACAAAAAAACTCTCTTCACTTGCAAATAGCCTAAGCCGAATTTCACCCATTTTGTTGTTGCATTTTTTTGAAATCGAAACCAGCATTTTGTTTCTTTTCAACTTGAGCCGAAACTAGCTCCTTTGACTCTCCCTTTTCTGCTCATATTTTCTTTTCTTGGAACCGAAAACCCAAAACATTGGTGTTGCCGAATTTGCTTGTTGCTTCCATCTTTTTCTTTTTGTTTTTGTAGAAGCCGAATGCCTCTCTCATTCCCTTTCTTCTCTTGTTGCTTGTAAACCGAAACTAGCCTTCTTCTCTCCCTTTTTGACCGTAAACATTTCACCAAAACCTACATCCTCCATCTTCTTCATCTAAACCGAAAGCTACCACAATCAAACCCTTGCCGATTTTGGTCATTAGTAGCGAAAGTTCTTTCTCTCCTACTTCCCCTTTTCTTTTGTTCATTTTGTGTAAGTCGAAACTCCACTCCCCAAACCCTTTTCTTTGTTTCTTTTCATTTAAAACCGAGAGCACCTACCTCTTGTTATTCTTTCTTTTTCTCCAAGCATTGGCGAATCCTTCTCCTCTCTTAGTAGTTGGTAGGCCGATTATTGGTTGTTGTTGAAGTCTTGGTGTTCAATCGGTCTTGTAAAGGGTAAGTACTAGGCGAATGGCCATTTCCTTTTTTGGTATTTCTGGATTTTTGGTATGGTAAGGTGATTTGGTATCGTTTAAAAGGTGTTAACTTCTTGTTGGTAATCGTTTTTAGTATAGGGTCCCTTGGGTTCGAAATCAAGCAAGGAGAGGCTCCTTACTCATTAAGCAATCGGTAAGTGATGGTGAGATGATTGCTCGTGGTTGATTTGTTTAGTTTTCGATTAAGTATATGGTTCCAAAGGATTAACCACTTTCTTATCGTGGTGAAGCCGATTTCGAAGGAACCATTGTTGGGTTGGTTGGTAGGAAACCAAATCGAGTCTAAAATAAGGCTAACATAACCCCTTGGGTTACCTATTTTTGGCGAATGGTTTAAGGAACTAACCCATAGTTGGCCGATTGTTTTTAGGAGCAAGAGGAGTAAGGGCTTTAGATTGGTTCTTAGGAGTTAATCTTCGCTATTCAGGTGTGTAAACCAACACACTATCTTAACTAAATAATGTGATAACCGATTTGTGTAAATGAAACAGTGTGATTGATTATTTGATACCCATTGAGGTATGGATACGGATTCGGTAAGTCCGTTTCATTATGAGTTATGTGATGATGATGATATCATGATTTTTGATACTTTGAGATGCCATATTAAGCATGTGAGCATGATAGCATGATAGCACGATTTTGCATCTAGTATGATATGTAATTGGGTGATATGAGAGGAGGGGAGTATGATATCCGTGTCTTTGGGACACTGTGTCTTTGGGACACGAGGTTTGGCACCTCCGGTGGTTTGGTACCACGATTTTGTGACTTTGGGTCACGGAGGTTTGGCACCTCGGCGTCTCGTCGATGGCTTAGTACCACAATGGGTTGGCCCCACGTTGATTATACGGATTGACACCGGTGATTTGGTATCACACGATGGGTTGGCCCCATCACCGGATTTGTATTGCGGTCACCGGTGATTTAGTATCACATTGTGTCTTTGGGACACCAGAGGTTTGGCACCTCATTGCGACTCGTCCACGTGGTTTGGTACCACCGTGGGTTGGCCCCACTTATGAGATATGGGATCGCCGCTAGTGATTTGGTATCACACGATGGGTTGGCCCCATCATTGGTTTATTCGTGACTTGAGTCACCGGTGGTTTGGTACCACAATATGGATATCGTGACTTTGGGTCACCGGTGGTTTGGCACCACCGGTGGTTTGGTACCACACGGGGTAGAAAAGCGATGTGGTTGGTTAGGATCGGTGCATTATTTACATTATTACGTTATGATATGTGTGTTGGCATGTTATCTGGGAGAGGAATTATACTTTGAGTCTTGCGACTCACTCTCTCCTTTGACTTTTCGGGTGACACATAGACGCGGACATGGAACCGGGATGGACTCGAGGTGCTCATGCCATGCTAATAAAGGATTTGCTTAGACTTTATAAAAATTTGGTACATTAGTTATTCATTTTTATGTGGTTTTATTTTGGGTTGTAAAAGGCCTTTTTAAAAATTATGGTTTGCTTGTTTATGCTTAAAGTAAATGTTTAATATGCCTTAACAAATTAATTGGGCTAAAATGTGCTAAAATTTGGAAAGATAACGATTTCAAAACTACAAAAGCGATATTTTAAATCTATACCATCGGGTATCACACTATGCTTTGGGATAAAGTGAACTCTAATGTTTTCTAACTTAAATACGATTTTCTACTTAGTCAAAAATGTTTTAGTAACAATAAGAAACAACTTAAACTTCTAAACGTGATAAACTAGATTTACCTACACATCGGATTAAGTTTTCAAAAATTTCTGGGTTTTCAAAATACATCATCAAACTTCAACCAAACCTACTGAGTTTTCTTCAAATGCGCAACCTAGCGAAGTGTTTTTCACCAACTTTTAAACTCAAACCTAAACCTCTCAAAACCTTTTTCCTGTAATATACCGATTCGGTCGTGGTGTATTGACCGGTTTGGGGTGTTCTGATATAGACTCTGAACTGACTCAACAAGGTGACGGTGAAAATAGGTATCCTTTATCGAGGATAGATGATCTATTTGATCAGCGAAGGAGCTATGGTGTTCTCCAAGATTGATTTGAGATCCGGATATTATCAGTTGAGAATTATGGAACAAGACATGCCGAAAATAGCATTTAGGATGAGGTATGGCCATTATGAGTTTCTGGTCATGCCGTTCGGTTTAACGAATGCTCCTATGATATTTATGGACTTAATAAACCGTATCTTCCGACCGTATTTGGACAAGTTTGTAGTTATTTTTATCGGTGACATATTGGTCTACTCCCGAGATGAGTGTGATCATGCAAAGCATTTGAGAATTATCTTGCAGACCTTGAGAGACAAGCAATTATATGCTAAATTTAGCAAGAGCGAGTTTTGGCTCAGGAGGTTGATTCTAGGACATGTTGTGTCTGGGGAAGGCATTAGAGTTGATCTGAGAAAGATCTCGGCTACTGTGGAGTGGAAACCGTCGAGGAACATGTCGTAAGTCAAAAGCTTTCTAGTTTTGGCAGGGTACTGTAGGAGGTTCGTGGAGGGATTTTCTATGATTGCTACTCCGATGACGAAATTATTGCACAAGGATGTTAAGTTTGAATGGACTGAAAAATGCCAACAGAGTTTTGAGAGATTGAAAACGTTGTTGACGAAAGCATCGATTTTGCTACAGCCTGAGTCAGGAAAGGAGTTTGTGGTCTACAGTGACGTGTCCTTAAATGGTCTCGGTTGTGTGTTGATACAAGAGGGTAAGGTGTTACTCCTCGAGACAGCTAAAACCACATGAGAAGAATTATCCGACTCATGACTTAGAGTTGGCCGCAATCATTTTTCCATTAAAGATTTGGCGACATTATTTGTATGGTAAGAAGTGTCAAATTTTTATGGATTATAAGAGTTTCAGGTACTTGATGAATCAAAAGGAGTTAAATTTACGGCAACGACGATGGCTTGAATTATTGAAAGACTACGAGCTAGTGATCGATTACCACCCGGGGAAAGCAAATATAGTTGCAGATGCTTTAAGTGGAAAATCTTTGTATGCTTTGAGAACTATGAGCACGAGTTTATCATTGTCCGATGATGGTGCTATACTGGCTGAGTTGAGAGCTAGGCCACTATTTGTCCAACAAATATGTGAAGCTCAAAGGAATGATAATAAGATGTTAGCTAAAAGAGCTAAGTGTGAATCGTGAGTCGATTCGAATTTGAGTAAGTTCGAATGGTTGTTTAATGTTCCATGATAGAATTTCTGTACCTAAAGATGATAAGTTAATCCGAGAAATTTTACAAGAAGCACATAATAGTCATTTGTCAGTACACCCGGGCAGTACGAAAATGTACAATAATCTGAAGAAATTCTATTGGTGGCCAGGAATGAAAAGAGGCATCTCGGAGTATGTAACGAGATGTCTGATTTGTCAACAAGTGAAAGCCAAGCATTAGGTGCCTTCGGGATTACATCTATCAGTGGTGGTTCCTGAGTGGGAGTGGGATCGAATCACCATGGACTTTGTGACGGGGTTGCCTTCGACTCCGAAAAAGAAAGGTGATGTATGAGTTATCATTGATAGGTTAACAAAGTCGGCTCACTTTATACCGGTACGTATTGATTATTCACTAGAGAAGTTAGCCGAGTTGTATATTGCAGAGGTAGTAAGATTACATGGAGTGCCTATATCCATTATCTCAGATAGAGACCCGAGATTTACTTCGAGGTTTTGGAAGAAGTTACAAGAGGCCTTAGGTACAAGGTTGAACTTTAGTACTGCTTTTCATCCTCAAACTGATGGTCAGTCTGAGAGAGTAATCCAAGTTCTTGAAGATATGCTCCGATGTTGTGTGTTAGAATTCGAAGGTATTTGGGAAAGATACCTACCTTTGGTCGAATTCGCTTACAACAATAGTTATCAATCGAGCATACGGATGGCACCGTATGAGGCCTTATATGGTCGTAAGTGCCAGACTCCTTTGTATTGGATTGAGTTGGGTGAGAAGCAAATTCATGGGATTGATTTAGTTAAAGAAATCGAGGAAAAAGTGAAAGTGATTCAGAATAGTCTGAAAGCTACTTCAGATCGACAAAAGTCATATGCGGACTTGAAAAGAAAAGAATTTGAGTTTCAATTGGGTGACAGAGTATTTTTGAAAGTGTCGCCGTGGAAGAAAAAATTGAGATTTGGTCAAAAGGGTAAATTGAGTCCGAGATTCACAGGGCCGTACAAAATTACTGAAAGGATTGGGCCAGTGGCATATCAGTCGGCTTTACTGGTAGAGATAGAGAAAATTCACAATGTGTTCCATGTATCAATGCTAAGGCGTTATCGTTTCGATCCCTCGCATGTGGTTTTTCCCACGGAAATTGAGATACGATCGAATATGACATATGAGGAAGAGCTGATTAAAATCTTGGCCCGAGAAGTGAAACTGTTGAGGAATATGGACATAGCCTTAGTAAAACTGTTGTGGCAAAAGCATGGTGTAGAAGAAGCTACGTGGGAACTGGAAGAATCCATGAGAGAGCAATATCCAAACCTCTTTACTGGTAAGATTTTCGAGGGCGAAAATCCCAAAAAGAGGGGAGAGTTGTAACAACCCGATTTTGGGGCTAGTCAAAATAGTGGTCCCGAGACCACTAATACGAGGTTGAGGAAATTATTTTAATATTATTTTATGTGTTATGGCATTAATATATGACTATATGGAAATTTTAGTGCTTTAATTTTGGCAATAGAGTACTTAATTGTGAAAAAGAACTAAATCGCATAAAGTGCGAAAGTTTTATTTTATAAGGTGGGGGTACCTAATAGCTATAGATTGTAAATTGGAGGATTTTAAAGTGAAATTAGGCCCTATTATATGTGTTGGCCGACCATACAAGTTAAGGGGGACAAGAGCATTAAATACTAGTCAAAGTTGGTAGAAATTAAGTGATAAAATGAAAAAAATAAGAGAGGCAAAAGATGTTATCATCTTTCACTATTCACTCATCTCTTTCCATCGAAAATTCTATTCTTTGAGGTTCAAACTTTCAGCCATTCAATCCTCATTCAATTAAGTGATTTAGGTGGTTTTAGTTGATGATTTTTGTACTTTTGGAGTCCCCAAAGCCTAAGCTAACTAAAGAGGGGACTAATTTGTGAAATGATTAAAAGTTTAGAGACTTTCCATGAGAGAGCTTATGTTGTTAGTTGAGTTTTTATGGAAGAAAATGAATGATGGGGAGGTTAGAGAGAACTTTTGTGAAAGGTGTTGTCATGAAAACACTTAAATGGGACTAAGTTGTAAATGTTGTAAATTGGTAATAAATGCATGAAATAGTTAGATTTGTGGGTTGTTGAAAGAGGAATAAATGTTCATCTAGGCTTGTTTAATGGGAAAGTGTGATGAAAAATGATTTACGAGCCTAGGGGAAAAATCATAATTTTTCCAATATACAAGGGCAAAATGGTCATTTTAGCCCAAGTGTAGAATTTGATGTATATTAATCATAGAATGTCCTAAATGAATGAATTTCATTGTTATAGATCAAGAAGAGCACGGAATCAACCTTGACTGTGGGAAAGGCAAGGTGATCAAGTAAATCGCTAGCTAACACGTTTTGCATCGAGGTAAGTTTACGTGTAAACGATGCATTTTACATGCACATTATTGTTGTTAATCAGTGCATAGCATAATTGAGAACATGTATAATTCAAGGAGATAGAAAGTGGTAGTTAATGAATAATTCTTGTATGAATGGTGGAATAGATAGGTAGGTGTGTTATATCAAATTTTGATGGTGGGCTAAGTGCGATACCACCTTGTTATTTAATTACGATGGGCTGTGTGTGATACCATCGTCTGATAACTTTTCTGGTGGGCTGTGTGCGATACCACCGTAATTAACCTTCTTGGTGGGCTATGTGCGATACCACCCTAATGAAGACTGATGGTGGGCTAAGTGCGAAACCACCGGGTAATGTGACTACGGTAAGGTATTTTGATATGGTGATGTGTTACATTAAGTGACCTTGTGATGCTCAATGCAGGGAAACCGTTATTGAATGTATGCATTATGCTTGTGATGTGATTAGGATGTGTAAATGGAGGAAATGAGTAAGCCTAATCCTGAATGTAGATTGATTTCTTGCTTAGCAAATAATGATATAAAAATGTTTTATTCATTTTAGAATGTTATATTATTTACATGTGAACTTACTAAGCTTTAAGCTTACCCCTCTCTCTTTCCCGTGTCTTATAGGGCTTAAGAGCCGAGTTAAGATACGCCGATAACTAGAAGACCACCCACACTATCTTCTTACTTCGGTATAATTAGATTAGTGATTTTGTATATGGCATATATAGGATTAGACTAGTTAGATTATTTTGTTATTTTGACCAAAGCTGTATTGGCTCTTGCTAAGACATTAATTTTGTAAATTGCCAAGAATGATGGCATATTTTATCATATATGAAATTTCAAAGTTATCAATGTGAGTGCATGTGGATTAAGAGAGGTTTGTTAGTTTGTTGAATAAACCCATGTAGAGTAAGATATAGGGATGCTAGAAGCTTGGCGAATAGCCTTCATGTGCCACACGGGTAGACACACGGGCGTGTGTCTAGGCCGTGATAACCCTGTACCTTATTATTACTAATTAGAATAGACCACGGGTGAATCCACGGCCGTGTGCATGACCTGTGTAAGACACACGGTAGGGATATGGGTGTGTGCCCAGGCCATGTGGATCTAGTCAGTAGCTCCCCACGGTTAGGAGACATGGGTGTGTCCAGGCCGTGCTAAATTAGTCAATAACTCCCCACGGGCGGAAGACACGGGCATGTTGTAAGGGTACATCGGCGTGCCCTAGCTGTGTGAGTTTTGGCAGAATTTTGGGGTTTTTGGGCATGGTGTGAGCACATGGGCGTGTGTGACTACACACGGGCGTTATGTCTTTTAGCACAGGCGTGTACTCCCTGTTTAGATGAAAAGAAATTTTATGGACCGTAAAACTTCTGATATGGTCCTGAGAGTTCTCGTAGGTACAATTAAGATCTCATAGGTTGAGTGTGAAGTAGTTGAAGCGATTCGAGGAGAGTAGTCACGTTGAGCCTAAGTGGCGATCAGGTAAATTGTTCGGTAACGTCTCGTGCCCGATTCCGACGAGGATTACGGGTAAGGGGTGTTACACCATATCACATGGCTATATTTACACATTTCAAAACATAACCTAAATTCTCTGACCTATACATGCCATACTTTTGTATGTACATTTTCAAAATGTACCAAAGTATAGTTCGATAGTGTGGTGATGATCCTCGACGATCCCCGAGCTTCTAGTAGCTTTGATAATCTATAAAACACTGCAAACACACACAAAACAAGCTTTCAAAAGCTTAGTAAGCCATATACAAATAAACTTATCACATGGAACAATTGTAAACCATTTCATACATATGTTCATGGCATAACACAATCACAAGTCATATTTCTCCTATATCTCAATTGATCATGTCCACTTGTTCATAATCACATATCATGTAATATAGCTCACATATAAAATGATCATACACATACATACCTTTCATTGCCAAATTTCATATACATACATATGTACTGGAATTTGGATGCACATTCGAATACTCATTCATTTCTCAAAATGCCCGTTCAACCGTTCGGAATCAAATAGGATACTCGAAAAGCTCGTACAATGCCAACGTCCCAGACGTGGTCTCACATGTAATCAATATCGGTGCCACTGTCCCAGACAGGGTCTTACACAAAATCAAATACGATACCGATGTCCCAGACATGGTGTTACATGTAAATCACAAATCAATGCCAACGTCCCAGACGTGGTTTAGATGATAACTCATAACAGAATCCTATGTCATGACATGGTACCCTACCTATTTCCTAAGGTTAGTACGGGACTTTTCGAACGTCATCACATTATCAGAACTTTATCGGATTTCACATATTCATCTCAAATAGCTATATATCACAATTTATTCACATATAAGAAATATTAATTCAATCTAAACACATTTATTTGTATACCGACTTACCTCGTACAGGAAAGAACAGAAACAAATGGCTATTTAACTACTTTTGATTTCCCTCGATCTAATTTCGTTTTCTTTGGTTCTTGATCTATACACATTGAAATTTAACTTATTCATTCACCAAATCATTCAATTCAATCCATGTACACATATTTAGGGTATTTTAAAAATAAGCCCTCTCATTTTCTAATTTTGACATTTATGTCCCTAATTCACAAAATCACAAAATATAAAAAATTTCATTACACTAAAGCTTGGTAAAATATTCACTTGGCTCAAATAAACCCACATCTTTCATTTATTTCACATTTTAGTCCTTCAATTTCTTATTGTTGCAAATTAACCCATAATAATCAATTTCATCAAAAATCCCAATACAAAACATATTTATTTAACATCAAGCTTTCATATTTCACCATTTAACATCACAAATCTCACAATATCAACAATGGCATAACTCAAATTCATCATCAATTTCATGAATTAAGGAATGGGCTTAAGAGAACACGAAGCAATGATCACAAAAAACGTAAAAATTATAAAAAACTGAACAAATTACATACCTCAATCAAGCTATACCAAGGTCGAATGTAAAAAAGCTTCAAAACCCCCTTTTTCTTTTCTTATTTCGGTGAAAGAAAGATGAACCAAACACACTAATTTCATATTTTGTTTTATTCAACACATATTAATAAACCATTTACCAATTTAACTTTAATGAAATAACTTTAATAATTAAATAACCATGTCCATAAAATTCCACTCATAATTTCAATGATATAATATCAACATAAGGACCCACATTATAAAAGCCATAGCATTATAACACTTTAACAATTAGCAAGTCACTTTTGCATTTTCTGTGATTTAGTCCTTTTCTCAAATTAAACAACCAATCTATAAAATTAATTCACGAAACTTTCACACATGCTTAATCACATACTGTAAACACGAAAAATAATATTAAAATATTTTTTGACTCAAATTTGTTGTCCCAAAACCACTATTTCGACTAGGGTCTAAAAGGGCTGTTACAACTCTCCCTCTTAGGGATTTTCATTCCCGAAAATCTTACCGTTAAACAGATTCGGATATTGCTGTCTCATAGCATCTTTGGATTCCCACATAGCTTCTTCGACCCCGTGTTGATGCCATAATACTTTTACTAAAGAAATTTTATTATTTCTCAATTCTTTAACCTCGCGAGCTAAGATACGGATCGGTTCTTCTTCAAAAGTCTTATCAGACTGAATCTCTATCTCAGATGGAGAAATCATATGCGAGGGATCAGATCTGTATCGTCGAAGCATCGATACATGAAATACATTATGAATCTTTTCTAATTCAGATGGTAGCAACAATATATAAGCAACAGGTCTAATACGTTCTATAATCTCATATGGCCCGATGACTCTCAGACTCAATTTTCCTTTTCTGCCGAATCAGAGTATTTTATTTCATGGAGACACTTTCAAAAATACTTTATCATCGATCTCAAATTCAATATCTTTTCATTTCAAATATACTGCTTTCAGACTATTTTGTATCACTTTTATTTTTTGTTCAGTCTCTTTAATCAAATCAACCCCGTGAATTTTATTTTCACTAAGTTCAGACCAGTACAGAGGTGTTCGGCATTTCCTACCATACAAGGCTTCGTACAATGCCATTTTAATACTAGATTGAAAACTATTATTATATTCAAATTCAATCAACAGCAGGTACTTTTCCCATGTACCTTTAAACTCAAGAATGCAACATCTCAACATATCCTTGATTATCTGAATAATCCACTCGGTTTGACCATCCGTCTGCAGGTGAAAAGCAGTTCTGAAGTGCAATTTCGTACCTAAAGCTTCTTGCAGTTTCTTCCAAAACTGCGAAGTAAACCTCAGATCTCTGTCAGACACAATAGATAGTGGCACCTCGTGCAATCTCACAATATTAAAAATGTATAACTCAGCTAACTTATCAAGCGAATAATCCGTTCTCACCGGAATAAAATGACCTGATTTTATCAATCTATTAACTATAACCCATATTGTATCTTTCTTCCTCGGAGTTAACGTGTAATAACCAGGATTTAGGGGTTATGCATTTTTATTCAAATGTATGTGGTAGCATGCCTGAGTATGTTTTGAATGTGTTCTGGGGGCTTCATGAACCTTGGGATGTAGGTAGAAGCCTTAGAAAAATATTTTATTTTAAGCCTAAAAAGGGGAACTAAGGGAGCTAGGCCTTAAGGAGTTTATTGTGTGGCTTAAGACACAAGAACTAAGTTGGTAAGGTGGCAAAGAGGCGCCACTTAAGGCCTTGTGAGGTGACGCCACAAAGAGTGTAAAAGGGCCTAAGTTCGAGCAGCAAGGGAAGCATTTTGGAGCTTTTATTTTTCAACAAGGAGGTGCAGTGGTGGATGGCACAGGGACTCTGAAAGGATAAAGTGTAGATTGGGTCTGACAGCTTAAAAATTTGGCTAAGTAGGAGTGAAAAGAGGGATTGGGATGAGAGAGGGAGAGTTGGCCGACCAAGGGACTTCTAGGATGACAATTTTGGTCTTGAAGGGGAGTTAATGCCAAAATTATTTTCTTTTCTTTCTCACCTCAGCCGAACCATAACTTGAGCCTTACCAACATTCTTTTTCTTCTTCTCACAACCTCTTCTGTCATCAAAAGCCAAAACTCTCTTAATCTCTTTTCTGAAAATCAAAGCCGAATACCATTCATCTTTCTCCCATTCCTCTTTGGACGAATCTCAAGTGCCTTTTTTTTAAGCCATTGCCGAAATCTCTTAATCTCTTTTCTTCTCAGTTTTTGGCCGAATATCAACCAAGCAGAGATCTCCTTTTCTTTCTTCTCTAATCAGTTTGGAATAGGTAAGTATGTCATGACCGAATCTCCATTATTCTCCCTTATTTCTTCTCTGTCGACATGTGTAGGACAAAAGCCAAATTTCGGCATTTGTCTTGACTTTTAACCAACCATGCAATTGGTTTCTTTTAGGATCTCCTGGATTTTGAAGCAGTAGATTGGAATCATCTTTTCCCTAATCAATAGTTTTTGGTAAGTCAGTGGTAAGGTTTCGTACTGATTCAATTCGTCTCTTAGTTATCTGAAAAGCCGAAAGCTAGCCGTTTGAGCATATTAGTGTTTGGCCGATTTCAAGGAAGGCTTATCACATAGTTTCGGGATTCGGATTGGTAACCAATCAGGATCAAGGTAAGGATTATGATTGCGTTAACCCTTCAGGATTTGCTGTATAGCCGAATGGCCTCTTTGCTAATGTTCTTGGCGTTGGCCGAATATAGGAAAAGGGGATCTAGTGCATGAAATCGGGATTTTCGGGATTCAGTAATCGTGTTAGTAACCAGGTGTGTAACCCTACACTAAATTCCCGTTTAATAATAATAATGGTTATGTATATGTTAATAAGGCAATGAATGAATACGACTAAGAGTACCATTTAATGGTGCAGTGTAATCAGGTATGTACCCCATATTACTCGTTAATAATGTTTATGAACATTGCTATGAAAATATGAGAAAGTTTGTTATGACCATGGGGTAAGGTAGATTGCATGATAATTGTATGTTTTTTATGTTGCATGGGCATATGGGTGATTATGTTAAAGGGGAAGTGTTCTGGTGGTTTTTACCATATTATTTGGTGACCTATGACACATAATATGAATCCGTTGACTCATCACGTTATCGTGGCTATACCACAATTATAAGGGCGATGAGCGTTGATTGCGATGATGCCTTCGATGTGTGTAGCGGATGGAGGTCGATTTAGTAATCCCACGGTGTGATTGGTAGGTACGGGTGATGTGTAAAGGATGGATATCTAGGTGGGTTTAGGTTGCATCATTGCCTATGATTAATATATGTGATATAATATGTTTTATCGATTGGGAATCTATGATGGCTGTTACACACTGAGTCTATTGACTCACCCTTCATGGGCTAACATTTTGCAGGTGATACCCAGTAAATGGACCGTGTCGGCAGGGACTTAGGGGTGGCCATGCTCAGCTTAGCATTTTCGGATTTTTCTTATTAAGTTTTATTTGATTTATTTTGGGTTATATTTTGATGTAATAAGGCCATTACCATTTAACTGTTTTAAGTTTACGTTTTAATTTTTATTATGATACGAACACACAAACAAACGATTAAACATTTTTCGTAAAACAACTTCAATTGTTTTGACACCCAAACACCTACGGTTTTCAAGTTAATAATAAAAAGCTCTACAATTCGGCAATTCTATTAACTTGTAACTTTTGAAACATGATAATATTGTTTAAAAAACTTCAAAAACAACACGGTTTTCAAATTAATCATAACTCAAACTGATTTTTCTTCAAAACCAAGAGTTTTCCAACATGACAAAATGAGGATTTGCTACGTTTTACTCAAGGAGCATGCCAGATCTGGTCAGGGCTTGTGGGCCGAGTTTGGGGTGTTTCGTAACAGCAAACCTGAAACAAAATCCATCGTCACTCTATTCCATTTCCACTCGGGAATCATAATCGATTGTAACAAACCGGATGACACTGATGTTCAGCTTTAACTTGCTGACAGATTAAACATTTTGAAACAAAATCAGAGATATCTCTTTTCATTCCAGGCAACCAGTAAAGTTGTTTCAAATCATTATACATCATTGTACTTCCCGGATGAACAGATAAAAGACTGCTATGTGCTTCTTTCAAAATCAATTGAATCAATTCTGGCTTTCTCGAAACACAAATTCTATCTCGAAATCTCAGGCAATCATCAACATCAACTCTAAATTCAAATTTAGGGTTCAAATCACATTGGGCTTGTTTCGCTAAAATTTCATTATCAACTTTCTTAGCAACACAAATTTGCTGTAAGAACAACGGTTTCGCTTCTATTCGGCCAAAACTGAACCATCATTAGAGAAAACTAAATGAGCATTCATCGCACGTAGAACAAATAGTGATTTTTGACTCAAAGCATCAGCAACAACATTTGCTTTTCTCAGATGATAATCAATCACAAGCTCGTAGTCTTTTAAAAATTCTAACCATCTTCTCTGTCGTAAATTCAAATATTTTTGAGTCATCTAATATTTCAAAATTTTATGATCTAAAAACACATGACATTTTTCACCAAATAAATAGTGACGCCAAATCTTCAAAGCGAGCACAATCGCAGCCAGCTCAAGGTCGTGCGTAGGATAATTCTTTTCATGCAGGTTCAATTGTCTTAAGGCATAAGCTTTAACTCTGCCTTCCCGAATGAAAACACATCCCAAACTGTTCAATGAAGCATCACTATATATCACACATTCTTTACCGGATTCTGGCTATACTAGCACTGAAGCTTCAATCAATAGGGTTTTCGACTGATCAAAGCTTTTCTGACACTCTTTAGACAATTCAAATTTCACATCTTTCTGAAGCAATCTCGACAACGGAGTTGTAATAATCAAAAAGCCTTTTACGAACCGTTGGTAATAACCAGCAAGTCCCAAAAAACTACAGACTTTAGACACATTTTTCAGAGGCTTCCACTCTAAAATAGCTGAAATCTTGCTCAGATCAACTCGTATACCAAATGCTGGCACAATATACCCCAAAGAGCAAACTTCGTGCAACTAGAACTCACATTTACTAAACTTTGCATACAATTGCTTATCATGCAGAGTTTGTAGCACAATTCTCAAATGTTCGGCATGCTCAATTTCATCATGCAAATAAATCAAAATGTCATCAATGAATACAACAATAAATCGATCTAAATACAATCTGAAAATTCTATTCATCAAGTCCATAAAGACAGCAGGAGCATTTGTTAGTCCAAAAGGCATAACTAAAAGTTCATAATGCCTATACCTCGTTTGGAAGGCAGTTTTTGGAATGTCTGAATATTTTACTCGCAACTGATAATATTTTGATCTCAGATCTATCTTTGAAAACACAGAAGCTCCTTTCAACTGATCAAACAAATAATCAATTCTGGGCAGAGAATATTTGTTCTTAATAGTCACTTTATTTAATTGACGGTAATTAATACACATTCTTATTGTGACATCTTTCTTTTTCACAAACAAAACGGGAGCACCCCAAGGTAAGAAACTCGATCGTGTAAATCCTCTATCAGTCAGCTCTTGCAACTGAGACTTTAATTCTTTCATTTCTATCAGAGCCATTCTATACGGAGCTATTGAGATAGAGGTCGTCCCCTACAATAACTCAATGCCAAACTCAACTTCTCGTATCAGAGGTAATCCTAGTAATTCTTTAGGAAACATATCAGGGAACTCACAAACCATAGGTACTGATTGAACTTTCTTTTCAGTCACTTTCGTATCAATCAAATATGTAAGATAAGCTTCACAACCCTTTTTTACATAATTCAGAGCTTTTATCGAAGATATCACTGCCGGTAGCCCATTGAAATCACTGGACTCAAACCGTATTATTTCATCATTCTGACATCTCAAATCAATAGTTTTCTGTTTACAATTCACAACAGCATCATGCAATGTTAGTCAATCCATACCCAGAATTATATCAAACTCATAAAAGGGTAATAACATCAGATCAGCCGAAAAACAAATATCTCGAAACATCAACGGACAATTCTTGCACACTTTATCAACCAGAACACACTTTCCTACGGGGTTCGATACTTTAATTACAAATTCAGTAGACTCTATAGGCAAAGTCTTACTGGATACTAAGTTCATGCATATATATGAATGAGTAGACCTTGGATCTATCAATGCAATCACAGAAGTACCATAAAGAGTAAAAGTACCAGTAATGACATCTGGAGACGAAACTTCCTCATGAGCTCAAATAGCATAAGCTCTAGCAGGCGCTCTCGCCTCAGATCTCCCAACTACATCTTTCGTAGCTCTCTAGCTACCACTCACATTTCTTGTGTTTCTAGAAGGTCTACCCCTAACTGAAGTGTTATTTGACTTCATACTCTGTACAATCTCTTGCTCAACAGACTCGGGACAGTCTCGAATAAAGTGATTTAATGATCCATATTTAAAGTAAGCTCGGTCATTCAATCTACAATTACCCAGATGTATTTTGCTATAATGTCTACACTCGGGTCGCTCAGATCTAGCATTTCCAACACTAGTTATCAAAGTAGTTGGAGCTTTAAAGGTCGAATGCGATCTAGCACGATATCTGCTTGAATGTCCCACATTAGTCTTTGAACAGCTATCCTCATCTTGGAATTTCTTTAATGCAGACTAAAATGATTTACTTGAGGATTTCTTTCACACATCTTTAGCTTCTGACTCAGCTTTTCTTTTATCTTTCCCGAGTTCTTCGGCTTCACATGCTCGATCAACAAGCATAACAAACTCTTTTATTTCTAGAATTCTGACTAACAAACGTATATCTTCATTCAAGCCGTCTTCGAACCTTTTACACATTATTGCTTCAGTCGAGACACATTCTCGTGCATATTGGCTTAGTCTCACAAATTCTTGCTCGTATTCTGTAATAGACATACGACCCTATTTCAATTCAAGAAACTCTTTTTGCTTTCGATCAATGAATCTCTGACTAATATATTTCTTTCTAAATTCAGATTGAAAGAAATCCCATGTAATTCGTTCTTTCAGAACAACAGAAGTCAAAGTTTTCCACCACTGATAAGCTGTATCTCCCAACAAAGAAATGACACATTTCACACATTCACCAGGGGTACACGACATCTCATCAAATACTTGAATCTTATTTTCAAGCCAGAACTCGGCTCTCTTAGCATCATCATCAGTAGTAACACACAATTTTTCAGCCCCATTTTTCTATTCTTATCAACCGGAGGTTTATTCAGACGAATTGGATCTATAACTTGGCGAACTACGGGTACTTGCGGGGGCGGAGGTTGAGGAACAACCGGATTTGATCCTACATACTGAGTGAACCACTCATTCATCATTTGGAAGAAGGCTTGTTTAGTCTCTCCTTCCTGGCCACTAGTAACCGGTCTAAAATCAGACGGCGCTGTCCTTTGAGCGGGAGCAGGTGCATTACTTTCAACATCGTTAGGTACGGCTCGTTCAGGATCCATTTACTATACGAAAACACATTTTATTTGTCAGGATTCATCAGACTGTCACGGTTTGTATATATGGCATGTATAACTAGACTCTCATACGCTATGTTAGTCCTAGAATCGACTAAACCTAGCTCTGATACCAGTAAATTGTAACACCCCTAACCTGTATCCATTGTCGAACTAATGTTAAGAGGCATTACCGGACATATCAGAATATTTTACAGTCATTACACAACATCAATCATACAACATAATTTCATAATGAATCACACACATATACTTCCTGTAGAAAGTCTACGAGACCTTAAACATGCTTTAGAGAAGGTTCAGGACTAAACCGGTCCCATACGGAACTTTGCCGAACATAGAAAATTTTTCTCTCAAAATAGGGCACACGCCCATGTGGCTAGGCCTTGTGCTTCACACAACCGTACTTTGGACCATCTCTCAGCCCATGTGCAAAAAAGACTTGAATCACATGGCCTGTCACACACCCATGTGTCTAGCCTTTGTGCAATACTGACCTGAATCACACGACCTGTCATACGCCCATGTGTTTGGCTCGTGTGCAAGTCTAACTTGCTTCGAATTGGGACAGTGAAAGACACTGTCGAGACACTTGTCCGTGTGCTTAACCGTGTGGAAAAATATAGGACATTTACAAGGCCAAATTGCCATCCATTTTGGGTCATACCTACAAGTATCAAACAAGCTCCAATTCATGTCCCAAAGGTATCTAAAACATACAAAATTATTCACCACTTGACCCATAACAACATCATTCATTATTATATACAAATCCAACTCAAGCATACCAATTCAAAATACCAATCTCACATAAAAAACATATGAACTTTAGCATCACTTAACATGCACAAAATTCATTCCATAGTCGCATTCATTATCAAGCCATATCACATGGCTATATTTACACATTTCAAAACATAACCTAAATTCTCTAGCATATACATGCCATACTTCTATATGTACATTTTCAAAAGGTACAAAAGTATAGTTCGATAGTGTGGTGATGATCCTCGACGATCCCCAGAGCTTCCAATAGCTTTGATAATCTATAAAACAATGCAAACACACATAAAATAAGCTTTTAAAAGCTTAGTAAGCCATATACAAATAAACTTATCACATGGAACAATTATAAACCATTTCATACATATGGTTCATGGCATAACACAATCACAAGTCATATTTCTCCTATACCTCAATTGATCATGTCCACTTGTTGATAATCACATATCATGTAATGTAGCTCACATATCAAATGATCATTTACATACATACCTTTCATTGCCAAATTTCATATATATAGATACGTACTGGAATTTGGATGCACATTCGAATACTCATTCATTTCTCAAAATGCCCATTGAACCGTTCGAAATCAAATAGGATACTCAAAAAGCTCAAAAAGCTCGTACAATGCCAACGTCCAGACGTGCTCTTACATGTAATCAATATCGATGCCACTATCCCAGACAGGGTCTTACACGAAATCAAATACGATATCGATGTCTCAGACATTGTCTTACACGTAAATCAAAAATTGATGCCAACGTCCCAGACTTGGTCTTACATGATAACTCATACCAGAATCCTATGTCATGACATAAGTATCCTAACTATTTCCTAAGGTTAGTACGGGGCTTTTCTAACGTCATCACATTATCGAAACTTTATCGGATTTCACATATTCAGCTCAAATAGCTATATATCACAATTCATTCACATATAAGCAATATTAATTCACTCTAAACACATTTATTTGTATATCGACTTACCTCGTATAGGAAAGAACGAAAACGAACGGCTATTCAACTACTTTCGATTTCCCCCGATCTAATTCTATTTTCTTTGGTTCTTGATCTATACACATTGAAATTTAACTTATTCATTCACCAAATCATTCAATTCAATCCATATACACATATTTAAGGTATTTTAAAAATTAGCCCTCACATTTTCTCATTTTGACATTTATGTCCCTAATTCATAAAATCACAAAATATACTAAATTTCATTACACTAAAGCTTGGCCGAATATTCACTTGGCTCAAATAAGCCCACATATTTTATTTATTTCACATTTTAGTCCTTTAATTTCTCATTTTCACAAATTACCCCATAATAATCAATTTCATCAAAAATCCCAATACAAAACATATTTATTTAACATCAAGCTTTCATATTTCACCATTTAACATCACAAAGCTCATAACATCAACAATGGCACAACTCAAAATCATCATCAATTTCATGAATAAAGGCATAGGCTTAAGAGAACACGAAGCAAAGATCACAAAAATGTAAAAATTATCAAAAACCGAACAAATTACATACTGCAATCAAGCTATACCAAGGCCAAATGTAAAAAAGCTTCAAAACCCTCTATTTCTTTTCCTATTTCGGTGAAAGAAGGATGGAGTAAACACACTAATTTCATATTTTGTTTTTTATTAAGCACATATTAATAAACCATTTACCAATTTAACCTTAATGAAATAACTTTAATAATTAACTAACCATGTCCATAAAAGTCCACTCATAATTTCAATGATGTAATATCAACATAAGGACCCATATTATAAAAGCCATAGCATTATAGCACTTTAACAATAAGCGAGTCACTTTTGCATTTTCTACGATTTAGTCCTTTTTCTCAAATTAAACAACCAATCGATAAAATTAATTCACGAAACTTTCACACATGCTTAATCACATACTGTAAACACGAAAAATTATATTAAAATAATTTTTAACTTGGATTTGTGGTCCCGAAACTACTATTTCGACTAAGGTCTAAAATGATCTGTTACACCATGTTTGGGACATGGCATCGGCCACATTATGAGAGCCAGTATAAGACCATGTCTAGGACATGGCATCGACGTTGATATGTGTGCTAGTGTAAGGCCATGTCTGGGACATAGCATCGGCCACATTATGAGAGCTAGTGTAATACCATGTATCGGACATGGCATCGGCATTGATATGATAGCTAGTGTAAGACCATGTCTAGGACATGACATCGGCCTCGATATATGAGCTAGTGTAAGACTATGTCTGGGACATGGCATCAGCATATACCCTCTTGTGTGAGGCATGTCAGATATGCTTTGGTATTCTAATTGGTTCAACGTGTAATTTAAAGCTTGTGAGAAAAGTTACAACTATGTTGTAAGTGATACAGGTACCTACACGAAATTCATGAGAAATGAGCTCGATTTATGTTGTATGATTAGTAAGGATGAAAATGAGTAAGTTATGCCTTTAATAATTTGAAAATTATGTGCAAGTTTATAATATGTTATGAGTATGATAATGCATGGTAATTGTTGTTAATTATTTACATGCGACTTACTAAGCTTTATGCTTACTCCCTCTCTTTTCTATTTTCTTATAGTGTTGCCAAGCTAGCTTGGAGATCAACAGATGTCGGAAGCATCGATCGCACTATCAATTGAAGCATTTGGTATAGTTATCCTTGTTATTTTAAGTGTGGCATGTATAGGGACTGGGTCTTTTTGTTAAGTGTCATATTGTTTTGGTCATATGTGTTGGTTTGTCATGAAGTTGATCCATTTTGTCTAAGGCCATGGATAATGGCTAATATTTTTTATTGATTTATCCAAATGATGATGTTTTTCATGATTGAGCAAATTGCATGGTTGAGCATTTGGTATATTAATGCATGAATGAGTAGGTTGCATGATTGAATTGATGAAGTATGTGATGAGTTTTGCATGTGAATGAAGTATAGTGGCATTGATGTGTGTATGTTTTGGTTGTGGCTTATGTTGGTGGAAGTAAGGGTGGCAAAAGGGCTTGGTAAATAACCTTGTTTTTGTCCACACAAGTATACACACAGGCATGTGTCTAGGCCGTGTGTGACACACAATCTGCCCCATGGGCGTGTAGTCCGGCCGTGTGTCCCCTGCACCTTAATTTGGTAAAATAGAATGTCAAGGTTTTAATACACGGGCTGATACACAGAAGTGTCATGGCTGTGTGGGGGACACAGACCATGGAAATGGGCATGTTGTAACACCCTTACCTGTATTCAACGTCAAAACTGGGTACGAGGCATTACCGAACTTAACTTACTTGAATCTTATAGAAATCAACCATAAATTTAGTTTGAACTTTAAAACTTTTCATTCATGATCATATAGTTCCTATTACCTGTCTACGAGACCCAAAACATACGAATAGAATGAATCGGGACTCAGTCAGAAGCTTATGATCACTTAGAAAATTTTTACTCAAAATAGGGCTACATGCCCATGTGGAAAGGAACATGCCCGTGTGGGCAAACTGTGTAGTCACACACGCCCATGTTCCTATCCCGGGTGGATTTTATTTTTCATTTTGAACCTTCAGAGGTTTTCACACGGCCTGGCACATGCTCGTGTCTATAGCCCGTGTCCCTCACACGGCCATGAGACTCCCGTGTCTTAGCCTATGTGTGAAAACTTTGACGTTCTATTTATGACGTCAACAGACACTTAAAGGCACATGGCCTAGTACACGCTAGTGTGCTTGCTCGTGTGACGAACTAAATTTATCGCAAATTAGATGCAGGGGACACACGACTTATCAACATGCCCATGGGGCTGACCTTGTGTCACACACGGCCTAGACACACGCCCATGTGCCTACCCATGTGGACAATTATAAAGCTATTTACCAAGCGAATTGCCACCCTAAAAAATAACCACACTTACACCACTTTAATGCAACACACACCATGACAATAAGGCATCTCTAATATCTAAAATCAAGACATCCACACCTTAATTCTACACTACATTCATCATGTATATACTATGCTCATTACTCATCCAATTGCATAAGCTTGCACTTCATGAATTTTATCTTCATTGAATAGATATAACTTAACTAGTATTGGCCAATTCCAATGACCATTTACAAAATGAATTGAGTAACATTAATAGCCAACATCTTGGCTAACCAATACGACAGCTAACAAAATAACCAAGTTCCTATACATGCCATACCCAGAATAATCAAAATTTACTATACCAAAAGAATAACTTGATAGTGTGAATCAGGCTTCAACGTCCTACGATCCCTGAGCTCGCTTGGCGATACTAAAAGAAAGTGGAAAAAAGAAGGGGTAAGCATAAAGCTTAGTAAGTTTTCATGTAATAGATAGCAACATAAAATCTTATGATACATTCATACTTTACTTTAAGTAATAACACAAGTTCTCAAACATTTTAACATAGCTTACTAATGCTTACTCTTACCAATCACATATTATATATCGAACTTTTCTCATGATATCTCATATGTATGTATCACTTCATCACATAACTTTAGCACCTTTAACATCTTCAACATAAACATAGCTCTTTGTCCTGTTCAGCCACTCGGAATACTATAGGATACTCGAACTCACCTTACATGCAATAAGATGCCAATGCCATATCCCAGATATGGTCTTAGATGGGATCACATGTTGATGCCGATGCCTTATCTTAGATATGGTCTTATAGGGATCTCTTATCGATATTGATGCCATATTCCAGATATGGTCTTATACGAGATCGTATATCGATGCCATGCCCCAAACATTGTCTTACACAGAATCTCAATTCGATGCGATGCCATATCCGAGATATGGTCTTATCACGAAATCTCAATTGATCGAGGCCATGTCCGGACATGGTCTTATCTGAGACCTTATAAATCTCATGTCTTGGCAATGGTATCCTCTCACTCCCTAAGGTTCAACCAGGACTTCAACATCATAAATTTTCATCATATTCTTATCGAAACATCATTTATCAATTTCATAAAAATAATATACATCTTCACGAAATGTCAAGCATTTTAAAACATAATAACATGATGTTGAATTATTACACATAAACTTACCTCGGTAACAGAATATGTATAGTCGTTCAATTTAGTCCACCACTTTATTCTTTCCTCATTTCAGTCTGGACTTTATGTTTCTTGATCTATAATGACAATTTCACTTATTTAATTAACACATTGACTAAATCAACCCATGATTCATACTTTAGAAAATTTATGATTTTGCCCCTATACTTTATCATATTTATAAAATGGTCCTTAAGCTTGTTAATGCAATACACTCATTTCCATGGTTACCCAAGCCTAGCCGAACCTATTTTAAGCTTATAGTAGCTCATATTTTCTTTCAAAACTAATTTTTACTACACATTTTATCACTTTTACAATTAGGTCCTTTTTATGAGTTTTCCATGAAAATTACTTAGAAAAAGATGTTTATCATACATCGACTTTCATATTTCTCCATTAAACATCAAAATAAATGTATTTCATACATGTGTAAATGTTTGAACATGAACCCTAGCTCAAAATACAACTAGAAATAGCTAAATCGAGCTACGAGTATCTAAAAAATACGAAGAACATTAAAAAGAGGCTAGGCGATACTTACCATCAAGCTTGAAAGTTGAAGAAACCCTAGCTATGGTGAGCTTGAAATTTTAAGCAATGGAGAGGAAGATGGACATAAATTTTGACGTCTGTTTCCCTTTTTATTAACTTATTAGCATAATGACCAAAATTCCCTTAAAGCCCCTTTCTTGAGATTTCTCCTTCCCATGCCCATTTTGTCCATCATAAGTTATAATGGTCTAATTCCTAAATAAGGATCTCTAATAATTTTTCTATTGCTATCTCATACTAGAATATTCTAGAATCTTATTTTTTTAATCTTTGCAATTTAGTCGTAATGAATAAATTGATCACTAAATTATAAAATTTATTCATGAAATTTTTACATAATCATGCAACCATGTCATAGACCTCATAAAACCCATAAAACACATATTTCTACCTCGAATTTGTGGTCTCGCAATGACTATTTCAACTAGGCCCTAAATTGGGCTATTACAATTCACCCCCTTAGGGATTTTCATCCCGAAAATATTACTAGTAAAAAGGTTGGGATATTGGTTTCTCATAGACTCCTTGGGCTTCCATGTATCCTCTTCTACCTCATATCTTTGCCACAATACTTTCACAAGAGGTATACTTTTATTTCTTAACTGTTTGACTTGTCGTGCCAAGATCTTAATTGGCTCTTCACCATAAGTCATGTCTGGTTGAATTTTAACCTCTGTCGGTACAATCACATGCGAAGGGTCCAATTGGTAGGGACGTAACACAGACACACAAAATACATCCTGAAGATTTTCCAACTTGGTTGGAAAAGCCAAACGATAAGCTACCAGCCCTATACACTCTGTAATTTAAATGCGGCCTAGATAAAGTGCGAACTCAATTTGCCATTTCGGCCAAACCTAAGAACCTTTTTCCATGGTGATACTTTCAGAAACAAATTATCACTGACTTGAAACTCAATCTCTTTCTGTTTCAAATTCACATATGACTTTTGTCTGTCTTATAACAACTCGATTTTGGGCCTAGTCAGAAAGTGGTTTTGAGGCCACAAATCTGACGAGGAAAATTTTATTTTATTATATTTTTATGGCCTACGATTTCACAAAAAGATTTCATGAAAATATCGTTTGAAAATTTTGACGCTTGGGCACTCAATTTAGTCAAAAAGACAAAATTATAAATAGTGCAAAAGTTGAGTTGCACATGTTAGAAGTGTCCAACTTCTATGAAATTGGAAATTAGAGGTCTTTAAATGGTAATTAAACCATTGGTTAAATTATTGGACAAAAATAGACATGAGATAAGTGAAATAGGATATTTTTAAGTTTGGGGCATTTTGGTAATTTGGTAATTAAATGGACTAAAAGAAAAAATAAAAGCCAAAACCCTTGTCCATCTTCTTGCTTGGCTGAACTTAGCATGGGGGTAACCATGGCTTGGGTTTTCAAGGTTTCAAGCTCAATAGTAAGTCATCCAAGCCTCGTTTTTAATGTTGTTCACATTTTGAGGAATCCGATAACTCGATTTAGCTATTTCTACCATTATTTTGAGCTAGGGTTTGTGCTTAAAAATTTACCCATGGATGACATGCATGTGCTTTGATGTCTAATGGTAGAATATAAATGCTCGGTGTGTAGTAAACGACTTTTACTAAGTGATTTTCGATGAAATCGCATAAAAGGACTAGTTTGTAAAAGTTGAAAAATGTATGAAAATGTGTGAATGAATGCAAATTGTGGAGTGCTATAGTTATTAAAATGGTTTGGCTAGGCCTAAAATACAAGGAAATTGAATAAAAATTATTTTACGAGCCTAGGGGAAAAGTTGTAAATATGACAAAGTTTAGGGGCAAAAATGTAATTTTCCATAATATGATTTTTGGATTGAATTGAATAGTATAATAACTTAATAAGTCAAATGAGATTTTTTAGATAAAGAAAATGAGTTTCAGACTTAGAACCGGGGAAAGACGAATATTGGACGACTCGGTCCCTTTCGCCATTTTAAGTCGAGGTAAGTTTGTGTGTAATAATTCAGCATCATGTTATCTTGCTTTTAAATGTTTGAAATTTTTTGGAATGTATAGTATTTCTATGAAGTTGATTAATAAGGTATCGATGATGAATATGATGAAGTTATATTATGTTGAAGTCCCAGTTGAACATTAGAAATAGAAAAGATACCACTGTCATGACATGAGATTATTAAGGTCCACTGTAAGACCATGTCTGTGACATGGCCTCAGCCGTGAATTGAGATCCAGTGTAAGACCATATCTGGGATATGGCATCAGCATCGAAGAGAGACTCCGTGTAAGACCACGTCTAGGACATGGTTGCGATATGAAATTGTGTAAGACCATGTCTGGGACATGGCATCGATATACGATCTCGTATAAGACCATATCTGGGATATGGCATAGACATTGATATGAGATCCTGTATAAGACCATATCTGGGATATGGCATCGGCATCGACATGTGATCCCATGTAAAACCATAACTGGGATATGGCATTGGCATCTTATTACGTGTATGACGAGTTTGGGTATCCTTCGATATTCCAGGTGGTTCAACGGGGTAAAGAGCTAAGTTTATGTTCAAGAAGGAAAAAGTTCTAATTATATGATGAAATGATACAGGTACATATGAGAAACTCATGAGAAATGAGTCCGATATGTGATATATGACGATTAAGTGCAAGTATATGTATGTATACACCCATGAGCAATTTGCTCGGGATGTGATCAAATTTTGGTAAGATGGTAAACGAGTTATTTATACCTATGAGGATGAACTTGTGATTATAAGACCATGCTTATGATGTATGAATAAGTGGGAAATGTGATTGATGATCATGTGTGAGGCTTTAAAGCCAGATTAAATTGATAAATGAAATGTTCAAGTCTTTGTTGTTAATGTATAGGTTAAATTGGTGAATGAATGGCTTGTAAATATTTGATGATGACTAGCTATTGGCATGGCTAACTATGGATATACTTTAGTGTTATATGTGTGTAAATGAGAATTAATACAAAGAAAACATGATAGAGTAAAATTAGAAACAAAACAGTTTGGACATCAATAGTTGTTTCACTTTGAAAATTCACCAAAAATGGTGGAAATTGAATTTGAAATTGAATAGGATATGAAATTAAATGTTGTTGAGTCTATTCTTTTATAAAAGAAACGGTGCAAGTAAAAGAATTTCATGTTATGAGATATTTTAATTTTTATATGACAAGGTCGAGCGATTTAAGTAATCCCCTGTTACGACTTGGGAAATTCATTAAAAATTGTACAAAAATAATAAAGAGATAAAATTTATATTATTGAATTTATTAATGAGTCTATTTTCAAGTTAAAGAAGATGAAACATCATTCAAGTTCTTTACCATGTTAAAATAATTTTTTTAGTGAAGAGGGGTCAAAACTGTCAGACAGAGAAATAGGGGAGACTTTAAAGAATAAAATGTACTTACTGGCTGAACTAAAAATTCTGGAAATTTTATGTTAAGAAGATATGTGAATCTAGTTTCATGGAAAATTAGCAGATCTTAATTTGGGGTTTCGTAGCTCCAGATAAAAATAATTTAGTGACTGTAATGCGAGTAGACAGCTCAAGATGAACATAAATGAATTGTGAGAATTAGTGAAAAACATGTTAATAAGTTGCTTATTAGTTGCATACAAACTTACTAAGAATTGTAGCTTACTCCTCTTCCTTTCTCATATCTTATAGGGTTTTATGCTAGCTCGAGTTGGAGATCTTTGGAGATGCTATAACATTATCAAGCTATCATTGTGGGGCAAAAGTGAATATAGACCTCTTAAGTTTATGGCTTGTATAGGGACTTAATCAATTGTGTATGTGTCATTTGATTTGGACAAATGTGTTGGTTCATAATGGTAATATGGTTCATTTTATATATGGCCATGAGATGTGGCTCATATTGGTTAATGAGTTATAATGCCTATTTATCTGTGTGTTCTTATACTAAAAGTTTCATGTGATGCGGTTATGTATGTTTGGTATAGATGGATTGAGGATGTGCTGATGATAATCATGGCATGAAAGTTTGATAAGTTTATGATAGACAAAGTATGATGCCTTATGCATGAATAAGATTATATGAATTCTCTATGATCATGACTTGTTTGATGATGTTTTAGTGCTCAATTATGCTATGAAAGATCCATTGAAGTTGTGTATAAGTATGTGCAAATGAGGGTGCCAAAAGGGTTTGATAAATAGCCATTTTCTGGTCCACACGGGTAGAGATACGGTTGTGTGTCTCAACTGTGTGGAGGACACGGCCCCAGGACATGGGTGTGAGCCCCGGGCATGTGAAGTCTGCATTTATTTTTTAGAATTTAATTCGCCACATGGCCTAAGCACATGGGCTTGTACTTGGCCGTATGACCCTATTTTATTGTTGATCTCATAAACAGAGAGTTACACGGGCTAAGGACATGGGCGTGTGTGACCACACGGCCAACCTACACGGGCGTGTCCCAAGCCACACGGGCGTGTGACCTCTATTTTGATGAAAAATTTTCTAAGTCTTCTTAAAGTTTCGTAAGTTATGTATTTAGTCCCAAATAGTACCCAATGATTGTTTTGGGCCTCGTGGGCCATTATAAGGGACGATTTGCATGTGAATGAATGATTTTAAATTGAAAAAAATTTTATAGCCTGGTTTTGTATAAGTTTTTATGTTTAAGTTCGGTAATGCCTCGTATCCTGTCCTGGCGTCGGACACGGGTAAGGTGTGTTACATGTCTGAAGTAGCTTTTAAATAGTCACGAATCACTTTTACTTTCTCTTCAGTTTCTCTGACTAAATCGACCCCATGAATCTAATTTTCTCTGTGTTTAGTCCAATACAAGGGCATTCGGCACTTACACCCATATAATGCCTCATAAGGCGCCATTTTCAAACTCAACTATAAACTATTATTGTAGGAAAATTCCACCAATGGTAAGTACCTTTCCCAATTACCTTGAAATTCTAAAACAAAACATCAGAGCATGTCTTCAAGTATCTATATTATCCTCTCGGACTATCCTTCGGTTTGCAGATAGAAAGCTATAGTAAAATTCAATTTTGTGCCCAAGGCTTCTTGTAACTTTTTCCAAAATCATGATGTAAATCTTGGATTTCTATCCGAAATAATTGACAACGGTACTCCGTGAAGTCTCACAATTTCTGACACATACAAATCCACCAACTTATCAAGTGAATAGTCAATGCGTACTGTGTAACATCCTAAAATTTGAGTATCAGTTGGTTGTTTGTGTTAGCTCGGGTAATATTGTTTGTGTGCTTAGCATAACCTTGTGAAGGCTTGATTTTATTTATGAAGCTAGAATAATTCTTAGTATTTAAAATTTAATGAAGTGGACTAGGTGATCTTGACACTTAAGATAATTTAAGTGTTAAATTCTAGCACATGAGGAGTTAGTGGCAAGGTGGTTATGATGCATGAAGGGTTGCTTGAGGAAGAGGTTCGAGTAGCATGGGTTACATTTGGAAAACTTTATTTTTATGCACCTTTGCATCAAGTGTCGGCTAAGCTATTCTTATGGTAGGTTGGACTTTCAAATTTTTGGCAAGTTGAATATTAGAATAGGAAAGCTTGTATTTTGGGATAAGAATCTTAAGACTTATGGAAAGATAGGGGGACAAAGGGCTTGGATGATGGAGAGTGTTTTGGAAACTATCCTAAGGCCATTAGTCCATGAATGTAGACGGCATGTGTGGCTAGGAGGTGGCCGAATGTTGATAGGAAGTTGGGGGGTTTGGTTGGCCAATTTTAGCATTTTGAGCACCATTTGGCATTTCTTCTTTTCCTCTCCAAAAGTTTTCTTCCTTAGCCGAATGTGCCTTGGAAATAAGGTGAATTTTGTTTTAGTTTTAGCATTTATTTTCTTATTTTGTGTCAAAACCGAAAAGACTATAGTGGTTTGCCAAATTTTCTCTTAGGCATTTGGCCGAATATACAATTGAGTCTCTCACATATTTTTATTCTCCTTGTAGCTTAAAACCAACCCTATTCCCTTTCATCTTTTTCTTCATCATTTAGTGGTTGGCCGAATCTTCCATCTCTCCATTTCATGTTTTTCTTTCTTCCACTTTTGCTCAAAACCGAAAGTACCATCTCCTCCCTTTCATCTTTTTCTTTTCTTCTCATATTTGTTAAAAACTTACAATTCTTCTTTTACTTTCTTTTGGTGAACCTTTCTTCCCCAATTCTCTTCTTGATTTTTCTTCCATTATTTGCTCAATAGGATCCTCCTTCTCTATTTTCATTTCCTCTTTTCCTTTCTCTTTCTCCACCATAGCGAATTTTCTTCTCTCTCTTGGTGTTATCTTGGCGAATATCATCAAGGGTAGATTTTCTAAGTGTTCATCTATAATCGGTTTTGGAGGATAGGTAAGTGTTCATGGCGAATTTCCTTATTTCTTTTCTATTTTCTCGATTGATTTTCATGAGGACAAAAGCCAAATTTTGGGCTTGTTAACAAGGTTCTAATCATTCTTAGAAACCAATTTCTTCTAGGCTCTTTGGGACTTTGGAAGCAATCGATCTAAGACTTATTTCTCTAGCAATCAAAGTTGGTAAGTCAAGTGGTAAGGATTCATGTGGATTCATTATTCTTTTAATGGTTGAAAAGCTAAAGGCTATTGGAATTAAAGTGTGATGTTGACCGAATGGTCCTGATTATAGTTTTGTGGTTTGGCCGAATGTAGGACAAGGTGATCTAGTGCTGTAGATCGGGTTTTCGAAATTTAGTACTTGCGTTTGTGACAGGTGTGTACCTTACACACTTTATATCTCGTTATATATATATATATATATATTAATAAACTAATCATGTAACTAAAGTGGAAAACTATGAGATCTTGATATGATACCTTGATGGGTATGAACAAGGACTCGGGTAAGTCCGTTTCGATATGATGTTGCTATATGTTGATCTATATCATGATTTAAGATATATATATATATGTTTGTTATATGATCATATCACAAATGATCATGATGGCATGATTTACTATTATAAGACATTGGTTTGGGTGATTTGAGAGGAGGGAAGGATTTGATATCCATGTCTTTGGGACACCAAGGTTTGGCACCTCAGGTGGGTTGGTACCACAGTTATTTCGTGTCTTTGGGACACGGAGGTTTGGCACCTCATAGCGACTTCGTCCGATGGTTTAGCACCACAGTGGGTTGGCCCACATTTAATGTATTGGGATTGTTGCGGTGATTTGGTATCACAAGTGGGTTGGCCCACAACTTGATTATTTGTGACTTTGGGTCACTAGTGATTTAGCATCACATTATTGGATATCGTGACTTTGGGTCACCGGTGGTTTAGCACTACCGGTGGTTTGGTACCACGGGGTAGAAAAGGAGTTATTGATGGCTAGGTTGGGTGCATTATATATATATATTGCTTAGTTATGAATTGTGTAAGAATGTTACATTAGCAGGGAAGGATTATGCTGAGTCTTGGTGACTCACCTTCTCCTTTATCTTTTGGTGATTCTTGATCGCGGAGGAAGAGCCGGATGAACTCGAGGAGGCCATGAAATAAAATTCGGTTTTATAAGAAGTTCGATTTGGGTACTTTGTTTTATCTTAATTTGGTTTTCATCTTTATTTGCATTTGTAATAAGTCCTCTTTAATTATGTTTTTGGATTATTTATATGCTTTAGGTTTGTTTTAAATATGGCTTATAAATTACATGATTGAGATTATAATTTGAGCACAAAGTTTTCTAAACTACAAGCGCAATGGTTTTAAAAGCGTTACCATCGGCTAATATAGATCGTTTGATAATATTTAACAACTTAAGTGATTTTGATAACTCATACGTTTTCCAAAACTTAAGTTTACAATTTCAATTAACAACGAGTTTTCAACTATTCGCTTGAGTCTTTTATAAAAATTATAAAGGTTTTCTAATCTATGGATCTGTAACTAAGTTTTAAAGATTTATTCACGAAATTTCAAAGTAAATTATCAGTTTTTAACTTATTATAACTTGTTTTCTTCAAATATAGAATAACAAAGAGTTTTCACTAAAATTTATTGTTATCTCGATTTTCTTCAAAATGTTTTCCTCTGTGGCATGTCAGATTCGGTCTTGGCGTATTGACCGGGTTTGGGGTGTTACAAATTGGTATCAGAGGCAAGTTCAAAAGCTCGGCTATGGGCTCAAGGCCCAAAATGATTTAAAGTATGGTCTTAAAATGTTTTTGTTGAAAATTTTATGGTTTGAAAGGCATGACATCGAGTCTCCGGCACCGATCCGCCCGGGTTAGTACTTCAAACTGTTGATTTTGATGATATGATGATGATGGTATGAGTGTATAATAGTAGGAACTACTCTTGAGACTCAAAACTATAGGTTGGATGTACTCATGAAACAACCTCTTATTAAAACTATTCATAAAGCGTGTTTTAAAAATAGTGGAATAATGACTAATACATAAAATTTTTAAATCGGCTAAGTCAAGACTTTAGACATGAGCACTCGAGGTAGGTCGTGTTATGCGTGGGCCGCGGTAGGGGTAGGATGGTCGTGTTCGAGCCGGTGAGGTCAGTCAAGGATCCAGAATGAGGTACCACCACCCCACCACCGATGGTTGGAGTTGAGTTTCGAGAACAAGCAGGGGATGGCGCAGGTGTCTCGGCGATCTTTGCGAGTTCTTGAGAGAGTAGGCTGGAATAGGAGGAGGTGCGGGAGCTCAAAATTTGTACCTAAGTGACTCAGAGCCAATGGAGCCGAGGTGTTTCGAGTTGTTTGGTGTTGCTCAAGTCGAATAGAATATTGGTTAGAGCGACGGAGCGAATCATGGATGACTTAGATCTGAATCTTGAGGAAAAGCTAAAGGGATAGTGTCGCTTCTTGGGATGAGTCATATCGGTGGTGGCTCACGGTGAGGAATAGTCTTTGCGGGGATCTTACTTGGGACTATTTCAAGGCGTATCGGAAGAAATATATTGGGTTTAGTTATATTGATGCATAGCGTAAGGCATTTCGAGTTTGGTCGGGAGTAAGTCCATATCGAATATAAGCGAAATTTTTAAGATTGGTAGGTATCTTTGGAGGTATCGTGGCTTGAACCTGAGCGATGTGTTGGTTTGAGGATGGATTGAGGGACGGTGAGGCGCTGATTGCTCCACATCGGGAAGCGAGTTCTTCGCTAGTCGAAAAAACTAAGATAGTTGAAGGGATAAAGGAATCATAAGCGAGAATCACGACAGGAACAAACATAATAGAAGTTTTGGATCATCTGGGTCAGCCAGTAATTCTCAAAAGAGGGCTAGGCAGAATGGGCCGAATCAATCTGGGAGGCCTATTCGCTAATCGAGGACCAAAGACGATGTAAACCGATGTGGGAAATATCATTGGGGCGAATGTTGGACCGGAGGAAAGGATGTTTTGAGTGTGGTTCGTTGGATCATCGTGTGAGGATTGTCCACGTAAGCTAGCGAGAATAAGTCGAGGTCAAGGTGGGTGCTCGATTCGAAAAAGAGGACCGTCATCACGAGAGGTCGTGGTAATGGTAGAGGAGGTAATGGTTACGGTTGAGGTCGCGAGCATCGAGCGTAGGTGCAGTAACACTGAGGCAAAACGACCTAGTTTGGTGTATCTGTGAGGCGTCGTGAAGAGGCGACCTTGGGATGTCATCAAGATGCGTTCTTAATATTTGGTTTACCATATCTTGCTTTGATAGATGTGGGTTCGATGCATTCGTATGTTGCTAGTAACATAGTAGAGACCATGAACTTAGATTAAAGCGCTTCTAGGAGGATGTGGTACTTAGCCCTCTAGGTCACTCTGTATAAGTAAATAAGCTGTATAGAGATGTACCCTTAGAATTCCAAAGGGTAGTGTTTGTGGTGATCGATGGGCGCCGTTTGGGGAGTTCGATCGATTCTTGGGATGGATTGGTTGGTTAAGTACGGCGAGTTTGGATTATTGATAAGCATGGTTTTGAAACAACGGTGAGGGTGAAGAGGTGGTTATGATAGGTAATAGAAGAGATTATCTATCCAACGTGGTATCTGCGTTGAAAGCTGAGAAGATGGTTAGGAAGGGCTTGAGGCATTTATGGTTCATGTGTGTGCGTTGGAGACTGAGGAGTCTACTGTAGGAAATGTTCGAACAGTGAAGGAATATGCTGATGTATTCCCAAAAGAACTTTCGGGACTGCCTCCGGATCGTGAAGTTGAATTTGGTATAGATTTGCTACCCGGAACTGTGCCAGTGTCTATCGCTCCGTATAGGATGGCACCGAAGGAATTGGTGGAATTGAAGGCTCAGATTCAGGAGTTATTTGATAGAGGTTTTATCCGACCAAGTGTTTCACCTTGGGGAGGCCTTGGTACTTTTGTCAAGAAGAAGGATGGTGCGATGCGGATGTGTATAGATTACCACCGGTTGAATAAGTCGACGATCAAAACAAGTATCCTTTGCCGAGGATAGATGACTTGTTTGATCGACTTAAAGGCGCGATTTTCTCAAGATTGATTTAAGGTGCGGATATCATCATTAAAGGTGAAAGAGGCGATATCCATAAAACGGCATTTACTTTCGGTATGGGCACTCTGAGTTTACGGTAATGCCTTTTGGATTGACTAACGCCGGTAGCTTTCATGGACATGATGAATCGAGTATTTGATGGTTTTGGATCGGTTTGTTGTAGTATTTATAGGCGATATTTTGGTATACTCCAAGTCGGAGGAGGAGCATGATCGCATTTGCGAGTAGTGTTCGATTTTGAGGAAGCGACTATATGCCAAATTTAGTAAGTCAAATTCGGCTTAGGGAGGTGACTTTCTTGGGTCACGTAGTATCGGTGAGGATTAGAGTGGATCCTCGAAAGATTGAAGCGATGTTGGATTGGAAGCCACCTAAGTCAGTGGCTGAGATTCAGAGTTTTCTAGGTCTAGCGGGGTATTACCGAAGATTTGTGAAAGGATTTTCTTTGATAGCAGCACCTATGACCAAGTTATTGAGGAAAGGAGTTCCATTTGTGTGGACTGAGAAGCAACAAGAAAGTTTCGACAAGTTGAAGAAGATTCTGACCGAAGCTCCAGTTTTAATTCAACCTGAGGTAGGCAAGGAATTCATGGTTTACTGTGATGCATCACATACTAGTTTGGGATGTGTGCTGAAGCAGGAAGGAAAGGTAGTGGCTTATGCATCTCGACAGTTGAGACCACATGAAGTTAATTATCCGACGCATGAATTGGAATTAGTTGCAGTGGTTTTCGCCTTGAAGATTTGGAGACACTATTTATGCGGAGAGAAGTCGATAGTCTACATGGATCACAAGAGTCTAAAGTATATTTTGACTCGAAGGATTTGAATTTGAGGCGTATGAGATGGATTGAATTGTTGAAGGACTATTTGTTCGATTGAGTATCATCAAGCAAAGCTAACGTGGTGGCGACGCGTTGGCCGTAAGGTTATGTCGGACTTAAGATCGATGTTTGCTCGTCTTAGTTTATCTGACGATGGGAGTCTTTTAGCGTAAGTGCGGGTCAAGCAACTTGGTTAGAGCGGATCAAGAAAAGCAGTTAGGGATGATGGTTTGAATGATCGGAGGTTCTTTGGTTCGAATGGTGGTTTAGAGGATTATAGTTTGTCCGGTGATGGAGTATTGTGTTTTCAAGGGAGAGCTTGTATTAGAAAGATGTTGAGTTGAGGCAAAGGATTCTTGGGACGCATATAGCAGCCCATACGCAATGCATCCTAGAGGTAGCAAGATGTATCGGGATTTAAGAGAAGCGATTTGGTGGCAGTGCGAGCGGGAGGTGGCGAGTTTGTGGGCAAATGTCGGCGTGTCGTGAGTCAAAGCGAGCATCGATTCCGTCTGGTTACTTCGGTGGTGAAGATTCCACAGTGGAAGTGGGAAAGGATCACTATGGATTTTGTTAGTGGATTACCTCTTACACCTAGTAAGAAGGACTCAGTTTGGGTGATTGTGGATCATTTGACTAAGTCAACTCATTTCATTCCGGTAAGGGTGGATTACTCGCTTTATAAGTTAGCTAAGTTGTATGTGGCGAAGATAGTGAGGTTGCACGGTGTACCAGTGTCGATCATCTTAGACAAAGATCCTAGATTTACGTCGAGGTTTTAGAGAGCGTTACATCAGGCTTTGGGTACGCGGTTGGATTTTAGTACGGCATTTCATCCATGATCGTGAGGCGATCAAAAGAGTTATTCGAGATCTTAGAGGATATGTTGAGAGGATGTGTTTTGGACTTCAGAGGCAGCTGGGACCATTAGCTGAGTTCGCATACAACAATAGTTATCAGGCAAGCATTAAGATGGCACCATATGAGGCGTTCTATGGTAGGAAGTGTCGCACACCTACATGCTGGACAAAGTTGGGTGAGCGTTAGATGTTAGGACCAGAGTTGGTTGTGGAGACTGAGGTTAAAGTTAAGATGATTCAGGCTCGTTTGAAGGAAGCTTGGACGCGAAGTCTTATGCCGATCTCAAGCGAAGGAATATAGAGTTTTTCATGGGTGACAAGGTTTTTCTGAAGGTCTCGCCATGGAAGAAGGTATTAAGATTTGGGAGAAAAGGCAAGTTGAGTCCAAGGTTTATTAGGTCGTATAAGGTGTTGAGGCGAGTGGGACGGTAGCCTATCATTTCGAATTGCCGGTGAAATGAAGTCGATTCACGATGTGTTCCATGTCTCCATGCTTAGAAGCTATCATTCCGATCTATCGCATGTCGTGGCAGTAGAGGAAATAGAGGTGAGTCTAGATTTGGCAGCGGAAGAGGAACCAGTACAGATTCTAGATCGAGACGTGAAAGTTTTGCGTAATAAGTCAGTTCCTTTAGTGAAGGTCTTATGGCAGAACCATGGTGTAGAAGAAGCTACGTGGGAACCGGAAGATGTTATGAGGCAGCAGTACCCTCAACTCTTTTGATCAGATAATTTCGAGGACGAAATTTTCTTAAGGGGGTAGAATTGTAACATCCTAAAATTTGAGTATCAGTTGGTTGTTTGGTTAGCTCGGGTAGTATTGTTTGTGTGCTTCGCATAGCCTTGTGAAGGCTTGATTTTATTTATGAAGCTAGAATAATTCTTAGTATTTAAAATTTAATGAAGTGGACTAGGTGATCTTGACACTTAAGATAATTTAAGTGTTAAATTCTAGCACATGAGGAGTTAGTGGCAAGGTGGTTATGATGCATGAAGGGTTGCTTGAGGGAAGAGGTTTGAGTAGTATGGGTTACATTTGGAAAACTTTATTTTATGCACCTTTGCATCAAGTGTCGCCAAGCTATTCTTATGGTAGGTTGGACTTTCAAATTTTTGCAAGTTGAATATTAGAATAGGAAAGCTTGTATTTTGGGATAAGAATCTTAAGACTTATGGAAGGATGGGGGACAAAGGGCTTGGATGATGGAGAGTGTTTTGGAAACTATCCTAAGGCCATTAGTCCATGAATGTGGACGACATGTGTGGCTAGGGGTGGTAGAATGTTGATAGGAAGTTGGGGGTTTGGTTGGCCAATTTTAGCATTTTGTGCACCATTTGGCATTTCTTCTTTTCCTCTCCAAAAGTTTTCTTCCTTAATAGAATGCGCCTTGGCAATAAGGTGAATTTTGTTTTAGTTTTAGCATTTGTTTCCTTGTTTTGTGTCAAAACCGAAAAGACCATAGTGGTTTGCCAAATTTTCTCTTAGGCATTTGGCCGAATATACAATTGAGTCTCTCACTTTGGGTACTTTGTTTTATCTTAATTTGGTTTACATCTTTATTTGGATTTGTAATAACGCCTCTTTAATTATGTTTTTGGATTATTTATATGCTTTGGGTTTGTTTTAAATATGGCTTATAAATTACGATTGAGATAATGATTTGAGGGCAAAGTTTTCTAAACTACAAGCGCAATGGTTTTAAAAAGCGTTACCATGGGGTAATATAGATCGTTTGATAATATTTAACAACTTAAGTGATTTTGATAACTCATACGTTTTCCAAAACTTAAGTTTGTGAATTTCAATTAGCAGTTTTCAACTATTAAGCTTGAGTCTTTTATAAAAATTATAAAGGTTTTCTAATCTATGGATCGTAACTAAGTTTTAAAGATTTATTCACGAATTTCAAAGTAAATTATCGTTTTAACTTATTATAACTTGTTTTCTTCAAATATAGAATAACAAAGAGTTTTCACTAAAATTTATTATTATCTCGATTTTCTTCAAAATGTTTTCCTCTGTGGCATGTCAGATTCGATCTTAGTGTATTGACTGGGCCGACTTCATAAGTCTATCAACCACCACCCATACGATTTCCTTCTTTTTCGGTGTCAAAGGCAAACCCGTCACAAGGTCCATAGTAATACAGTCCGATTTCCACTCGAAAACCATAATAGGCTGAAGTAGACCTGAAGGTACTTGGTGTTCAGCTTTCACTTATTGACAAATCTAGCATTTCGATACAAACTCAAAAATATCTTTCTTCATACTTGGCCACCAATACCATTTCTTCAAGTCATTATACAATTTTGTGCTACCTGGATTTACAGATAAACATCTGCTATATGCCCCATGTAAAATTTTCTGAATAAGCTCATCATCTCTCGGTACACAGACTTTGTCTCGGAATGTTAAACATCCTTCTAAATTAATCCAAAAGTCTAACTCAACACCCGACTCACACTGAACTCTTTTGGCTTGTAATTCACTGTCGCCTTTTTGAGCTTCACAAATGTAACACCCCTAACCCGTATCGATTGCTGGATTAGGGTTACGAGGCATTACCGCTCAAAACACAGTTCAGCACAATCATTTATCACCTTTCATACACCAAATAACAACGATACAATTATAACATTATTAAACTTGAATATCCAAAATTCACTTATTTTGAATTCGAATACATGAATCATAATTACAATTTAAATCATTCACACCTTATGTAACGCCCCAAATTTTGGGCCTAGACAAATTGGGCCTTGGGCGTGGGAGCGTTTAAAATTCTTGAGAATAAGAAAGCAACATAATTGCATCTTGGTGTGATGGTTAAGTGATTTTGGAGTGTTTGGGGGTCTTGGTGAAGTCTTGGGCTCAAGCTTAGACTACAGAAAATTTTTATTTTTAGCATTAGGGGAACCCTAACTCCTAGTATTAAGCCTTTTAAATAATTGTGATTGAAAAGGGACACAAAGAGAGCCTATGCTGGAGTGGCGAGGTGGAGTCACAAGTGTGGCAAGGAGGTCACAGGATCGAATATTGGATTACGTTGTTTGAGCATTTATTTTACACTTGTGATCGGCAAGTGGTTGAGTTGGAATTAAACTCTGGTGGAGAAGGTTTGAATTGGTTAAGTGAGGAATTTAAAGAGTGGATTATGGAGTGATAAGGGGAGGAAATCAAGGGGATTTGATTTGTTGGGGAGTTGGAGCCGAAATAGACAATAGGTAGGCACAGGTTTTGGTTTTGGCCATTCGTTTTCAGGTGTTGGAGTGTTGTTTTTATGATAGACGATTTTTTCTTGTGTAAGTTCTCTCATTTTCTTTTCTTTATTTCTTACATTTTCATCTCTAAATTGAATCCTTCTTCCTACCATTTCAAATTTTTGTAGTTCTGCTCATTTACATAAAGCCGAAAACTTTCACTTTGCCTATTGAGAATCTTTAGTCGACTTCTTCACTTTCCTTCTTCTATCTTCTTTATTTTCGTCATCCATCTCCAATCCCCTTAGTTTCAAATCTTCGATTGTTTAGCCAGTGAGCTCAAGTTAGGGATCTCTCCTCTTTGCTGAATGTGATAGTAAGTGATGGTTAATGCTTTTAACGATTTTCGATATTGATGGTATTCCTCTTTATCTGCCGAATCTCTCTTTCTTATCTTGACCGATGATTTTTTTGTTTAAGGTTCCTCGAGGGGCAATTAAAGGGCAAGTAATTAGTAGTAGCTGACTTCTTACTCTAAGGTTTCGATCAAGGAAAGTACTCGGTCAAGGAATCTTGGAAAGGCTGAATGTTAGTTCTTACTTGGGCATATGTTTTCGTTGAATTAGCATATGATTAACTCTAGTTAGTAGATAATGTTAACTGATAAATTACGTTTGTGGTTCAGATAAACCACGAGGAGGGGGAATTGATTGTTAACCAAGCGATCTAAGAAAAAGGATAGGCCGTTGTTATTCAGCCCAGGTAGGTAGTGGTTAATCGGTTTGGGGAATAGGTGTTGTGATCTTTAAGGATGAAACGGTTAACTATACCCCTTGAATGAATATAGGTTCGTTGCTAAGGGCTTGGAAGTACGCTTCATAAACTAGGTGTGTACATAAACCACTTAAATCGTAGATCAGCGAATGCTAAAATGCCAAAATGCCGAAAAGTCGAAGAGCCGAGAGAATGGCTACGGCTATCGCACGAGCGCACGAACATGCGTATGGTTAAGTTGATGCAACGGCAGAGGTCACCATGAGCGATCTCGTGGTCTTGGGCCGTTTTAAGCCCTATGGGCTAAAATGGGTCGTGTGGGCCCAAAGGGCTGGTGGGCCCCATACAGGCCAAATTCATGAATGAACGAGAAATAATGAGCCGGTTGTGTCGTTCACATGGCCAAAGGCAGCTTTGGGTTAAATAGGCCACGCGATAGTGTAGGCCCACTTGGGTCGGGTATTAGACTTTGGGCCCAAATACTTTGTTTTGATCATATATGTTATCTGCGTCGCTCGAGGTGACTATAGACATTTGGGAATGTTGTAAATTGACCAAAATACCCCTATAGGGGAAAATGACCGTTATGCCCTTACATGTTATATGATTTTTATTCTATGCTATTTATGGTATGTTTGCATTCATGTGATATTATGCTGCATGGGGGATGGGATCATTGATTTGGAGGAAGTATACGATTTGTTAGTGTTGCATGGTCACTTGACGACTATGGATCCACTGATGGCTTTAAGCTGATTATGTGATTGGTAGCTCTACTGCAATATTGGTTAGTGCCGCAACCGGTGCTACACAAGAAGTGTAGGGATGGGTGGGTCGATTAAATCCCCACAGGAGTGCAGGGTTGGACATGAGACGGAGTGCAGGGTTGGTTTGGGTATTCATGCATTGCATATACTGATTCTAATATTGAGATGGGCTTAGGCCCAGATTGATGTGATATGTGACATTTGATATGGGCTAAGGCCCAAATGCCACGGTTATTATGTTGGGCTAAGGCCCACATAGATTACTGTAATAGGCTTTGGCTCGAATTAATGTGATGCATGCTTTATGATCGATGAGGGTTGTACACACCGAGTTTCCGTAAACTCACCCCCTCTTTTTAATTTTTCAAGTAATCCTCAGTAAGCGGTCCGACGTACTGGAGGACCCAGAGGTGGCCACACTACGAACAACTTTAAAATTTAGTATTTTATTTTACCTTACTTAAACCGCTTTCTTATTGGGTTGTAATAAGGCCTCTTTTAATTTTTGGTTTCTAATTTAGGATTTTTAGTTTATTACGATTTATATCTGCTAGATGTATAACGCGATTTTCCCAAAATGATAACTGTTTTCAAAACACTACGTTTCCGCAACTCAATTTTTAAACATCACATTTTCGTAAATAATTTGTTTTAAATTAAGCTTTCGCAACAATAAGGTTTTAAAGGTAATAACTTTTTAATAAACCACTGTCAAAAATAATAAACTGACATAATTGGGTTTTTACCCAAGCTTTTAATTAAGAAGGGTTTTCAATGAAAACATTGTTTTCAAAAAATACTTCAATGTGGCATGCTGGATTCGGTCATAACTTCTGGGCTGAGTTTGGGGTGTTACATTTAGTGGTATCAGAGCCTAGTTGCAGAACTCAGGCTATGAGATGGGCTTTTGTTTTTATTTTAAAGATGTTTACAAATGATTCTGAAATAGTTTTGAAAGATTTTTTGTGTGGCACACTGAGTTTCCGGCGTCGAACCAAGTAAGTTCTCCTGATACTGAAATCTGTTTTAAACTGTTATACTATAAATAGTTTCTGGGCTTACTTTAGATGATAGACTATACTGAGACTCTTTAGCTAGAGTAAACTCAGAAACTGTAGGAAACTAAAACTGTAGTGAGCTTACGATTGTGAAAACAACTTTTAACTACTACTTCCATAAAACATCTATTTAATTATTGAAACTATGAGCTAAATTCATAAAATTTCTAATTCAGATTATACGCGAAGAGTTAATGAGTAGTAGACGACGTGCAAGAGGCCGCGACAAAGGCCGTAAAAGTACTAGCGCTGGATCTTCGGCATCAGGCCATATGCTAAACGTTGAAGCGAGAGAGGCTTCGGCTTCACCGATACCCGAGGCAAGGTCATATGATCGGGCAGTTGGGAATCACGCATTGTCCCCAGCAATGCTAAAAATTTTCAAAAGGGTCGCTGGGCCCAACAATGGCACTGAAAGCCATGGGTCAATTTTGAAGCGACTTCGATCAAATGGAGCAAAGATTTTCAAAGGTATCACGGGAGTGGCCCTTAATGTGGCTGAATATTAGTTGGAGGCCACCGAAAGGATAATAGGTGACTTGGATTTCACTTTTGGAACAAAAACGGAAAGGTGTGGTATCATTGTTGTGAGAGGAAGCCTTCCAGTGGGGGCTTACCGTGAAAGAGGGCACTCAGCCTGACCAGGTCACTTGGGAGTTCTTCAAGTCCACATTTCAAGGGAAGTATATGGGAGCAAGCTATGTGGATGCCCGGAGGAAGGAATTTTTGAACTTGACTTAGAGAGATAGATCTGTGGCAGAATACGAGGCGGAGTTCCTACGACTCAGTCGGTATGCTAAAGGAATTGTGGCAACAGATTAGGAACGTTGTGTTCAGTTTGAAGATGGCCTCAAAGACAGTCTTCGAGTACTGATTGCTAGCTAAAGGGAGCGAGATTTTGCAGCATTGGTGGACAAAGTAAAGATCGCTGAAGACGTGAAGCGCTCTGAGCGCCTAAACCAGGAAAGAGAAAGGGGTAGAAACAAGTGGGATTCTGAGCACTCCAATTTTAATTAGAGATGTAAGAGAAGGGTCAGAGTGGATGGGCCAGTCAGAGCTGGGCCCTCTGTTGCTACTACTGGGTTACCACCTTGTGCTATTTGTGAGAAAGGTCATGTGGACGAGTGCTGGAGGAGGATGGGAGCTTGTCTAAGTTGTGGCTCTATCGAACACTGTCTCAGATAGTTGCCCAGAAGACCGGATCAGATACAAGTTTTTGGTAGGGGTGATGTACAGCCACCTAGGGGTGGACAGCAGCCACCTAGTGGCTGTGGACAGGCCAGGGTGGAAATGGTTTTGGTCGTGGAGCTCTAGGTAGATGTGCTAGTCATGTGGAGGCGAGGCAACTAGCTTTGGTTTATGCAGCACGTCGCTGAGTAGATAGAGACATTCCAGATGTGAATACTAATACGTACCTTACCCATAGTATACCATTTACGTAATTTCCAACTAGAAGTAGAGTGCGCAGCAAAAGCGTAGTGGCGTAACCTGTGTTGTGCGACTATTAGATAGTTGGAAATTTCAAGGATGGAATTTATTTAAGGGGGTAGAATTGTAACGCCCCAAATTTTGGGCCTAGACGAATTGGGCCTTGGGTGTGGGAGCATTTAAAATTCTTGAGAATAAGAAAACGACACAATTGCATGTTGTTGTGATGGTTAAGTGATTTTGGAGTGTTTGGGGGTCTTGGTGAAGTCTTGGGTTCAAGCTTAGACTTATAGAAAATTTTTATTTTTAGCATTAGGTGAACCCTGACTCTTGGTATTAAGCCTTTTAGATAATTGTGATTAAAAAGGGATACAAAGAGAGCTTGTGGTGGAGTAGCAAGGTGGAGTCACAAGGGATGCAAGGAGGTCAGAGGGTCGAAAATTGGATTGCGTTGTTTGAGCATTTATTTTGCACTTGTGGTCAGTAAGTGGTTGAGTTGGAATTGAACTCTGGTGGAGATGGTTTGAATTGGTCAAGTGAGGAATTTAAGGACTGGATTATGGAGTGATAAGGGAAGGAAATCAAAGGGATTTGATTTGTTGGGGAGTTAGAGCCGAAATGGACAATAGGTAGGCATAGGTTTCAGTTTTGGCCATTTTTTTTTGGGTGTTGGAGTGTTGTTTTTAAGATAGCTAATTTTTGCTTGTGTAATTTCTCTAATTTTCTTTTCTTCCTTTCTTACCTTTTCATCTCTAAACTGAATCCTTCTTCCTACTCTTTCAAATTTTTGCAATGCCACAATTTACAAAATGCCAAAAATTTTCAATTTTCCTATTGAGAATCTTTAGTCAAGTTATTCACTTTCCATCTTCTATCTTCTTTGTTTTCGTCATCCATCTCCAATCCCCTTAGTTCAAATCTTCGATTGTTTAGCCAGTGAGCTCGAGTTAAGGATCTCTCTTCTTTGCCGAATGTGATAGTAAGTGATGGTTAATGCTTTTAACGGTTTTCAGTATTGATGGTATTCCTCTTTATTTGCCAAATCTCCCTTTCTTATCTTGACCGATGATTGGTTTCTTGAAGGTTCCTTGAGGGGAAATTAAAGGGCAAGTGATTAGTAATAGCCGATTTCTTACTTTAAGGTTTCGATCAATGTAAGTACTCAGTCAAGGAATCTTGGAAAGGCTGAATGTTAGTTCTTGCTTGGGCATGTGTTTTCGTTGAATTCACATATGATTAACTCTAGTTAGTAGATAATGTTATCTGATAGATTACGTTTGCGGTTTAGATAATCTATGAGGAGGGGGAATCGATTCTTAACCAAGCAATCTAAGGAAAAGGATAGGCCATTGCTATTCAATCAAGGTAGGTAGTGGTTAATCTGTTTGGGGAATAAGTGTCGTGATCTTTAAAGATGAAAAGGCTAACTATACCCGTTGACTGAATATAGGTTTGTTGTTAAGGACTTGGAAGTACGCTTCATAAACCAGGTGTGTACATACACCACTTAAACCGTAGATCGGTGAACGCCGAAATGTCGAAAAGCTACGGCTATCGCACAAGTGCACGAACGCGTGTATGGATAAGTCGATGCAACGACAGAGGTCACGACGAGCGATCTCGTGGTCTTGGGCCGTTTTAGGCCCTATGGGCTGAAATGGGCCGTGTTGGCCCAAAGGATTGGTGGGCCCTACATGGGCCAAATTCATGGATGAATGGGAAATAATAAGCCTGTCGTGTCGTTCACATGGCCAAAGGCAGTTTTGGGCTGAATGGGCCACACGAGAGTGTGGGCCCACTTGGGCCGAGTATTGGGCATTGGGCCCAAATACTCTATTTTGATCATATATGTTATTTGTGTTGCTTGAGGCAACTGTAGACCTTTGGAAGATTGTAAATTGGCCGAAATACCCTTGTACGATAAAATTACCATTATGCCCCTAAAAAGGAAAAATGACTAAAATGCCCCTACATGTTATATGATTTTTATTGTATGCCATTTATGGTATGTTTGCATTCATGTGATATTATGCTGCACTGAGGATGGGATCATTGATTTAGAGGAAGTATATGATTTGTTAGGGTCTCATGGTCGTTTGACGATTGTGGATCCACTGATTTTTTTTAAGCCGATTATGTGATTGGTAGCTCTGCTGCAATATTGGTTAGTGCCACAACCGGTGCTACATACAGAGTGTAGGGATGGGTGGGTCGATTAAATCTCCACAGAAGTGCATGGTTGGACAGGAGACGGAGTGTAGGGTTGGTTTAGGTATTCATGTATTGCATATACTGATTTTGATATTGAGATGGGGTTAGGCCCATATTGATGTGATATATGACATTTGATATGGGCTAAAGCCCAACTGAGGCTATTATGGGCTAAGGCTCAAATGTCACCATTACTGTGTTGGGCTTAGGCCCACATTGATTACTGTTATAGGATTTAGCCCAGATTGATGTGATGCATGCTTCATGATCGATGAGGGTTGTACACACTGAGTTTTTGTAAACTCAACCCCTCTTTTTAATTTATTAGGTAATCCTCAGTAAGCGGTTCGACGTACTGGAGGACTCGGAGGTGGCCACACTACGGACAACTTTTGTAACAGTCCGATTTATACCCTAGTTGGAACAGTGGTTTCGATACCATAAATCTGAGTCTGTATAATATTTTAATATTATTTTCTCTGTCGTTGATATGTGACTAAGCATGTGGTTAAATTCCGTAAGCTAAGTAGTCCGTTTGAATGTTTAATTTGAGCAAAGGATTAAATTGCATTGAATGTGGAAGTTGCTTGCTATTTGTGAAAGTATCAATGTGTTGTGGCTTTATTAAGGTGGAGGCCTTATATTGTTATTATCCCAAATTATAGATAGTGGATGGATAAGGTCTTAAATGCTCATATTGCATAACTATTTTAATTATATGAATAAAGGCTATTTTGGTAACTTAATTAATAATATTTGATTAAAGAAATAAAAGATGAGTGTCATCTTTTCATTCGCTCCATTTGACCGAAAATTTTAAAGAAAGAAAAGAGAAAATCTATTTAGTTTATTCGGCTATTGTGAGCTCAAATTAAGGTATGTTTTTACTTCAGTTCTTAATAATTTCTACGTTTTTGTAATCGTTGCTTTGAGAGTTACAAAACCCATGCCTTGATTTTTTGTTTTGATGATATATGTGAAATATACCATTGATGATTTTGCAAACTTTGTGATGTTTGAGAATGAAAAATGAAAGATTTGAGCTAGATGAACATGTTATGTTCTTGAAGTTTTGATGAATTTAGCTAAATAGGGCTAAATTGAGAAAATCGTATTTTAAGGGACTAAATTGCAAGTTTGATGAAAAATGTGGGCTTATATATGATGTATATGTATTTGGCTAAGCTTGTGTGTGCATTGATCTTGTGAAATTTGATGTTTTGAGAAAAATAGACTAAATTGATAAAATGTGAAAATATAACGGTTAAATTGTAAATAGCCCAAAATTTATGTGTATGGATTGAATTGAATGGAATAGTGAATAAAAGGGTTAATTACGAATATGTTTAGATCAAGGCGAGGAAAATAGATTTAGATCGTGGGAAGCGAAAATGTGAGTAGTCGTTTTCATTACGATAAGCCGAATCAGAGGTAAGTCACTATGCAAATAAACTTATCGTATTGAATTGGATATATGTATTCATATGTCTATCGATGAAAATGAATGAGTATGAGATGCTAAATGCGTGAATTACGAAATAAGTTCAATATAGTGATAAAAGCGAGAAGTCCCGTCGAACCTCGAAATAGATAGGATTAGCTATGTCATGACATAGGTATACATTACATTTTATCATGTAAGACCACGTCCCGGGCGTTGGCGTTGATTTGAAATTTCGTGTAAGACCTAAATGCGGGGCGTAGGCATCGATATGAATTATATGTAAAAGACCTCATATGGGGCGTAGGCATCGATAGGAGCTTTACGAGTAAGACCATGTCTAGGACATCGGCATCTTATTAATTCATATAAGACCACATGCGGGACAAAGGCATCGATATACGAGTACATGTAAGACCTAAATGCGGGGCGTTGGCATTATACTACTATTAGAGCCTTACGAGTATCCTACTAGGTTCCTAAGGGTTCAGCGGGTAAGTTTGCAATCTGAATGGTATATCAAGCTATGATCAATTAAGTGAATGAATATTCGATTTAGGTGCGTTGAATGTGCATTAAGTATGCATGAATGGTTTGATTTGAAGAAAAGTATGTTTGAATAGGATAATGTGAATGAGATGCAAGAAAGATTATGAATGAGCTATGTGTTTCAAATGAGTTTTGAATGGAAAAATGTGACAAATGTGGTCATAAGTATGAATCAAGCATACATATGATAAATTATTACGTGAATGAGATGTGCAAATGTATCAAATTGCATATATGCTTTTTAAGCCAAGTTTATTTGTATAAGACTTACTAAGCTTTGTAAAGCTTGCTCTGTGTGTGTATGTTTTCTACGGTTTATAGGTTAAATGAAGCTCTGAAGGCTCGAGATTGTCAAGGATCATCATCACACTACTAAACTTATTTTGGTACACTTTTAAAAATGTATATGGCTAATTATGGCATGTATAGGCTAGATAGGTGTCTATGTTTATGAAGTGAGCATGGCCATGTGTATTGGCAAGCTTTTGAGTTGATAAATGTTTGAATGAATGAGTTATGAAGCATATATTTAATATGTTTTGATGCATATGAAATGGTTAAGTTTTGGTTAAGCAAATGGATGATACATGTTTGAAATGATGTATGTTTTAGTTTGTAATTTGGTATGAATAGAATTGGTATTGAATGTATGGATGAAGTGAACCATTTGATATGTTTTGGTTGCCATATATGCATATTATGTTTTGGTATATATTGCTTGTAGGAAGACCCTAAGTGGGTGGCATATTGGCCTTGTAAAATGGCCTATAATGTCACATGGTTGAGGCATACGGGCGTGCCTAAGACCATGGGTAAGTTGGCAGAATGTGGCTTCAATTGTACATGGCCTCGACACGGGTGTGCTTGGTGGCCATGTGAGAAATGGCAGTATGTGATCTATTAGTACACGGCCTTAGCACACGGGCGTGCTTGGTGACCGTGTTGATTTTGATAGAATACTACCACGAGGAGGTTGCACGGGGGTGTCATGTAGCTGTGGGTGAGGCACGGCCTACCCTCACGACCGTGTGTCGCATGTATGTTAGAAAAGTTTCAAATTTTTATGAAATTACTTATATGTTTTGATTTAGTCCCGACTCGGTTTATTAGCATGCTTAAGGTCTCGATGACCTACTTAACGGACATTATGATTGATATTGATGAATGATTGAACGATTAATTCTGTAACTATTTTTGATCATGCGTAACGCCTTTAACCCTAATTCGGTGATCAGACACGGGATAGGGTGTTACATTTTATTGGTATCGAGCTACGATTTAGTCGATTCTCGGATTAACGTGGCGTGTCGAGTCTAGTTATACATGCCATATATTTGAAGCTGTGATAGTGTGATGAATCTGGCGTGTAAAATGTGTTTTACGTGTAGCAATGGATCCGAAAAGTAGTAACTTATAGCGTAGAAAGTAATGCGCTGCTCTGCGCAAGGGCGGTGCCCTACGATTTGACACGGCCACGAGCGATCATGAGGAGAAGCTAAACAAGCTTTCTTCCAGATGATGAGTGAGTGGTTCACTCAATTCATGAGAAATAACTCGATTGTTTCACAACCCCTACCCTGGTTAATCCCCCTCAGACTACAGTTGTGGCATCGGTTGTGTATCCGAATCTGTTAAATAAGCCTCTAGTTGATAAGATTCGTAAGTATGGGGCTGAAGAATTTCGGGCTACTAATGCTGATGATGCTAAAAAGGCTGAGTTCTGGATTGAAAATACTATTCGAGTTTTCGATGAAATGTCTCTAACTCTGGATGAATTTATAAAGTGTGTTGTATCCTTGCTTCGAGATGTGGCTTATCAATGGTGGAAAACTTTAATTTTTGTTGTTCCGAGAGAACGGGTTACATGAGATTTCTTTTAGATTGAGTTCCAGAAGAAATATTTCAGTGAGAGATTCGTCGATCAGAAATGAAAAGAATTTTTGGACTAAAGCAAGGCCATATGACTGTTACAGAATATGAATGAGAGTTCGTGTGACTAAGTCAATATGCCCGAGAGTGTATATCTTCCGAAGCTATAATGTGCAAAAGATTTGAAGACGGTCTTAATGAAGATATTCGTTTGCTGGTTGGGATCCTAGAAATAAAAGAGTTCGTTACACTCGTTGATCGAGCTTACAAAGCTGAAGCACTCGGGAAGGATGAAAGAAGAGCTGAGTCTAAAGCTCGAGATATAAGAAAGATATTTCAGAATAAATCATTTCAGTCTGCTTCAAAGAGATACAGAGATGATCAAAGTCGTTCCCAAGAAAATGCGGGACATTTGAACAGAAATAGAGCTAGATCGCAAGTAAGTTCCAAAAACCGAGCAACTTCAGTGGCTAGCGTTAGTAATGTTCGATCTGAGAGACTTGAATGTAAACATTGTGGAAAAAGACATCCGGGAAGCTATAGATTAAATGACAGAGCTTGCTTCAGATGTGGATCGCTTGATCATTTTATCTGTGATTGCCCTAAGCCCGTTGAACCAGAGACTGTTTAGAATATGAAATCTGATAATGCACTTGCGAGAGGTAGGCCTTCAAAGAATACAAGAAATGTTAGTGGTAGTCAGAGGTGCACAAGAGACACGTGGTAAGATCTGAAGCTAGGCGCTGCCGGAGCATATCTATCCGAGCTCGTGAAGAAGCTTCATCACCGATGTTATAACGGTACTTTTACTCTTTACGATACTCTCGTGATTGCTTTGATAGACCTTGGTTCTCGTATTCATATATATGCATGAATTTAGTATTTAGCAAGACTTTGCCTATAGAGTCTATTGAGTTTACCATAAAAGTATCGAACCCCTTAGGTAAAGGTGTCCTTGTTGACAAAGTATGCAAGAACTATCCGTTAATGTTTCGAGATATCTGTTTCTCTGCTGATCTGATGCTTTTTCCATTTGATGAATCCGATATTATTCTGGGAATGGATTGGTTGTTTATGCATGATGCTATTGTGAACTGTAAAAGAAAGATTATAGATTTACGAGGTCCGAATGATGAGACTGTACAGATTGAGTCTAGTGATTTAAATGGATTGCCTACTGTGATATCCATTTTGAAAGCTCAGAGTTATGTGAAAAAGGGGTATGAATCATATTTTGCTTATGTGATCGATTCAAAAGCATCTGAGAAGAAAGTTGAATCAGTACCCATTAATTGTGATTTTTCTAATGTGTTCCCTAAAGAGTTACCGGGTTTACCTCCGATTCGTGAAGTTGAATTTGGTATTAAATTGTTGCCTGGTACGACATCTATTTTGATAGCTCCGTATAGAATGGCACCAACAGAGTTGAAAGAGTTAAAGTCACAACTACAAGAATTGACTGATAGAGGGTTTGCTAGACCGAGTTTTTCGCCTTGGGGTGCTCCTGTTCTATTTGTCAAAAAGAAATATGGCACGATGAGAATGTGTATCAATTACTGTCAGTTGAATGAGGTGACTATAAAGAACAAATATCCATTGCCCATAATTGATGATTTGTTTGATCAGTTAAAAGGAGCTACTGTGTTTTCCAAGATTGATTTGAGATCGGGATACTACCAATTGAGAGTTAAAGATTCGGACATTACGAAAACTACTTTTAGAGCGAGTACGGGCATTATGAGTTTTAGTTATGCCATTCGGGCTAACCAATGCTCCTGCTTGTCTTTATGGACTTGATGAGCGAATTTTCAGATCGTATCAGGATCAATTTGTTGTTGTATTCATTGACGACATTTTGATTTACTCACATGATGAGAATGAGCATGCAGAACATTTGAAAATTCTGTTGCAAACTTTGAGAGAAAAACAATTGTATGCAAAATTCAGCAAATGTGAATTCTGGTTGAATGAGGTCAGTTTTCTAGATTACTTCAGAAAGACGTCAAATTTGAATGGTGGGATAAATGTCATAAAAGTTTTAACCAATTGAAAACTACATTATGAAGCTCGGTGTTAGTACAACGAATCGGGTAAAGAATTTGTTGTTTACAGTGATGCTTCGTTAAATGGTCCAGGATGTGTTTTGATGCAAGAGGGCAAAATGGTAGCTTATGCTTTGAGACAATTAAAGCCTCATGAAAAGAATTATCCGACACATAACCTTGAGCTCGGCTGCGATTGTGTTTGCACTTAAAGTTTGGCGTCATTATTTGTACGGTGAGAAATGTCATGTGTTTTCGGATCATAAAATTCAAATATCTAATAACCGAAAGATTTGAACTGCGTCAAAGAAGATTGTTAGAACTGTTAAAAGATTACGAGCTTGTGATAGATTATCATCCGGGTAAAGCAAATGTGGTTGCTGATGCGTTGAGTACAAAGTCATTGTTTACACTACGTGCTTTGAATGCTCAGTTAGATTTGAGTGATGATAGTTCTCGATAGCTGAATTGAAAGAAAGCGTTATTTATCAAACAAATATGTGATGCTCGGAAGGTTGATAATGAAATGTTGTTGAAACGAGCCGGTGTGAATTGAATTCTGAATCTGAATTTCTAGTTGTTGATGATTGTTTGAGATTAGAGATGGAATCGTGTTCCAAGAAATTCGGAGTTGATTCAATTGATTTTGGGTGAAGCACATAACGATCGCCTATCTATCCTTCCGGGAAGTACAAAGATGTATCATGATTTGAAGCAACACTATTGGTGATGCGGCATGAAAGCGGGACATTTTGAATTTGTTTCAAAATGCTTAGTTTGTCGACAAGTGAAATAGAACATCAAGTTAAAATCGGGATTCTTTGCAGATTACGATTCTGAGTGGAAATGGGATAGAGTAACAATAGACTTTGTTTCGGTTTACCTCGACTTTGAGAAAGAAAGGCGCAATATGGGTCGTAGTTGACCGATTAACTAAATCAGCCTATTTTATTTCGATAAGATCTGACTACTCACTTGAAAGATTAGCTGAGCTTTATATTTCCGAGATTGTGAGATTGCACGAGGTGCCACTATCTATTGTGTCAGATAGGGATCCAAGATTCATATCGCGGTTCTAGATGAAATTGCAGGATGCTTTAGGTACAAAATTGCATTTCAGTACAGCTTTTCATCCGCAAATGGATGGTCAATCAGAGCGAATTATTTAAATTCTCGAGGATATGTTACTTGAGTTTAATGGTTCGTGGGAATAGTACCCGCCGTTGATCAAATTTGCGTATAACAATAATTTTCAGACGAGCATTAAAATGGCACCATATGAAGCTTTGTACAGACGTAAATGTCGCACACCTCTATATTGGACTAACTCAGTGAGAATAAGTTACACGGGGTCGATCTGATAAAAGATACCGAACAGAAAGTGAAGCTGATTCGAGATTGTTTGGAAGCAGCATCTTATCGTCAGAAGTCCTATGTAGACTTAAAATGAAAAGATATAGAATTTGAGATCGGTGACAAAGTATTTCTAAAAGTGTCTTCGTGGAAGAAAGTGCTCCGATTCAGACATAAAGGCAAGTTAAGTCTGAGATTCATCGGACCGTATGAGATCATTGAATGTGTTGGGCCTATTGCATATAGATTGAAGTTACCCTCTGAACTAGAAAAGATTCGCAATGTATTTCACATTTCGATGCTCCGTCAATATCGGTCTGATCCATCACATATGATTGCCCCATCTGAAATTAAAATCTGATCTGATATGACATACAAAGAGGAACCGATTCATATCTTAGCTCGTGGAGTGAAAGAGTTAAAAAAATAAGAAAATTCCATTAGTGAAAGTATTGTGGAATCGACACGGATTAGAAGAGGCTACGTGGGAGCCTGAAGATTCAATGAGACAACAATATCCAACTCTGTTTAACGGTAAGATTTTCGGGGACGAGAATCCCTAAGGGGGGAATTGTAACAGTCCTATTTATACCCTAGTCAGAATAGTGGTTTTGGGACACAAATTCGAGTCTGTATAATATTTTAATATTATTTTATGTGCCGTTGATATGTGACTAAGCATGTGGTTAAATTCCGTAAGCTAATTAGTCCGTTTGAATGTTTAATTTGAGCAAAGGATTAAATTGCACTGAACGTGGAAGTTGCTTGCTCTTTGTGAAAGTATCAATGTGGTGTGGCTTTATTAAGGTGGAGGCCTTATGTTGTTATTATCCCAAATTATTGATAGTGGATGGATAAGGTCTTAAATGCCCATATTGCATAATTGTTTTAATTATATGAATAAAGGCTATTTTGGTAACTTAATTATTAATATTTGATTAAAGAAATAAAAGATGAGTGTCATCTTTTCATTCTCTCCATTTGACCGAAAATTTCAAAGAAAGAAAAGAGAAAATCTAGTTAGGTTATTCGGCTATTGTGAGCTCAAATTAAGGTATGTTTTTACTTTGGTTCTTGATAATTTCTATGTTTTTGTAATCGTTGCTTTGAGAGCTACAAAACCCATGCCTTAATTTTGTGTTTTGATAATATATGTGAAATGTACCATTGATTATTTTACAAACTTTGTGATGTTTGAGAATGAAAAATGAAAGATTTGAGGTAGATGAACATGCTATGTTCTTGAAGTTTTGATGAATTTAGCTAAATAGGGCAAGATTGAGAAAAATGGTAAATTAAGGGACTAAATTGAAAGTTTGATGAAAAATGTGGGCTTATATGTGATGTACATGTATCCAGCTAAGCTTGCGTATGCATTGATCTTGTGAAATTTGATGTTTTGAGAAAAATAGACTAAATCGATAAAGTGTGCAAATATGAGGGTTAAATTGTAAATAGCCCAAAATATATGTCTATGGATTAAATTGAATGGAATAGTGAATAAAAGGGTTAATTCTAAATATGTTTAGATCAAGAAACGAAGAAAACGAATTTAGATCGCGGGAAACCGAACATAGCCGAGTAGCCGTTTTCATTAGATAAAGCGAATCAGGTAAGTCACTATGCAAATAAACTTATCGTATTGAATTGAATATATGTATTCATATGTCTATTGATGTAAATGAATGAGTATGAGATGCTAAGTCGTGAATTCCAAAATAAGTTTGATATCTTGATAAAGCAGAAGTCCGTCACGAACCTCGGAATAGATAGGATTAGCTATGTCATGACATAGGTATCATTACATTTTATCATGTAAGACCACGTCCGGACGTTGGCGTTGATTTGAAATTTCGTGTAAGACCTTATGCGGGACGAGGCATCGATATGAATTATATGTAAAGACCTCGTCTTGGATGTAGGCATCGATGGGAGCTTTACGAGTAAGACCATATGCAGGACATCGGCATCTTTTAATTAAGTATAAGACCACATGCAGGATAGAGGCATCGATATCGAGTACATGTAAGACCTTGTTTAGGGCGTTGGCATTGTACTACTATTACGAGCTTTCGAGTATCCTACTAGGTTCCTAAGGGTTCGTGGGCAAGTCCGCAATCTGAATGGTATATCAGAGCTATGATCAATTAAGTGAATGAATATTGATTAGATACGTTGAATGTGCATTAAGTATGCATGAATGGTAAGTATGCATATGACTTTAATTTGAAGAAAAGTATGTTTGAGCAGGATAATGTGAATGAGATGCAAGAAAGATTATGAATGAGCTATGTGTTTCAAATGCGTTTTGAATGGAAAAATGTGACAAATGTAGTCATAAGTATGAATCAAGCATATACATGATAAATTGTTAAGTGAATGAGATGTGCAAATGTATCAAATTCCATATATGCTTTTTAAGCCAAGTTTATTTGTATAAGACTTACTAAGCTTTGTAAAGTTTACTCTGTGTGTGTGTTTTCTCTATTTTATACGTCGTCGAAGCTACTGAAGGCTCGGGATTTTCAAGGATCGTCATCACACTACTAAACTTATTTTGTACCCTTTTGAAAGTGTATATGGCTAATTATGGCATATATAGGCTAGATAGGTGTATATGTTTATGAAGTGAGCATGGCCATGTGTATTGGCAAGCTTTTAAGTTGATAAATGTTTGAATGAATGAGTTATGAAGCATATATTTAATATGTTTTGATCCATATGAAATCGTTAAGTTTTAGTTAAGAAAATGGATGATACATGTTTGAAATGATGTAGGATTTAGTTTGTAATTTGGTATGAATGGAATTGGTGTTGAATGTATGGAGGAAGTGAACCATTTGATATGTTTTGGTTGACATATATGCATATTAGGTTTTGGTATATATTGCTTGTAGGAAGACCCTAAGTGGGTGGCATATTGGCGTTGTAAAATGGCCTATAATGTCACATTTGTTGAAACACAGGTGTGCCTAAGGCTGTGGGTAAATTAGCGAATGTGGCTTAAATTGCTGCTTGCCTCGACACGGTTGTGCTTGGTGGTCGTGTGAGAAATGACAGTTGTGATCTATTAGTACACGGCTTTAGCACACGGGCGTGCTTGGTGACCATGTTGATTTTGATAGAATACTACCACGGCGAGGTCGCACGAGGGTGTCATGTAGCTGTGGGTGATGCACGAGCTACCCCTATTGCCGTGTGTCCCCTGTATGTTAGAAAAGTTTCAAATTTTTATGAAATTACTTATGTGTTTCAATTTAGTCCCGACTCGGTTTATAAGCATGCTTAAGGTCTCGATGACCTACTTAAGGGACATTATGATTGATATTGATGAATGGTTGAGCGATTAATTACGTAAATGTTTACGATGCATGCGTAACACCTTTAACCCTAATCCGGTGATCGGACATGGGATAGGGGTGTTACAACTTTAAATTTTAGTATTTTATTTTACCTTACTTAAACCGCCTTCTTATTGGGTTTTAATAAGGTCCCTTTTTATTTCTAGTTTCGGTTTATTACGATTTATATCTGCTAGAGGTAGAACGTGGTTTTCCCAAAATGAAAACTATTTTCAAAACACTACATTTCTGCAACTCAATTTTTAAATATCACTTTTTCGTAAATCATTTGTTTTAAATTAAGCTTCCGCAAAAATAAGGTTTTGATGGTAATAGCTTTTTAGGAAACCACAATTAAAATTAATAGACTGACGTAATTGAGTTTTTGCTCAAGCTTTTAATTAAGAAGGGTTTTTAATGACAACATGGTTTTCAAAAAGCACTTCAATGTGACACGTCGTATCCAGCCATAACTTTTGGGCCGGGTTTGGGGTGTTACACCTTTCTAATCATGTATCACAAATATGCACATTTCAAAGTTTCAACCAAATCAATTCCGACATATATCGAAACTCAATTGAACATATTTCATTATTACCAAATTCAAACCAAACTTATATACATCAAAGCTATGCTCACATATTTTATACTTTCAATATTCTATTCCCTATATCCATAACATTAATGACATTATCATAAGTAAACCATATTCAAGCATACGTCCTCACTTTTCATGTTCAAACACATATATCAATTACATATTTACATTAGCTAAGTATCAAACATTTCATCTTATAAGTTACGTATATGTACATAATGAAACCAATCAAATCAATATGTCTACAACTTAATATCCAATCACATATGCGCCTTAACATTATTTCAATATGGTGTATGTAATATATAGAAAACAAGTTATACACATACGGAACATATAACAAATCATCAACTCCAATAATTGTATATTAAATTTATTTTATAAAAGACATGCGCATGTACAAATTATACATAAATTGAGACAAAATTTCATTACTACCTTTTTATTCATTTATGTGGCATTAATATATTAGCTTATATGAAATTCTTATGTTTTACATGTTAACACAAATTAAGAACAAGCATTCAGATTATAAATAAAACCCATTTCATTTTTTATCTATTAGGTTAACATAATTTGTTTTATATATATATATATATATATTTATAAACTTATAAATAACTACAAATCTATATAGCCATGCACTATACATATCAACCATAATATAAGCGCATATATATACATGTAAAGACATATAAGAACTCAACTAAAATATCATGACCGATTACTAAAGCACACATATCCTTTATCATTAATCTAATCTAATTTCCACCTTTAAATATGCCATGGCCGAATTAGTAAAACCAAACACATCAAGCATAAAACTAAGAATAAATAAAACCAACTTAAACATATAATCAAGCCATCTTCGCATGACTTTATATTACATATCCCAAAATCAATCTTTTTTTAACTAGACTATACATGCCATAAGCTCAAATTCAACTTAGTAAAATACCGAAAGAAACAATCGATAGTGTGATAGGCTTTTCTAATGATCCCCGAGCTTCTAACTTGATTCCAAAATCTATAAAATAGAGGTATACATGAACATACACATAGTAAGCTATTTAAACTTAGTAAGTCATAAGCAAATAAACAATTTAATGGTATAATCAACTCATTTAAACTAAACCAAGTTATATTATCATTACCACAATTAGTCTCAAATTTATAAATTACATAAATAATACATTTTCATATACAAATGCTACTTTAGCGGGATGCTCATATATTTAAAATAACAAATTATCATTCAACTTTCAAAACCAAAATGTCATTATATAACCAAATATACATACACCCATATGCACAAACTCAATAATTATAATATAACATCATGTACATATATTACTTATGTGGTAGAATATACATGGTCATATTTACACATATTTAAGAATCAATTCCACAATTTTCATATAATTTATTCATTAATTTGAATACACTTACCATGTTCACATACATTTTTCCTTTACTTCATACAAGACTTACAATAAATATCAAGTAGCTTACTTACCTTCTTTCAAGTGGGAAATAAACTCATTCATACATGATCATTTTAGCTCAATTTACACATTTGAACACACTTATCGTTTCTCGGTGAACTATACGGAATTAAAAATGATACGCGGATAGTCGGAAGCTCGTACAATGCCAACGTCCCTGACTTGGTCTTACATGTAATCACATATCAATGCCACTGTGTCAGGCAAGGTCTTACACGAATCAAATACGATGCCAGTGTCCCAAACATGGTCTTTGTAACACCCCAAACCCAGCCTAGAAGTTAGGCCCGAGTCTGGTGTGTCACAATGAAGAAAACGTATAAAAGATCTTGTGATTCGTACTAAAATAGGTGTAATTGAAGAAAACAAGTTTATTTAGAAATATTTGATAAAAATACTACTAAAGTTTGAAATATTTATTTCTGAAGTATGGCCTCCATCGAGTCATCCATGGGCCAAAGTCATCGTCACTGAGATTTACATACAAGGATTAAGAAAGAAGGGGGTGAGTTACAAGAACTCAATGTATAACCCCTTATCGTCATCCACTGGGCCTGAGCCCGTTTAGCAATATCTTGGGCTTGAACCCATTTACATAATCTTGGGCATAAGCCCACTTTCATGTAATAAATAAATGATATGAATGCAACCCATCCTATCACGCCAATATCTCCACTCGTACCAACCAATCTCTCCTGTGGGGATCAAGTCAACCCACCCCGCCAATCTCTCTACCCGTACCAACCAATCTCTCCTGTGGGGATCAAGTCAACCTACCCATCCGGTCTCTCCAATTTGAAGTCAAGCGCCATTTATAATATTTGTGGGTGAGCCACCGAATCATATCTGATAATATAATCGGCATCTGACCTTAGTCACGATGGCACAAAGCCATATTTAAATTGGCACATAACCATTATCGGAATTTGTGGCAATGCCATTGGTCTACTCTTCTCTTTATTCAAGTTTCCCATCCCATGCAATATGTAAATATGCAACATACATAGCAAATCATGATATTTACAAATATAACAGTGATAACTATTTCATACAAAAGTTTAGCCCATTAACACTTTGCAATTCGGCACATTAAGGCAATTTATCAAATCGGCCCATTAAGGCAATATATCAAATCAGCCCATTAAGTAATATATTAAATCGTCCCATTAGAGCATTTTCGTATTTCAGCCCATTAGGGACATTTTCGTAATTCGGCAATCGTACCCACTAAGGGTATTTCGGTAATTTACCCTCTAAGGGTATTTCAGTAATTTCATAACCAAGGCTTAACTACTAATTTGGGGCATAAAAGTTTGAAACTATCCAACTGCGTCATACCGACTAAATTGACTATAACTCGAGTTAGTAAACTCAAAATCTAAATCCGTAAATTTTCTTTGAAACTAAACTTGTATATCTTTCTCCTATAATTTTTCCAGAATTTTTAGCTTAGCCATTTAGTACAGTTTATTCATTAAACTTTCCATTGTTTCACTGTCCAATGATTCTGACCTCTCTTAACCAAAATCCAAATATCTCACTTTACAGTTTTCATATACTGCTCTCACTTGTCTCTGTTAATAATAGGCTCACTAAGGAATCCATACATATAAATTATGTGTCATAATTCACTTTTTACAATTTTATACGATTTTTCCAAGACAGAACAAAATACCCCAAAGTCATTCAGAATTAGTCTCACTAAAATTAACATATCTCATAATATAATATTCCTTTTGTAACACCCTGGTTCTAGGGGTTAGGTTTTTGGTGCATAGTTCAGGTATTGGCACACTTCAATGTGTGGTTGGGTAAGTTTTAGGGGTCCGGAGAACCCTAGGTAGTGGTGGAATGCTTTGGAAAATTTTTAGTTTTAGGGGTTAAGAAGGGAGCTTGGATAGAGGGGGCCTTAAGAGAAATTTTGGTGAAGTTTTGGCACAAAGAATGGCTTGGCAGAGTGGCAAGGAGGCGCCACTCTAGAGCTTGGAAAGTGGCGCCTCAAGGAGCGAAGGGGGCGGTGTTCGAAATGCAAGAGCGACATTTTGCCTTTGTTTTTGCGTCATGAGCAAGGGGGGAGAGTTGGTTTCGATTTTGGCACCTTAAATGAAGGATTTGACTTGTTCAAATCATTTTAAATGGGTGGCTAGGAGGAAAGATGAGTTGGCTTAAGTTTGAAATGATTTGAAGGGTTGGTGTGGAGTGTTTTAGGAAGGAATCAAGGAGTTGAGTTGGGGAGAAGGTGTTGGACGGCCAAGGGTTTCTTAATTGACTTTTCAACCATGATGGTTGGGGAGTGGCGAATTCTATAAAAGGGGTGTGCTCTTCCTTTGCGAATTTTAGCTTTCATTCTAAGCCTTCACCCTTTTTTCTCATACTCTAAAAACACCTCTCTTCCTTCACTAAATTCATCTTAGCAAAACTTTAAGTCACCTTTTCTTCCAATCTTTCTTCTTGATCTATTCTCGATTCAACCATCTTCAAAAGTCGAAGAGCCTTTCTCCTTTTGTGTTGTGTTAGCGAATCTCTTTTAAGCCTTACCTTATTTTCTCCTCTGTATTCTTTTCTAGAGCCTTGATTCTCAAAGGTTGCCTTCAAGCCGAATTTGGAGTAGTAAGGTGGTAAGGTTTCCTTTCTTGTTATCGGTTTTCTCTTCTTTTCGTGGTTGACCGAAATCATGTAGCTAATTATGTGTTCTTTTGATTGGCCAAATCATGGAGGGCTAGGTGGAAGGTCTTTTGCTTTTAGCTAGCGTTAAAAGTGCTAAGGGGCTCTCGGGATTCGATTTACCAAGGATTTTCGGCAAGGTTCTTAATCAAGTATCGTTCTCAGGATTTGATCGATTGTGCTAGTAATAAGGTGCGTAATCATCGCACTATTTCTCGGTTTGCTTGCTAACATTTATCCATGTGTAGTATGTGTGTGGTAGCCGATTATAATGGCTTAGGTGGTGGGTAACTGGTGATGGTAAGTTATTTATGATGTATATATATGTGCGATGTGGTAATGATGAATGATAAATGATAAATGCTCACTCTATATGCTATTTTGATATGATTTGTTGACATATGGGCATGGGGTTGGTTTTGATCACGGATGACGAAGGTACATGTGATGTACGTGGTCTAATGTTAGCTCGAGCTACATTAGCGCTTGAGGTTAGTTGTGTGCTACCTTAAGGGAGGTGTTGGCTCGGTGCCCATCTCGGCGGTTGATGGCTATGTGCATCACCGTGAGGCGGTTCTGATATGGGGATCATTTTGATTGATCGGTGGCTCGCCTTGCGACCTTGTCTGACAAGTCTGCTAGGGTAGGATTTGTGGATCACGATGTGATCGGTGGTGGATTAGCCACGGCCTTGGCGTGAGTCTGCTAAGGTTGGTGTTACTGTTGGATAGTAGGTTGGGCTGAAATGCATTTTGCATGTTACATTTCGAGGGATGTGTGGGTTTGGGCCAAGCCCATACGAGTGGAAATAAGTGTTGTGATTATGCCTTGAGTCGGTGGACTCACTCTATTTTTTCCTAACCACTTGGTGATCGTAGAATTGGACCGGATCGGAGAGGACACATGGTGGCCCATGCAGAAAGAGTTTAAATATTTTAAACTTATTTATATTAAATATTTGGGTTTAAATATTGATGTAATAAGGGCCTTTTGACTTTTATTTATTTTAGAATTATTTTATTATTATCCTTGGTACTATTTTATTCTTAAATTAATTATGGTTTAATTACTTTGATTTACTATGTGAAATTAGTTTTTTTTATTTAGCAACCTTTATTTAATCAATATGTATATATATAATTTTTAAAGTGTTTTAATGAGGACATTTTATTTATAATACCAAAGTTTAAAGTCTCTTTTAAAAGAACATGGGTTTTACCAAAAGTTAGTAAATCTTCTTGTTTTATTCAAAGTTAACAAGAATTTTCACCGTCTTTCCTTGATGACATAACCAGATTCGATTAAGTAGTAAATGGGCCGGGTTTGGGATGTTACAAATTAATATCGAGCAGGTTCAAAACTCGGCTTTGAGGGTTTTGGGCAAAGCAGTTTTCAAAATGGGTTTTGAAATGTGTGCTTTTATAAAAAGGTTTTGAGTTATTAGGCATGGCTTTTTGTACCTCAGGCAAGTCCACCGGTAAGTGCTTGAACTTTTAAAGTGTTTTGTTTGTGTGATTAATTATGGGCTTAGTTTGGGCTCGTAGATTAGAATATTAGGACTATTGGACCCTAGGATTAGTTTACTCAAACATTTGCATAAAACTTAAGGCTACTAAACAAACTGTGAAGTTAGTCGTAGGAGTTAAGGTGTGGCAACCATCATGCGCATGTCTAGGAATGGTATTTGAAGAGCTTGGTATTTAAGCGATCCTAGCGACTCACCTCCTCTTTACTTGAATCCTACAGTGCGTAGCTACGGTTCACCTTAACCAAGAAGACTTGTTCATAGGCTAAACAGATTATTAAAACTCGAAAGGATTTGGCTTTGATTGTTTTAAATTTCCTTTTAAAATTTTCAACTTTACCCTTTGGTTTGTAAAACTATAAATCTGATTTTTAAAGATGTTTTCTCGATTTATAAAATTACCAAAATGCCCCTAGTGGCAAAAATTACAAAAATGCCCCTGTATTGTAAAATTACCGTACTACCCTCAAATTTTGATAAAATGATTTTTACTTTACAAAATACCAAAATTTTGAGGTTTCAAAATACTAAGATACCCTGGTTTGTGGAAATTTAAAGAAATACCCCTGGTTGATAAAATTACCAAAATGCCCTTGGTTTCAAAATTTTCAGATTTCTCCCGACTTTTATTGAAATATTCTTATTTTACCAAATACCAGAAAATCCTATTTTGTGAAATATTATGATATTTCGATTTGGAGAATTTACGGAAATGCCCATGATTTCCAAAATTACAAAAAATGACCCTGATTTTTGAAATTTTTGCAACACATCTGGTTTGAAAAACAAATTGTTCAAGATGACCCGAGATTTTGTAAATTTTAAAAATATTTAGGTTGGAAAACTATTTACAAAAATTGACCACGAGTTATTAAAATACCCTCTTTAGGAAAAATGGCGAAATTACCCTAGGTAGGGAGCGAAATTTGATTGCTCGAAAGAACTACTCTGGAAACTTCATTGCATAAAATTGCTTGTGGATAAAAGCAGTGAAACAAAATTTCTAATTCATAAAACTTTTAATCGAGACTAAATCAAAGCGCTAGACATGAGTTCAGGGGCGTGGTCGCAATACTGTGGGCGTGGTAGAGGCGAGAATGTCGATGTCGGGCTGGTTGGGTCACGCCATGGGTCGAGAGTGACGTGCCGCCACCATTTGTTGAGGTTGAGCAATGAGGATCGGTGGAGGAGACGACGCATGATCGCGAGCTATCTGCGGGTGCTTGAGCAGTGGCGAGAGCCAATGGGGCGATGGGACTCGAAGTCGGTGCGAAAGGCTTAGGGCGAATGGAGCCGAGGTTTTCAGAGGAGTGTCTGGGGTAGCTCCAAACGTGGCAGAGTACTGGCTTGAGGCAGTGGAAAGGATTATGGACGACTTAGACTTAACTGCAGAAGAGAAGCTTAAGGGTGTTGTTTCATTGCTACGGGATGAGGCCTACCAGTGGTGGCTCACTGTTAAGGAAAGTACCCCTGCGGATCGAGTGGATTGGGGTTATTTTAAGATTAAGTTCGAGGGGAAGTATGTCGGAGCAAGCTATGTGGACGCTCAGAGGAAGGCATTCCTTAATTTGGTGCAAGGTAGCAAGTCAATAGTGGAGTCTGGTGAGTTTCTACGTTTGAGCCGGTATGCTCGGGGCATCGTGGCTCTGATTATGAGAGATCGTCAGTTGAAGATGGGCTACTGGGATGAGCTGCAAGTTTGATTGCTCATAGAACGAGAAAGAGACTTATTGTTTTAGTGGAGAAAGCTCGGATAGTGAGGAGGTCAAAAAGGTGAGAGGAGTAAGAGAAAGAAACCGGGATAAGAGAAGTGTTGGATCGCCAGAATTGTTTGAGAGGGTTCAAAAAAGACCGAGGGTCGAGACTCCTGTTCGTATTGCTAAGCCAGCCGCCGAAAATCCAGATCGTCCGTGTGCGCAGTGCGGAAGGTATCATGTCGGCGAGTGCTAGAATCGGGTTCGAGAATGCTTCGGATGCAAGTCCAAATCTCATCGATTAAGATTGTCCCCGAGAATCCGAATAGGGCTCGATCGATGGGTCGAGGTTATGTACAACCAGCAGAGGTGGTCACAAGCGGCAAGAGGTCGTGGTCCGAACCATGGAGGAAATGGTTTCGGCCGAGGTCGTGGAGCATTAGGCCATGATAGCAGTGGCATCGAGGCAAGATGACCGGTCTGGTTTATCTGATCCGTCGGAGGAGGATAATGATGTGCTGATGTGTCGGTTTGGTAAGTTTCTCATGTCTTGAATATTCTTTGTTGTTTTGTTCGTTTTGGTATTTGTTTGTTTTGTTGCTCGTAAAGTATTGGGACTTTGAATATGAACTTAGAACACGTGCCTAGAAGTATGTTATCTCTTTAAGGTCGAGTCTTGTGACCATAGCGTGAGTGGGATGAATTGAAACATTAGTGCGGACAAGTAATTTCGAGGATGAAATTATTTTAAGGAGGGTAGAATTGTAACACCACGGTTCTAGGGGTTAGGTTTTGGTGCATAGTTCAGTATTGGCACACTTCAAAGTGTGTGGTTGGGTAAGTTTTGGGGTCAGGAGAACCCTAGGTAGTGGTGGAATGCTTTGGAAAATTTTTAGTTTTAGGGGTTAAGAAGGAGCTTGGATAGAGGGGCCTTAAGAGAAATTTTGGTGAAGTTTTGGCACAAAGAATGGCTTGGCAGAGTGGCAAGGAGGCGCCACTCTAGAGCTTGGAAAGTGGCGCCTCAAGGAGCGAAGGGGCGGTGTTCGAATTGCAAGAGCGACATTTTACCTTTGTTTTTGCGTCATGAGCAAGGGGAGAGTTGGTTTCGGTTTTGGCACCTTAAATGAAGGATTTGACTTGTTCAAATCATTTTAAATGGGTGGCTAGGAGGAAAGATGAGTTGGCTTAAGTTTGAAATGATTTGAAGGGTTGGTGTGGAGTGTTTTAGGAAGGAATCAAGGAGTTGAGTTGGGGAGAAGGTGTTGACTACCAATGGGTTTCTTGATTGACTTTTTTCAACCATGATGGTTAGGGGGGAGTGACCGAATTCTATAAAAGGGGGGTGTGCTCTTCCTTTGCCAAATTTTAGCTTTCATTCTAAGCCTTCACCCTTTTTTTTCTCATACTCTAAAAACACTTCTCTTCCTTCACTAAATTCATCTTAGCCGAAACTTTAAGTCACCTTTTCTTCCAATCTTTCTTCTTGATCTATTCTCGATTCAACCATCTTCAAAAGTCGAAGAGCCTTTCTCCTTTTGTGTTGTGTTAGCGAATCTCTTTTAAGCCTTACCCTTATTTTCTCCTCTGTATTCTTTTCTAGAGCCTTGATTCTCAAAGGTTGCCTTCAAGCTGAATTTGGAGTAGTAAGGTGGTAAGGTTTCCTTTCTTGTTATCGGTTTTCTCTTCTTTTCGTGGTTGACCGAAATCATGTAGCTAATTATGTGTTCTTTTGATTGGCCAAATCATGGAGGGCTAGGTGGAGGGTCTTTTGCTTTTAGCTAGCGTTAAAAGTGCTAAGGGGCTCTTGGGATTCGATTTACCAAGGATTTTCGGCAAGGTTCTTAATCAAGTATCATTCTCAGGATTTGATCGATTGTGCTAGTAATAAGGTGCGTAATCATCGCACTATTTCTCGGTTTGCTTGCTAACGTTTATCCATGTGTAGTATGTGTGTGGTAGCCGATTATAATGGCTTAGGTGGTGGGTGCTGGTGATGGTAAGTTATTTATGATGTATATATATGTACGATGTGGTAATGATGAATGATAAATGATAAATGCTCACTCTATATGCTATTTTGATATGATTTGTTGACATATGGGCATGGGGTTGGTTTTGATCACGGAAGACGAAGGGTACATGTGATGTACGTGGTCTAATGTTAGCTCGAGCTACATTAGCGCTTGAGGTTAGTGTGTGCTACCTCAAGGAGGTGTTGGCTCGGTGCCCATCTCGGCGGTTGATGGCTATGTGCATCACCGTAGGCGCTTTCTGATATGGGGATCATTTTGATTGATCGCTGGCTCGCTTGCTTTGCCTTGTCTGAGAAGTCTGCCAGGTAGGATTGTGTATCACGATGTGATCGGTGGTGGATTAGCCACGGCCTTAGGCGGAGTCTGCTAAGGTTGGTGTTACTGTTGGATAGTAGGTTGAAATTTGAAATGCATTTTTGCATGTTCATTTGAGGATCTGTGTGGGTTTGGGCCAAGCCCATACGAGTGGAAATAAGTGTTGTGATTATGCACTGAGTCAGTGGACTCACTCTATTTTTTCCTAACCATTTTAGGTGATGCGTAGAATTGGACCGGGATCGGAGAGGACACATGGTGGCCCATGCAGAAAGAGTTTAAATATTTTAAACTTATTTATATTAAATATTTGGGTTTAAATATTGATGTAATAAGGGCCTTTTGACTTTTATTTATTTTAGAATTATTTTATTATTATCCTTGGTACTATTTTATTCTTAAATTAATTATGGTTTAATTACTTTGATTTACTATGTTAAATTAGTTTTTTTTATTTAGCAACCTTTATTTAATCAATATGTATATATATAATTTTTAAAGTGTTTTAATGAGGACATTTTATTTATAATACCAAAGTTTAAAGTCTCTTTTTAAAAGAACATGGGTTTTACCAAAAAGTTAGTAAATCTTACTGTTTTATTCAAAGTTAACAAGAATTTTCACCCGTCTTTCCGCAGTGACATAACCAGATTCGGTCGTAGTAAATGGGCCGAGTTTGGGGATGTTACACCTTTTACTTCTTTGTTTCTTCGATATTAAAGTAGACACAGTAAGCTTTAATCTGATATCTTACTCACTTTGTAATCCCTTTTATCCAATTTTTCATGATTTTTCAAATACATGTCACTGTTTCTGACCAAAACTGTTTTATTACAAAACATGATTACCACTACGAGCCTACGCGCGTCCGAGTGATTACGGATGCCCGTTATTGATTTTCTTCGATATTTCTACCGAATCACGGAATATTTCATGTAAACTTTCAAATACATGTGAGACTTACTCACCATTTCAAACATATATTCGGAAGGGTACGGGATTACACACCTTGATTACGAGTTGTGCTTTCTACCGATTTCAACACCACGACTGTGATCTCCCTCGATGCACCAAAAATCGATCCTTAATCGATTATAATCTTGTTTCTCACGATCATCCTATGACTAGAGATGATTAGGCAATGTTGTGGTATTCGGCCTCCCTCTATATCACGATTGCTTAAGGAATGAGAAAGAAAGAACAATGGAAAGGTTTCGGTTATGGAGGAGAATGAACAATGATATTCGGCTATCAAGGAGATTAGACAAAAGATGAATATGTGACCAATTCAAGAGAAGAGAAAATGCACTATTGTGCTAGAAGATTTTGGCAAAGAAAGTAGCAAAAAGAGAAAAGATGACACAAAGGTTGCAATAGGATTTTTGGCCAAAACAAAACCAAGGCCTTACCAAATGCCAAGGTAAAATTTTCAGCCACCTATCTATCTCAAAACCGTCCACATGCATCCCCCCTAGTATAAGAGTTTGGCCACCCAAGCTTTCCAAAACATCACCCATGAATTAAGCCTCATGTCCCCCTTTCATTCCTATTTCTCTTGATTCCTTTCCCCAACTTCAACCTTTCCTTATTCTTATAGCCACCTTACCAAAAATAATAAAGTCCACCCTTGCCATAAATAGTCCTTGCCCGACACTTAAGGAAAGAGTGCAAAATATTAGCCAAAATTGCACACAAAGGATTTGAACCTCTTCCTCAAGGTACTTCACTTAATGCCATAACCTCTTTACTAATTGCTCACTTGTGCTAACCATTTATTCATTTATTTCAATAAGCATTGAAGCTACTTGCCATCTCTCCTTAAAGTGCTAAAATACCAAATTTTTCCTAAGGCCTAATTAAACCAGAGACTTCATAGAAACCCCGTGAACTCCAAATTCACTTAACTAACAAGTCCAATTTGTAATAATGCCATTCTCTTGTTCTCGAAATTTTAAACATTCCTACGCCCAAGGTCCATTGGGCCCAATCCTACTAAGCCCAATTTTGGGATGTTATAGTCTCACACGTAAACACAAGTCGATGCCAATGTCTCAGACGTGGTCTTACATGATAACACATATCAGAAATCCTATGTCATGACATATGTATCTTATCTATTCCTAAGGTTCATATGGGGCTTTCGGACGCCGTAACTTGGTCGAAACGAATTCATAAACATTCCTGTCAAACTTATTCATATTCAACTAATATAAATATATATAATTTACATATTTCAATTTAGCATATATAATTCACATTTAATTATGATTAAGTACGTCTATTTGCTTATAAACTTACCTCAGACGATGAAAAACTAAATTAGAACGGCTACTCAGCAACTTTAGTTTTCCCCAATCCAAATCTAATTTTCTCTTCTCTAGATATAAATTAATATAAATTAAACTTATTTAATTAAATATTCAATCAAATTCATCCAAAAATGCATAAATGGGTAAATTACCATTTTGCCCTTAACATTTTACACTTTTTGCAATTTAGTCCCTATTGCATAAAACACAAAATACACAAAATTTGCATATACTGTGCGTAGACCGAATATTCACAAGCTCCATACAAGTCCATATATTTTAATTTTTTTCACATTTTAGTCCCTCAAAATATTATTTTCACAATTTAGTCCAAATTCATCAAAAATCCCAAGACAAAACATGTTAATTTAACACATATCTTTAATATTTCATCATCAAACCACAAAAATCACAAGCTACCATCAATGGAAAAACACAAAATCATCATCAAATTCAAAAATTAAGATACGGGACTTGAAGATAACTTAACAACGATCTCAAAAATGTAAAAATTATCTAAAATCGAATAAAATACATACCTTAAATTAGCTCAAAAATGGTCGAATGCCCTAGCTCTCTTATTTCTTTTCTTTTCCTTAGTTTCAAGACCAAAAGATGAGAACATAATGCTTTCTTGTTCTTTTATTCTATTATGTTTGTTTTATTATATTAACCTTATAATATATTATTTATTAAACCATTATGCTTAATAAAATAAGCTATATAATTTAACATAATGCCATCCACCGCTCTCACTTATGGCTAAATTACAACATAAACCCTCCAAATTATAAAGACAACAACAACTAGGCACTTTCTTATTTAACCATCAAATTCATTTTACGCGATTAAGCCCTTTTATCAAATTAAGCACTCAAACAATAAAATTAATTCACGAAACATTCACATATGTAAATTCACACATAATTAACACAGAAAATAATATTAAAATATTTTTCCAACTCGAATTTGTGGTCCTAAAACCACTATTTCGATTATGGTCAAAATCGACTGTTACAACAAATCTCTTAGAGAAACATCGGTCTAGCTCTTAACTCGGCTAGAAGATAACCATCATCTGACAAAGCCATCCGTGTATTCATGGCTCTCAATGCAAATAAGGATTTCCTACCCAAGGCATCGGCGACCACATTCGCCTTTCCTAGATGGTAGTCAATCACTACCTCGTAATCCTTTATCAATTCTAATCACCTTCTCTTCCTTAGATTCAAATCCTTTTGATTCATCAAGTACTTTAGGCTCTTATGATCAATGAATAACTGACATTTTTCACCATACAAATGGTGTCTCCATATCTTCAGTGCAAACACAATAGCGGCTAACTCAAAATCGTGGGTCAGGTAATTCTTCTCGTGCGGCTTTAGCTGTCCAGAGGCATATGTTATCACCTTGCCCTCTTGCATAAGTACACAACCCAATCAATTCAAGGATGCATCACTATAAACCACAAATTCTTTTCCTGGTTCAGGTTGCACTAAAACTGGAGCCTCAGTCAACATTGCCTTTAGTTTCACAAAACTCTGCTGGAACTTTTCTGTCCATTCAAACTTTACATCTTTGTAATAGCCTCGTCATCAGAGTAGCTATCATAGAAAATCCCTTAAGAAACCGTCTGTAATAGCCAACTAGGCCCAGAAAACTTCTAACCTCGGATACGTTCCTTAGCGGTTTCCAATCAATAATTGCTGAAATTTTACTCTAGTCCACTCGAATTCCATCTCCCAAAACAATGTGCCCCAAAAATCTGAATTCTTTAAGCCAAAATTCACTTTTACTAAACTTGGCATATAACTGATTATCTCGTAAAATTTGTAAGACCGTTCTCAAGTGCTCAGCATGTTCGTTTTCATTATGAGAGTAAATCAATATATCATTAATAAAGACCACAACAAATTTATCCAAATATGGCCGAAAGAATCGATTCATTAGATCCATTAACACAAAAGGGGCATTTGTTAAACCAAAAGGCATGACTAAATATTCATAGTGACCGTACCATGTCTGAAGTTCCATTTTTGGCACATCAGAGTCTTTGACTCTCAACTGCAGACCTCAAGTCTATCTTGGAAAACATAGTGGCTCCCTTCAATTGGTCAAACAAATCATCAATCCTTGGAAACAAGTACTTATTCTTTATGGTTACCTAATTAAGCTGCCGATAATCTATACATAATCTCATAGAACCATCCTTCTTTTTCTCAAATAATACGAGAGCACCCCACGGAGAATAACTTGGTCTTGCAAAACCTTTATCCATCAACTATTGCAACTGGGCCTTCAATTCTTTCAACTTGGTTAGAACCATCCAGTACGGAGCAATTGAAATAGGCGCAGTACCAAGGACTAGCTGAATTCCAAATTCAATCTCTCTAACCAGAGGCAACCCAGACAATTCTTCTAGAAATACATCTGGATACTCACATACTGTCAGTACTGACTCAATTGTTAACTCAGTCTCTTTGGCATTCATCACAAAGGCAAGATAAGCTTCATATCCCTTTCTTACATATTTTTGGGCAGACATATGAGAAATCACTATAGGCAATCTGTTCTATTCATCTAAATCAACACGAATAATATCCCCATTTTTACATTTTAACTCAATAAATTTCCTTCCACAATTTACTATCACATCATGAGCAGTTAACCAATCCATACCAAGAATTACATCGAATTCATCAAATGGCAATAACATGAGATTTTCCAGAAAATAATGGCCTCTGATCATTAAAGGGCAATCTTTGCATACCTTGTCAACTAACACACATTTGCCTAGGGGAATTGACACTTTTATCACAAATTTTGTAGACTCTATAGGCATCTTCATACTAGATATTAATTTCATACAAATATACGAGTGGGTAGATCCCAGATCGATTAAAGCAACAACATGAGTATCATAAAGAGAAAATGTACCCGTAATCACATCAGGAGATGACGCCTCTTCTCGAGCGTGAATGGCATAGGTCCTCGCAGGCGCTCTACCCTCAGATCTTACAGTTTGCTCTCTAGGTGCATTATTACTACATGTTCCATTTCCTGGACTTCTCTATGACCTTCCTCTAGCAATACTTCCCGATCTTACACTCTGAGATTTCTCTTTATCGACCATCTCAGGGCAATCTCTAATAAAATGATATGGGGATCCACACTTCAAACAAGCTCTCTCATTTGCTCGGAACTCAATGGGATGACGTTTTCCACACTGTGGACATTTCGGTCTACTTGGTCGAGTGTTACCAACACTAGCAATCGAAGTGGTCTAAGATTTATACCCTAAATACTGTTTACCCTTACTTTTGTTTGAAAACCCAACTAAAGTGGCTAATCGAGTAGTGAACTCTCTTGATTTCTTGGATGAGGATTAAAATGACTTGGCCAATTGTCTCTTCTTCGAGTCACAGGACTCAATTCCAACCTTTCTTTTCTCTTTCGCAAACTCCTCGGCCTTGCAAGCTCGATCTACTAGCACAATAAATTCCTTTAGTTCTAGGACACCAACAAACAATCAGAAACCCTAATTTAACCCGTCCGTAAACCTTTTACACATAATAGCTTCAGTGGATACACACTCTTGAGCGTATTTACCGAGTCTTACAAACTCATGCTCATATTCGATTACCATCATTCGACCTTGTTTTAGCCCAAGGAATTCCTTTCTTTTCTGGTCGATGAACCTTTGGCTAATATACTTCTTTCGAAATGCTTCTTGGAAAAATTCCTAATTAACTTTCTCCCTTGTTACAACAGACACAAGGGTGTTCCACCACTGATAAGCTTAATCTCTTAAGAGAGACACAACACATTTCATGCACTCTTCAGGTGTGCAAGGTAGTTCATCAAATACCCTAATGGTATTTTCAAGCCAGAATTCTTCCCTTTCCAGATCATCATCTTTATTAGCTCGAAATTCCTTAGCTCTTTATTTTCGGATTCTATCAATAGGGGTCTTCTCCCTTCTTACTACTTCTACAACTTTGGGAGCTACAGGGGTAGGCTAATTACTAGGTGGGTGTGGAGGGGGTTGAGTGTTCGGGCTCGTTCGAATGAACTCCGCATACCAGACATTCATCATATGAAGAAATGCTTCCCTAGCCTCATTTCCTCCTCTTTGACTCACAGTCATTGGTCTATTCTCATTTTCAACAAGACCAGTCCCTTGCGGGAGCCGCGCGTTACTTTCTACATCATTTGCCACTACTCGCCGAGATCCATTTACTATATGAAAAAATAATTTAAGTTGTCAAGAGTCGTCACACTATCTTATATAAGTACTCATACGTATGGCATGCATAGCTAGACTAGTGCATATGCTATGTTAGTCCGAGGATCGACTAAACTATAGCTATGATACCACCAAATGTAACACCCCTTACCCGTATTCGACGCCGGAACTGGGTACGAGGTATTACTGAACTTAACTTACTTGAATCTTATGAAAATCAACCATAAATTTCTTTTAAACTTTAAAACTTTTCATTCATGTTCATGTAGTTCCTATTACGGGTCTACGAGACCCAAAACATACGAATAGAATGAATCGAGACTCAGTCGAAAGGTTATGAACACTTAGAAATTTTTTACTCAAAATACGGCCACACGCCTGTGTGGAAAGGTACACGCCCGTGTGGGCAGACTCTGTAATCACACACGCCCATGTTCCTAGCCCGTGTGAATTTTATTTTTCATTTGAAGCCTACAGGGGTTTTCACACAGCTTGGACACGCTCGTGTCCCTCACACGGCCATGACACACTCGTGTTTTAGCCTGTGTGTGAAAAATTTGACATTCTATTTATGACGTCAGCAGACACTTAGAGGCACATGGCCTAGTCACGCGCCCGTGTGCTGGCCCGTGTGACAAACTGAATTCTTTGCAAATTAGATGCATGGGACACACGGCCTATCAACACGCCCACGGGGCTGACTATGTGTCACATATGGCCTAGACACACCCCCGTGTGCTTACCTGTGTGGACAATTATAAGGCTATTTACTAAGCCAATTACCACCTTGAAAAACAACCACACATACACCACTTAAATGCAACACACACCATGACAATAAGGCACCTCTAATATCCAAAATCAAGACATCCACACCTTAATTCTACACTACATTCATCATGTATATACTATGCTCATTACTCATCCAATTGCACAAGCTTGCACTTCATGAATTTCATCTTCATTGAATAGATATAACTTAACAAGTATTGGTTAATTCCAATGACCATTTACAAAATGAATTGAGTAACATTAATAGCCAACATCTTGGCTAACCACTATGACATTAGCAAAATAACCAAGTTCTTATACATGCCATACCCAAAATAATCAAACTTTACTATACCAAAAGAATAACTTGATAGTGTGAATCGAGCTCTGACGTCCTATGATCCCTGAGCTAGCTTGGTGAAACTACAAGGAAATAGAAAAGAGAGGGTGTAAGCATAAAGATTAGTAAGTTTGCATGTAATAGAAAACAACATAAAATCTTATGATACATTCATACTTTACTTTAAGTAATAACACAAGATCTCAAACATTTTAACATATCTTACCCATGCTTACTCTTACCAATCACATATCACATATCAAACTTATTTCTCATGAGTATCTCATATGTACCTGTATCACTTCATCACATAACATTAACACCTTTAATATCTTGAACATTAACTTAGCTCTTTGTCCCGTTGAACCACTCGAAATTTTATAGGATACTCGAACTCGCCTTACACGCAATATGGTGCCAATGCCATATCTCAGATATGGTCTTACATGGGATCACATGTTGATGCCAATGCCATATCCCAGATATGGTCTTATACGGGATCTCTTATCGATGTCGATGCCACATCCCAAATATTATCTTATACGATATCGTATATCGATGCAATGTCCCAGACATGGTCTCACACAGAATCTCTATTCGATTTCGATCCCATATCCCAGATATGGTCTTATACAAAATCTTAATTCAGTGTCGAGGCCATGTCCCAGACATGGTCTTATACGGGACCTTATAAATCTCATGTCTTGGTAATGGTATCCTTTCGGTTCAAACGAGACTTCAACATCATAAATTTTTATCATAATCTCATCGAAACATCATTGATCAATTTCATAGAAATAATATACATCTTTACGAAATGTGAAGTATTTTAAAACATATTAACATGATGTTGAATTATTACACACAAATTTACCTCAGTAACAAAATGTGTACAGTCGTTCAATTTAGACCACCACTTTATTCTTTCCTCGGTTTCAGTCTGGACTTCGTATTTCTTGATCAATAATGATAGTTTCACTTATTAAATGATCACATTGATTAAATCAACCCATGAATCATACTTTGGCAAAATTACAATTTTGCCCCTATACTTTCTCATATTTATAAAATGGTCCCTAGGCTCGTATAATGAAATACACTCATTTTCTTGGTTACCCAAGCCTAGCCAAACCTATCTTAAGCTTATAGTAGCTCATATTTTCTTTCAAAATTGATTATTACTACATATTTTATCATTTTTACCATTAGGTCCTTTTTACGAGTTTTCCTTGAAAATCACTTAGAAAAAGATGTTTATCATACCTCAAACTTTCATATTTATACATTAAACATAAAAATACATGTAAGTCATACATAGGTAAATTTTTGAACATGAACCCTAGCTCAAAATATAGCTAGAAATAGCTAAATCGAGCTACGAGGATCTCAAAAATACGAAGAACATTAAAAATGGGGCTAGTAGGTACTTATAATCAAACTTGAAAGTTGAAGAAACCCTAGCTATTGTGAGCTTGAAATTTTCAAAAATGGGGAGGAAGATGGACATAAATTTTGACTTTTTTTTCCCTTTTTATTAACTTATTAACATAATGACCAAAATGCCCTTAAAGCCCATTTCTTGAGATTTTTCCTTCCCATGCCCATTTTTGTCCATCATACATTATAATGCTCTAATTGCTAAATAAAGACCTCTAATAATTTTTCTATTGTTATCTCATACTTGAATCTTCTATAATCTCATATTTTTCAATATTTGCAATTTAGTCCTAATGAATAAATTGATCACTAAATTATAAAATTTCTTTATGAAATTTTCATATAACCATGAAACCATGTCATGGACCTCATAAAACCATAAAACACATATTTCTACCTCGATTTGTGGTCTCGCAACCACTATTCCGACTAGGCCCTAAATTAGGTTGTTACAGGTGTGCCAGGTCGTGTGAAAACCCCTACAGGATCGATGTTAGAAAATAAATTCACACGGGCATGGGACATGGGCGTGTCCCTAAATGCCTAGGCCGTGTCAGCTACACAAGCCTTCAACATGGGCATGTTATGAGATCACACGGGCGTGTCGCCTTTCCACACGAGCGTGTGTCTTATCTTTAATGGAAATTTCTAATGTTTACGATAGTGCTCGGTTAAATCCCAAATTGTTCCTAAAGCGTATTTTGGGCCTCATAGGCCCTTATTAAGGATGCTAAGAGAGATTTTTAAAATTTTTAAATTTGAACAAACTTTTACAACTCAAAATTGTATGTTTGTATGTGTTTAAGTAAGGTAGCTGCAGTACCTGTCTGCGCCGACACTGAGTAAAGGGTGTTACACTTCATATTACAATCTAACCACATAATACCACTTAGTATTATTTAAACATTAGATAATTGACCATGCCTCGACGTGTGTGCACCGGGGCTAAATAAAATGTAATGAAATATCTAAGTGAAGTGCATTGCTTGAAAATGTGTAGGTCAATTTGCAATATAATAAATTTACAATGAAATACAAGGAGTATTCCGAGGATCGTACCCAAGGGAGGATTGTCTAACTAAAATTAATAGTAAAGACCGACATGTTAAGCTAAGTCTAGGCAACTACTAATCTACTAATTATGTTATGGGTAATTACTAAAATTATGGGTTTAACTACGACAAAGGACTCAAATGAATAAATATCAAAATTAACAAATTATCAACCAGAAGTAATGGGTAGAAGATTAATTAATGCATACTGAAAAATGCTAAGGCAAAGCTAGAGTAGAAATACAATGGCAATTATAAGAATAATTACTTAAATAATCTGTGTGCAAATAAATAAATAACTAAGAATGCTATAGCAAAGATACTTTGGCGAAGGATTAAGGGTCTACGATGTTGATTTGGAAGGTTGGGATTACTAAGAATTTTCCCTTACTTTCAGTAATGCCTCAGCAAAATCGTACTCATTCTACTGCTTAGAAGAGACCTAAAGTGACCTGCTTCTTTTGAGAGCTAGATCTCAAGTTACCTGGCCTATGTCTATATGCCTTATGTAATATCTTGACTTTGGGGGTCTGTGCATTTGGTTGATGCATGGCTAAATTAGTAGGTTAAGGCCTTGAGGTGTGTATTGGGCTCAAGATTGGGCTTAAACCCGGGTTAATCTACTAATAAAAAGTGTTAATGTCTAATCTAAGTCAGATAATTAAATTAGTAGCAAGTTGGGCTTGTGGCCCAAAGTTGGAGGTGCTATAAGTGGGCAAGAAGGTAGCGTCAAAAGGGGGAGGAGTTTAGGCCTTTTGTGGCCGCTTGGGGCCCAAATGGATGGGTCGAGATTCGGCACTCCAAGGGGGAAGGGGTGGACGGCATAGTGGCTACAATTTAGGAGTTTATTTTCTTTTATTTTTGAGAAATTAAAAGTTGATAATTAAGAGGGAAGAGTTGGTTTCAATGTGGCCTCTTCTAAAGGTAAGATAATGATTGGGTTATCAGGTGAGTTAAAGGCTATCAAGAGGGAGAGAGTTGGCCGAAACTCCAACTCTGTGTGTGTTTATGTGTGTGTCAAAATTTAGTGCTAAGGTGATAGTACTTTCAGCATTTTTGGGTGGATTTCTACTTCTTGAAACTTTGTTATTCTCTCAATCTCTCTTTTTCCGAAAATCACCTAAGCTTTTCTCCTCTTTTCTCTTTTTCCTCCCATAGCCAAAACCCCTTTAGGCTTCTCTCTTTTCTTCTTCTTTTGTGAAAATCAAAACTCCCTAGTTGTTTCTCCTCTCCTCGAAAACTGTCTAAAATCCGAATACTCCTTGTGCATATCATCTTCTTCCCATAGCCGAATCTACAAGGGTGGATTTTTCCCGAAGGTGCACCATAAGCCGAGTACTCCTCTTTAATCTGGTGAGTTTTAGGATTTTGTTTCTCTGTGATTTCTATATTTTTATTAAGTTGCTAACTCGAACCATTTGTTCTAAGGCCTGACGATTTCCCCTATCTGTTCCTAGAAGCCGAATTTGTCTTACAGTGATCAGTCTTGCCAATTTGTGGAAAAGCCGAAGGTAGGTGGTAGTTTCGACCGAATGGCCTTTCTTGTCCCTTTCTTTTTGGTCGAATATCATAAGGTGTTTGGTTGGTTGTAATTAGCGATTTGGTTTAATATTTTAGGCTTGCCCGAATGTAGGTAGGAAGGTGGACTTTCTTAAAGGCTTTTCGGGATCCAAAAACTAGGTAATAGTTTCGTTTAAACACTATGATTATTGATTAGATCTCATCGGTTTGATTCATTTAGTGACCAAGGATTATTATGGACTCGAATAGCAGTCAAGCAGTAGGAGGGGTTGGATCTGTAAACCCAACACCAAAATACAAGAAGCGATCTGTGTCAAGAGTGCGCGATTGGCCATCCAGGTGTGGGCCAACATCGGAGTTAGATCGTAGGCCAATAGTGGTAGTCTTGAGTGATGAGCGTAGAAGCGAGAAAAGCGTTAGTATGAAAACCGGTGTGTAACTCTTACACACTTTCTATACTTAATATGTTAAATGTTGTGTGTTGTTAAAAGCCGGAGTGACGGCAATGGTTACTAGAATACCCTTGTGGGTAAAAGCGAGGATTCCGGGTAAGTTATTATTATTTCTTGCAATGATTGTGATCTATGAAAGCATGTTATTCTGTATGCGTAATTTTGTATGCTAAGCATGATCATAATGATGTTGTTAGCATAAATATGTGTTATGGGTGATGAGAGGAGGGGGAAGTATGATCTATCAGACTGTCACCAGTGATTTGGTATCACACAGTGGGTTGGCCCTACATATTATAAAAATTGTGACTAAGTCTCAGTGGTTTGGCACCACCAGTGGTTTGGTACCACATATGTTATTTTTGTAACTATGGTTACCAGTGGTTTGGCACCACCAGTTGTTTGGTACCACAAGGGGTAGATTTGGTAGACATGGATGGATACCTAGGTTGATGGGTTGCATGACTTGCGTATTTGTATTTGAATCTGTGTAAGAGCATATTTTCTTTTGGGATGGGGACTTACACACTGAGTCTAGGTGACTCACCCCTTCCGTTACATCTTGTAGATCAGACCTAGATCGTGGATGTGGAGCCGGAGTGGACTCGAGGTGGCCATGCACAGTATTTGGTTTATTACAAAGTTTTCCATTGGGATATTGTTATTTTATTTAATTTTGGTTTTCAGTTCTGTAATAAGGCCGCTTAAGTTTTATTTTGGGTTCTTTTATTTAGCTGATTTTCAAGTTTCTACTAAGTATGTTGATTAAACTATGAACTGGATGTTTCAAAAGCTAAATATGTTTTTTTTTTGAAATATACAATGACTACGTAGTAATACGAAGTATTAATAAGGTAGCTAAGTTTTTTTAAATCGAGTTTCAACATGTTTTATACATTACCAAAACACAACGACGTTTTCTTTTAAATTTTACAACAACTTACCCTTTAAACAAATCAACAAATCGATTTCCAAAAACATTTTCTTTTCCGTGGCACGCCAGATCCAGTTGTAGCATTTTGACCGGGTTTGGGGTGTTACATTTTGGTATCAGAGCCTGGTTCAAAAGCTCGATTGTGGGCTTAGGGCCCAAAATATGTTTTAAAAGTTTGTGGAATAATTATCTTTTCGGGAAGCGTGGCACCTGAGTCTCCGGCGTCGATCCACCCAGGTAAGTACCCTAACCTTTGAATTAATGTTTATATGTTGGGCTTTGTGGGATTTAGACATAGACAAGTATAGTAGTACTGGTGGACCATAAGTTTAGTTTACACAACTCTTTAAATACATAAGACTTAAGCATAATTAAACAAACCTGCGAGAAAGTCACCGAGTTAGGGTGTGGCAACAGCCAAGTGCATGTCTAAGATTGGATTTAGGAGAGCTTGGTATTTAAGCAAATTCTAGTGACTCACCTCCTCTTCGTCGAATCTTACAGTGCGTAGAGGACTGCTCACCCTAACCATGAGGACTTGTTCACAAAGCAACCGACAATTAAAACCCGAAAGGGACTAACCACACTGTTTTGTAAAAACCCTAGTTTGTGACATTACCAAATTACCCTTTGATTTGGGAAAACTACCCTGAATTTGAAAAATAACCAAAGTACCCTTGGTTTGTAAATTACTGAATTACCCCTAACTTACAAATTACCGAAATACCCTCGAGTTACAAAATTACCAAAATACCCCTACTTCACAAAATTACCAAAATACCCTTAGTTTAAAAAATCACCCGAAACTTTATTTTGGATAATTACGAAAATACCCATATAGTTTAAAATTACGAAAATACCCTCGGGTAGTGAAATGACAAAAATACCCCTACAAGTTGAATGTGGCTCATGGATGTTTTTTGTATGATGAATGTACTTAGAATTAGGAGATAAGTTCTAAACCTGAAACTATAGATAGGTTTGAATTGAAAGAATCACTTTTAAAACTATCTTTCATAAAATTATTCGTGGATAAACAAGTGAACGAGTTAATAATTCATAAAATTCTTAATCGATAAGCGTGATCGAGAAGAATGAGTACAAGAGGTCATGGATATTCATGGCGTGGGCATGTAGGGTAAGATGACCTTGTTAGAGCCAGCAGGGTCTGGCCATGGGTCAGGGAACGTGATGCCGAATTTGTCGGCAGCAGAAACAGAGTTTCAGGACCAAACGGGTGGTAACGATGCAGTATCTCGAGCAGTACTGCGAGTTTTGGAGAGAGTTGTTGGGGCAGACGCGGGTTTAAGAGCCCAAAAATCCGTGGCTGAGTGACTCTGGTGTGGCTCCCAACACTGCTGAGTACTGGTTAGAGGCGACGGAGCGTATAATAGATGACTTAGACTTCTCGACTGGGGAGAAGTTGAAAGAGATAGCGTCTCTTCTCTGGGATTAGTCCTACCAATGGTGGCTCACGGTCAGGAATGGTGCAGTGGCCGGTGATATCACCTGGGATTATTTTAGGGCAGCCTATCAAAGAAAGTATGTGGGGCCTGGTTATACTGATGCACAACGTAGGCGTGCCCTAAATTTGGTTCGTGGAAATAAGTTTGCATTGCAGCACGAGGCTAAATTTTTGAGGTTGAGTAGGTATGCTCGGGGTATGGTGGCTGCAGAACATGAGCGTTGTGTTAGGTTCGAAGACGGGCTAAGAGATGAGCTGCGGGTGTTGATTACACCTCAGCGTGAAAGGGAATTTACCGTTCTCATAGAAAAGGCCAAAATAGCTGAGGATGTGAAGCGAACTGAGAAATGGAATCAGGATAGGGGCAAGGATAAAAGGAGTTTTGGGCAATCAAGGTATAGTGTAAGTGCTCAGAAAAGGGCTAGATTTGGTGGGCTTAAGTGCTCAGAAAAGGGCTAGATTTGGTGGGCCGGATCAAGCTACAAAGCCTACTACTGCTGCTCAGTGGCCAGCTCAGTGTCCTCGATGTGGGAAGTCTCATTCGGGAGAATGTTGGGCTGGTAATAGAGGATGTTTTGAGTGCGGGTCATTGGAGCACCGAGTAAGGGACTGTCTGCGGAAGTTAGCCAGGACTCAAGCTGAGGGTCAAGGACGTGGTCAATTCAGGAGAGATGGCCAGCAACCACAAAGGGGTCGAGGTGTAGATAGGGGTAATGGAAATGGTAACGAACGGGGCCGTGGAGCACCTGGCTGAGGTGTTGGAGGTGCTAATGCCAGACAGCCTGGGTTGGTCTACGCAGCCAAGCGTCGAGATGAGGGCGACACACCAGACGTCATAACCGGTACGTTTATAGTTTCTAGGCTGCCTTACATTACTTTAATTGATGTTGGTTCGACACACTCTTATGTTGCTAGTAGTGTAGTGGGAATTTTGAACTTAGCCTATGAGATATCTGCTAGGAAGATGATGAGCTAGCCCTCAGGACACTCTGTGGTGGTAGACAAACTCAGATAGGGTGTACCCTAGAACTTCAAAGGGTCGTGTTTCAAGCAAATTTGATGGAACTACCCTCGGGGAGTTCGATTTAATCATAGGAATGGATTGGTTGGTTAAGTACCAGGCAGAACTAGACTGTGCAGCTAAGCGCATGGTGCTGAAAATGGTCGAGGGTGTAGAGGTGGTAATGATAGGTGAGAGAAGGAATTACCTATCTAATGTGGTGTCCACGCTGAAAGCAGAGAAGATGGTAAGAAAAAGATGTGAGGCGTTTGTAGTTTATGTTTGTGCTTTGGAAGGTAAGGAACCGGCTATAGGAAGTGTTCGAATAGTGAATGAGTTTATTGATGTTTTTCTAGAAGAGCTTTCGGGTTTGCCTCTAGATCGCGAAGTGGAGTTTGGTATAGACGTTCTACCGAGAACTGCGCCAGTGTCAATTGCTCCGTATAGGATGGCACCAAAGGAATTGGTGGAGTTGAAAGCACAGATCCAGGAGTTACTGGATTGGGGTTTTATCTGGCTAAGTGTTTTACCTTGGGGAGCGCCTATGCGCCTGTGCTTTTTGTTAAGAAAAAGGATGGGTCGATGCGAATGTGTATAGACTATCGTCAGTTGAATAAATTAATGATTAAGAATAAGTATCCTTTGCCCAGGATAGATGACCTGTTCGACTAGCCTAAGGGGCATCGGTCTTTTCCAAGATAGATTTGAGGTCGGGGTATCACCAACTCAAGGTAAAGGAGGCGGATATCCATAAGATGACATTTCGTACTTGATACGGGCACTATGAATTCTTGGTAATGCCGTTCAGGTTGACGAACGAACCAGCAGCATTTATGGATATGATGAACTGGGTGTTTCAGTCGTATTTGGATCGATTTGTGGTGGTATTTATAGATGATATTTTGGTGTACTCAAAATCGGAGGAGGAGCATGACGCGCATTTGCGAGTGGTGTTACAGATTCTTAGGGAGAAGCGGTTATACGCCAAGTTTAGTAAGTGCGAGTTCTGGTTGAAGGACGTCACCTTTTTAGGTCATGTGGTGTCGGTGAGGGATTAGAGTGGACCTCTAAGATTGAGGCGCTTTTAGATTGGAAGCCACCAAGTCCGTGGCGTAGATTCGTAGTTTTTGGGTTTAGTAGGGTATTACCAAGGTTTATGGAAGGGTTTTCTTTGATTGCTGCACCATTAACCAAGTTTCTAAGGAAAGGGGTTCCGTTTGTGTGGTCGGATAAGCAACAGGAAAGTTTTGAGAAGTTGAAAAGGATTTTGACGGAAGCTCCAGTGTTAATTCAACCGGAAGTTGGGAAGGAGTTTACAGTTTATTGTGATGCATCCCATATAGGATTGGGATGTGTGCTGATGCAAGAGGGGAAAGTAGTAGCGTATGCTTCTCGACAGTTGAGACCTCACGAAGTGAACTGCCCGATGCATGATCTAAAATTGGCTGCAATGGTTTTTGCCCTAAAAATCTAGAGACATTATTTGTATGGGGAGAAGTATGTAGTGTACACGGATCACTAGAGTTTGAAGTACATTCTTACACAGAAGGAGCTAAATTTAAGGCAGAGGAGGTGGATCAAGTTGTTGAAGGACTATGACTTCTCAATTAAGTACCACCCGGGAAAAGCTAATGTGGTAGCGGATGCCTTGAGCCGTAAGGTGGTGGCAGAAATAAGAGCCATGTTTGCTCACCTTAGTCTGTATGATGATGGAAGCCTGTTAGTGGAATTGCAAGGGAAGCTAACATGGATTAAAGAGGTTAATGAAAAATAATTAGTGGATGAAGTTTTGAGCGTCTGAAGGTTACAAGTGCGAATGATGGATTGGAGGGTATAGTCCGAAAATGATGGAGTGTTATGTTTTTGGGAAAAGTGTGCATGCCTAAGGATGTGGAGTTAAGGCGAAGATTTTGCGAGGCACATAGCGATCCATATGCTATGCATCCGTGGAGGTAGTAAGATGTACCAGAGATTTGGAGCGCTTTGGTGGCTGTGCCTTAAGCGGAGGTAACAAAATTTGTGGGTAAGTGCTTGACATGTCGACCAAGTCAAGGCTGACCATCAGCTACCGTCGGGATTATTGCAACCGATTAAGATTCCACAATGGAAGTGGGAAAGAATTACAATGGATTTTGTGAGTGTGCTACCCCTTACGCCTACCAAGAAGGATTCAATTTGGGTGATTGTGGACCGTCTGACAAAGTCTGCTCATTTCATACCTGTGCGTATGGATTATTCTCCTCAGAAGTTAGCAAGACTATATGTAGCGGAGATTGTGAGGTTGCATGGGGTGCCAGTGTCAATTATTTCTGGCAGAGGCCCTAGATTTACGTCAAGGTTCTGAAAGGCTTTGCACCAGGCACTAGGCACAAGATTGGATTTCAGTACGGCATTTCATCCCCAGTCAGATGGACAATCAGAGAGGCTGATTCAAGTTTTGGAGGACATGCTAAGGGGTTGTGTCTTGGATTTCAAAGGCAGCTGGAAGAATTCTTATCGTTGGCGGAGTTCGCATACAATAGTAGTTATCAGGCGAGTATTCAGATGGCAACATACGAAGTGTTATATGGTCGAAAGTGTCGTAACCCTATGTGTTGGACGGAGTTGGGGGAGCGGCAGTTGTTAGGTCCAGAGTTGGTTGCTGAGACAGAAGATAAAGTGAAGGTGATTAGAGCTCGTTTGAAAGAAGCTTCGGATAGGTAAAAGTCTTCTGCCGATCTTAAGCGAAATGATATAGAGTTTGCAGAAGGTGACAAGGTTTTCTTGAAGGTGTCACCGTGGATGAAGGTTTTGAGGTTTGGTAAGAAAGACAAGTTGAGTCCTAGGTTTATCGGGCCTTATCGGGTGTTGAAGTGAGTAGGATCAGTGGCTTACCAGCTTGAGTTGCCACCAGAGTTGAGTCAAATCCAAGATGTGTTTTATGTTTCTATGCTTAGACGTTATCGCTCAGATCCGTCCATGTTGTGCTAGTAGAGGAGATTGTGGTGAGCCCAAACTTGTCTTTTGAGGAGGAACCAGTGCAGATCCTGGATCGGGATGTTAAGGTTTTACGTAGAAAATTAGTTCCTTTGGTGAAGGTATTATGGTGGAACCATGGATCAGAGGAAGCGACATGGGAGCCGGAAGATATTATGCCGCAGCAATACCCTCAAATTTTCTAACCAGGTAAATTTTGAGGTCAAAATTTATTTTTTAGGGGGTAAAACTGTAATATCCTTATTTTGGGGGGTCTGTGCATTTGGTTGATGCATGGCTAAATTAGTAGGGTAAGGCCTTGATGTGTGTATTGGGCTCAGGATTGGGCTTAAACCCGGGTTAATATGCTGATAAATAGTGTTAATGTGTAATCTAAGTCAGATAATTAAATTAGTAGCAAGTTGGGCTTGTGGCCCAAAGTTGGAGGTGCTATAAGTGGGCATGAAAGTGGCGTCAAAAGGGGGAGGAGTTTGGGCCTTGTATGGCCGCTTGGGGCCCAAATGGATGGGTCAAGATTTGGCACTCCAAGAGGGAAGGGGTGGACGGCATAGTGGCTACATTTTAGGAGTTTATTTTCTTTTATTTTTGAGAAATTAAAAGCTGATAATTAAGAGGGAAGAGTTGGTTTCAAGGTGGCCTTTTCTAAAGGTAAGATAATGATTGGGTTATCAGGTGAGATAAAGGCTATTAAGATGGAGGGAGTTGGCCGAAACTCCAACTCTGTGTGTGTTTGTGTGTGTGCCAAAATTTAGTGCTAAGGTGATAGTATTTTCGGTATTTTTGGGTGGATTTCTACTTCTTGAAACTTTGTTATTCTCTCAATCTCTTTTAGAAAATCACCTAAGCTTTTCTCCTCTTTTCTCTTTTCCTCCCATAGTCGAAACCACTTTAGGCTTCTCCCTTTTCTTCTTCTTTTGTGAAAATTGAAACTCCCTAGTTGTTTCTCCTCTCCTCAAAAACTCTCTAAAAGCCGAATACTCTTTGTGCATATCATCTTCTTCCCATACCCGAATCTACAAGGGTGGATTTTTCTGAAGGTGCACCATGTTTAGTACTCCTATTTAATCTGGTGAGTTTCGGGATTTTGTTTTCTCTGATTTTCTATTTTCATTAAGTTACTAACCCGAACCATTTGTTTTAAGGCTCATCGATTTCCTCTCTCATTCCCAAAAGCCAAATCTATCTTACAGTGATCAGTAGTGCCGATTTGTGGAAAAGCCGAAGGTAGGTGGTATGTTCGGCCGAATGGCCTTTCTTGTCCCTTTCTTATTGGTCGAATATCATAAGGTGTTTGGTTGGTTGTAATCAGCGATTTGGTTTAATATTTTGGGCTTGGCTGAATGTAGGTAGGAAGGTGGACTTTCTTAAAGGCTTTTCAGGATCTGAAAACCAGGTAAGAGTTTCATTTAAACACTATGATTATTGATTAGATCTCATCGGTTTGATTGGTTTAGTGACCAAGGATTATTATGGACTCGAATAGCAGTCAAGCAGTAGGAGGGGTTGGATCTATAAACCCAACGCCAAAATACAAGAAGCGATCTGTGTCAAGAGTGCGTGATTGGCCATCTGGGTGTGGGCCAACATCGGAGTTAGATCATAGGACAGTAGTGGTAGTCTTGGGTGATAGTAGCGTAGAAGCAGTAAAAGCGTTAGTACGAAAACCAGGTGTGTAACTCTTACACACTTTCTATACTTAATATGTTAAATGTTGTGTGTTGTTAAAAGTGGAGGACGGCATTGGTTACTAGAATACCCTTGTGGGTAAAAGCGAGGATGCCGGGTAAGTTGTTATTATTTCTCATGGTGATTGTGATCTATGAAAGCATGTTATTCTCAGATGCGTAATTTTGTATGCTAAGCATGATCATACCGATGTTGTTGGCATAAATATGTGTTATGGGTTATGAGAGGAGGGGAAGTATGATCTATCGATCGTCACCAGTGATTTGGCATCACATGTTGGGTTGGCCCCACATATTATAAAAATTGTGACTAAGTCTCAAGTGGTTTGGCACCACCGGTGGTTTGGTACCACAAGGGTAGATTTGGGAGACATGGATGGATACCTAGGTTGATGGGTTGCATGACTTGCATATTTGTATTTGAATCTGTGTAAGAGCATATTTTCTTTTGGGATGGGGACTTACACACTGAGTCTAGGTGACTCACCCATTCCGTTACATTTTGCAAATCAGACCTAGATTGTGGATATGGAGCCAGAGTGGACTCGAGGTGGCCATGCACAGCATTTGGTTTATTACAAAGTTTTCCATTCAGACATACTTATTTTATTTTATTTTGTTTTTTAGTTCTGTAATAAGGCCGCTTACGTTTTATTTTAGGTTCTTTTATTTAATGGTTTTCAAGTGTCTATTAAGTATGTTGATTAAACTATGAACTGGATGTTTTCAAAAGCTAAATAAATATTTGGTTTTTTTTTTTGAAATATACAATGACTACGTAATGAATATGAAGTATCAATAAGGTAGCTAAGTTTTTCTAAACCGAAGTTTCAACATGTTTTATACATTACCAAAACACAACGACGTTTTCTTTAAAATTTTACAACAACTTACCCTTTAAACAAATTAACAAATCGGTTTCCAAAAAAATTTTCTTTTTCGTGGCACGCCAGATCCGGTTGTAGCATTTTGACCGGGTTTGGGGTGTTACACCTAGCACTGACTCCAATCGCTTTTGTCTTTATTCTACACAAACACTACCTTATGTCCGAGTTTCTTCAAGTATTCATTCAAATACCCGCTTGTGTCATTCAACTCCAATCCAACTAATCTAACCTTTTAAGAATTAGATTTAGTTTATGGGCATGCTGCACAATCATCTATGTCTAGAGAATGTACGAATACAATTGAGAAATAAAAACAATTGAATGAAATAGTAGATTAAATCAAATATATGCTTCAATCATTAACGATAATAAAACTTTCATCATGTAATCCCAACCCTAGAAGATTTAGCTCATGGGTTGGAAATTAAAATTCAAGTTCAAAATAACACCCAACATTGTTTTGATCAAATCATTTCACGGGAGAAAAGAGTAAGAAATAATGGAAAAAACGTAGAAAGATGGTTGTCGCCAAGTCAATCCACAATCTAGCATCACAATGTCCTACAGTGGCTGAGAGGTACTACCCTCGGTTTCTTCCTTTCGTCTCTACTCAACATCTACCCTCTATTGTTGCTTCTAGATCCCCATACACTTTAGGGTTTCCTCCTCTGGCTTTTTATAAGCTTTTCTTCCTAGGGTATGTAATAGCCCAATTTTGGGTCTAGTCGGAACAGTGGTTTCAGGACCACAAATTCGATGCAGTAAAATTTATTTTTATTATATTTTTATGGTCTACAATTTTATGAAATGATTTCGTGAAAATTTCGTTCAAAAATTTTGACATTTGGGTACTTAATTTAGTTAAAAGGACTAAATTACAAACAGTGCAAAATGTGTGTTCTAGAAGCTAAAAGTGTCTAATTGCTATGAAATTTTAAATTGAAGGTCCTTAGATGCTAATTAGACCATTGGTTAAGTTAGTGGACAAAAATGGACATGAAGTAAAAGAATTTTTATTTTTTAAGTTAGGGGCATTTTGGTCATTTGGATAATTAAATGAATTAATAAGTAAAATAAAGGCCAAATTTAGTTTATCTTCTTCATGCTAGTGCCAAAATTTTAGGGGTGCCCATAACTAGGGTTTGACCATCTTTCAAGCTCTATTGTAAGTCCGTTCTTGCTCTGTTTTTAATGCTCTTTACATTTGTGAAGTCGCTGTAACCTGATCGATCTATTTCTACCACTAATTTAAGAAATAATCAAAATCTAGGGTTTGGCCCATGTAGTATATTTTTGTTATTTGATGTTTAATGGTAGACTATACAAATGTGACGTTGGATAAATAACTTTTGCTAAGTGATTTTTGGTAAAAATGTAAAAAAATGACCTATTTGTAAAATGTATAAAATATGTTGTAAAAGTGTGAAGATTAAGAAAAATGAGGTACGGACCTAGATTGGGGGAAAAATAAAGTAGTTGACGATTAGGTCTAATTCAACTATTTTTGTACAGAGGTAAGTTCTATTGTAAAAAATGCATTGTTATATTTATATTTTAAATGGTTTAATATTGTATGAATTGTGATTTTACCCTTTGGATGTATTCGACTAAGTTTCGACAAGCGAGAAATTTTGGTTGAACCTTAGGATTAGATAGGATACAAATGTCATGACATTAGGGTTACTAAGATTACGTGTAAGACCATATCTGGGATATGACATTGTTATGAGACTTTGTCTAAGATCATAGTTAATTAGCATCGATACGAGATTTCATGTAAGACCATAAATTGGATATGGCATTGGTACGGTACTATGCGTACGGGATTCCCGAGTATCCTTAAGTATTCCAAGTGGTTCAAAGAAATTATTAATGAGAATGTCAATGTTACGAAAGGCTATGGTTATGTTGTGAATTGGAACAGGTATGTACGTAAAACACATAATTAATGAGCTCATTATGTGATAAATCCTCGATAAGGTTGTGATTGAATAAGTTATGACTATGAGATTTTAATAACATTTATGATAATTTTAATCATGTTAATTGTATATTAAATGTGTGGTTATGATGCTTATTATTTGCATTGGAACTTATTAAGCTGTATAGCTTACTCCCCTTTCCTTTCCCTTGTCTGATAGTGTCACCAAGCTAGCTCGGGGTTCGGAGATCCACTAACACTATCAACAAATATTTTTGGTATCAATGATTTCAACATTTTGAGTTATGTCATGTTTAGGGGACTTGGTCATTTTGTTATGTGTCATAATTGTTTTAGCCAAATATGTTGGCTTATATTTGTTGAAAGTTCATTTTGTAAATGGCCATTGATATTGGCTAATGTTGATATAAGCAATTTATATGATGATGCCATTCATGGATGTGGGAATTTACATGATATGAGTTGATAAGTATGTAATGTTTGTGTATGATAGATGGTAGCATGTGAATGATGTGTTGATGTCTTGGTTGTGGTTGATTTGATTGTATGTATATGCTTGAATTGGTGCTATGTTATATGGTGCAGGTGTGTGTATTAAAGGGTGGCAAAAGGGCTTGGTAAGTAGCCTTATTTTTGTCCATACGGGTAGACACACGGGCGTATGTCTAGGCCGTGTGTGGCAGATGCTCTGCCCCATAGGCATGTGTTTCAGCCGTGTGTCCCCTGTACCTTAATTGTCACAAAATAGAATGTCCAGAATATAGCATACGGGCGTGTGTCATGGCCGTGTTTGCTACACAACCTTGGAAACAGACGTGTGTCTCGGCCGTGTGAAGTCTGCACCTATTTTATGAAAAACTATGAAAATTAAATTGACCACACGGCCTAGCACACGGACATGTGGCACGACCGTGTGGCACAAGCCAGAGAACTCCCTGATTTGAACATGGTCAGTAGCACGGATGTGTCCCATGGTTAGACGGGCGTGTCCCAAATCCAAACAGATGTGTGACCCCTATAAAATGAAAAATTTTCAAAGTTTTGTAAGATTTCCTAGAGTTTTCAGTTTAGTCTCGAACCATTACCAAAGCATGTTTTGGGCCTCGTAGGCTCGTATTAGGGACTTTATGATTAAATACAAAAAGTTTTAATTTAGACACAAAATTTAGGGCTAAAAAAATGTATGTTTGTTTGTGTTTATGTTTGGTAATGTCTCGTACCCTACTCCGGTGTTAAACACGGGTTAGGGGTGTTACATTTAGTGGTATCAAAACTACGATTTAGTCGATTCTTGGACTAACATAGCATGTGTAAGAGTCTAGCTATACATGCCATATATGAATTGTGATAGTGTGATGACTCCTAACAATTTTAAACTATGTTTTCATATAGTAAATGGATCTTGACCGAGATGTTACTGACTAAATAGAAAGCAATGCACCAGCTACTGCTCAAGTGGCAGCGCCATCTGAAAGTAAACCTCCCACGGTTAGTTAGGGAGGAGGACAAGGGGCTAGGGAAGCCTTCCTCCACATGATGAACTAATGGTATTCGGAGTTTGTTCAAACAAATCTGAATGCTCAACATCCTCCATCTCCTCCTTATCCCCAATCGATTCCCTTAGCTCCTAAAGGTGTGGAATTGGTAAGACTGAATAAGCCTCCGGTTGATGAGATTCGAAAGCAAAGGGCTGAGGAATTTAGGGCTAATGTAGATGATGACCCCGAGAAAGCCAAGTTTTGGCTTGAGAATACTATTAGGGTATGTGATGAGTTATCATGTACACCTGAAGAATGCTTAAAGTGTGCCATATCATTCCCGAGGGATTCGGCATATCATTGGTGAAAGACACTATTATCAGCGACACCAAGAGAGACGGTTACATAGGAATTCTTTCAAGAAGAATTTCAAAAGAAATATATCAGTCAACGGTTCATCGGTCAGAAACGTAAGGAATTTCTTGAGCTGAAACAAAGCCGAATGTTAGTGACAGAGTATGAGCGAGAATATGTTAGGCTAAGTAAGTATGCCTGATAGTGTATTTCCTCCGAGGCTATTGTGTGTAAAAGGTTCGAAGATGGGCTGAATGGGGATATCCGACTATTAGTTGGAATCTTGGAACTAAAAAAATTTTTTGTATTGGTTGAACGAGCTTGCAAAGCCTAATAGCTAAGCAACGAGAAAAGAAAGGCCGAGAGTGAGGTTAGGGATGCAAGAAAAAGGCCGATGCGTAAGTCATTTTAATCTCAATCAAAGAAATCTAGAGAAATGTATTCTCGTTCAAATGTATTCTCATTCGAATGCATCAGCTAGGTATTCGCACAAAGATTGCGGGAAGCAACATTCAGGTTTTAAATCTCTAGCTACTTCAATGGCAAGTGTGGGTAATGTTAGGTCAAACAAACCTGAATGTTAGCATTGTGGAAGAAGACATCCCGACGAGAGTATGATGAATGACCAGGCTTGTTTCAAGTGTGGTTATCAAGAGCATTTTATCTGAGATTGCCCTTAGATGGCTGAAAAAGAACAATTTTTGAGTGCAAGGCCGAGTAATACTATCAACAAAGGTAGGCCATCGAGAAACACTGGGAATGGAACTAGAAGTAAAGGTGTGACGAAGGATTCAGCTGTGAGATCTAAAGCTAGAGCACCTGCTAGAGCTCATGCCATATGTGAACGTGAGGATACGTCATCTCTCAACGTGATTACTAGTACATTTTCTCTTTATGATACTATTGCTATTGCATTGATTGAATCTGGATCAACTCATTCTTATTTTTGTGAGAGTTTGGTACTAGTAAGATTTTGCTTGTTGAGTCTACCGAATTTGTGATTAAAGTGTCAAACCCCTTAGGCAAATATGTGCTAGTTGATAAAGTTTGCAAGAATTGTCCTTTGATGATTCGAGGTCACAATTTTCTGGCTAATTTAATGTTGTTGCCATTTGATGAGTTTAATGTTATTCTGGGTATGGATTGGTTGACACCGCATTTACGTCAGAGTGAATTATAGACGAAAAATTATTGAATTAAAATGTGAGAATGGTGAAATTCTTTGAATTGACTCAGATGAGTCGGGTGAGTTACCCATTGTGATTTCTTCAATGTATGCCTAAAGATATGTGAGAAAGGGTTGTGAAGTTTATCTAGCTTATGTACTGAATACAAAAGTGTCTGAAATAAATATTGAGTCAATACTGGTAGTTTGTGAATGTCCGGATGTGTTTCTAGAAAAGTGTCCTGGGTTACCTCCGATCAGAGAGGTTGAGCTTACTTTTGATCTAGTACATAGGACTTCACTGATATCGATTGCTCCGTATAGGATGGCTCTGACTGAATTGGAAGAACTGAAAGCACAGTTGCAAGAGTTGACATATAAGGGTTTTATGAGGCCGAGTTTTTCTCCCTGGGGTGCTCCAGTGTTATTTGTAAAGAAGAAAGACGGATTTATGAGACTTTGTATCGATTACTGACAGCTTAACAAGGTGATTATAAAGAACAAGTATCCTTTGTTGAGGATTGATGACTTGTTTGATCAGTTGAAATGAGCAATGGTATTCTCGAAAATTGATTTGAGATCTGGTTACTATCAGTTGAGAGTTAAGGAGTCGGATGTGCCGAAAACTGCTTTCAGGACAAGGTATGGACATTATGAATTTCTTGTTATGCCTTTAGGATTAACTAACGCTCCTACTGTTTTTATGGACTTGATGAATCAATTTTTTGATCGAACTTAGATAAATTTCTCGTTGTGTTCATTGATGACATCCTAATTTATTCTTGAGATGAGTCCAAGCATGCCAAGCATTTGCGAACTGTACTATAGACACTGAGGGATAAGAAATTGCTTACGAAATTTAGTAAAAGTGAGTTTTGGCTTCAAGCAGTCGAATTTTTGGGACATATTGTTTCAGGTGATGGTATTCGGGTTGATCCAAGTAAGATTTCGACAATTGTTGAGTGGAAACCGCCAAGGAATATACTGAATTTAGAGGCTTTTTAGGCTTAGCTGGCTATTATTGGCTATTTGTTAAGAGTTTTTCGATGATTTCTACTCCTATGACCAAGTTGATTCAAAAAGATGTTAAATTTGAATGGTTTAAGAAATGTCAACAATGTTTTGAGAAATTGAAAGCATTACTGACTGAGGCACCGGTTTTAGTACAACCTGAATCGGGAAAAGAGTTTGTAATTTATAGCAAGGCTTCATTAAATGGTTTGGGTTGTGTGTTGATGCAAGTTTGCAAAGTGGTAGCTTACACCTTGAGACGGC